>CM050166.1:333969743-335449743 GCA_027410445.1 Discoglossus pictus
GATGGTTCCCATGTCCTTTAATATTACGACTGTATATTAGATGTTTATGTTTCATTAAAAAGATAATCAGATAACAGTATTGAGGTTGTACTGACATTTAACAATCATGTTGTCATAGTTAATTGCAAGAAGCAAAATGTTCTATGGCGGGTAGTTATCAGATCTTGGATTCACAATTTTGTTTTATGGGCACACATTTAGTGGCAAGAAGCTGAATTTCATTTAGTCATACTGAGCACCGAGCGCTCATAAAACAAAAAGTAACAGCATAATTGAAGGAGCAATCCACAGCCAAGGTGTCGAACACTGTGTTAAAACCATTGTGATAAATAGCTTAGCAATTTATCTAAATCAGTGTCAGGGCAAAGCAGCATCCTGCAGGCTTCTTGGAGCAGGTTAAAGCTTGGTGCATTCTGCAGCCTTGGGTCATGTCTCAAACTTGGGTGTTAAAGCACTGCTTCTGTTTACTATATATATGCTCCTCAGCACTGTCTCAAGATCAGATAACACAACTTTGCAGACCATCTCTCCTTCACAAATCCAACGCTTGGACGTAATTAATGACCAAACACAGGTAATTCAGCAAACTAAAAACTTTTGCAAATAAAAAAGATCAAAATCCCATATAAAATAGGCATCTGAGCCTCATACAAGTTGAAAGAGAAAACAAACAACAACAACACATGTTTGTAAATAACCACATCACTTTGTTGAATAGCTTTTTTTGCTAACTTTCTCAATTTTACCGATACGTATATAATTATAGTATAGATAAATAATTCAGTATTTGGCAAAAATACATCACTGAATACAAAATACACTTACGGTTATTTGTACAAATGCTACGAAAGCGAGAACGGATTACGTATTCATTTAAGTGATTATAAAATAGGTCGCTCCTGGCATATTATACCCCAAAAAATAAAAATAAATAAAAAAGCGAGTGACAGGTGAGTAGACCTACATTGAGCACTGTGCCGGTGTTGCCATTCGGTTTGTGCCAATCCGCTGAAGCATGCTTTCAAAGCTTTTTCCTGGAGCATGCAAGAAGACGGGCTTGCAGTGTAGAAATCCAGCATTTGCCCAGGGCTCACTGCTAGTACATCCATACAGTCAAACATGATTCCCCCCTATACACAATGTCTGTAAAAGTGCTTATCCTTTAGGTGCGGAGCAAAATGGCAACTACAAGTACACCCAACTCCATCAAACTCTGCCCCCTTTTTTTGGCACGTAGGCTGTTGGTCTTTTTCCCAGACCAGAATCATGAATTATGACAGACAACACAGCTAAAAGCCTGTAATTGATCCAAATGATCATTTACTATTTTCCAAGCTTCACAGCCATTCTAGCAAAGCAGGGGGGGGGATGAAGAAATCCAAGCTGTCAGCTCCAGGCGAAATGGAGCTAAATTCCAGAAGGTGCTTGTGGGCTTCTGCAACAGCTTTCCAGCAGCAGCCGCTCTCTGGGTGCAACTGCTCTCAAAGTCTGCAAAAAGAACTACATTTATTTCATCTAGCATCCAGGTCCCCCCTTCTGAAGCGAATAGATCCTTCTGCTTTTGAACAGCTCACTTCCTACTACTTGTGTCACACAAAATGAAAGATTGAATTGCCTAATATATGCGAGTGAACTTTTCATGAACCCTTCCCAGGCTGCTAACCTTCAAATGACCCAAACCAGTCTGACATCACCAACTCCCAGGATTCTCACACACGGCTTAAAGACTAGCAGCAGAAACACACAGGCACAGAGAGATGCAGGCGGCTGAGGCGGCTGAGGCGGCCGCTCCTGCCCTGCTAATAGTGCGCTTTATCTCAGGCAATTTTACTATAAATACTGCACTTAAAAACAGGAAGGGAAAGCAGTGAAAGCGACGCGTTGGAATCCACCAACATGTCAGCATTCATTTATATCATTTGTTTCATATAAACAAAAATAATTTTAGTCCATTTTTACCTAGACATTTTTTTTATTTATTGATTTATGCTTTAAATGTTGATTTTTCTATTATAAAACATATAAAATGTATATTTAAATTCACAAGCATGCTGATTTAATGTAATAATTACAAAATAATACTTACATAATAATTACAAAATAATTTTAAATGATTATAACAGCAGCAATTATGTTGTATTTTGCTTTTTGTTATTATTAAACTTGTGTTTTTCACACCCTGACCCTTTTTTTTCCCCTCACACAGTAGCACTGGTCGGCAGTGTTTGAGATAAACATTAATCTACAGCTACGCCTTGATAAAGGGGCACGCTGGGGTGAGAAGTCACATATGCCAAATTTAATCAGAGCTCAATGCTTTTTCTTTATTAGAACAATACGAGTGAAAACAATCAGGGGCACGGCCGGCAGTAGCTTTGGTGTTAATATCACACCAACATTGGCCTGTCGGGCGAATACTCCAGCGTTATGTATCACCCCTTGTGCTACCCCTCAGCACAAGAGGCCACTGTTGAGATAGTGATGAAAGCAATATTTTCCTTTCAGTGTTTGAAGATAAGAAGGATGGTCTTGTTGCCAAAGTGCTTTCAGCATCTTTAAAGAACCATTCTCTCACACATTAGAAAAATATAAATTACTGGAACTAGCTACCCAACAATAACCGTTTCAAACACAGCATTTTGACTATTCATGGTGCTTTACACAGTACTGTATATTATTACCTGTGATTATTAACATTACTATCATAGCGTGTAATTATCTTGAATGGGGAATCGGAAACTGGTAGTATATACAATCTGAAAATTATATGTTGTGACATGAAACCACAGGTAAAGTGTGTAATCAGGGAAGTTAGACATTTTTCAATTACTGTAGGTTTTGTTAATAAAGCTCAGTAATGACCAATTATGTAAAAAATAACAAGCAATGCTTAGATTGGCCACAACATTTAAAACTTTATAAAACAATACAGGGGAAATATTCATAAAATGTTATATTCGTTTAATTTTGTTTGGCAAAAACATGCTTCAATATTCGTCTTAAAAAATCAAATATTTGTCCTGAAAAATACAATATTCGTCATGAAAATTATTTTTTCATCCGATTCAGTATTTGTCCGTCTCTCAGGAACGGATTAATAATAAATATGAAGTTTCCACTGAGCTGACAACATAAAGAACAATAAATTCATATTGGATACTGCAAGAAACTACAGCACTGAACAAGTGGCATTATTGGCTATCTCCAGTACTTTCTACTGAATTTTACACAGTAACTATCCATGTAGACACATGCAGGCATTTGCGATGGCTATAAAACTGCAGATAAATCTAAGATATAAAAGGAAAATTTTTTTATTAATTATGATATTTATTAAGTTCTGATTTAAGGAGAAATGTCCACCTTCACATCATTTTGAAAGTGGCTGTGTGGTCCTCTGTCTTCCAATGTGCAGTTTAACACCATGAGAAAAGAAACACAAGAAACAATATAAAACCTCACATATACTTTTAAATAAAGAAAATGTGATGTTCAAAAATGTGATTTATTCCCTTTAAAAATACAATTGCATAATTCTCATGTATTTACATATAGATAACTTTGTAATATGGGTGGATCAGTCCCAGTCCACAATGGATTTGGAGGATGGGCTATGGACTAGTAGGCTGTTTTTGCCACTCACGCTAAAAGCATTCAGCTAGTCCATATATAATGCCACCTACGATATGTATACCATGATAAACATGTCCCTCAAAACTTGTGATCACAGCTTCAGAACTCTCGGCCAACCTCAATAAAAATAGTACACTGGTGTCACTTTATTTTGGCAATCCATACAGACAAATAGTTTAATAACTGTAAAATATCATAGACACCATAAATCTATAGCAGTGTTGTCACTGGCTTGTGTATGTTGGCATCATATAGCAGTAATGTAATGTACAGTTTTTAGGGGATGTCAACCTCAGAATAGTGACCACAGCATTCCAGCCCAGAAAATGGAATTTTAATGGAAAAGTGCAGATATTTATCAGCAAGAATCTATTGAAGTCTGGCGCATAACAATATTGGGACAAGCTCCAAATAAGCTAATATATATATATCACAATTCACACATTTATACTTATGGATTACTGCCCTACATGCTTCTCTGCAATTTACTTGTCAGCTCATATTCTTATCATAATAGCCCAAGTATATGTGTAGTAATTTTACAATCATATTCTGACTAAGACATTATACTTCTTGTATATATTTGTGTTATCTTTTGATGACTCTGGTGCTCTCTTTTATTCACCGACTCAATAATCAAAAACAAAATGCTTTGTTCAATATCAAATTTAAATTTTAATTCACCTACTGCCAATTTCGTCTTTTCCCCATAGATCAAAACATTTTCTGTGTGCAATAGAAATTTTAATTAAAAAATATTATCTACAACTATATCTAGGTTGGGTTCTTGTAATATACCCAACATTGTCTCTGTTTGACATGAATGTAATTTGAAAAACATTTTGTTTGCTGCTTAATTACCAGTTCTTGGAAATTACTGAAAGCGTACTTTTACAACTAAGATCAGTTTGAAACTTTTTTAAGACGGTTTTGCAGAAAATTTAGATAAAAAGTATATGTCCCAAGCTTGAAGTATTCATTGCAGATATACCACCACACTGGACAATCTGACTCAAATTCATTCATTAAATAAAGAGTACATAATAATAATAATAATACATTAGATACAATGTGAAATGTAATTGTCTGTTTATTTTATCATTTATAATTTGTAATATCTAAAGGGACAGTGACAGCAAAATGTATTTTTTCAGTTGCCGTCCCCAACTCTTGCGCTGCTCCCCACTATGGGAATAAGCAGTCTAGAAAAGTGGTTCTTAGTTTTTTGAGGCTGCATATCTTCCTAAACTGACATGGTCCACTTGTAAGATTCTGGCCAATATGAATATGGTGACAATCTTTGCAGTATGCTAAATTTAAAATAAGCTTTAAAGTACAACTAAACTGTACATTTAAGGGGTCAGTCCTTCTTGGGTCTCATTACACTAAAAGCACTGATTTTTTAAGACCAGCACAAGTCTTTTTGGATGAGTACCACTTGTCTAAAACAGCTGCATTTTTCTATGCTATAAGTTTCCTATAAGTAAAAGGCAACTGGGATGAGCTTGAATAGTTATCCAGTATCTCACAGCAGGTATTCTAGTCTTTTACTAGGAAACCAGAATATTGGGGTGCTTCAGCATACACACATGGCATACAAGTTCAAATGGACATTTCTTCCAGTGGGACTTAACCACTCTGTTCAGCAACCTTGATTCTCTAGAGAACTGCTTTCCCAGATGCTCAAGTACTCCTACACACTGTGGTAGGCACTGCTGGACAATCATCTTTTCTAGATTTCTGTCCACGCCCTAATCCTTTCAATGTTCATTATGGAATGGGAAAATAGAAAATATGCTAGTACATTCATTTATTTGGCCACCCTTTTCCTTAAGTCAACGAGCTCTTAGCTTGTCCAAGAAAACTATTTAAGTACTAGCGCCTTGCCCGTCAAAAAATGATGGCAATAAAATTTGAAGGCTGGCAATGCTGTTTGCAAGACTCTCCCCCCTCTAACTTGTGGGCCTTGCGATGAGCGCCTTTGGCACTCATTGCAAGCTTCTCCCACGTCTACTTTATGGGCCTCGTGGTAAGCGCCTTTGGCGCTCATCGCGAGCCCTGCAATGAGCAGCTTTGCCGCTCATTGCGGGCCTCAGCCAACCTGCCACTTTCATGCCTCGCAATGAGCACCTTCGGCAATCTTTGCGAGCCCCGCAACGAGCGCCTTTGGCTCTCCTTGCAAGCCTCCCCCCCCTTTACTTTAGGGATCTCGCGAGCCCAGCGATGAGTGCCTTCGGTGCTCACTTCGAGCCTCTACCCTCTGACCCCTGTGTCTGTTTCCCCCCTCTCCCTTCCAAGTGTCTGTTTCCCCCTCTCCCTCAAGCTGTCTCTTTGCCCCCTGACCCTGCCCGTTGTTTCCCCCCCCCTTATTTCCCTATGTGTCTCTTCCCCACCCTCTAGCACCCCTGTGTCTCTTTGCACCCTCTCCTCCCATGTGTCTTTCTCCTCCCTCTCCCTCTTCAAGTCTTGCGGGCCTTGCGATGAGCGCCTAAGCCCTATGGGCTTCGGCCTTGTTGTAAGCCTTTTTGTTTTTTTCAATTACGACTTTACGGCCACCATTTTTTTCCTTTGGTGCTTATTGCAGCCCCCGTCTAACCCGTAACTTTTGGCGCTCATCGAGAGGCCCCATTGCGCATGAGCAAGCCCATAACTTTTAACATATAGTTACCAACAAACTTGCAATTACGACAACTATTATATGTGATTCAAAATTCTGTCCAGGTCTTTGTATAACCATATTTCTGAATATAAAGGAGCTATATGAATAAATGATTATAATAATAACAATAACAACAACTATATGAAAACAGAGCTATGAAAGAAACAAACAACATGCCCTTCCTATTTTCCTTCTAATGTTGCCAAATGTTCTATTCACAAGCATCAATAACATCACAGGAAGTGATAGTTGGACACCAGATATCTAAGGATCCTTGAATGGCAGCAGGAAGGAAAAAAATATTTTAATATATTTTACTTGATTTAACACATTGCTAACTTTAAAAAATGCTAACTTGCTTTAGATTTGTATGCAATCTGTTCTGTAATAAAACCTATAGGATTTGTTTCTTTGGAAGAAAGTATTACTCTGTCTGAAATGCATATTGAAGACAAGGTACTTGCAGTATTGAGACTTTGCATAGCTGCGGGGTCATGGGTGCTGTACAGATAAAGTACTTTATAGAGAACAAACTGTACTTACACTTTATTAATAACGATACGTATGAGCTATTCAAAAGCCATTTTCCTTAAGATAGACTCATTAACAACTCAATAAAATACCCTGGGTAGTATAAACTTGGCACAACAAATGCCAACAAGGTATATTTCTGAAGTCAAAGTTTAATGTACTGAGGCCCTTAGACACACTACATATACAATCTGAAAGCAAATTGATACTGCCCTTACATGATTTTTCATTTTGTAAGAAACAGATTCACCACAAATTCAAGCTTACAGACAGAGTCCATCAACTACTCCCGTGTTTTTGTTATGGGAAGAATTGAATAGTTTATGGTATTTTTTTTCTTGACCACAGCGCATCTCCCCAAGAGAAAGAAACCTCCAGCCTGGTCAGCTTAAAAAGAGGGACTTTTTCAGGTACCAACATCGTTCACTTTGCCATATATGAAGCAATATAGTGTTTGATTACTATATACTTTAGTGAAAGTGACCTAGTTTAAAGGACTACAAAAGTCACTATATGTGCTCTGCATCATCAGTTAGAGGGTGGAAAACCCTGTGGACAAACTATTTACATTTTTAAAATGTATAAAAATTGGCTTATATATTGAAGCCCTCCCACAAGAACCTGCATAAATAATGAGTCTGTAATAGTTACATATTGTATTGAGGATTTACACTATATTTATAAGTCATGTATGGTGGCACAGTGGCAAGCATCCTGTTTTAAAAAAAAAATTTAATTGCAAAATTATGGGTTTGATTCCTTTGCCTTACACTAATGGATCTCATTGGCCTGGTCCCTGGTTTGTGCAATACATTTTTGTAGAGAGTACTTCACTACAACAATAATTACACTTATGGTGGGCTAATATATATATATCACTAATATAGTTGTCATAGTGTGTAACGTCTGTTCGCCGAAAGAGGGGCGAGAGATAAGCCGTGCTACTGCAAATGTGCATACGCAGCTGTGCCGCACTAATGTGCATACACAATCGCCAAAAGGAGGGGGGGGGGGGAGTTAGGGGAGAGGGCTGGAGAGAGACAGGGGAGAGGTGGGAAAGAGACATGCGGGGGAGACGGGAGGTGGGGTGGGAGACATGGAGGGGAGAGAGACAGGGGAGAGGGTGGGAGAGAAACATGGGGGGAGAGAGACAGGGGGGGGTGGAAGAGAGACAGGGGAGAGGGGGGGAGAGAGACAAGGGAGAAAGCCAGGGGAGGGAGAGAGTGACAGGGGAGTGAAACATGGGAAGAGAGAGACAGTGGAGGGGGGGGGGGAGATTGACAGGGAAGAGGGTGGGAGAGAGACCTGGGGCAGAGTAAAGGAGGGGAGTGGTGAATCAAGAAGAAGGAGGGGAAGGGGAAGAGAGAAGGAGCGAGAGACAGAAGGAAGGAGAGAAAAGGAGTGAGGGAGATGGAGAGAGAGGGAGATAGAGAGAGAGAGATAGGGCACAGAGAGAGAGAGGGCAGAGAGACAGAGAGAGAGAGATGGCGCACAGAGATAGGGAGAGCACACAGAGAGGGAGAGAGCACACAGAGAGAGTGAGAGAGTGCACAGAGAGAGAGAGGGCGCGCAGAGTGAGAGGGAGAGAGCGCTCAGAGAGAGAGGGAGAGGGCTCAGATGGAGAGAGGATGTAGAGAGACAGAACAGATCATTTATGATTGCGTCATTTGCGATGGGCAAATTACTAGTATATATATATATATATATATATATACACACTAGCTACTTGCCCATCAACAATGACGGGTTTAAAATTGTAAGGCTAGAAATTCGGTGCTCATTGCGAGCCTATCCCCCGTGTACTTGAACTTTCCTGCTTTGCCCTGATCACCTTTGGTGCTCATTGCAAGCCTTTCCTCCCGTCTACTGTACGGTCCGCTCATAGCAGGTTTTGTTAATCTGCAAGTTTTGTGCTTGGGAATGCCATGTGTCTCTTTCCATTATCTCACCCCTGTCCCTTCCCTGTGTGTTTCTCCTCTGTCAGCTGAATGTTTGCGTGTTATGCGCTGAAGGACGTTTGTTTTATTTTCCTGCGTGCCTGCCATTGTTGGTGTAAGTGTTACTGTCTTTGCCGTTGCGTATTTTCTAAGTCCTGCGTGCCTGGCTTTGCTCAGCCTCGTTTTCATCCAGTTTCTGAATTTTTTACGTTTTTCGTCCGCCATTTTTCCTATCAATTAGCCGATTTTGGTTTTACGAAAACCCACAAATATGGGTCAAAATCGCTTGCAACCTCACTCCCAGGCTTCCTGGCTCTACCCCTGTGCTGTCTGTGACCTGTGAGTGTGTTATTGTATTTGTTAAATTTTAGGTTTTGTTCTGAGGGCTTTTAGAGTTATGCGCTTGGCTCGCAGTTGCGACCCTCACAATGCAGCCTAAGTCCTGCGCCGTACACGTGTCACCTCGCTCTGCGAGGCTTCGCATATGAGCGCCAAAGGCGCTCATCCAGCCTAAGTGGTGCGTCGATACGGTTTAACTCAATTCGCAAGGCTCTCGCTTTGCATGGCTCGCAAAGTGTAACCAATATTGTAAGCGTTCCCAACACTGAAAACTTTATATCTGATATATATATATATATATATATATATATATATATAAATATCACATATTTAGTTGTGAGCATGCGAGTTGTTGCTAACGCTTGCGGGCTCGCGCAAAGAACCTGCGGCCCTCGCAAAGCGAGGGCTGCAGTTGCTGGCAAGGAGCACCGAAGAAGCTCCTTGCCAGCAACTGCGGACCTCCCAAAATTTACGTAGTTGCGAAAGGAAAATACGAGACACGTTACGACCCATTACGACCTCGCAAAAAACGCCGAAACCCGCGCACATTAAAACATTAAAGACACAATAAATACACACAACAAATACATAAAAAGCTTACCTACAGGAAGAGGGGGCACTCAGGACCTCGGAAACTGAAGTTACATTTCAATTTAACTCAAAATAAAAGTTTAGACACAAAAAAATCCTCGAAGCTAGAGAAAAAATGGGCGCCGAAAAAAAAGAAAACAAGGCTACAGCAGTCTAAAGACGCAAAACACCATCAAACACCTACGGATTTGCAGAAAAAAACCTACGAGATTGGAAAACAAGGATGCAGATTGGAAAACAAGGACGCAACCCGCGCGACCCCCAAAAACATTTGAAACACAATAAATACACACAACAAACACATAAAAAGCTTACCCACAGCAAGGTGGTGCACCCAGGACCTCTGCAAGTAAAGTTACAGCTCGATTTAAGTACAAATTTCGGAGTTTAGACACCAGAAAATCACCTAAGCGAGAGAAAAAATGACCGCCGAACAAAACGAAAACGAGGCTAAAGGACCAAAACACCAAACAGCTACGGATATTCCGAAAAAGTCGGATGACATCTGAAACGAAGGACGCTAAATCAGGTACAGCCGCATACCACACATTAGCCACCATTTTAGAACAACAACTTATACAATGCGCAAGTACACAGCTATGCTAACGGATTTGCCTCGTGCACGCACACTATTACACTGCACACATTCATCACGCTTACACAGCAGCTCCACAGCACTAATGCTGCAGCAACATGAAAACAGATGGTCAGCTCTTCAACAGAATGCTTCCTGCATATATTACTTCAAAATAGGTAAAGTATATTCCTTTATTAATGTATTATTTATTTTATTGTCATTCACCAAACAGCATTAGCTCACTTACAATTTCATTGCCGTCATTTTTTGACAGGCAATATTCTAGTCACATATATAGTTGTCAGCATGCGGGTTGTTGCTAACGCTTACGGGCTTACGTTGCTTGCAAGGAGCACCAAAGGCGCTCCTTGCGTTGGTGGAAATAAGTGCCGTAGGCGCTCATCCCTACGACCCACTACGACTTTCTGACCGTAAATGCGGACCCTCGTGAAGCAAGGGGGCGCAATTGTGGAGGTGGAGGCTCCCACGTCGGCTGCAATGAGCCACAGGCTCATTGCAGGCCACAAATGCGGACCCTCACAAAGCAAGGGGCCGCATTTGCGGAGGTGGAGGCTCTATGGTGCCTCACAATCGCTTAAAAACGACCACACAATCGGGACTTGAAAAAAAAGCATAAACACGCAATGACTAACTATGGACTTACACAAAAAAATACGAGCCGCAGGACTTAGAAAAAATCCATTACGGACTCGCAAAAATACGACCTTAACGGACAACCCGCGCACAGCACCAATCATTAAAAAACACAAAAATACACACAAAAATAAAATAAAAACATTACCCACACCAAGGGGGGGGGGGGTCACCCAGGACCTCTGCAACACTGCTTAAACCTCAAATTCTGGCAAATTTACAAAGTTTAAACACTCGAAAATCTCCTAAGCAAGAGAAGAAATGGCCGCCGAAAAAAACGAAAATGAGGCTACACGACCCCTAAAGCCAATAAATTACACAAAGCAAATACGGCTTTTACAAAAACCTGTACGACCTACAACATACACCGTTCGTAAGGATGCTTTATCATACAAACGCGCCTACCACATACACAATCGCCGCCATTTTACAACACTAACTTACAGAATGCGGAAGTACCCAGCTACGGCTTCCCCTCGCGCACGCAGCCTATTTACACTACACACTGCACACATTGCTGACACTTACACCTCAGCTCCACAACAGTGCAAATCTACATTGTATGCTGCAGGAACATCAAAACAGATTGTCAGCTCTTCAGCACAATGCTTCCTGCATGTATTACTTGCAAATAGGTAAAGTATATTAATTTATTAATTTACTACTTATTTAATTAGCATCACAACATACATATACACAAAAAAAAAAACACTATTGCAATAAATGCAAAATACATTCACTGCGCACCTCACAACCAGAGCCAACGCTGCTCATAGCACACAAACTACACCAGCGGACAGCCTTGCAATAAGCGCAAAAAAGCAGATCTGCGCCTACCTTACAATGACAGCAAAAACACCTCTGATAAAAAAAATACAACAACCAAGAGGCTCACAATCAGCGCCCCCGAAGTACCTCATACTAGCATACACTTATATACAATATGGTAGCACGTCCTTAGCGTGCAGGTGAATAGAGCGCCGTCATCAGGGTGCAGAGAACTGCGCTCTGATGACACTCTGCACTCCAGCCTGTATCCCAGCCTGCTTGGCAAGGTAAGGTCCTGACAGTACACAATGCTCTATATGTACAGTACACACTACTCTATACATACAGTACACACTGCTCTACATATACTGTACACACTACAAGTTACACATACAGTCCCTGGTGATTTTGGGTGTCCCTGGACACTCTGGACTCTGGTCACCCAACATTGATGTATAACTTGTAGAGTGTACTGTACTGTATAAGTAGAGTAGTGTGTACTGTATGTATAGAGTAGTGTGTACTGTACATATAGAGCATTGTGTACTGTCAGCCCCTTACCTTGCCAAGCAGGCTGGGATGGAGGCTGGAGCGCAGAGCGTCATCAGAGCACAGTTCTCGGCGCCCTGATGACGGCTCGCTATTCAGCTGAGCGCGAAGGTCGGGTGCCCTTTAATATATAACCTAAAAAATATATGTCTGATTTTTAAAATAGCTAAGAAAACTGGCAGTGGCAGGTATGGAACCTTTAACTCCACAAGCAGTTGCACTACAGACTAGCTATTGCCGTTGCTGCTAGAATAGTATTTACAGTGAGTCAGTCACTGCCTGATTCAATCACTGAAAGCTTCTACACCTGAATCTAATTAATTATTTATTGTTCTGCGCGGTACAGAGCTCATTACTCATTCAGACACAGTTAACTCAGTGAAATAGACAGACTTCAAAACTCCCATCAATTCAGCATTAGTTTTAAAAATGAAAACACTTTTCCCTAGGATTTTTCACACTTTTTTATAATTCACAGAGCACATAATGGTGACTTATGATCCTTTAAGGATCACTGTATTTTGGGAAACTTCACACCTTTTTGAAATATGAAATAAAGCAAAAGCAGCCATACAGTGTAAATTAAAGCTAAGAAACTCTGCTAGTGTTATCATTGCTTTCATCTTGGACTGCTATAATGCCTCTAGCTTGAGGGGGATTGTTCCGCTATTTAGTTCTATGGCCAAGTGACAATTAAATGTGTCATTCTAGAATAAAATAGAGATGTTACCTAAATTAATGTTACCATCCATTTCTCTCCGGTGTCTAATCCTATTACAAACAAAGCAACACTAAATACAATAGTTAAAAATGAAAGACGGAATTTATGTAATTTAGTTTAGTTTAGCAAAACACATTCAACACCTTTGTTGGGTACAAAGTACAAATGTTAAAATTCACTATGAGAGGGAGGAAAAAGGGGTAATTTAAGGAGTAAAAGATGGTCATGAGGGGCTCCTGGAAAGGCAGAGAGGGCCCCAAGTTGTCCAACGGTTATATGTGGTAAAATGATACTTATTTTCCATAAGTAAACCAACTAATGCGGGTCTTACACATCTGCCAAGAGGTTCTTTTTATTGTTTATACTCTCTCGAGTCAACGTCTTATTTTTTTGGCTTAATATTAAAGCAAATACTATCAATCAATACTGCAATAGGGTTCTGCATACTTGCCAGGACAGCAGAGATGTTGCAGATCTCCGATACACAGCTAGACCAGCGTTCTGATGTCAGGGTAATTAATGCTCCATTTAAAGCATACCGCAGGGAATATCCTCTACTTACTCTCATATATATTAAAGTTATTTATATATATGTTTAAAGTCTGTAATTGAAGAAAGAACTCATTTAAAAATACTAGCAGTTGCTTTAGATGCTGCAATTCATTTATTATTCATTAAGAGAAAAGAATTAAGGTGCTCTAAATAAAAACCTTCATTAACATGAATTACAGAAAATTATCTTTCCGATTATTGTACCAAAGTGTTTGCTGACAGTTTCAATGTGAGCACTTAATGTCTTGATTACCCAAACCCCTTATATGTATCTCCTGTAGCAGTATATTTCTGGCTGAGTTGTGATTAGGAACTGGAAAGTGCAAACAATTCAGAAGAAATGAAACGGCTTTTAACAACAACTTGATGTCTAATGAAGAGATTTTTTCCCCCATTATATTGAAAACACACGAGTAGATCTGGTGAGATTTCCCCTTTCTGAAGAGGTTTTATTTCTGGACAAGCAGGAGGAACAAGCCAATTAAAAAAATATGGGCACGCTCATCTCATCTTTTGGCTCCTTCCAAGTTTCAAGGTACAGTATCTATATTTCTATTGAAAGTCAACAATAAAGCCATTTGTAAATAAAATAGTTAAGCCTGTCTGAGGTGCTGGGTCTGTCTTTACCTCCCTCCAGTTTGACTAGAAACCATTTAAGTTATTTGGCAGCTCAGTAGTTGTGACTTAGGCAATCATTTCATCTTGATAATTATGCATTGTTTGACAACAAACAAACAAACATTTTAACCACTACTCAAGGTATTGGCATGGTCACACAGCATAGGGATAGATAAGTCACAACTACTGAATAATTAATCGGCTTGCAGATTATTTCAATCGCTATAAAATAAACAATGCGCATAAAGTGACAGGATGGAGGTGGAGACAGATCCAGCATATGAGGCAGGTATCATTAATGTTAAAACCATCTCATTAACAGATCGCTTTATCGTCAACCTAGTATTATCTTATTAACAACAAAATAGCTAGACCCCATTACAATTTAACTATCATTCAAAGTAATACAAAATATGTAATAGCTAATAAAGTCCTTAAACTCACTAGTTCAGAGTGTAATAAATTATGGACTCCTTGATATATCTATAAAGAATGGAATATACAGTAACAAGAACTTGATTATCGGTGTAGCAGAATCAGACACCTATACAAGTATATTTTAGTAATAATAGATATTTTAAGTTTTGAATAAACACTGTGGGGAGATGGTCATTGATCCAGCTGTATTCCTTTCCCATTTTACTATTGGCTATAATATTTGTATTTCTATAAGAAAATGTACTTCTGTTGGATTCACAGCAAATATATTATATTTATTGTGTTATGGGAAAGAGTAGGTTAAAGATAAACAGAGAAGCAGGAGATCATTATAGGTAAATGAAAGCCAATAGGCAGTATTTAATAGTATGAGTCCAGAGTTTCAGCCAATGTGATGACAAAAAGCTCTATGACTGGGACATTTCTTCAAGCAAATTTCAATATGCTTTATGTTGAAAACGCGCTGTTTTAAATGCATGATAAATAATTTTTGAGACCCATATAATTTGAGAGTTCTTTCCTTTCCATCAGGCAGGTTAATGATTTTATATTGAATTTTATAAGAATACCTTGATAGTAGCTTTGTGTTTTACAATAATATTTGTGCATATTACCTGCCTCACCTAAGTGTCCAGAAATAGCTTTAACAGCATCAAATTTATGTAATATAGAATATTTTGGATTGAAAATGTTTTCTGGAATAACAGATCTATATAATAATTAAAAAAATAAAAACAGCAGCGATTCACTTATTTGCAGACAGAAAGCACTGCGCTGTTCTTTTGTTTTCTTTTTGTAAATTCCTGGTGACTACAGCTTATGGGACTGAATGTATGGTTATATTCTTTTATTATCTCTTATTTCTCTGCTATATGATCCATTCAAGAATCCATTCAGGAATTTGTAGGGTTTTGTGCCATATTCCTGTCATAAAATATGGCAGAGAGTCATTTTACCGTAGTGTGAAATGTGTGTGCAGACATTTATTGAATGAAGAATGTTTAGGAAGAGGCAGGAAATGTGTTTTAAAGTTTCAAATATATATTTAAAGCTTGCATTATGTGCCACTTGAGCTGCCTTCTTGGCGTATACTATAAAAGTAACAATAAAGTTTTATTCACAATGCGATCAACACCAATGTTATCTCTCATCATTAACTTGCATGCAATATGATTTTGTTTTTCTTGCAGAAGCCACTGCATATTTGTTACCTGACCAAATATTCATATTGTATAGTATAATGCAGGCAAGTGAGACTAAATCGTGCAGACGGCCACATGCACAGTTACAGGCATGATTGCTTCAGATCTGACATATTTAGATGAGAAATAATTAATAATATGTAATGAATTTGTTTAACACTGTAATTGAGATTAGTAAATACTTTTAAACATATGGAAACATAGATCCAATGGAAGATTAAAACCAAAAGGCTGCTCTATTCTGCCCATTACTTCTACCAAAACAAGTTCATCCTTATCCCAGATATGTTTGAATTGCTTTACTGCGCTGTTTCTGCAACTGGATTATCAACATTTCTATTACCCTTTCTGTAGAGTAGTACCGTATATTCCCAAATTAATTATATTTATCTTCCACCCTCTAACATCAAATTGTGAGCTCTTGTTCCTGTATTCCTCTTTTTTCATCATCATATTACCTTTTCTCCATGTAAACTATACATATTACAGTAACAAATAATTAGTGCCCCTCATTTGAATTACTTCTGATTTACTAATAATCTTTTGAAAATATTGTCTCTGGACACAGTATATTATGCAAGTTCTACCGCTGATTACCCTTGTATGTAAAAAAACAAAAAAAAAAAAAATAACAGTGAATTATAAATTAAATTAAACCTAGATAAGGAGGGTGAGTGTAAAACAATCTTGGTGGGGGAATACTGAACAGAGTACTCTATCTACATACTCTATCTACAACCCAGTGGAAGATAAAGTCAGAAATCCACCCAATGGACAAAGCCAGTAGGGACTCTGCTGGGACAAGGGAACGCACAAATGCCTGGAATATGGCCTCACATGGCAATGTAGCTTGCCCAGCGAAACAATGCTTCCTGGGCTTATAAATATCAAGCCTGGCTAACTGCAGGAGTTGGTAAACCACGTTTCCCGAGACAATGGACGCCCAAAGAGAAATAAGGAGTGGGAGAAATGCAGCCAGAACTGTAGAAGCATGGGGAGATGGCAATCTTAAAATTCTGGCGCAAACACTTTGGAACTGTGGGTGTAGCAAACCCCAGATGGAGAGTAAACCCCTGTGGCACCAACTTGGGTCGCCCATGCTTGGATAACACTACAGGATTCCAATGATGGAGCCCCCCAAAGTTAGATTATACACAGCTCACCATCCAACGGCACACCATGCCTTATCACGGAGACCATGTCCCAGGCCTTGCAAGTCTACCACTAGGATGCTGGCAAAACAGCCTCTCCCTCTGGCTAGTTGAGAAATAATTGCTGGTCATACCCCATGTAGTGCAATTGTCAATTTGTAGACCGAATGCCAGTGTATACCACTGTGGAGAGGGATCTACATACTGATATACTGAGGGCAGAATGTGTGCAACTTGGAGTGCACACACACACACACCACTCTCTGTCCATTTTCTTCCACAGAAGACATGTTACACCTGCATAGATCCAATGGCTTCATATTCAGAGAAACCCAGGGACTAATTCAGACAAATAAGCTGGTTCCATAGTTGAGTGGCCACCAGCTGATTGGTCATGAGATGTTGCAGAATGCAGAAGTCAAGGAGTCCACCTGTAGAGGACCCTCTAAAAGGCCTGTGCTCTTGAATTAGTTGAACCGAGCAGAGGAGGCAGCTACATAAAATGTTTGTGATCCTTGGGTACCTTTTGCCAGCTCAAGATCATCTGGATCCTGGACCACGAGGAGCATGTCATTAGCATTAGTTGAGAAGACAATCTGTCCTGTGAGCCTTCACCTCAATAAACATACAAAAGACTCTATGGCCAGGTTGTACAGTTGTCCAAACAAGAAGCATCCTGATGTGCTCCTCGTCCAAATACCAATGGTGAGCCAAATCCATATGTTTATCCACCATATCAAGCAATTTCTATCGATCCAGTGACAGGAAGGCGAGTGACTGATCAGCCTGTGGGCGAAGTGTAGTAGATCCCCAATCAGAAAGATGCTATTAAATATCATCTGGTCCAAGATAGCATAGGACTGGTCCAGGTAACTAATTTTGCCAGCAAAGACTTTAGCCTCAGTGAAATAGCTTTGGCTACAATCGTATAGCCTGCACTAAGCAGTGAGACAGATTGCCAGTTCCAGTTAATAAGGCGGAACTTTCCCTTTTTTGGCAGCAAGGGCAAGTACTGCCCATCGACAAGACAGCAGCATCTCCCAAGTCTCTAGTGCTTTCAAGGACTAGATGGAAATCAGGTCATAGAGTCTCCCAAAAGAATCTGAAAAACTCAGGCAGCCCGTCCAGTCCCGGTGTTTTCTTCAGTGAACACTTAAAATGTTATTGAATCATCAAGACAATCTCTTACACCCTCTCTGACTGTGGGGAGCATCTCGGACACTGTCCTGGATACTCTCCAGGTCTGTAAGAGGGGCATTGTCTTCATCTAAGAGACAGGTGATATGCCTAACCTTATTCTCCAATGAATAGAAGAGGTCCGAGCAACAGTATATTACATTTAGAAAATGCAAGCGGCTCTGCACTAATGCCCTCTTGGCCTGTTGCTGTCCCAGGTCACAGAGGGCACCTTTCATCTTCACATATTCGCTTTGAAGGATTTGGCCCCTATATAAAGACAGCCTTTTGTGTAAGACTGAGCTCATTCCCCCGAGTGACTCCATCTCAGTTTTGCTCTGTCTACTCACATTCTTGGTATATTCCTGACACAAGAGTTGCAAGTCCACCTTGCCCACATCCCAACACTGATTCAACATAGGAAAGTCACTCTTACAATCCCTCCAGTCCATCTACAACCCCAGATCAAATATATGAGCCTCTGTTCTTCCTGCAAGGTGTTGTTGAAGTGCAATAAGTGGCTTGTGGCGCTGTTGGCATTAGTGTCACTGTCACAGACAGATAATTGTGGTCTGTGAGCGGAACCAGCGTAATATCACAAGAAAGGGCTTGAGACATGTAGTGGTTAAATAGATACAACCGGTCAAACCAGGAATGGGTCACCAATCATCTCCCACTTGGGCACTAGAGAGACTACAAAATTAGACTGGCAAGTGCCACTTTTAAAGAAAAGTGAATGCCTGTAAATGTAATATAATCTGCAGTTGTTTGCATGGTAGTTACTTCACACATGTGTGGTTTAAAGGTACATAGAACAGACTGTTATAACTGGTAACTTGTTGAATTATTGCTTAATTAAATTATTTAAAGAGACCAGATTGCTTCAATATGTTGTGCAGACATACCATCAACACTAAAATATATGTATTTTTAAGTAAAATATTTAACTTTCAATATAAAAGCAGAAAAGTATTAATAATTATGGAGGGCTTTAATAGAAGGAGGGTAGTTGCCATTGACACTGCAACTGTATTACACAAATAAGTATAAATCCTAAACTGTACAAAATTGCAAAGTTTGTCAGCAAAACGTTTCTGGAATGATTATCAGTGATTACAATCAGCTTCTGGAAAATGGTAAGTTCAAAAATCACAGCAAACTTGTGTTTGCTATTGCTTAAAATGACATGGAAGCTACATATTCACAGTATATTCTTTTAAATATAATGGGAACATTTTGTTAAAAAGGTAAAAAAAACAAAAAAGATTCTTAATTTATATTATTATATGCTGATGTGCGACTCAATGTGCTAATTTGTGGTTCAGAGTATTTGCTAAGGATGGGGAGGGGATACAACATACGGAGACAAAAAAGAAGACTGTGACTAATTAGTACATCAAATCAGCTAATTAGTATTCTGGAGATGCTCATCTCAAATAGATTTTGAGATGACAGTGTCCCTTTAATATGATACAATCTTGCCTTTGAATGAAAATTAGAAAAAAGCATGTTTGTTTTTGGATTGAGCACCTGACTTTGTTTTGTCTGTTTGCAAATGATCCTTGGGCGTTGGTATCCCTATGGGTGTTAAGGGGCCCAGACATTGGACTCCTTGCTCACTATGCCTTAGGGAGGACAGCTAGACCTCATTGATGAGACCCAAAAAGGCTGAAACATACATCTGGGTTTGCTTTTTCTACCATATTACGGGGCAGGATTGCTCATTGGTTGATATAGGGTATTTATTTCATGTGAAGAGCACAAGTGAAGCTGATGCCCATAGAACAAACATTCTTACGTTAGTCCGTTCTTGTTTTTTGTTTTAATGAAACTGTCCAGCAGTGGATATAGACACTAATATAGTTTGTAAAGTGTGTGTCACGCTCCAGGGGAGCGCATGCGCAATTCATAAACTATTTGTACAGATTTCTGAACATGCTGCAATGGGCACCGAGCAGCGCCAGCCGCGCTGCTCAAGGAACAGAAGAAGGGGGGGGCAGGGAGGGGGGAAAGAGACAGAGGGGGAAAGAGACACAGGGGAGGGAGGAGGGGGGGGGAGTGACACAGGGGATGGAGAGGGGGGAAAAAGACACATGGAAGTGAGAGGGGGAAGAGACACAGGGGGAGAGACAAAGAGGAGATAGAGGGGGGAAGAGACACAGGAGAGCGAAAGGGGGGAAAGAGTCACAGGGGATGGAGAGGGGGGAAGAGACACAGGGGAGCGAAGGGGGGAGAGACACAGGGAAGGGGGGAAGAGACACATGTAATATACGGACGGGTAAATGACTAGTAGGTAATAATTATAGTAACTTTGTAAAAGGTTGTGTCCTTATAAACTGTATTTCTGCAAAAGAAGAATACTGTGAATATGGAATTTCACTGTCTCTAAGGTAATAGCTGTGCAGATTCATCTGAACTGCAATACCAAGAGATTTCTTCTTGTCAGATTGTGAGACAGGAATACAGAGGATCATCATCTGCCCATCATGCACTATATCATTGGCAGGTAAGGGTGATGTGTCTTCTGCAAATAGACAATTCCCATTGTTACCTGTCACACAGGCCCAGTTTCTGAAGGCATGAGCCAAACTGAGTGTAGTAGCCAGCCATCAACTTTAGACACAATGTTCTATTGCATTGACATCTGCTGATGAAGGCACACATTCTGTTCCTTCTGGAGTATGACAATATTGTGCACTTAAAGTAGCATACCCAATGTACCAATAATCACTGTAATGTAATAAATACAATTGCAATGGGTTGTTATTAAGGATGTGTTAAATACCTGTTAGAAGGTTAGATATATAAAGGACCACTATAATGGAATAAAAATGGCACTTTTGTTATAAAAGTACCAGGATTAATGGCTGTATTATTTTTTCCTTATTAACAACTTACTTTATAACATTTTACTGCCTAATTATAATCTTAAAAAAACACTGTACTTTATCTTCAAGTGAAGCTCATATGTTTTTTTGCTGAGCACGGATTACGAAAACCATATGCAGTTTAAAATAAATAAAAGTTTACATTTTTTGGTAGCTTTTAAGTTATTTTACTTTGAAGCAGAGGCGTATTTCTCCTCCTCCCTGAGTCTATCAGGGGCTTGTGGTCAGGCATGTGCTGTAATATCATGGAGCTTGGAAGTAGGCTGGGCTGATGTTATTGGCCCTGCCCCATGGCATAATTAGCTCCACCCACAAAGCCTACACAGAGGTAACAGCTCTATTGTAACATGCATACAGCTGCCATAAAGACCCTGCCCCGTTTATTGAGCATGCTCAGTCTGAAACAGAACCTATACTGGTCACTGATTTAATTTTTAGTCCAGCAAACAGGATTAGATGGCCATGCACATGATGACAAATGTAGGAGGAGATACACAGCTCTGCTTGAGGGAAAAAAAACTGAGTAAAAGCTAAGAAAAATAACTAACTTTTTATTTATCTTAAATCACATACTGTTTTTTTATTAACAAACATATGAGCCTTACTTCTAAATGCAGTACAGTGGTCCGATAATCCAACTCAATGTTCCCAAATATATAAATGGAGGGCTTCTATCACTCTTTTGTCCACCATATAATAAATGATTGTTGTGGTGAATTACCTACTCATAAGGTCCACAACACAAGCTGGGTTCCCGCTCTACGCTGATGATAGGCAGCAAGCTTGAAACAGTTGTCCGTGGGTGGGATTCCCAGCTTGTGTATAATCCAGCCTTGGCTTTGCATAAAAGCTGTGTAATAGGCATAGGCTTAAAGGAAGCCATGTATCCTCTCGCTGCACTTTTCGCTGCATACCCCCTGTTCCCTCCCTTCAATTCTCATCTTTTGAAGTCCACACTATCCGCATCTTCTCTCCCATCCCTCTGCGAGTAGCTGTGATCTATCGCCCGCCTGGATCACCCTCTCAATTTCTGGACAACTTTGCCGCCTGGCTCCCTCACTTTCTCTCCTCCAATATATCTTCACTCATTCTTGGCGATTTCAACATTGCCACTGACACACCCACCTCCCCAACAACTGCAAAATTACTTGCACTCACCTCTTCCCTTGGCCTCTCACAATGGACAGATTCCGCAACTCATAGTGGTGGACACTCTATTGACCTTATTTTTACTAATCTCTGCACTATCTCCAACCTTGACATCTCCTCACTTCCCCTATCTGACCACCACCTGCTAACTTGCAACCTCACCTCATCCTCCGCTCACCGCCCTTCTTCAAATCCTGCCATCAGAACACGCAGAAACCTGCAAGCACTCAACCCACAACAATTTTCAAATGTATTAACACCCCTTCTCAGCCCCCTCACCACCCTTGCCTGCCCTGACGTCGCCACTTCACAATACAACACTACTCTAACCTCCACCCTTGACTCTCTTGCCCCCATAATCACAAGCAAACGCCCTCGCTCTCACCCACAACCATGGCACACCACACAAACACGCTATCTACAGAGATGCTCACGCACTGCAGAACGATTATGGAGGAAATCTCGCACTTCAGCAGACTTTCTCCACTACAAGTTTACCTTGCGCTCCTACTTCTCTGCCCTCAATCTTGCCAAACAACACTACTTCTCATCTCTAATATCAAACCTGTCCTCCAACCCTAAACGTTTATTTGCTACATTCAACACCCTCCTCCGCCCACCCCCACCTCCTGCCCCTTCCTCTCTCACTGCTGATGACTTTGCCAGCCATTTTAAAAATAAAATCGATACCATCCGAAATTAGCTCTCCTCCCAGCTTGGCCCTACCCCACCACCCTCTCCCCAAACCGACAACACCCAGCCCTTACCCTTCCCCAATCCCACCTCCACTATGGACTCTTTTGACCCTGTAACCGAGGATGAAGTATCTACTTTACTATCAACCTCTCACCTTACCACATGTCCTCATGATCCTATTCCATCACAGCTAATCCCTCCCCTATCCACCACACTTATCCCAGCTCTCACACATCTATTCAACCTCTCCCTAAACACTGGCAAGTTTCCATCCTCCTTAAAACATGCCACAGTTACACCCATTCTCAAGAAGCCCTCTTCTGACCCAGCTTCTGCCTCCAACTATCGCCCTATCTCACTACTTCCCCTTGCGTCTAAACTCCTTGAGCGGCTTGTTTACAATCGCCTCACTCAATTTATTTCCTCCAATTCCCTACTTGACCCCTTCCAATCTGGCTTCCGGTCCCAACACTCTACAGAAACAGCCCTTACAAAAGTCACTAATGACTTGCTAACCGCCAAATCAAAGGGTCACTACTCTATTCTAATTCTCCTGGATCTCTCTGCTGCCTTCGATACAGTTGACCACCCTCTTCTAATCCAAACGCTCCGCTCTTTTGGCATCCAGGACACAGCTCTTTCATGGTTCACATCCTATCTTAAAGATCGTACATTTAGTGTCTCCTTCTCTGGCACCTCTTCTTCACCTCTCCCTCTGTCTGTTGACGTTCCCCAAGGTTCTGTCCTAGGCCCCCTCCTCTTCTCCATCTACACCTCCTCCCTTGGCACCCTTATAAAATCCTTTGGATTTCAGTATCATCTCTATGCAGATGATACTCAAATCTACCTCTCTGCACCCGATATATCCCCCTCTCTTTTAGCTCAAGTTTCCAACTGCCTCTCTAGCATATCCTCCTGGATGTCCACCCGTCAACTCAAACTCAACATGTCTAAAACTGAACTTCTAATCTTTCCACCCTCTACTACAGCTTCCACACCTCAAATATCTCTCACTGTTGACAACACCATCATCGCCCCTACCTCCCAGGCCCGTTGTCTTGGGGTTCTACTGGATCCCGCCCTCTCTTTTATTCCTCACATCCAAGCAATAACAAAATCATGTCAGTTTCACCTAAAAAACATCTCCAAAATTCGTCATTATCTTACAGAAGACACAGCTAAAATTCTAATTCACTCTCTCATCATCTCTCGACTCGACTACTGCAATTCCCTCCTTGCTGGCCTCCCCATCTCTCGTCTGTCTCCCCTCCAATCCATAATGAACGCCTCCGCTAGACTCATCTTCAATACCAAACGATCAGTGTCGGCAGCCCCTCTCTGTCAATCACTCCACTGGCTTCCCATAGCTTCCCGAATCAAATTTAAAATCATGACCCTAACACATAAAGCCCTCAACAACAGTGCACCCCCTTATATCTCTGCTCTTGTTTCAAAATACTCTCCCAACCGGCCCCTTCGTTCTGCTAACGACCTTCTTCTTTCCTCCTCTCTCATCACCTCCTCTCACTCCCGTCTTCAAGACTTTTCTCGTGCTTCCCCATCCATTTGGAACTCCTTGCCCCGCTCCATTAGATTATCTTCCTGCCTCAAAACCTTTAAGAAATTATTAAAAACACACCTGTTTAAAAAATCTTATCATCTTCAGCCTTAACATGTACAACTGAACATTCCACAGCTTAATAACACTCACACCCACAATCTACAGTACAACACACAGACCCCTCCACTTTACTGAACCAATTGCTTTCAATTGTATTTGTCACCCTCTTGTATCACACCTAAACCCTTAGATTGTAAGTTTGCGAGTTTTCAATCTTGTGTCAGGCCTTGGAAACAAGCTCTATGTACATTTGATTTTATGCTCGAAAACAGGGCCCTCCATTCTTTACAAGGTGTTTAATTTGTTTTCTGCTATGTACTCAACCCCTGTACAGCGCTACGGAATATGTTGGCGCGATATAAATAAAGATAATAATAATAATAATAATAATAATAATATAAAATGGTCTATGGATTGAAGAGCAAGGTATTTGTGGGCACATTTGCATGTCCCTGCTCAGCTTCCCAGAATGCAGTGTAATAACTATTTCTGAGCTTGAAGCAGGTTTTTTAACTTGTTTTAGACATTTAAATGTGAACACAAATGTACTATTAATTTACTATGGCCCTCATTCAATTGCGATTTGGCCAATTGAATAGTGCTCTAAATAAGCACATAACATATATTTTTTAAATAAGTTTTTAGTTAGTGAAAACCTTGCTTTTGGATAGATGTTTACTAACTAAAAACTTCTTTAAAAAAATATGTTATGTCCTTATTTAGACCCCTATTCAATTGGCCAAATTGCAATTGAATGAGGGCCTGTGTGTCTAAATGAAATATTTAAAACAAGATATATTGTCGCAATCCAGAAGAATTCCTTTCCGCAAAATGCTGGATTTGCAGCTGCAGACAAGTATGTAATTGGATACCTAGGTACAAAAGCAGTATTTTTGGTATTGAAATACAGTCTTACTATATCACTTTCTATTGTTATGTGGACAATAAATTAAGAATGAATTGTAATGGAGCACGGATGGTGTGCACCTGTTCCCAAAACACATATGTACTATGCCCTTAAAATGATTGCAAAGTCCTACAACTGCCATTATGCATTAAAACTTATTTTAAACACTATTAAGCTATATGTTTTACATAAAAAAGAAACATTACATGAACTTCATCACCCGAACAAGTTGGTTTTATCATAATATTGTCTCTGCATTGTACTAGCTGCTTTTCGCTAATAATTCTGTAGATATGCAGCATTGTTTATGTGGCTCTATGCATCTCTATATTCAAATTTGTAGCTAGAAGGTAATTGATAAGTGCGGGAGGGTATCTAACTGCATGATAACATTGGGCACATTGTGTTACTAAATAGCATATCAAATCAGGTCTTTGGTATTTTTGAATCACACATTAGCATAATAATCATACAAAAACAATGATGAATTTCTTAGGAAAAATAATTTAATGCTCCTTAAGAATAACTTCCACTTTCTGAAAGTATTTGTCATTATCCAGTCTAGGTCCCCAAAACATGTTATTGGATCCTTAAAAAACCACCATGGTCATTTTTTTTCAATATGGTCATATGAATAATTAAACTCAATAACATGCAAAACATTTTTAGAATTATTATTATTATTATTATCTTTATTTATATCGCGCCAACATATTCCGTAGCGCTCTACAGGGGTTGAGTACATAGCAGAAAACAAATTAAACACCTTGTAAAGAATGGAGGGCCCTGTTTTTGAGCATAAAATCAAATGTACATAGAGCTTGTTTCCAAGGCACTGACACAAGATTGAAAACTCGCAAACTTACAATCTAAGGGTTAGAATGAAACAAATCAACACTCCCTTTACATTTTTAAACTTTATATGCAATTATTTTTACTGTAGGCTTCCATTTTGCTTTTTCCCCCGTAAACAAAAGATCTTTTAATAAATCCTGTTGAAAGAACTATCATTAACGAACATATTCCCAGATAGAAGCTTCCTACGTATTCAAAGCAGAAATCAAAATGATGGGTCATTGCAGCATAATTGGATATAAAATGTAATAAATCAGAGACTATATTTTTTCACATTATAAAAACATATTGTAAATTTACAAGTAAATTCTTCCAAAGAGAATATTTAACATTTATTTTTATTACTTTTTGAAAACACTGTGCTCATTATCATATCTAGTTCTTCAACAAAGCATATAGTTAATTTGGGAACCTTTAAAGACTCCCTTAATAATAGCTTGTTTGGGAGACATTTCACTAGATCCTATGCACAGTGTATTAGTGCCTTTCCCCCATAGTGCCCTGTGCTATAAAACAATGGCTCCCAACTGTCTCCCAATGCAGATGTTTTGCAGGGCGATACTACATCAGACACAATACAATTACCTCTAGTTTTGCATTGATTTGAATAGAGTACAACCTTTTAAATCAAAATACATTAATCAATAATGGATAACTATGACTAAATGTAGTGGTAGAACTTCCTCATCTCTGATCACCTGCAGAGAAGCTCTCGGGGCCACCTCTCCGGTCCTAGGACTGGCTGCTGAGAACCACCGCTGTAGAATACACTGTCACCCTACAGACGTTCCTAATATATATACTGATTATAATCATACGTCTGTTGGGAACAGGGAGCACCTCATCTATTTCCCCAAGGTAAATTATGTCACTTTGTATTGCATTTCAGGCTTAAAGGGATTCTATCACCCCCCCCCCCCCCCTTCCCCAACAAGTTTTAGATTATTCTTAAAGAGCATGTAAAGCCAGTTCTTTCAAAATTAATTAATTGTGGGGGGATTTGATGTTGTTTTTGCTGCATGTACATGCAAACATTAGTGGCTCATTAATTAGCTTTGATTGGTTAATTAGGATTACAGTCCATTGTCTGCCTCTGTGGTGGCAAAGATAAAGACCCCCAATGTTATCTGGCAGTTAGGCCCCTCTATCACACTTATGAAGCACTCTGAGTCGCACATTAGCATACAGGAGCAGCAAAATGAATACTAAATGTTTCAGGAAATATTTTCTTTTGGTGTTGGTTCCAGAGCAGAGATACAGCCAGTAGTGCAAGGGGAGGGGGGTGTATTCCATGGGTGTGGATTGCTGAAGGAGGGGGGTTACAGGTTTGTGTCTGCAAGTCGCGCGAGATGAGGCACCCACAGTGCAGGATGAGCCACAACGGATGTTGCACAGGCAGAGGCAGCAGCAAGGAAGGGAGCTGCTTTGGGAAGGGGTCTTGTGGGTTTTATTATTATTTTTATTATTATTATTATTATTATTATTATCTTTATTTATTTCGCGCCAACATATTCCGTAGCGCTGTACAGGGGTTGAGTACATGGCAAAAAACAAACTTAACACCTTCTAAATAATGGAGGGCCCTGTTTTTGAGCATAAAATCAAATGCACTTGGAGTTGACGGGCATACATCCAGGAGGATATGCTAGAGAGGCAGTTTAACAATTAAGAGAGGCCAGTGGCTTGGGTAGGGAGTCTTGGGAGAATTGGACTGCTTTGGGAAGGGGTCTTGAGTGTTAGAAATTTAGGAGCGGCTGTGGGATGGGGGATCTTGAGGGAAAGGAAACTGCTGTGGGAAGGAGTCTTGAGAATTAGAATATTAGAAAATGAAGCCTATTGCTGAGAAAGGAAGCTGATTTAGGAAGGGGTTTTGGGGGTTACATATTTTTTTGTGAGGGGTGCTGGGGTGGTAGAGAAAGTAGTACTGAATGAATTAGCACCAGATGGGGTGCCCATATAGTTATTGTTTGCACTGGGGGCCACCATTAACTAGCCCCTCTACTGTTTCCCTTTAAATTGACCACATAATAATTATATCTCCCTCACTTAAAGTGGTTTGCAAGCATCAGTTCACATGAAAACATATGTCAGTCCCAATGGTTTCTGCATATGGATAGGAAAACATGGAGAGACGGTGCATTAGCCCTCTCTGCCCTGCTGTCAATGTAACAAAGGACTCTATGTACTCTGGATTACATGCCTTATTTTATCTCTATGGCAAGGATACCTGTCAAATTGTGGTAGCTGGGAGTTAATACACACTAAGACTGTCTAAACAAACCATTAAACACTAGCAATATAATACACATGAACGACAGCACCATAAATTTGAAGCAACACATGCTCACTATAAATACTCAGCTTGCTAAAGCCATATTGTGTTTACATAAAATCAATTTTACAAGCAACTCTAAATAATTAGCACCACATAACACAACAGTGATTATATTTTAATTAAATATAGTCCTGCTTGATCCTCCTGTCAAGCCTCATGGCCTTCTGAAATATGCTGAAAGCTGAAAAATCCTATTTTTTTCTGTAGAAAATTACTGCAGCTTAACTTAACTGATAATAATATGTCATATTAACTGACTTTAGGATTCATGAAGCAAAAGAACTGAAATAATAGCTGGGGGACTTAAATAAAGAAGATATAGTCACTTACGGTAAATAAATGCGACATAACATATTAAACTTAAAAAAGATAGAAAAGATGATAAAATATTGTGCATTTAGAATTTTTACAATTCCGACTAGGTATCAGCATTTTATATATATATATATATATATATATATATATATATATATATATATATATATATATATATATATATATAGTAAAATCCCGGTTATCCAGCACCTAACTGACGGATACTCATACAACCGGCATCAATTCCCCATTTAAAAAAAACTCCTGCTAAACCGGCACTATCTGGCACTATTTGGCAGTTCGAGACTGCAAAAAAAACAAACTAACTTTTTTTCTAATTGTTTTTTTCTGGGCCTAAATGGCCTAGTTTAGGTGCTAATGCATTTTTAAAGGCGTTTTGGGGGGTTTAAGGGTCGTTTAGATTCTTTTTTTCAGGGACTCCCGATTAACTGGCAACTGCACTTATCTGGCAATAGGGAGTCCCCGTGGGTGCAAGGGTTTTACTCAGAGCTTTATACCTAAAAGTTCATTAAAATAATTACTGAAGTGTGTAGATTGTTTAGCTAATTATTCTATTTCATAAATGTGAAGCCTCTCTACTGTAGGTGTGATCTTAGCTCACAGCTGTGAAACATGGCATGAGAATCTGTTACTCTGGGTCTTCTTACAACTAAATAAAGTGTCGGTTGTAAATGACAATTACATTAAAGGGGAATAAAATGAATTAAGCCACCTAGTTAAAATATGTATAAAAAAGATTTTTCTAAAATCCTGTTTTACACTCAGTGATGGTCCTCTATATATTCAGATGTCCTGATCAAATTGCTCTTACTATGACTCCCTTTGCTTTGTATTTAGAAAGTGTTGATTATCTCCATGGCCCTAAAACGGGTCAATCCAAAGTACCAAATATTTTTTCTCCATGCAAAATCTACTTTCTGAGAACTACAAAAATGGAAATACCAAGGAGGAAGTTTACAGTTAAAGAAAATGCCTTTCAATAGTGTGAATGCTGAAGGTTTGCCATGGGCAAAACATAGGGGAAAGCTTGTTAGCCTTCCTTTTAACCTGAGCATAGAAAATAAACTTTAAAATGACATTCAGATCCTCAAAAAACTTCTCTATGCGCCATTTTAATGACATAGCACAACTAACCTCAAAAACATTTTATGAGGGGTAATTTTCTCATGGAGTCAATGGTCATGCTAAATAAAACTGGAGGCTTTAGTGTTTAGGACAGACTAGTTTGACTGCTAAATACAATTTTCCCTGTCCCTTAGACCATAGAACAGATGTTTTCCAAATATCATTACGAGTTTTCTCATTATTTCCAGGACATTTCAAAATTGTACTAAATATAGATGGTTTGTTTATTTTAGTTCAGGGCAGGAACTATAATGACCCCTCGTCATGCTCAACTCAATATAGCAATAAATTAATAATATTGAATGGACTTTTAACCTTACTTATTTGTCATTCAAATAGACAACTTAAAAAAAAAATATAGATATATACAGGCTCTGTTTGTCATGGTAAAAGTGGTACCCCGGGTTACAGATGACCTGACTTACAGACGACCCGTAGTTAAGAACGGGTTCCCAAGGCTTTTTGTATAAGTTTCTTTTTATGTTCTGTTGAATTAAAATAAAGAGCACAATAGTTTCTGTAACTTATTATTACACTACAGGGGTATTATTACAGTATTACACTGCGTTATTATTATCATCACAAATAAGCCATTATAGTATTGTTATTATTATTTAGCAGCAGGGATCCGGGTTACATATAAATCCGGTTTAAAGATGTTCTCAGGAACGTATCTTGTATTTAACCCAGGGGCCACTTCTATTCTTTTTTTGGAATAAAAATAAGAAACTGTTGTAAAAAAAGAAAACAATTATCAGTTTGGTTTTATTTAGTATAACTAAGAAAAATGAGTCGAGGGAATAAAATAAATAAATGTAACCTGGCAATGGCAAACTATTTCACCTTGACAAAGGTGCCCATTTTGTGGACTTAAGTCATATAAATAGACGCTCACTCTCCTATACAATTATTGTATATATTTATCAAAGTACTAAAATTTAGATGGCAACCAATTAAAATAAATCAGAATCAGCTATTGATTTGTGCCAAAAATGTATATTTGGAAGGATATAAATACTAATTTGGTTTCTATTGTTTCATATTTCCGGATATAACAGAATGAGACTAATATATCTAATCCTGCTATCCTCACAATCATAGAAATTTCCAACAGCAAATCATTTCAGTTCTATTTTCTCTTTCCAATCTAACAAGACCCCGGCTCTCATCAATGAGCAGTATATATGGTCATTTTAGGTAAACTATTAGGAAGCTGCTAGTTTAAGTGCCTGCCCCTAAAAACCTCTATGTCAGGCCAAGCCATTCGTCAGAAAAGGTTATCCAAATACTAGAGGGCCGCAAGAGTACTAGTTAAAGTGATACTTGAAAGGTTAACAAGAATTCCACAATTGGGTCCTAAAGACATTAGTCTTATCGATGGGTGGGAGACAGTCGCCTGCAAGACAGTGTGGCAGTGATTTACACTGATGAGAATTCAATTCATCCTTGTTGCCTATTTTAGTCGTCGGAAAATACTTTGGTATGCAACTGGGGATGTAATAATTTCACATACTTTCTATGCAATTCTATTATGCCATCTGGTCCCCCAGCTCCCACGTATCTGTGCCTGCGTAAACCATCTGTGCAGCTTCCTTGTGCATTTATATTTACATTAATGCAGTGGTGTGCGTGTGTTATTTCTGTATGCTGGTGGTGTTCTTGGGAAAAGCATGGCTGCAGGGTTATATCTACCTCTAATACAAAGAACTGGACAAATACAAAATGCAACAGAACATACTCAATTTGGCTTCCAAAACAATTCAAAATCTTTATGATGGCATATGTTTAACTACCTTCATTACTTACTGAGCCTGTTATTTGCATTGTTAGGACATGACACTTATCAAACAGAGCACCAAAAACGGAAAGTTTTAAGTGAAAAATTTTTTTTCGCTTAACTTTATAACATTCATGCATATTTCACTGTTTTACAAGATTTGTATATAACCTAGTTAATTCTCAACTGCCTTCCATATCTGCTGATGCTGAAGGAATCAAGAAATACAAGCGCCTGACAAATAACAGTATGCTCTGTGTGCCGCAAACAAAAAAGCAGCTTATTATTCCTTAGATTATTTTATACATTCTATACATTGAAATATACTATTGCAGAGAAGAGTACACCCCTCACATTTTTGTACATATTTTATTATATCTTTTCATGTGACAACACTGAAGAAATGACACTCTGCTACAATGTAAGTTAGTAAGTGTACAGCCTGTATAACAGTGTAAATTTGCTGATCCCTAAAAATAACTCAACACACAGCCAATAATGTCTAAACCGTTGGCAACAAAAGTGAGTACACCACTAAGTGGAAATGTCCAAATTGGTCCCAAAGTGTCAATATTTTGTGTGGCCACCATTATTTTCCAGCACTGCGTTAACCCGCATGGGCATGAAGTTCACCAGAGCTTCACAGGTTGCCACTGGAGTCCTCTTCCACTCCTCCATGATGACATCACAAAGCTGGTGGATGTTAGAGACCTTGCACTCCCCCACCTTTCGTTTGAGGATGCCCCACAGATGCTCAATAGGGTTTAGGTTTGGTAACGTGCTTGGCCAGTCCATCACCTTTACCTTCAGCAAGGCAGTGGTCGTCTTGGAGGTGTGTTTGGCGTCGTTATCATGTTGGAATACTGCACTGCGGCCCAGTCTCCGAAGGGAGGGGATCATGCTCTGCCTCAGTATGTCACAGTACATGTTGACATTCATGGTTCCCTCAATGAACTGTAGCTCCACAGTGCCGACATCACTCATGCAAATGTGTCCACAAAGACCTTGCTCTTGCAGTCCATAACCATTTTAAAAATAAGCATATGTCCACTGTATCACACAGCATTTTTGCAAAGCTCAGGATACATTATAGACAAGCTAGGAATCCTACCCACGTATTTAAAGGAACCTCTTCTGGATTGCTACCATGTCATGGTAAAGGGGCTTGTGCACCTCAATGAAGCTGTGAGTTCTACCATGTAGCGTCACCCAATATGAGCAGGTCATAGCACAGGGATCAGACACATCGCAGTCCACTGGAGAAGAAACTGGCAACCCGCTTCCGTACTTTTTCTGTGACAACTTCATCGATTAGCACAATCAGACACAAGGTGTGTCTGGCAAGCTGCGATCCATAGGGTCACAGAGAGTCAGGCACGACTGAATGACTAAACAAACAACATTTAAAAAGAGCTTATATGGTTCAGTCCATTCAGTCATTTAAACACAATTATAAACTGCAAAATTAGCTTCAAATGAAAAAGGGTTTTACATATTCAGCTCTTGGTTTTGACTGTTCTACGTGATGGCGCAGAGCAGCATCCAGGAGTCCTTTAAATTGTTTGGAGTTTACGCATGTGGGAGTTTTGGTCAGTCAGGTATGTTATTAATGTGTAGCTCATAATATCTTCATCAAGCAGGAATGAGAGGAGGTGGAGGGGGGCACTGAATGTAAAATCATTTGCTGAACATATTGTTCACTGACTGAAACCCGTGTAAATTAGATTCCTCCCAAGTCTCAGTTTTCCGTGCTAATATGGGTGTAAAAAATATAAAAGCACCAGTGGTCTCTTAAACATCACAGGCTTTTGAGCACATTGGCTGTTGGGATTGTTAAAGTACCACTGTGGTCGATTAATTTCTATATGGTCTTTTTGTATAACTAAACTTAATAATGTGAAACACGTCTTTAGAAAGTAAAAAAAAAAACACAACCTGTATGTTTTTCACATTTATTTTAAATGATTATTTACTGTATTTTTACACTTTCTTTTCTAATCTGACTCTGACTGCTACGTACCGACAGCCTTATTAAATTGCAATTCGTCCAATTGAATAGGGCTCTATTTAAGCACATAGCATATTTTTTTTACAGAAGTTTTCAATTGCAATTTAATAAGGCTGCAAGTAAGGTGCAAGATTTTCTTTAGCTCTGGCAAAAGTATTGACAGTTGTTACATTTCCATTAATCAAATTAAAACCTCTTCTGCTTTCAATGTTTCCTCCCCTCTCGGGAAGTTTATCAGCAGAATCTAACATGGTAGAATCCACTGTCACTGTGATGCACTTTAGCCTAAAGCAGCCTGACAAACAATGCTGAATATCTTGTGGATTTATTCAATATAGCAATAAATTAACAATCTTGAATGTACTTTTAACCTTACTTATTTGGCATTTAAATAAACAACTTAAATAATGAATATAGGTGTAAATAGGCTCTGTTTATCATATTATACATATATTTGGACAATTGTAATGCTTTTTAAGATTAAAATAACTTGCTGATGGTGTGACACTGTTAGCTATATATTCTGAAATAGAAAATTAAAGTGAGCAACTAAAATGTTATATGCGCTCCTGATCAATCTTTTTTTTTCTATCATCACTGCAGTATTTTTGCATCTTTTTTATCTTTAAAATGATTCTTGACATTACACAGGATTCATGTCAGAAAGATACCAGGAAGGGGGTGGGGTGGGGGGTCCTTCCACTTTACAATAAGAAAGTAGCCCTGGTCCTGCTAAGGGTCTAACAATTGTACTTCCCATCTATGTCTAAGTACAGGAATGGGGAACTAATAAATTTAAAGACAGAAAAGAAGAGGGATACATAGTTTTTGTAATGGGATATGATAAATAATCGACAAATGAATAATACACATTTTTGCTTATTAAGTAAAAGAAGAAAAAAATAAGAAATCAGCCTCCACTATTAATGGTGTGATATCATAAAAAAGCAAAGGATGAGAGTCACCTGAATGAATGGAAGCAGACCTTTCTATAAAGCTAGCCACATACTGTATATATAGTACAATCAATAGGATTGTATACTAAACAATTTTACACTTTTTACTCCATCTGTTAATCTTGTGCATTAGTCCATTGTATCCTCTTTCTCTCCTCTATCATTTTTTCCTTTTGTCCTCTCAGCTCCTCATTCTTCCTTATTCTTCTAGATATCTCATCTTCTATCACCCTATCACTTGTTCATGCTTTCCTCCTCTATCCATCTCATTAGTTTCTCCTACTGCTGTATATCTAATTTGAGTTTAGAAATTCCATGCAAATAATTTAATATATTAAACTTTTACAATGTAATATTTTAAATTTTTAAAAAAAGCATGTGTGTGTTTTGAAAACTTTGAGACAGAGTAAGAGCAGAGTAAGAGAAAAGTTAAGCAGGAAAAAAATAATACTGCTAGTTTTTAATTCTGAAAAAAAATGTTGATGCCTCTGCAGGGCCCTGGAGGGCTCCATGATAAACTAGTGCAAGTTGTACATGTGATAGGGTGTTTATATTTCTGGAGAGGTGAAGGTGAAGGAGTGCAGTGTTAATTTCAATCTTATCCAGTTATTTAACAAAGGCTCTGGACTTCTGTAATTTCTCTCTTCTACCACCTCCCTCCACTAATAACTACAACCACCACCCATCACCAAGCCCAGAGTTTGATGTAACAAATACTAAATACTGGTACTCATAAAAAGAGTCATCAAAATTTTAGATTTGATGTTTTATGTCCATGGTTTACACAGCTGCTTGGTACATTCTTGACAAACATGTGTCTTTTTTCTTGAACTTCAGTGATCCTTTAATTAAACCTTGGGATAGCCTTGTGATAAATCGTCCACCATCCATCTTCAAATCATGACTCCTTGATCTGGAATTTCTCTTGTCCTAGAAGATACTTCCTCCTGGACTTTTTTAAAGCATATGACAGTTTATATTTTACAACCACTCTCGGTCCTTTAAGTTACACATATTAATGTCATGAATACCATTTTGACCATATTCCATTTTAATCTGTCTTCTTTGAATTGTTTCTAATTATTATTGTTTAGGAGATAGGTCTCACTAGGGATTAATAGAGCAGCATTATTATCTTTCTTTTTTTTTTTTATTCAAATGCCTCCCGCTCGCTTTTCCTGCAGCTTTGTTGACTTGTTTGCCTACATTTATATATTACATTTTACTATATATATATATATATATATATATATATATATATATATATATATATATATATATATAAATATAATATATATATGTAATATAAACTATTTATTGAGTTATTTCCCTCTCATGTTGCCATCATCAAATTTCTATTATCCTTATTTGCATATGTGTTGTTTTCTCATACAAAAGTATGTGGCTATCGAAAACTGCTATACAAAAATGGACATGTCGCACTATAACCAATACATTTGCTTTTTCAGGATGGTATTTTTGGGGGAATGAGGTGATGAGAAAATGTTTAAATCATGGATCCACTCTAAATAAGCCCATTCAATACCAGTGGTTGTATGCCTTGAAATCTGATCACTGATTACAATCTTGTGTTCTTTAGCAGTGAATGGAATGCAACATACGGCTGTCATAGTCACAATGAATCTTAGTTACCATTAGATTGAATGACCCACTGGAAACATTCATCCACAGAGGATTCTAGAATAGAATACTTAAAAAGGGAAACAATTGGGTGCTCTATCTTTATAATGTTACAGAAAATATATTGAATTTAAAACCATATGGGCTACCACTTGCAATATCATCTATTGTTTACACTGTCAGCCAATAATGTGATATACCACCTGAGGCATGGCACTTACTGCAGAGTTAAATGGGAATATGCACAATTTAACCTGGACGTCATCACTGTCTCTAATTTTCTTGTTCACTAAGTTGTGCTAACCGATACAAGTCGATCTCAACCATTGAGATGGAAACGTGATATCAGATGATTAGTTAAATGTTACACAGCAATCAGGTAACCTTACAGTTTGTGAAAGAGTCATATGTTTTTAAACTCATTATGTCTTTTACAACATTTATATTTGCATAATTATTTTAAGAATAGTTTAATTACTTTTATCTATGGTGTTATGCATTCACTTTCAATCAACTTATAGTCTTTAATCCTCTTACCTTCGCCAAAAGAACAACTCCAGAACACACTGTTCTCTTACACAAGACACGTCTACATCAGTCCCTCCACTGGCTTCCCAATAAAATTAAAAGCTATAAGCCTTACTTACAGATCACTTAAGAGCATAATATCCGCTTTATCTCATCCCCATCTTTATTACGTATTTTCAAGCTGCCTCAAATCCATGGAACACACTGCCTTGTTTCCCACATCTCCGCTTTCCTTAGCTGCAAATCATCCAAAAAATATAACATAGTAGAGAAGCCTATCACCTTCACCCTAATATTGTACATCACACACAGCTTATTTTTAATGTATGCATTTACATTTGTATACAGAGCATGTACCCAAGGCACTTTACATAGTTATAAGAAGGCACATTGTTGTTTTGGGGTGTAAAGGAGTACATTTCTTAAATTAACACAATAGAGAATAAAGTAAGAATTAAATTTGTTGCTAAAATGGTGAAAACTTTCTAGTTAATGTGTACCCGATGGCACACACCTAGTTCATTAGGTGGATCCAGTCTGCTAACTAGACATCTGGCCATTATGCGTCTACCTTTCCATTTTTTCACCTAAATATTGTTAGATGGTATGCTATTTTGAGAATTGATCTTAACTCCTCAAAGAAAGATTTCTGTCAGAAAATAGAATTAAAAACACTGCTGCTCTTCCCAAGCCTCCCTTTTGTCCTGCCCACAGAAGACAAACACAATCATCATAGATTGCTTTAATTATGCAGGCCAGATTACCTGGAGCATGCTCACTTTGGAGAGGCTGAGGTTATGGAAGTGTAGGCATAGCCCTCTTATCCAAAAGAGCATGCTCCAGAAAATAGAGGCCAAACCATTAGCATTCTTTACATAATTCAAAATCTATAATCGATTTTTTTCCCTGCAACCCTTCACCATATCTTTTCTAGTACATAAAACACTCTCTTTTGAGCCGTCCAGTAGAAAAACTGGTAATTCAATGTACAGACAATCCCCTTTAAGATAAAACTAACAGTTGGAGTGACAGGGTCCCTTTAGTGCCAATGATTATTTCATCTACAATCTTTATAGAATGATTCTTAAAAATAAATAACATCTTTTTTTTACCTTTTAAAATACACTTTTAAAAAAACACGACGTTACATTGCTCTGCTCCATTATTTTCCCAGTCAAACACTTCCTGAAACTGATTTTTTGAAGGAACTCCTATCACAACTTGAAAACAATTACTACTAAAAATGGCTAATTAAAAAAAAAAAAAACTGGTACGTTTGCTGAAATATAATTGTTTCTGTTCAGTTCCAAGGCTTAGTTTACAGAAATTAAGCTCCTGGTGCAGGCACATTAGTACAACAGACATCTCCAGAACAAAAGCCGCAAGCTAATTTCTAATGGGAATGGCTAGTTTATGTATAGTTAGAGAACCTCTGCAATGTGATAAATGCAAGAATTATTACTAACGTGCGCTTTACAAGTACCTTGTCTGCAATAATTATTGAAAATCGTCATGTACAATTAGCATTTTTTTAACAAGCTTGCACATGTGATCAGGTGAAAGCACTAGTGAGTGGTGGCATCAAACAACTTGTGCCCATGAATACTGGCTATATGTTGTGTTATCATTTTTTTCTAATGTGAATCAGTTCTGTTGAATTCCACTTGTTGTTGAGGCAATTTTATGCAGATGAACAGCTAACACATATTGCTTTGATGTACTAATTAGGATTACAGTCTATGAGCCTCATTCAGTTTGGAGCGCAAGTTATGGAGGTATAGGCCGTACGTCTGCGGACCTGCAACCCTCGCAAGTTTTGGTGCTTATCAATTGCTCAAGGCCGCAAGTTATGAGCTGATATCGAAATACGGAAACCATGCCATTGTATGTAGCATTTGCAAGCTTAAACAGATCAATTAGCCAAGGCTGTAACTCCCGAGATATAAACAGCCAATGGAAACAGAGATCGTTATCATTACATCAATTGAAAGTATGGGCTTCAATTAAGAGTTACGATTGGACCCACAATCCTGAAATATTGCAATATCAATAAAACCGTAAATATGATATTCTATTACATGCGAGTTCCATTATATATATGGCTCTATGTGTCTGCCTTTGTTATGGTCAAACAAAGATCTGCAATGTTATCTGGCAGTTAGTCCCCTCTCCAACCCTTATCAAGCAGTGTGAGCCAGACATTAGCACACCGAGCAACACATTAGCATACTGGAACCGCAAAAACCTAGTCTAAATATTTCAGAAATTATTTACGAGAGAGAAAAGCTGCTAGTAAAATGTATTGCCAGTTTTTAATGCTCTTTACACTGTTGGGATAAGCAATTTTAAGAAAACAAATGGCTAGTTTAATTGTGCCATTTTTAATGTGTGGAGACGAGGGGGACAAATCCCCCAGATTTTTCAATGTATTTGTTTATATGTAGAGAAGCAGTTGTGTGGTATTTTTATATTATATGCAGTATCCCCCCAGATTTTCTTTGGCTCCTACACCCATGATGACAAGTCTATATTCAGAAGACTGAATATATAGTTTTTGTGATTTTGTTGTTGTTGTTAATTAGGACATCCATTTTCTGTCATGCCGCACATATACACATCTCCCAACCGTCTCTCTTTTGGAGGGACAATCCTTCTTTCTAGGCAAAATCCCATTCTCCCTCTTGACTCCCAACTGTCCCTTTTTAGTGGGAAATCACACATTTTAGAACCAAAACATTTTTTATTCCTGTCCATGTCTAGTTCCTTCTGTTGTTTTCTTTCAAAGAGCAGGAGAAAGACAGAAACGTAAGTGTCAGTTCTACAGAATAAATGAGCATAGGGGGTGCGTGTCAAACATTTGTATTACTTATTGTACAGCATGGTGGTAATACTACCTAACAACTCATATTTCAGCAACCCTGTGGCCGTATGTAGTTAAGGAGAGTGGGGGTTTTACCGGGCTAGGAATAAGATGGAAAATGGAATTGCAATGGTTATGTTTAGGGGAGGGGGTCATAATTTGTTGGGCAACATCTAAATAAAGCCAAGTCTGTTTATCCCTGTCAGTTAATTTGGTAAGCCAGCTCATCCCCATTCCCCCCATCCTGTTTATCATTGGCATACGTGTGGGTTAGTAACTACCTGGGTCAAATGTTTTGTCACAGCTGGTGGGTGGTGCGGGTGCTTGCCCACATTGGGTACGGGCATCATTATCTGCTCTTTGTGGCATCAGCACTCATTGAGTCAGCTATGGGTGGGCAAGCACCTCCTATGGTTTTTCTATGAAATTTTAATAAAGCGATGTGGTCGTTTCAAATGTAATTCTTAATTATTATGTTATTTATTTATTAATTGGCCACTCATTTATAAAAATGGAGACGTGCTTTGTGAACCTGGACCCTGTGTTCTATGCAGTGTACGAGTAGCCAGTCTTATGAGTAGCTCTCAGGTTTATAAAGCTTTTTATATTCTGACAGAAACTTTTTCCTCATTGACATACATGTCAGTTTTGGGCACAACCACAGTATTAAAATGATTTAAGTTCATGAGTTTCATAAACAGGCCCAGATGCTCTACCAGGAGTCATTGTAATTTGCATGGAGATCAGCTCTGTGCTGTGCTGGAGTTTAAAGCAAGAGAGTAGAAACAGCAGGTGCTGCCAAGCGAAAAATATATGGCAGCCTTTGGGTGTTTTAAAATAAAAATGAATTCCAAATCAGCTATGCAAAGATGTATATTCACATTAAAATACACACTTACAAAATGTTGCCAACATTATTATGCTACCTCAAGCACAAATTCACAATTTCTGCCCCAATATACAGTTTGTTAGACACATTGACTTCCACTGGAATTTCAACCAATTATGGGCAGCCATTTTGAGAAGTGTGGTATTGGAAATGTACAGTAGCCTGGGATAGTTTTTATTATTCCTTATCTTTATTTGGAATAAAAATAAATGTAATATAAAAATGTAATAAGATAACATTAACAAGCTACATTTACAAGACAAAAGTAATATCCAGATGGTTATATACAGTACAAATAATAAAAAAGAATTGAAGTTTCATTTTTGTTCAGTCATGATGTTTTTTTAATTTATTTATTCTTTAAGAGCATGAAAAATTGGCTATATGTTGTGTTATTCATTTTTTTTTTTTTAAATGAATCAGTCCTGTGAAAATATATGTTGTTGTTGCTGTATTTATATGCAAATGATATGCTTGTGCATATTAATAAGCTGCTTTAATGTGCTAATTAGGATTAACGTCTGCTTGTCTGTCTCAGTAGTGGCCAAAAAAAGGAGTAAAGTCTGCGTGTCTGTCTCAGTAGTGGCCAAAATAAAGGAGTAAATCTGTTCGTCTGCCTCAGAAATGGCCAAAATAAAGATCCCCAGTGTTACATGGCAGCTATACCCCTCACCCACTCTTACCAAGCACTCCGAGCCCACCAATGGCATACAGGAGCCACAAAATCAATTCTAAATATTTCAGAAATGTTTTTCTGAACATAAAAACTGCTAATACAACGTATTGCTATTTTTTAAATGCTTTTTAAAATTGATTTAACTTCCTGTTGAGGTGATGCAGTCCCCTTAAGTGAGTTGTATTTTATTACAGCTGAAAACAAGATATTTTGTATATACAGTAAACTCCCCGTTATCCGGCACCTACGAGGACTCCCTATTGCTGGATACATGTAGTTTCCGGTTAATCAGGTGTTCCCGAATGTAAGGGTCTAAACGACCCTTAAACACCGCAAAACCCATCAAAATGCCTTTAAAAAGGCATTAGCACCTAAAATGGGCCATTTAGGCCCAGAATAAACAAACAAAAAAAAAAGTTAGTGCCGGTTATGCCGGTTTAGCGGGAGTAAATTTAAAATGGAGAATTGAGGCCGCTGACGGTTGCTTGAGAATGCCGGTTGGTTAGGTGCTGGATAATCAGGAGTTTACTGCACAATTTTATTGTTAATATGTGAAAAAATTGGTAAATTCAATACTGCATCTATACAATTAATATTTTCACTTTTTTGTAGGTTATATTTTTTGTTGTTATTTAACTTGCAATTTAAATGGCCAGTGTGGTTCCATACTTACAATATGAAATCTTTTGGACTATTGGTAATCTCTTTGCAAGGATACGCTTGTTACGAAATAAGCTAAAAAAAAGCAATGTCTGACATTGGTAAAGAATAATGGTATATAATAGTTAACAAAATAAAAGGCTGTGTTTCATTTTTACTTCCTAAAAATATTTTGTCTTTTTATCAAAAAAACATATTGTAAATATGGGATTACAGTAGCCATTTCACAAATTACTTTATATGTTTTCCAATTTATTCCAGATGTAGATACAAACTCATTGTATTTAGCAAATCAGAAAAATGGTGGAGGAGATGCGTAATTGGATTGAGAAATCAGTTGATAATATGGAAATGGTATCTAGTTTCTATGGAGATAACAGGAAAGAAATATAATATTCTGCAGCCCTTACTAGGCAAAATGCACTTAATATCCAGCTCCTCGTTTCAGTCTAATTATCTGTTATCTACTTAACTCAGGACCCGGTTTGTATATTAAGAGTCAATGTTGCGTATTACCATAGACTCTCCAGCCATTCTATTGTTTTTGAAGCAAATTGTGCACTTAGCTAATGTTAATAAATAGATCAAACCCAGGAATATGTTTTTTTTCATGGTTGATAAGCTGACTTTTGCGTGGCTGTGTCCCCATTGTATCTGTCATTATTTTACATATTACATGTCCGCACATCTGCAAATGCCATTATTGTAGACTAAGCCAACGGGAGGGAAATAAAATAAGACAGCTTATTAATCACCTACTCATTATGTCCAACACAACACAAGGGAACTCAACATACAGACAAGAAAGCAAGCTAATATATATACCATGCAACGCTTTACAGAATACAGCATACATATGTTTCAGAGCCCAGAAGAGTCATTAATATTACCTAATTCATCTTCTGCTCCGAGTTGCAAAGGTTGATAGCATTTGATTACTCAGGTGAGTTTTTAATGTTATCAGTTAAATCACCACTAATAGACAATCACATGACACTGGAAAAGAAATAGATTCCTTCTGGCTGACCCCTTGGCCAATACTGTGCAACAGTAGGCCGCTTTCATTTAAAATGTAATGGACACACCTGGAAATCTGGAGCTAATTAGAAGGTGATAATGAGCCCATTGATCAAGCAGAGGCGGCCTTGTCACTGGGCTTTGTACATGAAGGAGGAGATGTAAATGTTTCACTTAAGTGTGTGATAAGCTCTGACACAGAATCAGATAGGTTTCAGATTCAATCTGCCAACAGGACTAAACAGATCTTACTGTGAAGAAATTATGACAACTGTAAACTGCCATGCTCGGACGGGATCTACCGTTCAAGTTGATGTTATTGAGTAGAATTGTGCTATATTGTGAGCAAATTGTATATTATCAAAGAAACGTAAAATTCTAGTAAGTAGTTAAAAGTAGTGATGTGTCCTAACAAAATGTAATTTCTGCATTACATCTAGTAATAGTTTCTTAGAAAGTTTCACTCAAAGTAACTGGACCATCTATACTGAGGAACAAGTTTTTTTGGAGATCACATCTTTGTAAATATGTCAACAATGAAACAACAGAGCTTCTCCAAACATTTTTATCTGACCACTTTTTCCCCAAACTACAGCTGACCACCCACCATTTTGCAGTATAAATAACAAAAGGAGAGAGTTAAATAGACAGTCAATCTAAAAACAAGGCATAACAGTTAGGGAAATGCAAAGGGAGAGCAATATGCCAAGCAGTGCTCCCAGGCTGTCTTCCATGGTTCCTTGGAATTCAATTCTGATTTTACTAGGGGTTCCATAAAATAAAAACTTTATTTTATACTTGTGAGGGAATAGGTGGTTCTGAGGAGTGCTGGACCACAGGTAACGATTTGAAGGTACTGTGAAGGATTATAGGGCTCCAGTGATGGCATTTTTAGGTCACTGGTTGCATTTGTTTGCCAATATTTGCATCAAGTATACTTTTTAAAATACATGATCAAACCCTTCAGACTTCCCTGTTCCTTTTGGAATATCTGGAGCTCACACACAGGCGGGTCAATCATTCATGGACTAATCCACCACTGTTTCTTAAATGATAATATCCAAAAGAACTGGCGCTACAAGTGAGGTACCCAAGCATTGTAGTATCAAAGGCTTTATGAAAATGTCAGATATTTATAGTAATAAACAGTAGTTGTGGTTTGCTATTTGGATGTTGAATTTTTACAGGTGAGTGAGCTATGTGAAAATCTGCTAAGAGTAAGAATAGTGGCAAGACAAAGCTAACAATTAGAAAGATGCAATCAACTTAAAACATTTAGTGAAGGGGCAGGTGAGGATGGAGTTGAAGTTTAATGGATTTTTGTAACTCACAACAATAATTACTAAATCTAAAAGTTATTACAGAAGAGACAATACAGTGGTATCTTGGTACTCGTCATTCATAAGTTCCAGAAGGATCAATGAGTGCCAAAAACTTTAAGTACCAAACAATAAGGAGTTTCAATAAGGAGTAGTATAAATGAATTCATACCGTCTTAGCAAGAACGACGAGTGCCAAACAAGCATTGAGCAATTTTTGCTAGTCAAAATATGTTCAATAGCAAATCGACAAGTTTTGTGGCAGACAAGTACCAAGGTGTTTGAGTACCAGGATCTGTGTGAGAGCAAGATGGCAAAACGAGCAAGGGCAACAGGAAACATAACAATAATTATGTTTGCAATTGGTTGTAATTAAAAAATTAAAGTGCAAGCACTGTTAAATAAATATAAATATTAATTATTTTATGTATAAATTAATGAAACTTTATCAACAGTTGTTAACTAAAGAGACTGTTTAGGCTTTTTTTGGTTTATATTAATGTTTTAACTAGGTGAGAGTTTTATCCCCCTCAGTGTAACTGTCACATAAAATTTACGATTCACTTACTTCTGAGGAGCCTTATACATTGACTTGTTGACTTGTATATCTGGATGCAGCAGCATTGCACTGGTACTGTGAAGCCCTCCTGACGGTGTGGCCTTATGTTACAAGTCTGAAACAGGGTACCCTACATGAAACAGAACAGGAAGAAAGGAGGAGGTTCCAGAAACTCTGTTACTGTAGAGGCTTCTTAGAAGTAAGTGAAGAGTAAATTTTATATTATAATTAGTTTTAGGAAGATAAGTCATCTAGTTAAAACATTTATAAAAAAAAAATCGAAAAAAACACTTTAAAATTTCCACTGTGATAAAAAGATATGCATGCCTAATATCTCTGTCACTATTACATGTTTTTCATGGGACTTGCTTATCATCTTTATCACCTGCCAAGCTATTTGCCATACATACATTTTAAGGCACTTCATCTTGAAAATAATTTTTACAATCAGTTGCGATTATGTTTATTTCTTTCTAAACATCTAGATATCTCTGAAGTAACTGTGAACTTGTGTAACATTTTAACAGTAATGAATAAAACAATTAAAGAAAAATTGAAATTGAGATGACTACAATATAAGTCCCCAAGATAAGCAATTGGCTATAGTGGGTGGTATCTTTTAGATCAGTACTTTCCAAACTTTTCATGTTGGTGATACACTTTTTAGACCTGCATCATTTTGCGACACATTAATTCAAACCGTAGGTTAAACTAACCCCTTATAAAGGATATGAACCAATGTATAAATTGCGTATTGCGTGACAAACCTACACATTGCAGCCGACACACTAACGCGTTGCGATACACAGTTGAAACGCTCTGTTTTAGATGAATGTCAACTGAAAAGGCTTCCATAGATTTCATCTTGAAGAGTTTTTTTTTTTTTTAATCTTTTTTATTAAAGACAAGGTTGCAACAGTACAATATAGGATAGCAGGTCATCAAGGACACATACAATATGTAACAACATTGCCTGGTCCAAAACAAAGGTTATTAATTCCCATAGTGTATCAATAAACTGGATCTTGAAGAGTTTTGAAACTACTCGATTACATGGTGCTGTAAGGAAACTTGTGAGTGAACATTCCACATAGGGAGCTGCGTAGATAGTACATTATTATTATTCCATTTGCAGCAAACCCTTGCAAATAAACCCTTATCAGTGACCTTTACCTATGTTCCCTGCCACTACAGGAGATATACAGGACCTAAAGTGCTGTTACATAACTCCCGTAAGAGGTATACAAGTGTTCCAAAAATAACCCCCAAAAATGTTTTTCAGCCTACATATCCTGAAGCGCTAGAAAGCCCTAGGTTAGCCCAGCCCTGTACAACAATAATACAGATCAAATAAATTACAAATACCTGCTCATACAATTAAACACAGACACCCAACTAATGCTGACTAAGTCACACCTCATTAATACAGACCCCGGGGCTTAATGCATATTGAGTTGATACATTACAATCCCCCTCAGCAATAATCCTGTCTTACCATTTAGTGTGTATGGCTGGAATCCTGTTTCACACTCACTAATGTGTGACCATTAACGCCTGCTCTATGACCCTCGTACCCATTTAGTATTGTGTCCTACTTCACCTGTCATACTTGTACCTGTATTTAACTCCATTTTGATGTGTATTTTTCAACTTCGACCATGTAGTACTGTCTCATGTTGACTATGTTCTTTTAACTAATGTAACCAGGATCTATAACAGTATGATGTATTTGTACTGTGACCTACCTGACCCGTCATACCTGTACCCACATGACCTCTATGTTGCTGTGTATGCTTCAACTATGACCATATAGTATTTCCTCATGTTGACTATTGTATTGTAACTAATGAAACCAACCTGTATCCATACGAGTCTGTCCTCCTTGTCAGCAAGAGCTCCTATCTCCCTCCCTGTCCAGTGAACACTCTTGCCCTTTCCTCATGTACAAAAATGCTGTGTTAGCCAGCTCTATATATGTTCACTGGCATATGTGATATGTTGATATAAAATATATTTAATCAACGTATCTTGTGTGTGTAATTATAATGGAAAAAAAAATGAACATGTAACCAGAAATGTACTGTGGTGTGTAAAAACAACACTGTATTTTTCATACTAAATCTATATTTTTACTTCTGAATAATTTTACATTAAAAATACATGTTAACAGCACTAAAAGCTACAGTTTGCTAAAAACACACATTGCCTCATTTCAGTAGTGCTCAGGACAATGAGTGAGGTTGGGAGAAGCCACTCCCATTTATGTGGTAATATGTTTTTTTAGATGTTCATTGCCGCCTACAGTTGTGGTGCTGTTAGCACAAGTATTTTTTATGTTAATTACAAATATTGATTTAAACCAAAAAGTGCTTAAACTTCAAGTTTAAAAAATATTTTACAGGCATAGTGCCTGTGTAGGAAGAACAAGTTTTTTTTACCTCATTTTCTTTTCTACTGTTTTATTTGTAGTAACATGGAATAAGATATCAAATGTGTTAAAACAATTAAGTTTCATTTGTTGTGTCTAATAATATGCTTGTAACGGAACCCATCACAGTTTTACCCTGTTTATGGTTGTTTATTTCTTATGGTTAAATATGATCCTACTGTTATACTATATGTATGTTGGTTTATGCTCTGCAGAATATTATCCCAGACTATTACAGACCCTGGGCATAATAGATAATCCTATTACAGAGACTCCTCATAAGATAAGGAAGTCTATTGTATAAAGTGTTTTCATTCTCAGACATAAGAACAAAGAAGGATGATCTAATCATTGTCTGATTGTATCAAAGTTGCCAGGTAGCCTCAGGGAGGTGTGACCCACCTATTGTCCCTCTATGTGTATTGTGTGGCCAACTATGGGGGATGTGTATTGCCTGTGGGAAGAGATGTGTATAAATATTTCTGCACATAACAAAATAAAGTCAGTAGTCTTGAACCCCCAAATTGAGTGTCGTCCAATATGGGAGGTTGGGAATGGTCAAACTGTAGTGCCTCTTGGGTATTTTACCGTATACCAGCGGAGATATTGGACTGCGTGTTCCAACTCCTTTACAATGCTCTATTCTCATTCTTTGGCATAATGCTTACAAGGCCAGTAAACATTTTACAAAATCACAAAACGTTTAATACGGTGATCCTTTAAACAAACTATTAGACTATCAAAAATGATCAATGTGAATGCAGGTATAATTTTTGAAGTTTTACTTAGAGTTTTGTGATATCCATATAGCACGGTCATCAACATAACAAGCCAATACAGAAATATAATTAGTGTGGTGAAAATAGATCCCCGGTGGTCATGAGGCTGTGCTAAAAATAAACCAAAAAAACGGTCTAATCCCTAACACTATAGAACCATGCATAACACTTACATATCAGTCATAAGTGGTCAGTAGACCTGAATAACTATACATTTAAAGAAGGGATTCATCAAGAATTGAATTCCTAAAATGGAACCAAAAGTAATAGTGCATAGCACCTACATATATGGTTCACCTGGTATGTACCATCAGCTAGGAGAAGGGAATCCCATTCATCTAAACACAGTAAGTGTCATTGAAAAAATTAAAATAGTATGCTACAGCTCTGGAATTTTGTCTGTAGTGGGAAAATGGATGGATATTACAGGCATATATGCACTCAATGTTGCAATATTTACTGGTGTTCTTAGGATTTTATTAAGGTAAATACTGTGGGTCCTTAGCTCTGACACGTACATAAAATCAGTAAGCTGCTTACGTAATATGTAAGGACCATTAGGAGCACTGGCAAGTTGTTTTCCTTACTTGATAAACACCATAGGTGAGAGAACCAGCCATGTAATAGCTAGTTAAATTCTCTTTAAAGAATTCCCATAGCTACACTTCAGCATTGTGGATGTGTTTACAGGAGCCATGTAATCAAACCAATAGTAAACTATTCTACATACACAGTGTCATTTGTCCATAAAAGTAATATTAAAGCATGTTGCCATGTTTCCTACACCCATGGCTTACAGTTACTTTCTCCCTGCAAACTTAGAATTGAAGCTATGCAGGCTTATCATGATGTTCAACCTTTCACTTTGAGATCTAATAGCCACTATTCAAGAGATCTACTAGTAGGTCCCTATGGTCATTAAAGGTTGCCACTGTACCAAATGGTAGAGCATTGAGGAACTCCCAGAAATACAAAATATAAGCACACATGCCCAATAGGATAACAAAGCAAAAGCGATCTTATTCAAGGGTTCTTTAACATTCAAACTTTTTCTGGCATAGCAAGTCACTGTATTTGAAGAGCTAATGTTACAGCCCGTTGTCCTAATGGTTGTTATAAATTGCTTCAACTAACTAGAATAGGAAGGCAAGACTAGCAAGGGGATGTTTGTATGACACTGAAGCAGAACAAGTAGAAAAAGAATAAATGAAACTAAAGAGGATACAATTTAATGAATAAAAAAGCTGAATCATGACGTTGTAAACCAAAATAAGAAAGCCAACAAAAAGCTTAATGTTTGAAGAATCACAGCAAATTTATAAATTAACCCTTGTAAAATATAAACAGTAAAGAACATTTACAGTACAATTGTGTAGAAAAGAGACCACACAATCTGCCCCGCCACAATTCTTATAAAAACAGTTATTCCGAAGGAGTGGCATAAAGTAATATTACTTTGCAAAGTTTTTTTTTTTCTAGCTGATACAGTTGTGTATGATATATAATTGTTAGTGTCACTGTTGCTTTGTGGCTGCTATTTAAGTCACAAATTAGTTTGTTCCTTACATTGTCATCTAAAAATATTAATTACTTCTCCCAATTGGTCAAGAAAACACTATAGATGTATATGCAGGGCGTATAAACCCCCCAAAATCTGGGGGTGATAGAGTATATACATATCTAAATATACATATATACAGTATAACTATATATATACATATATATATATAATATATGTGTATATATATATATATATATATATATATATATATATATATATATATGTATATACATATATACATAAGCTGAGCTACTGCCGGTGCAGACGGTGCAAGGCACTGAGGCCCCTGAACACTAAGGGGCCCACACGGAGCTTCCGCGGGTCCCCTGTGGCCCCTGAGAGTTCTCTGTGGCCCCCCATGGGTCCTCTGTGACACCCGTGGATCCCCTGTGGCCCCTGCAGGTCCCCGGTCTGTGTGTATATGTATAATAGTGTGTCTGTGTGTATATACTGAATATATATATATATATATATATATATATATATATATATATATAATATATGTGTGTACACGTATGTAAATATATATGTGTGTCTGTGTGTATATATATATATATATATATATATATATATATATATATATACTAGCGACTTGCCTGTCAAAAATGAGGGGGCAATAACATCTGAAGCTATGGCAATGCTGTTTGCCACACAATGTAAAGCTTTTGCTACTCTGAGGACCTTCGGCGCTCATTGCGAGTCTCTCCTTGTGTACTTTTGCTCCACTGAGCATCTTCGGTGCTCATTGCGAGCCTCTCCCCTCGTGTGCTTCAAATTTTGTGCTTGGCATTGATCATGTTCGGCGCTCATCGCAAAGACAGATATATAAGTACAGTGTTAAATACACAATTTTTTTAGTGCAGTGTAAATTAGAAAAAGTTTTCAGGTCTCAGAGCATAATAAAGTGATTTAACTATGTAACTGCTTTGAGAGTCCTATCGCTGGCAGCCAATGAGCAGTAATCCAGATATATATAACTGCAGTGTAAAAAGTAAAACATTTTTAGTGCAGTGGAAAGCATACATTTTTATTTTCCATTACTAATTAATACTTATTAAATGAATGTGCGTTAATAATTAATTCTGAATGACCAAATGTATTAGGAAGTGCAAAGCATTAATGTATTCATAAAGTAACGGCAGTGTATAATATGCTATTTAGCGTGTTTTTTTTTAAATATATATATTTTTTCATATTAATTAATGAATTAATTACTTAATAAATTAATATATTTTACCTATTTCTAATTAATATATTCAGCAATCTCTTCTGATTTTCCTGCAGCATGCAATGTGCAGTTGGACTGTTGCTGCCCTGAGGAGTAAGTGTCATCAATGTGGCAATTGTGCAGTATAAATATGCTGCGTGCGCAAGGCTAAACCGTTGGTTTAGTCGGGTAAATCCCCATTTTAGATTCGTAATGTTATCAGTTGCAAGTTAGTGTTGTCAAATGACGGCGATTGTCTATGTGTTCCAGGGCTCGCAAGCAGTTTCCGTCCTTTCCAATAGTGTATTTTATACATCGTACGTTACTGTGTAAAAGTGGTACGCGTCTGGCGGTGTTTTGCATGGTTCTGGGGTCGTGTAGCCTCGTTTTCATTTTTTTCGGACGCCATTTCTTTTCTCACTAAACCGATTTTCGAGTGACGAAATTCGTCAAATTCGGCTTAAATTTGTGTGGAACCTCACTCCCAGACGTCCTGCTGTCCCCCCGTGCTGAGTATTATATTTTTTTTTTTTTAATTTGCGCGGTTTGGCCGTTAACTTCGTATTGTTCCAACCTCGTATATTTTTTTTCTAAGTACCGCACCTTGCAAATTTTTTTTCCAAGTCCCGCGTTTCTAAGGAAATTCCGCGTTTGCTAACTGCTTGGAGACTATGTACTGCGTTTTTCAATGCCTCAAAGTCTCGCCTCGCGATGGCTCGCAGAAGCGCCTTTGGCGCTCATTTGTGCCTAAGTCCCGCGTGTTTCAATGCCTCAAGTGCTCCAAGCTCGGAAGACTTCTGTGCTACAATGGCTCTGTGCTTTGCTAGGTGAGGTTCGCAAGCGTGACGACGATTCGTAGTTTGCCAACTATTATATGTGATATATACAATATAAATATAAAATAAATAAATATTCTCACATATATAGTTGTCGTATTGCAAGTTTGTTGTTAACGATATGTAAAAAGATATCGCGAGCCCCGCACGACTTTGCTGCAATGAGCTCTCATAGCAAGGCCCGCAAGTTAGAGGGGGGAGAGCCTCGCATTTGTGGCAGATAGCATTGACAGGCTTTAAAGTTTATTGCAGTCATTTTTGACGGGCAAGTCGCTAGTATATATTGTATTAAATAAATATATATATATATATATCTATATGTAACAAACAAACTCTTTCCTCCAACACATATATAATTTATATATACATACAGATATATTGGAAGGGTTTATTTCTTATATATATATATTCATTTAATATAATACATTATAGAGTGATGGGGAGCTTTCCCCTGGTGGTCCTATCACTCCCCAGTAGTCCCCCCAACCCCTTACCTATTGTCCCTTTAGCTATTGGATTAATCTTATTGCTGGGTCTCACAAGATCTCGCAAGACTATCTTGCGAGATCTTGCGAGACTCGGTTTTCAGGTGAATTCAGCAGCTAAAGGGACAAGAGCTGAGGGGGATCACTACTGGGGAGTGAGAGGTTGAATAAAATGTGGATGGGATATGTCCCCCTTGCTTCCTACGCCCTTGTGTATATGGCATGTTAGAACAATAGAAGGTATTGTCTATAATGAATACTGAATTCAAATAATGTAACAAAACTAAAACAATCACAATAGGGAATCCATAGGAAATATTGTTAAACAATCTGAACGATAGATTACAGTTAATCGGCTTTGAGCAAAGTAGTGGGATTATAGCAAATTATGTGAATACACGACAGAATTTTTTTTTTCTGATCCTCGCACAGATGTTGATGGTGAAACTAAAGTTCTTTATATGAGCAAAGGAGTGTCCCTCTCTGGGCATCTTGCAATTATTATCATACTCCATTAAGTTTACAGGTATAATTATAAAGACTAGCTAAAATAGCTAAACATTACACAATATATTTTACACAAATTTAATCTAATTTGAATTTAATATATTTAAAATTACTATTTACAGTATTGCCTTATAAAAAGATATTACTATTAGATTGCTAATTTGCACCTACACAAACATGGTACAATAGGTATGATAACGCAGGTATGTGTATGCAGCTGATTCTGGATTAAATGATTAATAGTAGATTATATCCTGCATATGGACATAACTTTACAATGGTTGTTCCCCTCATCATTCAGGTTCCTCCTCTGACAACAAACTTTCAATACAAAAATGGTATCACTGATAAAGAAGATGACACTAAAATAAATGTATATTATTATAGATTAAGTAAATTATACATTTAACAAGCAAAAATATATAGCTGCAGAAGACTCCTCACATAAATAAATAATAATGGTTGTGTAAGGCAACTCAGCTACTTGTCCCACTGGTATACTTTAAAAACTAGGGGGCTTATTCAATTGCAAGCCCATAGATTACGTTATACAGGATGTACAGTGCCTTGCAAAAGTATTCACCTCCCTTGATTTTTTACCTATTTTGTTACATTACAGCCTTAAATTCAATGTTTTGTTAATCTGAATTTTATGTGATGGATCAGAAAACAATAACCTTAGTTGGTGCAGTGAAATGAGAAAAATATACACATAAAACTATTTTTTAGAAATAGAAAACAGAAAATTGGCATGTGCGTATGTATTCACCCCCTTTGTTATGAAGCCCGAAAACAGCTCTGGTGCAACCAATTACCTTCAGAAGCCAAATAATTGGTGAAATGATGTCCACCTGTGTGCAATCTAAGTGTCACATGATCTGTCATTACATATACACACCTTTTTGAAAGGCCCCAGACGCTGCAACACCTAAGCAAGAGGCACCACTAACCAAACACTGCCATGAAGACCAAGGAACTCCCCAAACAAGTAAGGGACAATGTTGAAAAGTACAAGTCAGTGTTAGGTTATAAAAAAATATCCTAATCTTTGATGATCCCCAGAAGCACCATCAAATCTATCATAACCAAATGGAAAGAACATGGCACAACAGCAAACCTGCCAAATCACGGACTGGGTAAGGAGGGCATTAATCAGAGAGACAGCACAGAGCCCTAAGGTAACCCTGGAGGACCTGCAGAGTTCCACAGCAGAGACTGGATTATCTGTACATAGGACGACAATAAGCCGTACGTTCCATAGAGTTGGGCTTTATGGCAGAGTGGCCAGAAGAAAGCCATTACTTTCAGCAAAAAACAAAATGGCACGTTTTGAGTTTGCGAAAAGGCATGTGGGAGACTCCCAAAATGTATGGAGGAAGATGCTCTGGTCTGATGAGACTAAAATTTTACTTTTCGTCGATCAAAGAAAACGCTATGTCTGGTGCAAACCCGTCACATCACATCACCCAAAGAACACCATCCCCACAGTGAAACATGGTTGTGGCAGCATCATGCTGTGGGGATGTTTTTCAGCAGCCGGGACTGGGAATCTGGTCAGAGTTGAGGGAAAGATGGATGGTGCTAAATACAGGGATATTCTTGAGCAAAACCTGTACCACTCTGTGCGTGATTTGAGGCTAGGACGGAGGTTCACCTTCCAGCAGGACAATGACCCCAAATACACTGCTAAAGCAACAGTTTAGTGGTTTAAGGGGAAACGTGTAAATGTGGTGGAATGGCCTAGCCACAACCCAGACCTCAACCCAATAGAAAATCTGTGGTCAGACTTAAAGATTGCTGTTCACAAGCGCAAACCATCCAACTTGAAGGAGCTGGAGCAGTTTTGCAAGGAGGAATGGGCACAAATCCCAATGGTAAGATGTGGCAAGCTCATAGAGACTTATCCAAAGTGACTTGGAGCTGTGATTGCAGCAAAAGGTGGCTCTACAAAGTATTGACTTTAGGGGGGTGAATAGTTATGCACATTTACTTTTTCTGTTATTTTGTCCTATTTGTTGTCTGCTTCACAATAATAATAATAAAAAAAACATCTTCAAAGTTGTGGTCATGTTCTGTAAATTAAATGATGTAAATCCTCAAACAATCAAAGGTAATTCCAGGTTTTGAGGCAACAAAACATGAAAAATACCAAGGGGGTGAATACTTTTGCACTGTAAGTCTGCAGGCTTGAAATTTGCTACAATTATAGAGTTATTCAATTGAACAAGCCCGCAATTTGAAGGCCGAAAGCCGAAACTGTAAACCATGTAATCATATGTAGCATTTCAGAGCATGATCATGATCGGTTAAGCAAGGCCATAACTACCGATTTAGAAACAGCCAATAGTAAATGAGACCGTCATCATGACGTCAGTGAAACATGGAGGTTAAACATCAATCAATTAGCGTTGAGAAGTTCGATATGCAATCAGACTCTCAATCCGGCAATGTACAAAATAATGAAAATTAATGATGATACTGTTTTAGTCCACGTGGGTAGCCTGATTTGTTTTAACTCATTGATTCCCGAGATTGATATAACACTGTCTTTTAAAGTGCAGCATTGTTTTTTTATTTGCATTTACAGTGCTACGATCAGGTGTTTAACCCCTTTGCGGGTCCCATCTGGTACGAAAAGGCTTTTCTTCTACCAGGGGTATCGGATATTGAAAGGGATTTGGGAGTACTTGTGGACAACCGCCTAGGTAACAGTGCTCAAAGCCAAGCAGCAGCTGCAAAGGTAAGTAAAATATTAGCATGTGTTAAGAAGGGTATAGAAGGAAGGAAAGCAAATATAATTCTAAATTAAACTTATTTACTCAAGAAAAAAGGCATCTAAGAGGGGATATGATTACCTCTATAAATATATCCAGGGTCAATACAAGGCTTTGCCAAGGGAACTTTTTGTGCCAAGTGGTTTTCAACTAACTAAGGACATCCTTTGAGATTAAAAGTAAAAAGATTTCAGATTAAAGAAAGAAAAGGATTCTTCACAGTATGGGTGGTTAATCTGTGGAATTCTCTACCAAAGGAGGTGGTGACAGCGGATTCGATAGATAACTTTAAAAATGGATCGGATATATTTTTAAATAAAAAGGGCATTAAGGGCTATCCTTGATCCAGGGATTAATGAGATCGCCAGTATCTGGGGTCAGGAAGGATTTTTTTTTTTCCCTGTTGAGACAAGTGGCACTGTTTTTTTTTTCTGTTTGCCTTCCTCTAGATCAATTAACAATAAATCTGTGTATTGCAGATCAGAGGAGATCTAAAAAGGTTGAACTTGATGGACTAAAGTATTTTTTCAATCTAAATTACTATGGGCCTCATTCAATTGCGATTTGGCCAATTGAATAGGGGTCTAAATAAGCACATAACATATTTTTTTAAAGAAGTTTTTAGTTTGTGAAAACCTTGCTTTTGGATAGATGTTTACTAACTAAAAACTTCTTTAAAAAATATATGCTATGTGCTTATTTAGAGCCCTATTCAATTGGCCAAATCGCAATTGAATGAGGGCCTATGTAACTATATAATTGAATAGGGGCCCTGATGTTTCTTGCTATTCGGAGGGTTAAGAAACACTGTTGTAATCAATTCTTGGTATAATCTTTCCAAAGTGCATGAAAATACACCGGCCCTCCCAAAAATAAAAAATAAAATGAGCTAGTGCTTAAATGAAAAAGAATATCACATAAGAAACAATGAGAAAATATCACATAAGAAACAATATTACTTTAAATAAAGCTGTGCAGATTGTTGAGTAAAACTGAATATATCATTTAGAAACTGATGTATAAAGACATGGCCATTTTACTATTATTTATTATTATTATCTTTATTTATATCGCGCCAACATATTCCGTCGCGCTGTACAGGGGTGTAGTACATGGCAAAAAACAAACTTTACACCTTATAAAGAATGAAGGGCCCTGTTTTGGAGCTTATAATCAAATGTACATAGTGCTTGTTTCCAAGGCACGGACACACGATTGAAAACTCGCAAACTTAATGCAAGGCTACACTTCTTGCAAATACTAATAGGATTCTGGCATAAAACTGCCAGATGAACATAGACATTTTGTTTCAGTGTTGTAAAAAAAAATGAAAACTAGTAAGCAATTGATTCAGATTTTTTATAAATTATGGATGCCCTGGTTTACAAATCAACATTTATCCCATGAGTACTAGGGACTAAACTTAATATAACAGGGGATTTCCTTAATCGCTATTAAGCTGTTTTGTTCAACAAAGTTCCTGTAAATATATTTTTTTCAAATCCTTTTCTTTACATTTTCATATAATATCGCTTGTACATGAAAAATGCAGAAGCCTTTTCCCACAGGCCCAATAAAAATAAACAATTCCTGAGGCATGACTTTTATAAAGGGATAGTCAGGAAATCCAGAGTAAATTTTTATTGGCCCACCCATTGCAAATATGTTACCCACTTTCCTGTCACGAAAGACAGGAAAAGTGATTCAGTTTATAATAAGTTAACTCAAAAGGTAACAAAAGCGCCAGGGGTCACGATATATATCTTCACAAAAAAATAAACTATTTCAAAAATGTTCTATTTGTCTATTGTAAGGGTTGAATTTTGCGCTTGCAGTTTCCTAAAAGTGTCACACGACTGTATATTTCCTAAATTAATATTTATGTAAACATTTTAAGTTATGTAGTGATAAATATGTTTAGTCACACATGCACATCTTTATATATATTTTTTTTACCTCAGCTGGGCTAAAATAAGGAGTTTTATACTATTCTGTGGTAAACTGGTCATTGAGGGGCTAAAATGTTTACATTATCTGCATTTTTTTGCTTTATTTTTACTGTCATCAGCAAATGGCCAGTTTCCTTCCTGGATTCTGCAAAACATCTGCTAATCATCCCTTCACATCATCTTTTTATTTGGACAATTCCTCAAAGTCCATAATTCTGTCATGTGCGAAGCTTCGTTAAGTTCACAGAAAGTTACTTTGGAAAAGTGAAAATGGAATGAAAAATGGAGGGAAAAGAATCACAGCTGTGTTTGTTTGCACAATTTAGCTGTTCCTCACCCCTTCATCCCCCCATGAATTTAAAAGCTGGCTTATTTAATATCTCATGCCGCTACTAAAAAAAGAGCTGCCACAGAAACGTATTCGTCTGCTCAGATGGTCACACAGCCTGTGTTTAGTTTGCATTGCATGAAAACACCAGCCGATGATAGCATGAGGTTTTATTTTATTTATTTATTTTTTATTTTGTTTTAGTCGTTCTCTTCTATAACCAGTTTCTAGTCTGAAACGTTTCTCTTGTATTTGTACACGCAAGCAAAAACAAACACGTCCTGTATAAGACTTACATCTTGAAGTCATTGTTTCTGTCTACTTCTGCCTTTTGACCTGCTGGAGAGTTCAGTAAAAGAGCACGACTAGGAGGCCTGAGTATTAGATTTCTCTCCAATTATACCCCCTAGCAGATCAGGCAGCAGCTTGCGGTGAGAGTAATGAATTTAAGACATGCATTCTGACATTTAACTAGGTTTTATTTTGATTTAATATTTAAAAAATTAAATCTGCCAATACCACAATTAAAATAGTACATTACAGTTTCACACATGTTGAGATGATTCTTAGATGTAGATTTGGCTTAAATCTAATCAATTTCATAATACCTTTTATTGTTGGCTTGTTACCTTACTTTGAAATTAGATGCATGCTAACTTTATAGGACCTCCGTGTTTTGGAAAAAACATCACATATATAAATAGGCAATTTTATTTTGGATTGCACCTGCCTCTCCTGTTCAATATTGTTTTTTTTTATTGATTAATTTAACTATTTAATTGAACTATTTAATTTTTAATTGAGCTCTTCCATGTGAATATAGAACGTTGAATATCTCAAAAGGTTGTCACTTTAGATTTAATGCTTTTCCAAAAAAAGTATCACTACATACAGCTCTTTTCTGAACCTGAAGTAGGTGACAAATGAACAGCAAAAACACTTTTAGTCCATCAAATTCAACCTTTTTTCGATCTCGTCTGATCTTTGTAATATGCAGATTAATTGTCAATTGGTAATTGATCCAGAGGAAGGCAAACAGAAAAAAAACTCCATTAAAATGTTGCGAATTGTCTCAAAAGTGGAAAAAAATCAAATTCCTTCCTTAAGTTGCACAATATTTTGACAGCATTTTAGTGGCACTGAAATTAGATCTTAACTATATTCAATGTCCCTTCTATGGGGGAAAATACAGCTAATAATATGTAGAAAATGGTTCTCTATGTTATGGGACCACTGAATTATGTAATTCTTGTGTACACCTTCTGGGATGTGGAGGCCCAGCCAGAAACCTAAAAGGTGAAAACTGAATGCACCTGCTAAATGGGCTCATGCCAGTAGTGGCTGACTAACAGCAGATGGTAACTTTTCTTTTCTGTTTTTTAAAAGCACAGATGAGCAGTGGTTGCTTTTTTGAGTTTTGCGGTGTGTCTGCTGATGAACTTTCGCAGATATGGTATAGGCATTTAAATGGAAAGATCCCAATACAAAACAATCCCCAAGTTAAGGTGGTTTGTTATGAACAGCACACTGTGACAAGCAAAGTAACCACATTAGCAGCATTTAATCTATTAACATACAATTATTTTAGATACAATCTAAAATGTAATAGACTCTAATTTTATTATGAGTTATTTCATCTCAGATTGCATGATGGCCTGGAGGATGGGGGTTATCCGACAGTGGTGATTTGCTATTCTATTTGTTTCTATTTTCAAATGGTTAATAATAGTGTCAGTCTATGAGTAGAACTAAAAGAAAAGTTATTGGTGTTAACTGTTTATCCCAGGTAATTTATTAGGAAATTGTTAAAGCAAAATGTAATATAATAGGAAAATATTAAAGGCTATATATATATATATATATATATATATATATATATATATATATATATATATCACATATATAGTTGTGAGCGTACGAGTTGTTGCTAATGCTTGCGGGCTCGCGCAGCGAGGGCCGCGGGCCTCAGTTGCTGGCATGGAGCGCCGAAGGCTCTCCTTGCCAGCAACTGCAACCCTTGCAAACTTTACGTTGGAACACAAAAAACACGACACAGCAACTTCGACCCTTGCAAACTTTCCGTCGCAACGCAAACAACACGACACAGCAACCGCGACCCTCGCAATCTTTACGTCGCATCGCAAACAACATACGAAACACGTTAACACTCATTACGACCTCGCAAAAATCGGCCACAACTCGCGAACATCTACAAATTCAAAACACAATAAATACACACACTACCAACATACAAAGCTTACCTACAGCAAGAGGGAGCATCCAGAACCTCCAAAAAGCAACTTACACCTTCATTTAACTCAAAATAAAAGAGTTTAGACACTAAAAAAATCTCTAAGCGAGAGAAAAAATGGCCGCCGAACAAAACGAAAACGAGGCTACAGCACTCTAAACATGCAAAACACCACAAGAAACTCACAAAACACCACAAAAGACCTACGGACATTCCGCTAAGACGCATACCACACATTGCCCGCCATTTTACGACAATGCGGAAGTACACGACTAAGCTAACGGTTTCATCTCGCGCACGCACATTATTACACTGCACACATTCAGCACGCTTACACAGCAGCTCCACACCACTAATGCTGCAGCAACATCAAAACAGATTGCAGCTCTTCAACACAATGCTTCAAAATACGTAATGTATATTCATTTATTAATGTATTATATATTTCATTATTATACACCAAACAGCATTAGCTACCTTACAATTTCATTGCCGTCATTTTTTGACAGGCAATTCGCTAGTATATATATATATATATATATATATATATATATATATATATATATATATATATAAAACTTTGTAAACAAATTTTGCCCATTATCTAGACATGTCCTTCAAAAGAACATCCTATCAATATGATATGTTGTTTAATGCAATATATTTTGTAGGTTATTGTTATTAAGAAAAATCTAGGTATTCAACTTCAAGGATAAAATAAATGTGCCACCATTGCCCCAGCGGAAACCATATTTTAATACAAATATAGAGGCACAGACAAAACAAATGGCAGTACAGTAACAAGTTAAGCATATTTTGCATTTGTCAATTAAAAAGTAAAGAAGCAAAAGAAACCTCAATGAAGAGAATATGTAAAATGCCCTCCATAATTATTGGTACCCTTGGTAAAGATGAGCAATAAAGGCTATGAAGAAATGTCTTTGTTTAACAGCTTGATCTTTCACTGAAAATAACAGTGAAATCTAACCTTTTTTCATGAGATAAAAATTACACAAATAAAAAATAAAGTATATTTATTTTTGTGTCACCCTAGAAATGTTTATGGACACAATCTACTTGATATAAACTCCCATTAATATGTACCCTTTTTTAGGACCATATCCGATGGGTTCACTGGGGTATAAATATGAAGTGACATGCAGGCAAAACACCCTTAGTCATCCATCAACATGATGGCAGGCAATGGTCATAAAAATAGCTTGACACCTGAAATACTTATTTCCAATAATAGGGCAATAATTACAAAGTTAACAACTGGAGATGTGATGAGCTTGGAAATGGACACATATGAGTATGAGTATGGTTTGAGAGATAAAACATTCTCCAAGGATTGCAGGAACTGGCTGCATCCTGTGTTACTAAGTCTCAAAAACAGCATTTAGACACAACCTCCATGCCAACAACTATTTGGTAGACTCACCAGAAGAAAGCCTCTGTTCTTGTAACTACAAATGAAGCACCTCAAGTTCTCTAAAATTACCAGATCCCTGGAACATAGATCTATAGTTAGATGAAACAAAAATAGATTTTGTTTTGTAACAATTTCCAGAGGTGGATTTTAATGTAAAAAGAGTCTAGGCCAATAAGAAAATAACCTAATTTCCATTCAAGTATTGTGATGGATCTGTTTTTTTTTTCTTCCAAATACCATTGAATCTTGTTGGGATATATGGCATTATGGACTCCATCAAATACCCGGGGGATTTTAGATTAAAAAAAAACTCTGCCTCTTCCAAAGCATAATGTATCTCCATGAAGGGCTTCCTTCCAGGCAACTAGAAACACCATGTTTGTCTCCTAAACAATCTTCTTGGCTCCTACAAAAAATTTTATATTTATGTCCACCCCTGCATTATCTCACCACTGCTGCTACAGCCAGATCTAATCAGATTTTGGAAAATCATTTGAACCTACCGGGCAATTTCAGTTAGAAGATGGAAGACATTTTTGCATTAATTTTATTGTCTCCGCCGAAAAGAGGAACAGAAGGAAGAGAGAGACTGACACTAACAAAAAGTAAGTATCCATATGAAGGGCTCAATCACATTAGTCCCAGTAAAGTACCTGTTAAAAAAAAAAAAAATACACCCGCTAAGTGCTAGATCTTCTTTGTCACTAGTAATTAAATAAACAGCAGATAACAAGTAACTAAATTATAAGCATACGGCCATCCTGATGATTAATTAAACCAAGGTTTTTGGGTGGACAAAATGGGAAATGCATATGACTTTTTGCCTCTTATGTGTTTCTATTTTTCTAGGCTAGTGGTTATCAGAAGGTCCACTTAAACTGTATATGGAACTTGGAGGAGCTACTGAATATTACTGAGAATCATCATGAACCAGTTAAAGACTATTCTTAATTCTTAGTGTTCTTTAACAACTGTCATTAATTGTGCTATAGTGGAATAAAGAGTGTGGACTTGAAACAATAACATCTAATATAAAGACATATAAAGACATCTACATAGCATATTTATTCATTGATTTTTTTTTGGTAATCTCAATAGCTTTATGGACCATCTGAATTAAGCTTAAAGACCAGTGGTGGTCCAAGGACAACAATTTGGAAACCTCTGTTCTAGAGTATAGAATGAGTCAATATACCAAACTCAAATACAACACCACACTTCACTCAATAGAAATCCTTCATATATAAATATTGTTAGAGATGTCTTAAATCAATAAAAATGCTCTTTAGGAATGTTAACGTTTGTGGCCGTTTGCATAGTTTTTCCTTAAAGGCAATCTAAATTATGCCTTTTTAATTTGGTATTTTATACTTTTTTTTAATAATGTGGGGGGTAGGTGGTCAGGGGTGTAGGAAACCCCCAAAATATGGGGGGATACAGCTCACTTGATACACAGAGCACTTACAGATTCTTTACGCACACATACACACAATGAGAAATCTGTGGGGTGGGGTTGGGGGGTTTGTCCGCCTCATCCCCCCAGTTCCTACACCCATGTAGGTGGTACATCTACTGTATATGTCAATGATGTAACATTTACTTCTCAATGCTTGGATCATGTCACCTTCATTAATTGGCTGACCTAGTAATTAAATGTAGCTGAAAGGAAAACGGTTCTTTTTTTTATATTTAACCTATTTGAGTCTTGATTTTCCGTTCAGGAATCCGACAGGAGACCTGTAAGTAGCTCTGAGCATTTGTCACACTGTTCAGTTATTGCACATAAAAATAGGATTTGTTTCTTCCTTTATGTCTAGAGCGTTTCAACAGATCACATATTGCAAATCTGTTATCTTTATTATTTAGATGATTCATTGCTGTACAATACTAATTTTGCAGAACAGAAACAGTAAATTAATTATGATTAAGGTTCAAAGCACAGGAACATAATGTCTGAGCACAATTTTTAACACAGTTTTCTCTGTAAATAATAACGCTCTTTATCCTCACAGTAAACTGTAACCTTTATATAATTGGTACTTTAAATTATCAGCATGTCAGTGGAGTTTAGAACAATTATGTGCATACCAATATATTCAGTATATAAACCATACAGAAGTGCTAACATTAAAGACAGTAGGAGTGGATACATAAAGATATGACAACCATTATGAGAGATTAGTTTGTCCAATAAAAATGGACTAAATAGATAAATTCACACATTCCCAAACTGCATAGTAGCTGACTTAAAGGGATATTGCAAAGTATTTTTATCATCTAAAGATAGTATTTAGAAATATGATCATTGCATTTATTTGAAGAAAACTTGCAAATCTTTACCAACTTTTATGTCTCCCCACACTTTCTTCCTCCGTCAAATCCTTATCTTCATCCATAATCACAAGGGGCCTCATTCTATTATCGGCTGTAGGAGATGAGGGCCGCAAGGACCGGCCGCAGGCTATTTGCCTATTCTATTCCCATCCGGCCGCGGATTCCGGCAGGCTTGTGGCCGGCACCTTGCTATCCCTTGCGGCCGCTTGCGCCGGAGGAAAGCCTTTGATCTAAAACGGCCGCAAGAGTTTCGGCCGCAAGAAAATGCCGGTTGCTATTCAATTGCTCCGGGAACCCTGTCTGCAAGGCTAAAACCGAGCCGCAGCTTACTTGCAGGAAAGAGGTCCCTCTAGCACCAATTAAGCACATTATAAAGCCGAAATAAAGCCATCCTGCACTCTGAGGAGACTATAAAGTGATTGTAGGTGTTAGCAAAAATAGCACAACATTCCCCTATACTCAAATCTGTAAATAAATAATTTTTTAATTTATGTCAAAAATCCATGGAAAAAGTCCAGAGGGCTTGGAGCACCTCAGACCCGCCCACGCTGGAAAATAAACAGTTAATGTAAACTCGGATTTGGGCTGATGTGCAAGCTTGAGAGGGGGTTGCTATTAATCCTCATGTCCCCCAATATGATCCGGGGAGATCCTTGCGGAGCCGTATAATTGAATTGCAAGATAACGGAACCCCGCAAGGAATCGCAGCCTTGCGGCCGTTTTACGGCCGATAATAGAATGAGGGCCAAGGCCAGTAAGTCAGCCAATAAAGGCAAACAGAAAAAACAACTGAAAGTTGCGCAGTGCGTACGACTTTGCGATGAGCGCCGCAGCGAGGCAAGCCGTTACTTTGTAGCACTTTGGCAATGAGCGCCGCAGGTGCTCATTGCAGGCGAGCCTCGCGTAGCGAGGCGAGCCGTAACTTCGTAGCACTTACAAAAAAAATACGAGCTGAAAAAAATTACGACATAAGCGGCGGAAACAAAACACTAAAAAAAACACTAAATACACACTAAAAAATAAAATAAAGGTCACTTACATCATGGGGAAGCAGGCAGGACGTCTGGAAGTGAGTTACAAAGATCGAAAATCGGCTAAGCGAGAAAAAAATGTCCGCCGCAAAAAAATGAAAACGAGGCTATACTACTACGAACTGCGTAAAACTCAGCCATAGACGTAGGTGTTAGAAAAAATACGAGATAAAGGATGCGGATTAACCGCGCAATGAGTAAAAAGACAGTAGCGAGTACATTTTACGATCAGAAATTACAGATTTACGCATTAACACAGATTTAACGACTTTGTCTCGCGCAACATCGGATTTACCGCCTAAACCAACGCATTTGATGAAATATAAGTTGCAAATTACAAAAATATTAATTTTATAAAAAAAAAATGTATTTATTTGAAGAAAAAAAAAAAGGGACAAATGTAGTGTCATGTTGTGTGGCAAACAAATTTAATGTTAAACCGTAGTACTTTAGCGGGCTGAGCGATGAGCTACAGCACTATAATCACGCAAAACACGTACCGATAATCTGCGAAGACGCATAAAACACATTATCCGCCATTTTAGGATAATGCGGAAGTACACAGCAACGTTAACGGTTTCGGCTCGCGCACGCACAGTATTACACTGCACACATTCATCACGCTTACACAGCAGCTCCACACCACTAATGCTGCTGCAACATCAACTCAGATTGCCAGCTCTTCAACACAATGCATAAAAATATGTAAATTCATTTATTAATTTGACTTCTATATTTCAGTAGTACACAAAAAAAAACATTAGCTACCTTACAGTTCCATGTGTATATTAATAACTAAACAACTTTTAAAACATACACATCTGATTGCCGTCATTTTTTGACGGGCAATACGCTAGTTTAATATAATGTGCTTAACATAGCTGCCTTAATGACTGACTGCTTAACTGTCGTCAAGTGCACAGAGTATGAGTGATTTGACAGGTATAAAAGTTAGGATAAAAGAGGAAACCATGTACTAAATATTAAAATGTTTTTTTTAGAGACAAAAGTAGTGTTATAAATATATCCTAACATTATCCTGCAAATAAGTAATGTCCAAATGCTTCCCTTCCTCCTGTCAGTTTACAGTAACAATTAGCTGCCCATTTGAGAAGAATTGTGAGTCAAAATTCTGATTGTAAAGGAGATCAAGTAGGGTATGGAGTAAGCATTTGGGCCTGGTGTCCTTGTGAGAACACTTTAGGTCGGATGTATACCTTAAATCTCATGTTTCTTTAGTACACTGGTTATTCTATTTTGTTAGATAGTTTTGCTGATTCCAATGAGATGATTTAAGGCAGACTAAAAGACCAGTTTAGACTAGCGCTGAAGTCACACTAGCCAGTATCTAACAATGGTCGTGGAAAGCAACATATTTGCCTGTCATATTAAAAAGCATAAACCAAGGAAAACATTATTTTTTTCATGAATAGTTTTTTTATGTAGATTTCATGATGATATGGAAAGTTATGTATCTGAATGGGCTTTTTGGATTTCATTGTGTGGCCAAGCACCTGCCTCACACTGAAGAGTACCAAACAGAAAAAAAGAGAAGCTTATCACACTTATCTAAGAAAGTACCAGACCTCAACAACAAAACACAAAATGTAACCCTGCTGTAATGAATACATGCCAGTAGCAAAACTTCTGTCAGTGCATCCGGTGCAAAACACAGGGGCACACAACAGAACAGTAGGGCCCTCTGCTACTAGTAGAAACCTTGAGTAAAGAGGTCTCTTAATTTATTAGGGAAGTGGGGCAGACATTTTTTTTTATATAAAAGTTATCAGCCAAACCACCTACCTATCTTTTTTTTAACCTTTTTTTGTTTACCCCTACAGGCACTACCTTTCATAGACAAGTTTCATTACCTCTACCACTGATAGTTACATATAGATGTTGCAAAATGTAAAGGTTTTGTTTAAATTGCTTTATTTATTTAGTTGCCCTTTATCAAGTTTAAAAAAAATAAAAAATAAAACATTTAGTTATTCAAAAGTCCATATAAAAACGATGACCACAGTGGTCCTTTAAACATGCATATATCTAGTCAGTGATGGAACTACCGGAGGTTCAGAGCACCAGGGACAAAAACAGTTTAGGGGTTCTCTGCTACCTGGAGTAAAGGGTGTCTCTTAAATTATTGGTGAGGAGGGGCAAATAATAATTATTATTATCATTTATTTATAACGCGCCAACATATTCCGTAGCGCTGTACATAAGATAAGTTCAAGACAAAGATATATACAAATTAACACATAGTAAAACAAGGAGGGCCCTGTCTTTGAGTTTGGAATCCAATGTCCATGGTGCTTTCCCTAAAACACCTTGTGGGATTGAAACTCGCAGACTTACATCCTAAAGGTATTGTGTGAGGAAAAGGAGGGAGAGAGATTTGAGAGTGCGTTAGGGTGGGAGGTGATACGCTTCTTTAAAGAGATGTGTTTTTAGAGAGGATTTGAATGATTTGAGGTTGGAGGATAGTCTGGGGGAGCGAGGCAAGGAGTTCCAGAGAATAGGGGCAGCACGAGAAAAGTCCTGAAGGCGAGAGTGAGAAGAGGTGACAAGAGTTGTGGAAAGAAGAAGGTCATTAGCAGAGCGAAGAGGGCGTGTGGGGGAGTATTTGGAGATGAGACCAGAAAGGTATGGGGGAGTGCACTTGTTGAGGGCTTTGAAAGTTAGGGTCAGGATTTTAAATTTTATTCTGGAGGCTATGGGAAGCCAGTGGAGAGATTGACAGAGAGGTGATGCCGACACTGAACGTTGTGTACGGAAGATGAGTCTAGCAGAGGCATGCATAATGGATTGAAGTGGAGATAGTTGGGTGGTGGGGAGGCCAGCAAGAAGCGAGTTGCAGTAGTCCAGTCGAGAGATGATGAGAGAGTGTATAAGGATTTTAGTTGTGTCTTGTGTAAGAAAGTGGCGAATTCTGTAGATGTTTTTTAGATGGAGAAGAAAAGATTTAGTTAGTGATTGTATGTGAGGGATGAAGGACAGGGCGGGGTCCAAAAGAACCCCAAGACAACGGGCTTGGGAGGAGGGGGTGATGATGTCATTGTTGACAGTAAGAGAGATGTGAGGAATTGAAGCTGTGGGAGAGGGAGGGAAGATTAGGAGTTCAGTTTTAGACATGTTGAGTTTGAGATGATGGGTGGACATTCAAGAGGATATACTAGAGAGGCAGTTGGAGATGTGTGTTAGAAGAGAGTGGGATAGATCTGGTGCGGAGAGGTAGATTTGGGTGTCATCTGCATAGAGATGATAATGAAGCCCAAAAGAATTTATGAGGGTACCAAGTGAGGAAGTGTAGATGGAGAAGAGGAGGTGGCCTAGTACAGATCCTTGTGGTACGCCAACAGACAGGGGGTAGGTAGAAGAAGAGGTGTCAGAGAAGGAGATACTGAATGATCGATTTTGTAGGTATGATGAGAACCACGAGAGAGCATAATTTTATGAAATAATAATTTTTTATCATGTGAACTGGCCACCTCTCTATAACGTTGGCTTTTCTATTGCCCCATATACACCAACCTACCTTTTATGGGCTAAGGCCCAAAATTATTGTGCCCCAGCGCCCTCCATTCACTAGAGATACCACTTTACCTAGTCAATGTAAAGATGTCATTATGTAGTATAATTTTAAAACTATTATATAGACTAGCGACTTGCCCGTCAAAAATGACGGGGCAATAAAATTTAAAGCCATGGGAATGCTGTTTGAGACATTATTGAAAGCGTTTTGTACTGTGAGGACCTTTGGCACTCATTGTGAGCCTCTCCTGTACTTTTGGTCCTCTGAAAGAGATATATATTTCTATGTATATGTAGTTAAGTAATAATTAATAATTTATTCAATAAATGAATTAAGTAATAATTAATGATTTATTCAATAAATTAATATACTTTAATTATTTATAATTGATATATGCAACGAGCAATAGGCTGAAGAGCTAACAATCTGTTTGTATTTTGCGTCTGCATAGAATATACATTGTGAGTGTTATTGCCCTGCTTATAAAGTGTAATGAATGTTTGAAGTGTGCATTGTAAATAGGCTGCGTGCGCGTGGTAAAGCCGTTGGTTTATTGTGTAAAGCAGCATTGTATAGTCGTAATCTTATTAATGTGGTACGCTTCTTGTGAGCATTTTATAGCTTTTGTAATAGTGTATTTTGTAGGTCGTAGTGTGATGTGTAAAGTACTACGCGTTTTGCAGTGTTTTGCAGGTTCCAGGGTCGTGTAGCCTCGTTTTCATTTTTTTCCGGCTCCCAGTTTTTTCCTTGCTTAGGCGATTTTCATATGGCGAAAATCCTCTAAATCAAGTAAAATTTGTGTTCCACCTCACTCACAGACGTACTGGCTGTTGCCCCATGCGGTCTGTGATGTTTTTGTAATTTTTTTGGGTGTATTTAGTGTGTTTTTCGGGTTTTTTGTTTGACCGCTAATCTCGTAAATTTTTGCGTCTTGTATCTTTTTTTTCTAAGTCCCGCGTCTCGTATTTTTTTTTCCGAAGTCCTGTGTCTTGTAGTTTTAACGGCTTGCTTCGCGAGGCTAAGTCCGACGCGTCTCATATTTTTTTTTTCCTAAGTCCCGCGTCTCGCAGTTTTAACGGCTTGCTTCGCGAGGCTAAGTCCTATGCCTTAGCAGCTCGTGAGCAATGAACACCACCTAAGTCATATGCTCCACGCAAAGCGTGACGACGTCTCGCAGTTTGACAACTATTATATGTGATTTTTTTACTGGAGTTCTTAAAATCCATAGGGTTTTCCAACTACCATTAAATGATGCTACAATACATTTATTTTTTTTATACTGTAACACTTTATATAAGAACTTTAGAATGAAGTGTATTTGAATAGCTTTTCCTGAGACAGACCTCAGTGAATCTTCTAACCTCTGCCACTTCACATAAAGAGGTGGTTTAACGTAGTTTGTGCTTTTTATGAAAAGTTCAGTTAACAATGAATATTAACACTAAAATTTGGACACATTTTCTGTAGTTTTCATGCATTTTTTCTCCTATACAGTGTAAGCTCTAATCTTCATGTATCATCATACATTATTGTTCTGTTATGTGTATGCAATGCCTAAAATGTTGGTGTTTTATAAATGGAAAAATGGATTGTTTGTTAAAAAAAAATCTACTTTTGGAAAAAAATAAATTTATTTCATAGATGAAATTGCATAACAATGCAAAACAATAAAAGTAAGGTTCTGTATAAAAAGTAGCAGTATAACAGCTGACTCACACAGAATATTTTGCCACTTGAGCCAATCAAGCTTTGACGTGCAGACCTACATATTCAGGAAAGCGGCCAGGGAAACAGCCTTGGCTTATTTAACACCCTAATAATCAGATCACATCACAGACTTGAAGCCTCACAGCGAACATAAATGATTGCATGGTTTCAAAATGTGCCCATTACCTTGCTCTAACTAACAATAACAAGATAAGAAACAAAGTAGGTTATTAGTCTGAGTCCTATCCATTATGGATTTCCTGCCATTTACAGGTAAAATAAAACATCTAAATAGACTTCATGTCACCTTTCTCCAAAGTGGGCTTTAAAACTATTTTTCATCTTTGCTTTAAAGCCTGATTGCAAAAGAAAAAGGACTACATGGATCAAGCAAACCATAACCATCAACATACATTTTTAGATTTGTATTAAGTTGCTGGGTGGTATTGTTATTATTATGGTTTATTTGTAACGCACCAACATATTCCGTAGCGCTATACATGGGTTAAGTTCCAGGCAAAGACAAATTCAATATTAACACATTGCAAATGATGGAGGGCCCTGTCTTTGAGCTTAGAATCCAGTGTTCATAAAGCTTTCCCCAAAGCACCTTGCAAGACTGAAAGCTTGCAGACGCACAATTTAAAGGATGGTTTAGTATATTTGCAAACATGCAGGGATACAAACTTGCTTAAAATGAGACAGAATGGCTCCTAGTAATGTAATCATGTAAACTAAAGTCTAAATAAGCACATTTGAATTTATTGTTAATTAGTAAAAAGTTAATCTTATACCCGAAATGGTTATTTTGAAAATTACATTTTGTAATGGTAAACAGCCCCCCTTGCACATTCAGTTGTTTACCTGTCAGATGTTCTGCGGGTGGATCCAGCTTTTGAAATAAAATTTAAACAGCAATTTTTTGTTTGTAAAAATAGGTGTTATCTCTGTATATTGTCCATATATCTAGTAGGGAAGCTGAAAGTGCAAAGCACCAGGGGCCACAACAGATTAGGGGTCCTCTGCTACTAAAGTCTCTTAAATTATTAGGAGGGAGGAACACATAATAATTTTTATAGAAAAGTGACCTTGCCACCTTTACATAACTTTGGCGTTTCTATTGCCCCATACAGACAACCTACCTTGTATGGGTCAGGACCCCAAATTATTTTGCCCCATGGCCATCCATTCACTAGTTGTACCACTTTTTCCAGTCAACGCATTTGTAATATTATGTAGTATATAATAGTATATAATATAATATTATGTAGGATAAGTTTAAAAAATGATATAACATTTTTGTACCAGAGTTCCTAGGAACCATATGGTTTTCCAACTACCATTAAATACTGTCACACACTATGAATGTATTTTTTTATACTGTAACACTTTATACAACATTGTGGTTTTCAAGCCATTTTGTGATACTGGATCCACCATTTCAGTGGAATGGAAGAGCTAGGTCTTCTCAAAAAAATCACAATGTCTGTTTTATGGTTCTCATTGAAATACAGGATTCACAAAACCTAGAGAGTGTTGTGGGTATGAGGTCTATAGCCTAATTTCATCATTGATATACAAATCTGTAGGGTTCTATTGTGAGAATATACTCTCTCTAAATCTGATCTTGTAGGAGCAAAATATCCAAATAATATTTCTGTAATGTTTTTACACAGACGGTAAATCTCTACCAGCTACTATTTAATGACTCCTGCCTATCCCGACTTACTTTGATATTTGCAGGGATGTATTTTACTAGGGTACAAAGCTGTCTATCCCCTGAAAACAGGGATGTGTGTTAAACTACTCTAATGTAAGATGAAACGTATGAAACAGCATCTAGCTACAGAAATCTTCTTTATTTAAACAAAACAATATTAATTTAAAAAGCTGTAAATTTATGTGGCAGCTCCATAAAATCTATTGATCAACTTGTTCAGATCCCAGAGGGACAGTCTATTTAAGTAGAAGTGTTTCTAGATGATGTGCTTAGTTGTTTATTGAAAGACGTTATTCATTTTAATTACATATCAATTGGCAGTATTGACATTTGTGTTGAGTGGGTGAAAAACAGCCTCAAGTATCTTCTTGGTAATCATAGAATATCAGGAAAATTGGAAAATAATATTGGTTTGGAGGTGGTAGAAAATGACAAAATATGCAATTACAAATGGTATCAGAATATGGCCAGGACAATTCCACAATGTACTATTATGGAAACTACAACTAACATCAATGGATGCTTCACAACAAATACAATCTCGCTATAGCACTAATGGGCAACAAGCAGCCCTAGGAGTGCATGTGGATATCTGAGTAATGTGACAACATCTAATGTTTAAAGGACCACTTTGTGAAATATGTAACAAATATACAGATATGTAAGCCAAGAGCATAAAAGCATTTTTAAAGAAAATCTTTCTATGACTCCGCTAATGTCATGCATGCTTCCATTACAGACTGCAAATTTGCCATTAGTTTCCAGAGGAGGGTATACATGCTAGGACTTAATCATCTATTATGTTCCATTACCAAATGGCTATGTAAGGAGGCTGTTTTTTCAAGAGAACTGAATAGAGATGTAATCTGAATTGACGGTTTCTCCAGTTCCCTTGAGGTAGATAATCATGAAAGGGACAAGAGCAAAATTAAAGCAAACTTGAATACAAAAGTGAAAAATTAAAACATTTTATTTATGCAATATTTTTAAAAAACATTTTGTGCGTTCTTAAATCACGGTTTTCATAAGCGCATGTGACAGATTTAGTCCCAATATTACCTTTCAGGATTCATTTTCACAAGTGTCTCCCCTAAATTCTGTCACTCTGTGCTGATGGGGAATGTAGTTTTTTTTTTCTGGAGTAGAACTAAATGGGCACAAGGAAAATAATATCCAAGCTTGTTGAGTAATGACTTATTCAGAAATAAACAATCTTGATTAAATTATTTCTAAGTGTACAAATAAAACTGTAGAATAGAATGAGAGCGCAGAACAAAACATGCTCAGTGATTCAACTCTGTAATTGAAGGTGATTTCCAGTTTTCACTATTGCACATCAATCTTTGCCTTTTATAGGATCACGGAACAGGTTTTATACTGTATACTGGGGCCAAGAAAGTGCTAAATAATGTTTGAAATGTGCTTCATAATTGAAGGTATAATACAGAGTGTGTTCAGAACTGAGCTATCTATAAAGGGTGTGTTGTTTTAGAGTAGCCCAGACTTAAAAGGGTACACATTTTTCAAAAACGATTTAGTTCATCATTACTTAACTTTAAATATACATGTACAAACAGCAGCAAACAAATGTTTTAACCAGGAAATATAAGTTAATAACACAATTCCCCTCAAAACTGTCTGCTCCCCCCCCCCCCCCCCCGACTCTTTGTCCTGGACACAGTGGTTCCCAAACCTCTCCTCAGGGCTCCCCAGACAGGCCGGTATTTCAGTTTTAACCGTGTGTGAACACAGGTGAGAAAATGTGAGGCTCCTTTGCCTGTTGAATACTAATTGTCTCACTTGTGTTCACAAATGGTTAAATTGAAATCCTGGCCTGTCTGGGGAGCTCTGAGGGGAGGTTTGGGAATAATTGGTCTAGATTACAAACTATTCAACATAGATTGCATGAATTAGGCGAGCCAGATTACCTGTAACATGTTTTGTAGGATGAGGCAATCCCATAATCACCATCTTTCCAAAAAGAGCATAGTCCAGGTACACCATAATGAGATGTGTATTATGTTCATCAGTGGTGGGATGGGAGTCAGTATATACATGTATATAACAGTGGATTCTGGAAACTAGAACCATCAAGGACATATTTACATTTAGATGCCACTTTATTAAGTCCACCTTTCTAGTAATGAGTAGGACCTCCCATTGCCCCTAAGACAGCCTGAATGCTTCATGGCACGGATTCAACAAGATGCTGGAACATCCCTTAGAGCCACTGGTCTATGTTGACATGATAGTATCACATAGTTACTGCAGATTTATCAGCTGCACATTCATCACGCTTATCTCTGTTCCATCACATCCCAAAGGTGCTCTATTGGATTGAGATCTGACGACTGTGCAGGTCTTTGGAGTGCACTGACATCACTGTCATGTTTTGTGGAACCAGCTTCATGTGTTTGGTCACGTGGTTTTATCCTGCTGAAAATAGCCATTAGAAGATGGGTAGTCTGTAGCCATAAAGAGATGCACATGGACAGTAACAATACTCAGGTAGGCTGTGGCATTTAAACAATACCCAGTTGGTATTAAGAGGCCTAATCTTGGCAAAGAAAAATTCCCCACACCATTACAAAAGGGCAGGATAAAACCATGGATTCATGTTATTTACTCCAAATTCTGACCCAACCAGTTGCATTTCGCAAATGAAATCGAAATTCGTTAGACCAAGCAACATTTTTCCTCTTCAACTATCCAGAGTTGGTGACCCTGTGCCCAATGTAGCCTCTGTTTCTTGTTCTTAGCTAACAGGAGTGTAACCCGTGTGGTTTTCCGCTACTGTAGCCCATCCACTTCAAGGCTGGACGTGTTCTGCATTCGGAGATGCTCTTCTGCATATCAATTTTGTAGCACGTGGTTATTTGAGTTACTTAAAGGTATATGGAAGTTTCCCTGTATTAATGATTAAAATAAACTACATATATTTTTTTATTTGCATTTCTAAAGATCATTTTATTAACTTGTGCTTAAAAGCTCTGTTTTCACTTAATCACACCTTCCAAACACTCCATGCAAAGGTTTAACCAACTGCTCATGCAAAAAAATGTTTCTATTAGTAAAAGAAGTAGTAGCCACTTACAGACTGTTTCTTAAAGGTATATGCAAGTGAGCTGGGTTATGAATGCATCTGATAGAGGGGAATTAGTAGTGTATGATTACATTTATTTGCATGTACTATGCTTTTTTTTGTTGCTTTGCATTAAAAAAAAACTGTTGCAGGTGATGTTTATACCCCCATAATTAAGCTAGGCTTCTCAGGGTACGATTTTGTAAAAATTAACCCTATATACGAACATGCCCAGCTGTGCAGCCAATCAGCAATGCTGCTAGATGAGGCTGCTACACTCCTTAGAACTAAAGATCCTTAAAGGATCATAAATCGACATTCAAGTAAAAATGATTGAGCTGTTACACAGTTGTTCTTTACACATACACCCTCTCCTTGATACATTCTGACAAATTATAATTGTACTGAAACCAAACATTACAGCTTCTTCTTCCTATTCAAATCTGTCTTTTAGGGGAATGAGCATTTATGCTTGATTTATGGTCCTGCAATGACCTGCAAGAGAGCTTGCGTCCATGGTCTCTGTGCATGTGTCTCTGGGTGAGTCTGTCTGTGGCTGGGGGAGATGATGGGGCAATTCACTGGGGCTAGGGGAGGTGATGGGGCAATTCACTGGGGCTGCAGGAGGTGATGGGGCATTTCATTGGGGCAGGGGGAGGTCACTGGGGCTGAAGGAGCTAACAGGGGCAATTCACTGGGGCTGGGGGAAGTATCACCTGGGATGTAGATAAAACAATCAGTGAATGAAGGCACACAGACCTTGTTCTGGGTATTACAGAAATCTATAGGAAAGCTGCAGCTCAATTCACAGACCAAAAAGATACAATGTATTATGTATGCTAATTTCAGCTGGGATTTTCAGGGGGTGTCAACATTGATAGAAAACAGATTGCAAATGCAAGAAATTCAGCAAACTTTAGGGTAACTATTTACATTTTTATTTTGGTATTTTTTCATGCAAACAATTTATTTCATACACTACCAATTCTACTCTATCAGATGCATTCATAATCCAGCTCACTTGCATATACCTTTAACAGCATTTTTTAAATGATGCTGAGAGACAATATGTAGGTGGCTAGTACACCAATAGAGACATTGCATGCATGAGCTGATTGGTGCAGACCTTTGCAGGGACTGTTTGGTAGGTTCGTATCAGTGAAAACAGCTTTTAAGCACTTGTTAATAAAATTATGATTAGAAATGCAAACAAACACTTAGGTAGTTTATTTTAATATTACAAACAGGTAAAATTCCATATAACTTTAAAAAGTCAAGTATACGTAATGGACCACTGAAGTGACATGCTGTTTTTTTTTTTCATCCATTAACTTTTTATCAGTCATTAATTCAATTACATCCATATTGAGACAACTCTCGTTATCTCGCTGATATAGCATTAACGTATGTATCTGTCCTACAACATACATTTTCCTTTTTCTGAATGACATTTGAAAAGGTTCAGGATTTTTAAGTCACAACAGTTCTCTCATCAACAAGATTTTACATACATGGTATTGTCATTGCCTTGATTTGAGCATATGGGAGAGCCTATTTCATTAAAAATTATAACTAAAACAAAAACTTAAAGAAACACCTCACACCAATGCTATGCTGGTCACTTGCTGTATTTATAAAGCTATTTTTTTTAACTTGCCTGTCCGCAGTCCACTCCCCCGAGCAAATCCTCAGCCATGGCCAGTCCGTGTCTTGCCTACCTGTGTAAGCCCTCCCTATATTCTATCCAGGGCCCCCAGACCTCCAAGTACCTGGGTATTGAGTCTTCCAGGGAGTGTGTCATTTTTTTCATTAATAGCTATGTATCCAATCTTATTTATGACCTTTTGAAAGTCTAGTTCTTCTTTTTGTTTCTAATTTCTGGCAATGCTGTTTTGAAGAGCCTGTCTTGATAATGGACAAAATGTTTATACTTGTTTTAAAATAAATATCTGCCGGCTTTAATCTTTAACGATTATATACAAATTTGCGTTAGTGATGATTTTTTGTTTGAAAGAGATTGGGAGGTTTGATAAATGCAGATAAGATTTGTATTAATTTCTTTTAAAAAGATATTCTTCAAAAAGCTCTGTGACAATAGATTTCCGTGGCAGAATAAGGACCCACAGGATAACCCCTCCAACTACAGACAGATTAGCTCTCTAAAATGGAATTATCAATAATCTAAATATAAGAAAAAAAAACTATAAAAATGTTTTATGTCTTGCATTTCCACTATATTGCTATTTTGTTACATACTTCACAATTTAGTAAAGTTTTTACTAAACTACAGTGGTCTCTTAAAGACAAAAATATAAATCCCCATAGACATTGCTATGCATATATGCATACATTTTCCAGTGCACTGCACCTGCACATTGAGATGGCCTACTGTCCCCTGACAATTTGCGGTCCTAGGCTCGGGCCTTGTGAGTCTAGTAATAACTACACCACTCTGTGTCACACTGAACTCCGCACCTACCCTGGGAGAAGACAAGCAACAGATCCCCGGGCCTCATCACCTTATTAGTAATCTAGGGAGCACATGCTCAGTTTGATTTGTGCAACCAGTGAATCATTTGCTAACATCTGTGCCTAAAACTCGTAGCTTCTAAAGTACAGAGAGCTGTGAAATTATCATTGCTGAAGTGTCATCAAATACAAATGAGATATTAGAAATAATGTCTAATGAGCAAGTTGCCTCCAACAAGCTGTGCTCACGTTTAGGTAGAGCAATTAGCCAAATGGGGGAAAGTCAAGCAGACATTTTACTGGGCACTTGTAATGTGTTATAGGCAGCTGTGGCGCATTACTGATTTCATTAATTTGTCATTTGAAAAGCTTCCTAATTTGCTATATTGTCAAAAGCACATTTCTAATGCAAGTTGCTTCTGGGTGCCTTGCAGACAAAGTCTAAAAACAATACAAAAATATAAAGATACTATCTACAACCACACGGAAAGGTTCAGTTCCCTTCCCGTAAACACATCGATCAAGCTTGTTAAATTCTTGGTGCTTTACACACACAAAAAATACAACGTATACAGATATTATTTCAGTTCCTATTTTCAAATTTAGGTAAACTTTAGTGACACTGGAAACAGCAAACACACATTGAATTAATATTTACAGAGGAATGGATATTTAATCAAAGAAAGGACACAACTTAAAAATACGACTAATATTATAATTAGTAAAACTGTAAGAATTACGTCTGGTAAGACAATCTTCATCCAGGTTGCAAGGTGTCCGTTTTCATGCTACAAAATGTTCTACTATGCACAGGCTAAACACTTGTTACCAGTTGACCCCATTTTTACCATTTGTTTGAAGAACTAAGCTTGATAATAAGCAAATGTTTTACAAAGCAAAAAGGTACCAAAGCAAAAAACAAAATTACAGTTTTTAGATTATGATGGGTAGAAGCAGGCATATAAAAATTAGAGGACATACTTGCTGAACGGAAAAAAGTAGTAAACACTTAGCCTAAATGACCCACCCCTCTCTGCAGTATTTTTCTTTTCGGAATGAAGACACTTCATAGACCAATTTACAAAAACTCTACACATACCCACCTTATCACAATTTAAAACACTATGTACAAATACTACACCTCAGGACAAATCTTTATTTTCGAAGATATATATAATCTTAACCCCTTCGTCACACATGAGGAAACCTCCCTATGTGAACACAATGGAATTGGACATAGTTGAACAAAAAAGCATTTCGGACTGGCAAAAAATTTGGGATGCAATAGCATCCTCCTCGGTCAATATGCTGATCAAAGAGAATTGGTACAAAGGATTTGTGTGATGGTATCTCACTCCATATTCTGATCTTGTGTCCATATCTCCCGATACTGGGACCATATCATTCATCTCATAAACAAATCACTTTGCTCATCATCCTGAATATGCCCATGACACTGTTTTTTCCCTACCAATAGATGAACTACCCAGATGAAAAAAACAAAACATACTAACCACAACGAGATGTTCAATCTCAGTTGCCTGAAAAAAAAACACAAGCTCCATCCCTACAGTTGATAGACCGTACAACGTATATGTTATGGGAAAACTAACCTCCACCCTTCACACTGATAAAAGCTTTAGAACAACTTGGACTGACTGAGAGGACATTTAGCTTTCAAGACCACGTTAAGCACCTGACCTGTCTAACAAACATAACTGAAATAAAAAAAAAAAAAAAAAAAAAAACAGAATGAACCCCCCCCTTCTTTTTTTGGCTTTTCCAATCATATGCTCCTTTCTTGCGTCCCACCCCTCACCACTTTTCATCTGCTCCCTCCCCCACCTTCCGATTCCTATATTAATATGAAGAAATACAGTATAAACCTCATCCCTTTTTTGGTAGTGGACTTACGATCCATGACTCCACTCCCCTTCAATCGACGAATAGACTGGCCATTTACACTAGAAAGGTGTGTTCTTATCCCTGTAAAAACCTTTCTTCTTTCTTCTTCTTGCTTTCTGTTAAATATAATCTTTCAACTAAATAACTAATAGCAATTATTTGTTACTTAAAACATATGTTTTGCACACCTTCCTTTCATTTAATTTATCTTGTCAATTGTTCCTCTGTTTGTTTGTCCTAAATAAAGAATAAAATAAAAAATGCAACGAAAAGATACTTGTTGTTCAAGCATGTACCAAACTATCAATATTAGCAGCTGTGTAAATCATGGACGTAACATTTTGGGGGTAAAATCTGATTTTTTAAAGACTTTGTTAAGTATAGGTATGCAGTTTGTGTTTGTCACATCACATTCTCAGAGTTGAATCATGAGGGTTTGTGTTTGGCTTTCAGTGGAGAGAGTTTGAAATTAACTAGACTTCCCTTTCCCCTCCCTGGCCCAGATTACCTGCATCTTTCAAAGCGAACATATCTCTCCAGAAATGTAAATGCCCCTCTCACACACAATACTTCCACCAATGAATCATGAATTCCACCAGGCCGCAGCAGAGGCATCAATATTCATTTTTTTTTCTAATTAAAAAAAAAAGTTAGAAAACAGAGAAGCAATTAACATAAAGTATATTGCAACAAATAGAGGCGCTCTATAGTATATCTACTGTGTTTACACAAAATAGTCAGAAAAATGGATAAATCAAACAAGAGAGTGTTCCATATGTATGAACTATTTAGATGTGTCTACATACAGTTCCTCCGGAGAAATACACAGATGGAAATCAGAGTAAATGTCCGTCCATATAAGTCCAGAACCACAATGGAAATGCCAGAGGTGTGCAGATTCTTCTCAGGACACCGTTCCCACCGTGTCCAAGTAGCTAGTAGAGATGGTAAGAAGGGTAGAGGAAGACAGCGCGCCACCTCCTAGTGCAATATGAGTGTATAATAGGCACATCAACACATCAATCAAATAGTATTTCACTCACATGTGATAACCCCCAAGTTATGGGGTATCTGTATGGATTAAAAGGGGTATCTCTAGAAGTACCCGATGTCCAATCCTCAGATCTCAATCCCAGGCACAGGATACAATCCAAATAGTCTTGTAGCAGGTATAGTTGGATCACCAATGCTATTGGGTACACTATTCTATAGTGTCTATAGAACAAAATGTGATACCAACTCCTTATGTCTACTATAGGGGACAATTGAAGCACACTAGTACAAACAATAGTGTGTTTATCATATATATATTGCACCATGCAATCCCAAGTACATGCCATATATGGCCAATAGGGATAGGCACAATGAAAATGAATAAAATCGATAATCTAAAAACATTAAATGGTATCAAACAAACAGTATCATATCCTGGGATTGAGATCTGAGGATTGGACATCGGGTACTTCCAGAGGTACCCCTTTTAATCCATACAGCTACCTCATAACTTTGATGCTTTCACATGAGAGTGTAATACTATATGCTTGATGTTTTGAGGTGCCTATTATACACTCATATTGCACGAGGAGGTGGTGCGCTGTCTTTCCCCTACCCTTCTTAAAAATAAAGTTATGTGGCATTATTTTCTGCTTACCGTAATTATGCATTTAGCTAGACTAAAAGTTTTAAAACAAAAGTTTTACAAAAGTAATTGTGCAGTGTCCTATACCTATTTATGCAATAAAGATGTAGCATGGATAGCTATTTCTTAATTAAAAGAACCAATGTAACACCCTAAGAAAAGGAGCTTGCTGTTTTAGTTCTGTATTAATCATTGATAAAATTCCTATTCAATATTTTATAATGGCAATAAACAATAAAAAAATTAACTTTCAAAGGTTAGCCCATTCCCTCCACCTTGATAAGGACATCAAGGGGGAAGGGGGTTAAACGGAGATAATTAATCATTTAATTTAAAAGCAATATCATTTAATAGGAGGACTGGCCAGCCTTAATTTGCTAACTTCACAGTAAAAGCGTGTTGCTAAGGGAAATTACTTAAACAAAGCAAGTCTCCAGCCTGAATGGGGAGCAATGAGCCTGAAAATTTAGTAGCTGTCTGCTAGACAAAACCACCTGACGCTGTCCTTATAGTGGGTGGATACCAGTAGGAATTGAGATTGAACTCTGAAAAAAAAATTACATTGAAAATTGCTTTATTTAAATAATTGAATATGAAATGTATGAATCATCAATGCCTAATTAAACATCTAGCTTTTGTTGTTAGGGCATTGCTGTTGTCCTTTAACTTTGTTTGGTAAATGGGAGGACACAATTTAGTTCTATTTGCCTTTCCCTTCTCCCCCAACCCTCTCTCTACTGAAAACTACAAACACACACCCCATCATCCATCTTTTAGGATATGATGTAACAAATACATAATGGATTCCAAAAATATAGATTTTTCTAAAAAAATGTTTTATGTCCACGCCTTATACAGCTGCATGTACATAAAACAAACTTGCGATATTGTTAATTTGGTACATACTTGACAACAAGGGTTTTTCTTCTTGAACTGCAGTTACCCTTTACCTGTAAGTTTAAGACTTATCTACAATGAGAGATTGAACTAGAATTGTATGGTTACCCTGTAGTGATTCACCCAATAGTTATATTCAAAGGCATGTATTTAGAACCACAACATGCTAAAGTACCACTGTATTTAGGACAAACTCCATGCATGTTTTTTTAAGCATGTAACAGCCTAATAATATTAGCAGATTTGTAAACCAGAAGCATAACAGCAGTTTTAGAACACATCTTTATATGATTAAACAATTCCATATCTGTCTTCCACTCTTTTTGCTGTCCTGGAGCCTGAGGGGTGTGTTCAGCTAATTTGTATTATCTGTCCAAAAGTGTAAAACAGGGGAGGGAAGGATGGATTGTTTGAGCTTTTAGCATTTCACGTATTGCCACTCCCCTGCACATGCTCAGTACAAGACAGTTGTAAGTAAGCTTGCAATCCCTGCTTGCACTGATCTGCGCCCTGCCACTCATGGCAGGAAAAGTAAGGATTGCAATCACAGAAGCTTCCATGCACTAGGAGAATTTGCAGACGTTCTCTGAAAATGCTTTTATGTTCATGGCTTACACAGTGGTTATGATTTTCATTTGTTGCATAGTTCATTAACATGTGAAATATTTCCAAATCTACAGTGGTCCTTTAAATGGTATTGCACAGGAGTTAGAAATCCATTGGAATCACAGCACGTATCGGCAAAATCTAGCTAAGAGCTGTATTCATTTATGCTTTTTACACCTTTGAATTCACATCATGCTCAAAGCTATTAGCATCACTTAATAAAAATATTTAATCTCTGTGTATCTAAATCTAGTCTCTTGATCCAGTGCTCAAGACTCAGCATAGCTAAAAAAAAAAGAAGACAAAAAAAAAACTAACTGCTTTGTATTTTTCTGTAGTAAGCTGTGTGCATTAATAAGACGAGCATCTTAAGACTGCCTTGGTCTCAGATAATGGACTGCCTACACATACATTTTCAAGTGTAATGACACTCCTGCTTATTAAAGACCTCTCAGCTGAAGGGGCAGCATATTATGAACTGGATGAACCATTCATTTTCTTGGATGTGTTATTCAGTATTTTATGCTAAACTAGCAATACACCATCCATTTTAGTACAATGATCCTTATGTTCAATAAAACTGAAGTGCTGCATCATAAATCATTACAGTCATTTATTCTACATTAGACACATTAGCCATTATATTCCATAATCTATTACAATAAGGTGGATTTAAATGCACCCCAAGGAACTGCAATAATAACGTGAGAACCAAATATAGCAATTAAGGATAAAATATGCTTAACCTAAAACTGAGCTTTGCTGCAATGACAGCTGGGAACTCCGAATAGAAGGAAATGCTGATACCTGAACTTAGTGAAAGCATTGAATTGGATCCGCTGCACAGAAGTGGAAGAAAACATACATGTCCTCAATAAATCACATATCAGAGGCTAGTTAGTGTGTTAGCACCTAGAAGGGAGGAAAAGCATGGAGCATAAAAAAGCATACAGCACTAGACTATGACAGAAAAATCTCTATTGCTTATTGTATATTATGTTCCCAATGTGCTTAGATAGATTAGTGGTGGTGCTGTTTCTAAGGTATTGTGCAGGTCTCTGCAATACAGCAGAGAGTCCATGGCTAGTGCTCAGGACCATTTCTATGCAGGTGTTCAAGCTGCCCTTTAGTGACAAGCCCACAGTTTGTGCAGTAAATGGCAAGTAGCAGTGGTGGAGCTAGTGAGCTAGAGGGCCAAGTGCAAAATAATTTGGCAGCGTTCCTTGCAACTTTTTCTCTCTTATATATTTAAAATGTAACCAGCACTATAAAAATACCAAAACAAATAATAGGCCTAGCTTCCACTGAAGCAGTACCGTGACCAATAAACAGTTTCCTCATTAACCAGCTCTCATTTAGCCAAACCTGGGTGGAGCAAAATAAGCAATCCAATAGTTTGTTAAATCACTGGCATTCATAGGCTTCAGGTTTCCATGTCTCCACTCTGCTCCAAGAGGTCATAAGCTACAGGCTGCTGTCTTACTGCGTGTGTCTTTCTCTAGGTCAGATAAATCTGCAATCAATCAGTCCGTTAGCAGACCCCCACCCTATAATCTAGGAGTAGTTTTAAATAAGGGCTGCCCATACACAGCTAATTAAAATAAACTTTGAAGAGTCTGTGGCTCACATAAATCACACTGAGATAACCCTGTCACTATATATATTCTAAATATATATCTAAGTATATGAATAATATACAAATATATACATGGCAAAGAATAACATGAATCTTCTACCCCGTTCACAATACCCTAATATTAACAAAATCCCACATTTCTCCAGGCTGCTGATGATAGCAGTAAGCCAGTCATCTGTACTCTATTTGTGTCACTGTAAACTTTAAATTATGGTAGTAATGTAGATTAGTAATAAGTTATGAATATTTATAAACTGTGACGCTATTATATAATGTAAATTAGTAAAAGAAACACAGCATTGACTTTAATATATTTTGGCTGTCACTCAATCCAAGTTATCCTCCCACCAGACTGGTTTGGTATTCAGTACCTAATTAACTTATTTGATTAATGGCTTCCTTTTTACACCTGGTTTCTGTGGTATCAATAGAACCTGTCTGCTCACAGATTGACACCTAAGAAGCCATGTGCAAAATTGTGAATCAAAAGTACTTTTCATCAATCATGAGCTAATTAGGTATTGATAACAAGATCCGGGTGGTAGGTCTCTTTACCTGCGTTGTAGTCAAAATACCGTAAAAGCAAGGCTTTTTTCTATTACTGAACTACATTGTAAAAGTAACTTTCAGAGGCAAATATTTACATTTATTGGTGGTTACTGTTCTACTATAGCTGGTATCTCTGCATATTTTTGCAATCAGGCCTGCAAACCACATAACTAACCTGTAAGTCAGGGCTCTGCAATGTGGCTTCACAATAACATTAGCACAATTGCACCTCCTTGCTTCTGCAAGCTCTGTGACATAAGGTTTGCAGGGCCAGGTGGTCTGGCAGTGATTGAGTAAATTAATAAATGTGTCGTAGCCTCCAGCCGGGGCTGCTATTGTCATATGTTCATATCTGTACTGTCATTACCTTCCATGGACAGATGGTCATGAGAGAATACTTGGGAAAAGTACATATGCATAATATAAAAATGTTCAAATAGACTTTATGTTGTTTCAAGCAATGTTTGCACTAATACCGTAGAAAAAAAGGCATAAAGGATCTCTATTTCCTGTGTACTCCCACATACACTGTTTTTTCCTTTGTCAGTTAAATTGGAATTATAAATAAAGGTCTACCACTGTAATAAGTTAGAAGAACCATAGGGGGACATATATTTTTGCTTCAGAATCATTGAATACAATATAAGGGGGAAAAATAATGCTCAAACACTTTGAAGCAGTCTTTTCTAACCAAAAATGACATTGTTTACCTCAAATTATAGGAATCCACCATCCATATGGTACAATTCTTATCTAAAGTACTCTAAAATACCCTGGGAATATGTTAGCTGTTTAATCTCTGACATATCCAAAACTTATTATTTAGCACTATAAAAAACATTTTGATCAGAAATTTTTAAAAAGGGACTGGACAATCACAGAGCAGCCACTCAACCCCAGCCTGATACCTGCCCCTGAACTTGGAGCTCATGCTATTTTAATGCCAACTGGACTTTGGATTGAGGGGGTGACCTATGAGATCGTCCTCTGTCCTATGGCTTTGCTTCTTGTTTCACAATGGCCAGTAGCACAGATTTGATACAAAAATTGACCATCAGAACACATCATGAACAGTGCATTGTACTTCATTACATTACATCTAAGCATCGCCACTGTCTACAACAGCAAATGTCTGTACAATTCCACTGATCCATCTGTGTAATATATAACCTTAATTAAAAGAGAATTTAGAGCCCCCCATCCCCCAAAAAAAGCAGCAACATATACTTTGGACCTGGGCATGGAACTTCATTATTTTTTTCAAGAATTTAAAACAACATGCTTTCAACATTACAAATGTTGTGTTATGTACAAAAATTATCAAGTAAAACCTGTTTAAACGTAATTGAATCTAACAAGAAGTGAACATGTAGACATACAAACATCTGTAGATTTTATTGGGAGAAGTTTACATTACTGCTTACTGGCTAATAAGGGCAAGCCCTAAAATCAGTTCTCTGATGAGCACCTCTAACTTAGTTGTTTTGTTTATGCAAATTACCCTTAGGGTTTAGTCTACCTAAGGGTGATAGGGGACTCCAGAAATGGACCCCTTGCTCACTGTGCCTTAGGGAGTTCAGCTGCACCTCACTGACGAGGCCCATAAAGGCCGAAACGTGTCTGGGGTTTGCTGTTTCTCCTGTTCAGGGTAGAATTGCCTAGTATTTCGGGGCTGGGTCACGCTAGTCAGTGGGACCAGACTGATATACTACAGGATTTTTCTCCCTGTGAAGGGCACAAGTGAGCTAAAAGAGGTTGCTCTCAGAGTGGCTTATCATGGCTATAGAACTAACCTATTAAGGTTGGTTCATTCTCTGATTGAGCACCTCTGACTGTTGTTTTCTAAAATCAGTTAACCCTCATTCTAATACAACAAAGAAAGAAAATGCTTTCAATGTTGCTTTAAGTAGATGTAGTTTGATGTCGGTTTTAGTAATATGTAATAATAGTATACAAAATAGGTCCATTGTTTTTCTTTCAATATTGTATCACTGTTAAACTATTACTGCTTAGATAATGAAGCACATACAGCCATCTGAGATATGTTGTTATGTAGTTTCCAATTGAGACTTAATGTGGAAATATGGTAATAAATCCAACAGTCTCAGTGCTTCATAAGTATACCACCTGGTCCCCAGTAATATTGTTTCCTTAAGATAAAGAAAATATTTAGAAGGTGTGTTAAATCCTGCTCCAGACTCCACTTGCGTTACATGCTTATATTCATCCATGTCTGACTGTTCCTGCTTTAATATTTTAAAGCCACACTGAGGATTGATGCTGTTTACATGCTTTTAAAGTCCTTTTTCTCAGAGAAAGACACTATGATTTTATTTTTTCATCACAGCACATGAATGAGATGTGTGGAATTCAATGTTTTACCTGTAAAATACTTATTACGGCCAGTCCTGCTTTTACCTCTACAGCACAGAGCTCCTGAGATCTCCTTAATTAGGAAACCTCTCCCTACCTAGGAAAATAAATTAACACATTGAGCAAACATTGTGTAGGCATTAGAGAGCTGGGGACAAATAATCCAGCACAAAGAATGTTTCTCCTTATGAATGTAAGTGTAAATAGTCATGGTTTGTATTAAAACCGGGAAATTACCTGGCAGGGACATCTCTACTGTACAAGTCATGACCGGTTTTTATAATAAACAATTGTATTTAAAGAATGATTAGCTAAGGGCTTTGCGGGATACAAGAGCAGCCTTTTCACACCCCTCTGGGCAAGTGATTAAAGAAAATATTGTCTTTGCATTTTTCACCTTATGGATCAAATGCCAAAGAAACCCAGAAGTAACATCCAACACCATCAGAAGTAACATTCAACACCATCACCAATCCATACAAATAAACCGACTGAAATAAAGCACTACATTTAAGGACAAGGCTGATTCTCGGAAGACATTTTGATATAAATATACTCAATTAAATCTTCCTGTTCTTTGCCCTTGAGACACAACACAGTTTCTCTTGTTTATTTTCCTTTCCCCATCACTTTCATTCACACTCTTTCTTGGAGGTCTTATTCTTCCCTCCCCAAGATTATAATTCTTTCCCTTGCTCTCTTTTTTTTGTCTATTTTCCTAGACGGTTGCTCATCCTATTGATCATTATCTTCTCACTCATAATGATAGTCGTTCTCCATAATCACGACTGTCTTTTTATCAGTTTTCACTCCATGGTTATTTGCCTAATTTTCTTGCTGTGGTTTTTTTCTGTTATAGTGGTCTTTTTTGGTTTGACAGCAAGTCATCACTGCTTCTGATCGGCCATTTTTATCATGAAAAGTTACATTTTGCTTCCCTACACTGCTTTATCAAATAGATTTTTCTCTCTCGAAAACGGCTAAATTTTAATAAATGCCTTTCTGGATTAGTATATTGTTTATTAGAATTAGCATAATAGTTCATCCTTTAAAAGACTACTGTACGCCATGTAACAGTCTAATAAGCTGAGTAAGCCATTGACGTAAAACATTTTTTGGGGGAAAAGTAGAATTTTTCAAGACCTGGTTGAAAAGTTTAATTTTACTTTGTTACATTACCTACTAAGAGGTGAATCACAAGGTTGTATCTTTTTATATGCAAGTGGAGGGAGCAGTGGGGAGGAGGGAACAGGCAGAGGTTACAATGCTTTGTTAGGTAATTCGATCTGTCTTAAATTGAAACCACAACTTTCCCTACCACAGACCCAGAAGCTGGTTGCTTGCATCATGAAATGCAAATACCCCTCTCATACACATAGTTTCCACCAATGTATCGTTGATGCCTGCAGGGTCGGGCAGAGGCGTTCATATTTATTATTTAACTAGCTAAATTACTATTTCCTTGCCTTATGCTCTTACATAGACACAAAGTTGTCAAACAAATATATTTTTATTGTACAGTGGTCCTTTAACAAAAGCATATCAATTAGTAATTTGCTAGTTTACTTACTGCTTTCTCCTGATTTTAGCCAGTAATATGTTAGCATTTCATTTTACGCAATGCCCTTACTATAAAGGGAATACTAATTTCCAATATTTGCTCTAGATTCTACTGAGCATACAAAAAATACTGTGTGCCGGCTGGAATGGTTTTGACTTGTGAACCATTGGACTAGATACCTGATTAGAGGAAGCAAAGAGATACCCACGAATCAATACATCTCTATCCCGCTTATCTCTCCTACCAAAAGGACGCCTTCTTGTTAAAGGTAAAATGTAGTCTTTGTGCATAATCTGGATAATATAAATGAAGCCTAATGATACTTCCAGGTCCATTAAAGCCCAGGATGGGAATTAAAATAGTCAAGGAAGCAATTAAAAGAGATAGATGGTTTCTGTTTCAAAAAAAATCTTTGAACCACTAGACTGTCAGCGTGCATTACTTTGCAGTCTAGAGCTATTACAACGGCATGCAAATTGCGCAAGTGGAGGACATTCCTTCATACTATGTTTTCATTAGAGATTCAATTTTTTTTCTAGAATAATAGTAAATGACAAGTGAACTTCATATGAACTATAGGTCATGAAAGGATTTAATATTGGCATTTTTAATCTAAAAAACTCTGGTTCCAGAAAATCAATATGTTTCAGTTGCAGCATTCGAATGCAATTTTCTTCACGTAACAGGGTTGCTTTTCTTTTTTTTTTTTTTTTTTTTTAAATAATGAATAATTCTGAGGTCTTCTATGAAACAAGCAGCTGTATTACAAGGTAATGACATCAATAACGCATTACATGTAAACAGAAAATGAACAAAAAAATCATTCAAGGCCCTTTTCAAACGGGTGTGCTTTTCATCAGTGCTATTACAGGTTCCATTCACATTATCGGATTGAACCATGCTGCATAACCAAGGTGCTGACAAGCCTTGATTACCCAATAACTCCTGTATTCCTTTCAGGCAGGTTCACAGAAAGGACAGGAATGCAAGGCCTTCCTGTGGGGCAGACTGCCTTCCACAGAGACCAAGTCAATGAAATCCAATGCCCTCACACTTCTGTTCTCTAAACTGAGCCGTGCATTTCCTGCTAAGCAATTATGACTTTTCCTTCTTTGTACTCAAACGGGTTCTGATAACAATTAATTGTGCGTGAGAGGAGCCAATCTAAACATTTTAAACTCCTTTGTTCATAACACTGCAAGGGGACGCTTGATCCCTTTATGTTCTAAATCTATCCCAGTTCTTTTTCCCATGCTGCTACAGTATCAACAAATCCCTCTTTTCACAAGCATTACGGAAAGAGTGGAAAATGAATATAGTGTCCAAATCCTGACGTCTGGTACAGCAGCCTCTGGGTGTTTTACATTAGTTAATGTTATTAAACACAAGACGACATAAGTGCACTCCACTTGAAAGATAGACTATTTAGAGGTTTCCAATGTCATTGAGTCTCAAGTGGGATTGTTTTTCAAACTCACTCAGAAACTAATGAAAGGGAAGGGAAAGTTATGTCGGTTCTTGTTTAGCTAAGAAGATAAACATGGCCTACTGCTTATAGAAACCAGTAAAACAACTCAGCTGCTGAGTGCTATAGATAAAGCCGTGGAAAATTATTTAAGAAAAAAAGAATCAATTTAAGAATATATAAAATTTGCATGCACTTCTGGATTCCGCTAAGAAATTATAAATATTAATATTTTTAAAAACTAGTGACTTGCCCGTCAAAAATGACGGCAATAAAAAGTTAAGCCTGGCAATGCTGTTTGCCACACAATGGGAGCCTCTCCCCCTCTACTTTACTTGCCTCGCGATGAGTGAAGGCGCTCATTGAGATTCCCTTTCCACACCTCTCCCACCGTCTACTTTACTGGCCTCGCGATGAGCGCCCTCCTCTCCCTCTCTTGTGTCTCACCCCCTGTGATTTTACTCCTTCTCCTTCCCATTTCTCTAACCCCCTCCCATGTGTCTCTTTCACCCATCCCCTGTGTCTCTTTCGCCCCTCTCCCTCCCCCTTGTCTGTTCCCCCCTCCCCTGTGCTCTTTCCCCCTGTCCCCCCTCCCCTTGTGTCTCTTCCCCCCATTTTCCCTCCCCTGTGTATCTCCCCCTCCTCTCCCTCCCCTGTGTCTCTTACCCCTCCTTTCACTCCCGTCTCTTCCCCCTCCTGTCACTCCCCTGTGTCTCTTCCCCCCTCTCACTCCCCTGTGTCTCTTCCCCCCCTCTCTCCCCTGTGTCTTTCCCTCCTGTGTCTCTTCCTCACATCTCCCTCCCCTGTGTCTCTTTCCCCCTTCTTCCTCCCCTGCGTCTGTTCCCCCCTCGCCTGTGTCTCTTTCCCCACTGTCCCCCCTCCCCCTTTGTCTGTTCACCCCTTCCTCGTGTCTCTTCCCCCATTTACCTCCCCTGTGTCTCTTCCCCCCATCTCCCTCCTGTGTGTCTCTTTCCCTCCTGTGTCTCTTCACCACCTCTCACTCCCCTCTCTTTCCCCCTCCCTCTTATGCGTCTCTTTACCCCTTCCCCTGTGTCTCTTTTCCGCTCCCCTGTGTCTCTTTCCCCACCTCTCCCTCTGTGTCTCTTCCCACTTCCACTTACTCGCCGCACTTGCGCAATGCTTTGCAACTGGGTGGCTCTTGCCGCGCTTTGCGCATGCGCGGCTCATGCTGTGCATTGTCATGCGCGTGATCCAATCGGCTTTGCGATCGGATCGTTGTCAAGCTGCGATTTGACGCAAATCGTGACGACGAATCGCATTTTGACAATTATAATATGTGATGATAACCCTGGTCTCTGAAGCACCAAGATTTTTCATAGCACTGTGTACAATGTTGTTTTTATTTTAATAATATAATACTTTACGGTCCAGTCAATAATAGATTATCTTTAAAGAAATGTAAATTATGCATCATTTAATTTCCAAAGATTATGATTCCATATATTTTAAAATGAGATTGTGAAATTTGGAATACAATTTAAACTACTGGATCTACCAATATGTAAAATTAAGATGGCTATCCTAATGTGAATATAGACAAAAATGATATGTGTTTTTTAAAGCACCAATTCTAAACTAATTCTGACACTATTTTTTTTTTACATCTGGCTGGTAAATAATTTTCCTGATACATCCTACTTTTAGAGAATGTACCTGACTCTTAAGTAATATATATTTTTTCTCAAGCCCTATATATATATATATATATATATATATATATATATATATATATATATATATATATATATATATATATATAAAGAGAGAGCGTTTAACACAATTAATCCTCCAGAAGTAGGTGATACAGAATAACTCAACCTAGGGCTATAAGTGGTGAAAAAAACATATGCTGCATAATATAAATTGTATGCAACTTAAATTTACTTTTACATATATATGAAAGTAAATTTATGTTGCATACACACACACATCTCTCTCTCTCATTATATATATATATATATATATATATATATATATATATATATATGTATTATATATATAAAACATCAATTTAGTATATGGTGAGCATAAGAATAAATATACGTTACATGCGTATTTGTAAAACTTTAATTGAAACAATGAGCTCAGTGTGATAAGATTGAGCGGAGTGTTTTGTACACAAATATTTTGGCTATGGTCAGTTGTGGTTCACTACACCCCTGTGGTGAACCACTGAAACACATAAGTCATCCCCCTTTGGTGATGTTATGATATTATAGTGACGTGACCTTTTCATCTCCATGACGTGAAGGATGCTCCATGCTGTTATGGTTAAACATATGACCCTTAACACAGCATGAGTCATGGTTTGAATTTTTAAGGTTTTTTTTATATTTATATTATTCTTGGAAATGCTCAGTCTTCAATATTCAGGAGGGAGATAGAAAAAGCATTTTGTTACATACTTTTTTTGTTCTTTTCATATGTTGAAAAGACTCATAAAATCTATTAATACTAAGAATTGTGTATACACATAAAACAAATCATGGTTATTGATGGTGTAGTTAACCAGCACTTAAACACAGATTTATGGAATAGTTGTTAACCTTAGAGGACCCTTAAAGTCTATTCAGGTTATTCCCACAGAGACACAGAGGTTTCTTTTCTTTATATCTTCCCAACGTTAATTTAGGGCACTTTTAAAAGAAAGCTGACCTTTAAAAACACTGTGATTTCATAGTGATCCTTTAGACTGGAGGAGCAAAAACAAGCTACTGGCCCATTTTCCACTGGTCTGGCCTAACCCTTAACTTTAGGAGAAGGATAAGCAATTCTCCATTACTCTATTATTAATCTGCTCTGGTACTCGCTATTTTTCTTTCTCTTTTCTTCTTTTTCAGTTCTGATTTGCCTTCTAGGTTCTATCTTCATTTTTACCGTTGTCTCCAATTTGACTGAATCCATACAAGTTTCCCAAACTGTAGTCTGGGGACCACACATGGTTAGCAGACTCATATTTCCATATTGGCAGAGTAGGCAGTTGCTTTAGAGCACCTGTTTGTTGAAGGCACAATGTGCCATGAAATATGTGATATCATTTCAAGAAGCTTCTGTTGCTTACAAAGTATTTAAACTCCTCTCTGATTGGCTGCTCGTTTACATACAATTCTGGCAAGTTATTGTCTGTTTATGATATCAGTAATATCAAGTACAGGCTACAGAAGAATAACTCAAAAATTTCACTGGGAATCTATGTCATTGCTCCGAGAGACAGTTGCTGATCTTTTGTTTGGCGGGAGGGTCTCTCATTTGAAATTCTCCATGTGTTACTTCACTGTGAGCCAAGTAATGTAGAAGTGCAAATCCAAAATGCCAATTTTCATTTTCTACATTAATGTAGACCAACTTATTGTAAACAACAGACAAAAAAACAAACGTTGAGTGGTCCATAAAGACACTCGGCAGATATTGAGTCGTTCACAGGACTCTCAGCAATTTCCAGTGCCCTTTGGGAAATAAAGTTTGAGACCCATAACTCTAATACCAAGTGGCTATTTCACTCTTCCTGTGCTCTCAGTATCTGCTGTGTCCATCTCCCAGGTAATGCTGTAGTGTCACCACTAGGTGACCTTTCCACAATACAGACTGACCACTACAGTGAATACAATTTGGTGGATATTTTATGTATGAACTAGCTGATTGTCCATAGCATGTTCAAATTTCCCTACCTAGGCCTGAACCTTGTTGACCCATGCAAAACACCATACCTGGTGTGATGGAATAGCAAGAGTCATAAGCAGAGAAGTCATTGTTTCTATGGGTATAATACAAGTGATTATATTTGGAAATTATTGGCCATTTAGTTATATGGAAATGCTTATAATGAAACAGAAAAACATTTAAGTTTACTTTTACTACATTACTGATACTGGAATTAATGAGTATTGTAAAAGTACATTTCTAGATTGAATGTTGCTGGAAAGGCTGAGAAACACTGCATAATATATTAATACTAGCTACTTCCCGTCAAAAATGACGGAATTAAAATAGTAAGGCTGGCAATGCTGCTTGCCACACAATGTGAGGCTTTTGCTCCTCTGAGCCCCTTTGGCGCTCATCACAAGCCCCGCCCGTGTACTTGAACTTTCCTGCTTTGCACTGATCACCTTCGGCGCTCATCGCAAGCCCCACGCTGAGCGCCTTCGGCAAGCCTCATTGCAAGGCTCTCCTGCTCGCTGCACTCATTGCGAGCCTTTCCTCCTGAAACTGTACGGCTCGCAATTGCAAACCTCACTGCGCCGTGGGCTGCAATGAACGCCTTTTGCGAGGCTCACATGTGTGACAATGCGAGCCGGCTGCAATGAGCAAGGCTCGGATGTGTGATGGCGCCGCTGGCTCGCCTTGCTTTGCGAGGTTTCAACTGAGTTACCAACATTGCAAATGTTACGAACACTGACAATTATATATGTGACTAGCGACTGGCCCGTCAAAAAATGACGGCAATAAAATTGTAAGCCAGGTAATGCTGTTTGCCACAGAGAGTAAGTGTTTAGGTGGTCTGAGATCCTTCGGCGCTCATTGCGAGCCTCTTGGTTGGTGTATTTTTTGTTATCATAGGTGCTTTTGTAAGGTCCGCTCTGATCGCCTTTTGGTGCTTATTGCAAGGCTCTTCCCTGGTGTACTTTGTATCCTATGAGCACCGTTGGCGCTCCTTGTGAGGCGCGCGGACAAGGTGTTTGTGGTTGTTTGCGATACTGCAGTGTTTTTTTATTTGTGTCTTGTGTATATGTTTTTTTTGTTGCTAAAGTAATGAAATCATAAATTAATATACTTTACCAATTTGTAATTAATATATGCAGAAAGGAATGTGCTGAAGAGCTAACAATCTGTTTTGATGTTCCTGCAGCATATAATGTAGATTTGCAGTGTTGTGGAGCTGAGGTGTAAGTGTCAGCAATGTGTGCAGTGTGTAGTGTAATAAGGCTGCATGCGCAAGGGGAAGCCTTTTGTGTAGCTTCCGCATCCTGTAAGTTAGTGTTGTAACATGGCGGCAAATGTGGTAGGCGGGTTTGTATGGTTTAGCGTCCTTGGTAATGGTGAATGTTGTAGGTCGTACGGGTTTTTGTAAAAGCCGTATTAGCTTTGCAGTATTTTGCGGCTTTATGGGTCATGTAGCCTCATTTCGCTTAGGGGATTTTCGAGTGTCTAAACGTTGTAAATTTGAATGAAATCAAGGTTTAACTTATATTGCAGAGGTCCTGGGTGCCCCCCCTTGCTGTGGGTAAGGTTTTTATTTTAGTGTGTACTTGTGTGTTTTTTAATGTTAAGGTCGTATTTTTGCGAGTCCGTAATGGATTTTTTCTATGTCTGCGGCTCGTAAGTCATTGCGTGTTTGTTTTTTTGTTTCAAAGTACCGCTTTTGTGGTCATTTGTAAGCGGTTCTTAGGCGCCGTTGAGGGTCTGCATTTGCGGCCTGCAATGAGCCTGTGGCTCATTGCAGCCGACGTGGGAGCCTCCACCTCCGCAAATGCGGCCCCTTGCTTCGCGAGGGTGCGCATTTGGAGTCCAAAAGTCGTAGGAGGTTGTAGGGATGAGCGCCTATGGCGCATATCTCCACCAGCGCAAGGAGCACCTTTGGCGCTCCTTGCCAGCAACTGTGGCTCGCTATGCGAGCCCACAAGTGTTAGCAACAACCCATATTGCTGACAACTATATATGTGATACAGTTACATTCTATAACACTGCCATTCATGTTGATGCAAGACCATGATTCTTATATAGCACATTTGATTACTCATTACCATATCCCTACTGTTTTCCAATTTAAAGATTACAAATAAGGATGTAAAAAAAAAATCTTGGATTCTTAAGAAAATTAGATAATTTCTAGATAAAAATAGAACAAAGATTTATAAATAATCAAGGGTAATTTAATATGCAGTAAAGTGTAGCAAGGACAGAAAAATAAAGATTGGTTAAGGGTTTCTATTGCAAAACATATTGCAAAACATATTATTTTTAAAACAATTGAGTTATTTGTATACATCTTATTTATTAAGTATTCAAAGCATTTAGTATATATTGAGATATATTTGTATATTTTTTTTAATAAACACTTATCCTGAAAGTCACCATTTATTTCAACTATATCATAAGCAATAACAAAATAAAATACAAATAAATTACAAAGAAAGTGTAAACAATGTTACTAGAAGAAAAACATAGTAAAAAATGTTCAAGAGTTTTAAAGAAAGTACTTTATATGGTGCAAACCTAGTTAGCCAACACCCTTCTCTCTAATTCATCACTGGTTGTCTCGAAAGAGGAATAGCTCCCTAATGCAGAATCTACAGAAAATGATCAGAGAGCGCTCACTGATTCACTGCAGAATGCTGATGTCATCAGTTACACAATGATCATACATGTATGCTGTCATTATATAGGTGATATGTGCATCCTATTAGTGTGCACTCAGGCCCGGATCTACCTTATGGAGCCCCTGGGCAGTAGAGTGTAAGAGCCCCTGCGAGTTTGTACACAAGATATGCACGAACCCATCACTCTCTTGCTGGGTGAGCAAATCACAGACATTTCCCCATAACAGCAATTTTTTCCACATAGCTACATATACACACAGTGAGATATTACTTGTTTATTAAATGCATTTGATGGTGGACTGTATTATTTATATTTTTATATGGAGGGCAGTGAGCAGATGTTACACAAACACATATCATGATCACTTGTATCACAAATAAAAAATGATGAGAGTTAAAGGGCCTCTGCACAATGAAAACAGAAATTGTTTGAAAAAGTTATCAGGAATAAATTAATACAGCTAGTTTTTAATTAGAAAAAAAAATACATTTTGATTCCTCTGCTGGGTCGTGGGGAAATCCATGATACATAGGTAGAAGTTGTGTTTTTGTGAGAGGGGCATTTACATTTCTGGAGTGATATGGTGTGAAAATCTTGTTGCTGCACAAGGCTTTGAAATGGTGCTTGAATGTGAAAATCATGAGGCGAAGTGAGCAGATAGAAGGTCTAGCAACAAAGAAGGATGATTACATGATTGACATTACATGATTGGAGAAATGATTTTCATAGGGCTAGGTCCTTGATGGTCGTGTTGCTCAGATAGTGGATTGATGAGTAGTTGGGCTAGACATGTCAAGCAGTAAGTTGCTAATGAATGGTCTTCCTTGCAGTAGGATTTGTGTGGCATAGTTGAGGTGGCCTAGGATAATTTGCAGATCTGTGAGGGTACCAACCGTGGTGAAGGAAGCAGTGGAAATGAATTCCAATATGTTGGCCTGTAAATGTGATTCCATACACTCAGTTTCTAGAATGATCAGGGAAAATTCGGAATGGCGGTGATTGGAAAGGTCCTAGGAGGTACCCATTGTTGACTGTGGATGTAAGGAGTTATTTCACTACCCCAGGCTCCTTTGTATCAGTGAGTAGATTATCACTAGTGAAGGAAGCCTGGGGCAATGTTGACACCCCAGTGAAAGAAAAGTGCCCAAGTGCTGAGATAGTTGTTGAGCAAGATATTCAGAGAGCCTTGGCAGGTTGTCACTTAGAGTGCATTACCATGGGACATATGGATTTTGCATGGGCTTTGTGGCAAACTGCGCAGATGTGTAGAAGTCTGCAGCCGCTGAAATTACAACCCTTGGTATTGAAGTTGTTACAGAAAGCAGATGCCTCAAGATAATGCACCTGCGATGGCTGGGCGATCCTTACTTAGAAATGTTTGTAGTGGAGATCGAGGAGAGAGACAGTTGGTTGAGGGTTGGTAGGGTGGGATTGTTGGATAGCGCTAGAACTGAAAACAGATGAGTGGAGAGGAGATAGATAGTGCAGACACATTGAAGACTTAATGCTAGTGAAGTGGCAGCAAAATAAGTTGTGGTGTAATGCTGACCAGTTGAGGGTGAAATTGCATTGATTGAGTGCCGATGATGCTTTGGCAGAAAATGAACAATGAAAGTTGTAATACATAAATCCACTGTAGCGGAAAGCCAGGTCTATGATCAGGTAGAGTCACCCATCTTTTGTCTCCATGAAGGGAAGGTGGTGCGGAGGACACTCTGAGTACTGAATCCCAAAACAAACTCTGGAACGGTGAGCTTGTGGTTCAAGTGATGACCTTTAGATTTCCCTGTAACTGATGTGTTGCCCTTGGATATGGTTTTGTTGTCTCCTTTGTCGTTTAAAGAGATTAGAGGAGTGGCCAGGTTGTTATCGTTCCCTTCGAGTATATCCCTTCTCAGATGTGATGGGACAAAGTGAGACAGCATGATGGTGGGAGGAGAAGATGATGGATTATTTGCAGGACTGTCCACAGCCTGAGAGAAGTCTGGCTACCTACCAGTGAAGGGGCTCTTCCAGGTGATGACACTGCCTGGGATGGAAATCTCTCTGCGTTGGAGAGATTGAGATCCGACATGATATAAGTGATTCTCTCTTAAAAGAAATGCAAAGTTAGAGCAGAGTCTGATGGTGAAGAAAATGAGCCTTGATAAATAGTGACTTGGTTCAAAATGTAGGACTGAAAAAATGAAGGTCGAGATTAGTGGTGTGGGTGTGGTAGGGAGATTAGAGTCTAATGAGTGTTATGGAAAATTCTAACCTTCCTGAAGAGCTGGTCGTGTTGGGATGATAGCAAATGGAGAGCTAGCTGGGATGGCTGGCCTAGACAAATCCATGCCTGTCAAAAAATGAACAAGCAAAAAATTAAAAAGTAACTATGTAGGAGTGGTGGTGTTAGGCCTTGGTTACAAAAAAAAATAAAAAATGTAATGCTCAGTAAAAGTTTAATAAAAATGCTTTTTTGATTAAGTCCTACATAAATATTCATCTGAGAGCCATTTATGAGGTCACTAAAGTAATTTTTTTTTCCTAAGGCCAACCTGCTGTACATAGAATAATTATTTACTTATTGTAACAACTTATAGCTGTAGAAAATGTATTTCCTGCTTAATACAAATATATATGAAATTGTGATGTCACTGTTTTAAGGTATCTATGATTATATTTTAGACCTATATACCATTAATTGTATTTCCTACCAAACCTTCATGTGTCAAATGTGACATCTTTTATTTTTGCATTTGTATTATTGAGGTATTTTGTGTTTCTCTAAGCTTTGTGGTAAAATAGAAAAATACTTCTGTTAAATACAACTTCATTTTCATTTAAACTTTTTGAATGACTTTTTAACAAACCTCACCTTCAAAGCAATGTACGTAAAAGCATATGTTACTTTTGGCAGTATTTTCATCAATGCCAGGAGTTTTCGTTAAGCCTAAAAGAAGATTTAGTTCACAGGATGAAGAGTGAAAAAAATCACATTAACTATATAGAGATGTGTCTGCCTTTAAGCTACTGTTAGCAGCTTTTCAGAATCACGAGGATTCAACTTCAAACAATAAACTCTTGGCCACCGAGAAAATTCTTAAAGATATCAGCTAACCCTGGAGATGCTCTACCTGCATTCGTTCTGCTTCCTGAGTCTTGAATGCTGCATACATCTTCAGGGTGGGAATCAAACTCGTTGTCTAGTAAGGTGGCATTTAGAAAAGTCAATACTACACCATCAATGGACAAATTAAGTGCATATTTAGAGTATGCTGTTTTGAATAAATTCACTTTATAATGGACAAAATGAGTAAAATTAATTCAACATTGTAATCTTTTCAATCCTAATCTTAATATGTGTAATAACACTAACAAAATGAAAGGTATATTTGCTCCACAAGAAAGTTTCCAATGTTACTATTCACATTTTATTATAATTGTCATCATCTGAAGCCCTGTTTACTTCTCGGGTAGGTAGTACTGTTTGTGATCTAGCACAGTGGAAAAGGGAGTAAAGTACATGGTCAAAAATCTCCTTGTCTGATATTTGCAATTTTCTGGATAAAAATAATTCTGCCAGTCCCTCAGGTCAACAGTGCAACAGAATAGGACACATTAGCAGGGGGAATAACAGAAAATGGAATAACACTACAATGAACCAATACAAAGTGAATAGAAATATTTCCTTTTTTTTTTTTTTTAGAGGTGACAAATGTGGCTTTAATTTTTACAGTCAATAAACTACACTTTGATTAAAAAGAATTTGTAATACAGTCTTGCTTTAAAAATACCGGTAGGTAAATATGAACTATAATTTTTAACCATAGTATTCAATTTGCTATACTGGAGCTGCCAATTGTTTTTGTTGCTACAGGTAAGACTTCCATTCAGTAAATGGAGTGTAACTCCCAGTTAGGCCCCACCCTACAATGACAACTCTACCTGTCCAAAAACAAATTTCAAAGACACAAGTAGTGTCACAACCTGTATGTTGAATGGGGTATGATAAGAGCCTTTTGCCCAAACCTCTCCCCACAGCTATGCCCAGTTCGTTTTACCTCTGTACAGCAGGAAGACCTTTCAACCCTTAGGTTAGACTGAGAGGTGTCTGTGGTCTTGTGTAGCATAAAGATCTGAAAAGAACTTACTCCAGCAAACAGAATTCCCAGCATCAATAACGAAATTCACACTTTAATTATGTGAACCAGTATAACATATTTATTACTGAAACCATCAGACATATTTATACCAATCAATTCAAATGTACATCCATAGTTACACCCAATCCTTCAAGCTCACGTTATCACCCCTGCCTGCCAGTCTCAGACAATCACCCATTGTTTTCCCTTGGCACCGCTGTATTCTTGGTAGTGGGTAATTACACACAATAGGCATATAGACACCAGGCTGAGGCTTGTGATAAATAGAGAGAGATACTGATGTCATGTGACTCCTAGGGGGTCAATTATGTCCCTTATCTTGTTAATAAGGGACTAGTCTATTACTATGAAATATTGGGCATATACAATATTTCCCTTGTAAGTGCTAGCCCCCCCAAAACACAACACAGACATACATCCCATTACTCCCATCATGTTCATACGCACATGCCAACTATATACATGGGTACCACAGTATGGACCCAGTGGCACCCAGGCAACTTTAAATGGGCCTAACAAGGAATAACACATAAATCACAACATCCCCAATATTAACCCATCTCAGTGGGCCCCTTTACCCTGGCACAATAAGCCTATTATATAAGGCTGAGGGCATCAATCAGTAAGGTATTGCACAGCTGGTGCCTTGACATGCTTCAGCCATGAAAACTAGAGTCTGCTAAAATTTAGATTTTCTCTAGAAATGCTTTTATTTTATTTTGCTTCCATTGCTGCGATATTACATGCTTCAAAAACGTAATTTCTCTCTTCCACATTCAGTTGCATGTTCCTTTCTATTTTCTACCATCTTCCTTTTTCCCTTTCACTCTCCATTCCCTTTCTTTCTTTTGTATTTCCCTTTTCGCTCTCTACCTTAAATATAATCTTGTAGACAATTATAAAAATAATTAACATGAAAAGCTATGTAAATTAATTAAACTAATAAATGTGTTACAAAATATGTGTATACACATCAGGGCAAAATAATAACCCTGGCTATTATTGTGCACAATTATTTACTTACAACATCCCTGTTAGTTCTTATTATTTATAACTAGAGACTTGCCAGTCAAAAATGACAGCAATAAAATTTGAAGCCTGGCAATGCTGTTTGCCACACAATGCAATGTTTTCCCCCTCTGAGCACCTTCGGCGCTCATCACGAGCCTCTCCTCCCATCTACTTCATTACAGGCCTCGGCAACTTGTAACTTGCCATGTGTCTCTTTCCACCATCTCCCCCCGTCCCTTCCCTGTGTCTTTCTCCTCTGTGTCTCTGCTGAATCTTTGCGTGGTGCGCGCTGACTGCCGTTGGTTTTATTTTCAAAGTCCTGCGTGCCTGGCATCGTTGGTGTAAGTGTTACTGTCTTTGCCGCCGTGTATTTTCTAAGTCCCACGTGCCTGCCGTCGTTGGTGTAAGTGTTACCGTCTTTGACGTTGTGTATTTTCTAAGTCCCGGTGCCGTTGTTGGTGTAAGTGTTACTCTCTTTGCCATTGTGTATTTTCTAAGTCCCGCGTGCTTGGGGTCGTTGGTGTAAGTGTTACTGTTTTTGCCGTTGAGTATTTTCTAAGTTCTGAGTGCCTGACCTGGCAGAGCCTCGTTTTCACCTTGTTTCAGAATTTTTACGTTTTTTTGGCCGCCATTTTTTTTCCTGCTTCTTCGATTTTCGAACGTTAAAAAAGACAAAATATGCCTCAAATTATCTTGCAACCTCACTCACCGGGTCCCTGGCTCTCCCCCTGTGTTGTGTGTGAGTGTGTAAGTGAATTTGAGGCATATTTGTCTGTTTTTGGTGTCTTTTCCATTTCGGTGGTTCAGCCGTTAAAGTCATATTTTTTGCGAGCTTGTGCCTCAACGGCTCGCCTCGCTTCGCGAGGTTCACAAGCATGACAACAACTTGCAGTTTGACAACTATTATATGTGATAGCTTATTATTAGGCAGAATTTATTTTAACATTTAATAAGCTATGTATTTTAAAAAACATGGTAAGGATACAACTTTTCCATTCACCAAATAATAAACTTTGGGGGGGGCGGGGGAAACTGAATTTGAAACCTAAGATGGATAATGAGTAGACTTTTAAATTGGGTGGGTGATAAAGTGAGATGGAAGTTAATCATTTCATATTATACTTAAAAATAAATACAAATAACCTGTTTTTAAAGTTATTTCTCAAATTCCACAGTCTGTCTGCTCTTAATGTGAAGGTCCCTTTTCTTTTCTTTTCTTTTCCCTTTCTTTATTTAAGTTGGAAAACCTCTTGGCACAAAAAGTTCACCTGACAAAGCCTTATATGGATGAATGTATATAAGGTAATCATATCCCCTCTTAAGTGTCTTTTTTTTTCTAGAGAAAATACATTTGATTTGGTTAGTCTTTCTTCAGAGATCATTGAATAAAAAAAAGTTAAACACACCCTTTACATTTTTCACTTTTTTATGCAATTATTCTTTACAACAGACTTCAATTTTCTTTTGCTAGACTTTTGATTTGGTCTCAAGAAGGTGCTAAAAAAATGACAATTTCAAGTGTAAAAAATAATATACAGTGCGTTGCAAAAGTATTCACCCCCTTGACTTTTTACCTATTTTGTGGTATTACAGCCTTAAGTTCAATGTTTTGTTATTCTGAATTGTATGTGATGGATCAGAACACAATAGTCTAAGTTTAGGAAAGTGAAATGAGAAAAATATATACATAAAACTATTTTTTAGAAATAGAAAACAGAAAATTGGCATGTGAGTATGTATTCACCCCCTTTGTTATGAAGCCCATAAAAAGCTCTGGTGCAACCAATTACCTTCAGAAGTCACATAATTAGTGAAATGATGTCCACCTGTGTGCAATCTAAGTGTCACATGATCTGTCAAAACTCACAGACCCGGCAAGGAGGGCATTAATCAGAGAGGCAGCACAGAGACCTAAGGTAACCCTGGAGGAGCTGCAGAGTTCCACAGCAGAGACTGGAGTATCTGTGCATAGGACGACAATAAGCCATACGCTCCATAGTGTTGGGTTTTATGGCAGAGTGGCCAGAAGAAAGCCAACACTTTCAGCAAAAAACAAAATGGCACATTTTGAGTTTGCGAAAAGGCATGTGGGAGACTCCCAAAATGTATGGAGGAAGGTGCTCTGGTCTGATGAGACTAAAATTGAACTTTTCGACCATCAAAGAAAACGCTGGCGCAAACCTAACACATCACATCACCTAAAGAACACCATCCCCACAGTGAAACAGGTGGTGGCAGCATCATGCTGTGGGGATGTTTTTCAGCAGCCGGGACTGGGAAACTGGTCAGAGTTGAGGGAAAGATGGATGGTGCTAAATACAGGGATATTCTTGTGCAAAACCTGTACAACTCTGTGCGTGGTTTGAGGCTAGGTCGGAGGTTCACCTTCCAGCAGGACAATGACCCCAAACACACTGCTAAAGCAACACTTGAGTGGTTTAAGGGGAAACATGTAAATGTGTTGGAATGGCCTAGTCAAAGCCCAGACCTCAATCCAATAGAAAATCTGTGGTCAGACTTAAAGATTGCTGTTCACAAGTGCAAACCATCCAACTTGAAGGAGCTGGAGTAGTTTTGCAAGGCGGAATGGGCAAAAATCCCAGTGGTAAGATGTGGCAAGCTCATAGAGACTTATCCAAAGTGACTTGGAGCTGTGATTGCCACAAAAGGTGGCTCTACAAAGTATTGACTTTATGGGGGTGAATAGTTATGCACTTTGACATTTTCTGTTATTTTGTCCTATTTGTTGTTTGCTTCACAATAAAAAACAAACAAAACATCTTTAAAGTTGTGGGTATGTGCTGTAAATTAAATGATGCAAATCCTTAAGCAATCCATGTTAATTCCAAAACACAAAAAATGCCAAGGGGGTGAATACTTTTGCAAGGCACTGTATTTTTAATATTTAATGGCCGTGTCTCTTTATAAAGATTGTACTAACATGGTTTTAAAGAAGAGGTATGGTGCTAGTAATCTAAAAAGATTTTTAGGCCTGGTTTAAAATGGTTTGGACTGATCAACATGAATAATATACTTCTTAATGGCCTGCAATGCTTTCTTCTGGAATGTTCTCCACTAACCAAAGTAACTAGGAGCCTATGAAGCATATTGTTGAGAAATTTAATTTGCAAGAGGAAAATTGCCTTGGCCAAACAAGAGAGTAAAATAATTTAAATCATTAGTGGGTTACAGATTACACCTCCGAACTGGGAACAAAACAAAAAAAAAAGATGCTCTTTTGTGGCTCTCTGTTTATACATTTGAATGTAAACATTGTTCTAAAGGGCCATATTTTCTTTCCCTGATCTTTAAACGGCAATAAATTAGACCTTGGACAGCCATACAAGCTGCTACTAGATGTGAATGTGAATGTGTCTGTAGAAAAGACTGACTTTCCATCAAAGTCTATTGAAAGAATGGCTGGATTTTATAAAGAAGCATGTTGGGCCTATTAACCAACTTACAAAAGGGGTCATTTTCTTGATTAATGTGTTGTTGCTATGGAGACCTGGTTGCACAGACTGGCAGGTGAAGCCTCCAGTTACCATTCCCTCGGTTAGTCTTAGTTGCAATTGGGACGAGGCAACGATACGTAGAAATTACGGAGCAAATAAATCTCATTTGGATGGAGAAGGGAAGGAAGTACCTTAATTACAAGGCTTTGATACCAGGCCCCGTGAAGCCTGTAAACACAAGATATAAACTAGAAAAAACACAACCTCATTGCAATAAGTTCTTAAGTAATGTTTGTCATGGCGACTGAAGCATTTCCTGATATTGAGCTGCAGACGGGCCTACATTTATATTTCATAGAACCAGTTAATGTAACCACACTAAATCACAATACTATATTTATAATAAGCACTTTTGAAGAACTTGACTTCATAACGAGCAGCTTTTTTTTTTTACAAAGTTTAAAATAAATAAATCCAGCATCTAATTTTGAAGCTTTATATTCATTTTTGCTTTAAATTCAGCTGACATTCTGGTTTTGTTCCTAAGAGGCTTAGAAATCTGTGAGGAAAAGTGAATTCAATCCTGTTGAAAGTTTGTGGTTGTAAATGGCCACTTGATAATAGAACTAAATAGAAGGGTAAGCCCCAGTAGAATAACCAATCACACCAAGCTATACCCATACTAGAGGTTGAAAATAGAATTCCCCCATGATACAAGCAGAGTCAGCTACATTTAAGAATTTCTTTAAAAAAACTTTTATGCTGCTTGCTTACAGAGCTAACCAAGGGCCTCATTCAATTGCAATTCTGCCAATTGAATAGGGCTCTATATAAGCACATAGCATATTTTTTTATAGAAGTTGTTAGTTAGTGAAGACCTTGCTTTTGGGTAGAAGCTCACTAACTAAAAACTTCTGTAAAGAAAAATATGCTATGTGCTTATATAGAGCCCTATTCAATTGGCCAAATCGCAATTGAATTAGGCCCCATGTTGTCACTTTGTTCAAGTATTCCCACCACCTAGTGGTACTATTTTTTGTTTGTGGGAGCAATGAGTAGACTTTCAGCCATTTCTCTTTTAATGGCCTAATAATTCTCACTTTTAATGTGATAATGGGCAAACTCTTTAATACATACACATAGCCTAAAAATTATGTAAAAATAGATTTAAAAATTGCTGATCTAGGATCATTCCCGTTACATCCCAGTCAGCAGTGACGTGCAGTGGCCAGTAGATGGCGCGACAGTGGCCGGCCGAGATTTTTTTCAACTTGTTCTAAGGGTGAGTGTCAGATTTAAGGGTTAGGGCTTAGGGTAGTGGCAGATGATACACTTTACACAGTGTGCCACTACTGTACTGTGTAAAGCTTATTATCTGCCACTACAAAGGCTCAGCAAGCCACCGTCGTGCCACCAACTGGCAGCCGCACGCTCTGGCGGGGACGAAACAGGATATGTCCCAGATCTGTATATGATAAAATAACGTTTCTCAGCTGGTACTTTTTGAAAAAGTATGAATAAAATAGATATGTTGATGCAAAGCTTGGATAAAATGTATCTGTTTTGGATCACACCCAACTGCTTTCAGCAATATTACTCCCTCTGTTATGTACAACAGAAATAAAGGCCAGGGTGAGAACTAGGTAAAACGTCCTCTTCCCAAACAACCACATTTTATCTACAGTTTGTGATCACATTTCTAGGTTATTCATACTTTTTGTAACACAATGCCAAAAATTCAATTTACAATGTAACAATTTAGTAAATTCAAAATCATCATTTTGTGGCTGCCCAGGCTTTCCAAAGGCTTCCTATCGCTCTGTTTCATGTAACATGTTAGAGTAAAAACAGTCCCACCCGTCTTATTTTCATTAAATGTTTCTACAAGATAAACATAAAATTTTTCATAAAGTGTTTTTAATGTTAATGCTTAACAAATTACCTTTTAAATGGAACATTTGTGACAATACTATCGATTTTATGCACTTTTATAACCATAATTTATGTAGGGCTCTAGTTACAAAATGTTCTAATAGTTAATAGCTACAGTTTTTTTCTTTCTTATGTAACATTATTAAAAAAATAAATAAATAGAGAAAATAATGAATTTAAATAAGATCTCATGAGAATTCATTATTTTGCCTTGCTCAGCTTTGCTTTTGCAACAAGGTAGTAGCTCACAACCAAGTGCTTGTACAATGACTGTTTTTATCAGTAAGCCCACACAGAAAAAAAATACTTCTCCACCACATATAAAAATCACAAACTGTTTATTACTATGCAATCTAGCATTTTAGTCCAGAGATAAAATGGTTACAAAAATGCTCTTAACATAAAGATTTATTTTCAAGCCAAAGATATTTTTTCCTTATTATAACCAAGCTTCAACTGACCATTTTGTCAATTTACTGAGAAAATATCAACATTGACAGCTTATCCAATTTACTCTGTTACTCTGTTATATCAGTCAAAAATCCACAATGGAATAACAATGAAGGCTTTAGGCCAATACCACTCTTCTGGCAGGTTTGCACAATATACATTAGAATAACCAATAAATCAACCATTACCAATGACTTTAACTCAAATTAATGTCTCTTAGCTTGATTTACTGCCATAATATACAAAGTGTGCTTCTGAACAAGGCTTCATTTTGAAATCTTTGAGATATACACATTACATACAATTCTTTGCCAGGCTAGTATATCAAACCCTTAAAATAGCATGTTTTAATTGTTTAGGGAGTGAAGGGTTTAATGCATGAAAAACAAGCGAGCCAGAGTAAACTAAACAGCCATTTAAAATATATTTTATAACATAATAGTATATGACATTTTCCAGTGCTACTATACATAATCAAAACAGAGCACTGAAAATAAATGAAAAAAAGCTTTTTGCATATTTTTTAATTGATACTTTTTCTCACGTTTTTAGAACAGTTTTCACACAATCTAATAATTCATCATGCTGTCCTCCTTCACTGCTGTCTGGAGTTCACAAGCTCCTTCCAATGCCAATGCAGTCTGCTTGCTACAACTAAAAAAAATAAAACTTTTCTTTTTGTTTCTTTAGATACTAAAGGCAAAAGAAAACTGATATAGAGAGTATAGAATCATTTAGAAGAAGCTTGTAATTTATGGTAGCTTCAGGACCTGTAAGATTGTCCCTATAACCTCAGTATATCTGCTGGTGCAGATAAACTACTGTTTAACTGCTCTGCACAGTGGTGCATAATGGGTTCCCTGGTGGTCCAGTGGTTAGGATTCAGTGCTTTCACCATTGTGTCTTGGGTTTGATTCCAGTCAGGGAACCAAAATGTCACACTACCCAAAAGCCATGCAGGGTTGGGCCTGGTCAGTATTTGGAAGGGAAACCACCTAGGAATACCAGGAGCTGTATGCTGTGGCCCACTGGAGAAGGAACCGACAACCAACTCCAGCATCTCTGCCATGAAAACCAAGTGGATCAGAATGGTGTGATACTGTCCATGAGGTCATGGAGAGTCTGACACGACACACGCACACTTTGGTTTTGATAACCACAGGCTGCACTTTGGTTCTTGTAAGCAAAAGGTACACTTCGGTTATTATAAGAACAGCAGCACTTTGATTCTAATAGACACAGGCTTTACTTTGATTCTTGTAGGCACAGACTGTTCTTGGGCTCTTGTAGGCACAGACTGCTCTTGTAGGCACTAACTACACTACTCCACAGTACTTTATTAAAGGACCACAAAAGTCACCATATGTGCTCTGCACCATCAGTTAGAGGGCAAAAAAAAACATTTGGAAATCTGTTTACATTTTTAAAATTGATCAAGAATTGACTTAGATATTGTCATTATAGTTTAGCCCTTGAAACCGTCACACAAGAACCTGCATAAATAATAAGGCTAGATCAGTAACCATTACAAATTGTATTACGGAGCTACACTTTATCTATAAGTGAAGTATGATGGCACAGTGGTAAGCATCCTGTTTTAAAGATGTTTTTCATTAGTAAGGCATGGATTTAGTTCCCCTGCCTTCCACTTTTTTTTATAAAAAAAAAATATATATATATAAAAAAATAATATATATATATATATATATATATATATATATATATATATATATATATAGTAAATAAATAGTACATTTGTGTTCACATTTGAATGTCTATAACAAGTAAAAAAACTTGTTTTATGCCCAGAATTCTGAGAAATATAGTCATTACACTGTATTCTGGGAACCTTGGCAGGGACATGCAAATGTGCCCACAAAAGGCTTCTCTCTTGCAATCCAAAACCATTTCAAACACGGCTTCCCTTAAGCATATGCCCGCTGTATCAAACAGCTTTGAGCAAAGCTAAGGTTGGATTATACACAAGCTAGGAATCCCACATATTAGTCATTTATGTGTTAATAAAAACCTTAATTAATTAAAACAATGGAAGGCATGGATTTAGAACCAATGTCTTACTAATGAAAACATTTTATGAAGCTCACTTTCCACTAGACCAATACACTATGTGTAAAAGCTAAACAAACTTTAAGTTTTTAACTATATATATGTATACTGAATAATTAAGTGAACTGTGAGCTAGTTATTTCATATATTATGTATATACTAGCAAATTGCCCGTCAAAAAAATTACGGTCATAAAATTGTAAGGCAGGTAATGCTGTTTGGCACACAAAGTAAGGCTTTTGTTGGTCTGTGTACCTTCAGCGCTCATTGCAAGCCTCACGCTAAGCACCTTTGGCGCTCATCGCATGGCTCTGGGTTGGTGTATTTTTGGTCATGTGAGCCCGTTTGGCGTTCATTGCAAGTGTTGCACTGAGTGCCTTTGGCGCTGAATGTGAGCCTCTCTCCTGGTGTACTGTTGCTCCCCTGAGCACTCTCGGCGCTCAGTGTGAGTCGGGGGGATGAACGCCTTTGTTGTTTATTGCGATCCTCTTGCCTGTTTTTTTTTTCCTGCAGATGTATTTTTTAATGATAATTAATTAATTAATAAAATCATAAACTAATATACTTTACCTATTTGTAATTACCGTAATATATGCAGCAAGCAATATCCTGAAGAGCTAACAATCTGTTTTGATTTTCGTGCAGCATACAATGTACATTTGCACTCTTGCTGAGCTAAGGTGTAAGTGTCAGCAATGTGTGAAATGTAAGTAGGCTGCGTGCGCGAGCGCAAACTGTTTGTTTAGGTGTGTAATTCAGCATTAAGTAATGGTAATGTTATTAGTTTCAAGTTAGTGTTGTAAAATGGCGGCGATTGTGTATGTGTTACGCGGGTGTGGAGCATTTTGCGTCCTCCCTAATAGTGTATTTTATACCTCGTACGTTCTTGTGTAAAAGTCTTATGTGTCTGGTGGGTTTTTGCTTGTTTATTGGTGGTGTAGCCTCTTTTTTTTTGGCCGCCATTTTTTTTGTCGCCTAAGGGCATTTTCGTGTGCCGAAACTCATCAAACTGTGGGTAAATTGTCGTGCAACCTCACTCCCAGACCTCATGGGTGTCCCCCATGCTGTGAGTGATGTTTTATTGTATTTTTTTGTAATTTTGGTGGTGTTATTGTTATTTTTGTATGTGCGCGGTTCGTCCGTTACCTTCGTATTTTTTGGACCTCATATTTAATTTTTTTCTAAGTGCCGCAGGTTGTATTTTGTTTTTTGTGTCTCGCTTTCCTTTTTGCAAAGTGTTACGAGCCGTAATTTTTTCATGCGTTTTTTCAAAGTGCCATGGGTCTCGCATTCTGAACTGTGTACTTGAGTTTTGTGTTGATGTGTAGTTCCGCAGGTCGTAGGGATGAACGCCTACAGCACTCATCTCCATCAGCGATGTGAGTGCCATTGGCGCTCACTGCCTAAGTCGTATGGGGTCGTAGGAATGAGTGCCTACGGCGCTCATCTCCACCAGCGTAGGGAGCGCCTTTGACGCTCCTTGCCAGCAACTGCGCAGCGGGTTCGCTGTGCGAGCCTGCAAACGTTAGCAACAACCCGTATTGCTCACAACTATATATGTGATGTGTATACAGAATTTTCCACATTATCATTATTATTCACACATACATAAAAGACAAGGCAGTATCTCATATTGACATATGCTTTATTATATAACCTAATATATATATATAAAACAGTAAAGAAATATCTGTCTTTGGCAAGAATGAAACTCCAGACTTTCAGCTCCACAAGCAGCTGCATTACTGACTGAGCTATTTCCCCAGCTATAACATTTTTCTACTAGAGTAAGTAGTTATAATGACTCAGTCACTGCCTGATTCAATCACTGAAAGCTTCTGCACCTGAATCTAATTAAATATTAATTGTTCCGTGCGGTTCAGAGCTCATTACTCATTCAGGCACAGCTAACTCACTGAAACAGACAGAATTCAATTCCACCTATTCAGCATCAATTATCAAAATTAAAACACTTTTTCAAGATGCTTTTTCACCCTCTATCTAATTATACAGAGCACATATAGGGGACTTTTGTGGTCTTTTAACTTCCTGGTTAGACAGAATGCAGGATTACACGACCGCGACAAGTACAGAGGAAGCGTCAATTTTCGATCCAAGTTTTTTCCCATTCAGACGATAAGGGGTGCCAAAAACGACGAGTTGTGAGGTAGTCGAGTACCGAGGGTCCAATGTATATGAAATTCACTACAGCTACTCTTTCACATAATAGCAACTTTTAGGTGTTTAAGTGAAACTTTTCCCTTAAACAATGTCATATATTGAATGCAATCTTCTTTTCATGGAAACATAAAATCCCTATTTTCATACTTTTTTTTCACATTCAGTGATAGTTTCTTTAAATATTACTTCACAGCAGTGAATACATTATCATAAAACGTGTAATATACAGGTAGTCTGCTAATGCTTGATCTGCACAGGCATTTTGACAAGAAGTAAAAGTTTTCTAGATATCATAGATAAAAAGGAGTGATCCAGCCTGAGGCTATAGACTTTGGACACATTTTTAACAAACATCTTGTAATAATTCCCGCTGAATGCAATAACACCTATGAACGCAGCCAGCGGACTGAGGGCTGCCCTGCTGTTGAACTCAAACACAGGGCTAGTCTTAGCTAGTTACACCTTCAATGCCAAGAAATGTATTTATTTTTTTATTAATATTTAGCAAAGTCCTTTTAAGGTGTTATGTGTATTGAAAAGCAGTATGTGTGTCTATTGTGACGGCACATAAAATATGGTGAAATGCACACATGCATTATACTTTAGAAAAATATTAAGTAGAGAGAGAGTCAGAGAGAGTTTTAAATCTACCTTACTTTTTAAACCACCAACATTTTAAGCAGCACAACAAACAAGGGGCAAATACACTGAATACAGTAAGTACATGAGGTATCACATATATAGCTGTCATACCTGCGGGTTGTCAAAAGTTGTTGCTAACGCTGCGGCCCTCGCGAAGCGAAGGCCTCAGTTGCTGGCATGGAGCACCGAAGGCGCTATTTGCCTTTAACTGCGGACCACGCAATATTTACGGACTTCCGACACCAAAATACGAGACGCAGGACTTAGAAAAAAAAACATTACGACCTCGCAAAATTACGACTTTAACGGCCGACCCGCGCAAACCTCAAAACATTAAAAACACAATAAATACACACAACAAACACATAAAAAGCTTACCCACAGCAAGAGGGAGCACCCAGGACCTCTGCAAGTGAAGTTACACCTCAATTTAAGTCCAAATTGAAGAGTTTAGACACTCGAAAATCACCTAAGCGAGAGAAAAAATGGCCGCCGATAAAACGAAAACGAGGCTATAGGACCCTAAACACGCAAAACACCACCAAACACATACAGATTTTCCGAAAAAGCTGGACGAGCTCCAAGAACAAGGACGCTAAATGAACCAACAGCCGCGTACCACACATTCAGCACCATTTTACAACACTAACTTACAGAATGTGGAAGTACACAGCTACCCTAACGGATTTCCCTTGCGCATGCAGCCTATTTACACTACATACTGCACACATTGCTGACACTTACACAGCAGCTCCACAGCACTCAAAACACACATTGTATGCTGCAGCAACATGAAAACAGATTGTCAGCTCTTCAGCATAATGCTTCCTGCATTTATTACTTCAAAATAGGTAAAGTATATTCCTTTATTAATGTATTATTTAGTTCATTACCATACACCAAACAGCATTAGCTCACTTACAATTTGATTCCCGTCATTTTTTGACGGGCAATATTCTAGTAACAATATAGTTTAACAGTTTGATACAGATGGAATTAAGGTCCCATTGCCTAAGAAATTCAATGAACGTATGTATTTTTATTTGTATGGCACCATCAATGTGCTCAACACTGGGACTACATAGTCCAACCAATGGATTACATTGCCCCAAAGAGTTTATGATTGAGCTATGTGGTATGAATATAAATATAGTATAATGAAAGCGTATATTCATATGGAAGAGAGGATACTAATAAGTGTCTACAAGTACATACACAAAAGGAGCTGTTGGGAAGAATCTTTGAGGAAATAATTTTTCTCTTTAAATATATTTTTATTGAAAGAACAGAAAATAGATTTTTAAGCTAAGCATTGATATTAGGATATATCTGATGTTACATGGCAGTGCACTCCAGAGGTGTCGGGCTACTTGTGAGAAAGGGTTTAGTTTAAGGGACAGTTACTTTAGCATAGTATGGAGGACACCCGTGGAAAGATCTCATGAAAGTAAGTTAAAATACGTCAATTTTTGATGAAGATATCTCTTTTAAAAAAATGTATGATTTTATATTTATTTTTGTATCGGTCTCCATAGTAGTCAATGGAAAGGTTTTTTTGGGGGTGTGGGTGCCTACACAGTGACATCATGTATAGAGGAAGAATCTTACTAGGAATTAAAGCACTCATCTGTGAAGCAGCAGGAGTGTGAGTCACAGTCACACACAGACACACTCACACACTTACTCAGACACTCACACAATCACACAATCAGTCACACTCACACACTCAGTCACACTTACTCAATCAAACTCACTCACTCACACTCACACACTCATGCACAATCTAAATACACAGGCAGAGGCTGTGACATCAGCTCTCTGCCTATCAGTGCAGCGTCTTGGGTGATACTTCCCTATTCACTATGGGCCTCATTCAATTGCGATTTTGCCAATTGAATAGCGCTCTAAATAAGCACATAGCATATTTTTTTTAAAGAAGTTTTTAGTCAGTGAAGACCTTGCTTTTACATAGATGTTTACTAACAAAAAACATCTTTAAAAAATATATGTTATGTGCTTATTTAGAGCCTTATTCAATTGGCAAAATTGCAATTGAATGAGGGCCTATAAGTGGAGCTCACACTGTATTTATGAAGGTGCTATGTTCAGATGCTGTATGTGGTGTCAGTACAGGAACAGCAGTGCACATACTGACAGTATGAAGGTGTAGTATATAAATGCTGGGTGTAGTGTCAGTACAGGAATAGAGGAGCTCACACTGTCTGTATGAAGGTGCAGTATTCAGATGCTGTGTGCAGTGTCAGTACAGGAATAGCAGAGCTTACACTGTGTGTATGAAGGTACAGTATCCAGATGCTGTGTGTAGTATCAGTACAGAATAGCAGTGCTCACACTGTCTGTATGAAGGTGCAGTATCAGGGTGCTCTGTGTAGTGTCAGGAATAGCAGAGCTCACACTATGTGTATGAAAGTGCAGCATCTAGATGCTGTATTTAGTGACACTACTGGAATACAAAGCTCACACTTTGTGTGTGAAGGTGCAGTATCCAGATGCTGTGTATAGTGGCACTACTGAAGTACAGAGCTCACACTTTGTATATGAAAGTGCAATTTCCATATGCTGTGTGGAAATATGCTTTTAAACATATTTTTAGACATACAAATGTCAACACAAATGTACTATTTATTTATTGTATTCTGTACAGTAGATGGCTTCTATCATTATTTTGCCCACTATAAGTTAAATGTTGTAGTGGTAAATAGCTTTCCCCCAAATAGCCTTCCCCTCCCTACACTGATGAGATCCATTAGATTGAAACAGTGTCTTTCTGTGGGTAGGTCTCATAGCTTGTTCATAATCCATCCTATGCTATGTTTTAAAGCTGTGTAATACAGCAATGGAGAAATGTAGGTAGTAGTATTTTAATTAGAATGCATTGTGGGCTCATCTGCATGTCCCTGCCCAGTTTTCAGAGTGCAGTGCATATATATATATATATATATATATATATATATATATATATATATATATATATATATATATATATATACACACACACACACACATACAGACGTGTGTGTCATTTATTCTTTTATTTTGTAATGGTTTATAGCAAACAGATCAATAAATTGCAGATGTATATAGCATTGAATCTACATGATAACTGCAATAAAAAGCCTGCATTTAATGATATGCCTTCTGTAAATTAGTGCAATTAGTGAAAACATCGGTTTATTCCTTTGTAATAACAGATCTTCAAGGCTTTTAAACAGGCAAAGAAGGAAGTTGTATTTGGTGACTGTCAGGATTACTGTCTGACAACACATGGTAAATAAAGTTTTATGTTTAATGATAGGCCACAACATATGCTTGTGCGCATCGCATGAGGAAAAACAGGCGTTGTCTGCAGGCTTTCCGATAATCATCTGAGGCAGCAGCATACATGGAAAAAATGAAGCATGGCTGTCTTTGCTCCCTATCTTCTATACAAGTGATGTAATGAATGGATTCATTTGAGATCAGATCTCTATCATATTATGTAGTCATTGATACCTATTACGGGGGGAACTCAGTTCCTCTATCTATTTTATTTGCATTTATTTGTCTGGGATTCTGTTAAAATGGTGTTCATTGCCTGCAGATCCCTAGGCATGTGGCTTTGGTAATCCCTATGACAAAATCTGTAATGCCTAATTGAAATAATATAATAAAACATAAGATTTTATTTATAGCTCCAAATCAAAAAGAAGAACATTTTAACATTGTAGATATTTTATATTGAACGGAGTAAATTGCATATACTTGCAGAGATACCCCATTCTATAACAGCAAATGACTGTGATAGGATCACAGTAAAGGTCCAACTGGCATGCCTTTTAAGTAGTGGTATAAGAAAACTTCAATTTGTTGAGATAAAAGATTGATTCTGTTTGTTTACAGTATAGCAGAGGACATTATTCAAGGGAAATGTGCTTTTAAAGAACCACTGTTGTTCAATAAAAAAGGCACTTGTTTGGCAAGTATGTACCAGCTTACATAGTCATGGACATAAAAAAAATAGGGAAATACCTGAGGTTTTGAAGATTTTGCTTATGGGTACAAGAATTCATTGTGTGTTTGATGCATCACTTACTGAGAACTGGATCACAGGGGTGAAGGGGTTATTTTTTATCAGTGGAGATGGTGGGACAAGGAGGGAACAGGGGAGGTCTTGATGCTTTGTTTGAAAATTGGTTAAGACTTAAATTGCCACCACAGTTCCCCCTCACAGTCCTAGACGCAGGTAGGTTGCATCAATGATTTAAAACATACCTCTTCAGAAATGTAACCACCTCTCTATGTTAAGCCAAAAGACATTGGTTATATATTTTTCAAATTCTATAGAGGGTTATATAATCTGGAAGAAAAATCAACAGTTATAAAACTACTAAGATACAAATAAATAAAAAATTGGCCAAATTAAGACTCCCGAAAAATAAGGAAGAACAATTTGAAGTATTAGAGAGAGAGTTAACAACAAAAGAAATACAAGAAGCCATAACCACACTTAAACTCAATAAGTCCCCAGGACCGGATGGTTTTCCAAACCCTTTATTACAAAGGTTCTCTTCTGTTTTAAGTAATCATTTAAAAGATACATTTAATGAAATAAAATATTCCGGCAAAGCACCATTAGAAATGCTAGAATATGCCATCATAACGATTCCCAAAATAGGTAAAGACTAATTAAATTATAAGATCTACAGCCCAATTTAGTTACTTAACAAAGATATAAAAGTTTATGCAAAAGTACTGGCAGCAAGACTAAATCCTCTGTTGTTAATTGATGCGGACCAAACAGGTTTTATTCAAACTAGGAAAGGCACAGATAACATGGGACAATTGCTGAACTTAATAGCATATGCTAAAAATAAGAAAATCCCAATGCTTGCCCTGTCCCTGGGCGCCGATAAGGCATTCGACAGGGTAAACTGGGATTTCATTAATCTTGTGTTGAGTGAGTTTGGACTTGAGAATTTTGGCACGCAGGCAATTAACACTCCTGGCGGTATGATTATGTCAGTAATTAGAATGTTAAAGCGGTACACTAAAAAATACTGACATAATCATAACGCCCTTTCCCCCTTATCCTCCTCCCTTTTCCCCTTCCCTCCTCCTTCTCTCCCCTATCCTCCTCCTCACTTCTCCCCTCTACAATCACCTCCCTTTGCCCCTTACCCTCCTCCTTTTCTCCGTATCCTCTTCCCCCTTATCCTCCTCCTTCCACCCTTATTCTCCTTCTCCCTTCCCTCCTTCCCCCATCATCTTTCTCCTCCTCCTTCCCCATTATCATCTTCTTCCCCCCTCCTCCTCCCCCCCTTCCCTCTTATCCTCCTCCTCCCTTTCCCCTTATCTTCCCTTTCCCCCCCTTATCCTCCTCCCACCTCCTTCACCTCCTCCCTTCCCCCTTATCATCCTCCTCATCCTTCCCCCTTATCATCCTTCTCCTTCCCCCATAATGTCCTCCTCACTTCCCTCCTTATGCTCCTCCTCCATTTCTCCTTATCCTCCCTTTCCCCCTTCTCCTCCTCCCTTTATCATCCTCTTTGCCCCCCCTTATCATTCTCCCTTACCCCCCTTATCATCCTCCCTTGCCCCCCCTTCACTCATCATCCTCCCTTGCCCCCCTTATCATCCTCCCTTGCCCCCCTTATCATCCTTCTCTTCCTCCTCCTTTCCCCCTGATCCTCCTTTTCCTTCCCCTAACCTCCTCCTCACTTCCCTCTCCTGTCCCTACCCCCCTCTCTCCTTACTTTTTAACTGGATCCGATGAGCTGCCTGCTCATCTCTCCCCATCACTCTCACTTCGGCAGTGAATTGCCTAGTATATGCTAATGACGCGATGCGCTGACGTCAGCGCGTCACGTCATTAGCATATACCGGGCAGTGAGAAGACACAATGCGGGGGGAGAGATGAGCAGGCAGCTCATCGGATCCAGTTAAAAAGTAAGGAGAGGGGATAGGGAGTGGAGAGGGAAGTAAGAAGGAGGTTAGGGGGAAGGAGAAGGAGGATCGGGGGGAAGGAAGGGGGAAGTTGATCAGGGGGGAGGAGGATGATAATGGGAGAAGGAGGATGGAGGAGGAGGAATAGTGTGCTGGGAGCCCGGGCAATTTTGGCAGCATTGGGCCCCCTCCACATCCTCCATGCAGTAACCCTGATCGTGGCTTGGTGTTACCGATTTAGGAAGTGAAAATTAACCCAGAGTCCCGCTCGGGATTACTATTTAAGAGGTTAAAGCCTTGTATACAAACACATCGGCTTATGTATTAGGTTCTGGCTATAAATCAGATACTTTTAGAATAAAAATGGTACCAGATAGGGATGCCCCCTCTCTCCTCTGGTTTTTGTGCTGGTCATAGAACCATTAGCAATATTGATACAAAATACTGAGCAAATTGAAGGTTTAGAGACCAGAAATACGATTAATAAAGTAACCGTAACCATGTTTGCAGACGATGTTGTGGTGACCATTGCTAATCCATTAAATCTCTGAAATACATATTTGAATGTATAAATGAATACAGTATAATTTCTTATTACAAATTAAACTCATTAAAAACAGAGGTATTATCAATTAAAATAGATTTAGAAACAAGATCTTGCCTTAGAGAGAATTATCCTTTTAATTGTCAACAAAACAGGTTTAACCACCTAGGTTTAGAAATATACTCAAATTTTTACCAATTTATTATACAAAATTATGATAAAGTATACAAACAAATTGGAGATATATTGAACGATTGGTCAAAATTAAATTTGTCATGGTCTGGTAGAATATCTGCAATAAAAATGAAAATACTACCCAAAATTACCTACTTACTTAGAAGCATTCCTTTGGAAATCCCTCAAAAGATATTGTCAAAATTGCAAACTCTAATAAATGATTTTATGAATAACAACAAAAAACAAAGAATACAATTGGACATACTACAAAGAAACTTTGAAAAAGGTGGTTTAGCAGTTCCAAATATTCTGGAATATGCTGAAGCTGTAAAATTCTCAGATTGAGCACCTCTAATTTTATTGTTGTGAAGCTGTAAGATTTACTCAAATTTCATTTTGGTGTAATACCTAAGACATGATAAAATATAACATAATTGAAAAAGATCTTACATAATATCAAAAACTAGAGTACTTTTTTTGGAGTAAAGATGAAGATAAAAGGGACGTAAAAACAGCTTCCCCAGTGATACATTTTCTGGTTAATACTTGGTTCAAATATAATATTAAATGGGGATTAGTAAGGTTTCCCTCTCCGCTATCGCCTATAATAACCCTAAATGAATGACCTTTTAAATTTAGTAAAATTACCTGTGAGAGATGGAACCATAAGAGGTTAGCAGACTTGTTGTCAAATGGGAAAATATAAACCTTTGAAGTACTGAGGAGAGAAAACGGTCTCCCAGGAGTAAAATGGCTGGAATATTATGCTTTATTTAAAGTTATGTCTAATAATGAGTACAAACAACTAATAAGACCAATTACGAAATTAGAAATAGAAATTACAAAGGAAGGAAGACAACAACTAAAAACTCTAGATATGAAAAAAGTAAAAAAAAAACTATAAAAATGAGTAAATGGGAGGAAGAATTGGCAAAGCTATGGAGCCACACTTCATGGTATAAAGCTTTTGAGGTGACCACCAATACTCTAAAATGTGTTAACTTAAAACAAACGTACTTAAAAGTAATCCAAAGTTGGCACTTAGTACCAAGCCATATCTCCAAATTTAGTAAAAGAAGTGATAAAAATCTTTGCTGGAGATGTGAATCTGAACCAGGTTCTTTTGAACACATATGGTGGAAATGTGAAATTGTGCATAGTTTTGGGTCTTCATGTATAGATAATATGAAAAGGATTGTAAAGTGTGACATTGACTTTACACCTGAATTTGCATTGATCCAAATGTTTCCAGATGATATGGGTTGTAAAGTTAAATACATCTTAGTGCACATCTTATCAACTATGAAATGGCTGATCGTTTTAAATTTAAAAAAAAAACCTCTTCCATCGTGGGAGAAGTAAAAGCTATACAACCCTATTAAATTTGAAGGCCGTAGCGGCATTGGCAAGCCTGCAAAGGCTGCGGGCTTAAAATTCGGCTGTGTTACAGAGCTATTAAATTAGACGCAAACCTGTAAACAATTTGTCGCACATTGGATGTGCGGCCGTGAACATGATCAATTAGACAAACCCTTTAGGTTTAGAGGGAGCCAATGGCAAATTAGATCATCATAATTATGTCACTGAAAAATGGAGGTTAGTTTAAGAGCCTTACGGGCTTCAATTACGAGTTTCTGACTCAAAATCCAGAAATAATGTAATATTGCTAAATCCGTAAATATGATATTCTAGTTCATGCAAGTATTCATTATATGTATTAACACATTGATTGCCGGGATCGATATAACACGGAAATTAAACTGATAATAAAGTATGTTATATTGCAGATTTGCAAGCTTTAAAATGTTGTGCTATTAATTGTAATACCTAACATCTATTTCCCTTATATTTTATGTACAGTAGTGTGTGTATATTTGTATTTACAGTGCTACGGATTCACTCTAACCCCCTAGAGGGTCCTCTCTGTTGGCTTTTTAGCTCCATTTGCGGGTTACGAGCTTGAACGCCAGTGAATTAGTTGCAATTTAATAGCGTGTTTGAAATGAAACAGTTACGTGCAGTTCAAATTCTTACGTCCAATAGCCGTTTCTCACCCTTACGCCTCAAGTCGTTGGCGGGTTGCTTTACGGGGCTTATTTAATAGCCGCAGGTCTTGCAGGCTACGTTATGGGCTACGGTTTTCAACATTGAGGGAATTTAATAGGGCTTATATTGTCTATTGAAAAAGATTTAATTGAATTAAAGTTGAATACACAACTGAAAACTAATATTGTAACGGTACCCCCACACATATAAGGGGGTGCCAAGGCCGTTTTAGTTGATCTGCCCGTCCAGTGATATAGGGACAGCTACTGCAGGACACCCCATTCCCCCAACTGGATCCAAGGGGAAAATGCTCCAAGCCTGGAACTGGAATAGCTGCTAGCAGCTGAACAGGAAAAGCACCCCAAGATGCTTACACTCCTGGCAGTCAGTCTGTAACAGCATACCATGAATCCCCCCAAGAACGAGACATAAGCTCTGTGTTTGAGGGTCAAGCAGTCAACTCTCTTATTAATTACAAGACATATTAAACCATTTCACATACAGAGTAGAGGGAGGGGCTACCTGAGGTCAGCCCCTAATGGCCTCTGGCCAATCACATAGCGTCACACCGTGGGAAACATGAGACTCCTCCCAGGTCCGCCCACTAGGTGTGGCTGCCTGGACCTGTGGGGGCAAACCTGTAGACCCCATGGGGTTATGGAGCCTGTATGTCTGGAAACTCTCTTTGTTCTGCTACCTCCCCTGTTGTGCATGTAGATAACCTTTGCTCTCAACCATCTGGCCTTAGTGACTCACCACTCATAGATGAGGGGTGGTCAGAATCTGTAACACATTTCTACACATTTTTCCACATTATTCATAACTTTAAAAGTATGCATCACATTCACATAACTTAAATTTTCAGAATCAGCATACTCCAAATACAACCATATGTCCAAATCATATAAATTGGTCCAGTGGTTCAAAAGATAGATCATAGTCCTTTCTCACCAAATAAAGCATGGCTTCCATGTCTTTGTAGGGGGGAAATCAAGCGTATCAACATGGGCCGTAATCAAAAGGTAGAATTATGGCAACCAGTTCCAATTCGAAGTGACGAGACTGATCTCGTCACAAATATCACCTGAAAAATGTAGTATGACTACATAGAAACACTTAATTAACTTATGGCTCTCTTCTTCATTCTGTATTCAGTTAATTTAAATATTGATATGTATTGACGGAAAATTCAGTATGTATGTTTTTGTGAGTTTTATGTAAATTTAAAAGAAAAAAAAAAGAAAAAAAAAAAAAAGAAATGTAATCACCTCTCTCACACAACTTCCACCAATGTATCATGGATTTATTTTTGCTAATTAAAAACAAGCTTTATGACTTTTTTCAGATTAATTATGCTCTTAGTCGGAAACAATGGCCTTCATTCAATTGCAAGCCCGCAACTCAATCGATGTAGGCCAAATGTCTGTGGGTGTGTTGCAGGCTCCAGTTCGTCTCCAATTGTGATGCTGTTCAATTGAGCAAGGGCGTGAGTTACGGGCCAAAGCCTGAAGCCCATAAATACCTTCCGCGGCCGCAAAATGTAAAAAGGCTGGCAGAAATGCGATCAGCCGTTACGATCCATTCTTGGGATAACGTAGTGCGACACAGCCTTTCAGCCAAAAGACAGCAGTCTAGGCGCAGATGATTGACAGAGGGAGATTATACATTTGCGTTCCACCTGCCCATGCGTTGACTGTGTTGTATTTTCTGATGAAGAAGCACACAGGTCCTGGAGTTGGTGGTTGATTTGAGTTAGAGAGAGAGTAGGAGTGTTTGGAGAAAAGGAATTTGCGGTTTTGCTCATTTATATTATTCCATTTACTATTTTACACTTAATCATTGATTACACATATTTACAGTTTACACATAATTGTAATACACATATTTAAACAACACACATTGAGACATATAGAGCTAGGTCACTCCATACATCCCCCCCCCCCCCTCATTACACACAATACACACATTTGTTTTCCCATCATACATATACAGCCAAACTTTGATTAATTTATCCTTATTTTATTTTTGGGATTATTATGAAGGGAGAAGAGAGGAGGGGAGAGGAGTGGATAGGTGGGGAGTAGGAGAAGCGAAGATGAGAGAGAGGTGGCCCTAGGCAGTAGTGGTGGTGAGGAGGAGGAGGTGAGAAGTGGTGGAGGAGAGGAGGTGAGAAGTGTTGGAGGAGAGGAGGGGAGAAGTGGTGGAGGAGAGGAGGAGGAGGTTGAGGAGTTGGAGGAGGAGGTGGCAGAGGAGGAGGAGTTGGAGGTGGCAGAGGAGGAGGAGGAGGAGCAGGAGGAGGAGGGGAGTGCAGAGGGGGAGGTGGGTGGTGGCAGGGTGGTCCTAACACCAGGCACACTTAGAAGAGGAACAGAGGGGAAGGGGCCTGATCCCACGGGGGGTGGTAGTTTGGGGAGGGACAGGCCTCAGGGATAGGCCAGGGAGGCAAGGGTCCCCGTCCACACTCGGGAGGGCAAGAGGCTAAGTGTAAGCACAAGGCCTACAATTACTTGCACCGGGGGAATGTGGTCCTCCTCTGTGCTATCCGTGGCCTCCCTCTGATTCTTGCAGGGGGGGTGTTAGGCCGGGGCCTAGGAGCTTAGGCATGGTAGGAGGTAGCAGCTGAGGTGACAGCAGTAGGCACAGCGCCAAGGGATGTGAGGTCTGTCAAGCACTGGTTTGACTACATCAGGGTCAAGGTGAGGAGGATGGTGGCTGAGCAGGACAAGAACCAGACCGTGACCCATAATGAGTGGGTGAGGGTCGCCAACGTTCTGAGTCAGGTGCCCACTGTTGGAGCTTCAGGCCTGGTGGCCCAGCAGGACTCAGCCTCCAAATCAGGTGAATATCACATACACTAAAATTGCCACCACATGTACATCACACACACTAGACATGTACATGATGACCAACAAGGGATAGATGGGTGTGTCATTAAATCCATGAAGCTGACAAATCACTGTCATTCCTGGGCACAACAACAATAATCAACCAATAGATAGTCCATGTATTGGTGTGCCCACTGCAGCCCATGCAGTTACAGACCACAGCCGGAATCAAGATAGCATTAGGAGACAAGGCCCTTCACCACCATTTAGCAATCCAGAAGGGGACCAGGGGAACATACACCACACTAATGTAAATTGATGAATAGCAAAACATAATGGGAGGTCACCAAATGGGAATGGGTATACATCTTGGCACATGGCCACCAGCAATGGCATGGGACTTTCCAGGATGGGCGTAGCTGAAATGTAGGTGAGTTGTGGCCCCTCCTGATTGGTTAGAGTAGATTAGTGTGCTGTATATTCCCCTGGTCCCCTTGTGGTTTGCAAAGCGGTGGTGGTGAAGGGGCTCGTGTACCTGAATGAAGCTGTGAGCTATACCATGTAGGGCCACTGAAGGTGGGCAGGTCATAACCACAGTCTACTAGAGAAGGAACTGGCAACCCACTCCAGTATCTTTGACATTCAAACCTTGTGGATACGCACAGACAGAGACATTAGTAGGTGTGCTGCAGTTCATGGGGTCACAGAGAGTTGGACACAACTGAGGGACTGAACAACCATATGTGAAATGTTCCTCTGGTACTTGATATATACCATGTGGCCACTATTTGTTGTCCCAATGTAGATGTGATGACTGAAATGTATATGAGATGATCTTTGTATTTTTAGGGTCCACATTCGAGCCCTTGTGAGTGAGAAAGAGTTAATATGTCAGCCATTTGCATGTATTTGTGTTGCAATTTAATGAGGTAGTGTGTCTTTAATAGCTTTCAGCTTGTTGCAGCATGTTTTTTCATATTGGCATATGCATGATTATTACAACCTATTAGGAAAAGAAAATATAATTTTTTGGTATATTTGTTATTTGGGAGTTGTTGTGCAAGTAATTGTAATGCCTGTAGCGAGGCGAGCAGTTGAAGCATTGAAAGACACGGGACTTAGATGATGGCGCTCCTGCGAGCCTCACGAAGCGAGCCAAGCCGTCGAGGCATTGAAAAAATGGGGGACTTAGCCTCCAAGCGCTTAGGAAACGTGAGAGCACCTTAGGCTGCAAGCAGTTGAGGAACGCAGGACATAGAAAAAAAAATTCAGAGACGCAGGATTTAGAAAAAAAAAATACGAGGTCAGAAAAATACGAAGTTAACGGCCGAACAGCACAAATCCAAAAACATGAAAAACACAAAAAAAACACATACACAGCACGGGGGGACAGCCAGGACGTCTGTGAGTGAGATTGCAGGCAAATTAAAGACTAATTTGGCGGGTTTCGGCAGTCAAAAATCCGCTAAGCGAGAAAAAAAATGGCAGCCAAAAAAGATTTAAATGAGGCTACACGACCCTGAAGCGTACAACTTTTACCCAGGGGCGTATGGGGTACAAAATGCACAATTACAAAGGACAGAACTCGCCATTTTACAATACTAACTTGCAACTAATAACATTACAAATCTACAAATAAACCAACGGTTTGGCCTCGCGCACGCTGCCTATTTCTACTGCACAATTGGCACATTGCTGACACTTTCTCCTCAGGGCAGCAACAATTCAACTGTACATTGTATGCTACAGGAAAATAACAAAAGATTGTTAGCTCTTCAGGCTATTGATAGCTGGATATTATAAAAAAAAAAATCTATATATATATATATATATATATATATATATATATATATATCTGTCTTCGTGATGAGCGACGAGCATGAGCGTTGCAAAGCACTAAACTGCAAGGATACGAGGGAAGAGGCTCGCAATGAGTGCCGAAGGTTCTCAGAGGAGCGAAAATACCCGAGAAGAGAGCTTCGCAATGAGCGTTGAAGGCCCTCAGAGAAGAAAAAGCTTTACATTTTGTGGCAAACAGCATTGCCTGGCTTCACATTTTATTGCCCCGTCATTTTTGACGGGCAAGTCGCTAGTATATATATATATATAATACTTTTGCCCATCCCTGAACATGCCAGTTATAAAGTTTATTTAAAAATATATTTTTTCTGACAAAGAAAGAATGTAAGAATTTAAGGAATTGATCAATTCTATAATAAAAGAAAAACTTGCAATAAATAAAGGCAAAGCTATATTGGTATAATGAGCAAGAAACACTTTTGTAATGTAATATTGTTAGCATGACCATTACTTCTCATTAAATAAGTAATAGATATCCATGAATGTCCTAAGATACTGAAATTTTAATACACATGATCGTATGAAAGAGCTGAAAACTACACGCGAGCCTCCTCTCACATGAAGTAATTATTAAAGAAAGTAATTACTTTAATATACACATTAACTCCCAGTCATTAAAATCCTCCAAAACACAGCGACATGATGGCTGAGGCTATTAGAAAGCTTGGCAGCCTCCCAACACCAACAATAGCTTCTAATTAATTGATCTCACCTCTAATCTGCTATTGTTAGGCGAGTGCTGATCATTTGTTTGGTCTACAGATCCTATTGCCCCTTTCATTTGATTGTATTTGTTACTGTACCCTCTGTATCTCTTTCAATTAAGCACAGGTTAAGTGGTTCAACCGCAAGAGAATAGGAGATAATGGCTCCAATAAAAGTAATCTCTTTAATTTGCTAAATGGATTACAGGGAAACCCCAGCCAAAGTGAAGTCATACTGAAGCTAGTGGCCTTGACTTGAACCATCTAATGCTTAACCTTGTCGATGCCAAGCACTGTATGATAACATGTATAAAACGTCATGGTACAGATGTAGACGATGCAATGGTTCATAGTTCAAGCTGTCTACTAAATACAATGCACAGAGTGCTGGCTATCTACTGAAAAGTGAGGCAGGGTCCAACATTAAATGCAACCTCTGGTTATGTTTTCATATGGAAGGCAAAATGGTTTTAGAAAGAATAAAAATAAACATAACCTTTACATTTTAAATGGACTCTGTCACCAAAACAGGAAGCAGATTTAATTTGAAAGATTATTAAAAACTGGCTATACACTGTACAAGCAGTTTTTCTCTACAGTAATTCATTTTTTGAATATTTAGCACTGATTTTGCGGCTTCTGTATGCTAATGTGAAGCTCAGTATGCTAACATGCGACTGGGAGTACATAATAAGAGTGGGAGAGGGGTCTACATGCCAGATAACATTACAGGTCTATATTTTCGTCACTATAGAGACAGGCAAGCAGACTATAATCCTCATTAGCACATCAATATGTAAAAGTTGTGTGTTCGCATATACAGTTTCTTGCAAAAGTATTCACCAGCTTGATACCTATTTTGTTACATTACAGCCTTAAATTCAATGTTTTGTTAATCTGAATTTTATGTGATGGATCAGAACACAATAGTCTAAGTTGGTGAAGTGAAATGAGAAAAATATATACATAAAACTATTTTTTAGAAATAGAAAACAGAAAATTGGCATCTGCGTATGTATTCACCCCCTTTGTTATGAAGCACATAAAAAGATCTGGTGCAACCAATTACCTTCAGAAGTCATATAATTAGTTAAATGATGTCCACCTGTGTGCAATCTAAGTGTCACATGATCTGTCATTACATATACACACCTTTTTTGAAAGGCCCCAGCGGCTGCAACACCTAAGCAAGAGGCACCACTAACCGAACACTGAAATGAAGACCAAGGAACTCTCCAAACAAGTAAGGGGCAATGTTGTTGAGAAGTACAAGTCAGGGTTAGGTTATAAAAAAATATCCAAATATTTGATGAAATCCATCATAAACAAATGGAAAGAACATGGCACAACAGCAAACCTGCCAAAAGACACCCACCAAAACTCACGGACCGGGCAAGGAGGGCATTAATCAGAGAGGCAGCACAGAGACCTAAGGTAACCCTGGAGGAGCTGCAGAGTTCCACAGCAGAGACTGGAGTATCTGTACATAGGACGACAATAAGTCGTATGCTCCATAGAGTTGGGCTTTATGGCAGAGTGGCCAGAAGCCATTACTTTCAGCAAAAAACAAAATGGCACGTTTTGAGTTTGCGAAAAGGCATGTGGGAGACTCCCAAAAATTATGGAGGAAGGTGCTCTGGTCTGATGAGACTAAAATTTAACTTTTCGGCCATCAAAGAAATGTCTGGAGCAAACCCAACACATCACATCACCCAAAGAACACCATCCCCACATGGTGGTGGCAGCATCATGCTGTGGGGATGTTTTTCAGCAGCCGGGACTGGGAAACTGATCAGAGTTGAGGGAGAGATGGATGGTGCTAAATACAGGGATATTCTTGAGCAAAACCTGTACCACTCTGTGCGTGATTTGAGGCTAGGATGGAGGTTCACCTTCCTGCAGGACAATGACCCCAAACACACTGCTAAAGCAACACTTGAGTGGTTTAAGGGGAAACATGTAAATGTGTTGGAATGGCCTAGTCAAAGCCCAGACCTCAATCCAATAGAAAATCTGTGGCCAGACTTAAAGATTGCTGTTCACAAGCGCAAACCATCCAACTTGAAGGAGCTGGAGCAGTTTTGCAAGGAGGAATGGGCAAAAATCCCAGTGGTAAGATGTGGCAAGCTCATAGAGACTTATCCAAAGCAACTTGGATTGCCGCAAAAGGTGGCTCTACAAAGTATTGACTTTAGGGAGGTGAATTAAAAAGGGAAACATTTTTTTTTTCAAAGTTGTGTGCATGTTCTGTAAATTAAATGATGCAAATTCTCAAACAATCCATGTTCATTCCAGGTTGTGAGGCAACAAAACACGAAAAATGCCAAGGGGGGTGAATATTTTTGCAAGGCACTGTAGATATGTGATATACCGCATATACTCGAGTATAAGCCGAGTTTTTCAGCCCTTTTTTAAGGCTGAAAAGGGCCCCCTCGGCTTATACTCGAGTCACTACCCCATGTCTTTTTTTCCCCCTGTGTCTCCCCCCCCCCCCCGTGTCTCTCTTTAACCCTCGTGGCTCTTTCCCTCCTGCCCCCATCCTCAACCCTGCCCATCCTCAACCCCCCATCCTCATCCTCAATCCCCCCATCCTCAATCCCCCATCCCCAACCCCCCTCCTCATCCTAAATCCCCCTCCTCATCCTATATCCCCCACCTCATCCTAAACCCCCCTCCTCACTTTACCCCTCTAATAACACCCCCCTCTTCCTTTCCCCTCACTTAACTTCCATCTGCAGCTGCTCCTCCGCCCCTCTTCCGGCTGCGTCGGGACCCGGGCATATGCTAATGACGTGACGTCACATGTGCGTCACGTCATTAGCATTGGCCGGTTCCCGACGCAGCCAGAAGGAGCGCGGAGGAGCAGCTGCAGATGGAAGGTAAGTGAGGGGAAAGGGAGAGGGGGAGGTAATTAGATGGGTAAAGTGAGGAGGGGGTTTAGGATGAGGAAGGGGGTTGAGGATGAGGATGGGGTTTGAGGATGGGGGGGTTGAGGATGAGGAGGGGGGTTGAGGATGGGGTGTTGAGGATGAAGATGGGGGTTAAGGATAAGGATGGGGGGTTGAGGTTGAGGAGGGGGGTTAAGGAGGGGGATTGAGGAGGGAGGTTGAGGAGGGGGGTTAAGGAGGGGGGATAAGAAGGGAGGATGAGGAGGGTGATAAGGGAGGGGGATGGAAAGAGACACAGGGAAAGGAGAGGGGCGAAGAGACACAGGGAAGGGAGAGGGGCGAAGAGACATAGGGGAGGGAGAGGGGAGGAAGAGACACAGGAGAGGGAGAGGAGGGGAAGAGACACAGGGGAGGGAGAGGAGGGGAAGAGACACAGGGGAGGGTGAGGAGGGGAAGAGACACAGGGGAGGGAGAGGAGGGGAAGAGACACAGGGGAGGGATAGGGGAGAGACACAGGGGAGGAGAGGGGGGAAGAGACACAGGGAAGAGAGAGGGGGGACACAAGAAAGGGGCACAGAGGGCACACAAGAGGGGGACCCAGAGGGCCCAAGAGGGAAACAGGGGGCAGTTCCCACCCTCGGCTTATACTTGAGTAACTAAGTTTTCCCAGTATTTTGTGGTAAAATAGGTGCCTCGTATATACAGTATATATATAAAATATAAAAGCATGTTGCCTATTTCAAACTAAAGTGTAGTTCTTCAAAACAGTATATTTTGATCATACTGTATGACTCCAATGTCCCTTCAGATGCATATAAAAATGTAAGGTTTAATTTATAAAATATATTCAATAAATAGTACATTTATGTTCCCATTTGAATGTCTAAAACAGGTTTAAAAATTTGTTTCCAGCTCAGAATTACGAGAAAAACAGTTATAACACTGCACTCTGGGAACCTGGGCAGGGACATGCAAATGTGCCCACAAAGGCTTCACTCTTGTAATCCACTACCATTTAAATATGGCTTCCTTTAATGCCTGCTGTATTACACAGCTTTGAGCAAAACTCAGGATGGATTATACTCAAGCCATGAAACTTACCCATGGACAGCTGTTTCGAGGTGACTGCCTCTCATCAGCGTGGGGCCGGTTCCTAGCTTTTATAGTAGATTTTGGTATTAATATATTAAAATATATTATAAACACATTGTGGTATAAATTACCATATATACTCGAGTATAAGAGTTTTTCAGCCCTTTTTTTAAGGCTAGAAAGGCCCCCCTCGGCTTATACTCGAGTCACTCTCTTCCCCATGTCTCTCTAACCCCCCCTTGTCTCTCTCCCCCCCGTCTCTCTAATCCCCCGTGTCTCTTTCCCTCCCCCCTCCTCATCCTCAATCCCCCCCTCATTCTAATGAGAATGTGTTACACCAAGGGCTTCTTCTTAAACTAGATAAAGCTTAAAAAAATGCCCCTTAAAAAAAACATACTGCTTGGATTCCCCTCTGTCAAGAGCTTATATGGAGTACATGTTGTGGCCAATGGAGCAAGGAAATTATTTCTCCATAGGGCCCCACAATTCTGCTGACACAATCTAATTACAGTCAGTCAGGAGTACATATTAATGTTGTTGCAAATACAGTCTGCAGAGAGAGTGCCTATGATGAACTATTGTATTCAGTTTGTATTTAATGGCAACAGGCATTTTGCCTTTGCATCTAACAGATTTAAAAATTAGGAACATGTGGATCCAGATATATCTAGTCAGACAACCTCTTTTCATAGCTACTTGACAATAGTTACTTGAAAATACAGTGGTACCTTGGTTCTCAACCTTAATCCATTCCGGACGGCAGGTTGAATACCAAAAACGTTGAGTACCAAACTCCCATAAGGAGTTATGTAAATTGGTTTTAGCAAACACAATGACTACCATGGCTTTTTGCTCATCAAGACAGGTTAAGTATCGAAAATGTTGAGTTGTGAGGAGGTTTAAACCAAGATATCACTGTATAACTAAATGCAGGAATGATTAAATTCCTCCCAAAATTACTGAAAAAATAGCAGTACAAGATAGAAAACCCATGACACAAGTCTAAATGTAAGTTTTTCTCTAAAATTATTTCATTCTCTTGGCTTACATAGCTTCTGATGTTGTTAGTACCATAAATCCCTATTCTATTCGAGACAAGTAAACTACTTTAAAACATAATTTCGGCTTTGGTAACTTTTTCCAGTAATGTTACACAGGCATTCAATGCAGTTAACTTGCAACATTACATGTCTCACCCGACATCCATAAATCTGGTTTTGTCAGTAACATGCTAGGTGTAGAGTTACGCGTCCACTTGTATACTAAACCAAACTAGGCATTTTTCTTAAATTATTGATGAGACTCAGCTCTAGGAACCAATGAGACTGACCTGATACTGTAGATATAAATACAAGTAAAAATAAACACCTATAAATATACATAACCATTTATCAAGTAGTTAAAAAAATTGTCGATAGGTCTAGTCCTACAAAAGCCAATGCATTAGAGCATTTGTTTCTACTCCATGTGGGTTTCCGTATATGTATTAACCACGTGAGTATTGGGTTCTGTCTTACCCTGGATGTTGTATAATGATAGGAACACAAGTAATTCGCAAGTGATCAGTAAAGTCTCAATTGAATTTAAGAAGGAGCCACTAGTAACATTTCAAATGTCAAAAAGTCAAAGCTCGCCGTAATTTGCGGGGCTGGCGTGTCCATAGTGATCAGGGGTAGCTCTCTTGCAATAATGCTGTGATGGGTGAAAAATATAGTACTTTTTGCCTGTGTATCTTTATGAAAAAGGAAATTGAATGAGGCTCATACTTCACGAACGTGAATATTTTTGCAAAACAGTGGTCTTGTAAATAATCTATTAATTTTTTTCCTTATTGGACAGACAATTGCTTTTTTTTAAACAGGATTAGTAATCCTGGGAGGAATATAATGAGCCATAAATTCATTGTCCCAGTAGGACAGTCCTCCCCTCCAAGAAACTAGCAATCCAAAATGGAAGAGCCTATGGCAAAAGTAAAATGTAATTGCTTTCCAGCTCATGTTTTACACAGCTTATAATGTTGGTCCTTTAACAAGATTTGACAGTCAGATTGATTGAGCACTTATCGTCAGACCTGTGCTCAAGCAGTACTGGAGTAGTACCTGTATACTTATTACATCCACACATCCCTCCTAATCCAAGATCTGTACATGTTAAGGTTCTTTAACATTACACATTTATAATACTGAATATCCTCTGATGCCAAAAGCTTTTAGCTACACTCACTAATATGCAAGCGATATTTACATTTTCACTTGAGAGATTAAAGAAATCCTGCATGTGTTTAAGTTTTTAGATGCTTTCATCTCTCTGTTTTTGTTCAGTTTAATTAAGAAGGAAATAAAAAGTGAGGTAAATAGATAATTAAGGTTACTCTCTTCATTACTGATGTTTCAACACAATTACAGATGCCAGCAGTGCTCACACAGCGTTACCTTTGGAAACTAATTAAATATATCACAGTTGTCTTATTTAGTAGCACGCAAGCACATTACATCCTTGGCACTTTTTATACGTTACAAGTGAACATCCTCTCTAGTAACCCGATTTCTGTTTAATTGCCGCACAATAAAATGCACTGCATGTGTTCTGTTGTGTTGTGGTGCCAGAGGACTCAACAGTGATATGGAGGACTACTAACAGGGCTCACCTACATTGGGGACAGTAGGGGCCTATATCCTGGGCACGGCCTGAAAAGTAGCTTTGCAGATCTGTGCCAGTGTTCCCACCTACTCCATAATGTCAGAGAGATGTGTTTGGAGCGGGGGTGCTGACCAACAGTATAACTCTTGGCAGAGCGAGTGCAGTACATTAACCATTTCAGTGGGATTCACTGTACAATTATTGGGTTAATACAGGATAGGAGTTATCTGGATCCAGAAAACACATCCATAGTCAACGTTTACATTTTAATTTACCTGCTTAGGGCATGAACAAACATGTCTAAGGGCAAGTACAAATATATATTTTAAAAAAATACTACATCCTATATAAATTGCTGACAACAGGGAAATTAGAGACTTTTGTGCAATTTAGTGCTGTCAACAGGCAATTGAGTCTTAAACATAATTTTATTAAAAGGACCACTGCACAATGGGAAAAAAATATTTGCTTTATGTGCATAATTAAGCAGGAGAAACAATATAGATCTAGTTTTTAATTAGAAAAAAAAAAACGTTGATGCCTCTGCAAGACCCTGAGGATATCTATGATAAGTTGCTGGAAGTTGCATGTGATAGGGCATATACATACCTGGAGAAATATGTTTGCATCCACTGATGAAATGTCCTGCTTCAGGGCCAGTGAAAGGGAAGGGGAGTTGTGTATATTTCAATCTTATTCAATTATCTTTACAATTGCTCTCTGATCCCTCCTTCCCCAGCTCCCTCTTCAGTGATAGCAAAAACAAACATCCTCATCTTTATTTGCATTTACAGTGCTACGGAAAGGGGTCAAACCCCCCTGCGGGTCCTCTCAAGCACTTGTAGGCTTTTCTTCTATATTTGCCGTTTACGGGTGTGAAAACATTTGAGGGCTTGGGGAAATGTAGCAATTGAATAGCGATTTGCGACTTTAGAGATCTTAACGCTTAAGGATGGGAAAGATCAAAGGCTTCAGGAGACTGTAAGTTCCGGGTAAGCTGTTTGGAGCCCACAAAAAGATGCCAATTAAATAGCACATTAACTTATGGCCTCACTTACGCGCTCCAGTAACTTACGATTGCTCAATTAAATCGGGTTTAGAGTCTTTAAAAAATAAATGCTTTATGCTCATTGCTTACACAGTTTTTAATATTAGTTTGGTACATACTTGATAGACAAGTGTCTATATTCTTGAACTGAAATAGCCCTTTAAATCAAGTGTTTCCCAAAGTAATTCTCCCATGGAAGTTTGTTTTGGGCTGCAAATGTATTGACAGAACCCAGTGGTCCCAAAATAGTTCTTGTCAAATTTCACCTTGTAACCAGATAATGGCTCCCATTTGTCCAAATAACACTCTATCTCCCCTATCATGACCCCAAAGTCTTATTAGGACATTATAACCTCTCTAAAAGTCTCTTCTAAGCACACTCCATACATGTGGCAGAAAGAAGCATTGGAAACTCTCATCATACAAATGGAACCCAGTACTAAAAATATATTTTAAATTGAAAGTCTGATTTAAATGGTTGTTTACCAAATTTCTCAACTTTTTGCTTTGATACAAAATTAAATATTTAAAAGTGTCAGTTGCTTTAAGTGCCCATTTCCAAAAAAGCATTCAATTAACTGTTTGTGATTTTGATTTTTTTTACCAACTTGCAGATCAGTTTATCAATACAGTGCCTTGCAAAAGTATTCACTCCCTTGACTTTTTACCTATTTTGTTACATTACAGCCTTAAGTTCAATGTTTTGTTAATCTGAATTTTATGTGATGGATCAGAACACAAAAGTCTAAGTTGGTGAAGTGAAATTAGAAAAATATATACATAAAACTATTTTTTTAGAAATAGAAAACAAACAATTGGCATGCGTGTACTGTATGTATTCACCCTCTTTGTTATGAAGCACATAGAAAGCTCTGGTGCAACCAAATACCTTCAGAAGTCACATATTTAGTGAAAGGATGTCCACCTGTGTGCAATCTAAGTGTTACATGATCTGTCATTACATATATACACCTTTTTTGAAAGGCCCCAGAGGCTGCAACACCTAAGCAAGAGGTACAACTAAACAAATACCGCCATGAAGACCAAGGAACTCTCCAAACAAGTAAGGGACAATATTGTTGAGAAGGACAAGTCAGGGTTAGGTTATAAAAAAATATCCAAATCTTTGATGATCCCCAGGAGCACCATCACATCTATCATAACCAAAAGGAAAGAACATGGAACAACCGCAAACCTGCTAAGAGACGGCCGCCCACCAAAACTCACGGACCGGGAAAGGAGGGCATTAATCAGAGAGGCAGCACAGAGACCTAAGGTAACCCTGGAGGCGCTGCAGAGTTCCACAGCAGAGACTGGAGTATCTGTACATAGGACGACAATAAGCCGTACGCTCTATAGAATTGGGCTTTATGGCAGAGTGGCCAGAAGAAAGCCATTACTTTCAGCAAAAAATAAAATGGCACGTTTTGAGTTTGCAAAAAGGCATGTGGGAGACTCCCAAAATGTATGGAGGAAGGTGCTCTGGTCTGCTGAGTCTAAAATTGAACTTTTCGGCCATCAAAGAAAACTCTATGTCTGGCGCAAACCCAACACATCACGTCACCCAAAGAACACCATCCCCACATTGAAACATGGTGGTGGTAGCATCATGCTGTGGGGATGTTTTTCAGCAGCTGGGACTGGGAAACTGGTCAGAGTTGAGGCAAAGATGGATGGTGCTAAATACAGGGATATTCTTGAGCAAAACCTGTACCACTCTGTGTGTGATTTGAGGCTAGGACGGAAGTTCACCTTCCAGCAGGACAATGACCCCAAACACACTGCTAAAGCAACATTTGAGTGGTTTAAGGGGAAACATCTAAATGTGTTGGAATGGCCTAGTCAAAGCCCAGACCTCAATCCAATAGAAAATCTGTGGCCAGACTTAAAGATTGCTGTTCACAAGCGCAAACCATCCAACTTGAAGGAGCTGGGGCAGTTTTGCAAGGAGGAATGGGCAAACATCCCAGTGGTAAGATGTGGCAAGTTTATAGAGACTTATCCAAAGCGACTTGGAGCTGTGATTGCCGCAAAAGGTGGCTCTACAAAGTATTGACTTAAGGCGAGTGAATAGTTATGCACATTGACTTTTTCTGTTATTTTGTCCTATTTGTTGTTTGCTTCACAATAAAAAAAAAAACATCTTCAAAGTTGTCGGTATGTTCTGTAAATTAAATGATGCACGGCACTGTATATAATCTTGGGTGAGTTTGACTTTCACTCTTCATACTTATGTTCAAACTCACTGCATTTGGCTTCCATCAATATCAGTATGTCATGTTGGTGAAGATTGAGTTCAAGATAGTTATACTTAACACATCATGTTAGATTTATTGACGTTCATACTTTAAATGTTTTGATGAATTCCTCAAGGGTATCTTCTACCAGCAGAAACATTATTGATAATATTTTTTTACCTTAATCTGAGCATTCACTTGCTACATTAAAACATGTTCCACTTTTTGTTAAATATCGTATATAATCACCTATATTGCTTCACCTTTCTTTCTGCATTCAAATTGAAATAATAGTCTCTGGGTTGGTATGCCAGGAAAAAATATTTATGTAGGTCAGTTTATGAAGAAAATGTACTCATGTGAATGGGGAAAGTGGAAAGTCATGTGGATTTGAACTTTATCAAGAATTGACTTAGAGATTGTCATTTTAATTATTGATCGTATATTCCTGAAGCCCTCCCACACATACAATCATTTTCAGACTGTAACTTTCACACTGATTCTATTTCAGATTTATTCAATTCTATACTTTTAGTTTCATGTGCAGAGATGTGGAGCAGTGGGTAAGAGCCTCTGTTTTTAGAACTGCAGGCTACAGGTTCAAAGTTTATATTTGTCTTATATTATCCCTTACAGTTAATATATATCACTAATTTTATTCTGTAAAAAAATCTAAATAACAATTTTTTTAGTCTTGTGGTAGGCCTGTCACTGCACAACCTACAGGTTGCACATCTGCATGTTTTGAAATAGGCGAAAAAGAACAATATATCTAATATTAGAATTGTGATAGCTTATAAAATAACTTGCACACATTAATCATTAGTTTCACCAGCTGATTCAGCTCATTATGTATTCTGGCAATGCAAGGGCAGGTTAGAAGCCCTTTAAAATCTCTAACTTCAAAATACGCATAACTCGGTTATTTTAACAGCAATTTTTTTTATAAGGAAAATACTTTTCCGTGTTGTTTCATCCTCTATCTGATATGGTGAGTTCAGGGTCCCTTTAAAGGATGTCACCTCCAACATATTCAAATTAACAAAGACACTCCAGACATTCTCAGAAATAGCCTAAATAATACAGACATGCTTGAAATAAAGCTACATCTTCTGGACTTTCTCAAATTTAAGCTAAACACATCAAACCTGCTTTAGTTTAATCTAGGCACATTAGGCTTTCCCTAGTTTGAACGATTCACGATGTTCAACAAAGTGCAAAGACATTACTTTAAATGAAAGGGTAGCAGCGTTCCAGTAGAAGTGATAGGAACAACACAGAAAAGGAATTCAAGCATGCCGTGGATAGGCATAAGGTCAGCCTTAGGAATAATTAAGTCAATGGGCTGACTATATTAACCTTTTTGGTTTTTACCTGCCATCAGATCTATGTTCCTATGCCAAGACAGGGTAATAATATCACACCTTTCTCAGGATGGTAATAAACATTCAAGACCATTAAATAACATTTTCAATTTCTTTCAAAGTATTAATTATCAATAATGTGCTGAAAAACAGTTGACCTACTAACCCAATTACTGTCAACTTGTCCTCAAGTGGTATATTAAGGATACGTACACTATTAGCAAAGCATCTCATGTTATCTTCAATATGTCTGTTTCTTTAAAACTATACATAATACCCATTTTCAAATCTATCCATCAAGCAAAGGCTGAAATTTCATTCTAATTAAAAGATTATTGCCAATATTTGCTAATTACCCTCTGAGGCCTTGAATGTATTTTTTTCTGTGTAAAAGAATATGTAGCGAAAAAAGTGAGCATGCTCAGACCAAAGCAGTAATTAGCCTTATCAGCCTAGTTCCCCCTGGAGCATGCTCAGTATTTATAGTTAGATATACCTTTACAGTGAACACCATTAAATAATTATTAATTAATTAATTATTTAATAAGCAATTCTATTCAATAATCATTTTATTTGAAAGATATTCCAGTCTCTGCTTGCATGGTGAATCAAAAAAAAGTTTACTTTACAAAAATGCAATAAAATAGATCAATAATGTATTTTATTACCTAGTTTTCCATTTTACCATATGTGAACTTCCTCTTTGCCAGTTTAAGACCAGATTAATTTTCTAAGTATGCAGTGTGAGCATTAAAAACAAATATTACTTGTGAAAATATGCAAACATGTAATTAACCCAACAAGAAAAACAACATTAAAATGTTTCTTACCCATATACACAAAAGAGATTTACCCAATGTGTTTTAGTGGTAAAGATGGAAATTTATGACACAAAGGCTGCAAATCACAGGCAGCTGTCAGTCAATAACCCAATGAGACTGGAGCTAAGTGAGTTTTCAAGCACCCATGGATAATGCTAATAATAATGGATACTGCTAATAATAATTACCAGACTGAAGGCTTTATCATAGGCATGTACTGAAGAGCTTTATGCAGTACAGAAGATAATGGGATCACTATATAAAAAAGGATAATCATTGCCTTTTACTATTTACTAGTATGGCCATCACACATCCATATTTAAAACAAACAACACAATTCCACAACAGTGACAATTATGAATCTAGTAAGTGCTTACTATGGTAGGTGGTATAATGGATATCTATTAAGCGTAATATCACCCATCGCTGTGTAATCACAGGGGACATCTCTTACAGTGCTATTAACTTATTTAGAAAACAAAATCAAGAGAAAGGCACATTATGTGTGGTTTTATTGTTGCAGACTCTAGTAATTTGTCACTCTAACTACTAAATTACTGGCGCTACAAGGCCTCGATCCCTCCCAGGTGCTGTTTGAAGTCAGTTCGCACAAGGACACATTTGTTTTCTGACCAACAGAGGTGAAACACATTACATCTGCTACAGAGACGCTCATTTCTAGATTTTTGCTTAGAGAATTGTTCTTGTCTTCCCCAAGGTATCGGTTAATCCTGTTGATACAGGCATAATACTGCATAATGCAGAGTTATGGCCACCCATATTGTTAAATTTCTGCGGAGTAAATCTGGGCTAAATGCATTTTATTGTTTGTTTTGTTGGCTTCCCGTCTTTATTTTTTATGTCAGGGGACTATGAGAAAACATATGCTATTGCTGCTGGACAGTGTAGACCAATTTAAAGTGACTTTATGGTGCATCGCTGAAATAACTTTGTACTTGTGCTATAAAAAAGACATACTGTGGAATATTTAACCCAATTCTCTGAGTTTTGTGAATATTCCCACTGTACTAATCTAGCTCAAAATTTCACAAACATCGAAAAAAATGACACAGTCCACAGTTGTTGCTTGTGATATTCTATTCATAATAGCAATAAGGAGAGTAAAATGTGACATACCAGTGTTCAAGATATGTCATTTATTTATTGATATTTGAACACGTTTTTTGCCCAAAGTGCATCGAAACAAATGTATTTTCAGTTTTGAAAAGCCATTTGGAAAAAAGTGCTATATATATTTAGGTTTCCTGGCTTGTACTTAATGCATCCCAGGCTTTGCTTAAAGCTACAGTGCCTTGCAAAAGTATTCACCCCCTTGACTTTTTACCTATTTTGTTACATTACAGCCTTAAGTTCAATGTTTTGTTAATCTGAATTTTATGTGATGGATCAGAACACAATAGTCTAAGTTGGTGAAGTGAAATGAGAAAAATAAATACATAAAAACATTTTTTAGAAATAGAAAACAGAAAATTGGCATGTGCGTATGTATTCACCCCCTTTGTTATGCAACCAATTACCTCCAGAAGTCACATAATTAGTGAAATGATGTCCACCTGTGTGCAATCTAAGTGTCACATAATCTGTCATTACATATACACACCTTTTTTGAAAGGCCCCAAAGGCTGCAATACATAAGCAAGAGGCACCACTAACCAAACACTGCCATGAAGACCAAGGAACTCTCCAAACAAGTAAGGGACAATGTTGTTGAGAAGTACAAGTCATAGTTAGGTTATACAAAAATATCCAAATATTTGATGATCCCCAGTAGCACCATCAAATCTATCATAACCAAATGGAAAGAACATGGCACAACGGCAAACCAAGAGATGGCCGCCCACCACAACTCACAGGCCGGGCAAGGAGGACATTAATCAGAGAGGCAGCACAGAGACCTAAGGTAAACCCTGGAGGAGCTGCAGAGTTCCAAAGCAGAGACTGGAGTATCTGTACATAGGACGACAATAAGCCGTACGCTCCATAGAGTTGGACTTTATGGCAGAGTGGCCAGAAGAAAGCCATCACTGTTATTTTGTCCTATTTGTTGTTTGCTTCACAATAAAAAGAAAAAAACATCTTCAAAGTTGTGGGCATGTTCTGTAAATTAAATGATGCAAATCCTCAAACAATCCATGTTAATTGTTTTGCAAGACACTGTATGTAACAGCAGTCACATGCTTAAAAGGAGCCATGTGTGAAACAGTATTTGGATTAAAGACAGAAGCCTTTGTGGGAACATTTGCATGTCCCTGCCCAGGTTCCCAGAATGCAGTGAAAGAACTCTATTTCCTGGAATTCTGCGCTGGATATAATTTTTTTTTACTTGTTTTAGACATTCAAATGTGAACACAAATGGACTATTTATTTACTATATATATATATATATATATATATATATATATATATATATACTAGCGAATTGCCGTCAAAAAATGACGGCAATGAAATAGTAAGGTAGCTAATGGTGTTTTGTGTCTACTACTGAAATATGTAATACAATTAATAAATTAATATAGTTTACCTATTTTAAAGCATTGTGTTGAAGAGCTGCAATCTGTTTTGATGTTGCTGCAGCATTAGTGGTGTGGAGCTGCTGTGTAAGCGTGGTGAATGTGTGCAGTGTAATAGTCTGCGTGCGCGAGCTGAAACCGTTAGCGTAGTTGTGTACTTCCGCATTGGCGTAAAATGGCGGGTAATGTGTGGTATGTGTCTTAGCGGAATATCCTTAGTTCGTTTGTGGTGTTTTGCGAGTGTGTTGTGGTGTTTTGCGTGGTTAGAGTGCTGTAGCCTCGTTTTCGTTTTGGTCGGCGGCCATTTTTTCTCTCACTTGCGATTTTTTTAGTGTCTAAACGCTTTTATTTTTAGTTAACTGAAGGTGTAAGTGTTTTTTTCTGAGGTCCTGGATGCTCCCTCTTGCTGTAGGTAAGCTTTTTATGTATGTGCTGTGTGTATTTATTTGTTTTTAATTTTGTGATGTTCGCGAGTTGCGGACGATTTTTGCGAGGTCATAATGTGTCTCGTATGTTTTTGCGTTGCGAGGTAATGTTTGCGAGGGTTGCGGTTGTTGTGTCGTGTTGTTTGCGTTTTAACGTAAATTTTGCGAGGGTCGCAGTTGCTGGCATGGAGCACCTTTGGCGCTCCATGCCAGCAACTGAGGCCCTCGCCCGCAGCCCTCGCTACGCGAGGGCCGCGGCTCGCGGTCCCTCGCTACGCGAGCCCGCAAGCATTAGCAACAACTCGTACGCTCACAACTATATATGTGATATATATATATAATTAATTTGATAACTTGATAAACAACAAACTAAGATTTAGTAGCATGGAGGGATTCACTAATACACGTCACCTAGTACCTGCTCTTTCCACTATAATGCCCTAACAAAATGAGATGACTGTTTTAATTAGACATTGATCGTTAATAACATTTATATTCAGTGATTTAAAAGAGCAGCATTAAACTTACTAACTCTACTGTTGGTATTTACTCACTAGATGGTCAATCGGGAGAGGTGGCTTTGTCTACCAGGAAGACGCTAACTTTTCAGACATAATGTTTACTACCAGAAAATTATCTCCATTGGATGCAGACTTTTTGTGTTAGAGGTTTCCCTTATCAAAAAGCTTTTGCTGTTGGGGCAGCCTATCAGTGTTTTTTCCTTACCAAAATAATTGTTCTTAAAACACTTTAGCCCTGTCTCTAAGGCAACATCCCCACACACCACTTAAAGAACTCATTAGGGTGTAGACAAAACACCAAGACAAAAGCATGAACTCTAATATTTAAAAATGAAAATATTTAATATACTGCTATTATAAATGTATAAATATGAATTTTATTAATGCTTAATGTCTAATTAAAATAACTAGCTTCTCTTGCTAGGGCATTAAGGTGATCATTTAAAGAAAAAACTGACAGTACAACCTATTTCCTATCTAAAGATATCTGGAAGTTTCCCTGTTTTAAATATTAAAATAAACTACCTACATGATTGTTTGCAGATTTAAACATCATTTTTTTAAAATGCTTAACAGCTCTATTTTCACTTAGACAAACCTTCCAAACAGTCCATGCAAAGGTCTACCCCCACAGCTCATGCATACAATGTTTCAAACGGTCCGAGATGTACTAGCCACTTACAGACTATTTCTCAGCAGCATTTTTCAATGGTGGGTGGGTGGAAATGTAATAAGTGCATTATGCACCTCATTTGAAAACATTATTCTTATTGAATATCTTGGAAGGGTTTGATGTTGTTAGCTGGCATAGACCGCAGTCTATAGCAGCTCTTTGCAGTTATTTTTGATATTATTATGCTAGTAGTTACTACAACATGTTTATTAAAGAAACACTAAAATAGGTTCCAAATCTAGCAATATTGAAGAAAAAAAAATAGCAATTTAATATTATTTTAAAATATTACCGTACTTAGTAGTTTAAGATGTAGAATAAGGTTGCTATTTATAAATCAGCTTCAATTACCTTCCCTTTGCCTGTGCATGATATCACTCCCTGGAGGGTTGAAGGCTACCAAATACTTATAATAATTTATGTAAAGGACCACTACAATTGGGTATATGTTATTTATGACAGCCAAAAGGGAAATTAAACAAAATGATGAAAGAGTCCAAATTGAGAATCTTCTTGAATCTACTTTATATCTCAAATATATTAAATGATTTAATAAAGCTCACAAGGGAAGTGTTAAAAAGAGACATCCAAATTAGATGTTACAAAATGTAGGGCTACTTTACAGAAAAGGTGGTAGGTAAGTGGTCTGACTAGGGTTCCCTGGTGGTCCAGTGGTTAGGATTCAGTGCTTTCTCCAATGCAACGTGGGTTTGATTCCAGTCAGGGAACCAAGAGGTCACACCAGCCTGAAGCCATGCAGGGTGGGGTCTGGACAGTACTTTGATAGAAGACCATCCAAAATCTTGGCCATGAATGATGTTCCTGGTGTGTTGCAGTCCATGAGGTCACAGAGAGTCAGACACAACTGAACGACACAACAAATGGTCTGCATATTAGCAAATGTGGTAGAGACAAACACAATAAATAATGCATGCATATCTGCAATATCCATAAGGCCAACTTGATGATTTATAAGGACAAACATCTTAGGTAGATATAATTGGTCAGGCTATATGGGCCTTATCTGCCATCAAATCTGTTTCTAATGCCAGACTGCTTGAGCATAAAGTTTTTTGAATCCAGATCATCTCAATGGATAAATTGTCCTGATACTCAAACCTTTACTATAGTATTTGGAGCAGTTGCCACAGCTGCGCTTCAGTCTCAATAAAGACATTTTGGAAAAGTGCTTGATCATGTAGAGAAAGGCAACTAAAGAGGTTTCTTTGTGTTTTGGAGAAGAAAAGAAGGTGCATACGAGATCATTTATTTATACAAGACGTTTTAACAAGGTGTGCAGCTGTCGGGTATAAAAAAATGACACGTACATTTTCCTTCTGCCGTCTGATTGATGTGTTTGAAAATCCAGAGAATGACCTAATGAATAGACAATATCTCTTCTGCGAGGTTTTCTTTCTTCTCGAAGAAATGTTAGTTTGTAGATTAAGATATTGCACATCATACTAAGCATGACCATTCTTTGGCGGTTTGTCATGTATCACATTACAAGAGCTTTACAGTCCACAGGAATGTGACACCAATGTATACTTCTTTTAAACATTGTATACATAAAAAAAACATATTAAAGGGACTCCTTTATTACAAAACAAGTTGGTTTAATGTAAAACAGCACTTGAGACAGACTTGTAGTACAATGTATAAACTGTTATAACAATAAATTATTCATGAGATGTTCAGCATTGTTTGTGTGGATCACATATGCTAATGTGTAGCTCCATATGCTAATTAGTAGCTCGCTAGCCTTGAAAAGGCTGGGAGTGAAGGGTATATAACTCATGATACCATTAGGGAACATTGTTATGCCACCATACACAGACAACACATCAAAGCCGCTACTTGTTTACGTAAATCAGTATTAGCAAAAATCCTTTAGTTTATAAAAAAATGGTTAGTAAGTCTGTGTTTTATGCTTTTTAAGTATAACAAAGAAAATAACTGGATTTTGTGGTAATAGAGTCCCTTTAATAGTATTACAACATACTGTGCTTAGGGAATGGACTGAAATATATTTGGTATATACAATTTCTATTATGAAATGGTGTATGAATTTGTGGTGTGGAGATGGTAAAGCTCTTACCTTGAAGAAACAAACAAATTTGAAAAAGAAGGTAAACATACTGAAGAAATAGACTCAACAGAGTGCAATCTGGTTGGTTGCTTCATTTAAAGGAACACAGAGATGGCTTTAAAAAGTGCAGATCTCTATAAACTAGGGGTTGACACATTTGATTGGAAGACAGTCAAGTTAATTAGAAGCCAGACGATTCTTTCAAGAGCCAGTACATATGGATATATATGATTATTAAATAAAACGTTAGGAGCGAGCAGCACATTATAAGGAGTTGTTTCCTGTCTGCCGCTATGTACTATTAAATAACATGTTGGGGAAGACATCTGGATTATATTTATTCAGATGCCTTCTCCAAATTAAAACAGGCCACCCAAATGGCACAATTATAAGGTAAATATAATATGTGTGTAACCTTGTTTCTGTTGTCTAGTTTGTTGGCATTAGTCAAACCCATGATTATTCCATACAATATTAAATTAGTATTTGCAAATATGTTGATTGACTAATGGAAAAACACAGTCACATTCTTTTTTTTTTCATGTCATGTTGGAATTTTTTGTTTGTGTATTTATTATAAAATAAATATATATAATAAAAATAAAACAGGTCATCTGCTTGTATAATGATAACTTATAACTGATAATTACAGTATAAGCTGAGAGTGCAATAAATTGATTAAATAAATAAACCCAAACTTGTGTATTTTCTTCCTTTGCCATTAACAACTAAATTATTTAAATCTCTTGCACTTTATGCAATAAGTTATCTTAATGGACAACTGTAATGTCATAATAAAATAAGATTTTGTTTTAATTATGCATACATTGTTCATACAATTCCTATTCAATATTACATAAAGGTAATATTCAAAATGAAATGCATATCCAAATATCACAGGATCAGCCTCCAGTTCAGCTGATTTGCTCCATCCAGATAAGGTGATAAATGAGGCAGGGGTTTTGGCTGAAAAGTAAAAAAAGGCCAAGCAATCATTCATAGGTTGTTCCAAAAGCGACCTAAAAGTAAGTGATTGCTGCTGACTTAACATGTCTCCCACCAAAGAATAGAACTGTGTTGGCATAACCTAGTGCCTGAAAATTTCTCATTGCCTGCTAACCAAAGCCATTTTCTGCCCCTATAATATTACAGGCCAATATTAAAAGGTAATTTAACCTGTCCCATAATACCATTGCTTAACTTGTCTTGCCCCATCAACATGTTTCCTGACGCCAACATTTCAGTTTAATTACAATCTATGGCCATTTCCCCCATATATTCTCCAATACATTTCCCTCCAACTCCCATATTCCGCTACTCCCCCTGATCCTACCCCATGCAAGTGTATTTTATCTCTTTGTACTTACATTATTCATAAATATGGCACACCAGTGCTTATCTATTGAGGTTTATTCTACTAGATTGAGGCAAGTCATTAGTTTATATTTTGCCCAGGGTCTACCATGGTTCTAAAGCAGAATTAATATTTGGCCTACTGAGCCTTGCTATGCTCTAAATGCACTTGGCACCTAATGTTTCACATTCGATTTAAGCTAGTGATTCTGAACATCTGGTCCTAAGACCGATGCTGGACACTAGTCCAAGTCCTCATGAATGTGGAGAACCTAACACTTTAAACAGACCATTTCCATTACTACTACCATTAAATTATTGATGAACGTATCTAGTTAAATCAGGGCAAAAATAGTTAAAAATATAGGGCCCTATTAAATGCAACGGTTACAGATCGATTTAATTGAAGAAGCCTGCAAATAGATGTACTGAATACAGTAATAGTGTATATGTGCATTTACAGTGCTACGGATTGGACTTTCACCCCCTTGCAGGTCCTCTCTAGTATCCCTAGGCTTTTTGGCTCCATTTGCGGGTTACGGGTTAGAACACCAGTGGATTTGTAGCAATTTAATAGCGATTTGCGAATGTAACATTTACGGGCTTGACAGATCAAAGGCTTTGCGGCAACGTAGTTCAGATTTCGGCAGCCTGTAGGGATTTTCAGCATGTAACCCGCAGATCGTTTGCGGGTAGCTTTACAAGGCCAATTTTAATAGACGTATGTTTAGCGGGCTCCGCTACGTGCTATGGGTTTACACGTTGCGGGAATTTAATAGGGCTGTTAGTCATTAATAAGTACATATAAAAGTTGCAATATATAAAGGTTGTGGTTTTTTTTTGCTCTCCAAAAACATATTTTTTTAGTTATTCAAAAAACAATGCAGAATAAAATTGCCCAGGGTATTTCAAGACTGGTCAGTTAGCATCATAACCCAGCCCAGTTCCCTACAATAGATCTATCATCATGTTAGCTAACATAAGACGTCTTCAAATTCAATAAAACCCTGCGTTCCGTGCTGCACATCATCTTCCAGCACTGAAAACTTACAGAAATAAAAATGTATTTATAGGTCAGTACTAAAAACATCTTTATAATAGTGCTTTACTCTGAGTCAGACGAGAGCCGTGATCTTGTCCAAATGATTGCTACATGAGAAATCTTGTCCCAAAATGGCATTTTGTCTCTGCAAAAAAAAAAAGCTGTACGAGATTTTATAGCTTTCCAATTAACACTACATGAACATATTCCTGAGTCAGGGAGAGATAGATTTCTTACAGAGTGGTCTAGTTTGAAAAATGTACTTGTCCCTAACAGCAAAGACATACAGTGGAGTCTTTTGAACTCCTAAAGTGCCCATATTTTAATTTTAATGCAGAATCTGAGGGGAGAGCTATGTTAGAAGTGGCAATAAAGAACGCGTTATTGTATGTGCTGCTTCATTTCCGAATAGCTGAAAAGATTAATACACTCATCTGCATTACTCTCTGCAGCTCCCAAGAAATGAAAGACTCTGCACTGTAACTTGTCTTTTATTGCTTAAATAACATATACCCTGCTAATTTTACCTTGCCCGTTTTTTTTTTCTGGCGATTTATTGCTAACAAGCACACACAAACTTCATAGAATTGCAATTACCTGGAAAAGAATTTCAGTACTTTACGCTGGAAAAAAATAATTCTGTTGTGAAGCTCACTGTCCAGTACTAAATGTTCTATTTGAGTATTAAAGTCAGAAGCTTTTAGTGCATTCTTATGAAAGCAAGCACACAAAACCAGTACTGGAGCAGATGCTGGGCCTAACAAAACAAGCCGAAATGTATTATCATAGAAAGACTTTTGTATTTTGTATATTCAGAATATATTTGTGCAGAATCATTAAAATATATAAAAATAGCAAATTCCTCCCATGTCATTATTTTTGCTAGATTTTGCCCCAAGAATAGGTTAAATATTAGGTTGTTTTTATATATACAAGATTAATTCATTAAAAGTATCTTCCCAATGTAATCATTATGCATACTTGATTCTAAGGAGTCTCAGAGTAACATATTCATACCTTCTGGACCTACCCTCTTTCTTCATGTTCTCCACCATGAAAGCTGACATCCTCTGCAGCTGTGACCTAAAGCCACATCCACAATTGAGGGTCTTCATACTATTAGTGTCTTATGCTGCTCAGCCTCATAGCATGTGACTGTCATTAGTGGAAGCACCTACCTTGTGGTTGTATCATTTTTATATCACAATTACATTGATTAGTATAACATTCATTATGTAACTTAGCTAATATATTTAGATTACAATATAAAATAAAAAAATATATATATAAACAGTGCATATAAAAGATTACTCTAGCTTAAGATATACGTCACATTTTTAAAGCACCTAACGGACTAACAAAATTAGTAGCTATGTAAATATATTCCTGGTGTGTTGCGGTCCATGGGGTCACAGAGAGTCAGACATGACTGAACGACGCACAACAAGCCAGAAACATTAAAGTATTTTTAAAGAAATTCTTACTTTTAAAAGTATCTGTTTATGTCCACTTTCAACTATATTATGTAAGCAAAAGCTCATAAATTATCCCACCATGAACTTCAATATATGGTAATCATTAGACATAAGCAGAGGTTGCTTATATGTAAAAAGAAACAAAGGACATTGCCAGGTCCTACAGCCCCATTTAATTCGAAGCCTGTAGCAGCTGCGGCATCGGCTGCATTACAGAGCTATTAAATGAGACTATGGCGCGAGATACAGGCTTGAGACGCAAGCCCGTAAGTCCTTTCCGCGCACGGAAGCTGTAAAGGGGGCGAAAGAGCTGCAATGGGCCGTCAATGACCAATTGTGGTATAACATAGTGTGACACAGGCCTCTCAGCCAAGAAAAAGCGGTCAAGCCGAAGATGATTGACAGAGGGAGATTATAAATTTGCGTTCCACCCGCCTATGCGTTGTCTGTGTTGTAAGGGCAAGCATAAGGCCTACAATTATATGCACTGGGAGAATGTGGTCCTGTGGCAAGCCAGAGGCGGGGGCATCGGCTTCATCAGAACAGGATGTGGGGGAGCAAGCCCCCGCCAAGCAGGAATCGGCACAGGGGGAATAGGAAGGAAGGGGATCTGCGGGCCCTGGCTCGGAGGAGGAGGTAATATGGGTGGTGGGGTCAACATTCGGACCTCCGGCAACTTTGCCAGGATTCGACTCCACTATCCCCCTCCTCCAAAGACTGCAAATCTTGCCAGGGCCCTCCAACTGGGCTTATGGAGGCCAGAACAGCCGGCCACCACCTCCTTCCCCAAACAGCAGTGCGCTGGCCTGGCCGCCACCACCCCCACCGGGCCCACCGTAAGTTCCGACACAGTCTTCAGCCGGGCCGCAGTCCCTCCCCACTACATCAACGCCACCTCCTCACCTGACAATGCCCCACAGGCCTCCATCCCCCACATCAGGCCAGGCTGTGCAGGTGGAGATGCTGGCGCTCATGCAGCAGCAGGTTGACTTACTTCGGGGGATCCAGGCCAGCATCTCCCCCAATCATGCAGAGCTCATGCGCAGCCTGGCCAGGCGCAATAGGGAGGAGAGGAGGCATCATCTAACGACAGAGTCCTATCTGGCCATGCTGCTCAGGATAGGACTTGTCCCTTGCCCCGTCTCCTCTACCCCGGAGGCATTCCCAGGACACCTGCAGCCCCGTCCCTCCTCTCCTTCCACCATGCTTCCACCACCACCACCACCACCACTTGTTTTGCCGCTGCCTGATTATCCAGAAACCTAGATAATATTTAGTAATGCATGCAGATGGGAATCAGGTGAGTTGGTTTATTGTTACAGTATTTAGCACTGTACTGTACATGCATGTTGATTTTTTTTTTTTTTATCTTTCTCCGCCTTTTTTTAGTTGACCACTTTTTTCAGATTTATGTTTTTTTCACCACACTGTATGTGTGAAACTGGATTGGATTACACAGTCCAGAGGTTTAATCATCTGTTTCAATGAGAAGATCTAGACAAGTTGTACGTGCTATGCACATTAATGGTTTCTTCTTAAATGGAGTGATCTCTGATGATCCTTTTTTTCATCAGATTCCGGTTGCAGTGGTGTAGTGACCACATGTGAACCTGGTAGGTGCTATGCCTCATGCTTATTCTAGACTATGACACTACCCCCTGTAGGTATCCCTTTTTTCCCCCAAACCTCTTTCTCTCCCGGGATCGGCCCACACCACACCCATGATAATAATGCACAGTCTTGTCCATTTCTGATTGTGCTCTGGGTATGAAATAAAGCTTTGTTATACCGTTCTAACCGTGTCAGTGTGTTTTCAATGGTTGGGGTTATGGGACATCCACATACAGCACATTATTGTCACATTCCTATATCTGTAAACTAATGTGCCCTAGTTACCATACAATAGATCAATAAATATAAAAATAATAATAGTTATAATAGCATTAGATATCATATACTACTATATATCATATATCAACTATAATAGTTGTCATTGATTTACGATGTTGGTCACGCAATTATAAAATCAGTGTTTAAAAGTTGTCTGTAAACCCTTTGCCGGTCCTATTTGGAGGACGTAATGTTTTTGCCTCCAGTTATGGCTTACGGGCTTGAACGCCAGGGCGTTTTTGGAAATTTGTTGCAATTTAATAGCGTGATTGGAGCGTAGCAGTTACGGGCTTAAGAAGACAAAGGATTTGCTGGTGTGGAGTTCAAATTTCCAAGTCTTGTAGGTCTTTTTTTGCCCTTACCCCGGCTTGCTTTACAGGGCCAATTTAATAGCCGCAAGTCTTACGGGTTACGTTACGGGCTAAGCTTTTACATGTTCAGGAAATTTAATAGGGCTGCTAGTGTACCATTATTTATTTCCAAGAACTGTAATAAAATAAAATACACCTAATAGTGTTGCACTCACAAGTAGTGGCCTCTAGAACAAAGGTTGGATAGTTGTGGTTGCAATCTCAGGATACAGCTTCATCAAAAGCAGGTATAGTTTGCTAAACATGAGATTTTCTCTAAAAAATCTTATATCCTCCTAACTTAAATAGTTGATAATGTGGTTCTTTACAGTTTTATTTGGATAAATTGGTTGCAGCTGTTGGCTGGACCATAACTATATCCTCCTTTATTTTTGTTCTCCCTCATGATAGCTGCCATAATACACAGCTATTACCTGAAGTCACACCCAAAGGAGAAGAGCCGAACACGTCTAGTGTCTCATGCTGCTACCAAGTAGACCGTGACATGCTATGTGAGCTGCATGAGACACAGATGGTGTGAAGCCTCTCCTATATGAACGTGGCATTAGGTCATACCAGTGCAAGGAGCTTGAGGCTCCAGAAGGTAAAATTATGTTACTCTCTGGGCTTCTTAGATGTAAGCAAACTGTAAATATTTGATTACAAGTATATGGTGGAGCATAAAAATAAATTAAGCATCTAAATTAATAATTTATATAAAACAGGAAACCTAAATCATCGCTTTAAAATGCTCTCATTACACTTATTACAAAAAACAAAAAACATATCTTAAGTTTCATTACAGTTCACAGACTAGCCTCCTATTACCTGTTTTATTTTTCTCTCTACCATCTCCTTACTTGACTTCATGTCTTCTTGATCTGCATGGATGGATCATAACATGAAGTATACTTTATCACCAAGCAGTGGAATTCCTAAATCAGAAAATAGTCATCTATATATTTAGAGTGACATAGCAAGGAATTTCTTACAAAATGAAAATTACACATATATATATATATATATATATATATATATATATATATATATATATATATATATATATTAGATAATTGAGCCTGAAGTTTATGTATTAGGCAGCATAGATTGTGGGGAAAAAAGGTCTTCCCCTCTTATGACTTTATCTTACAAGGTTAATTATCTCTCGCAGTGTGTGTAGTCATAAGAACATCCCTAGCTATATAGATTATGATAATGATAAGAATTTAACACAATCTGTTACCATTATTATTTAACCGACCAGTCATTCTCCTGCGGCTTATCACTCACTATGAGAGATAATTAATCACATGGGATAAGCCATTAGGAGAGAAGGAGAACATTTTCGTGTGATTTCTGCTTATAATACACAACTTTCAAGCTCTCCAATCTAATGCTTACACTTTTTTAATAACTAGCAATTGTAATTCTATTTATTTAAATGGGTATGTTTCATAATGCAAACTGTAGGATATGTGCTATGTCACTTAAAGACTGTGCCCTGTATCCACAGTGTTAAGTCATACTGATAAGTGCATGCCCTGCTCATGATCCTATTTGTAAACCTGTAGAAAATATCTGAAGAACCAGAAGAAAGTTACTTTGGCACTCCACTGAACCTTTTGAATACTTTCTTGAAATTAGATCACGGCTGCTCTTTGAGGTGAAAGCAGCTTTTTTTCTGTAACAGATATGTCCTTTTTTCACTGAGCAATTCAAAGAACGTCAATACCATTCTCTGCAGGGAGCTTCCTCACAACATTCCCACACATTCGCTAGCTGTAGACCAAGTTTAATACCAAATAATGCGCCAATGCAGCGAGCATGCATTCAATCATCAGAAAAATCTGCTAAATAAAAAGAATAAGCCTAATATATTAACAGCAATGGCACAGGGGTTACTGTTCACTGTATGATCTCTTATAACAAAATCTGAAATCTATACAACCAAGTCATGAACCACTGTAGTGCCATAATAGGGAGATAAATAATTAAATTTGGCATTGATCAATAATAACAAATCATATTCATTATTTAAAAATCAATATTAAAAAAAAAACTTGATATACAAAAAAATGTAATTATATTGCACTGGGGCCCTGGTGCATTGCACCACATGAAGCGGCGGTTGCTCCTCCCCTGGAAGATACATTTAGCAACTGTTTCTTACCAAAACCTCTATTGTCAAAAAAATGTATCATGATAAATGAATTAAAAACAAATTATAAAAGGAAGACATTTTTAGCATTTATTTATTTATAATAGCAATGTTTAATATTAGATAAACTTTCTAAGGTTAAAATATCAGCCTCCACTTCAACTGATTGTCTCCACCTTTATAAGGTCAATAAAGGGGGAGTTTAACTGTGAGACAGGTACAGTGCCTTGCAAAAGTATTCAAACCCCCTTGGCATTTTTCGTGTTTTGTTGCCTCACAACCTGAAATTAACATGGCTTGTTTGAGGATTTGCATCATTTAATTTACGGAACATGCCCACAACTTTGAAAATGTTTTTTTTTTTTTTTTTTTTTAAACAAACAACAAATAGGACAAAATAACAGAAAAAGTCAATGTGCATAACTATTCACCCCCCTAAAGTCAATACTTTGAAGAGCCACCTTTTGCGGCAATCACAGCTCCAAGACACTTTGGATAAGTCTCTATGAACTTGCCACATCTTACCACTGGGATTTTTGCCCATTCCTACTTGCAAAACTGCTCCAGCCCCTTCAAGTTGGATGGTTTGCGCTTGTGAACAGCAATCTTTAAGTCTGACCACAGCTTTTCTATTGGATTGAGGTCTGGGTTTTGACTAGGCCATTCCAACACATGTTTCATTTTAAACCACCCAAGTGTTGCTTTAGCAGTGTGTTTGGGGTCATTGTCCTGCTGGAAGGTGAACCTCCGTCCTAGCCACAAATCACGCACAGAGTGGTACAGGTTTTGCTCAAGAATACCCCTGTATTTCACCATCCATTTTTCCCTCAACTCTGACCAGTTTCCCAGTCCCGGCTGCTGAAAACCATCCCCGCAGCATGATGCTGCCACCACCATGTTTCGCTGTGGGGATGGTGTTCTTTGGGTTATGTGATGTGTTGGGTTGGTGTCAGATATGGCATTTTCTTTCATGGCCGAAAAGTTAAATTTTTGTCTCATCAGACCAAAGCACCTTCCTCCATACATTTTGGGAGTTTCCCAAATAGTTTTTACGCAAACTCAAAACTTGTTTTTTGCTGAAAGTAATGTCCACTCTGCCATAAAGCCCAACTCTACGGAGCGTACGGCTTTTTGTCGTCCTAGGTACAGATACTCCAGTCTCTGCTGTGGAACTCTGCAGCTCCTCCAGGGTTATCTTAGGTCTCTGTGCTGCCTCTCTGATTAATGCCCTCCTTGCCTGGTCCGTGAGTTTTGGTGGGTGGCCGTCTCTTGGCAGGTTTGCTGTTGTGCCATGTTCTTTCCATTTGATCATGATAGATTTGATGATGGATATGGGGATCATCAAAGATTTGGATATTTTTTATAATCTAACCCTGACTTGTACTTCTCAACAACATTTCCCTTACTTGCTTGGAGAGTTCCTTGGTTTTCATGGCAGTGCTTGGTTAGTGGTGCCTCTTGCTTAGGTGTTGCAGGCTCTGGGGCTTTTCAAAAAAGGTGTGTATATGTAATGACAGATAATGTGACACTTCGATTGCACACAGGTGGACATCATTTCACTAATTATGTGACTTCTGAAGGTAATTAGTTGCACCTTTTTATGGGCTTCAAACAAAGGGGGTGAATAGATACGCACATGCCAATATTCTGTTATCTATTTCTAAAAAATTGTTTTATGTATACAGTGGATATAAAAAGTCTACACACCTCTGTTAAAATGTCAGGTTTCTGTGCTGTAAAAATAGGTCACATTAAAGGTGGAAAAAGTTCTGAAATTATTTATCTTTGTCTCATTTTTTTACAGCACAGAAACCTGACATTTTAACAGGGGTGTGTAGACTTTTTATATCCACTGTATATTTTTCTCATTTCACTTCAGCAACTTAGACTATTGTGTTCTGATCCATCACATAAAATTCAGTTTAACAAAACATTGAACTTAAGGCTGTAATGTAACAAAATAGGTAAAAAGTCATGGGGGTGAATACATTAGCAAGGCACAGTATATCTATGTTTTCCTGTTGTTACCTTTCTCTAATCTAACACGTGCTGCTTATATCAGAAACCCACATTACATTGAGTCATTCTATACACATACAGATTTATTTTATTTAAAAATAACCCACACCCCAGAGCTGCCTACCTAGACACCGATACCTACCAATAGAAACACTGCATTTGTGTATGGATTTGAACCATTTACTAACCTTCAATCCAGCAGAAGCTCAATGCAGAGATCTGCAGCTCACTATCTGACTTCTACTTCCTTCTACAGGGGACTACACCTCCCATGATACATTCCTGCAGAAACTGCCATCACCGATTGTTACATTGTATTAAAAGGTATTAGCTGCCTGTGATTGGCCAAAACAAATTATGAATTTTACTCAAATTTTAGCAGAGATATGCAGGGGTGTAAACTAACAATAGCTGCAGCTTGCAAACTCAAGAGATTTAGCAAACATCAGGGTAGGTTTGTTAATGTTATTTGGGTATTTTTTCTTACAAATATGTTTTCATACACTACTGATTTTCCTCTGTCAGATGCATTCATATTCCAGGAAATTTTGATATACCTTTAAGAACAATCAGATAAGATAAGAAGCTAAACAACCATCCATAGGCTGCTTCCACAACTTGTTGACAAGCCAAGGGAGAACATTGTATTGATATAACAATAATTAAAACATTTAGACTGCTTGCTAGACAAAGCCACCTCCCGCCACTGAGCTAATAGTGGAAGGAAACCAGCAGCAGTTTGATGTTTGAAAGTATTTAAAATGTCCAGGTCATTATAATGGTGCTTTAAATGCATTTATGCTCAACCCAACTCACCAATATGACTAATATGTGGTGACATGAATTGAAAGTCAGTTTATCTGCTGAGAAGCAGCTCTTTCTATCAATCTTTTGTGGACATATAAAGTGATAAGACCAAGTGATATTTATCCAAAAAAGCCAAGTACACTAATAGATTTAAACCACAGCAAATTGCTTTGTATATAACCTCTATTCATAGAATCCACCTCTGTCCCTCAGGACTGTATCCCTTTTTTATAAATATGTCTATTATATTGCTCCTATAATACCAACAGAGAGGCATAAAACTTTAATTCATAGAGCTACACAAAATGAAGAGATACTATCATAAACAAAAGCACCAAACATAACCATTTATCACAGTGTCTACGTGTTCGTTCTCTTAAAATCCCCTAACACTTACCATTAAGCTAATGGAAAAATGTAACTGCCAGATGCTTTGATAACAAATCTTGTTTAACATAAAAGTTAAAATTGTCATGATTTAAGAAGCACAGATAAGTAAGTGTTGAGGTCATAGCTGTCCTGAATGTGTGCTTGGAGGGTATTTAAAGAACTATAGTATAATGCAATAAATTTATGAGCAGGACTCAAAGCTCTTAGTGCTTGGAAGAAAACATTTAAGAGTCGTAAAGCATTGATATGTGGCATGTGTTGGCAACATGCACAAGGCACCCTATTCATAGACATTTATACAGCATTACACTGTCTATTTCCTAGGGTCCGGAACCAATCCATTCACACTGACTTACTGCCTCTCAATAGTATCTTGCTGCTTTACTCAGCTTTACAGTACTAATATACCTCTTAGACTTCATATCATCCTGTTTTTGTTTGTGATAGACACAAAGTGATCTGAAGCATCAGGCATCTCACCTAGGTAAGATCCTATATTATGCATATATACTGTGATGTAGAGATTATCTAAATATAAAGGTATAGGTAAAGCTGTTCCTGTACAGTCATTATAGGCCATTACCATTTAATGGTATCTACTGTGAGAAAATGATATCCAATATTACCAACTGTAGCCCTTGTGTGTTTGATCTGCCATGGACACAACCAAACTCGGTAGTATGCAATTTGAAGCCACTTTATTTTACTGCATTTAAATATATCCCAATGTTTCTTTGGTTCTAACCTGTAGCATGCTGTTTAGAAGAAGAGGTTGTGCTTGCAATTTCTCCATCCGGCCAGAGCATACCCCAAGTAATCTGGATTAATGCTAAATGATGGTTTGTTTTGTATGGACTAGGAACTAGGTGGGGAGGAGTGCAGCCATGAGCATTATTGAGTGGGTTTTTAAATTATATTTTCTTACTAAAGCTTTTCTTTGCTGCTGTTTGCACAATCATTTTTAATCTTAATTAATGATGCACAAAATACACACTAATACCTTAGTACTTATTACAGGAGAGAGGTAGACAAGATGACATATTCTTGCTATTTCAGACCTTTCTTAGGATGCTAGTTCTACAGGCCAGATGTCCAAAAGGATATTAAGAAATTAGAAACAATTAAAAAAAAGGGAACCTAAAATGGAGCATCGTCTAAAAGACAAAACGTATAAGAAAATACTTCATGACATTAATGTGTATAGCTTAGAATGCCAGAAGAAGAGTTCAGGTTGGAAAATGTATGTTTTAAGGATAATATGTAAAAATCTTCAGAGAAAGGGTATTATATAAGTGGAACAACATTCAAGTGGAAATGGTAGGGATAAGCACAGTTATGAAATTCAACTGTTCCTGAGATAAGCATATGGCCATCCTAAAGATTAATTCATTAAAGGGACACTGTTACCCAAAAAGGAAGCTAGTTTTAACTTAAATAGCATAGAAAAGTCTGTAAATTGTACTAGTCTTTTTTCTCTAAATTAATTAATTGCTGAGAGAAGCAGCATTTTTTACAGTGATTGTGCAGCTCAATATGCTATATTACAGCTCAGAATACTTGATAAGGGAGGGGTGGGGAAGTAGTCCAGAATGTCTTAGGTAGCAGATAGCAGCAATAGGTTTAAGAATAGCACTTGCTAAGATTATGAACAAGACATATACAGAGGCCTTTTAGAACCCATTCTTATATAGGGTCTACTTTTGACGTCAGCAGCACATAGCCAATGAAATATGGCACGTGTGATGAGCTGGCTTGGTGGGAATATAAGATGACATGTACGCATTCTGCAAACATATCATTGCGATGATGGGAACAAAATGTACGATTTAACCAACATTTAAAGGGGATGATCATTGGCTTTCAGGCCAAGGGTGGCAGTGTTTCTGAAAGAGCGCAGTTTGTGAACTGTTCGCTTGCTGGTTAAAGTGTACCGTGACGGGATAACACGCTACAGTTGAGCAACTCACCATCCAAATGAACCAGGGGACTACCAGACATGTGTCAAATATAACAGTACAGTCCACCCTGCTGCGTATGGCGCTCCAAAGCAAATCGGCTGGTCATTGCACCCATGTTGACGAGGGTTCATCATCAGAAACAGCTTCAAATTGCAAGACAGTAGCAAAATTGGACCTCTTCTGATTGGCAAAGGGTTGGCTTCTCTGATGAGTCACGTTTTCTGCTCCATCGACTGAACGGACGTTGGCGTGCCAGACGCAAAACCTCAGAGAAAAAACACTCCACAACCATTGTTGGAAGAACACAAGTTGGTGGCTGCAGCGTTATGGTCTGCGGAATGTTTTCTTGGAATTGTCTCGGTCCATTCAAACCCCTGGATGGAAATCTCAACAAACTGGGTTATCTATTCAGCCTTGCAGATCAAGTACACCCATACATGTTGACTGGCTTCCTTGGAGTGGATGGAATCTTCTAGCAGAGCAAAGCAACATGTCATATGGTCATAATTGTCTGGAAGTGGCTGGAGGAACACGACAAATACTTCCAAGTTCTTCCCTGGCCTCCATATTCCCCAGACTTGAACCCCATAGAGCACCTCTGGGACCACCTCTATCTCCATGTTCTCTATATGGATTCTCCACCACACACTCTTCAGCAGCTGTTGGACGAACCGTAGTCTGCATGGCTCCAGATACCCTTGCCTACCTTCCAGCAACTTATTGACTCACTACCACGCCATCTAGCTGCTGTCTGGGCTGCACACAGGATATCAGCTGGTGGTCATCATAATGTGACTGGACCATGTATTATCCTATGGGACAAATGTTTAAAACTATTTAGGAGCCAGTACAAACAGTTCAGTAGCCATGGCCTCAGCATATTGCTGCGTTGAGATACAATATACAGTGAGTGATATTACTGGCCCTCAGAGTGGTTGCATTATTACAAAATAACTATTGCAAATTAAGTCGGTCAATTAAATTTTACTACAATAATAAATGTGTCTATGTTATTACAGTTATAGAAACACTGGGCTATACTGAAAGGTTATTAATTATCTCATGGGAGATAAACTTCTCATAACATTTTATTGAGAAAAATTTTAAGTGTCTAGGACATTCAACTATTAGATGGAAACATTCCAAAGTGGCATGTCATTTGATAACTTTCATAATGTAAAAATGCCAAATATATATTAATATTTACTAATGTCATATATACCACATCATATATACCACAGAACAAATTACCCATTTTTTTTGTTTGGATTTTTCCACTGGCATCTAGCAAATTTCTGTGAAATGTTTTCTTTTAGGAGAATATACTGTATTTGTGAATAATGGGGTTATATGACAACAATGAGCAGCACAAAATACAACCAGGGCTCAGACATCATTGGCTGCATTTGATACATTGACATTGACTGTACAGAGTGAAACTCAGCATTATTAGAATATTTTATTGGTCTAGTAAAATGCATGCATCTATGTATATATATTAAAACCCATAATATGTGCACAGGAGCTTACATACTCTTATAGCCAATGCAAATAAGTCAGCAGAGAATTCCTTTAGCTATTTCCCTAAATTAATATGATAGCAGCCATTTATTAGTCAGAAAAAGACCCCAGGGAGCCATACAAAAGGCTGGAAGTGAGAGCAATGTATGGCACACAGATGATCTTCACGCTGATAGAGGGCCTAGATAAAACACTTCCAGAAACATTTTAAATAAATATGATATATTTTAAAATAAAATGTTTATTAAAATCATAAACACAAGAAGTAGACAAATCGCTGTCTCAAGTAAGATTTTCATCATAATCAGTCAAATTCAAAGCAGCGATGTGTATATAAAATCTAATTTGATATATATATATATATATATATATATATATACAGAAGCACACAGCCTAGGATATATGCATTGATCAGATATAAATACATCATCATACTTTAGTCCTGTGAATGTGGTTTGTCAAATGACTATATATTACATTTTAGACTGGCACCCAATACATTTTCTGTAGGAATTTGTTTGTGCGTATATATATATATATATATATATATATATATATATATATATATATATATATATATACAGTGGATATAAAAAGTCTACACACCCCTGTTAAAACGTCAGGTTTCTGTGCTGTAAAAAAATGAGACAAAGATAAATCATTTCAGAACTTTTTCCACCTTTAATGTGACCTATAAACTGTAAAACTCAATTGAAAAACAAACAAATCTTTTAGGTAGAGGGAAGAAAAAAATATAAGAATAAAATGATATGGTTGCAAGTATGCACACCCTTAAACTAATACTTTGTTGAAGCACCTTTTGATTTTATTACAGCACTCAGTCTTTTTCGGTATGAGTCTATCAGTATGGCACATTTTGACTTGGCAAGTTTTGCCCACTCTTCTTTGCAAAAACAATCCAAATCTGTCAGATTGCGAGGGCATCTTCTGTGCACAGCCCTCTTCAGACCACCCCACACATTTTCATTCGGATTCAGGTCTGGGCTCTGGCTGGGCTATTCCAAAACTTTAATCTTCTTCTGGTGAAGCCATTCCTTTGTTGATTTGGATGTATGCTTTGGGTCGTTGTCATGCTGCAAGACGAAGTTCCTCTTCATGTTCAGCTTTCTAGCAGAAGCCTAAAGGTTTTGTGCCAATATTGACTGGTATTTGGAACTGTTCATAATTCCCTCTATCTTAACTAAGGACCCAGTTCCAGCTGAAGAAAAACAGCCCCAAAGCATGATGCTGCCACCACCATGCTTCACTGTGGGAATGGTGTTCTTTTGGTGATGTGCAGTGTTGTTTTTGCGCCAAACATATCTTTTGGAATTATGGCCAAAATGTTCAACCTTGGTTTCATCAGACCATAACACCTTTTCCCACATGCTTTTGGGAGACTTCAGATGTGTTTTTGCAAAATGTAGCCTGGCTTGGATGTTTTTCTTCATAAGAAAAGGCTTTCGTCTTGCCACTCTACCCCATAGCCCAGACATATGAAGAATACGGGAGATTGTTGCCACATGTACCGCACAGCCAGTACTTGCCAGATATTCCTGCAGCTTCTTTAATGTTGCTGTAGGCCTCTTGGTAGCCTCCCAGACCAGTTTTCTTCTCGTCTTTTCATCAATTTTGGAGGGAGCTCCAGTTCTTGGTAATGTCACTGTTGTGCCATATTTTCTCCACTTGATGATGACTGTCTTCACTGTGTTCCATGGTATATCTAATGCCTTGGAAATTCTTTTGTGCCCTTCTCCTGACTGATACCTTTTAACAATGAGATCCCTCTGATGCTTTGGAAGCTCTCTGTGGACCATGGATTTTGCTATGGGATGCGACTAAGAAAATTTCAGGAAAGACCAACTAGAGCAGCTGAACTTTATTTGGGGTTAATCAGAGGCACTTTAAATGATGGCAGGTGTATGCTGACTCCTATTTAACATGATTTAGAATGTGATTGCTTAATTCTGAACACAGCTACATCCCCAGTTATAAGAGGGTGTGCAGACTTATGCAACCAAATTATTTTTATTTTTTATTTTTATTTCCTCCACCTAAAAGATTTCAGTTTGTTTTTCAATTGAGTTGTACAGTTTATAGGTCACATTAACGGTGGAAAAAGTTCTGAAATTATTTATCTTTGTCTCATTTTTTTACAGCACAGAAACCTGACATTTTAACAGGGGTGTGTAGACTTTTTATATCCACTATATATATATATATATATATATATATATATATATAATGTCACTGCTGGGTACAGTAATGTCATACATATCCGCCTTTACCTGAAAAATGATGAATACATATGTAGCTAGATAAGGTCCATTCTTTTTTTTTTCTGTTCCAATACATTCTGCTGAACATGTAATAAAAGACCTTTGCTTGGGGTAATTTGTTGTATTAAACCTGCACATGTAGTAAAATACCACTATCCAGTTCTCCCCATGATATCTACTGCTGGTGGGGGGGATTTACTCTACTGCAGCTCATCATGCTTCAGCACTACTCAGGTCTCCATGAGACGCGGTTATGCCTGATGTAGCACTGTTTATCTAACCCCTATCGTGATCAGAGTAGTGCATGCATGTTACAAGGATCAGGAAAGCACAGAATTGTCCATCGGTGCAGCTGCCATATTGGTTGGCAAACCTGCAATGGTTGGCAATATTTTAATAATGACATATAACAACAAATCCCACAAAAGAATATCATGCCCATGCATATTCAATTGCACTACATATTAATAAAATAACTATTGAATGTTAATACATTACATTAGCACCAGGCACCTCCCTAAACATCCAATTAAAGAGCCTTCAATCTCTTCTATGATTGGCTCTTTTTAACAACCTCAATGGTAATAGTATAACGTACCATGGTGGTCCATAGGGACCCTCATGGTATAGGGGTTAATGTTAGGCGCCATGGGGATCATAAGGGACCCAATGATTATACTAAGGTCTAATTTCCACAATGCTAATCACGAATATATTTTATACTTAAATAAATAATATAACTAATATTCACATACTTATATACAATATACACTGCTATATATAACATATAAGCATACGTTGTATATTAATGGATGAATATTTTATTTAAATATAAAATGTATTGCAAACGCAGGGTTGATATTCATCATTGCAGGTTTAGTAAATTCTGAGAACTTGGGTTTTCACGGTAGATGCAAGTTACACACCCCTAACAAGCACATATCACACCCCAATCACTACAGCTATTGATCAGCCACGATGAACTGTGATGATCTAGCTAAACCATGGGAGAATGGGCCTTGATAAATTGCACAATGAGCTGAAAAGCTGGATAGAGGGTTTTCATGACCACTACTTCAAATGGGCTTGCCCAGAACCTGGTTCTGACCTACCCAGCGGTACGTGATGGTTCTTGTTGAAATCCCTGCTATCATGAACTGAACCAGACCAATACTGGACCACCAGGACCTCCACAAGAATAAGGGTAGCACCAGACGGAGTAGCAGATTTACCACCTATAATTCCTCTTTAGGTAGGTATAGTAGTATTAATCCCAAAGGTAAGGATTATCCTTTTCCTGGCTAATCAAGGAAGGAGACAACAAGTTTGGTGGTCTATGTGACTGTTTCCAGGCCTGTCACTTTGGCCTATGTCCTTTTAAACTATTGCTGTGGTTCCCCAATTATCAGTACCCCCGTTATCCATGACCAGGACCTACTACCCCTGTATGCGGGGAGTCTAGCGGATGCAGGCGCCCAGCGATCTGTCCGTGGTTCTCTGGTTTACCCCAGAAAGCTCTACGCTGGGACAAGTTACCAAAAGTAAGGACATGAATATACTTGAGGATCAGACTCCATGGTTCTCTGTAATGAGTAGTGTGTGCGGGTAGAGTCGGAAGGATGGAGGGCTGTGATCTGCTACTACTTGGAGGGCCAGGTTCCCGCTGGTGCTTAGGGAACACTCACATTGTAGCAGCCGACTGGGTAACGCCTCTAGTTTGCCAAAAATGTAGTTAACCTTGGGGAAGGAGACTGGAGACCACCACTTTTAGAGCTCGTTCAGACTTTCACGAATAACTAAAGTCATTCGTGGCTTGTATGGGCTATAGAGGTGAATGGTGTCCATTAGGTTTCAATACAACAACAGATCAAAGGGCATACTAGTAATATTAACTTGATCCCAATTGACCTTTGATTGTTTAAGTAAGTACCTTCAACTTTCTAGTTTGACAAGTATAGCAAGATCTTTGAAGTCTCCATTCACCCACTTCTTCCCCACAGCTATGAGTTTTATCCAGGGTGGTGCCTAGGATGATAGCCCCGCTGAGATTAAAGCACAGCTGCTGGTTAGAGATGGGAGAAACGATTAAAATGGTAACAACTATATGTCACAAGGGAACAATAACGGCTAATTAGATCTCATTTTCGCTGCACTTAACTGAATTTCCTAGGCTCCTAGATGTCTCGCAGCTGTTGCTTAGACCCCTAAAGATTTTTGGAGCCCTGTAGCCTGGTACCCCATAACTTAGACCCCATTACCAGAGGATGTGAGCCCTATGCTTTATAGTATTCCTAGGGGAGAACCAAACCTCTGGATACCAAACACACTACTGCCACTAACAATACACTATAAGCTCTACTGGTAACCACCACATCACACGGTTATAATCACACATGCCAACAAAGCAACAATAATTAATATAAAGCCATGCATGCCAATAGGGCAACAGTAACCCAAAGTCCAGGGGGTACCACTATTATGACAACCCTGATCACAGGGAAATAACAGTGCATATAACAGTCCATATTTCCATTTGATAGCCAATGTCTGCATGGAAAGGGATGCATTGTGCCACGCACCCCATGCCCTCCCAGGCGCGTAAGCATGCTCACTCCTTTAGTAATTCCCCCCCCCCCCCCCCCCCCCCTCCGGTCTCACATTAATGTCTTATTCTACAGTTTCATGTTCAATAAAAATTGCCTTGTCTCCAACCACATACAGTGCAGAAAACATCACCCATTTGTTATGTGTATAGGGAAGTTCCAAGTACACATAAGTACATTTATAGAAGTTTATATATATGTGTAAAATGGTAGCATATATGTATGTAAGATGATATGAGCTATTTAAGAATACAAAATGTTTTTAACTGACAGAGATTAGAACTGCTGCTATAGTTGGCTCCTGATGTCGCTCCTTTGACCAAATCAGAGTAAACAGCTATCAATTAAAAGTGTCAGAGACTGATATGGAACAGAATTTGTCTACTAATTGCTGTTTCCATCTCTTCTCAAAATACTTAACATACATAATTTTCTGTGCTTGTGTTCTTTAATAGAAAATAAACGCGCGTTTAGTTGGAACTCTCCCTTTAAAAACCTGCATATTAATCAATATTACTGAAATTTAGCAAAAAGTTGGATAAATATGAGACATTACTTAATAGCATGCAGATAATGTTGACATTATCCAGTTTCTAACTTTATATGTAATTTATACATCTCATGAAACCCTGTGTTTTTGCTCTGTATTTTTAACAATACAGCTTATACATTTTATATGAGAACTGGCTAATGTGGTTCATATATTATCTTAAGGAATTTAATAAAGTCCAGGATGGAAGTATCTTGTAGAAAATTAGGAATCCAAGAACAAAGGGTCAGGATTTTAAATTAGAATTGAGAGGAATCTGGGGAATGCGTGGAAGTACTATTTTACAGAAATAGTGGAAAAGCCTTTCAGAGCAAGCAGTTGGACAAATATAGTAAAAGAAATAAAGCATGCCTGGGACAGAATAATGCTATGCTATGGATTAATTAAAGAACCACTGCATGACGAAAAAAATTTAACCTTGAAAATTGTGAGACTGCTTAAGAACAGAAAATAATGTCATAAATCTAGTTTTGAATGACAAAACTATGGTGCGGCAACTGCCTTAATGAGATGAGAGTTTTCACTTCTGAAGGAGCAGGGCTTGCAGTTATATTTGTAAGCCTTTTGTTGCTGAGCACATGCAGGGGGAGAGAGTAGGTTTTAAACTTTTTGCAAATCATTTCCTTTCTCTCTCCTCCCCACCTACCATGCCTCAACTGTTTAGTAGATAAGAGATAAGAATAAGCCCTCAGGCTTCAATTTATCAAGAAGCGGTCAAGTCAGGAAAGATGGAACATTTCCATGCACATACTTCAAAACTGTTTTTATGTTAATGGTTTACATAGCTGCTAATGTTAGTACTTCACCAACATACAAAGTTGTTCCTAAAATACAGTGATCTTTTAAGACAGCGTTTTTTAACTTGATTTCTTTTATCAATAACTACTATGAAACACCTTGTACTACAAATATGTATCACAGCATTTCTGCCTTTTCAAGACGATTTAGCTTGGAGTGTTACAGAAGCAGCAAAGTCAATTTAATTACACTACTTTGTATACAAAAGATGAATAGAAAAGAACTTCAAAGACAATTTTTATACTAGATCCGCAAAAAAAGAGCAAACGATAAGAACGCTCTCAAAATTAGTGCATGTGTGTTCCCTTTCATCTAATAATTAATTAAAGCTTTTCAGTTCAATATAAGGAATGTATATTGAAGATTATATTGCGATCAAACTCTCTGCTTGCCATAAAATCCATCACTGCAGATTCTGCGTCACAGCGGCATGATGTTTGCTACAGGAAATATATTAGATACTACTTAGTTCCTACCTCCTGCGTAGCTCCAAAAGTACTAACACTTACAGGATCACTGTAGTTCAAGAAAAACTGCACACGTGGGAAGTGTGTAACAAACTACCATTTCTAAATGGGATATCAAAGGAAGTTTTTCTTGCCGCATCATAGGAGGGTATTTAATGATTTGTCAGTTATCTTTTTTCACAAAAACTTAATCAGAAATGTAACTACTCTTGGTGGCCTGTCTATGCGCCATAACTTCTGATAGCTGGAGCATAAGAGATGTGCTTATCTATTAGTGGATGGAGGATGGAAGAGAGAAAAACCTGAGCAAAATGTATTAGATAATTGGATCTCATTGGATTTTTACCCCAGCCCCCTTCTACCTCACAGAAGTAGGCAATGATAAATGAAAGTCCTGCTTTAGACAAATAAAAACACACACAACCCTCACCAAAGCTAGTTTTATGACCAGGTGTTACCTGGGATTGTGAGAGGGGCCCACTCCCATCCCGTCTTTTATTGTAGGAGAGGCGTTCTCTACGCCTTCATAAGCACTTCTGGCCCTCCTCTTCCTTGCACACTTTAATTCATTTTTGAGTCTGTGCCTGGAGGGTGTTTTTCAGCACTCTCTTATCGTTGGCTTCACCAAGCCCTTAGCTTGGAGATTTTTATCCTTTTTGTTGTTATTTGGCCCATTTTTGCTTATATGTCCATGAACGCATTTATATTGCTGGAGAGCCATGATTTTGAAATCGCACTGTTTTAGCTGGTCCACAAGAAATTCAAATCAAGATTTGAAAGGTCTTTGGCCCTTTTTCATCATCATGTGGCTTTCAACAAGCCATCCAGCTTTCCATATGTCATAAATCTGTGTTCACTTGGCACTACAACAATCATTTTTGACCCATCGGTGTCCTTGCCCATGCCCAAGGACTCATCCGGCTCTTTAGGAAGGCCATAATCGACAATTCAGCTACCCCTCACCGTAGGAGAGGGACCCGATCACAAATATATATATAATAGAGTAGACTTTATTGTCTTTATTTACCTTAATTTGCTTTTAATTACTGTATTTCAATATGAATATCAATCCAATACAGAGTTTAGGTATCGTATGGGGGTATAGTACAGTATTAGCTCGGCCTCTTAATAGTACCTCTCAAGCAACCAGAAACACATTTAATTGGCATCCACCAATCCCCATGGGTACCGGTTAACTGAGAGTCTACTGAATATATATATATATATATATTTTTTTTTTATGGACACTAATTCTCCAGCAGTTCAGTGTCACGAATTGGTATGAAGAACACTTTACCTGATTAGATTTTTAGAGGAAAAATGTACATACACAATTTCTCCTTTTGCTCTCATCTACACTATGCTGCTCTTCACACCTTTTTTACATTTCTTATAATTTGTGAAAGAATATGATAAAATTACTTGACTAATTCACAAAGAAGAAGAAGATCGCATTTGAAATAATACAAAAAGTTTATTTTGCATAAGAAATAATTGATCTATAGTGTAGAAACATTGCATTAAATACAGACAGTGTGTGATTGTTTTCTTCTCCTCTATTAAAACCGAAGGACAGTGAGCCTTATGGATGTCTGAACTGCAACATATTAAGTTCTACCCCATTGACTTTAACATAAATCAGATAAGAGCATAGTTAACCAGGTCTCCACTTGTTCTTGTTTATACTTCTTTTCAACTCACTGGTATGAAAAAGGAGGATCAAACACATTGCTTTGAATCTATCTCTGTTGTTTTGCGGTTAATCTCTAATGAAAAAAATATATTTTTCATGTTTAAAAAAACATTTATAATTTATGAAATATGCTCTTTTAAATGGACTACAGTAGCCCTTTAACTACTGGCCTGTTTGTAAGTATTGAAGATCAACACAGCAGTTATACATGTATACTTTTAGGCCTTAGTTTTAACAAAGGCAAGCTATATGAGCAAATGACTAAATCATATGATGATGGTAAAATTAGAAAATATTATCTCACTTATATTCTTTTGATATAGTACATTTTGATGTTGGTTGAAATATTTGGTTTATACAGGGAACCCTGCTTAATGCTACCTCTTTGATTGCTGATTTGCTATGGCGCTCTTTTCCCATCTAATTCCCCTCTTAGAGCTAAATCTCGCAATTGCTCAGCTTTTGCCCGACAAATATCGTTTGGCCATGGAAGAGTGCCATGTTTCACGGCTGTGACCCAAGGTCACATCCACAGGGGGAGTGTTTTCACACTGTCAGTGAAATATTGCTAGCAAGCAGACAGGACATGCTGTGTGACTGCATACAACAGCATTGCACTGGTAGCCTGTGGGTGTGGTAGATAATAGCTGTAAAGACATGGCACCCCACATGAGAAGGCACAGGAAGAAAAAGGGATGTTCCAAAAGGTAAACATATATTACTTTGGAGGTGTATTAGAAGTGAAGTGTAAATTATATTTGGCAATTTCATATTGGAGGGAAAAAATAATAAAGTCACCTAGTTAAAGCATTTACGGTATATAAACATCTTTGTCATAGTTCTTTTAATAGTTGCATATCACTTTGTGCTACAATACTGGAGCTCAAGACGAGAGAAAATAATTATTAATTAATCTAAACTCATAATAAAAGTTTGATAAGCAATTCTAGAATCTGTACAAGCTGCTATAGCACCTATGATAACCCTCACCTCACCGTCAGTAGGCATCAAGTATTCAGAGAAAAATGGAAAAAAGCATGCTCTAGCAAACTTAACCTTTCTACAGATTTTTAATGTACAATGTGTGTTTTACACTAGAGAATCTGTAGCTGAAAGACAATAGAATGAATCAACAAATATATTGTGAATTACTGTCAAATACCTTAGTTGAAAACTCTATTGTTAATCTGCAGGGATTCTACGCATTACACGGAAGCCTTAACTGTATATTTTAAACAAGAAAAACAAAAGGAAAATTGTCAATTAGGTTATCTCTGCTGAACCATGCATTTGGGGGAAATCTGCTGCTAAACTGCCAGATTTAATTATTGGGCTAAATGTGTGTGTTCACTTTGAGTTCAATTACAATATGTAATCAATCTCTGTCTAGGGAAACCTAATGAAATATTTCATGAATGATGGACTATTGCTGGATTTTGTGTCATTCAATGTGATGAATATACACAGTGTACAGGGTAGGAGAGGGTAATGGATGCAATGAAAACCTCCAAGCCTGGTCTACACATGGCTAGCATGCTTTCATTAAATGTTGTAGTGGCTAGAGTTTAAAGAAAATGTAAAATGTAAAATAACAGAAAACCTGATATTGCCTACAAAAATAAACATACATAACCATAATACAATATTTTAATTTACTTTCATGTAAGAATGTAAGCATGAACAGGATGTGTAAAATTAGATTTACTTCTAAGGATGACTAAGGATTTTGCTATTTTCATTATTGTTTGGTTTAGAAATATAAAATAAAAATACTGACTCAAAACTTTAGTGTCTTTATCAACAGGGACAATACAGAACAGAAAAGTAAAACACTGGGAATTATGAAATTGTATGTAGTGATAGATAGATACATAAATAGAAAAATTACAGTACATTAGATATGATCAGATGAGAATGAACATGCTAAATATTATTGATTGTTCTAATGGAAATTGTACCAGTGAGAGCTCTGTTTCGCTTAACTCAATTGTGGCATTATCACCCTGTAGCATATTAGGCCGACTCACAAGGAACAGTCCACATTACAGTAGTCTGAAGCATAACATTTGCACAACCAAGTGTAAGGATCTGTGTACCTGACTGTGTCATAGCTAGACCCCTTTTGCTGTGCTCTGAGCAACATAACGATATGGTCCTTGTACTTCCAGAGCATTGAACCAATAATGCATCATCACACAATGAAGTATGGGTTGCTAAGAAGATGTGCCCTTACAGATTATCATAGGCAAACCTTGATCATGCAAGGCTTATCCACTAAAATATCATCCTCATATGTACTAAATCTATGCCTATCTCATGCTTCAAGCTAATTTAAAATGTGTCATTATGGAGCGCCTCAATTATTGGTAACTACTTATCAGTTTCAGAAATGTGGCTTCCCGCGATCTTGTCTTGACCCTAGACTAGTTGTGATCTGTCTCAACCTCTTGTCCGTATACTTTTGTCTGACTCCTATATCATCCCACTTCTTGACCCGGATTCCGTGTGATACATGCCTATGATATTTCACCTTTCCACCACTATCTTTCGTCCAACAGAACCTGGGCCTCTGTTTAAAGGATTGTGTTTTTACATGTAAGACATATTACCCCTTTTTAATATATTGAAAATAATCCCATAAGAGAGTCAAAGCACAAGTATTACTCAAATTGGTCTCAGATGAAACATGCTCTAACATTGCTTATACAGTTACTTTTGCCAACAAATAGTGTATTTTCTGTCGAATACAAAGGAGACATATTTCGTAGCACAGTACTTTTCAAGAGACAGTTAATTTCCTTAAATATGTAACCACCAATAGTCATAGTTTTAGTTTTAAATGAAAAACTGGAGTGTCACATACATATGTACAGTTATATAAATGATTGCAAATTAAACAATATATTCCTGTCCTTAAATTGTATTTTTTATTAAATAATGGGAAGGTTTTATGGTGTTTGGAAGCTAATGAGAGGTAATGAAAATGTGCTGTAAGTTTGTATCAGAGAAAATGCCTTGTCAACTGGCACACCCTAAAATGGTGCCTGATGCTTATTTATTTAGCAAAAAAAATGCAATAATCATTGCTATAACTTCCGGTTTATGCTTTGCTATAAATATGGAGACTTTGCCATGCGGCACAGACTTCAGCCTTGGGTAAAAACTGTGTCATGTGCCATCCCGACGGATTCTGTGGGGTCCCTCAGCCTTGTGGGACTTACCAGCCGAAGCAAAGTATATAATAAACTTTGCTGTATGATTATTATTACTTTAATGTTGTTTGATTTTTCAGGACTGAATAAGTGGAGGGAGTTTTGATGTTATCCTCACCACATTTGTACAGATGCTTGCAAGCTCACTGTATTTTCAATTAGAGGCAATGTTAAACCATGGCAATATAAACCACATCAGCAAGTGATTATTATTATCATTCCTTTATTTGTAACGCGTCAACATAATCTGTAGCGCTATACTGGGATAAGTTAAATTAAAAAACAATAACAATATTAACACAATACAAAAGGATGGATGGCCTATCTTTGAGCTTAAAAACAATTGTGCACAGTGCTTTACCTAAAGCACTTAGCAAGACTGAAAACTCACAACCTTACAAACTAAAGGGTATGGGAGAGGTATAGAAGGATGTGTTGTGAATATTAAGGAGATAAGCTTCTTTAAACAGAAGTATTTTTAGAGAGGTTTTGAAGTCAGTGGAGTGACTGACAAGGACGTGCTGCAGAAACGGATTGTTGAGTTTGCATTTATTATAGATTGGAGTGGAGAGAGATTGGAGTGGTGATGGGGAGGCCAGCAAGGAGAGAGTTGCAGTAGTCAAAGCGAGAAATAAGAGAGTGGATTAGAATTTTTGTTGTGTCTTGTGTAAGATAGTGACGTATTTTGGAGATGTTTTTTAGGTGAAAAATTCAAGGTTTTGTGAATGATTGTATGTGAGAAATGAAAAAAACAACAGGGCAGGATCCAGTAGAACCCAAAAGACAACTGGCCTGGGAGGTGTGAGTGTTGATGGCATTCTCAGCAGTGAGATATATATGTGGAGTGGAAGCTGTAGTAGAGGGTGGAAAGATTAGGAGCTTGGCGACTTGTGCTAGAATAGAGGGGGGTAGATCTGGTGCTGAGAGGTAGATTTGAGTGTCATTAGATTAGAGATGATACTGAAAACCAGAAGATTTGATTAGTGTACCGGAGAAAGAAATATAGATGGGGAAAAGGAGGCGGCCTAGGACTGAACCCTGGGGTACACAAACAGTCAGGGGGTGAGTTGAAGAAGAGGTGCCAGAGAAGAAGACACTAAATGATCAATCTTCAAGGTTGGATGTGAACCATGAGAGAGCAGTGTGGAGGATGCCAAGATAGCGGACAATTTGGAAAAGAAGATTCTGGTCAACTGTGTCGAAGGCAGCAGAGAGATCCAGGGGAATTAGAACCAGGAGAATTAGGACAGAGAAATTACCCTTTGTGACTACATTTAAACAAATAAACAAAGGTGTCTACTTAGGGGCCCTTAAATAGGCTATAGCACTCTTGGGCCAGATACATTTACATACACATATCAATCGGATCCCAGCATAAATGGTTTGTCCAAAATCAAAATGGCAGGCATTTTTACTGTGATTTAAAGAGAAGACACCAGATAATCTAGTCACATTCTTGGGCATTGTTAATGAGGTGTATGTGAGCTGCTAAATAACGTAGAACATGAATGTAACAACTTATAACTCATGAATCAGCTTGAACATTTGTCCTAATCACTCCACAAACATGGAGCAATCATTGGCAAACAAAACACATTTCATAACTTCTTCATAGATGGTTAATCTTCTCTAGAGTTTGTTTTTTTAACTATATAAGAAACATAATTTTAGGTGGAGCTTGCCCTTTAAGGAGACCCTATGGACTTTATGCATATAAAAGAAGGGTTACGAGACTCTTAGAGGATGAACAAAGCATAATACTTTCCTCTACACCTCAAATATTTTTTTAGCTGAGGCATGGGGTTTCACTAAGACTTGCCTCTCAACAATACAATCAGCACGTTTAGTGAATAAGACTAGAGGGAAATTTACTAGGCACTTTCTCACCTGAAATGAGGTGAGAACAGTTGGGATAATGTGAGAAAAGCTGTTTTTCGCTTTAGGAAATAGCACATAGTAAACCAGGAGATAAAATGAGATACACTGTAGATGCTTAGTAAATTCCCAACATGATGCAAGGGAAATTATTGCAAGATCTTTATTTACCTCACCAGAATCTGAAAAGATTATTACATTTGGGCCATTGTTATGCTATTAAAGGAGGAGATACACAGGACATCATATTAAAAGTAGATTAGTTATAAATGTTTACACATTTTAAAAGTATTAAAAAAACAATTAAATTGACAAGGAATTCAAATCATTGGTATTGCTTATTTTTTGCAGTTAGAATATTTGGGACACATTATAACCATATCACTGCAGTCATACCGCGGCCCATGATGTGAAGACCCTGTCAGAATTGAGCTATTATGCAGAAATGGTAGTAGATACATGTATTTGTCTTGCAGAAGAAATAATACATGATAAAAAATTTCAAAAGACTTGTGAAACAGCTACAGGTTTATATTGGCTATATATCAAGATCTTGAAGAAGAAAAGCTGATAATGGGGATGATAATCTGCTTCCAACACAGTCACTGGAATGTCATAATAAAGGCAAACTGAAAGATCACACATCTGTATTAAGTTAAATATCTTTTAAATGTATTGCTCTAGTTAGCAGCAGCAATATAAAATTGTGTCTTAAATAAAATCTGATAGATGATATTGTAAGATAACGAACAATTCAAATGTTCTTAATAAAACATACTACATATTAGCATTTATTACCTTGAAATGTTCTTTTCTACTACTTGCAGGAGCCTGACATTTTGTTTGTGCACTGTTCATGTTCTAGGCAGATAAGATGTTTGTTCTAATACGGTATATTTGTCCATCTTAAGAAAAAATCTTTAAATGACCACTGTAGAGCATTTACAAGTAAAACGTACAAAAAAAAAAAGTCTGATCAGTCAGAATGAGCAAGCTCAATAAAGGGGACAGGGCGATGATGGGTCCTGCATAATCACTGAGCGGGGCATATGGGGCAAGGTCACAATACAGCTTTTACTTCTACGTATATAGCGGGAGCCAGTAACATAATACCCCCAGCCTGCTTCCAAGCTTTATTATGGGCCAGCCTCCTGACAGAGCTGTTCACATCCCCTAGTAGGCAAAGGGAGGAGGAAAATGATACATTAAAAAGTAAGAAAAACATCAACTTATTTTTTTATTTAATTATTTAAACTTTTTATTTTTCATCTTTTTAATTATATTTCATTAAATAATATATTAAGTGAGGAAGGGAATGAACAGAAAAAAGAAAGGGAAAAGGGGAGTCACATCATCAAAAGGCAGTTCATCAAATTACAATGGGCATTTGACGCATATTAATTTTCACTTTTACATTTAAAACTTGTATTTATGTTAAACTATATGCTGTATTATCTGCCCAACTAACAAACATATACGCTTTAATTGAAACTGCACTACAAGTGTTCTTTACTAAAAGTGAGCTGCTCCAAGGTTCATCCTTGTAAAACGTACATATGTAGTGGCAGTTTCTTGACAGCATTCATGGAGATAATTAGAATATTGTTTCAATCTAAACAAAAATGTGTTAAATTTTGAAACCTAAAATGTAACTTTATTGAAGATTGTGATGTAGTTAATATAATAAAAATATATCTGCAACTACAAAATATGAATCCATTAACTAGACGTATTTACAAAAACTGGATAATGGATAGAAAATAGTAACAAGAATCAGGCCCTTATGGGTCATCTTATGGGTCACTGTGTAAGTTGTCCAAGCTGACTATGTAACTTATGTAAAATGAACACAATTTAAGATGTCTATATACTTATGTGTGTACTGCAGTACACACATAAGTGTATAGACATTTTAGATTTTAAGGAAGCCGCTGCAGCAGTGAAATGAACGTCAGGTTTTTCAGATAAGTGATTTAAAGTTACTATGGATACTATGTGTTAATCTTGTAAAGTTCCTGAATGAGTAGAGGGAAGGAGAAAAATATTACGGCCTACAATAGAAATATATATATATATATATATATATATATATATATATATATATATAAAAAAAACATCCATATTTTTGATCATAGGTGAACTGATAGCAAATCACTGCTAATATCATATGGAACATGTGTTTAAAACTTAAAATGTTATTTCTTTTTGTTTTTAAGCACTAATGTTTCTACATAAATTGGACCTCCATAAGTACATAGACATCTTAGATTTTGTTAATTTTACATAAGCTTACATAGTCAGCTTGTGGATATCTGTTAAGACAACTCACAAACAGGGTGACCCATAAGTTCAAGGGTCTGGTTCTTGTTGCTGTTTTCTATCTATTAGCCCATTTTTGTACATATGTCTAATTAATTGATTTATATTTTGTGGTTGCACATATATTTTTTTTATTATTTTAACTATATCGCAATCTTCAATAAAGTTCAATTTTAGGTTTCAAAATGTAACACATTTTTGTTTAGATTATCTAGACTGGTGTTAAGCACCAAAAGTTGGAACATTTTTATTTTTGGAATCTTCACCAAATATCATAAAAATCTTTGGAGGTGTAACCAATCAAATACTACCTGTTGAGCCTATCCTATGGAGGAGTACATTTAACCTGCATAGAATCCAACAACTCAGATGGAGCAGTCTATTAATGGCTGAACCCTTCACAACACTGTTTTAATAGTTTATGAGATGGTTATCAAAATTTCCTTTGCTCAGGGTTTAACGTAAATTGATGTCTAACCTTTCAAGAATAAATACTAATACAAAACATGGAAGATTCTTGTTTCTTAAATGCAGCCATAGACTTCTGAACATCTAGTTTCTAAAACAGTGTCAGCTGATAATCAGGGACAAAAAAAGCAAAGATTATAAGTTTAAAATGTCACTGTGTACTGCCACTGCCCTTGGTCAAAATTGTTGAAGAACTGCAACTGAACATAGGATTATAAGGTTGTATGTCAGTAGTTGTAGTCCGTCCATTCTTTGTATCTATAAAGCTTAATCAACCATCAGGACATGCTTAAATATATTTACTGTATTTGTCAACTTACCCTGGAAGGTTGTTTAATTTATTTTACACAATTCTCTATAAGTATGAATTGAGTACATTACTTCTACATCTTATACCTTTTCTTTTTTTCATACAAAACAGCTACACATGTATTAAATGTACTCTGCAATGTTCATTTTGTTTGACTTCCCAGCCTCCCAACACAAGCACTATAAACACCCCGCACCTCTGTGATCAGCCCAGTACTAACATTACCGATGGGCTGACATTACTATGCAGCTGTCCTCGCTGAACGTCCAACATCTGGGATATTGCTTCTATGTATCTGGAAAAATACACATATGCAATACGGTCCCAGCCCAGCCTGGCTCTTCTCAATGTACGACTTCTGATGCTGTTTGCAGAGAAAGTGCAGACTCTCGAAGCCTCTAGTTGAATTGACAGGTACTTAAGTTTATTTGTCTTTTTCTGTTTTCTTCCATGTTTTATTATTTTGAGCATGCACATTTATAGCTGTGGGATTTCCAAAAAAAGATCAAGAAACGTCACGTGCATTATGCACTGTTATGGCTAGTTCTATAAAGCAATGACAGTTTTAATGATTTAATAATTTTCCTTATGGTCAAATATTTTTTCATTAAGGATACTGTTTTTTTTGTACTAATTGTACTCACACTATTATCAGTTTTCATTTTTTTAATAGCAGACAGTTTGTATATTCTTTATTTCTTTATGAAATCTATATTTAAAGATAAAAGCATAAAAATAAATACCCACTTCGTTTGAATACATTAACTTTGTCTAAAACCAGGGTACAAATCTACCCTTTTACAAATTAGATTAAAAGATATGCATATATACTAAATCTGATGATTTACAGTGTCTTGCATAAGTATTCAGTCCCTTTGGGCTTTTTCATATTTTGTAATGTCACAATCTTATATTAAATTGATGTTATTGTAATTTAATGTCAATGGCCTTCACAAAATAGACCATAGTATTTAAGTGGAGAAAATCTACATTATTTCATAATTTTTTACAAATAAGAAAAAACTGAAACGTATTCACTCGCTTTGATGTGAAAATCCCAAGTAAGCTCTAGTGACACCAGTTGCCTTCAGAAGTCACAGAATTAGTTGACTGGAGTCCAACTGTGTGTCATATAATATCAGTTTAAATACATATTTTTGGAGGCCTCATAGTTTGTTACTGTAGCATATCTAAACCAACAGCTTCATGAAGTTGATTTACCTTAAAAAGTAAAGGCTGAGAAACTGCAGAGTGCACTAATTGTGCCCAGGTGAGAGGGGTGTGGCTTGACTGTTAAACTTGTATAAAAGGTTTGTGAGCTGGTTTGGGGTCTGTTTACAAGTGGATTTACCTTAAAAAGTAAAGGCTAATAAACTGCAGAGTGCACTAATTGTGCCCAGGTGAGAGGGGTGTGGCTTGACTGTTAAACTTGTATAAAAGGTTTGTGAGCTGGTTTGGGGTCTGTTTACAAGTGGATTTACCTTAAAAAGTAAAGGCTAATAAACTGCAGAGTGCACTAATTGTGCCCAGGTGAGAGGGGTGTGGCTTGACTGTTAAACTTGTATAAAAGGTTTGTGAGCTGGTTTGGGGCCTGTTTACAAGTGGATTTACCTTAAAAAGTAAAGGCTAATAAACTGCAGAGTGCACTAATTGTGCCCAGGTGAGAGGGGTGTGGCTTGACTGTTAAACTTGTATAAAAGGTTTGTGAGCTGGTTTGGGGCCTGTTTACAAGTGGATTTACCTTACAAGTAAAGGCTGATAAATTGCAGAGTGCACTAATTGTGCCCAGGCGAGAAGGCAGAAGTTAATAGAAACCGGAGAAGGGGAACTTGTGAGCTTGCGAACATTTTCAGTATCAAGTGCAATTCTAGTAAAAGCCTAGGAGTTTAAATAAAAGGAGGGCCTTCAAAGAAAAGGGAGGGCAGATTTATAGTGCAAAGGAGGAAAACTTTATATAAATATATTATATTATATTCTTTATTTTCCCCACTGAAATTTCGTAGACAATAATAATAATTATGAGTCAGTCCAGTGGCAACCTTATTCAGTGTACATCCTGTCAAATGTATGCACTACTGGAACATATGATCCAGGGTCCATACCTCTGTGACAGGTGTGAGCATGTTGCCTCTTTGGAAGCTCAAATTGAAGATCTGGAGAGGAGAATTGCAGCACTTAGTGATATTGCTCCACTGGAAAGGGAATTGGTGCTCACGGAGCACAGTTTAGCTGGGCCTAGTATGGAGGGAGGAGCTGGGGCTAGGGAGGATGGCCAGGGAGGTAGCTGGTTTACAGTTACAAGGGGAAGCAGGGGGAACAGGAGGAGGCAGGCCAGTTCTGAGTTGTCAAACACCAACAGATTTGCCAGATTGAGTGAAACTGTTGGCGATGTCCATTCAGGAATGGCAATGCCAGATAGAGCTGTTCCCTCTAACAGCCGGGCGAACAGCTCTACTGGAGAAGAGGGAGGGCAGAATAGGCAGTGCAACAGACAGGTTTTGGTGGTAGGGGACTCTATTATTAGGAAGGTAGACAGGGTAATTTGTCACCCAGATCCCAGCAATCGAACAGTTTGCTGTCTCCCGGGTGCTCGGGTTCGGCATGTTGTGGATCGGGTGGATAAATTATTGGGAGGGGCTGGTAATGAACCGGCGGTCTTGGTACACATTGGTACCAATGACAAAGTTAGTGGAAGATGGAGCGTCCTAAAGAATGATTTTAGAGAATTAGGGAATAAGCTTAAAGCAAGGACCTCCAAGGTAGTATTTTCTGAGATACTACCAGTGCCACGTGCTAGCCCAGGGAGGCAGAAGGAGCTTAGGGAGGTTAATGCGTGGCTAAAAAAGTGGTGCAGTGCAGAGGGTTTTGGGTTTTTAGAGCACTGGGCTGACTTCTCACTTGGGTACAATCTCTATAGCAGGGATGGATTGCACCTTAATGATGAGGGCGCTTTTGTGCTAGGGAATAGGATGGTAGAACGGCTGGGGGAGTTTTTAAACTTGTAGGTGGGGGGGAGGGACTATATAGAAGTATTGGGGTAAATAGGGTAGAGAGGGAAAGGGATGAATTATTTACCCATGGGGGAGGAGAAGGGGGGAGGGTTACAATAGAAAGTAGGGAGATATTAATAGGGGCCTCAAATACAGTGGCAGGCACTTCACATCAGCAGAGCCATAGCAACATAAAGTGTATGATTGCAAACGCAAGAAGTTTGCCTGGGAAAATGGATGAGCTAGAAATATTAGCAGTACAAGAAAAATGGGGCTTAATAGGCATTACGGAAACATGGTGGGATGAATCTCATGACTGGACTGTTAATCTGGATGGTTATAACCTATTTAGGAAAGATAGGGGCAATGGTAAAAGAGGAGGAGGGATCTGTCTTTATGTTAAGCCTGAATTTAAGCCTATAGTTAGAGAAGATATTTATGCTGGCACTAACGGCATCATTGAATCCTTGTGGGTTGAGCTAAATAGTGGAGGAGCTAATTCTAAATGCATATTGGTGGGAGTATGCTATAAACCCCCAAATATAGCTGAAAGTGAGGAAATACAATTATTGTTACAGATTGGAAATGCAGCTAAGCATGGGCAAGTTCTAATAATGGGAGACTTTAATTACCCTGATATAAACTGGATAAACGAGACCAGCAGCTCAGCTAAGGGGAGCAGGTTCTTGAGTACACTCAGGGATCATTATCTAGCCCAGGTAATACAAGAACCTACTAGAAATGGGGCCATCTTGGATTTAGTCATCACAAGTAATATTGATATAATATCAAATGTAAAAATAGGGGAACCCTTGGGGAACAGTGATCACAACACAGTCTCATTTGAGATTGAATACAAAAAACAGAGTTGTAAGGGGCCAACAAAAACTCTAAATTTTAAAAGGGCTAACTTTAATGGGCTACGGGCAGCAATACAACATATAGACTGGGACAAAGAACTTACAGGGAAGAATACTGAAAATAAATGGACAACATTCAAATCCTTACTAAATAAACATACTCATCAGCATGTACCATGTGGAAATAAAATAAATAGGAGTAAATCACATCCCATGTGGCTTAACAATGACTTAAAGATCATGATGAGGAAAAAGAAGTATGCATTTAAATTATACAAGAAGGAGGGAACAGAGGCATCTTTATGTGATTATAAGGAAATCAACAAGGCTTGCAAAAGGGCTATTAGACTGGCTAAAATAGAAAATGAGAAGTCAGTTGCAATGGAAAGTAAGACTAACCCTAAAATATTTTATAAATATATTAATGGGAAGAAGGCCAGGAAGGAATCGATAGGACCATTACAATGTGACACAGGCCATCTGATAATTAGTGACCAGGAAAAGGCAGATGAGCTAAATAGGTTCTTTTCTTCGGTTTACACAAGGGAGGTACCAGTGGTTGGGACACTGCAACATAATGGGGCTACACTACCTTCACTAAATAATTGGTTAACGCAGGAAGAAATACAAAAGAGGTTGGAGAAAATAAATGTTAATAAAGCCCCAGGTCCTGATGGAATACATCCAAGGGTACTGAGGGAGCTGGGTTCTGTAATAGCCAAACCATTATATCTAATCTTTAAAGACTCGCTCACTACAGGGTCTCTACCAGATGACTGGAGAAAAGCAGAGGTGATACCTATATTTAAGAAGGGATCTAGAGCAAATCCGGGGAATTATAGACCAGTGAGCCTCACTTCTGTAGTTGGGAAGCTTTTAGAAGGGTTAATAAGGGACAGAATACAAGAATATGTCTATTTGAACAGGATCATAGGTAGCAGTCAACATGGATTTATGAAGGAAAGGTCGTGTCAGACCAATCTAATTAGTTTTTATGAGGAGGTTAGTAGGAACTTGGATCAGGGCAACTCAGTGGATGTAGTCTTTTTAGATTTTTCAAAGGCATTTGATACAGTGCCACATGGAAGACTAGTGAGCAAACTAAGGGATACAGGAATTGCAGTAAATATCTGCTCATGGATCGAGAGCTGGCTAAAAGACAGGAAGCAAAGGGTTGTTGTAAATGGAACATACTCCGATTGGTCTAATGTGATAAGTGGGGTTCCTCAGGGCTCAGTATTGGGTCCTCTCCTTTTTAACATATTTATTAATAACATTGAAGTAGGACTCGAATGTAGTGTCTCCATTTTTGCTGATGACACTAAGTTGTGCAAGGTAATAAAATCAGATAATGATGTACTTTCCCTACAAAAGGATTTGCATAAATTAGAGAAATGGGCGGCTAAATGGCAGATGAGATTTAATACAAATAAATGTAAGGTTATGCATTTGGGAAGGAACAATAGCCAAGCAATCTATAATCTTAATGGAGCAAATCTAGGGGTATCAGATATTGAAAGGGATTTGGGAGTACTAGTGGACAACCACCTAGGTAACAGCGCTCAAAGCCAAGCAGCGGCTGCAAAGGCAAATAAAATATTAGCATGTATTAGGAAGGGTATAGAAGCCAGGGAAGAAGATATAATTCTGCCACTATACAAATCTCTAGTACGCCCTCATTTGGAATATGGAGTACAATTTTGGGCACCACCTCACAAAAAAGACATCTTAGAGCTGGAAAAAGTACAGAGAAGGGCTACAAAACTAATAAGGGGAATGGAGGGGCTAAGTTATGAAGAAAGACTAGCAAAATTAAACTTATTTTCGCTAGAAAAAAGGCGTCTAAGAGGAGATATGATTACGTTATTTAAATACATCCAGGGTCCATATAAGGCTTTGTCAAGTGAGCTTTTTGTAGCAAGAGATTTTCAACTGACAAGAGGACATCCGTTGAGGTTAGAGGAAAAAAGATTTCACCTTAAACAAAGAAAAGGGTTCTTCACAGTTAGGGTGGTTAAACTGTGGAATTCTCTACCAAAGGAGGTGGTGACAGCGAATTCGATAGACAACTTCAAAAAGGGGTTAGATATATTTCTGAATAAAGAGGGCATTCAAGGCTATCCTAGATAACTAGCGAAGGAATATTGATCCAGGGAGAAATTTGATCGCCAGTTTCTGGGGTCAGGAAGGAATTTTGCTTTTTTTCCCCCTTATGAGACAATTGGCAAAGTTTCAATGGGGTTTTTTTTATGTTTGCCTTCCTCTGGATCAATTAACAATAATTAACAATTAACAATAATAATAAATAGTCCAAATTAAAAAGATCAATAGAGATCTAAAAAGGTTGAACTTGATGGACTAACTCTTTATTCATTCTCCAATACTATACTATTAATAATTATTTAATCAATAATTTAATTAATAACTAATCCGCATATTGCAGATCAGAGGAGATCTTAACAGGTTGAACTTGATGGACTGAAAGTCTTTTTTTTTTTTTTTTTGACCTTAATTACTAAGACCAAGAAGCTATCAAAAAAATCTCGAGAAGCACCATTCGGGGTGGGTTAAAAAAAATATTGAAGCTTTGATCATCTCCAGAGTGCTGTTAACTCTGCCTAATGAAAAATATCCACCAAAACACAGCGACCAGGTAAGGAAACAACCAGAAGGCCAATGGTAACTCTGAAGAGAGATCAACAACTTAGTCAGGAGAAAAAGTCCACGGGACAACCCAGATACTGCATAATATAATTGGTCTTTATAGAAGAGTGGTGTGAGGAAAGGAAATTGGGATTTTTGGCTTTGATGGAAGTAAGCTGCGATTGAGCTAATCTCAAGGGTTTGCAGCTCGAGGCCCGTAAGCCGACTGGAGGCCACAAATTGAACAGCTAAGTAGCTTGCGACCTCCCCTTGCGGCTACTTATGCCAAAAACGTAGGATTAGAATGAGGCCCATAGATTCTAGAGGAAAACCTATTCAGTCTGAAAGAGCTACACTGATTTAAAAACCATGGACCTGAATGTCTTTGAATGACTCAGTAAAAGCCTAGAGCTCAATCCCATTGACAGTAAGGGGCAAAAATGTAAAATTGCTGTTCTACTATATCTATCTCTACCACATATCAACTACTAAACTTTCTGTAAAGTAGTGTTTTCATAAATATCTCCTAAATCTTATACTTTCCATCTTTAAAGGACCTCTGTAATGCTACAACAACAAAAGGTAGCTATTTAATTAGCAATTGATTGTCGGGGTCCATGCCCAGGGTCTTGTGCCCCAGTAGCTACAGGCTATGTGATGTAGAGACAGATCTGTCTGAAGTATCTCTCCTAGATTTTGATTGGTTGTTGTTAAGCCCCGGTCTTTCTACCAGCCAATCGCACCTGTGATTGAGAGTGCTTCTGGTTGCTCCTGTGTCTTCCTGCTCTGTTTGGCTACAGTTCCTGCTCCAATCCTGTTCCCTGTTAGATTGATGTTTTCCTGCTGACCTAGATTGTTACTGACCTCGTTGAATTTCTGCCGGTCCCTGGTCTTTGGCTTGTTTAACCATTCTTTGCCTGTGCCCTTGAACTTGATTCTTCAGACTTGCCATTCTCTGGTACATCGCCCCTGAAGAGTTTCACCCGGGAAACCCTGACTGTGATCATTAATATTATTCATATTTAGTGGTTCAAAAAAGCAATGTTAAACAATACATTTACCTTTAAATATCAGCATCTAAATCTCCAGTTGAGATTTTTTTTCCACATGAGGCTACTAAAGACTTGGAAGAAACTCTTGCTCGGAGGCAGAATTAAATTGGCAGTCCCAAGAATTCATTGGCTGAGGGCTTGCTGTGTTAAAGTGGTTTACCCTGGCAACCAGGAGCTCATATGCTGCTAGTTCGACTGGAGGCTCACAAACTGATTTTTCAAAGCAAGTTATACTGAATTTTAATTGTGTCAGGTCAGTAAACATATTTTTGAAAATGCTGAAATGGCTCTAGATAAACATTTCTTAACATGTAGCTGGAAAAAAAATTTAGATAATATTATATTTTGTCCTCAGTATAATTGAGTTACTTGAAGGTTGCTTTACAGATGCCAATTGTGGTGATGAGTGTATCTGCTGGACATTTTGGGCACCACATTATCAAGGTGATGAGCAATCAGTTGGGGACTTTACTAAAGGATAGGGAGAGGCTGAGATGTGTTTCGATAATCAAGCAATTTACTAAATATTTTTTTCTTCTAAAAATACAGCTAAACATGACTTGAGCATACTTTGGGCTTGATAGGGCCATGCTACCACCGCTAGCCCCTAATAGTCCAAAACTAATTCTATGGGGGTACAGGTCAGGTTGATAGCGCATGGCTCAGTAAGGTTTAAAGAAAGGGAATGTAGATGTATTTGTAGATGGTAAGCATATTGCAGGGTTCATTTTAATATTACACTTCATGACTTTTGTAGTAAAGATCAATATACAAAATTCAACTTATTGTAAGAAAAAAAGTTGTTTTGTTGTTAAAAAATCTTGCATTGCATCGAAACTGTTGTAAATATATGGAATAAATAGACAGCAGCGGAGACGTTTTTAGCAGACTAAGCCACAGTTTAAAAAGGATGGTGGAAAACCAGCTAATTTCATTGTCTTCACCAAAGATGAACCTTTATAATGACATTATATTCAATAGTTGTTTATACTAATTACTACAACATAAAGGTTATAAAAGCTGGACCATTACCATGGTGTTTTAATTTTCAGTGTTCTCAAACACTTCACACTTTAGTACATCTGTCCCAGTGAGTGCATGGACTTCTCTTTAAGAACTTTACTCTGGGGCTTAAGAATAGCCTAGAAGTTACAATTTATCTGTCATAATGTAAAGATTATTTTAATGGTATTTGGTCATGCCCAATAAAACCAATGGACTGTCAAACTCTTTGAGTTTGTAAATTGGATTAAACAATTAAGTGTTATTTTTATATAATTAAACTAAATTGTTGAATTAAACTTTTACTGACTTTTTCAGATGTACTAGTAAAACATTGAATAGTTCATGTTCTCTGGAGACATGTTTGTGCAAAGCAAGTCCCCGAGAATTGTGTTAAACGTATCCCTGCTGAAGCATAGGTGGGTTAACCACAATTACTAAGCATCAAAGTCTTGAGCGTTCAATTTGTAATATTTCTCTTAAAGGAATACTGTCACCTCAACAAGTTTGTGTCATCTTAAAGAGAATTAAAAACGTTCTATACATTGTAGTAGCTGTTTTCCTATGCAGTAAATCATCTGAGAAATATTCATGATTGTTTGGGATTGTCCTAAATGCCAATATGAGGCTCAGTTTGTACTTGATAAGGGTGGTGAAGGGCATCTAACCATAGGGGCATTGTTTCACCACAACAAAGACAGATAAACAGACTGTAATCTTACTTAGTACATTAATCTAGCTAACTAGTACTTGTTCACATAATACAACACATATATCCTTAATATCTCAGGAATTATAATAATACTAGCGACTTGCCCGTCAAAAAATGACGGTCAATAAAATTTAAATGTTGTGAAATTTATTTGCAACACAAAATGAGTCTACTACATTTGTCCCTTTTTTGTTTCTAAAAAGAAATACACATTTCTTTTTTTAACTTTTTATTTTTTGTAACTTTCAACTTATATTTCATAATCCTTTTTTTTTTTAAAAACAATATAATAATATCTTAATTTTAATGCATACATATTGTACTTTTTAATGCATACATATTGTAAAGTGTAACATGAAATTTTGTAACAGGCAACTTGTATATTATACAATCTTTCAACCTTCTTTTAACAATACTAACACTTTTAAATAGATATTTATCACTTAGTAACTGCAGACTATATTAACTTAGAGTAAGTACATTTTTTTACAAATAATTTTTTTTTTTTTATTTGTAACATTTTTGTTAAACTCTCGTTAAACTAAATTACCATTGAATTCAGAGGAAGGCAAACAATAAAAACCCCCATTCAAACTTTTGCAATTATATCTTAGAGGGAAAAAAATTAATTCCTTCCTGACCCCATTAACTGGCGATCGGATTACTCCCTGAATCAATACTTTTCCAAATCTTATGAAATGATTCAACTACATAGTAACAATACATGTTTGCCTATAACATATCTCTTTAACAAACAGTTTTTAAACTTTTTTTTTGTGGGACCAATCATATGAACATGAAACTTGTAACCCATTTCAATATGTTTAAGGATGTTTAAGTTTTTTTTTTATTTTCTGTTTCTCTTTTATGCAAATATCACATAGCGTTTCCAAAGTGAAATAGTGGTCTCCTATTTAAAGAGTCCCAGAGTACTTACATTTTGTACTGGAAGTCAAACCACTGTTCTCTATGGATTTTTTTGTCCATTGTATATAGTTTGTTCTTGAAATGTTGTTTTTGTGCAATAATATTGAGTACCTTAAAATGTTGTCATAGAAATGAAACTACTCTACTCTATGTTTACAACACCTCATAGTACACAATGTTTTTTGTGTAAACGCATCCATCGTCTAATAAATGACCCTGACTTTCATTTTCGTCAACAGTCACTTTAATTTCGTTTGGATTGGTGCACCTTGAAAAAGCAACATAGAGTTGTCCATGTGCAAAAACTGGTTCCTTTAAAAAAATCCCAACAGACTTAAAAGTTTGGCCTTGTGATTTATTGATGGTCATGGCAAATGCCATGATAACTGGAAACTGTCTCCTTTGAAGGACAAAAGGCAAACCACTCTCGCTTGGAGCTAAATCAATTCTTGGTATAAAAACTCGGTCACCTCTATGGGTCCCAGTTATAATTTCTGCATGTATAAAATGATCTTTTAACTCATGCACAATTAATCTGGTGCCATTACAAAGTCCTTTTTTTGGATACATATTTCGCAATAACATGACAATTGCACCTTTTTTCAATTGTAAAATATGTGGTGGCATTCCAGATGGTGTTAAGGAATTAATAAATTCGATACTAAAATTCGATTCACTCTCTTTATCATCAGCCAGAACAGAATCTGCACTGTAATAATTCTTCTGTGGTGCATTGATGTATTTTAAAATGTCATTATTTACATTCAAGGCATCGATATTTTTTGATGTTAATATCACTTTGTTTGCAATGTCTGAGTAATCCTCGTTATTAAGAGTGTTTAGAAATATGGCTGATATCAGTGATTCGTTGCAAACCATTTCTGATGGAATTTCAATAGTATCATTTGGTAAATGCTGTATTTCTGGATGTTTTCCTTCTCCGATTTTAATAAGCCAATCATTGAATTCATTTTGGCCTTCAGATCTCATATTTAATTCTAATTTGAGATGTGTAAATATTTGCCACAGTTTACTGGTCTTGATACATGTTTCAATGATCTCTGTTCTATTTCCGTGTGGCACAACAGGTAATGTTTGCCGAAAATCTCCTCCTAACAGCATCACCTTTCCACCAAATGGCAACTTATTATCCATCACTTCTTTTAAGAATCTGTCAATACATTGCAGTGCGTGACATGACATCATTGTTGCCTCATCTATGATAATTAGTTTCGTTAGTTTAAATTTTTTTGCTTGTATAGAATTGAGTCGAATATCTGACACTGATGTTTCCAAAATGGGAACTGGCAGCTTAAATCCACTATGAACAGTTCTACCACCATCTAACAAAAGTGCAGCAATTCCAGTTGTTGCAAATGGCATAGCTATCTGACTGTGTGATCGAATATAACTCATCAAACAATTGTAAAGATAAGTTTTTCCAGATCCACCTGGGCCGTCTAGATAGAAATACCGGTCTTTGACCATTTCATCATCTGTAGCATTTGTGATGGCCTGAAATGCTTCTAACTGTTTAGTATTTAATGTTGCCAGTTTTTCTTGTGTTTTTTGTTTTTGTAGCTCAGTGTCATAATCATCAAAATTAATGTCATCTATAAGTCCTGGATCCGGTAAATTAAAACTTGAACAATTTAATCCATGAGCAAACAATATTTCTTGAATTTCCAACAATGTTTTTAACAGAGCGATTGGTTCTCTGTAACGTTTCAAGAAGTCTTCTGACATGTTTAATTTAAATGTTTCCCACAAAGTGAAAGCATCAGGTACATTGCAAAATATGCATATGAATGCAAATTGTTGTCTCATTTGCTTTGGCATTTGACATAGCGCTGCTTCTTCCAGACACCTCTCCCATTCTGTATCATCAGCTATGAAATTTTGCTGTCTTGCAGCTAATAGGAATGTATCATAAACGATGTCATTGACTGTACGTAAATGCTCAAAACTCTGTGCACCGGGAACATGTAGCAGAAGTAATCTTAAGCTGAAACGTTCAATATCCCTTGGACTGACGGTATAAATGCGTGGTATAATTTTTTGTGCATCTCTTCTTCGTTCTTTCCATTGACCATTTACAAATACATAGTAATATGGTATCTCTATGTATAAAAATTGTCTGGCCTGCGTATCCTGACAGTTTAATTTAAACCATGCTATAAGTGTGGTATCTCTGTCTTCACTTTGACATAATGCAAGTCTTTCATTTCCTTGAGTAAAGCAAACCATCTGACTTTGAGGCAAATGTACAGCTAAGCGATAGATAGCATGTGACCGATCATGCATCTCAAATTTCAAAAGGCGCCACATTGCTTCAGGAGCACTAACATAGCGAGCATCTAAATAATTTGATAGTTCATCGTGTACAATTGGATTTTCGTTTTCATTTACAGCACCTTGTACAACAACAGTAGCTGCGTCATATCCTTTGTATATATATTTATACACATACTTAATTGATTTAATCGAAGTGCAAGCTTCTACATTGATGTGTGCATTGTACTTGATGAGCAAATGTGGATTGTATGGAACAACAAATCTATTATCAACCTTTTGGCCCCGGATAATAGCTGTTTCTCCTTGTGTTCTTTTATACAAAGGATATCCATCACAATTAGCATAAGTTTGCATTTGAAATTGTTTTGGGAATTCTTTTGTACATTTTTTATTTTCCATACATGGTGAATTAGGATTCATCTCTCCACATGGGCCATGAATCATTCTATGTGTAACAATCTCCCAAAGTTTTGTATATTTTTCTTGGTCTGGCAATTCGGCAGAAATGACTGAATCCACTCTCTCTGCAGTTTTCAACTTATCTTTTTCCTGCAGTATTAAAAGTATGTGAGCATGTGGCAGTCCTCTTTTTTGAAATTCAATAGTGTAAACAAATGCCATACATTGTCCAAATAATTTTGCTTTAGTGATATCATGTATTAATGAATTCAGTTTGATTTTAAATACTCTTGCCACTAAATCTGGTCGGTCAGATGTAGTTTGTCCCAAATACAAATTTTCCTTGATCTCTGGCCATTGGGGATTACACGTGAATGTAATAAATAAATCTGGTTTTCCAAATTTTGTGACAATAGCCATGGCATCATTATACCTTTCTCGCATATTGCGAGGAGATCCTTGGAAAGTTGATGGCAAAATAATTGCTCTTCCAGCTGGAATGTCTCTGTTTGCAGCTATTTCAGCCACATAATCCATTAATCCACAATACTGTTCAACTCGTAATTTTTTTTGTTGAAATTTAATGAAATTTAAATTATTGGCTTCAACTTGTAGATATGAATCAATAATCCATTGTTGAGTGAGTTTGCCTCCATGTAAAATTGGATTAAAGCAGTCACGGATAGCAGTTTGTGCAACTTTATATTCCAGCATTGAAACATTAGATCTAATGCGAAGTTTAGTATTGGGATAAGTTTCCAATTTTAATTTTGGTTCCCATCCAGGTTCACCATTTGGAAAGAAAATGGGATATGTCATTGGATCTAAATTACAACTTAATATATTGATGTTGATAAATGGTTGTTCTTCATTGCGTGGATATATTCTAATATCACGCTGAAAAGGTGGTTCACCATCCTCATTTTTAAACACCATAGCAACCTCATTTACTGTCGGTAAATTATATCTTCTTTGATCAGTGTTGCGATCTCTTTTTAACACCATATTTACTCTTGGTATAGGCAATAGATGTCTTTCAGCATGTTCCTGTTGTTCTTTTTCCAGCTGTGCTAATTGTTTGTATGCTTTACTATATGGGTTGTTTTGCATAATTTTATCCAGCTGTTCAAAGACTATGCGCAAACACTGTCTATTTTCTGGTAGTGTCATTCTTTGTTCCACAGCTTCCATCGTATCCAAGACATACAACTGTGCAAATTTCCTTGGCTCTCCTTCTTGTGGGTGTAAATGTGAAGTTCGGTGGTATATTTGACCTTGAATTTTGAAACAATAAGGACCATGTCCTGGTACATTTTCTGCTAAAGTTGCACCCATTGAAGCAAATGAAATTGCACTGTTATAAGACCTGATGTTTTGTTTGAAATTATTATAATTTGGAAATGTTGGATCACTCATAATACATTCTAAATAATATGGAAATGGATGTCTTAGTGGAAGTTTCACCTTTCCTTTCTGACAGCAACTAATGAAATTTCCATCAGTAGGTCTTTCCTTTATGAAATGATAGGCCCCACAAAACTGACAAAGCACATTAAGTAACCCACAATAATGAGTATCTACATGTACTGCAGTATTGAACACATTGTCATGCATTTTTTCCACATATATATCAAACCCACTTTCTATATGTACATTGTTGTCATGTGTGTCTACATTTAAGTCATTCTGCACAATAGAATCATTAGACACTGGTTCACATAGATGTTTTTTTTTACTTTTCCTTTTTTTGCAAGGCCCAACAGACTCACTTTTGGCTTTCTTAGCAATCTTTCTTTTATTTAAAAGTCTCTGTTGATCTTCTTCTCTCAAGCGTTGTGAAGTTTCTGGTGTATGAGCATCTCTCCACCTTTGCTTCCTTTCCCTTGCCAATCTTCTTTTGCGTTCCATTTTGTCTTCTCCATTATCTTCCATTTTTTAATCTGTAATAGTCAATATAAATATTAATTAGTCTTTCTTCTTATTTTTGTGTACATATGTCTTTTTACTTTTTGGACTGTTACATTAAAGTTGATGAATAAACGTTATCCTTGTTTCCAATGAAATAAATGAAACCATTTTTCAAATTATTTTATTGACATATATTAAATTGGTAATAACTGGACATATATATTTATTATATCAATTATTCATCTTTCAATTCATTTTAAATCCTTCTTGATTCACTTCACTGCATACATTTTTTTTTTTTTTGGCAAGTGCTTCTTCGTTTTGTTAAATGTTTGTATTGCTTCGTATTGTCTATTCAACTTTCCATAATTTTTTTTAACATATGCTGTTTTGATGTGTCAGGACCAAATTAAATATTTACCTGCAAAGACGGTCTTGATGTTGTTCAAAGGCTGCAAACGTCACACTGTGTGTTTATTCACTTTCCTTGATCAATAATCTGTAATTTAAATTTTAGAATCTTTGTATTATTTCACTTCACCCATATCATGAAATAAACATCAATCAAGAGACATATATTTTTATTCCTTAAAAACCTGAAAGCAAATTCTTTAATATGTTCCTATAGTAATCTAATACAAAACTGTTTTTGATATTACTCATTATTAATAATTAATTCATTAAATAAAGTGCATTATGAATGTTATTTTTAATTCTTTCACACAGGTAAGCACAATATCTAACGAATTAATTACTAATGTAATATACATTATTAATTAATAATTATATTTAATGTACATTATTAATTAATGCAGAATATATAAGCAATTATTAATTTAATGTACATTATTAATTAAATTTAAACTGAAAACATAAACATGAGTCTATCTGAGAATTAAATTATTAAAATCATGTACATTCTTAATTAATGAATCAATGTGTTTGTTTTCTGCATATTCTTAAACGCTAACATTTTTGATATTACTGTTTAGTAATAATTAATTAATTGTAGAAAGTACATTATAAACGTTATTTACAATTCTTTTACACAGGTAATTACAATATCCAATTAATTAGTAATGTAATCTACAATTAATTAATGTTCAATATATAACAAATTAATTTGTAATAGAATGTACATTATTAATTAATAATTACATTTAATGTACATTATTTATTAATTCATGAATAAATGTGTTTCTTTTTTATGGACATTCTTAAACGCAAACTCACTTTTATATTAATGCTTAATTCATTAATTATTTAATGTACATTATCAATAGTATTGTCAATTGTTTCACACAGTTAAGCTCAATATTATATTTCTGTTAATGAAATAATGTACATTAATTTAATAGTTAATTGGTTATATTTTATTGATTATTAATTCTTAATTAAATAAAATACATTATGAATATTATTTACAATGTTTCACACATTTAAGCACAATATATAATCAATTAATTATTAATTTAATGTACATTATTAATTAAATTTAAACTGAAAACATAAACATGAGTCTATCTGTGAATTAAATTATTAAAATCATGTACATTCTTAATTAATGAATCAATGTGTTTGTTTTCTGCACATTCTTAAACGCTAACATTTTTGATATTACTGTTTAGTAATAATTAATTAATTGTAGAAAGTACATTATAAACGTTATTTACAATTCTTTTACACAGGTAATTACAATATCCAATTCATTAGTAATGTAATCTACAATTAATTAATGTTCAATATATAACAAATTAATTTGTAATAGAATGTACATTATTAATTAATAATTACATTTAATGTACATTATTTATTAATTCATGAATAAATGTGTTTCTTTTTTATGGACATTCTTAAACGCAAACTCACTTTTATATTAATGCTTAATTCATTAATTATTTAATGTACATTATCAATAGTATTGTCAATTGTTTCACACAGTTAAGCTCAATATTATATTTCTGTTAATGAAATAATGTACATTAATTTAATAGTTAATTGGTTATATTTTATTGATTATTAATTCTTAATTAAATAAAATACATTATGAATATTATTTACAATGTTTCACACATTTAAGCACAATATATAATCAATTAATTATTAATTTAATGTACATTATTAATTAAATTTAAACTGAAAACATAAACATGAGTCTATCTGTGAATTAAATTATTAAAATCATGTACATTCTTAATTAATGAATCAATGTGTTTGTTTTCTGCACATTCTTAAACGCTAACATTTTTGATATTACTGTTTAGTAATAATTAATTAATTGTAGAAAGTACATTATAAACGTTATTTACAATTCTTTTACACAGGTAATTACAATATCCAATTAATTAGTAATGTAATCTACAATTAATTAATGTTCAATATATAACCAATTAATTTGTAATAGAATGTACATTATTAATTAATAATTAAATTTAATGTACATTATTTATTAATTCATGAATAAATGTGTTTCTTTTTTATGGACATTCTTAAACGCAAACTCACTTTTATATTAATGCTTAATTCATTAATTATTTAATGTACATTATCAATAGTATTGTCAATTGTTTCACACAGTTAAGCTCAATATTATATTTCTGTTAATGAAATAATGTACATTAATTTAATAGTTAATTGGTTATATTTTATTGATAAATAATTATTCATTAAATAAAATACATTATGAATATTATTTACAATGTTTCACACATTTAAGCACAATATATAATCAATTAATTATTAATTTAATGTACATTATTAATTAATAATTCAATGTAATGTACATTAATAATTAATGCACAATACATAACCAATTATTAATTTAATGTACATAATTGTCCTTATTAAGTAACTAATAATATAGTAATTAATTAATGATACTTCTTAAAATGTACCTTTTGTAATTCAATGTTCCTGAATCAGTATCCTGAAGAGCTATCAATCTCTTTCGATTTTCCAGCATCCGAAAATGTCCAGTCACACTGTCATCACCTCAGGAAAAGGTGTCAGTAATGTGTCAATTGTGCCCTATATATAGGTTTTTGCGCGAGCCAAATGCATTGTTTTCGGCGGGAAATACGGGTGCGCGAGCGAAATGCATTGTTTTCGGCGGGAAATACGCTGTTGCTCGAGACCAATGTGTTGTTTTCGGCGGGAAATCGGAGTTGGCGCGAGACAAAGGCGGGAAATCGTAGTCGGCGCGAGGCAAAGGCGGGAAATCGTAGTCAGCGCGAGGCAAAGGCGGGAAATCGGAGTCTACGCGAGACAAAGTCGGGAACTCCGTGTTAATCCGGAAATGTGTGGTGTGCGTCTTATCGGATTTTCCGTAAGTGTTTTCCGTGGCTATAGTGCTGTAGCCTCGTTTTCGTTTTGTTCGGCCGCCATTTTTTCTCTCGCTTATTTTTTTTAAAGTGTCTAAACTCTTTTATTTTGCTTTAAATGAAGGCGATAGTTTTTGTTTTGAGGTCCAGGATGCTTCCTCTTGCTGTCGGTAACTTTTTTATTTATGTGTTCTGTGTATTTAGTGTGTTTTATCTTTTTTCTTGTCCGCGGGTTGCGTCCGATTTTTGCGATGTCGTAATGTGTCTTATACGCCGTCACGGATTATCCGTAATGTGTCTACGCCTTTTTTTTCGGCCGCCATTTTTTCTGTCGCTTATTTTTTTTTTTGTGTTTACATTTTTGTATTTTAAGGTAAATCAATGTGTAACTCGCTTTCTGCAGGTCGTGGATGCTCCCTCTTGCTATCGGTTAGGTTTTTATGTATGTGGTGTGTGTAGTTATTGTTAATTTAAATTTTTATGATAGGCGGTTTGCGGCCGTATTTTTTTACTACGTTTTAACGGCTCGCCTCGCTACGCGAGGCTCGCCGGACGATGAGCGCCTGCGGCGCTCATCGCTAAGCCCGCTAAAGTTCTACGGGTTAACGGCTCGCCTCGCTTCGCAAGGCTCGCCGGGCGATGAGCGCCAGCGGCGCTCATCGCTAAGCCCGCTAAAGTTCTACGGGTTAACGGCAGCATCGCTAAGCCCGCTAAAGTTCTACGGGTTAACGGCTCGCCGGCGATGAGCGCCTGCGGCGCTCATCGCTAAGCCCGCTATTCGTACGGACCACGCAAACAGCGTGACGACGACTCGTAGCAGGACAATTATAATATGTGATATGGCCAGCTTTGTATGTTCTTTAAGAAAAACAACGTGATTGTGGGTGACTGGGTCCTTTTAAAGGTACCAAACTAATAAGATTAGGAACTGTGTAAACCAAAAGAATAAAATCATTTTTTGAGGAAATCTTAAAATTAGCTTTTAGACTTTGCATGAAAACACAAAAAATAAGAAGAGAAAGCAGCATCTGCATTGTGTAGTCTGACTTCTGAGCATGTGAGGAGACAGAGGCCAGGTGTAAAATACAAAAAACAATTAGATTACTATCCAATGACACCACAACCTCCTTCAGCTTTCTCCACACTGCTTAATGGAAATATTGGCACAGTCACGCACTTAGCTTCCAGGCCAGCAAGTGCTATGCAAGAGGTCCAATATGAAAGCCATCAGGGTCTGCTAAAATTAAGATTTTTTATAAAATTGCTTCTATGCTCAAAGTTTATATATCTGCTGCTATTCTATTCCATACTTCACAAACCCTTTTCCAAATGACCATGACAATTTAAGTAAAGTCTTTTTGCTTTAAAAGACAAATAACTACTTATCTGTCCGATCACCATGTGCCATATATACCATTCCTATGTACTATTTCCAATGTGTTTTCGATAAAAATCAAATCTGAAGAAGACCAGAAGTCATAAATATCCGCATGAAAGACAAAATCCCCCCCCCCCCCACACATGAATAATTTACAAGTATTCTTAAAACCAATGGTGAGAGAGAAAAAATGCACTCTTTTCAGATTAATCTGCACATTTTATCACCTGCTGGGCATGATAAGATCCTGTTATCTCACTCCCTTCAGCAAGTGATTAATATTTGAGATATTTGTACCAAATAAAGTTTTTCTGCAACGCTCCCACAGAAGAGATAAACACTCTCTTCACCTAAATGAGATAATATGAATGACTAAATATGTTTTTACTTATAAATACGTAGCTGCAGATGTAATCTTTATCTCCAACACATAGGAAGTTAGAGATATGTCCGTCCCAATAATCTGAGCTAGAGAAACAGGAAGTGCAAGATATTCATCCACAATCATAGGCAGTTGTAGAACTCAATCTGATTGAGATCCAATGCAGTAGTCGTAATGTAAGACCTTGTCATAGGCAGTGATACATTTTTATCTCCAAGTCATAGGAAGTGTTAGATATTTATCTTCCAATCGTAGACAGAGATGGATAGATATCTTACAATCAGAGGCAGTGCTTCTTATTTATTCCCCAGTTATTGGTAGTGACAGATGTTTATTTTACAGTTATAGGCAATGCTACTCTCCTAATCACATGCATCCGCTAGATATTTAAAGGCTTATCTACGTTTCCTGCATTATAAATGCATCTGATAAAGGAGAATCAGTAATGTATGAAAACATTTTTTTTGCATGGAAAAAATAACAAAATAAACATTAACAAATTTACCCTGATGTTTGCAAATATCTTCAGGTTTTTGCCACTCGATTTTGAGAAGAACACCTTAGATAAATTAGCATACAATTCATAATTCGTTTCGGCCAATCACAGGCAGCTATAACATTGTTTCAATAACTGGGAAGTCAGTGTGTGCAGCAAAGCATCATGAACGGTGTAGTCTTTTTTTTCTTGCAGAAGTAAACAAGTTGGAGCTCAGACGTTGCTCTGAAGATCTCTATATTGTGCTGCTGTTGGCTTGAAGATTAGTATAGGTTTAAAAAATGTACCCAAATGCAATGTTTCTATTGGTTAGTACGAGGTGCCTCTGTAAGCAACTCTGAGTGGGGGTGGAAACAAATATTTTTGTTCAAATAAAATAAATCTGTATGTGTATAGAATGAATCAATGTGTGTTTCTGATATAAGCAGCATGTGAGATTGGAAAAAGGTAAAAATAGGGTAACGTAGATATCAACAATAAAAGCAGGATATTTTAACACCATATTTATGTATCTCTCAGCAATAAAACAGGCATTTGTAACTAGCAATACAAGTAATAAATATGTATCTCCTAACAAAAAAAACAGTTGAAGGTATTTATCTCAGTCAATATCAGTGTAAGATATAAATCTTGGAATTCACTGTTCCTTTAAAGGAGGTAGATGTGCTGCAGAAGAACATAGAATTTAATTGCAACTATATATAAGTAAAGCTGATTTCAAATGCAACAAAGAAACATGCTTTACATGGCCCTTTAATTATTTGTCACTATACACACAATAGTAGCCAATGTTATGTGATCGTTCTTATTATAATTTAATTTTCTATCACTAATACTTTTGAATGAGTCTGCTATAGTTTAATTTGCATAGCCAGGTTTTAGAAAATAAGATTCAGCATATGTAATAACATGAAAATGGATATTTGAAGCCATTAAACAGATAGATTCCACTGCCACACATGCTTATTTGTGAAAGCGCCTCATATTAAACTATGTTTTTAATAAAGTTTTATATATGTCGTAAGAAGAAAAATATGTGGTTTACGAACTCCAATATCCAACTAACAAATACAAATATTACTTTGCTCATCTGTATAATGTGTTATACAGTATATATAACATATATCACATATATCTTTGTTATGTGTTAAATGCCTACAATTTTAATATATTTTATAAAACTTGGAAAGTAAAGTTGTTTTATGTGTAGAACAAACAAATTCTGTAACTGGCTCATGCAAAGTATTATTAACAAGTAACGTGCCCATCATAAATGACCATTTATCAAATAAATTAAACCCTACTGTATGTGGGAAGACAGACACTTGACAGAAAATATGTGGAGTGGTATTTCTATGAAGTCTTTAAGTGGCTAATTGCATTTTGAAAAGGGGTAGAAAGTTCCTGGGAATGCACACACATTATTATAAGTGTGATTGCCTTTTTTGGAATTTTCTTGATAGCTTAAAGGGAAGTGAAATGGAAACGTTTTCTATAATTAATTTAAAAGAAAATGTTTGAAACATTTCAAATTTGCTTCTTTTTTTTAATTTTTTTTTAGCAAAAATTGTTGGAAATTAACAAAAAATGCCACAGGAAATATGCACGACTTTAGATACACATATGACCCATACAGCTATATTGCTGCATATTTACTGACAGGGACAAACCCCAACGAGTTAAAAGCAGTATATTCTGCTTCAGGACCTTTATTTAAAAAAATAAAAACAGTGTTGCATATTATCAAAAGCCCACTTTCAGATATCATAAAAACAAAAAATCATTAAATGGTCCTTTAAGTTGTATAACTTTACTTGTATAACAATTCATATTACTAAATAACATACATTGGCATCATTTATTTTTAAGAGAGTGGGGGGTTTCTTTATTAATGCTGTATTTTGTTACAATTAAACTGCTCTAAGCATATTGTACAGGATTTAAACATTACAAACATCTACATTAATATGGAGCTGAAAATTACTGCTCTGCCTTAAAGCTAAATCTAGGTTTCCCAGTTTTTAGCTTTTTCTAACTTGGCATATGCTGCTTATATTAGAAATACACAATACATGGAGTCATTCTATAGAAATAGAAATGTACTTTCTTTTAAACAAAAGTCTACACCTCCAGAGCTGTTACATAGGCATAGTGTACCTACCAATAGAAACACTGCATTTGGGTACAGTTGTTAATCCTTTACTAACCTCCAAGCCAACAGCAGCAAAACACAGACATTGACAGAGCAATGTCTGACTTCTCCTTGCTTCCTTGTGCAGGGGACTACACATTCCATTATGCCTTGCTGCACAAACTGACTTCACAGATTGAAAGAATGTATTAGCTGCCTGTGATTCGCCAAAACGAATTATGAATTTTATGCTAATTTTAGCAGAAAATTCCTGGGGTGTTACCGTATTGGTCCGAAAATAAGCCGCACCGGCGTAGAAGCCGCACCCGTAAAGTTCAAGGTGAAAACATAGAAAAAAGATAGTACTCACATATAAGCCGCACCCGTAAAATTGGAGAGAAAAAGTCTCTCAAAGTGATCCGCCATTGCAAGAAACAGGCTTTTTTTGCAGGTTACAGGCTTTATAGGACGTTACAATCACTAAAACCGCAAATCGCTATTCAATACCGCAGTCTAAAGCACGAAAATCGGCACCCTTAACTCGCAATCGCGCAAATCGGCAGTAATTTTGCATTCGCGAATAGAAGTCGCACACGTTACAAGCAAAGTTCGCAAATTGACAATTTTTTTTTTACGGTCGCAAATATAAGCTGCACCCGTAACTCACAAGCTCAAAAATCGGAAAAATGGTGCGGCTTATATATGGACCAATACGGTAAACCTGCTTGCAAACTAAGGAGATTTAGCAAACTATAGCGTAAGTTTAATAATGTTCACTTTTGAATTTTTTTATGCAAAAAATGTTTTCATACACTATTGATTCTTCTCTGCCAGATGTATCATTCAATGAAACAAATATGTATTTAACAAAGAAACCACTTTTAACATTAAAAAAACGAAATTAAGCAAAAACACTAAAGGTTTCTTTATACATTTTTTTAAACATATATTGGAGTTGCTTTGTTTAAAACTCCAAAACAGGCCTCTGAAAAACACTATCTGCCTATATGCAGACATTCATTTTTAAAGAGTCATCTTTTAACAAATAAAACCAACAAAAAACAGTTCCAAAATGTTATAAGGGGGTGCACCAAAAATAAACTTGCTTTGCTAATCTTTCTCCTCATTAAAAGCCCTTTTGTGATAGCTTTTATGGTTGTTCCAGTGCAAACAGAAAACATGAACATGTCCGCTATTTTACTGAGGGATAATGACACTCTCCTTGTCCAATCTGCAGGTCTTGTTCTCATCAAAAAAAAATTACTAATTCAACATTTAACTTTTCTGTCCTTTGTAGCCAGATATAATTACTAGTCATAAATCATTTTAGATTTTCCTAAAAAAAACAAATCCAGTGCTGTTATATGCATGGAGCTGTTTCTCTCTTTAAAGGCACTCTGTCACCGCCAAATCATTTTTTTGTTAGCTTAGAGCATGAAAAACTGTTGTGTTATCCATTTTTTCTAAGCTAATCAGTCCTGGGAGAGTATATATATATATATATATATATATATATATATATATATATATATATATAGAGAGAGAGAGAGAGAGAGAGAGAGAGAGAGAGAGAGAGAGAGAGAGAGAGAGAGAGAGAGAAGATACAGAGTGCAGTGCATAAACTGTATTTCTGATAAATTTGAGCAGTAAAAAAGTTTATCAACTTATTGTTAAGACATTCAAATAGAATCACTAATGTACTATTCATTGTTTGTACTACTGCACTTTGTACGGTGGAGGGCTTCTATCACTCTTAGCCCACCATATGTGAAACTATTGCTGTATTGAATTACTCTCTACAACAATCACAACACAAACCAGGCACTCACACCATACTGAGGATTGGCAGTAACCATGAAACAGTGCGGTATGTGGTTAAGTGACCTGGTTTGTGAATAATCCATCTACTGCTATGCTTAAAACTGTGAAATACAGTAAGCATATGCTTAAAAGGAGCCATGTATATATATATATATATGTTGGGGAACCATGGATCTCAATTCATCATATATTTTCTACAGTGTTTAGTATGCATTATAGTGCACTTGTCATTAATGTACATTGCTATGCTTCAGGCCACACAGAATAACTTCTAATTAACCCCCGAAACTGTGTATACATAAATTATGGCAGGTGCTTTGGGTATTCGAATTCCCCATAGAATATCATTGCCCTTGTGAAGTCTTACGTTTGTAAATCTTATGCCAAAGAACACTAGCAATTCCTGGAAACTTCACTACACGCACCAAAACGGATTTGCTGATGTGTCTGATCTTCGAAAGTATCATGTATGCTTCAAAGAGAATTCTAAACATTGCATCCAATCTAGTCTCTCAAAGGAAAATACCAGATTTTATAATGACTGAAAGCTTTATGGCAAATGTAATACATCTATCTATCTATTTATATCTATCTCTACAAAGTTGATAGCACTATCAGTTATTTTTTATCAGTCTGGACCTATAGCCATAAGCATGGCTTGAAGTAGTTCTAATCTCATGGAAGAAAGTAAGCACTGTCAGGAGATAGGAGGACAATTAAAGGACCACTTTTTTTCAGTACAATTTGGACCACATCTAAAATAAAAATAAAAATATTTTTGAAATGCTTGAAATCAAACTCAATAAAATCTGTGTTTGCATGTGTAATAGACTGCCCACTGCCTGCCCCACAGCTCAGAGAAGGGAGGATGGGGTCCTGCAATCAGGGTGCAGGGGTTTGTGTCCCATTCAAGTATATGGGACGACTATTGACTGACAGTGTTAAAAGGAAAGAGTGGAGGAGACTAGTGTATATGCAGACCAGCATGTGAGTAAAACAAGGTACTTAGCTAGAAAATGTTTGCAAAGCACAGAGATATTTTTAAAATACTCCAATAAAAAACCTGAAACTGAAGAAGTTCTGTGGGAGATATCTTACCAGAGGTTTCCGTTGACTCAATCTCCCTCGCTCTGTGTTACCTGGGACATGTAATATTGTGATACTAGTGGGAGGAGCCTCTGAGGAGACAGTATGACTAAAGCATGTCCACTTAGTAAATTACCCCCTCTGTTTTTAGCAAAGTAAAAACAATCTCGGTACACCTGCATGTCCCAAGCAGGCCTGATAAAATGTTTCTGCAGAATTACTTAAATGGTATATACACTGCTGAGAGGCAGCCTTCAGAGCATAGGCATGGATTAGGCTAGAGTGCCAAAACCCACTAACAGACAACTGTTTTGTCCTTGTATGGAGCTCATCAGTATGGATCTGGGGCAAATTAAATGAGACTGAAGAGAGTACTCAAACCACACACTAAATATGCTTTGGTAAGTAGAAAAGTGATTTGATCAGGTTAAATCACTATGATGCCTGGCTAAATAATCACATGCTCATTGTGGCTAATCAGAGTGGTAGAGGTGGTGGCGCACTGCAGTATGTATAATAATAATGAATTAAATAAAGGTCAATATAATTTTCTTAAAATGTACGTTTTTTGTTAGGCACATGTCAGCTCCTACCCCTCTGGGATCCCTCAAGCTCATGTACATTGCTTCAATTGCATCATCTATCCATCTCTGCCTCTGCAGCCCCCTTTTTTGTGTTATCAATCCTTCCCAGCATCAGAGTCTTCTCTAGGGAAACCCATCTTCTCATGATATCGACAAAATATTTGAGCTCTAGATTCATGATCATACTTTCCAGTGAACAGTTTGGCTTGATTTTCCTTTACCATGGGCATGTTTAAGAGTTACTACCAGAAGCTTCGTTAGGTGTTAAAGTACTACTGCATAATGAATTTCTACATCTAATTATGTATGAAAATATCATAAAGATAGTTTTTGTATTGGAAAAATATACATTTTGAAGCTTCCACTTGTTTCTGGGAGCATCCATGATATTTTGTAGTGGTATGTGTGTATGTGTTGAGGATACCTACATCTTTGCAGTAGGAGAGCCTGCAGATACACTTGAAACGGATTCTGAGCATGTGCCACATTCTAAAAGCTCCAATCACATATAATAGTTGTCAATCTACAATCTACAAAGCGGTGGGACGCATTTGTGGAAGGTGGAGGCTCCAACGTTGACTGCAAAAGCTCCTCTGATAACAACAAATACACCAAACGAGATGCTCGCAATGAGCGCCGAAGGATTTCAGAAGACCAAAACACTTACTGTCTGTGGCAAACAGCATTACCTGCCTTACAATTTTATTGCCCCGTCTTTTTTGACGGGCAAGTTGCTAGTCAATATAATAATTTGTAAAGTGTGCGTAACGCCAGGGGAGCGCATGCACACATTACAAACTATTTGCATGGATTTCCGTACAATGCACAAAGCACAGAGCCAGCCGGGCATGTGCACCACGCAGCGCCAGCACGCGTGATGTGTGTGGGGGGTTGGCAGAGAGGAAGAAACAGGGAAAGAGACACAGGGGAAAGGGGGAAAGAGATACAGGGAGAAAAGGACACGGGGGAGGGAGGAGGGGGAAAAGGGACACAGGGTAAAAAGACATAGGGGGAAAGAGACACAGGGAAGGGAGAGGGGGGAAAGAGACACAGGGAAGGGAGATGGGGGAAGAGACAAAGAGGAGGTAGAGGGGAGGGAGAGGGGGAAAGAGACATAGGGGAGGGAGAGGGAGGAAAGAGACACAGGGGAGGGAGAGGGGGAAAGGAGACACAGGGTAAAGAGACAGAGGGGGAAAGAGACACAGGGAAGGAAGAGGGGGAAAGAGACACAGGGAAGGGAGTGGGGGAAAGAGACACAGGGAAGGGAGTGGGGGAAAGAGACACAGGGAAGGGAGTGGGGGAAGAGACACAGGGGAGGGAGATGGAGGGAAGATACAAAGAGGAGGTAGAGGGGAGGGAGAGGGGGGAAGAGACATAGGGGAGGGAAAGGAAGGAGAGAGACACGGGGGAGGGAGAGGGGGAGAAACAGAGGGGAGGGAGAGGGGGAAAGAGACACAGGGGAGGGAGATAGGGGAAAGAGACATGGGAGGGGAAGAGACACAGGGGAGGGAGAGGGGAGAGAGACTCAGGGGAGAGAGAGGGGAGGAAAGAGACAGAGGGGGAAGAGACAGGAGAGGGAGAGGGGAGGGAAGAGACACAGGGGAGGGGGGGAGAGATAGAGGGGAAGGGGGTGAAGGGAAATAAATAAATATTATTATTATTATCATTTATGACAGGCAAATGACTAGTAATATATAAAAAATAGCTTTCCCACTCCCTCTACCTTCCTTTTCCACCCTTCTTTCCTGGTAGATAAGATAAATAATATACCCATATGGTCTTCAAAAATTAAGATGTTGTTAAAGAGAAAATTGATTCTTACAGTTTGTGCATATGCTAACATCATATACGACACAGAAATGTGAAGTATTTCCAGAACTACAGTGTTCCTTAAATTTGTCTTTGCCTACAAAAGTTCCATACTAGTTTAAGAAACTAGCTTAAGGCTTTCAATTTATTTTCATCATTTAATTTTCTTTATTTGCAGATTTCCACAAGTCCTCTTTTATCCCAAACAGAAAGTACACTTAGAAACTCATTGTGGCTCTGCACTGGACCCAGTAGGGAAGTCACCAGTGCCAACCTTCCACATATCTGCTCTGCATTCACCTCCATTTAAACAAAAGGCTTGAGCTTAATAACCCTAGCACTGCCAACATTATTGTTTCCTACCATATGGCTCCGAATTAAATTAACTTGGGCATCTGTCATGTACTAAAAAAAATATTAATTCTTGTCATTTTTTGGCAATTTCCTTGTATTAAAACACTTAAGGCAAGTTTCACGTTGGCTGTCACTTCATGCATCCGATGCATTATTGCTAGTTTTTGGTAATGGCATTTCAGGCAGTATGTACATCTTTACTTCTTGATGATCCAAACACGAGCAGCACTAAAAACATGACACATGATCCACAATCAGTAAACTGTTGTTTGTGTTAGCAGCTGCTGAGTGAAATTGATGCGGATGATCGTTCTCCTCCTATTGTCCCATAAAAGTTTATTTTGGTCCTTCTGATGTTTATTTTTGCAGCGACAGCTGCTTCTTGATCTTTAAGACGGAAAATAAAATATCTTTTTCCATGTATTAGAGTGAAATGGAACAGCAGATAAGAACGTGTTTCACATTCTACAAATATAGTAACGTTCATAAGCTCTTCATCCATTGTATATCTTGTTGCTATCAAAACTAGATTATTTCGAGCTAGGACATATTGGCATTGGGCTAAAGATAAGGAAAGATAATGGGGCATTAATAGATGGAAATTATTTACCACTTCTCTAAAACAGAAGAGCATTAATAAGTATATTAAATATATTAATAACTCAAAATCCATTTTCAACCGGTATATAAAAAAAATGTAAGCACCAGTATGAAGAATACATTTAAATAATTTTAGGAAAGAAGCACGACTACCAAGGGAGCAAGGATACAATCATTTATTTATTTTAATGGTTGATATTTTTACGTCTGCCATAAAAGGACCACTGAAGTGTCATATTCATAGTATGCTCTTATGAAGAACTTGACTTGGTAACATGCAAAATGTTTTAACAAAAGTAAAAAATAAGTAAATACAGCCAACTTCTGCATTTAATGTTGCTTTAATTGCAGCATAGGATTAGAAACCTGGTAGGTATAGCAGCAAGCTTGGATTCAGAAATGTTTTTCCTTATTACAATGGTCCTTCAAACCAGTGATGCCTTGGATTTAGTGATGATGATGTTATCAGGCAGTAGACAGATCATGCTATCAGATTTAAAGTTCCATGCCAGCTGAACATGGCATGCAATCTGTCACTGCAAGATCTACCAGTAGAATGACATATTCCTTTTGGGCAATACTTCAAATAATTGTGACATCTCCAAATTACACTACTTTATTTGGAAGCCATATAAGGCTTTGGTTTGGGCAGGAAGTGTAACAATTCACAATGAAATCAAAAATCCCTAAAAATGTGAATAAGTTAAATAAGTGCATTAACCTAGCTACATGTTATCTACTTGTGGGTTTATATACAGATGGAAACTCAAAAAAATATTTCCATTTAAGATTTTTTTTTTACATTCAGATCTGGAATAAATGAACTCATCTGGCATATATTAAGAAATCATGTATTCTTATAATGTATTGGCATTGTGGTATTTCACTTAAACATTCTTAAAAAATTGTACTTTTCATAGTTACTGTCAATATTTCATTAGCATAATTTTTTATTATTTTTTACAAATCCCGCATTATATGTTCTTTATTCATTTATTACAAAGAATTATATTTGCACTTTACAACAGGGGTATTATTATTCTTTGAAAATTCCTTCATTACACATATTGATTACTTGTTATTTATAAAAAAAGTAATAAATATTTCTGAGGATTACAATATATAGCAAGTGGCTGTAATTACTGACACTATAATGTAATGGTCGCTGCCCATTGCTTCACAGCATTTACTAAGAAGTCCAATTTCATGAGCAGCATTTGTGAGCACTTCCTTATCTAATTGATAGAAATGTGCATATTTCTATTTTACTATACAGATAAGTTTTAGATGTTTTCCTATCTCTAAGTGAAGATTCTTAGATATTATCTTTAATTGCGCAAATGTGTGACTTTGAATGCTAATATGAGGCTCAGTATGCTTGACAAAAGTGGTGGTGAGAAATCTAACTTCATGATAACCTTAGGAGGCATTGTTACAGACTGTGGGGCCTTATTCTATTGCCCAATTTGTAAATTTATACACACTTAAAATCGTTCTTAAAATTGCTGCTTATTCTATTGGCTAAGCACAATCCGACTATGAGTTACCTGCCCCAATCACTATGGGCCAGGCAAAGATGCAATTTTGAGATTAGAACTCCATTGGTTTTAGCACAACTGGAATATTATGGGCACTAAATAATTAAAGTTACACAAAATCAATATTCTATTAGACCTGTAGCCTGCAAATAACAAAAGTATTACTTTTCTGTCATAACTATTATAGAAAATATACATCAATAAATATCAGTGTACATCATGAATACATTGAACTGGGATGTCATGAAGAAGTGAAAGAAGCATTTAGCTTGGTTGCTATTTTTAGTAAATTTGGGCCAATGGCTGGTAAGTTAAAAACTGGAGATAACCGTGGAGAAACTAGATAATAAGTGAGGTAAAATATGGGCATAGTAATTTGATAGTTTGAAACTATAAAAGGTTAGGCCTTTTAGTAAATTTAATATATTGCATTCTTCTTCTTTTCTTGTATGCCAGCGATACACTTCACCTATTCAACTTATTGTGAGATGAAATACACACAAAATAGGCAGCTATTACATTCTCTCCCACGCCATACTGCTGAAGTGGTATTATCATGTTATATAAGTAAAAATCAATCAGATTTTGTAAACAATGATATGAAAGTAATACATTTGTGCACTCGGTTCATGTCCCCACCGATTGAGGCCATCAGAATTTAATTCTGTTTTGACCAGTTTTTACTCTGTAATGATGGAAACATTTTTCTTATCTTGGGATCCAATACAAAACCCTAAGAATAATCAACCTTAAAGAGAATATCTTACGTATCTTAAGACAAGATACATATTAAACAGTGAAAATATTAATCAATAGGTAAATCAAAATAAGAATAATTGTTATATAATATTGTAAAAGGAAATGATGTCTATTTTGTTATACATCTTATTAGATCAATGTGTTAATGAGGAATTTTCTAAACTTAGGAAGTGGGATTCTATGTTAGGGGTTTGTCCATCAAATTTAGATTGGGGAAAGACAACTAAATTGACTACCATTTATTACTGGTAATGCTGTTTAGTACACAAAGTAAGTATTTTGGTTGTGTGAGTACCTTCGGCGCTCATTGCGAGCCTCGCGCTATGCGCCTTTGGCACTCAGCGTGTGGCTCGCAATGAGCGCCTTTGGCGCTCATTGTGAGCCTCTTGGTTGGTGTATGTTTGGTTATGAGAGCTCCTTTGGCGCTCATTGTAAGGTTGCCCTTATGGGCTTGTGACTTGCATTGTGAGCCTCTCCCCTGGTGTAGCTGTAATCCTCTAAACACCGTTGGCGCTCCTTGTGAGGCGCACGCTGAGACCCTTTAGCTTTTATTGTGATTCTGTTATTTATTTATTTTTCTCTGTGTATGTATTTTTTAATGTTAATTTTAATAATTTGCAAAATTAAAAATTAATATACTTTACCTATTTGTAATTAATATATGCAGGAAGCAATATGCTGAAGAGCTAACAATCTGTTTTGATGTTCAGACAAGGAAGAAACCTTCTATATACAGAGTCTACTGAAACTAGGATTTTGTCTAAAATGTTCAAAATAAACATGTTCATGGCTTACACAGCTGCTAATGTTGTTTATTTGCTCTATACTTCATAACATGTGAGGTTTTTCCTACAATACAGAGGTCTTTTAAGCAGGCCATTATCATGGTGATGTTAGCAATGTATTCAGCCCAGGACCAGTGCTGGCCGATGGACACTATGACCTTTATAGATTACTTAGTGGCACCAAATCATCACCATTTTTGACTGCAAATATATATTAAGAAGTCTAAGACAGATTGCACAACTATAATCTTGCTCAGTGTCATTGCAGGTCTGGCCTAACTAGTAGATGTTTGTTATAAAATATTCATATCATGAAGCAGTTATTGGCAAAAGCCGAAAAATTGAATGATCAATCTTGAAACACGCAGATAATTAACAGATATTGGCACTTCCCTCCCATTCGTTGGAGAACTTACTGTAGTCAGATAAAGATTTGTAAGGTTTCCAGTGCTCATCAATTCTCAGAAAAAGAACTGCTTAAAGTAGAAATATAACACTTCTGGAAAGGATAAATCATTCAATTGATATAAACAAATCAACATAGCTAAAGTGTTCACACCGGCTTCCAAAAAACGTTAAAGAAACACTCTTATCAAATGTTTATATTTCTAACATGGGTCTTTTTTTAACCTGAGAAGAAGCTTCTTGTATTTATTTTACAAGCTCTGACTGTTCAGCTGTGTCTAGTTTTGACTATCCTTCAGTTCTTGTGTTTTCAGCATTATCGTGGCCGCTTCTTCCTCTACTTGTAATGGCACTATAGGTTCCTCTACTGCAAATACAAGAAATGTTGACAATCAAATGATCATGGACAGTGAAAGCTAGCCAGTATCTTACTTGGGGTGAGTGTAGTGTGTGTTATTTTATTTTGAACACACAAATATTTTGGCCATATTATGAGAAGACAGGATTCCCTAGAGAAGACTCTGATGCCGGTAAAGATTGAAGGTCACAAGAAGAAGGGGACAACAGAGGTCGAGATGGATAGATGAGGCCACTGAAGCTCAGAGGGGCAGTGACTGACTGATGTACCTGGTGTGCTTGAGTCCATAGGGTCACGGAAAGTCACACACAACTGAACGTCTAGGCAACAACAACAATAATATATAAATGACAAAAATGTTATATTCATTAAAGTTTATTGACTATTGTGATCGACTCTTTCTATATGGTCTTTTGAATAACTAAACTCGATAATGGCAAAAATGTTTCAGAACATAAAAAAATAAACACAGCTTTTGCGGTTTTATCTTAGGAGCGTATGTCCTTGTACACTAATGGGCTTTCTGTTCATAACTACAAATGCAAAATTAACATTGTGTAGATAGAAACTTCCTGTTCATTCAATGTCTCCTCCAACCTCCCAAAGTTGTTGACCATAATATAATTGCAATTACAAGGTAATATATTAGAAACTGTATTATTTTATGCTCTATTGTGAAAAACATTATGAATATTTTCAAGTGTTGTTCTTTAAAATAGTATATTTAAAATATTTGATCACAGTGGTGCTTTAAGTACCAAAAACCACCACAGACCAAATTAAAGCGTTTGCAGAATGCATGATGATATAGTCAAGGGGTATTTGTATTCACAGATTATATACTGTATATTTATATTTATTTATATATATATATATATATAAATATTATATATATATTATATATATATATATATATACACACATACATATACATAGTGGTACCTCGGTTCTCGTCCTTAATCCAATCCAGACGTCAGGATGAGTTCCAGACAAAAATTTCCCATAGGAATCAATGTAAATTGAAATAATCCATTTAACTTTACTTTAACTATACTGGGAGAGACACAGGCTGCACATTGGCTTTTACATGCACAGGCTGCACATTGGCTCTTACAGACAAGGGCTGCACTTCGGCTCTTAAAGGCACAGTGTGCGGTATCGCAAGCTTGTCGACTTCCGAGCAAGCGTCGAGTTCCAAGCAATGTTTCCCCCTGTGACACGCACAAAGTACTGAAAACCAAGAAAAGGGAACACTGTATATATATATATATATATATATATATATATATATATATATATATATATATATATATATATATATATATAGTCAGTGTTGGTCATGCTTAAAATGTTGGTCACGCAATCTTAAATGTTGTGCATGAGCAGCAAAGCCCCTCATTGTGGGACCTCCTTCCGCCTCCCCATGGCTCATCCTCCTCCCCAAGGCTCATCCTCCTTACGAATCATCCTCCTCCACCATCCCACTGAGGCCTTGTGGTGACATCACAAAGCAGCCAACGTGTAGACTACAAGTCCCATGCGCCTCCTCTCTCCTTATCATCCTTCTTCCCCCCTTATCCTCCTCCTCCCTTTCCCCTCTCCAATTACCTCCCTATCCCCTTTCGCCCTATCTGCTTACTAAGATCCGATGAGCTCCTGATGCTCTTCCCTCCCCAGCAGCACATTTTCTGCCTGTGCCGGAACCAGCATGTGCTTATGACGTGACGTCAAATGCGTGCCACGTCATTAGCATATGCCGGTCCGGTCACAGGCAAAAGACGGGCTGCAGGGGAGGGAAAAGAAGCAAGAGCTCATTGGATCTTAGTAAGCAGAGAGGGAAAAGTCAATAGGGGGGTAATTGGAGAGGGGGGAAGGGAGGAGGAGGATACGGGGGAAGGAGGGAGGTGGAGGATGAGGGGAAGAAGGGAGGAGGAGGGGAAGGAGGATGAGGGGAACAAGGGAGGAGGAGGGGAAGGAGGGAGGAGGAGAGGAACGAGGAAAGAGGATAAGAAGGAAGGAGGGAGGAGGATAAAAGGGGAGGCGGATAAGGGGGAAGGAGGGAGGGGAGAAGGGGAAGGAGGAAGGAAGATAAGGGGGAAGGAGGGAGGAGGAGGGGATAAAGACACAGGGGAGTGAGAGGGGGAGAGACACAGGGGGTGGAGACATAGGGGAGGAAGGAGGGGGGCAGAGACACGGGAGGGAGAGACACATGGGAGGGAGACAGGGAGGAAGAGACAGAGGGGAAGAGAGACACAGGGGAGGAAGATGGGGAAGAGACACAGAGGAGGGGGGAGAAACACAGGGGAGAGAGGAGGGGTAAGAGACATAGCGGAGGGAGGAGAAACAAAGGGGGAAAGAGACATATGGGATGGAGAGGGGGAAAGAGACACAGGGGAGGGAGGGGAAAGAGACACAGGGGAGAAGGGGTAAGGCTTGCAATGAACCCCGAAGGTGCTCATTGCGAGGCCTGTAATGAGTGCCGAAGGCACACAGTGTGCGGTGTCGTAAGCTCATCGACTTCCGAGCAAGCGTCGAGTTCCAAGCAATTTTTCCCCCTGTGAGACGCACCGAGTACTGAAAACCCAAAAAAAACGGAGCCGTAGGGAACACTATATATCACATATATAGTGGTCAGTGTTGGTCACGCTTAAAATGTTGGTCACGCAATGTTAAATGTTGCGCATGCACAATGATCGGCTCTGCGGTGACATCACAAAGCAGCCAGCCCGTAGACTACAAGTGCCTCCTCCCTCCTTATCATCCTCCTTCCCGCTTATGATCCTCCTCCCTTCCCCCTCTCCAATTACCTCCCTAGCCCCTTTCCCCTCTCTGCTTACTAAGATTAGATGAGCTGCTGAGGCTCTTCCCTCCCCTGCAGCACATTTTCCGCCTGTGACCGGAACCAGCATATGCTAATGACATGACGTCACATGCGTGTCACGTCATTAGCATATGCTGGTCCGGTCACAGGCAGAAGACGTGCTGCAGGGGAGGGAATAGCAGCAGGAGCTCATTGGATCTTAGTAAGCAGAGAGGGAAAAGGGAATAGGGAGGTAATTGGAGAGGGAGAAGGGAGGAGGATAAGGGGAAAGGAGGGAGGAGGAGGATGAGGGGAAGGAGGGAAGAGGAAGGGAAGGAGGAAGGAGGATTGGAATGAGAGAGGTGGATTAGGGGGGGAAGGAGGATAAGGGGGAAGGAGGGAGGAGGATAAGGGGAAGGAGGTAGGAGGAGGATAAGGGGGAAGGAAAGAGGGGAAGGGGGAAAGGAGGATAAGGGAAAAGGGTTTGCGAGGCCCTGCTTGCAATGAGCACCTCTCGTCAAGTAGAGGGCGGGAGAGGCTCGCAATGAGTGCTGAAGGCGCTCATCGCGAGGCCAGTAGAGGGGGTTAGAGGCTCACAATGAGAGCCTCCCATCAAGTAGAGGGTGAGAGAGGTAGAGGGCAGGAGAGGCTCCAATGAGCACCAAAGGCCCTCATTGAGATGCTTGCAATGGGCGCCAAAGGCAATCATTGCGAGTCAGGCAGGTTAGAGGGGGGGAGACCCTCGCAATGTTTGGCAAATATCATTGCAAGGCTTCAAATTAGTATAGTCGCTAGTATATATATTTGTTTGTGTTTAATAAATACATATACAGTACCTTGCAAAAGTATTCACCCCCTTGACTTTTTACCTATTTTGTTACATTACAGCCTTAAGATCAATGTTTTGTTAATCTGAATTTTATGTGATTTATCAGAACACAATAGTCTAAGTTGGTGAAATGAGAAAATACATTTTAGAAATAGAAAACAGAAAATTGGAATGTGCGTATGTATTCACCCACTTTGTTATGAAGCCCATAAAAAGCTCTGGTGCAACCAATTACCTTCAGAAGTCACATAATTAGTGAAATGATGTCCACCTGTGTGCAATCTAAGTGTCACATGATCGGTCATTACATATGCACACCTTTTTTGAAAGGCCCCAGAGGCTGCAACACCTAAACAGGAGGCGCCATTAACCCAACACTGCCATGAAGACCAAGGAACTCTCCAAACAAGTAAGGGACAATGTTGTTGAGAAGTACAGGGAAACCTACCAAGAGACCCTGCCCACCAAAACTTACAGACCGGGTAAGGAGGGCATTAATCAGAGAGGCCTAAGGTTAACCTGGAGGAGCTGCAGAGTTCCACAGCAGAGACTGGAGTATCTGTACATAGGTCAAACAATATGCCATACACTCCATAGAGTTGGGCTTTATGCCAGAAGAAAGCCACTACATTTTGAGTTTGTGAAAAGGCAGGTGGGAGACTCGCAAAATGTATGGAGGAAGGTTCTTTGGTCTAATGAGACTAAAACTGAACTTTTTGGCAATCAAAGAAAACGCAAACCCAACACATCACATCACCCAAAGAACACCATCGCCTCAGTGAAACATGGTGGTGGCAGCATCATACTATGGGGATGTTTTTCAGCAGCCGAGCCTGGGAAACTGGTCAGAGTTGAGGGAAAGATGTATGGTGCTAAATACAGGGATATTCTTGGGCAAAACCTGTACAACTCTGTGCATGATTTGAGGCTAGGATGGAGGTTCACCTTCCAGCAGGACAATGACCCCAAACACACTGCTAAAACAACACTTGAGTGGTTTAAGGGGAAACATGTAAATGTGTTGGAAAGGCCTAGGCAAAGTCCAGACCTCAATCCAATAGAAAATCTGTGGTCAGACTTAAAGATTGCTGTTCACAAGCGCAACCTATCCAACTTGAAGGAGCTGGAGCAGTTTTGGAAGGAGGAATGGGCAAAAATCCCAGAGGTAAGATGTGGCAAGCTCATAGAGACTTATCCAAAGTGACTTGGAGCTGTGATTGCCGCAAAAGGTGGCTCTACAAAGTATTGACTTTAGGGGGGTGAATAGTTATGCACATTGACTTTTTCTGTTATTTTGTCCTATTTGTTGTTTGCTTCACAATAAAAAAATACATCTTCACAGTTGTGGGCCTGTTCTGAAAATTAAATGATGCAAATCCTCAAACAATCCATGTTAATTCCAGCTTGCGAGGCCACAAAACATGAAAAATGCCAAGGGGGGTGAATACTTTTGCAAGGCACTGTATATTGTGCTCTGACCAGTTCAGTTTCTAATAATTATTATTAGCTTATAAAGTTCCAACATTTTATGCAGAGCTATACAATAAAAATGTATAGTCAACATCAAATTATTTATATATGCTATACATGTAAATCAAAGACTACCCTGGATTGGACCATGAGTTTAACCTACTGGATGTGGGCATTTCTATGATAAAAACAGAAAAAACAAAAGCCTTATTTCAAGTCTTGGCACAAAAGATGGCATATATATTTTTTGCTTTTTGGTCTAGCTAATAAAATGTTTGGTTTGGGTCACAGAGAAGGTATGTCAAGGCAATAAATACTTTTGTGTATTTGATGAGTGATATAGTCTGACTGTGCAGACAAGAGGTGTCTCTATGACAAGGTACTGAAACACATCAAAGATACGATCTGAAGATGCCATTCCTCTTTCTTTATGTAACAGTCAATATGAAACTATGAAAGGTCATGTAGCAATACATAGTTCCATATTGATTTAACAACTAAGAATCCATACAGCCTTGTATTGACATTAGCAACATTGTAGGTGCCATTAATCATACTGAGGCAAAACATCATGTATATGTACTAGAAACTAAATGCAATTTCAACCAAAGGTCAAACAATAAAATATATTCAATGTGAGAATAATCATTGGACCCGTTTCACCTGGTTGCCAACAAAAGCCCTTGAATAACAAAAATACATTATTTAAAATGTGAATGCACATTATGTTCATTCTCCCTTACAATGTGCTATCTTCTCTAATCTACATACTAATTTATATAAATGCCCATTACAATATCCATTATTTATTGTACCACAATACAACCATAATAATAATAATTTGTAAAAAAAGAAGGAATATTTTATCTTACACAACAGATTTCGACAAGGTTGGCTACAAATGTGATGTCATGAACTTGGTGGTGGCTGGTGCTTCTAAATTTGTGGGTGCAGCTTTAGTTGGCAACCAAACAAATTGGTTGTCATTATATTAGAGTGCCATAAGGTATAAATGCAGCTCACCTTTGGAAATAGTTTATCATATAAGGCATGAAGCCCAGATTGATGTCAGCAGGTGAACAAATGGTGGCTACTTCAACATGGTTTAAGGCGGCAGGAGAAATTCTCTTATGTGACTCATATAATAGAGATACATCTAGCTAACAGGATACTGTTGATTGTTATTAAAATAGGAAGGGCATATAAGCTTAAAAGTCAGTAGGAACGTTTATTGAATGGACTGTATTTATTGAGATGTTTTGTTAATATATTAATAAAGCTGCAGATTGATATTATTATTATGATCTCTTATTAATGTAGCGCAGTATAACATGGGTGTGACAATACATAATTTGATAGACTGATACAAATTAAGTTGACGTGCATGCCCCTGATAACAGAAGAAGCTAATATTAAGACCCACATCAGGGTTTAAACTTCATTAGCAGGTCAGAGCCTATAGTTTCATTACCACATATGGTCCTAAAGAAAAGCAAGTTATCTGGAATTGGTGATTCTTTTAGTGGACCAACATAATGATTTCTTTTAAATTATATACATGGAAATCTAACCAGAAATGGTGGGTCATATGTACTAAGATACAGAGCGATTCAATTGAACAAGCCTGCAGCTACCTGGCTGAAAGCCTAAACTGTAAACCATGCTCCCGTAAGTAGCATTTCAGAGCGTGATCATGACCAATTAAGCACGGCAGGAACTTTAGAAACAGCCAATCATGGAGGTTAAACCACAATCAATTAGGATTTAGAAGTCCGATATGCGATCAGTCTCGCAAAACTGCAATGTACAAAATTATAAAAATGAATGAAGGAAATGTTATAGTCCATGTGGGTGGCCTGATATATATTAACTTTTTTATTCCCGAGATTGATATATCACAGAAATTAAACGTTAAAATTTTATTGCAGATTTGCGAGCTTGAAACTGTTGTGCAATAATTCTAATGTCTTTCATCGCTTTCCCTGTCTTTTAAAGTGCAGTATTGATTTTTTTATTTGCATTTACAGTGCTAAGATCAGGTGAGTCATATCTGGTACCTGTAGGATTTTCTTCTATATTTGCTATTTACGGGTGTGAAAACAATTGCGGGCTTGAGAAATTGTAGCAATTGAATAGCAATTGTGATTGTAACATTTACTGGCTTAAAAGATCAAAGGTTTAGATGGGTTGTAATTATGATTTTAACAACCGCAGGGATTTTCAGCCAATTGAATAGCAAATTAGTTTACGGGCTACATTACAGGCTCCAGTAACCAATACTTGCTCAGTTGAGTAGGGGCCTATGTGTCAGTGACAGAAATGGAACTTCTAATGAAAGCTTCTGCTCTCCACAAAACTGAAGTGGTAACTAGAAACTAGGCTAGTTCCCTTACTTTCACACTGATAGAAAGAAACAGAAGTTTAGGTGGAACTCACTCTTTAAGACATATTTTTGGGAACTTTAATTTTGGTCTAAAAATAATGATACCATCAGCAACGAACACATGAATTAATAGTTCCTTAATCCAATTCTAAACACAGTTCTTAGTAATAAACTATAACATTGAAGCAAACTAAGAATAAGCAAGATTAATGAATAATAAAAAGAAGCTTTTAGAAACACTATTTATAGTTTTAGCTTTTGGTACTAGGCCTACACTATTTACTATAATGACGGTTATATGCGTGCAAGAAAAGTCCTTAGTTAAAAAGTCGACTGACGTAGTAAGAAATAGAAATGTTAAACAAGGATTGATAAAGCTGAATACATTACATTCCTCACAGATCTACAGTTTACTTTATGTTATCAACAGATCAAGGAACACGTCTTGCTATAACAAAAGGTTTAACTCTAGTGAGATAAATTGGCTTCATATTCAGTTCAGCTGTAACCTCTTGTATTGTGAACTAGAATATAAAATTACACCATTCCTCGTGTTGTTTGACAAACATGTCAGGATATACTGTGTTTTCAGGGAAAATGTATAGAGATGTAAAGCTTGTACTTAAAGGGACATTGAAAATGTTTTCTGCTACAAATGACAGAGGGTGTTTAATAATATATTACTGTTTTTTTTTTTTAGGTGAAGCTTTTAAACCACAATAAAATGATTCAAATGTTTAAATGAACTGGAGGCCAATGAAGTGTAATATACATGTTTCAGTCATACTTGTCTGCCAATAAAATCGTACGTATGCTTGGCGCACTGTTAGTTTCAATTCAGCTTTTACAGGTTTAACTTTTTTAAGCAAAACACTGCATTGGTTGTTTAAAGCACGCTCTTTTACATGTATGAAAAATGTATTGTGTTCCATGTCGCTTTAAAGAAACACTGTCCGGCAACAAGTTGGATTCATTTTAAAGATGACTGAAAACTGGCTATATAAAGTGCCTTGCAAAAGTATTCACCCCCTTGACTTTTTACCTATTTTGTTACATTACAGCCTTAAATTCAAGGTTTTGTTAATCTGAATTTTATGTGATGGATCAGAACACAATAGTCTAAGTTGGTGAAGTGAAATGAGAAAAATATATACATAAAACTATTATTTAGAAATAGAAAACAGAGAATTGTCATGTGCGTATGTATTCACCCCCTTTGTGATGAAGCCCATAAAAAGCTCAGGTGCAACCAATTACCTTCAGAAGTCACATAATTAGTGAAATGATGTCCACCTGTGTGCAATCTAAGTGTCACATGATCTGTCATTACATATACACACCTTTTTTTTAAGTCCCCAGAGGCTGCAACACCTAAGCAAGAGGCGCCACTAACCAAACACTGCCATGAAGACCAAGGAACTCTCCAAACAAGTAAGGGACAATGTTGTTGAGAAGTCAGAATTATGTTATAAAAAAATATCCAAATCTTTGATGATCCCCTGGAGCACCATCAAATCTATCATAACTTAATGGAAAGAACATGGCAAAACAGCAAACCTGCCAAGAGACGTCCGCCCACCAAAACATATGGACCGGGCAAGAAGGGCATTAATCAGAGAGGCAGCACAGAGACCTAAGGTAACCCTGGAGGAGCTGCAGAGTTCCACAGCAGAGACTGGAGTGTCTGTACATAGGTATGTGTTTTACTGTTGTCTAGCTCTATAAAGTACAAATAATACACTGTATATATGCTAGTAATAATCTGGCTTGTGTTAATTATGTTTCTTTAACAAAATGATGAAAGGAGCAGTTGTGTGTGCCAAAAAATCTATAATTTGTATTAAGCCTTAATTTGCCTTGGGAAAATAGTAATGTATGGATTTGGAAATATGTGTTGACACATTGCATCGTGCTGCATATGTCATATATAAACTAACCCCCACAACACTTATTCGTGTAATATATTTCTATAAGAGTAGGTATTTCAAAATAGCACTTTTCTAAAATGTTTATTTTGAAAAAATCCTTTGATGTAATCTGTACATGTTCAACTTGGTAGGAGAATTTTCAGATTAGTAAGGAAGACGAAACTCATTTTGAGAGAATGCTAAAATAAATTATTATTAATAGTCTTTATTTATAAAGTGCCAACATTTTCCATAGTGTTAGATAATATGGTAAAAATAACTAATAGCTGTTTTAAGGTTCATGTTCAAGTAGTTGAAAAATGTTCTTTCTTAATCTCTTACGTTATGTCAGTAGCACTTGACGGACTACCTGAAATTTCCCTAAAGGGGCTCTTTAGACAAAAAATTGATTTATTTAAACATTTCAGCCAGATTAATTAGTTTTGTCCTCCTCAACATATTTATGATACACTTACTTCTAAGAAACCAAAGTGGAACAGGTTCATGAGAGGTTCGTGGGAGGGGCTTCACACTACCAGAGGCTGATGAGGATCAGACACACAGCATGTCACTGTCTGCTTTCTAACAGTATAAAACAACTGTGCAAGTTGGCATCTCTCATGAGGAAGAAATTGAAGAAAATTTAAGCTGTGGAAGGTAAGTGTTAATCTGGGGCTTCTTAAGAAATAAGGGAATTGCACATTTACAGCCCTATTAAATTGCGATTTGGCCAATTGAATAGGGCTCTATTCAAGCACACAGCATATTTTTTTTACTGAAGTTTTTAGTTTGGTGAACTTCTATCCAAAAGCAAGGTCTTCACTAACTAAAAACTTCTGTAAAAAAAATATGCTATGTGCTTAAAAAGAGTCCTTTTAAATTTACTGAATCGCAATTTAATAAGGCTGTTACATTCTAATCACAATAATTAGGATAATTTGAATTCATTTATCTAGTTAAAGCATTTATATTAACCAAGAAAAAAATTCCTAAAGACCCCATTTAACACTATTTTGAAGATTCCACTGTCGCTATGAGAGTGACATTACACACGACAGCTGTGGAAGCCTTGAGACAACCAGTTAATTTAGCTAGTTATACCAAGTCATTAAAGGTATATATAAGTTTCCCTGGTTTTATCTTTTATCCAATCTAACACATGCTGTTTATATATAATATAAACACAGATTACATTAAGTAATTCTATACACATACAGATTTATTTTATTTTAAAAAAAAGTTTAAACTTCCCCAGAGATGCTTCCATAGGTAACTGCTATCGACCAATAAAAACACTGCATTTGGGTATGTTTTTTAACCCTATACCAACCTTCAATACAACAGCAGAAACAATACAAAAAGCTACAGTAGCACTGGTTAGTGGCGTCATTCAAGGGTAGAGAGACTGGGGAATAGTTTTGGGAACTAAGCCTACAAATCTCATGATGCTTTGCTGCAGAGACTGCTGTATCTGCCTCTGATTGGCCAAAACAAGTTATGAGTTTTATGCAAATTTTTGCAGGAATTTTACGGGCGTTAACTCTAAAAATCAACTGCTAGCTAACTCAAGAGATTTAGCAAACTTCAGTGTAAGTTTAATAATGTTTATTTTTGTATTTTTTCATTCAGTTTTTTTTTTGCATATACTATTGATTCTCCTCTATCAGATGCATTCATAACCCATGAAAATTAAATATGCTTTTAACTGCTACTATACACATTCATATAAAGTAAAATTACAAATAAAAACATACATTTCAGGCAGATCTTAAAGCTTACCTCTCTCGAGTGTCTCTTTTTGGATTGACAGCCCCTATTCACATCACTTTTATAAGGATTAATACATACAACTGTCATTTTTACTATTCATTTTTCAAATGATTGATGTAGTTCCTCTTTAATAACTATAAAGAGTAGAGATCTATGAATCATTTATTTTATAAGTATGACTGAGAGGGATTCTTTAGGCAAGAAATAGTTTTATATTAATGTTTTAACTAGGGCAATTAATTTTATCCTCCTTTACTTTTAAGAAGCCCTCAAAGTAACAGAATTTTTTACCTTATGAAGACTCCCCCTTTCTTCCAGTTATCTCTTATGAGCTGTGACCTAAAGCCGCTCGCACATATAAAAGTTGACATTTCCAGTGCTTCGTGCTGCTCTGATACACAGCATGTCACTGTCTGTTTCTTAGAAATATGAGGCACTGGTAGTGGGAAGCCTGCCCCTGTGGGTGTAACTTTAGGTCACAAGTAATACATTGAAGCAATATAATATTAAAGCTTACATAAAAAGAAATGTTGGTAAATGAGAATACACAGATTCTGTGAAGCAGCCACAGATCTATCTTTGAATATACCCCTTACTATAGATTTGATCCCAGAACAGACTACCTAATCCACACAAAGATGTGCCTTTTCAGTCTCTAGTAATACTGTTCTAAAAGTGGAAACTAAAAAAAATCAAGTCATAGTTTATCTGTTAGTACCTCTGATTAAAACATCTACTGCTGTTAGTACAGATTTTAGCTTGAAGCCAACAAAAACACCACTTCTGAACAAACAGATCTATCCCATCACTCATGACATGTAATTCTCTTGTTTATTCATCAAACTCATATTGCACTAGTTATAAGCAACGTTTGACACCCTGCCCATTTTTTAAAGAATAGTTCATCCCAGGTGAAATGTAATTTCTGACACCTGGTAAAAATAATTAGAAACAAGAGCTAAATCCCGAGAAGATTTTCAATATACACTAACAGCCTTATTAAATCGTGATTCGGACAATTAAATAGGGCTTTATATAAGCACATAGCATATTTTTTTACAGAAATTTTTAGTTAGTGAACATCTATCCAAAAGCAAGGACTAGCTAGCTAAAAACTTCTGTAAAAAAAACATGCTGTGTGCTTATATAAAGCCCTTTAGAATTGGCCGAATCGCAATTTAATAAGGCTGTAAGTTATTTAGCCCTTATCCAACCCTTATAGTGGTGGGGCCTACTGCTGGCAAATGCATCTTGAGAACATGTTCTGAGGGGCCACATTAAGAGAGTAATTCTAGTTCACAAGACAATGACTGACAGGACTGCTCTTCAGTTTCCATCCTACACGCTATAATAGAATAGGCTAAGTACTCCAAGGGGCACAGTAATTGTTGTTCATAGAGCCCCTTAAAGGGAACATATCACTCAGTAAAAAAAGTGTGTTTTCATTATTTGCTCTTATAATCGTTTTTATTAATGTAGCTATAAAACGTAATAACATGTTTAGCAGGTGGCTTACTAGTCCATATATATAAATACATATTAGTCAACTATAGTACCTTCATGCAGGGCCTGCTGCCCTGTTTTAAATTTTGCCATTTGTGTATTAATTGGTTTTATTTCCACTGTACATGGCTTTTTAATAAATAAACATACCCACTGACACATCAGTGATTCAACAGTGATTCAACTGTCACATGAGTGGTACAGAATACATTGAAATATATTATATTTTCATATCTTAAACCACAATATGTAAATCACATAACTATATGTCAATTCATAAGACCTTAACAATATTTCAGTTACGGCCTCGTCACGAAGCAATACAGCAAATCATATCATATTTGATATATGAATAACATGTAGCCAGGTTCTTTGCTGCTCATTAGGTTGACTTAATTGTGGGTCCTTTTAAACAATATATTTAGGACAAAATTATCCTACTAAGATAAAACAACCCCTTATGTATCCTCCTACATCCAGGAGGTTCGACATTTGGGGGAATAGAATAAACTCTAAAAAATATTTTGGTTTTCAACACACATTTGGCAACATTATCATTGCTTCATTTTTTTTAAATATAATATCCTGCAAACATAACATTTGGCACTTTTTAAACAATATTCCATACATACAACCTGTTCATTATGTCCATAAATTCAAAATAAATAGTAGATGGAAACAATCTTTCGCAAAAATAATTTTCTGGAAAATTACTTCACAATAATAGCAAATTGTCCACCCAAACGCCAATCAATGGAGGAGAAATCACCAGTGCAATATATATATATATATATATATATATATATATATATATATATATATATATTCCAATTTAGCAATATGGTGCAGCTCCCTTAAGATAAAACATGTATCACTTAAGTTAACTATTGATACTGGTTTCCAATTGTATTATTAAATAAGATAAAACAAAATTCAATATTGCCATATTATTATTATCCTTTTTTTTTGTAACAAGCCAACAAATTGTGTAGCGCTATTCAGGGATTGAGTAAAAGCCAAAAACTATTTTAACAATTGCAAAAGAATGGAGGGCCCAGTCTTTGAGTTTGAAGGGCCACTTAATTCAGCACAATTTGGTCCACATCACAGTAAAGTAAAAGCTTGTTGAAATACTTTTTTAATTTTTTAAAAACTTGCATTTTTCCCTGAGAAATCAAATAAAATAAAATCTGTGTTTACATGTACAGTATAACAGACTTCCCACTTACTGCTGCATTGCTGAAACCAATCAGGTTGCAGGGGTGTCCTCCCCATTCAAGTAAATGGCAAGAGTTTTGTCAGACTGCTTATATTTCCAATTTGAAGGGAACAGATCTTGGAGTATGGGGAGGCCAGCAAGGTGCGAGTTGCAGTAGTGGAGGCGAGATATGATGAGAAAATGTATTAGCATTTTAGTTGTGTCTCGTCTAAGATAGTGACGTATTTTGGAGACTTTTTTTTGGTGAAAATGACAAGACTTTGTGATTGCCTCTCTTTTATTCGTCACATACAATCAATGTCCAGTAGACAAATGACCTGGGAGGAGGGAGCGATGATCTCAACAGTGAGAGATATTTAAGGAGTGGAAGCTGTGGCAGAGGGTGGGAAGATCAGGATCTCAGTCTTTGATATGTTGATTTTAAGTTGATGGGCAGACATCCAGGAGGATATGCTTGAGAGGCAGTTGGCAATTCATGCTAGAAGAGAGGGGGATAGATCTGATAGAGAGGGGGGTAGATCTGGTGATGAGAGGTAGATTTGTGTGCCATGTGCATATAGATGATACTAAAATCTAAACAATTTTATTTGGAGAAAAGGAGGGGGCCTTGGACAGAACGTTTAGGTACGCCAACACTCAAACGGCGAGGAAGAGGTGCCAGAGAAGGAGACGCTAAATTTTCAATCTTCTAGGTATGATGTGAACCATGAGACAGCAGTGTCACGAATGCCAAGAGAGCAAAGAATTTGGATAAGAAGACAGTGGTCAACTGTGTCAAAGGCAGCAGAGAGATCAGGGAGAATTGTGAAAAGAAAAGTGACCCTTTGACTTGGCGGTGAGCAAATCATTACTGACTTTTGTAAGAGCAATGTCTGTGGAGTGTTTGGGTCTGAAACCAGGTTATAAGGGGTCAACAAATTAGGTTAGGAGATTGTAAATGAGTTGCTGAATAAGTTTTGAAGTCAGGGGAAGTAGAGAGATAGGACTATAGTTATATGAAGAAGTTGAGTCAGATGAGGGTTTCTTAAGAATGGGTGCTTTGTTTTAAAGATGATGGTAACTTGCCAGTGTTTAGGGAAAGATTTTATATATGTTTGAGGGCTGGCGTTAGTGTGGTAGAGAGGGAAGGGATAAATTATGATGGAACAGAATTATGTGGACAAGTTGTAAGGCGAGAGGATGATAGTAGACTAAAGACTTCATCCTCAATTACAGGGCTAAAGGAGTAAATAAAGGATGTGGGATTGGGGAAGGGCAAAGGTAAAGGATGGGTTCTGTCAGTTTGTTGAGAGGTTGTGTTATTTTTAATGTTGCCTGCAAAGTTTTCAGCTTTGAGACAGGATAGGGCAGGAAATGGGGTGGGCAAAAGAGAGTTGAATGTGGAGAAAAAATATTTAGGGCTGGAGGACAGATTTGATATTAATGATGAGAAGGAATGCGGTTTTACAAGACTGAGGACAGAGAAGTAGTATCGCAAAACAAACTTGTAATGGATGAAGTCTGCTGAGGTTCGAGATTTCTTCTATAGTTGTTTAGCAGTTCTAGATCTAGCAGGTTTGTGTAGTGTGCCATGTTTGTCAATTAGAGCCGGGTGCAATTTCAGGGCAGGTGTGGGTGCTGAAGGGGCTGAGAAGGTGTTGTAGCACAGTGGAAAGACGTTATGGGCCAAGTGCTGCCAGTTTTCTGTGGGTTCTTGTGGCCAGGATTGAAGAAGGGCCGTGAGTAGATGGTGTGGTGAGGTTGCAGATTAGGAGTTGGTGGCCAAATAGGGGGAATGGGGTGATGACAAGGCTGGAGGTTGTGCCGAAATTAGTAAAAATAAGGTCAAGAGAGTGTCCCTCACAGTGAGTTGGGTATTCTGTACATTGTGAGAGGCCAAGGGAAGAGGTAAGTTAAAGTAATTTTGTGGCTGTAGGGGAGGTGGGAGCATCAGTGACAATGTTGAAATCGCCAAGAAAGAGTGAAGATAAGTTGGAGGAGAAAAAAATAGGAAGACGGGCAGCAATACAACCATTATGCAATCATTTCAACAATGGAATTCTCGAAAGAGATAATATGTTAAATAGAATGTTAAACATAGCATTTCCTTCAGAAAAAAACAGGTAGAAGACAAGTGAGAGAAGATCTGATTTAAATGAAAATCAAATCAATATACTGTAAAATTAGTCAGTGCAGTAACAGAACAGTTAATCCATGCAATTACTCAAATATATGGAATAAAATATCCAATGAAGACACATATAATATTTTCTAATTGAGAAACATACACATAATTTGATCTGCATTTCTTTTCCATCCTATTTCTACTGCCTTACCATACCTGCCTCTAATTCTTTGCTGCTTTGATGTCTGTGTCTTTTTTCTGAGACATACCTCTCATTATTTGCTCTGTCTCTCTCTTGCCTTAAACGTCTCTACTGCTTGCATTATTTGTGTTGTCGATACTCTCTTTCCATACCTACATATTATATTTTGCTGTAACACCTAACTTGCCCATACTGTCTTCATGTTTTGTTCAGCCTGTCTCTTCTTCTTTGTTCGTGTAAGTCTCTCCCACTAGATTTGCTTAATTTTAGTAGCTTGGCAAAGTACATATTTTTATTGCGCAGCTGACTGGCCAGCAATCCGTGAATGGACTGTATCAGCCACAAATAAACTTTAATATTAGCCCAGTATTCTGTGAGTGTTACTGTTTTGTTTCGATATTTGCATTTGAATATTCAGTTTCCATCTCCTTCTGAATACTCCAAGTCACCCAACTGGTAATAGTATAGAGAAAGGAGGTGTCTGCAAAATGAATCATTTTATTTGCATCCCTGTAACAGCATAGGAGCAAAATATTTCACCTATACATGATTTAATTCCAACACAAAATAGCACAGACAAATTGCAAAATGGTTTATTCTGCACTTACTTGCTGGAGATGGAGTGCTGCATCCACTTGTAGGAGGGTGACCCTGAAATCCATGGAGAGCGGGCAGAGAGAGCCCACCAATCACAGGAGGAAATAGGAATGGATAGTGGGTAGCTTGATAGTGATTCATATGTCCATTCACAGTAGGTACAGGACATGAACGGCTGCTGGTTGTCATATTAATATATCATTGTGTACAATCACTCATCTATGGATATAATGCAGCATTACTTCTAGCTGACAAACCACTGGTTATTTGTCATGTGGAAGAAATACATTAAAAATGTATATAGTATTTCAGTGGGATTGAGAGATGATTCTGTAACAACCACACAAAGCTCCGTCAATGTAACTGTCCGTTTTGTATCACAGCAAAAATCTGCTGCAAATTAAAATCGCCGGCCTTATATTGTGCTTGTATTTCTGGCAATAAGGTGGATATATTCAATTACAGATCCTTTTTTGGGGATATGCATCTCTCCAAAAAAATCCTGAAAGGGAAGAAAGAGAAAACAAATTTACTACAAGAGTAAATAATAATTTCGTATTAATTAAATTCAAAAGTACAATCTCAAATCACAGAATTAATTATAGCTAAATTATTAATAGATTTAAAAGAAAAAGCACAAGAAATCGCACATGGTGAAGTATGCAAACATAATACTTTATTCACACACTACAATATAACATTTACCATAAGAAGATTTGTAATATTTCAGTGTATATCACACTGGCTTTCTTCTGAATATACTAAAAAGCTGTATAGATAACACAATGTCCAAGTGACCCAAGAATATTCAGATTTGATGGGAAAAAAGTGTAGAGGTAAGTGAAAGTTATTTTTCAGTTATGGTGATGAGGGAGTAAATAAAGATTATGTAGTGTGTAGGTTGTCTACCAAAACTCCCCATTGTGATCAGTTTTTTTTTTTCTGTATGGTCTTTTCAATAACAACATTTTACAATGTTCAAATGGTTGTTATTATTTATTTTATTTTTCACTTTTATAAGCAATTATTCTTTACTACAGGTGTTCATTATATTTATTAAGCCTGCTTCTTGAGCTTGGGTCTCAACATGGCATCCCCTTATAAACTAATGAGCTTTGTATTACAGCTAATGAGAGCACTAGCAGTTGTATATGGAAACTTCCCACTGTGCAGATACAAACTACCTGAGTAGTCAAAGTTTTTACATTCTAAAAACATACTAGTTATTTTTAAGTGTAGTGTTTCAAAATAGGCTATTTAAAATTTTGACCAAAATACTCCTTTAAGGGTAAAACAAAATAATAAATCATATATAACAGCTTTGGTAATTCCATAGTGGCAAACTCCCTTCTATCCCATGGGTTTCATTTAGAAAAACATTGTCAATGAATACAATATTAGCCACTGTGTAAGCCATGAACATAAACATGTTTTAGAGAAAATATGATTTTTTAAAGATCTTGTTTATAAATAAAGGCATACATTTTCTGTATGTTACATCGCATCCCGAGAGCTTATTGAGAGGGGGAAGTGCATTTATAGTTATCAGTGGAGGGAAGGGTGGGGAAGAGGGAACAGGCACAAGTCCAAAACCTTTGTTTGAAAATTGGATAGGCTGGGAATTGGCACCACATCCTTTCCCCCTCACTGGCCCAAACTCCCCTCTCATACATACAACCTCCACTAATGTAACATCGATCCCTCCATGATCCTGCCCAGACACATTTTTTTTGATTAACAACTAACTATGACTTTTTAATGCTACATTATGGTCTTATTCTCAATGTTTTCAAATATCTATATATTTGTTTCTTTCACATCTGTCTTACTGATTGATAGCTTACTAAAAGCTGTTAGTGCCCTTTCAAATGAAATCCATAATATTTCAATCGTAAATAAGGAAAGACAAGGGAAAAAACAGTTACGCAGAAACGGGGAGGTAAAAATGTACATCCTAGGTACATGCCAGGAATCTTCTAGCTAGATAGATTGTATTTAAAAATGAAAAATATATATGTTTTTTGCAACAATACAATCAACAGCCACTAGAGTTACCCAGGGACACATTTCCTCTGAGATTCAATCCACTGATCATTGCTAGATATCCTTAATACCACATAATGCTAAGTATCAAATAATAGTGTTGTGGAAGGTTGTTGTTGGTCTTGGTTTTGTGCGTTGTTTTAGTAATACATTTTATAGCAGGGTTCAAACAAATCACAAAGCTATCGATACAAAAGACCCTCCATTTATTTGAGCAAATTGTAGTTACAAGAGCCCGTAATAGAGCCGTAAAATAATTTGCTGTTCAATTGGCGTTTTTAGCTACCCGAGATCTGAGCCTTATCTAATTAGCTACTTGCAAATGTCTTGAACTCATAAATTTGGCTTTGAGTGTTTTTTTTTTATAAATGTTTATATGTATTCTATTGACTTAAGAATGTATTAGTGCCAATAAGTAATATTTGCCGAATATGTAGCAATATTACGAGTGATTTTAAGTGTGTATAAATTTACGAATTGGACAATTAAATCGGGCCCTGGACTTTAAAAGATGGAGAAAGCGATAAAAGACATTAGAATTAATTGCACGACAGTCTCAAGCTCGCAAATCTGCAATAAAAAAATACTTTTTTATACGTTTAATTTCCATGTTATATCAATCTCGGTAATCAAGGTACATATCAGACCACTCACATGGACTAGAACAGTATCATCATTAATTTGTATTATTTTGTACATTGCCGGATTGCAAGTCCGATCGCATATCAGACATCTAAACACTAATTGATTGATGTTTAACCTCCATGTTTTACTGACGTCATGATGACAGTCTCATTTACGATTGGCTGTTTCTAAATCGGTAGTTACGGCCTTGCTTTATTGATCATGATTATGCTCTGAAATGCTACGTACGGGTGCATGGTTTACGGTTTAGGCTTTCGGCCAGGTAGTTGCAGGCTTCTTTATTTGAATCGCTCTATTAATGTTTCAAATTTCAACACCGCAGACTTACAGTCGGTATGAAGGCAACTGCGCGCTTGCAATTGAATGTATTTAGACCAGACTTCTTGATAGTGGTTTTACACAGACAGAAAGTAGGGTGGAGTAAAAAGTAAATATAATGCAATTTTACAAGTAAGATTGCATTAAGAAAATTGTAATTCTAAAAATAAAACACTTCTTAGAAGTATACTCAAAGGTCTTTATTTTACTATAGATTACATCATACTTTAGTGCTGGAGCATTGCAGAGCTCAATTTGCAGTTAATGGCTATTGATTTACGAACCAGAGGGGCTTGGGGAGCCCCCTTCTCAAATAGACTACTATTATTTTAATGCATGTTGGTTTTTGTAATAAAAATGCTTATTTTGTGTTTTGGGACACTTACCATTTAAGAACTGGACAGTGGCACATCACTGGATCTTGTCAGAAGCGAGCCCTGCTTTGTACTACCTAACCATCAGGGAACTAGTGCAAACACAGCTAAAGGGAGAGACACCACAGAAGAATGACCTGGGCAGATGGCTTACCATACTGATGCTGAGGAACTCATTAATTAAAGTGTGGTTAACCACAATGTGGCTTCATAGGAAACCTCAGGCATGCCTACTTAACTCCAATTTTATCCTGTAGCCACATGAAAGAGCCCTTGGCATTGCATAATTAACCTAACTTTCCATGGTTATTAAGACAGGGTTCCCTAGAATCAAAATGGCATATAGAGAGTTTTATTCTTAGCATGGGCAGCATACAGCGGACTTTAGACCCTGTTTCCTTAGCCCAGAGCTTTTCCACATTAACAAGGGTGATAAGAGGGGACTAATGGAAACAATAATAAAGATCAAGCCCAGGCAATTGACCCTACCTAGCTTGCTAGAACAAGTACTTGGTAACCTAGGAAAGTGTTTGTGGGCGATTGGCTGGGCACAGAGGCAAGAAAATACTTTTGGGGCAGCTGTAGTACATAGGGCCTACTTCCAAACAGTACCTGATTTGGATGCCAATTAGGGAGGTGGGCACAATGTACATGACCTAATTGGCTATCTCTAAGCCTGTAGGGTCACTTAGGCCAAACTTTTAGCCACCATCCCAAGCCCATGTTGTTCACCATATTGTTGTTGTCATTTGTTCATCTGAAATTCCCATGTGTTATGTTTCTGATTGGTCAGCACTCCAAGACATAAAACAACATTTCCAGAGGGAGGGAAATCATTTGTACCCCACCCATTTCTACCTACTAAAGTTGGTGAAATTGATAATAAAGCATTATCCTAGTTTATTTCTTTAGGGAAGCGAGAGTTGTTATCCCAGTTACAGTTCTAAGAAACACTGGTACACTTGCTGCTGAGTTTCAGAGAGTTGGAGCAGTAGTCTACCAGTGGGATTCCTCATAAGGCTGGTCCAACTATTTTCTTTCAGCAATGAATAAATAAAAATAGGGATACAAATTTTATTGTAAGCTATTGATACTAATGCAGAGCCAATAGTCATCAAATGTATTAACAATTTATCAACACTAATGTGATTAAGCCCTGTGCATGTTACATTAGCAAGTCCTTGAGAAACGTTTAATTTAAAGGCATACATTACTGCTATCCTGCCTCAGAACCCCTTATGAAACACTACTTACCTATCCCCTTCCGTAGTCAGTTTAGTGACATTTTTGATGATTCTGAACAAAAAGGTGCACCAAAAGAACTCATCTGTTGAATGTGGTTAAAAATTAATGAAGTTAAAAGGCATTTTTGGCTGGGAGATATTATAAGGTTAGACTGAATATTGTGCCTTATAGTTTGGGCAGGGCTATAAATTAACAAATATGTATGGGAATAGTGATTATTTCACAAGAAAGTATGTGAGTAAAAAACACGTAGCTCTGAGACACAAAACGGTTACATATTTTATTGTTCTTGTATTGTGTAATTCAATTAAAAGCAATGTTTGGTTATTTTTTAGTGTTTATTAATTAGTAATCAGTTGTATATGCAAATAGGGTTTAAAAATAATTAGCAAAACTCTTTTTTGAAAATGTTCTAGCCAGTGAATAGTATATAAGCAGACCGTACCATGAAAGCGTCATGGTAGAAATCAGGTTCACAGCTGGACTGTTGGATGCATATAAGAGCACTATAAGCTAAATGCAATGTGGCATCATTCATGAGCCACCGAGAAAGTGTATGCATTATGTATCCATGCTAAGTAACAAACTGTGTGTAGAGGACATATTCCTGATGAACACAGCAAAATGTATGTCCCTGTCAGTGTTACTAAGCACAAGACATAGCACAACTACACAAAACATCACTTTTAAAAATAGTCCATCACATATTTTTTATGATATTTAGCAATTACATGTCTTTCAACTTCTGTTTTTTTTTTTTTCTACGAACTTCTCTTTTTGTAACTTTTTAATGAAATGTTTCATATACAATTTTATCCTAAAATTAATCAGACAGAGCATTTTCTCATTTAGTATCCACAACTCCCTTGTCTTGAAATGTTTGTCAATCTTTTCCATTTAACACCTGTTATTTTTGATATTATCTCCTTTATCGTATCCCAATATTTCTTCATAGGAGGACAGTCCCACTACATACAGTATGTACAAACACACCAATTTACCCACATCATTGCCAACATAAAGGATATATTTTCACAAACTTTGATGGTGTTAAGTACAATCTATATATAAGTTCATATGAATATTATATACTATACTAGCGACCTGCCTGTCAAAAATGACGGCAATAAAATTTAAAGCCAGGCAATGCTGTTTGCCACACAATGTGACACTATGTCTCCTCTGAGAACCTTCTACGCATTAATTGCGAGCCTCTCCCCCGTGTACTTTGCAGGCCTATCGATGAGCACCAAAGTGTTACTGCCTTTCGTTAAGTGTTACTGGCTTGGGTTAAATGTTACTGGCTTGGGTTAAGTGTTACTGGCTTGGGTTAAGTGTTACTGGCTTCAGCCTCGTTTTCATCCTGTTATGTTTTTTTGGCCGCTATTTTTTTTCTCGCTTAGCCGATTTTCGAGTGACTAATTAGCTTGCCACCTCATTCCAAGGCTTCCTGGCTCTCCTCCTGTGCTGTGTGAGTGCTCCAATTATCGAATTGCACTCATTTCACATGCCAACAAAGTAATGCTTAAGATTCTACAAGTTCGACTCCAACAATATACGGATCAGAAACTACCAGATGTGCAAGCTGGGTTCTGCAGAGGAAGAAGCACAAGAGATCTAATTGCCAAAGTCCAATGGATAACAGAGAAGCCGGAATCAATATTGCTGGAGGAAATATCAACAACCTCAGAAACGCCGATGATACTACTTGACTGAAAGTGAGGAGTGCAAAAGCTAGACTGCAGCTCAATGTCAAAAAGATGAAGATCATGATAAACGGCAATCTCAATTCCTGGTAAAAAGACAGGGAAGAAGTGGAGGCAGTGACAGATTTTATTTTCCTGCGATCCAAGACTGGAGAGGAAAGCTATGACAAGCTTGGAAAAGCTAGTAAAAAGTAGAGATATTAAACTATCAACAAAGGTCCACATAGTTACAACTATGGTTTTTCCAGTAGTAACATATGGATGTGAGAGATGGACAATAAAGACAATAAAAATAAATAGAAGCCGTAGAATTGACGCCTTTGAATTGTAGTGTTGGCGAAAACTATTTAGAGTCCCTTGGACTGCAAGAAGATCCAATAAATCAGTACTTCCGAAAATCAAAAAACAAACTGTTCATTAGAATAATCATGAGACTGAAGCTCAAATAATTGGCCATATAATGAGACGGCAGGATTCCCTAGAGAAGACTTTGATGCTGGGAAAAGATTGAAGGCACATGAAGAAGGGGATGACAAAGGCGGAGATGAATAGATAAAGTCACTGAAGCAATGAACATGAACTTGATGGAAATGGTGGGTGAGAGATGTACCTGGTGTGCCTCAGTCCATAGAGTCAAGGACGCGACTAAACAACTAAACAATAACAAATAGTAAAGAATAATTGTATATAAAATGAAAAATGTAATAGGCTGTGTTTATTTTATACATTATCAAGCTTTGTAATTCAAAAGCTCATAAACACAATTGTCCTTTAACTATACTTTTATACATTTTTTTTTATTTATTGTGGATTGGTTTCTTATTGTAAAACTCCAACATCATTCTCATAACTGCTTGTGCCAGCTACTATGGTCTTTGAATAGAAGATTTGCCGTTGAAAAAAACAATTGCTTAAACCATTTAATAAACCAATAGCTGCATTGTTCTAAATATATCGACAGCCTTAAAGTCTATTAAGTCAAACTGCTCTTTTACCCCACTATTTCCAACACCTTTAACTCACACTTTTAGTGACAACTAGCACTACTGGAACAAATCTATTTAAATGGCTCTGAAATTACATATTCTTCCAATTTAAAATTAAATACTTGGCATGTTCGAGAAGCTTTTCACATCTCAAAATAAAAATAAAATCAACAAAAGGATAAAATCACGATGTGCAATGCCAACATTGCTTGACTGACGTGGCTCCCTAGCATTATGGTGGGTTCTGCCCTATTGTTTTTGATATTCCTTTGAGTGCAAGCATGAGACTCCCACATATATAGATGATTAATGCGATTTTTCAAGAAATCTAGGCAGATTACCTGCTGTCTGTATGTACTTAACATAAACTGGAATATAATATAATAATTATATAATATGATAAAGGATATATAATTTCAGTAGCATTTTAATATTTAGACACACAATAAAATCAACTCTATTTTAAGACATAATTGCCATCATTAATTGTCTGTATTGTTCTAAACAAAATTATAGCTGTATCTACTTTTACTTCCAATAGCAAACACAAATGGGAACCAGTGAGAATGGATATTTTAGGTCATTATTATTAAGTCCCAATCCCTTCTGAATTTGTTGCTGTTTATCAGAGTTATTCTTTCTTTGGATTTACAGATTTTTCAATGCCTCTTGCAGACAAAAAGCCTGAAGCTATAAACAATATATAAAGGGCACATACGGACAATGATTTCTAAAGTGCATGGTAGATGTAGGTACTGTAGATGTGACAGTGCCATTGTATGTCTAATATAGGCCATGCAATACCTATTTCACGGGCATTCATTTGTTACCACTATTAGAATAATTTAACCTATGAAAGATCACATTTAAACTGTCTATCCATTTTCGATGTTTTAAAAAGCTGTAATAACAGCCAGTATAATAACAAAATGAGATAGGATACGTATAATGGGTCACCATAGAAAATATACTGTATATTTAACTCAGGTTACTGGATCAGGGTTTTACTCATATTTATTTAGTGTAAAATATATTTTCACACTTTTAAAATTATAATTTTTTTGTAAAAACATAATATTTTCAGATAAAGTGTTCTTGAGAAAACAGTATGTCTTTATATTTTCTACTTGACGTATCATAATTTTTTCTTTTATTATGGAATTATTTTTAATGCTGTTAATTTATACCTTACATCTTATGCGTATTTTATGTCATAAAAATCTTATAATAACACAATGTTATCTTAAAAAGATTTTTTAATGATATTAAATTAACATGTGCACATGACTAGGCGGCTAGATTAATTTACTTAATCTTCACATAACTTAGACACCCTCTACCTGGACGTATCTCAAGGTTAGATTGGAGGAAGTAAAGGCAAGGCACTTCAGGAGGTGCCCACATGCGGTAGTATCTCCTGTTACTGGGCCGCCATCAATAGTCCCCCAGGGATCCCACGAAGTCATGAGTCCTCTGGGGGCATTGCAAGAAATACCAAGTCTTAATAAACAAATATTGATTACCCAAGATCGGAATTTAATTCTTTAGCAATAAGTTAACCATCCCTCACTTGGGGCCTCATTCTATTATCGGCCGCAGCCGTTGCGGGGCCGCAAGGACCGGGCGCAAGCTATTCTGCTATTCTATTCCCCTCCGGCCGGGGGTTCCGGCAGGCTTGCGGCCGGCGCCTTGCTATCTCTTGCGGCCGATCGCGCCGGAGGAAAGCCTTTGATCTAAAACGGCCGCAAGGAAATCGGCCGTAAGAAAAGCCTGGTTGCGATTCTATTGCTCCGGGAACCCTGTCTGCAAGGCTAAAAACGAGCCGCAGCTTACTTGCAGCAAACAGGTCCCGATAGCACCAATTAAGCACATAAAATAGCTCAAATAAAGCCATCCTGCACTTTGGGGAGTCTATAAAGTGATATTCGGTGTTAGCAAAAATAGCACATAATTACCCTATACTCAAATCCGTAAAATAATTTTATTTTAATATACGTAAAATATCCATGTAAAAAGTCCAGAGTGCTTGGAACACTTCAGACACGCCCACGCCGCAGCCGGAAAATAAAGAGTTAATTTGAACTCGGGTTTGGGCAGATGTGCAATCTTGAGAGGGGGTTACTTTTAATCCTCATGTCCCCCAATATGATCCCTAGCATTTACAGAGCTGTACAGTGCAGGCTTGAATTTATTTTGGAGTTTTTATATTTCAGAGCTTACGGCCGGTTTCAAGATATGCGGCCGGCCGTAAGAGGAGATCCTTGCGGGGCCGTATAATAGAATCGCGAGTTAACTGAACCCCCGCAAGCAATCGCAGCCTTACGGCCGATTTACGGCCGATAATAGAATGAGGCCCTTGTTATTTATGAGAGGAGTCGGTGACTATATATATTTTAAAAAATAAATTAGATATTTTAATAATTAAAGGAATGTTAATATCAAACTATACCACTAATACAGCTGATCATCTCTCCATTCAGGATGGTGAGATTATCAGCTGTTTTTAGTACCACGCTATATTTAACGTGGTGGCCTTGGATGCCCAGCCAAACTACTGCATTCATTTAACATTTCTGACAGTAAAGGAGGTGACAACAAATGTGTGTAAAAAATAATGTAACACAACAGTGCATAAAAAAGAATATTACAAGTAAATAAGGAATTCAGTGACCAGACAGATATAGAAGGTCTCATATAAACTACCTTTATAAAAAGTAAAGGAACTCTATGGTGACTCTTAATATCCTTAATTATAATCAACTATGGGTATACTATTCCCTGTAAAACACAATGCGGTAATATGTCACTTTGCACTGTGTGTTAACTATACCATATTATATATGATTGTTTTCTAACAATCAACCTTAAAAAATTTAATTTTTAAATCACATATTTTGGATTTGAAATGTGTGCATTTCTGGATGTGCTGAAAGAGCACCACAGACAACTCTAGGAATGCGGCTACGCTTAAGTCCCCATGTAGCTGTCAAAAATAGGTAGTACACCCCAAGCCCCTAACCCTCTAAAGCTCACTTCCAAGTCCTAACCCCCTAAACCTCACTTCCTAGCCCTAACCCCTAACTGTAACCCCCTAACCCCCTAAACCTGACTTCCTAACCCCCTGAACTTCACTTCCTAACCCTAACCTTCCCTTCCTAACCATAACACCCTAATCCTAAACCCCTAACCCTAAATCGAAACTCCTAACCACTCACCCAGCATGCTAGGCTCACGTTCCTAGAGTCATAGGGGGTGCGCTTCCAGAAATGCGCACATATAACAGGATAGGTCCCATATTTTTATCTAATATGGTAAAAAAAAATGTAATTGTTTGCTTTAATTAGTTTTATAAATACCATCCAAAATGTTTGCTAAAACATATCTTAGCTTTACACTCTCGACATGATTTTCTATGCTTTTTAAACAAAAGCAGTTGATAAACCCCTGAAAAAAACCTTAAACCTAGCACACAAATGTGTTTTTATTGTGTGTATACACACACACATAAATGTTTTAAACAGAGCCGCATATACAATTATATTTGGTATAAGTAGATATGAAAAGTTTGTAACAAATAGTTGTTTTATTGAATGTGTCATATAGTATTCCATTTGCATAAATTTAAAAGTTAAATTTCCAAATATAAAATTAAAACAATTTATTTATAAGGTAATTGTTTGCACTTGAGAAAGTACTGTTGAAAATGGAGCTACCATATTGTTCAGTTAATTCCTGGCAACGTCAAAGAATATTACATTATCCATCTATCTATAAGGTTACACATAGAAATAAACCTCAATATAAATAACTTGGATTTTTGACATGTTCTACCTAACCCCTTCACTTAAATCATGATAGACACATGAGCAGTCACCCACTCCTTCACCATAACTCCAACAGACAGAAATCAACCTTACTTTGCCCTATGCTAATATTAACAGTGAGACAATGGAATACTTATCAGAAGGAGTTTACAGGAGGTTTGTATTACAGAGCATTATGCTTTCATGGTCGTTTTAAACACTTCTCCATCATGTTGCTCTCCGCTGCAGATTAGGAAAATGAAATTCACTGCCTATCTGTCAATTCTCAAAGAGCTGATGTATAGTGGAGAAGTGGTGCCAGCAAATATTGTGGCTGTGTAAGTCTTTCCTGTAACCTTGGTTTTTGTCAGTATGTGCTTTCTTGAATTTTTAGATAGGTTTTTGGCAGCTTCAAGTTGCATCGACTGAGCATATGCAAATGTGAAACCTACTTTAATTTGCTTTCATACTACTCAAGTGGTTCACATTTTAAAACTCAATCCCCTTGCAATATCTACATGAACTGTGCTAAAAAAGGAAATCACAAGCATCCAATAAAAGGTAGTCATAAGGGTGTCTTCAGTGCCTCTATTATGTTGGCAATCCTCAATGTATAGTAGATTAGGTAAGTAGATTGTGAAATTAAGAAAAGGAAGAGAAACAGCTATTGGAGTGACAACAAAAAATGCCATGGTACAAAACACAGAACCTGTGGTTTGCATTCTTAAATATCCTGTATCCTAAAAGATGACATTATCAGTCTTATTAAATTGCCATTCAGTAAATTTAAAAGGGCTCTATTTAAGCACACAGCATATTTGTTTTACAGAAGTTGTTAGTTAGTGAAGACCTTGCTTTTGGATAGAAGTTCGCTAACTAAAAACTTCTGTAAAACAAATAAGCTCTGTGCTTATATAGAGCCCTTTTACATTTACTGAATTGCAATTTAATAAGGCTGTATATGTCTAAGAAAAGTGGCCTGAAAAAAGAAGGGATTATCTGTCATAGCTGATACCTTAATTAAAGCTCCACTTAATTCTGCACACATTGGACCACATCACAGTAATGATCTCCTAAAAGCATGTTGAAATACTTTTTGAAATGTATGTATTTTTCACTGAGACATCAAATAAAATAAAATCCATATTTGCATGTATTGTATAACATGCTGTCAATTTGCTTTTGCATTACTGCAGCCAATCAGGTGACAGTGGTGTGTCTACCATTCAAGTCAATGGTAAGACTGCTTATATTTCCAGGATGAAGTGAACAGACCTTGTAAAGGGTAATTTTCTACTTACTGCAGGAAAATCAGGTTTCTGCTATCTTGCCTTTTTGCAATTTAATAATGTACATTAGCTCAGAGGAATTATTGCTCTGCTACTGTCAGCTTAGTGTAGTGAGCAAAATAAAAAAAATAACCCCTAACAAATCTATCTGTGTAGGCTTGGAATGCTGGAATCACATAAACATATCAGTTATGGGTTAACTGGTCAGTTCAGTCCCAAGTCCAGTCACCATCACCAAGCGCTCCTCTTCTAGCTTTTATTACTCATGCAACTTCCAGTAGGCAGGCTACACTTTGTATGTAAACAGACTTAAAACCTTAGATTGCTTAGCTGTTATTAGAGTAATAAAAAAAAAGATGATTTTAACATAAATTATTGTGCTCTTACAGTGAAGAGAACTTACAGTGAGTTGAATGGCCCCTTAATGTAAATGCTGATATTCTTTTGTTGTTAGCCGTCCTGTTCCATTGAGTACACTCCACATTTCCCAAATTTTTCACACATTTATTATTCTTACACATCTACTTATTTTATATAAACATTTACATTTATGTATGTAGTATTCTTATAATTTAACTAGTCATAAATTATACAATACATTTGGATTTCCAAAAGATCTTCAAGTTTTATTAAATTATTATAGGCAGCCAGAGAGCTTCTTCCTCCTTGCTCCAAAGCTTTTGGTTCATTCGATTTATAGCTTATATATACAACCCATTTGCTGGCACAAAGAAAACATTGTGTCATCAGTATTCCTTCTGGATTCTAATTTTAAAGTATAAATATGTCATTATATACCTGTGTTAAAATACATCTTTTAGATATTACATTTTAAAAGATTCAAAGTTCAGCCCTCACATGCATCCCTTTTAGTTCTCATTTTAATGACAGGAAAATATATTAATAAGAACTATTTTGCTAGAGCTTGTGCGTTTCAAGTTCTTGACATTCTCTAATATTATTTATCTGTTATATCTAATGTAGAAGGCACTGTAAATTATTTTATTTGTATTCATCTATAAATGTTGCAGTAATGAAGACAAACAGAAATGTGATAGCAAAACATGATCATGCACCAGTTATCACTACTAACACTATACATCCAGCAAAATAGCTTAAAACAAATATAATAACTCACTTCTTGAGATTTCATAAAAACCTAAGCAAATATTACAATAAGTAATATTCGGACATGGGATGCCTGAGGATTCCCCATTCCTTCCCACTAGCCCCCAGGCATCCCAAACCTAAAGTATTTTCTTCTCTGTCTTTATAGACTCCATGACACCTAACATTAATGCCTTTACCATGGGGGGGGGGGGCTCCATAGACCACAATGATATACATAACTAACGGCTATACCACAAGGGTCCTCAACGGATCACCTTTAACCATGGGGGTCGTCATGGCACCTAATGTTAACCCCTGTGCCATGGAAGTCCTTAGCACCTTTCCTACCTCCACAGGGATCCATATTGGAACCCCACAGACCTTAACCCCTCCATGGGGTTCCATATAGACCCCCATAATTCCTAACACTACATACAAACATATAAAAAAAGTACTACAAAAAACAAAAGCATATTACACCTACAGTATAAGAGGGCAAAAACATAGATTACTTATTCTTTGACCCACTACAGTGACAATGATCATCTTCACTCTCACAATATTTGGGACACTCAGAAAGACTTTCGAGTTAACCTTAGCGAGATCGGATATTTGGAGCAGATGGGATGGCTTTTCTTGGAGGTTAGATTTAAGTGTGTGATGTGATAGCTCTGTGGTGAATTACAGGAGCAATGGAATGGAGGCCAAAATCTGAGTTGAAAACTTTGTACAAAAAAAGTTTTTCAATTACTTTCATTAATGTTTGCAAACTAAAATAAAAACTTTAAAGGGCATGGAAGTTCCAGTTCTCTATTATTATTAGATCTCTATCTATTGTATTCTTCGAAATGAAAAACATTATTTAAAAAAATAAAAATAAAATAATAAACCAATATTTCATTTAATATCTGTTACATGCAGTTGCTCTTATGGTAGTCATTCTTCTGTTTTCTATAAATGTCACCTTTCTTTCAGTGCCATTACCTATCCTTTGATGCCCTCCAGCAATGATGATCAAAGCCCTCATCCTCACTCTTTGGCCCTGGATGAACGGGACATCCATGTTGATTGAAGATTCATTCCTCTTCAGTCTTGATTGAAGCATTTGGTCCTCAACTTTGTTCTGTTGAAATGGGCCCCTGCCTAAAAAAACCTGCTGCTCTAAAAAACATTTTTTTTAACAGAGATCCTCCTATGAGGAACTCTCAGACTACTAACAGTTTTTGGAGAGCACCTTCGCCTTTTTTTTGTTTTCCATAATTGCCACCTGAAAAGATGACATTATTGTTCGATAACCTTTCTTTCAGTGCCATTATAAATTGCACATGCACGTGTTAGCATTTCAATAGAACTGCACAGAGGTCCTGGAGTGGCCTATATTTCATAGTCTTCACCTTTAGTGAAGCTTCCCTAATATTCTCACAATAAATAAACCTAATTTTGAATGTTTATGCAAATTCTTGTGGGAGGGCTTCAAAGACTAAACTAAAATGAAAACATTAAAGTCAATTCTTGCTCAATTTAAAAAAATAACATTTTCCACATTATTTTCCCCATCTAACCGATGGTGCAGAGTACACATTTTTTGGTCCTTTAAACTCTTCACTGTTTTGTACTGGCTTCCTACTAAGGGCTCTATTACATGTTTCCTATAAGAAAAAAACTAGTGCCGTTCAGTCACTACCGAACTATCACATAAAAAAACATAAACCTAACCTAAAAGAAATACCATCCGCATGCTCAGAATGTCCATAATATCAAAAGCCCATAGTGCCTGTTCCATAACTATTTTAAAAATCATTATAACATGCCTTACATAACGATATCCGAAAGTCTACAGGTACCTTCAAGCCCATGTAAAGACACAAAAATGTCTTTAAGTAGCCTGGCTCAAATCCTACACTATGAAGGAGCTAACACATTTATTGTGTAGATATGAGACTTCAATGTTCAAATCTAGCACAATTATTGAGCTACATGTTATGATGAGCCAGGGTATCCTCAGGGTTTGGCCCTCAATGCCAATTACCCCCATGAGCCTGGCTTTTGCCCTCAAAACCCCCCAGGGTTTCCTCGTCCGTGTTAAAAGTATAACCATGGGGGTCCTTATGGACTCACATGGTACCTAACATAAAAGTCCCTATGGACCCCCAATTTGCCCATAACGACCTCCATGGTGCCTAACATGAACCCTGTTACAATGGCGGTTAGAATGAACCCTCATGGCTTCCTAACTTCTACCATAAGTGTCCTTATAGACCCCCATGGACCTAAACCAGTATGGGGGTCCTGGTTAGTTGCTAATGCTATTCCCCCAAAAAACTATTAAGTAAAAAAATCACAGAAGATAATATTTACAGAAACAAAAAGTATCAAAACATAAAAAAGAATTACAGATAAAATAAGGGGAGGGTAAGTATAAATTGCCCCTCATAAATGTGTATTTTTTTGTTTGTCTTTTTAATGATTTTTTTACTTTATTGACAATCCAACTACAATTACTGACACCCTGGTCCTCAATCTAAAGCCCTTGATAGAGGCCACATCCATGTTGCAAGAAGAAATTGGTCCTTTTCGTGCTTGATTGTATACTCTTGATCCTCATCTTCAGCCCATGGAAAGGAACTCTGCCTAAAAAAAACACGCTGCTCCAAAAAAACAAATAAACCCAATTTTTTAAAAACTAAACTAACCATTAATCAGCGGTGGAGCTCATCTGAGGAGCTCCACCGCAGATTAATGCTTTTTTTTTTACCGCACCCTCACCTTATATACTATTTTTATGGCTTCAAATGTGTGTATTAAATTACTTCAATCATATTTTAGCGATTCAGAATCAAGTATTTAAATTGTTCCATCCCATTTCTGATTGGATAAAGACTAACCATTAAGAATGCATGGATGGAAATCTGTGCATTCTTATTGGTTACACTTTAACCAATTACAGGGCTCAATCTCCAATTGCCAATCATAATAGAGTTTCATTCTAGTGTTTCCCTTCTCTGATTGGCCATAGAGATAGCCAATCAGGGAAGACAATATCAGCTCATTTTATTTTGGAATCAGTACATAGTGTTTCTTCACCTGGGCTGGACTTGATCATGGTCTCATTATGCAAATTTAAAACCAACAAACAAACACAAAGTTAATCATTTGAGAAATATAAAACGAAATGGCCAAACAAATTGAAATAGGAGAGCTACTGGTACATCTGCATTATATTTTTAGTGCTAATGGATATCAGAGAAACATACATATGATTGCGAGCACAAATCTCAGAGTAATTTTTTTGAAGTAGTCAATTACGTCCATAAAACACAGGCTTGTTTAGTGTATAAATGTAGGTATATGAAGAAAGATAAACATTTAAAAGTTCATCCCTGATCTGACTTCTTGCTGTTATGATGATAACTAAATACAAATAAATATAGATATTCTGTTACTTGCGGAATGAAACATTGAGAAACAAAAGTATTCTGCTTAGCCATTTCATTTAACATTGATGGTCTATGTTATTATTATCTTTATTTGTAACGAACCAATATATTCTCTAGCGCTATACAGGGGTTAAGTACATGGCAAAAACAAAATTATCATCTTACAAAGAATGGAGGGCAATGTTTTTGAGCCTAAAAGCAAATGTACATAGTGCTTGTTTCCAAAGCACTGACACAAGATTGAAAACTCACAAACTTACAATCTAAAGATTTAAACAGTATTGTGATTCACAATATATCTCTGTTCCTCCATAGCAAATCAATCAACCAATTTGATTTTGTTGTTTCTTTAAGGCTGCATTGCCTCCACCTACAAGCATTTGTTTATTTAAAGTGATATTTCATCCAAATGTATTAGTACAGCAGACCATCAGATAGTGAGAGAGAATTCTCTTCAAAACAAGCCATTTTCTATGGATGTTCTTTGTAACAAAAATGGATATGCAGCCATATGTAAAAGAGAAAATGAGCAAAGACCTGTGGGCGGTATAAACAGCTAGATGATCTAGTGTAAATGTATAAAAGTATCACTGTAGTTATCATACAATAGGGTTTCATTTGTTTATTTTACAAATAAGTATCAGTATTTGAAGAAACAAACATCAGCAAATACTTGATTTTCTTCACCCACTAGCAGACACCCAAGGGTGACAAAGGATCTACGTTCTTATAGGAGTCTTTATCTACCAATCACTACAGACAAAATAGGTTGTTAAGAATTGTTTTATAAAAAGTTTGAGTCTCTTTGCACCTCTGGACACCTAATAGGGGCGGAGAGAAGCAGCTCTGCTAATTAATGAAACATTAAAGTTCAAATATATGTTGAATTTATTTTTATTAAATACAGATTTTAATAAAAATCGATGAATAAATAAACAAATTAAACCTTTGTGTATGACCATTATAACATTATTTAATGTCAAATTAAATGTATTACAATATCCACTGTTAAATAATAATTGTTTACGGGGATGTTCCGTGCCAATTTGACATTTGAAAACAAGCTTTTTGGAGTGTTCTTTCAATGTTTCTCTTTGATACAGAGACACCTTATGCACCCAGTAAAATTTAAGAGCATGTCATTATCTATTTCAATACATTTCAATGTCGATAAGGAAATGTTTGCTAATTATAATATCCTATCTTATGACAGGCTATGACAGTACTTAATGTTTTAGTATTCAGTGATTCCTGTTTGTTGGTTCATTGCTGTTGAAGTTATCTGTTATCACTCTTTTGACAAGGCAGCTAGACGGCTTATCAGTAATGTGCTGTTCATTTTACAGATTATTGTGTTGTAGATTGACACTAAACAGACTACAATGTTTCACTTCATGAGCCAATCACTGTATAGAGCTCTATTAAATTATGCTAACAATCTTGTTCTCTGTTCATTGTTCTGAGATTTTTTTAATTACATAAAGCAATACTCTTTCACTGCAGTACTGTAGACATTCCAATTTCCTATCTAATCTGAGATAAGGATTTGATTGTATGCAACTAGATTAGTAGCAATATATAACTGCAATGTAATCTGTTTTCTGTTTCGAAAAGATGCTGAAGTAAAAAGGGAATAACTGCATGGATAGGTTTTCCATATGTAAATTGGCATATAATTATTTAAGTCAGAAAGTCAAGAGAATGCAGAAACACCATAAACAAATGCAATAACCAAGAAAATTGCCTCTTGGAAATGTCCGAACTGAATGGCACGTTTAGTGGCTTAGATCAGTGGTTCTCAATAGCCGGACCTAGGTCCAGTGCTGGTCCCTGAGACTTTATCTGTCAGCCCAGAGGTATAAAACAAAATAATGGGAGCAAATCATGAACGTATCTCCAGTTAACATTTCTCTTTTTGTTGTTCAGTCGTTTCTGACTCTCTGTGACCTCATGGACCGCAGCACACCATGCTGATCCACATTCATGGCAGAGATACTGGACTGGGTTGCACGTTCCTTCTCCAGTGGGCCACAGCATATGTCAAAATGATCTATTTTTGTAATTACACGAATTACAGCTAAAAATCTGTTTACAAACCCAGTCTATCCTGCCTACTGACTTTTTCATGATTAATAACAGACAGCCGAGCGCACGTGAAGCAGTTTTTTCCTGAACTCAGGAATGCGCTTTAAAGTTAACCCCTAACTGACCTATTTAGACTGATTTGTTAAGGGTTAACTCTTTTTTTATTTTTCTCACTACACAGGAATGGGAGTGGGCAGTCAGACACATGTAAACACTGAGTTTACTTTATTGAATGCTCAGTAAAAAATGCCCGTATTTCAAAAGTCCAAATATTTTCCAACATGCTTTTATGAGATCTTTACATCTTTAAATCTTGAATTAAGATTTATCCTAAGGGTAAAGCACCAACAGAATCATAACAGACTTCTTTAAGCTATTCTTTAGTCACATAACTACAAATAATACAGTAAAGAATACAATATAATATTAATAAAAGCCATACATACAGATAAATACACTTTATACTTTTATACTTATATGAAACATATGTTTTAAATGTAAATGACAATAATAATAAAGACTCTACTTTATCACCCTTTACCTAGTTTCAGTAGATAAAATTCCTGAGCTGAGAGGAGACTTTGAATACACATAAAGTTTATGAGCCACATTCAATTGCAAGCCCGCAACTCTATCGTTGTAGGCCGAATGCCTGCGGGTGTGTTGCGAGCTCCTGTTCGTCTACGATTGCGATGCCTCAAGCACGTAAGTCCCTCCAGCGGCCAAAAACTGTTAAGGGGCTGGCCGAGAAGCGATCGGCCGTTACGATGCAATCGTGGTATAACATAGTGTGATACAGGCCTTTCAGCCAATAGAAAGCGTTCTAGCCACAGATGATTGAAAAAGGGATATTATAAATTTGCATTCCACCCACCCATGCAGTCACTGTGTTGTATTTTCTTTCGAAGTAGCATGCAGGTCCCTCCTCCTATCCCCCACACCCCATCCCCCAACAGTTATTAATTACACATAATGCACACATTTTGTTTTCTTTCATATATTTACAGTTACACTTGTTTGTATTTATCGTTCTATTATTTGGGGGATTAAGATGGAGGAAGGAGAGAGGAGGTGAGAGGAGTGGAGAGGTGGGAAGGAGAAGAAGAGGAGAGAGGTGGCCATGGGGAGGAGTGGTGGGGGGGAGTAGTGGGGAGGAGAGGAGTGGAGGCGAGGAGGAGGAGGAGAGGAGTGGTGGGGAGTAGGAGAGGAGCGAGGAGGTGGAGGATGAGGAGGAGCAGGATGAGGAGGATGGGAGTGTAGAGGACAAGGTGGGTGGTGTCAGGGTGGCCCGAGCAGCAGGCACACGTAGGAGAGGGAAAGAGGGGAAGGTGTCTGATTCCAAGGGTGGGTGCTAGTTCGGGGGATGGATAGGCCTCAGGGGAAGGTCAGGGAGGCAAGGATCCCCATCCACAGTCGTGAGGTCTAGAGGCTAAGGGCAAGCGGTGTGCCCACTGCAGCCTATGCAGCTACATACCACAGCCGGAATCAAGATAGCGTTAGGAGACAAGAACAATCAAGACCAAGAGCCAAAGAATAGATCACATCTAGCAAATGATAGCTAATCTGAGTTGCAATTAGGAGTATCATCCAGGTTCAAGCCTAGATGTCAGATAGTTAGGAATGCACACAAAACAATGTAATATTCATCATACTAATGACATATACCTCTCTTTTCTCTCTTGCAGCATAAAGGAGGTCTGGGTCCAGTGGCGAGCCAGAGGTGGGGGCGTCGGCTCCATCAGAGTAGGAAGTGGAGGAGCAAGCCCACACCCAGCAGAAACTGACGCAGGGGGAGGAGGAAAGAAGAGGACCCGAGCCCCAGGCTTGGAGGATGTCATATGGCTAATGGTGTCACCATCAGGACCACCGGCAACACTGCCGGGATTCGACCCCACTATGCCCCTCCTCGAAAGACTGCGCATATCGCCAAGGCCCTACAACTGGACTGATGATGCCAGCAGCCAGCCACCACCTCCTCCTCCTCCACCACAGAAGTGCGCTGGACTGCCCGCCACCACCACCACCCAGCCCAACCACAACACCGCCAACACTGCAACTCCCTCCAGCTAGTCCCAGCCCCTCCCCACTCCTCACCATGCCACGCCCCTTGGTCCTCCATCCCCAAGATCAGGCCAGGCTGCGCTGGTGGAGATGCTGACCCTCATGCAGGTGGACTGTCTCAGGGGTATTAAGGCCAGCATCTCCGCCAATCATGTGCATTCCAGGGAGTGACCGCAATGAGCTCTGGTCACCAACACGCCTCCTGACCCGAGGCATCCCCCGGTCACCCACAGCCCGGCCCTCCTCTCCTCCCACCATGCCTCCACCACTGCAGGTGCTGCTGCCTCCCAGGGGGTTGCCTCCCCCCCTTCCATCAACACCACCAGCAGGGAGACGGGGGCGGCCATGGGGGATTGGGGCCCTGTGCCTAGGCTGAGGAGGACAAGGGGCTGCGCATATGTTTGTGCCTTTTCAACAGCACTCCTCAGTGACAATCTATAGGTCACAATGTTAACCTAATCTAGCCTGACTACAGAGTCTTGGATCTTGGCCTATGTGATGGTGATATTTTGTATGCAGATGGCTACCTCCCATCACATGGTCCATGATCCTCTTCTCTGTGGACACGTAGGGTTCTGTTGAACATGTCACCAATTGATGGTCATTGAGTAATGCTGTTGAGAAGAGATGCTTAAGGCCTTATATTGTAGGTTTTATCTTTTTTTCCCTTTGTTTTAGATACAGTTAAGGTCCATGAAGGCATCTGCCAACATTGTGAAGGTAATGTATGAGGTGTAAGGTTTTTCCAGTGCCTCTCAAGTAGACATCCCTTCAAAGACACCCCCGCCCCCTTAACAGGTTGTTCCCACAATCTTAAAGCTATCATATAGTCAGATATCTAAGACATGATTATTGTTAGCTGAAATGTAGACTAATACCGCTATGGCGTTGGACTTGCAAAGCCTCACAATGGCATGTTAATGATAGTCTGTATTAATATATGCACTAGTGCAGCATGTGATCCTAACCTCAATATCAGTCTGAAAACAGATCCTTGGGTCTTATGTAAGTAAGAGTGAATCTGTCTGCTGACCTTTGTGTCCTCTCCATATTAATGGGTATTTTCCCATATTGGTCATTACCCAGAGACCCAACTAATAGGTAGTACTGCTTGCAGATGGGAATCAGGTGAGTTGGTATATTGTTACAGTATTTAGCACTGTGCTGTACTGTATGTTGATTACTTTTTTTATCCTCCGCCGCCTTTTTGTTTTGCCACCACACTGTATGTATGAAACTGGATTGGATTACACAGCCCAGAGGTTGAATCATCTGTTTAATTGAGCAGATCTAGACAAGTTGTAAGTGCTATGCACATTAATGGTTTCTTCAATTAAATTGAGTGATTTCTGATGATCCTTTTTTTCATCAAATTCCGGTTGCAGTGGTGTAGTGACCACATGTGACCCTGGTAGGTGCTATGAACCATGCTTATTCTAGACTTGCAGTCTTGAAAAATGAAAGGCTTCGGGAGGCTTTAAGTTACAGGTTTAACGATCGCCATTTTTCCAAGGCCATAACTCGTAAGCCATTTGGAGCCTGCAAATTAAATAGCAAATTAACTTGCAACCTCACTTACGGGCTACCGGATGGCCCGAAATCTCAATTGAATGGGGCTCTATGGGCCTCATTCAAATGCGATTTGACCAATTGAAAAGGGCTCTATATCAGCACAGAGCAATTTTTTTTACAGATGTTTTTAGTTAGTGAACTTCTATCCAAATGCAAGGTCTTCACTAACTAAAAACTCTGTAAAAAAGATATGCTATGGTAAATATATGCACAATGGTAATTTAGTTTGTGCATCCACTAGTGCATTCAGTGGCTGTAAAGGGAAGCAACTGGCAAGAAAACAAAGTAGATCCCTGCAGTAACAATTAATTACATATAAAAGTTGCAAAATGTAAAGGCAGTATTTAATTTTTTTAATTAAAAATCATATCATCTTAGTTATTCAAAAGACCACATAGAAAAAAAAAATATTGACCACAGTGATCTTTTAAGGTAGAAACAATAGCAGTGTAGTTAAACATCTGCTTCCACTGGGATTCAAATTCTGTTTCAAGTAGACCACTTTAATTTTGCAATTAGAAAAAAGTTAATATGTTGCTTTCCAGAAAATGTAACAATGTAAAGTTTGATGATTTAATTGTAATTATATGGTAGAGTGTTCTTATATTTGGTGTCTTGCTAAATAATAAACAGATATGGTGGTTTTAAGATGATGATACTGAATATAGTGTTGCATTTTTCTGGCTTTCGGGCAAGTGCTTTTGTTGAATAATTGATAATTCTGTGAACCCTGAGTGTTCTTACAAGTTAATATAAATTTACATTTCTCAAGGACAAGTACTATTGGAATATTGCAGATCTGCAACTTATTGTAGACTGTAGACCAAGGGCGTCATTTTATGAAGTCCAAAAGTGCTGTCATAGGAATATTTTAACATACTGTATTTTCCATGAGTTTTTTTTTACTATTCTGTAACATGGCATTTAGGGAATAATTATTTTGTGATAACTATATTTCCCGATTTCACTCATTATCACTTCCTCACACTCTCGTCTCCAAAACTTCCTTGTGCTGGCCTTATCCTGTGGAATTCTCTATTGCGTTCTGTCACACTCTCCTCCTTCAAATTCTCTATGAAAATCAACCTATTCACAGAAGCCTACTCATTTGTTCCCTAATAATCAGCTAATTAATCAAGACAGTAAACACACTCCTGTTCATTGACTCTGCTACGTCACTGGGTCACCAAGCAATTTCCTCCCCTTTTTACTCCAATACCACCTAACCCAATTCCTTTCCTGTCCATCTGGCTTCCGACTCAACACATAGACAGCTCTCACTGCCAAGTCAAACGGTCTCTTCCCTATACTAATGCTCCTGGATCTCTCTGCTGTCTGCTATACACTTGTCCATCATATTCTTATCTGTAATGTTCTTATTATCTATTCGTATAGAAGAATGAAGGAGCAGTACCTTCCCATCCATTCACTCAATAGAAATGAGCTTGCATGCATATTTGCAAACTTTGCTTGTTCTGCTCTGTAACTGCCTCTTGTATGACTATCATGTCAGCTTCCAGGCACCGGCAAGGTTTACTACATGAAGATTTCCTCTGAAAATGCTTTTATGTCCATGGCTCACCCCCTGCTACTGTTATTTTGTTGCATACTTCACAAATATGTGACATTTTTGCTGATCTACATTGGACTTTTAACAAACAGGGTACCAAGTAAGGAAATAAAAATGTACAATTCATGACATGACACTAATTCATTTTTGTATCTCATTTAAATTAGTTTCATAAATATAGATTGGAATTTCCAATACAAAACACTTTTGGCACATGATAATTATCAGTTTTTACCACACAATACTACATTTAAAGCAAAATAATAAAGAATGTCAATTGTTTATGTGTCTCAAGAAACCTTTGTAAATTTGCTGAAGGGCTGCACAGTAACCTTTATATGTTTTTTTTTCTTTTACAGTATGTTATGAAATAAAGCACTTTCAGGCAGCCATGCCTTAGTTTAGTTAGGTTAAGTCTCTTGAGTCATTTAGATTTATTTATAAAAGCAGTGAAATGCAGAAATGTTTTCCTAGGATAGAACAAACTATAAGGAAGAAAAAAAAAAATCTGAAGTAGACCTAAAACTAGAGTAATTTTCATACAATTCAAAAATCCTTAACTATCTATCATGCATTTAAAAAAGCACAGGATAAAATAGATTTTTTTAGTTGTACCAATTAGGATCTGTACATTCATGTTCAAAACGATGATGATTATATTCTTTTTACTCCTAAATCTACTCTATTGGCAGCCTTTTCATGGAAAAGAAAAGCTTAAATACATTGGCCATTAATATTTTGTAGTGCCCTAACTGTGACATAGCCCTGCAAAAAAACTTTTTGATTTCCAGTGTAAGGTAGACACGATGAAATATGTCCATGTATTACACCTGACCAAATAATATGATTCACTATATAAACATAAGTTATATTCCTAATGAAGGCAGACATTCAGTGGCAAAATGACCATAGCCTCTTGTTGAAGATGAACATTATACCTCATCTGCTCTGTAAAGATCACACAGGAAACCATTATACTCAATACTAATTTATGACCTTTAAGTGACAGGGCAAGAGACCTACGCTGTCTAGACATGACCCAAACATTCAAGACACTTTGCTGTCCCAGATGTCTGAAATAATTTCCTTGTGGCTTAATTGCGACAAATCACTAACTGAGATCTAAGATCTGAGGATGGTCCCCCCACTGGATAGAATTTGAGACTCTATTAAGCCAAACACATCCCCTAACATTCTCTGGTATACAGACAGCATCACTGTAAGCACAAGTCATGTCCCAGTATAAAATCATTCTGAGCATTAATTAAACAATTCAAAAATAAGAATAGACCTACCAAACCAACTATTCTATACAGTACTTTTCTCACTTTGATTTATCAACGTCCCATATAGGAGGTAAAATTTTATCAAAAACTACACGTGCCGTCTACAGCTTGTTGCTCTCAGTTTCAGAACACTATCTCCAGGAAACTCCACAACTGGTTGGCGGAAAAAAATAGTTAACCAAATAATTTAAGGCGTGGTAATCATGGATGGAATTCAAAGCCAGTAGTCCAATACAAATAAACATACATAAATAAATCCTGACCTAAACGTTTCCTACCCCTTCTCACCTTGCTTTGAAGGTATTGTAAGGATAACCCTTTATAGTCTTATAATGCAGTACAGACATTGAAATCAAATAATTTATCTTTTCATTAGCTAAAGAGAATACAATACATTTATAGGGAAAATCACATTCTTAAGCAATTGTTTGAAAAGACATTTCAGTCTTAAAAGTATTTTTTTTTGCATCAAGTTGTACGTTAGTCTATGGAATCCCATATAAAATAGCAGTGTTGTTCAAAACTAGGAGAGTAACTTAATTACTTTTTTACGCGCCATGGGATATTCTTTAATGTATTCATTAAATATAAGGAATAATTAATGAATTACATTTAATAATGATGTTACTTGTGTGCTGATGCCCTGCATTATATGTGTTTACTCTGAATTTTTTAGCTTACTTCACAGTGTGGAAAAATTACAGAAATGTTCATCAAAGTGAATGTGAACAGCAAGACAATTTTTTTTAATTTTTTTAGGGATAAATTTATATTACAAATATTTTTACTTCATTTATACTAGAGAAAACCATTGTTTACATCGTACTTTTAAAATCTGTGCAGTCTTCTTTCAATTGATGAATGCTTTATTTTGTGGACAAAAAAAGCATAGGAGATAAAGCTTTCAGGACCAGCAGATTTCAGACTCTGCTGTATATGGCATCTCTTGCGGCCCCTTATTTTTTATATACTTTTATATGATTGATTTTTCTTCTATATTATGTGTGAATGTTTTTTGGTCTATTAGACTCTGCTTATTTATTATTTACATACACTTACATATTTAAATTTGTATTTTTCCATAATTTTTATACCCAATTATTTTATTCTTATCTGTGAATTTTATTATTTTTTACGTTATACTATATCATTTTCAATAATTATATAATAGTAGTTATATTTACGTAACATTTTATTTTAGAAGTACCTTACCCTTTTCCATGGATGGAGTTTACTTGATATCAATAGAGTTTGAACTGGTATATGAGCTTTTATTTATTTGGTTGTTATTTTGTATTTTAACTACTTATTTTAACTACTTTATGTTTTAACATCTGACTCCTTTTGCATCATATATGAATGTGAACCCCTTTTTCCTCTTTTGTACAGTCATATTAATATTTCAGAAAATGTATGAGTTTTTTATACATTCTTTAATTAGCCTCTTTGTACAACTGGCTAATAAGAAATCCTTAATTTTATCCCTAAAGATTAGAGACTGGATTCTTAAATAATTGTTTAAAATATTTGCCCAAATTCAATATTTTATCTGAGCCAATGAATGTAAGATCAACTGTTAGAGCTTGTGTGTTGTGGAATAAATCTAGCAACAAAACACCATAATTTTAATGTTTAGCAGCCACCTAGCTTTTGCACTCCCTTCTTTCACCCTAACTAATAATCCTTTAGTTCCTTCTCACTTTCAGCCATCAAAGTAATATCATCCATGTGTCTGAGGTTGTCGATATTTCTCCCAGCAATATTTATTCCGACTTTTGATTTGTCCAGCCCGACCTTACACGTAGTATATTCCACGGATACGTTGAATAAATAAGGTGACAATATGCAACTTTGTCAAAGGTCCTTTCCAGGTCTTGAACCATTCGGTTGTTCCATGTTCAGTTCTGACTGTGGCTTGTTGGTCTAGATTTCAGCAGAGATTTATCAGCATCACATCTCATTTCACTCTCAAAGCTGTCTGGCTACAGTTAATTGGACAAGCTATGGAGGTTATTAGTGCTGTTAAGATCCTTCCTGTATAGATCTTCTGTGCTACCTCGTATTTCATCTGCATCTGTTAAGTCCCTATCATTTTTCTTCTTTGGCACATCCACTTTGGCATGAAATGTTCTCTTGAGATTCCTAATTTTCTTGGAGTGAACTCTTCACATTCCCATTCTGTTATCTACTTCAATCTCTTTACGTCGCTCATTGTAGAATATCTCCTTGTCTCTTCTTGCTATCCTCTGGAATTCTGAATTCAGTTGGACAAATCTTTTCCGATCTCCACTACTTTTCACTTTTTTTCTTTCTTGGGCTACTTTGAAAGCCTCATTGGAAAGAAGCCAGTTTGCCATCTTAGTTTTCTTCCTTTTAGGGATATTCTTTGTCACTGTTTCTTGCATTATGTCACAAACCTCTGTTCAAAGTTCTTCAGGCATTCTATCTACCATGTTCAATCCCTTAAATATATTCTTTACATCAAATGCATATTCAGAGGGGATATTATTAATTATGTATCTGCTTGGTCTAATGATTTCCCTCTTTTCTTCAGTTTAATTCTGAATTTTGCAATAAGCAGATCATGGTCTGATCTGCATTCAGCTCCAGGTCTTGTTTTGCTGACTGTATAGAGCTGCTCCATCTTTGGCTACAAAGTATATAGTCAATCTGATTTCTATATTGTCTGGTAATGTCAATGTATAGAGTCATCAAGCTGTTGGAAGAGGGTTTTGCTATGACCAGAGAAATATCTTGACAAAATTCTACTAATCTATGACCTTCTTCATTTTGTACTCCAAGGCCGAACTAGTCAGTTATTCCAGGTATTATTTGGTTCCCTACTTTAGGATTCCAATCTCCTATGATGAGAGTAACATCTTTTCTTGGCGTTATATCTATGAGGTGTTGAATATCGTTGTTGAACTGGACAATTTCAGCCTCTTCAGCATCCATTGTTGGAAAGTTGACTTGGATCACTTTGACGTTAAATGGCTTGCCTTGAATCTGATTATAAATCATTCTGTTATTTATTGGGTTGTAACAGAGCATTGCTTTTGCCACCCTTTAATTGATTATGAGGACTATTCCATTTCTTCTATGGGATTCTTAAACACAATAGAAAATCTGGTGGTTGTCCGATACCAAATTCCAGGCCATCTGCGTTCATTAATTCCAATGATATCAATGTTTAATCTCGTCATCTCATGTTTGACCATGTCCAGTTTGCTTTGGTTCATAGTTCTAACATTCCAGGTTCCTATGCTGAATTGTTCTATGCAGCAGCAGACTTTCTTTCTACACAGCTGTGTGTCCTCTTGACTTTGGCCCAACCACTTCTTTAGAACCGGTGCTCCTCGTACTCACTCTCTATTCTTCCCTAGGAATGTGGTAGGCCCTACTGACCTGAGGGGCTCACCTTTCAGTGCCATATACCTATGTCTCTAATTGTCCTTATCCATAAAAGTTTCTTGGCAAAGATATTTGAGTTGATTGCCAATAATAATATTAATAATTGCCAGTTCTTTCTCCAGTAGACCACTTTTTTGTAAGACCTCTTTGACTTGGCTTTTAGCTATTGCTAGTGTAGCCATTGAAGCTTTCCCACAAGAAACTGCATTCATAATGAGTTTCAAACTGTGACTAATACACTAATTATATTTTAGATTCAAATCCTCAGTTTTCACTTTGTTATTCCACCTAAACAAAATGTTGTATAGATATATATATATATATATATATATATATATATATATATATATACGTACACACTTTAATAACGTCATGACATCCATCATTGACTCATACCCACCTCTCTATAGTTTAAATATGTTTTCCTAAAAGCTAGATTAAGATAATTTTAAAAGAAAAATAACGAGGGCTGATGAGTTTAAACCCATAACCTTTGCAGCCTTATTACATTGTGATTCAACCAATTGAATATGGCTCTATATAAGCACATTGCATATTTTTTTACAGAAGTTTTTAGTTAGTGAAGACCTTGCTTTTGGATAGAAGTCCACTAACTAAAAATTTCTGTAAAAAAATAAGCTCTGTGCTTATATAGAGCCCTATTCAATTGGCCAAATCACAATTTAATAAGGCTGTTGATTTGCAAGACAGATGCATTTCCTTGTGAAACACCTTTCTATACAACAAACATTATGTATTCTGATAAATCAGAGGACAATAGAAGCGGTCTAAAACCCCTAAGAGAGATAATATGTTAATTTCTATCAATTTCAAATAGGAAAATGCATCTTGTAACTTCAGTGTCCCTTTAAAGGTGGAAAAAGTGTGTTTTTGTCCTCACAAAATTAACATGGTCCCGTTCATAGTCCTCATCTAGGTGTTCTAATACATTTATTTATTGCTAATACATTTATTTATTGCTAATACATAAATTTTGGCCAGAGGTCCAAAAATACGCTAGCAAAATTATTTATTTAAAATGATTAAATTAATATAGTCATTCATCTTGACTTTGCCTAGAGTTTAAAAATATTTCAGCCTGCCACTGCTTAGGAAATTAATTTTAATATTGTGCTTCTTTAATAAGCAATACTGTATGCAGACGATCACTATGCGATATACGTAGGGATAGAGTTTAAATTAAAATGACAGATACGTTAATCAACTTACGGCAAACTGGAGGTTTCTAATTAAATGTGACAATCCTGAAGGCCCAATTATAATAAGTAATATTTATATGTTATATAGTTATGCGATTCTTTGTTTTATAGAGTTTCTCATTCATTTGGACAATTTTAATTTGTTTTCTCATCCACTGTTGGATAATGAAAACATATACTATGTAGCATGAAATCCCTCTTTGATAATGAAAGCTGGTGGAATTATAATATACAGTTTACATACTATCCAAATGAAAAAATGCTTTATGCAGATATGAGCCAACATGACCACCTAGCCTGCCAACTGGTCATGATTTAAGGGCCACTGTAGTTTAGGGAAAAATGAAAATTTTTGCACATGTTTATATACATTATTCAACTTATATAAAAAAGTAAAAATGGATCTAGTAGTCTGGAGCACTCCATTTAAATAAACACTTTTGAAATTAAATATTGTTTTAAAAAAATAATTCAGACTAAAAGTAAGAGCTTACTATTTTATCCCTATGATTGGGGCATAGCAAGTACTCCGAAGCAACAAATAAATAACATTTATTAAAATAAATAGTTTTATTAAAATGTAATAAAGTTTGCATAAAAAGCATAGTACAATATCCTCTCACTACCCAACAGAAATGGCTATGTAAAACATTATGATTAGGCAATGGTGTACGGAGTATACTGCAGGCAAACAGGATTGGCTTTGAATAAATGCACTTGGTGCTACTGAAGAAAATATATTCAGTGGTTCATGGAAACGTTAACCAGTTTGTGAATAAAAACATTCACTGTTTCTATATTCTTACAGGAACTAGCTCATCAAATTATGTTTATAAGTCCATATTTTGTATTTAGCTTAAAGAAACATATGTATTCCACTTAAATAGTAGTTTATTGCCATGGTTTAATACCTAACAGCCTTATTAAATTGCGATTCTGTAAATTTAAAAGGGCTCTATTTAAGCACACAGCATATTTTATTTACAGAAGTTTTTAGTTAGTGAAGACCTTGCTTTTGGATAGAAGTTCACTAACTAAAAACGTCTGTTAAAAAAATATGCTGCGTGCTTAAATAGAGCCCTTTTAAATTTACAGAATCGCAATTTAATAAGGCTGTAAATGTTTTTTTCTGCCCATTTAAAGGGGTGCAACATTCAAATGTAGTATTATTTAAAACAATGTGAACGAACAAGACTATTAAAAGATGCATTTTCTTACAGTTACTTACATTAAAGTTTGCAATTTGTACCTCATTGAGCCTCTGTGTTCCACATTTAAAGGACCACTGCAGTTCAAAGAAAAGGACACTAACAATATTAGCAGCTGTGTAAGCTACAAAGTATTTATTTTTTTTTAAATCTGAATTTTTGACAACTGTTTTCAAATTTATATTTTTGTTTTCACTATGCAGTGGTCCTTTAATGATTGCTATTTTTTGCAAACTACTCTCTGACATCGGCATGCGTTGCGTTCAGTTTAGAAGACACTGAAAGAAAGTTTCTGAGCATGTGCAGACATCAGTTAGTAATTAACTAAGGGCCATATTAAATTGGGGCAACATTTTAAACCGTTGCCCGTAACTCTCATCTGAGTGTTAAGAAGCACTGTAACGTACTTTAAAAAACAAAATGGCAGACAGCAGAGCAGAAAGGAAGCACACAAAAGGACCCCCTGCTATCTAGCTGTTAATCCAGCTCAATCTGCCAAGGGGAGAAACAGACCAGATAGGGGAAGTGTCTCCCAGTGTTGGTGAAAACCCCAGGAACATTTTAAACCATATATTGTGGCATTTTGTCACACCAAACTGAAAACAAAACCTGAGGCCTAACCACATGTCAGCCTGCAGCCTGGATTTTGTTTCTGCTGGAAAAGCAACACAGGAGTTGAGACAACTATATAATCGCCCTCCCAAAAGTTATAGCCAGCAATTGATGGCAAAAAAATATACTGAAAATAGGCCTGAGGCCTAGCCACATGGAAGCCTGCAGGCTGGATTTGCTTTCTTATTCAAAATTGCAGCATCAAACATAAAACCATATAACTGGGGCAAAGGAAACCTCTTAGCACTACATGAACAGCAGGAAAAGAGTGAGAATAAAGTACTGTGATTTTAAAATATACTTGCTATACAAAGAGCGCAGAATCACTAAGGCAGGAAAAGTGCCTCATGTCATGAGCCCCAGGGCAGTGTACATATGTACAGAAAAGCCTATGATCCCTGCTATTTCTTTTTCCCTACACCAAATATATATAGAAAGCAGGGGCACCTGGAGAGATAGATAAATAAACACAAACCACTCTCAACTGGCTAAGCTTAAAGTAAGGAGTCCTTGTGTATGCAGTTTTTCCCAAGTCAGAAGCCTCCCTCAAGTGCATGAGTATTAAAAATAAAGCAAAGCCTGATGTAAGGAAGCTGTTCGATTATCTATAAAAAGTAACTGCTCACTCATGGTTTTGATCATCATATGACTTTTACCCTATTGAATACTCACTAACTATGTCAATACACCCACCACCACCCCAGCAAAAAAAAAAAAAAAAAAAGGTAAGAGAAGGGAAACAACAAAAAAGAGGCAATAACAAGAGGAAAAAAGGGGAGAAGTGGTGAAACAGTGTGAGGGAAGATGGCTGGCTCCTTGAGAAGAAACACAAAGGGCATCCAAGAATATTGTATGTCTAAGCAGAGCATGCAAGCCTTTCAACAACCCACGGCAGACGACTAGCAAACTAGTAAACCATATTTGGAAATAACGTCCCCAAGCACAAGAGCGGACATTAGAGAGTTGAAGGAGCTTATTGTCTCATTTAGAGTTGAAGGAGCTTATTGGATTTTTATTTGTTACCTTAAACAGGCGATCCGCGATTGTATCTGCCTCTTTCTTGGTGGACACTGTACGGCTCACCTTTAAATTTAGAGGAGAGCTATTGCTTTCCTCTGTATTTGTAGTTTTGAAAATTATTATATCCTGAAAAGTTTATTTAGCTTTTTGGTGGTGTGCTCATAAACTAAGTTTGATACATTAATGGTTCTGGTAACCTTTACCTTTTTGTTATCCCCTTTTTATTTACTTATCAATCTGTGTGTTATTTTAGTTTTTACTTTTATTTATTAAATTAAAGTTTTGGTTTGTCCCTATCCCCACCTTCCCTTCCATACCCTTCCTGATATCTAATAGGTGATTAATCCCAAATTGAGAAGGTCTGTCTCAAGTTGCAGGTTCTGATCTGACAACTGGGAGTACACGGTCACATTTCTAGGTGAGTCATGAGTCTTAAAATTGTAACCCATAATGTCTAAGGGCTTAATAAACCGGTAAAGCGGGGGATTGCTCTCAAAGAATACCTCAGATTGGAGGCGGATATCGTTTTGTTGCAAGAAACACACTTTAAAATAATTATATCCCAAAGTACTGGGGACATTTTTTTGCAGACCTTTCATGCTACTTCATTAGAGAAAAAGAAAGGTGTCTCTATTTTAATTCACAAGAGACTGAACTTTCATCACACAAAAACATAAAGAGATAGCCAAGGAAGGTACATTATAGTGCAGGGGTCCATCAGTGGGAGAGAGGTGTCTCTGTAAAACATATATGGCCCAAATGTAGAACAACCAGCCTTCTTCTGCAGAATCTCCGACTTAATGATAACACTACAGAGTTCGACATGGGTGGTCAGAGGGGATTTGAATGCAGTCCTAGACCCTATGAGGGACAAAACTAGAGATGTTTCCCCTTCCCAGGTCTAAACAGCAACAAAAGCACTTAAATCCTTCATTAAAAATCATTGTTTATTCAACGTTTGAAGAGCTTTAAACCAGACGGAAAATAATTATACATTTTATTCAGCTAGTCATAATTTTCACTCGAGAATTGATTATATCTTACTGCAGCAACAGTTAGCCACAAACACGTCCTCAGCAAAGATCCACCCCATATCTTGGTCAGACCATGATCTGGTCAATGTCTCTATTCTAGATTTGCTCCCAAGGGGCCGTTCCCCAAGCTGGACTCTTAATCCAGCCTTGCTTAACGACAATCTCACAAAGGAGACAATTAGGAAATCTCTAGAAGATTATTTTCAGTTGAATAGTGGCGGAGAGGAGGACCAGATGGGGGTATGGGCAACCCATAAGGTGGTTATGAGAGGTCTGTGTATACAACTAGGTGCAAGAGCTAAGAAGTTAGAGTGGGAGCAAATTAACGAGCTTAAGCTAAAATCTTCAAGCTGCAAACAATGTACTATGTCCAGAGGTGACAGATAATTTTGGGAGAAATACTTGAAGGGGTTCTGCGGAAGAAGGTAGTGACAGGGTTGCAGAGGGACTCAGGCAAGGTTTTTTATGGTTTCTGATAAACCTGACTACATGTTAGCGAGAAAACTTGCACAACAAAAGGCAAATTCATTTATTGCTAAACTGAAATCAAACAAAGGTACTTATATATACACCAACCAAAGGCAATAACAGAAACGTTTGCTGAGTTTTATGCAGAACTTTATTCAGAGAAACCGAACTCTGGTTCGGTTGCGCATATTGCGCAGATTAGACAATTCCTATTTAATATAACTGTCCCTCAATTGGATGTGGATTTATTACACTCACTAAGTGACCCCATTACAGATGAGGAAATTTCAAGGGCAACCAAATCCATTAAAGCACATAAAGCACCTGGGCCTGATAGTTTTACAAACTACTACTACACACAATTCCGGGACAGTCTCATACCGCATCTCAAATTACTATTCAATGAATTCCTAAATGAAAAACCAATTAGGACAGAGTTTCTCGAGGCGAAAATTATTGTATTACAAAAGGAAGGGAAAGGCCCACCCCAATGCCAGAGCTACAGATCAATCTCAATGATCAATGGCTATATTACATTATATTCTAAAATATTAGCGAATAGATTGACACAATTGCTTCCGCATTTGATCCACCCAGATCAGGTTGGCTTCATCTCTGGAAGGGAGGCTCCGGACAACACTAGGCGGACCTTAAATCTGATGGATGTTGCGTCCATAAGGAAAACCCCTATGATGCTTCTCTCCTTGGATGCGGACAAAGCATTTGACAGAATACATTGGAGCTACATGAGAGAAGTTGTGAGCAAATTCGGATTCAATTACACTTTTGTTAAAAGCATTATGACGCTTTACTCAGGCCCAAGAGCGTACGTTTCCTATTTCCTATAAGGATTTAGATCTTCTTTATTTAACATCGGTAGGGGAACGAGGCAGGGCTGCCCCTTATCCTCGCTAATTTTCGCTCTATTTATAGAACCATTGGCTATACAAATCAAGAATTGCCCAATTAACAAGGGCATTAATATAGCGGAAAAGGAATGTAAATTAAGTATGTTTGCAGATGACAATCTCTGAACCACTAACGGGGATCCCTAACTTGTTTAATGTACTGGAGAAATGTGGATACATATCAGGATTTAAGGTTAATGCAAATAAAAGTGAGGCTCTGAACATAACTCTTCCACAGCAAATGGAGAACCTGTTAGCAGGGAATTTTTCTTTTAAATGGGCACGGAGATCCATTAAGTATTTAGGTATCAACATAGCCAAGTAGACTGATTTAATCTATGGGGGCTAATTATTCAGATATTCTCAAAACACGTTTTAAAGACCTGATCAGCTGGTCCTCTCATATGATTTCTTTGCTGGGGAGAATTAACAGCGTAAAGATGAACACTTTGCCGAAAATAATGTACCTTTTTAGAACGCTTCCAAGTGCAATTAACTCGATAGAAGTCATGAAACTACAGAGAGCAATCCTCCACTTTATATGGAATCACAAAAGGCCTAGAGTGAATAGACGATCCATGATAGCCTCAAAAAGGATGGGTATTTTATCTACTCCAGACTTAATCATCTACTATAAAGCATGCTGTTTGGCACAGCTATCCAAATGGTTTACAAAGGAGATCCGGCTATGCTGGGTAGATATAGAGTGTGACCTACTCAAAGAACAGAACCTTATTATAAAGCAAATGCCCTGGTTAAGTTTAAAAAATAAAATCAAACTGTGTGATCTACCTCAAAGTCTAACTCACTCCATTAGGTTATGGAAGAGAATTAACAAACATAAACCATTACTAGAAGAAGTTTCGTGGCTCACTCCTCTGTAGCTACCCTCACAAGATTCAGTAGGGGAAGCTAATTATCAGTTCTCTTGATGGAATCATCAAAATTTGCATATAGCAGTAGACATCGTGCTAAGAGATTCGATTTGGTCCTCAAGAGGCTTAGGGGAGTAATATCTCCCACTCCAGAGAGAATAGCTTAGAATAGCAATATAGAAAGTACAATGGACAAAAATTCTTAAAAGTGCTGCAAACTTTTCTTTGAACTAAGCTATAAAGAGAGAATTCAAACATAACAATTTTCAGATGGTATCTTACACCAGAAAGACTACATAAGTCAAACGAGTCTTTCAATGGAAACTGTTTTAGAGGGTGTGACAAACCTGGCACCTTGAGACATGCACTGTGGGATTGCATCAAAATAGGCCATATATGGGAAGAGGCATACAATACGTTGGAGAAATTAGTGGGTACACCTGTCCCTAGGAAACCAGAGGAGGCAATCCTGGGTCCCCTCATTCAGGGGTTCCAGAAGGATCTGCAATATTTGTCTAACCAGGTCTTCCTGGCCACGAGAATCATAATAGCTAAACACTGGAAAGAAAGTGTGACCACACCTGCGGAGGTAAAGAGGAAGCTGCAACATATTTATAGAATGTGTATATTGTCAGCGGAGATGGATGTAAGGTTCAGAAAATAGGCGATCAGCTGGGATTTATGGATACTTAGAGTAGGTTGGGACTGAGGTATCATGGGGTAATTTAGGACTGGAATGGTGGAAAGTACGCCTATAACATCAGCATCTCCCTCTCCTCTCCCCCCCCCCCCCCCCCCATTTTTTTTCTTTTCTGTTTTGTTATCTCACGCATCTTACCGTACTTATCAAACTGTTGATATCATACCATGTTATGTAGTTGTTGTGGTGAGAAAAAGGTGGATAAGACACAGGAAGAAGTGTTTATTTAATGGAACATGTATCATGTTTGTATGTTACAAATGGACATAATTTGCTTTGTCAGTGTCTTAATAAAGAGAATAAAAAAAAAGAAAGAAGCCCCACCTGTAGATGCGAAAAAAGCCTACAGGTTGAGCAACGTTGAACTTCGTGTCCGTAAATACTTTGATCCATCAAGCCCATAAGCGCTATGTCTTCAATTTAGCTATTAAATTGCAACAAAGTCACTCCCGAGCAAGCCCGTAACATGCAAATGGAGCCCAAAGCCCAACGTGTGCTCGAGAGGACCCACAAGGGGTGTAAAGTCCAATATGTTGCACTTGTAAAGGTAATAAAAACAAACTACTGTACTCATATTAAAATATAAAGTGATGTTAGGTCTTAGAATTAATAGCACAACATTCTCAAGCCCGCAAATCGGCTCAGAAAAATACTTGATTTCATGTGGGTTTTTTTTTTGTTACATCAGTACCGGCAATCAATGTATTAATACATATACTGTCACTCGCATGCGATAGAATATTATTTTTGCAGCATTATTAATATTGCTTTATGACCGTAATGTGGGTTCACTCGTAGCTAGTAATTGAACCCTGTAAGACTTTGAAATCCATCCTCCATTTTTTTGTGACGCAATGCTGACGATCTCTGTTTCTTTTTGCTCCATCTCAACCCGTAACTACGGGCTTGCTTAATTGTTTGCATACTAGCCCGCAACTCCAACGGCCGGCAAATGGTTTACGATTTAGCATCTCCAGCTCGTAGCTCGCAGCCCTTCTAATTTAATAGCACAGTAACTCGGGAAAATTTCGAACCCGCAGCCGTTACGTACTTCACGTTGAACTTACAGGGATATGCACTTGTTCATATTCTTTTTATCAGTAATGAAAGTAATGATTAGCAATCATTAAGCTGTAGAAGACAAACACCAGAGGCTTGATGGGTAGAACATAAAGTCTGATTGAAAAGTAAAATTGATGCAAAGTTCAATGCAGTAAAAGAAAACGTATTTTAATAGCAATTATTTATTATTGTCTATTGTTTTAAATTATACCTTATTTGGAATATCAACTTGTCACAACCCAGAGACAAGGGGTGTACGTACCCCTAATTCTCCTACTTAGCTTACCGGAACAATCTCCAGCTTGTGACTCAGCACAAAAAACAAAAAATAAAACTCAGCACCCAGCAATTAAGATCATAACATCATTCATGGGGAAGCAGAAAAATCATACCCCTTAATTAGGATTCCATATCATACAAGAAATACACATGCACCCTGGTTTAGTGCTGAGACAGACTGCCTGTTTATTCTTTTTTCTAAATACATATAAAAAAAAACAATAAACCCACATATCGCCCTCCCCACTTTCTTTAGCCAAATCTCCTCTGGTTTTGCTCTGCTGTCAGGAGTGATGGGGGTTATCTATCTGGTCGAGCTTATCAACTTTTATAATTTGAGGCCAGAGAGAGTGGATACCTGGCCACTCTGAGGGGCCATATACCCATATAAATTCTTGCTGAAACTTAACCCTTTGTTCTTCCACAAACAAACATGGCAGAAAGTGTATCTCTGGTAAAATAACATTATTACAGTGCATATAACATCACATAGTAACTCCAACATTCCCTATTGTGGCCCACATTACATTACACATAAAACAACATGTCACAGTCCTTACAACAAGTTTAATGTTCATTTTCACAGCCTTTGATATTAGCAACCCAGTGTGTTAGAGTGCCAAATAACAGGGTTGCTTGTGCGGTTCAGGGGACTTCCAAAATCAATCATGACACAGCTTTCCTAAGTTTTTGTTAGAACAAGATAAGAATGTAATCTACTGCTTTCATATGCAGGCTTTCTTGCATTCAGATCAGTATTTGTTGTCCATTGCTGGAAGGCTGCAGTGTAAAAGCGCAGTCCTATGTAGGGCCAAGATGAGATAATGAAACATATGTCTAACACTCACAAAGAATTTAAAAATGCATTGAGCTAACAATATGTTTATAAACATTTGCATGTCTGAAGATGCATTTTCATATAATGAAAACAGCTTTAATGACTGATACAGCCACATTACACTAACATCTCAAAATCACAATGCAATGAGCATATGGAACGACATATTGAAAGTAGCTTCGGGAAAGTATAAAAATAAATAGTTTCCTAAAGGAGGAAGCCAAAACAGACCCACATTTCAATAATGTTAATAACTCTGAATTCTATGCTTTCATAAATGATAGGCATATAATTATACAGATGGAATAAACAAACATATCTTGTAACATAACATTAAACTAAGTCAAACACACCAATTCATACACAATAGTTAACTTGAAACATTCTGTGATTACCAGGAAATGTGAATACAAGTAAGAAGTTCTCTAGTGTGTATGCTTTATACACTTAATTAGAAAATGACTGTATCTATTTTCAGCAAGTAATTAGTTCTTTGTTTTGCTTATGAGGGAATAAACAAATGCACAACATAAAATGTACATATACCACAGCATTTCCTTTTAAACAAGGGGAAGTACTGCAATTATGCTACATGAAATGGTATTACGCCTCTTCTCCCAGGCTCTTGTGAAGTCCAAAGCCTGCTTCTAGGGCAGGGGTGGGAAACATTTTTCTGTAGGGGGCCATTTGGATATTTATAATATCATTCTCAGGTCATACAAAAATTATCAACTTCAAAATTATACTGCTATATTTGGTCAAACATTACATTAACTCACTCCTTGTCTTTCTCTCTTGTGTTTCTCTTTCTCCCTCTCTATCTCTTTCCCTCTCTCTGTGTCTGTCTCTCTCTATATCTCCTCTCTCTCTATCTTATCTCACTCTCCTGTGTGTCTCTCTCTCCCCATGTATCTCTCTCTCCTCTGTGTGTGTGTGTGTGTGTGTCTCTCTCTCCCCTGTGTGTGTGTCTCTCTCCCCATATGTCTCCCCTCATGTGTTTCTCTCTCCTGTGTGTGTGTCTCTCTCTCTCCTGTGTCTCTCCTGTCTCTCTCTATCCCGTGTCTCTCTCCCTCTCTCTCTCTCTCTCCTGTTTGTCCATCTCTCCTGTCTGTCTCTCACAATCGTGTATGTGCTCCTCCTGGCCGCCAAGCAGTGGAGAGCAAATGCGCGCATCGCTCCATAATCCTTCTGCCTTTGTATTATTTCTGACTCTTTCATATTTGAGTTTTTGTTAAAATTCTGCTTAATTTCGAACATATTTCTACACATTTCTAAATGGTTGTGAATTTGCCATTACCTCAAATAAAATACAGCCAGTCTATAAAATATTCTATGAATTATGTTCTATCTAAACTACTACCTTTCACTATTAGATTATTCCATCATCCAAACATTCACACTTTAATCCATTGTAGGTATTATATTTAAGGCTAATCTGCTACATCTCCCTCAAAACTGTCCCACATTATTCCATACGCTTGCGTCTTGAAGGGTCAAAATTCAATTTAACTCCTTGGTAGAGGTAAACAAAGCTATGTCTTAAAATTCTATACCAGGGGGAGCTAATTTGTTACGAATTTCACAAAAGCCCAAATACACATGAAAATTATGTAAAGGTCTGGAGTCCATTATTGTTTTTTTTATATATACATAAATCCTATAATATATTAATTTTTAAAAGGATAAAATAAATATGTGAAAAAAGAATGCCAAGATTTAATGTATAGTTTATTTAAGGATTTGGGATAAATGTTAATTATCTAAAGAAGTGAAACTCAAAAGGAAAGAAGCTGAAGGTGCATATTTGGACATAGGTCTGTCTACTGACTATCTCTGCTTCTGTATTTCATCATTTAGTCCAAAAGATTGCTTTGACTCTACAAATGGCCTACGTCTATTTCACTACCTTTGCCCACATTGACTTCCATGACTTCTGTCATGCTGAACAAACTCCCCTAAATCCCCTACTTACTTCAGACTTTCCTCCATTTTTCTTCCATATTCAAATTGTTAAACCTTCCATGTAACCTCATCTTTCAGAAAAAAACATATAACACATGCCATCTTAACATTTACAATCCACAAAGCAAAACCCAATTATCTGTTTGACTGGCCCATCCTTTCTTATAAGGCACTGTTACTTCTCTAATGGATATAGTTGTGACATTGAACACAATGCTCCTTCACCACTTATCTCAACCTCCTCCTTCTATATACAGTAATTATATTATAAGTATATATAGTTGTGAGCATGCGAGTTGTTGCTAACGCTTGCGGGCTCGCGTAGCGAGCTGCGGCCCTCGCAAAGCGAGGGCAGTGGGCGAGGGCCTCAGTTGCTGGCATGGAGCGCCTTCGGACGCAACACGCCGACATACAACCATTTAAAACACAATAAATACACACAACACACACACAAAAATCTTACCTACAGCAAGAGGAACCATCCAGCACCTCAAAAAAGCAAGTTACACCTTCATTTAAATTAAAATAACACACTTTAGACACTCATAAAAATCGCTAAGCGACAGAAAAAATGGCCGACAAACAAAACGAAAACGAGGCTACAGCACTCTCAACACGCAAAACACCACTACACACTCGCAAAACACCAAAAGAAACTCGCAAAACACCACAAAGTACCTACGGATAATCCGCAAAGACGCATACCACAGGTAACCTGCCATTTTACGCCCATGCGGAAGTACACCACTACGCTAACGGTTTCGTCTTGCGCACGCACAGTATTACCCTGCACACATTCAGCACACTTACACAGCAGCTCCCCACCACTAATGCTGCAGCAACATCAAAACAGATTGCAGATCTTCAACACAATGCTTCACAATAGGTAAAGTATATTCATTTATTAATGTATTATATATTTATTATTACACACCAAACACCATTAGCTCACTTACAATTTCATTGCCGTTATTTTTTGATTCGCAATTCGCTAGTAAGTATATATTAGTAAGTAAGCTCAATCAGTATACAGCTGCACTATGAAACAAATTAAGTATTCTTAAAGGGCCGCTTACAGTCTTATAATGGGCTCTCTAAAGAATTTTAAACTTTTACTGTGCAGTATCTTTCCAACACCTGGATTATGTATTATGCCTGGAGTGGGAGCCACACAGAGGAGAAAGCTCTCGAAACAGGTGCAAGGTACTTGCAGTATGTTAATGGGAAAGGACTAGAAAGTGTATTTGTGTACATTGCTAGCAGCTCATGTTACACTGCTGTCTGTTACTTATGTGTGTTTAGTGGTCTCAAAACATTTTCAGTGTGACTCTTCCCTTCTGAGTGGCTTCCAACCAAGAGATAATATATCATTCAAAGGGTGATCTGGAGCATATACACTCTTCAGTGTAATTGTTTTTTTTACATCATTGTTTAAATGCAGTGTATTATAAATGAAATATTTGTACATTACAAAATATACACCTGCATGTTTATTATACACTATTAAACTGTACAAAAGAGTAAATGGTGTATAACTCAAAAAGATCAAGCTTCAAATGTGAGAAAAAGTGTCTGTATTCTATTTATCAAAAGAAAAATTAACTACGGCTCTTCAAAACAGTTTGTATTGTAAATGTGAAAAATGGACCTGTATGTTAATAAATATTGTTATCACAGACTTTATATAAACACTATAATAAAAAGCTAGACAAAGACTTCTTGTGCTAAGCTGCATGCAAATTATAAAGACCTGCAAATAATTCTCAGGTTCCCTGAGCTTATACTTGTTTACTAAATGGACAAAAAGAAATTCAATTCATTGATTAAATTAGGAATGAAAGACTTCCTGTTCCACTTGCTACAATACCAACATTCAAACAAGGGAAATAGAAGCACTTGAAAACTGTTTATTAATGATGTTCACTGTGTAATAGGAGCCGGATGGAGCCAAGAAAATTGTAGAGGGCATTGATCTGGCTTTTCTCCTCCTTATAAGGATAGGTAACTGGCCTTTATTTCTCCTTTCAGTCCACCCTGACAGCATCTCCAGGGCATCCTGGCCCACTTACAAAATCAGTCAACAGAACACAAAAGTACAGTATGTGATTACCAAACTGGAAGCCATTTCACCTTCCTATCATCGCCAATTCAGTGCAACGTTGGGACACTACTTTGCCTGGTTGTTATCCTGGTCAATGCTTGGAATACTAATCTTAGTTTTCCTTCTCAGTGCATTCCATTAAATCATATTGCTTCGGAAATGTGCATCATTCCTTATAATTAGATTTTAACCAGGGTTGTGGTCTAATAACATATCTATTAAATGATAGTTATTTATCCTTTAATGTCTGATGGATGAAGTGCATAGAAGAACACTCAAATTTACTGTAGTAATCTCACAAGACAATTATAAAAAAAATATACACCTATGTAGCATAAGGTGTATAAAAATGTAATTGAAAGGAAGGCATATATAAATATATAGCTTTCTCTCTTCATTGAAATATTAAGCAACACAGACAATGAAAACATTTGGTTTCAAACTTTGTTGGTTATTCCATATATAACAATACACATACCATACACCCTTCCATGAAAAAAAATATATAATACATTATCATGGTTTACATACAAAGGCCCTCATTCAATTGCAATTTGGCCAATTGAATAGTGCTCTAAATAAGCACATAACATATATTTTTTAAAGAAGTTTTTAGTTAGTAAGCATCTTTACAAAAGCAAGGTTTTCACTAACTAAAAACTTATTTAGAAAAAATATGCTATGTGCTTATTTAGAGCCCTATTCAATTGGCCAAACCGCAATTGAATGAGGCCCAAAGAAAGCACATAGTTTATATTTACCTGTTCAGTCTTGAATTCTGCTTATATTTCTCTACTTCAAGTTACAGAGGTTCAATCTTTGTTCAAGTCTTGATTGCTATTTCACATTTTCTATTTTGTACAACTAAAATGAAACAGAAAATGCATTTTAAACATAAATAAAAACACAAAAATAATCAATTATTCAAATGACTATTGTGCATTCCTTATTTGTTTAAGATATTTAAATCCATCCCTCCTTTATATGACCATTACAGAAACTGGCTTTTGCAGCCCACAAGAAACAATAGCAGCAACTAAAATGGAATTCAGTGCAGAGTTAATTTACTCCCAATAAAGAATGAGCTGCAAAGAACTAAGATACATTCACTAAAGCAAGAATTTTCTCATTATTTAGTTCCTTCCCTGTTCCTGTGGCATCCTATTTAGTAAATTACAAATCATCAAAATTCCAATATACAGTCTTTAAAGGGTATGTCTAGTGAAAATATTCCTTTAAGTACAATAATACCAATCTTAGTGATTTTGATGTACTAGGGCAAAGGTTCATTCAGGATTGCTGTATAATGGTAGTTTTTGTATAATAGGGTTCAATTTGTTCATGTGATAATTGGTTAGCTATAATATCAGTATTAGACTCCAGCAGATCTGCTTTGCTTCTCCATCCATCAGATGTCCATGGTATGGAGGAAGATAGTCTGCTGGTAAGTCTGATGGTAAGTTTGAATTTAAGAACTAAAAGCTACACTGAAGTTATTTTCTTAATTTCTTATTTAATTAATTACTAATCAGTTACTAAATGAACAAATTCATTATTATTTGACCACTACTGTGGTCCAATAAGGCAGAATGTGAGGAGCAAATTCAATATGTACCTAAAGATAATTTAACATATATACAAAGGGGTGGAAATTTTCTGGAAACTTAAACTTGTACTCCTGGCTCCTAAAAATGTTTCCAACAAATAATGTATTTCTATGAAGGTCTTCCTTCCAGCTTCTTCATGTTAGATATTTTAAATATTTCTGTCCACTTCTGTGTGCTTATTGAAAAACCTTCCATATTTGGATATGATGAGATATACCATTGTATATAGTCATCAATTTAAAAACATAGCCACATAATAAACTATGTTTGTGCTGCATAGTTTAAAAGCTGCATCTTAACCATTATTTTTCAAAAGAGCCTTGCTAGAGAAATAAACTCAGGCAATTACAGAATCCTGCAAACATTGCCCACAATTCAACATATTCCTTGCAGAAACACACAGGCACACACAGAGTGCTCTTGCAAATGGAAACTAGCTATAGAGAGTATTCATGTAGTAAAATGTATCTTAGTCTCTCTGAGCATCTTGCAAAAATCCATCTACAGTAGTTCACTTTTATGGATTTCTTTATTGCAGTTGACATGGGCTTGCCCTGGGGACTAACTTGCTGTTCCATAAAGATCCTTAAATAGGCACTTCTGATGAAACATTTAATCCCAGCACTAGTATCAAATTGCTGCTTCTGCCAGTGATAGTAATGGAAAAAATCAGTTTGACAATTAATTAATTATATTTATGCCTATGTTTGACTGTTTATTATGCATTCCAAAGTAGTTTAGTTGCAGGTTGTGCGTTCGGTGTAGTTCTCATTTATTTTTCCATTTATAAACGTTTAAACTGATTTTGCTTCTGCATGTACGCGTGATCGAACATACTTACATTTTGCCTTACAAAAATAAAAGCTGAATTCAGAGATTCTCTTCATAGTCTTAAGGCTCCATTTAGGGGCTACCTTTGGTTACACTTAAAAATGGGGTGCATCATAGAGAAAGTTCATATATACTATATTGATAATATTTTTTTTTCTAATATATAATTCTTATGTTATTATATTATAGCATGGACAGTCAATCAGGGGATCTTGCTACAAATCACCACAATCCACATTTTGCTACCTGCATGAATTTACTTCACCCACTTTGACACACTTGTGCCACACCTTAGGTTGTGAATTAATCTCAGCTCTTAGAGTTCCATTCCTTCCATGCCCCAAATCCTACTTTCTTCTTCTCACTCATTACTTTATTTCACATTTTATTGCAGATAAGTCCCCAAACCAACACACCTTCTCATCTCCATGAATACCAACCTTATCTCTGCCATTCGCTTTGACCATATCACTTTGCCATTATGACGCACCATTGACAACACAAAGTGGAAAGCCTACAACATCCATTAACTCTCCCAAATTCCCTTCTATGCTTAGTCCTTTATGCAAACCTTTCCCCCCAACAAATGAGTGCTAATATGTGCTATATAAATGTTAATTTAATATTAAAGCACCACAATGGTCATATTTTTTAAAATGTACTATTTTTAAAAATTATACTTAAAATAGGAAAAATGTTTTTAGAATGTGAAAAAATAATACAACCACTAACTTATTATCGTTTATGCTGCTGTGGTATCTACCATTTTGGCTTCAGCTTATCAACTTCATGAGGTGGGTGGAGACGTTGAATACAAGGGAAGTTTTGTCTGCACCATGGTAAAGTAGCAGTTGTAATTGCCAATGCTCTCAGCAACATTAATGCAAAGTTAATTAGTTTACAAGGTCATATCCACCTGGGAAAGTAACTGGTAGTAGCAGGGAAGAAAGTAAAGTGGAGCCATGCAATAATGAATCCTTCTATACAAAAGTTGCCAAATATAAGGGTTATGTTTTTATTCCTCCTTCAACTCTCGGCATTGAACGCTTAATCTCCTTCTAAACCTTTGATGACACATTACATTTACTGTTTATTCCTACTGATGCTTCCACATACTAAAATTAGAATTAGGTATTAGTACACCGACTCATGTATTAGTTATGTTCTTCTACAGCATATTGTATAGTAGAATTATAAAAATATTCTCTCTTTGGAAGGTTCCTTTTACATTACCAGTTTTCTTTTTCTCTCTCCTATATCTCCAGGGTAGACTGATGGCCCAAATGGCCATTTGGTCTACTGTATCAAAAGCCACAAAAGGTTCAGTAACATGACGCAAGGTGTAATGACCTTGATCACAGGCAGAATGAAGACCATTAGCTGCTTTGGTTACAGTGACGCAACCAGAATTACCACATTAGCCAAGCAAAATATTGTCTACACCTCACTTTACCTTAGAAATAATGCATTAATGTGTGCCATGTAATACCCACTATAAACCACTAATGGATACAATTAAAGTCACTATATTAACACTAAACATTCATATTTAATTAGGTTACATTGCTCAATAACTTAGGTAGAATTTATCTGAAGACTCACTCCATAAAATCAGGGTAATACTACTGCATAAAAAGACAAATAAACTGCAGAACATTTTTCTAGGAATACAATTTGGGTTAACAATTTCTTCCATAAATGACCCACTTTTTTTAAACAATATTTTGTGCTATTCTACTTAACTAAGTGTTGCTGAATTTGTTTATCACAATGCTATCCTAAGTACACAATGCTATCTCTAAGTACATATATATATATATATATATATATATATATATATATATATATATATATATATAATAAATAGTACATTTGTGTTCAAATTTGAACGTCTAAAACAAGTTAAAAAAGCTTGTTTCCTGCTCAGAATTCCTTGAAATAGTTATTACCCTGCATTCTGGGAACCTGGGCAGGGACATGCAAATGTGCCCACAAAGGATTCGCTCTTGTAATCCATATTCCTTTCAAACATGGCTTTCTTTATGCATATGCCCGCTGTATTACACAGCTTTGGGCAAAGCTCAGAATGGATTATACACAAGCCTGGAATTCCACACACATACAGCTGTTTCAAGTTTACTGCCTCCCATCAGTGTGGGGCCGGTTCCTAGCTTGTGTAGTAGATTTTATGAGGAGGTAGTTTACCTCAACAATCATATGGTGGCCAAAAGAGCGACAGAATCCTCCACCGTACATTAAATAAATAGTACATTTGTGTTCACACACAACATATATTATTTATACATCTAATTATTTATCTTTTCAGTGGTTTTATGTAAAATTGCTGTCATATTTAGTACTGTTTTGTGTAAGACTTTTTGATGCATTTTGATGCCGTATTATCTGCTTTTCTATTTCAGGTTGTATGGGGCATGCTTTCTAGATTCTTGAAATCATGTATAGGAAAATAGTATGTAGAAAAGCATCTTACCTCCCAGTATATATTAAACTTCCTGATTATTATTATTATTATTATCTTTATTTATATCGCACCAACATATTCTGTAGCGCTGTACAGGGGTTTAGTACGTGGCAAAAAACAAACTTAACACCTTATAAAGAATGGAGGGCCCTGTTTTTGAGCATATAATCAAATGTACATAGTGCTTGTTTCCAAGGCACGGACACACAATTGAAAACTCACAAACTTACAATCTACGGGTTTAGGTGTGATACAAGAGGGTGACAAATGCAAAATGGCAACGTGAATGCAAATTGTTTAGTCAAGTGGAGTTGTCTGTGTGTTGTACTGCAGATTGTGGGTGTAAGTGTTATTAAGCTGTGGAGTGTGCAGTTGTAATTATAAAGGCTGAAGGTGATAATAGTTTTTTAAACAGGTGTTTTTAGTAATTTTTTAAAGGTTTTGAGGCAGGAAGATAGTCCAATGGAGCGAGTCAAGGAGTTCCAAATAGTAGGGGCAGCACGAGAAATGTCTTGAAGACGGGAGTGAGAGGAGGTGATGAGAGAGGAGGAAAGAAGAAGGTCATTAGCAGAGCGAAGGGGGCGGTTGGGAGAGTATTTTGAAACAAGAGCAGAGATATAAGGGGGTGCACTGTTGTTGAGGGATTTATATGTTAGGGTCATAATTTTAAATGTGATTTGGGAAGCTATGGGAAGCCAGTGGAGAGACTGACAGAGAGGAGCTGCAGACACTGATCGTTTGGTATTGAAGATGAGTCTAGCGGAGGCGTTCATTATGGATTGGAGGGGAGACAGACAAGAGATGGGGAGGCCAGCAAGGAGTGAATTGCAGTAGTCGAGTCGAGATATGATGAGAGAATGTGTTAGAATTTTAGCTGTGATTTATATCTAAATATAATACACTGCGTCAATGTATTTTAAGACCCTAATGTTATTTAAAAACCTCTGAGCCATTCTGATACTCAAAAATGCTCTGGGACTGCCTCACTATTAGGTTGCATATGGCAAAAGGCATACCATAACATAGTCCCCGATTGACTTTCAGGTTCCAAAAAGAAGCCTTAATGGATGGCCTGGTTCCCACCCTGCCCAAATCCACTTTATTGTTGTTGATAATCTTTTCATTGTAACAAGATGTATTAATCCAATTCTTGGAAAGCTTCATTTCCCACAATTCTGTGGGTTAAAAAAGAAGATCGGATTTATACACAAATAGCCGCAAGCTACCCGGCTATTCTATTCCCCTCCGGCCGGGGACTCAAGGAGGCTTGCGGCCGGCGCCTTGCTATCTCTTGCGGCCGCAAGCGCCGGAGGAAAGCCTTTGATCTAAAACGGCCGCAAGGAAATCGGCCGTAAGAAAAGCCTGGTTGCTATTCAATTGCTCCGGGAAACCTCTCTGCAAGGCTAAAAGCGAGCCGCAGCTTACTTGCAGGAAAGAGGTCCCGCTAGCACCAATTAAGCACATAAAATAGCTCAAATAAAGCCATCCTGCACTTTGCGGAGTCTATAAAGTGATAATCGGTGTTAGCAAAAATAGCACATAATTACCCTATACTCAAATCCGTAAAATAATATTTTTTTAATATACGTAAAATATACATGTAAAAAGTCCAGAGTGCTTGGAGCACTTCAGACCCGCCCACGCCGCAGCCGGAAAATAAACAGTTAATTTGAACTCGGGTTTGGGCTGATGTGCAAGCTTGAGAGTGGGTTACTTTTAATCCTCATGTCCCCCAATATGATCCCTAGCATTTACAGAGCTGTACAGTGCAGGCTTGAATTTATTTTTGCGTTTTTAGATTTCACAGCTTACGGCCGGTTTCAAGATATGCGGCCGGCCGTAAGGGGAGATCCTTGCGGGGCCGTATAATAGAATCGTGAATTAACAGAACCCCCGCAAGGAATCGCAGCCTTACGGACGATTTACGGCCGCTAATAGAATGAGGCCCAATGTCTGCAGATGTCGATGAAGTTTGCCATAAAAAAACAATTGCTGATTCTAATGGATATTTTCAATGTCATACGAAGGCAATGTCCAGTGTCGCACCACTTGACCAGCAATACTCGTGCCACTCTTTCTAGACTACCTTGTTCCTCCAATCCTACTATCATTTCTTCACCCCGTTCAATAAAATCTAAAAATGGCAATGCTATATTCAATACCTTTCAGAAGTATTTTTATTACATTGTTGCATACAAATACAGAAATACATATATCAAACTGAATTCTGCCAACATATGTCTCATAGGTTAATATATTTTGCTATGTATGCAGATTTTACTTTATTATTATTATTATTGTTTATTTGTAACATACCAACATATTCCATAGCGCTATGCATCCGTTGTGATCAAGGCAAAACAATATTAACATGTTACAAAGATGGAGGGCCTTGTCCTTGAGCAGTGTCCATAGTGCTTTCCCAAAGCATATTGCAAGATTGAAAACTTGCAGACTTTCTTTATGTGCTCAGATGTTAACTGTTGTATTATGTAATAAATACATCTGAGCTTTGAGCTTATAAGGGTTTCCAATCCATGTACAAATCACGTGTAATAGAAATATTAAAATATTGCCTTACTTTTAAAAAATATAAATTTAGTAAAAGTAAAAATTGTACATTAAACAGGTAATTGTCTATGTTTGTAAAAATATTAATCCTATGCTGTTTAAGGGACGCTGTGGTACAAAATTGTTTACTATGCATTTAAAAGATCATATTTTGAACATTACAAAAAAAATGTGTTATTTGTTTGAGATCAATAGTAAAGAAGAATTACATTAAATATAGGCAATATAGGATTATTTTGTCCTTCTCTCTCCTGGTATGTTATAAGAAATTGAGAAGCAGTGAGCCTTGTGGATAAGTCTGAACTGCAACATATTATGTTTTTATTCCCATTAGTTTTTAGTAAAAAAAAACAAAAACCTAATTCATAGGGTCTCCATGAGTCCTTGCTGACTCTTCCTCTTAACCCAGTGGTAAAATAAAGGACGATTAAACACATTGGGCCATATTCGATTAAACTGCTTGCAAATGCCTCTTTTTTTGCTGCAGGTGTTTAAATATATTCTACTGACTCAAGCCCGCAATTTACCTTCTTACACAGGAGGTGTGATCATATGATGTGACAAGCATATGTTCTGACAAGCAAGCCTGTAATTTACTTCTTAGACACAGCCCATAGTAAATGAGACTGTCATCATGGCATTAGTAAAAATGAAAGTTACACGTAACCTGCAATCGGAGGCTAAGAATAAATTAGTGCCCATAAGTAATATTTGCCAATGGGTCTCGCAATCTAGCATTTTATAAAAAGCATTAGATTATCTGTTTTAGTCCATGTGGGTTTCATGATATGTACTAACACTATGAGTCCCAGGATCAATATTACTCAGAAATAAAAGTAAATTTTTTTTTTTTTTATTGCAATTAATTCTAATGTGTTTCCATGCTTTTAAAAGTACAGTATTGTGTGTTTAATTGCTGCTACAGCTATAAGTGTTTGAAAAAGCCCTTGCGAGTGCCTGTATTTTTTTTGACAGAAACTTGATACTTTTTTCAGTTGCTCTCTAGAGGCTTTATTTGCGAGCTGGAGCTGCGGGTCTAATAGAATATCGATTTTGTGTAAATTTAATTATTTATTTGAGCTTTGCTAAAACCAATGGAGTCATAAGGACAATCTGCATCTTTGGCTGGCCCGTAGTGATTTTGGGCGGGTAACTCGTAATCAGATTGAGAGCAGCTAATAGAATATGTGGCAATATTAAGAGTTATTTTAAGTGGGTATAAATGTTTTAATTGCGCAATTGAATAAGACCCATTGACATTTTAACTGATGGTCATAATTTTTCATCGGCTAATATAATTTATTTTTCAAGGTGGAAAAAAAATGTGTACTGTATAAAACTCTCTTTTAGATCTTAGACTACAATGGCCCTTTAAAACTGAATGTGAATTTGTCATCTTGATGAACAAAAATATTTGTTAGCTAACGTCTTTATAATTCAAACATGCATATTAACTAATGAAAATTATATCAAAGGAAAGATTATAAAATAAAAATTAGGTAACTTTAGTGAATATTATCTGGCCCTCATCTCAAATATAGTTCAGCAGTTCTAAATATCATGAATCTTGGTCAGGAAGTTATTATTAGCCTTTATTTGTAATGCACCAACATATTCTGTAGCTCGATTTTTGTAGGCTGCACACTATGCTCAACATGCATGGTAATTTAAAGCTCACTGTGACAAAAAAACAACATCCCCATTGGCTGTGAAGCTTTAAGTATTGGTATGGAAAATTCATCCATCATATTTGTCTTATCCTTTGTATCCTCACATGTGCTCACTCATCTCTGTACATGCACTTTAATGAATGGTTTGCCAGTTCCGAGTTTGAATTAAGACATCAACCCTGCAATGGTTTTATGCAGAAGCTCACATGACAAATCAGATATGTATATTTTAATAAAAAGGTGAAAAGTGTGAAAGATCTCTCTCGAAATGACACATGATAATTTTACATAAATTAAATCTTGACGTATGCTTGTATGGGCGTAATTATTGTATAAATCGGCTAACTTATTAAATGGAATACCAAAATGTAACATTATCATTTTATATTTTTATCAAAAAGTTATTATAGAAAATTAACTGGCAGCTATGATATGCTCTGTCAAAATAGTCAACAGTCACCAAGTATATCTGAACTACTGACATATTGCAACCAAATCTCAATCTTATGGAGAAGATAGAAAAAATTCATAATGTAATAAAAAATAATTGTATTAAAAAAATGAAAATGTCTACTAATCCATCACATAAACATTGTAAATAGTGCAGGAAATTTCAGGCCAATTTACAGACATTACATTTCCTGAAATCACCCATTTAGCTGAGTACTAAAGCCATAAAACTACGCCATTCAATTAATACATAACAGGATCTACAAGTAATACCTACCTCACATGCAAACTACAGTATGTGCAGACAAATTGGCAGTTTAATGTACAGACAGCAAAGAAAAACACAAATGAAAAGTACATCTACTTATGTTGCAATTTCACAATTATAGAGAAAGTTTGATCAAATCTTATATCTATATAATAAAAAGTCTGCTCATTTTCGGTTTAAAGGGCCACCAAACTCACTGGAAGTGCTCTTCATGGGGTGAAAGAACACAAGATTGTATGTTAGAATTTATCAATTATTATTTATCAATTATTATAATTTTTTTATTACACTAATAATGGCTAAAAAAACATATATTTTAAATCTCTGTTTACATACAGCAAGTCTATTCTGCACACTTGCTGTTGCATGAGTAATTAGCAACATGCAGTATGAGGTGTGTGAGGCTCTATGGGGAAGGCTGTGATGGATAGCACAGCACTCCGTGGACTCAAGTTACACTGCACAGACCAGTTAACGCATAGTTTTTCTGTTTTAGGTGAGTACCAGTATTCCATGCCTGATGTGGTAAGTGTTAAAAACATTTTTGTTAGGATCACTGCACAGAGCAATGACCTCCCACTCCCTCCCAAGACTGAAAGCATTGCTCAAATTCCAGAAAGTGCAGAAACTGTAAGAAATTATTAATTTTCACTTTAAACTGGAAATATAAGCAGTGACAAAAACCTTACCATTGACTTGAACTGCTTGGTTGCAGTAATTAAGCAGACGTGGAGCATGCTGTGGGCAGTCTGTTACACAAGTAAACACAGATTTTATTTGATTTGATTTCTCAGTGAAAAATGAATGTATTTAAAAAATCTAAAAAATATTTCAACAGGCTTTTTAGTAGATCTTTACAGTGATTTGTTTCAAACTGTGCTGATTTAAGTGGCCCTCTAACCAATTGTAATATTGCCAGAACTTAGCAATTCTGAATCAGTAATATTACACTTTTGGTAGTCCATTACCTACAGATCATGGTATAATTACACACCTATATCCAAGGATTATAACCCACAAATTAATATTTCTATCTTCTCAGTCCTTCTAGGTATGGTTTCTAAATAGTTTTCCTAAGGCCATGTGTTTACTGCAGTGGTACTAAATTAATTCAGTTTGACACCATTTTTGAGTACCATTTTTGATTACAACGTTTACTGTACAAAGATATAACAGGGTATATGGTAATAAAAAAATTAGCATCATACAGTTGTTTTTAAGTGCATCCAAAACATGGATGGCTTTCTCTGTGGTCAACTATGAGAGATTTTAAACTCAATAAATATGTCTTATACTGAACTGAGTACTTTATCTAGGAACACATACTGATTTAACAATAACAAAGAAGAATGGATTTTATGTACTGATTTATATAACCATACAGAACAATATATAAACTAAACCAGGAGAGTACAAAAAATGAATAATGTCTTGTAATTAAGTAATTAATTTGACTTTAAACACTTTTATAAGGGCCCTTCCACCTACTTGTGTCATACTTTGTTGCCACTATGCATCTGTACAGTATACATGGTGTGTCACTTGTGATTGTCCCAGGCATGCAGCGGATCAAACCAGAGTGATGTTACAAAAAGATTAATGTGCCATGGGTGTGTTTCACTGATTATACTGGGTTTTCCATATTTGATAGTGGATTGTGATCCCTGACCATATCTTCGACTGCTGCCTGTCCCAATCTTGTGCTTCTTCTGCTTTTACACCAATCTCTTCAACTTTGAAATCTGCCACCATTTTTTGATTACAGACTGGTCCTCGAATTAACATCTTTAGTGAATTGTCCTAGTTTCCAAATAGTAAAACAGCACTTGAAGCTATATCTTAATTTAAGTGGTTCATTCTATTAGTTTTCCTATAGTTCACTTGCTCTCTTCCAAGAAGCTGAACTATATACAGTGGTGTCACATTACTCCAGACAGTCTAAATTAGGATAAATATTCATTCACATATAACTGTAAGTGCTTTCATTATTTATATTGGAAAAAGATGCAATATCTTTAAATGCATTTTAATAGATCATTTGGAGTGTGATGGGATCCAAAATAAATAGTACATTTCCTTGACCAGCATTTTTTTTATTTTTCTAGAAGTACGTGCATATTATATAATGTTTTGTCTTCTAACAGAGAAGTTTCAGTTGATTTCCTAATAGAGTATTCTTAAAAAATATTTACATAGCAACGCATTATCCGTACTGTTAATTTTCTGTATGTGCAAATGAGTCCAAATCTCCTGCTGTGTGAGCTCTTATTTCTTAAATAAGGATAATAATGTAAAGTTTGTGCTATTTATCATGTATTAATTTCCAGACCATGTACATTTTGCATTTACAATAGCATAATATTTTTAGTTGACCAACAGCCCTATTAAATTCGAAGCCAGTAACTCCAACATGAAGCTTCAACAGCCGTGAGCTTGAAATTTGGCAGAGTAACTGTGCTATTAAATTAGAACGGGCTGCGAGTTACGCGCCTGAGACGCAAACGCGTAAACCATTTGTCGGATTTGCCGCATTGTAGGTGATCAATTAAGCAAACCCGTAGTTACGGGTTTAGATGGAGTCAATGGAAACAGAGATCGTCATCATAGCGTCACAGCAAAATGGAGGTTGGATTTCAAAGTCTTACAGGGTTCAATTACGAGTTACGATCTGACCCACATTCCAGTTATAATGCAATATTAATAAAGCCGTAAATATGATATTCTATCACATGCGAGTTACAGTATATGCATTAACACATTAATTGCCAGGATTAATATATCACACAAATTAAACATGAAATAAAGTATTTTTCGGGAACGATTTGCGAGCTTGAGAATGTAGTACTATTAATTCTAAGACCTAACATCACTTTCCCTTTTAATATAAGTACAATATTGTGTTTTTATTTGCAGTGAAAGTGCTATGGATTGGACTTTACCCCCCTTGTGAGTCCTCTCCAGCACTCGTTGGGCTTTGGGCTACATTTGCGTGTTACAGGCTTGCTTGCTAGTGACTTTGTTGCAATTTAATAGCATGATTGGAATTGTAGCGGTTACGGGCTTGACAGATGAAAGGATTTACGGCCGCGAAGTTCAACGTTACTCATCCCGTAGGCTTTTTTAGAACCAAACCTGCAGATCGGCAGTGGGCTGTTTTACGGGGCTAATTAATTAGCCGTAGGTCTTACTTTCTACAATAGGAGCTACGGTTTTACATGTAGCCCAGAGTTTAATGGGGCTACAAAATACATAAAAATACAATTGCCTTTTTCTGTGAAGGTGGTGTTTGCAAACTTTGTACCTAATAGAGCTAATAAAATAATGTTTACTCCCTAAAATTAAAGAGATTTTCTCCATAGCAAGTTATTATTGTATACCAAACTGTTGAGACAAATAATGTTACATTTTAATGGGAAGTTTTACCTAAGCATAAGATGCTCTTGAAAGTTTTCATTTACATTTTATTGCTATAAGACATCTGTATATTATATGAAGTGAGTTGTTAAACAACATGGAAGATGTCACATGTAACTGTCACAGCTTAGGACTCAGCTGCAGTTTGTTTAGGTCTTGAACTTTTGATGCAATCAGCTCAGCGTTGTGAATATGACAAAACAAATATTAAAATTACAGTTTCCTCTCTCCATTTTTAGTGAGTTCAGGCAAGATGATAGTCTGGCAGGGCGAAGCATGTAGTTAAACTTAGTAGGGGCAGTGACACTTAAAGTGGGCAGTCTGGGGAGTGTTTTGATACAAGGGCAGAGATATAAGGGGTTTCATTGTTAAGGACTTTATACTTTACGATAATGATTTAAAATTGGAGGCTATGGGAAGCCAATAGAGTGACTGACAGAGAGGTGCTACAGATTCAGAGCATTGAGTGTTCTAGATGAGTCTAGCGAGGTGTTCATTCTGGATTAGAGTGGATAGAGAAGGGTGCAGGAGATGTCAATAAGGAGCAAGATGCAGTAGTGGAGGTGAGATACGATGAGGGAATCAATTAGAATTTTAGTGTCTTGTGTGAGATAGTGACATATTTTAGAGATGATTTTTAGGTGATGACAACATGATTTGGTTATTGATTATATATAAGCAATGAAAGAGAGGGCAGGGTCCAAAAGTGGGTCTGAGCAATGGGCATTGTCAATAGTAAGGAATATTTGAGAAGTGGGAGCTGTAATAGAGGGTGGGAAGATTAGGAGCTCAGCCTTTGAAACGTTGGTATTCAGTTGACAGGGAGACATCCAGGAGGATATTCTTGAGAGGCAGTTTGGCTGTGCATGGCTGTCGGCACATTGTAATGACTGAGGGGTGTTGATGGAGATGTCTTTAGTAGCTAGCACAAGAATGAGTCACAGTGAAGATGGGAATAGAACTTGGAGAAACACTTCTGCTTTTCAACTTTAGAAGAGGGAGTAGATTCATAGCAGATCTAGTAAACTTAACCGATGGTTAGAGAGTGATGTATTATTAGGGAAAAATGATTCATGAGAAAGTGTTTTGCAACACAGAACAGTGTCAGGTGCTCTCTCACTATGCTGAGCAATATGGTGGGTGGATGGGAAGACTTACCAGGTCTCATGCTGCCCACAAAGTATCTAAGCTGCTTCCTAATATGTTTAGTTGCAGTTTTCAATACGCAGGACCTGGGCACTGATCATCCATCAGTTTCTACCATCCACCCCAGATATATCAATTTAACTAACATCTCCACTAGGCATTAGAGAAAGACTGAAGTCCCACATTTACAATATTTTATTTTAAAGGACTAGACCCGAAAATGGGCAACATATACAGTAGTTATAAAAAATTTTTGAAGAACTTTAACACAGTTAAAAAGAAATAATGACAACCTTCAACTATTGTATTCAATTTTTATTTAATGAATACTGACTTTTTGGTCTTTGTTTGAAAATAGATTATTAGCCTTGGAAGATTGGGAGGAACTGATGTTACAAATAAGATCCATTCCAAGTAGCTCCTTGGCATTAGAACTCAATAGCAATATAAGCCCTATAGGATAACCCTTCACCTGAAGACAGACTAGCATTCTAAGATACAATGACTTGTGACACAATCACAGACAACTAAACATAAGATTTTCTCTAAATGATTTAGGTTCATATCTTGCATATCTGCTAATGATGATATTTTGCTAAATACTTCACAAAAGTGAAGACCACATAATTTAGTTTCCACTTCCATAAGTCTCCATAACAGATAAAACAAAATCATATCTATGGAAAAGATGTGCAGCTACAATATATTTTGTTAAATTAGGTTCAGTGTCCAACTTCACAAGACATACTGACAACATTTCAATTCCCATTGTGCCATAATGGTCTCGGCAAGTTATGTTACACCATTGTAGCATCCCCAGCTGTGAACATTATAAACACTGTTATTTTCTTTTTCTTTTTTAAATACAATGGATTTCATCAATACATTATAAAACATAATCTACTCACGGATAGGAGAGACATTTTGTCCAAATTAAAGTTACCTGGACAGTGCCAAAAGAATTCCACTGAACTGGATTATAAAGCAAACTACAAAGCCATGTCCACCTATATCGAGAGGCTAGTTGGCAAAGCCATAGAGGTGCACAAAACCTTTAGGCTTAAAAATCACTATATGATACATAGCTAATAAAGATGGAGACACAGTTCATGAGCTGTTTCAGGTAGCCAGTCAATCAACTGACTGAGTCCAGATAAATCAGCCCATAAAAGAGGCAAGAAGCTACAAGATCTTGTAATCAGAGCTCTTTGTCCCTCTAATTAGCAACAGCAGGGTGAAACATGGACACTTACAGCCTTATTATATTGCAATTTGGCCAATTGAATAAGGCTCTATTTAAGCACATACCATATATTTTTTTACAGAAGTTTTTAGTTAGTGAACATCTATCCAAAAGCAAGGTCTTCACTAACTAAAAACTTCTGTAAAAAAAATATGCTATGTGCTTATATAGAGCCCTATTCAATTGGCCAAATCGCAATTTAATAAGGCTGTTAGTGCCAGCTCTACACATAAGTGATATCTTAGTCAGATACTTTGCAGTTCATACATATTATTTATCTGTTATATCCCATAACTCAATAAAATGAATAAAAAAAAAGAAAAAGTGAAGTAAAAGTAGGCACATGGATTTGATCTAAGAGTCCCTTGTGCTGCAAGAAGACATAAAGAACTACACTTGAAAATATGTAAAATGTTTTTAGACTAGAAGATAAAATACAGCCTTTAAGTATATTACATTTTATACATAAATACACTGATGGAATCTACCATTTTGATTTCTGCTGTTCCACTTCCTGAGGTAGAAGACTTTAATTTCAAGCCATTACCTTCACACTGCTCGTATGTCTGCGGATTAGACATTTGTCACAGTTACAGATGTATTTAATTGACTGAAGCCCACAAGTACAATCTCACAGCCCCAGCACACAAACCATGAACCCGTTCATAGCATTTCAGGGCATGATCATAATCAATTAAACAAACCCATAAGTTACAATTTAGACAGAGCCAATAGTAATAGTAAAACCTGGTGTTTAAACTACAATCAATTAGTGTTTACAAGTACACTTTGCAATCGGACTCGTAATCCAGAAATCAATAAAAATTAATAAATCAACTGTTCTAGTCCATGCAGGTTGCATGATATGTATTAACTCCTTGATTCCCGGGATCGATATAACACGGAAATAAAACGTAAAAAAATATTTTTTATTACAGATTTGAGAGCTTGAGACTATTGTGCAATTACATTGAATGTGTTTCATTGCTTTCCCAGTATTTTTAAGTACAGTAGTGTGTTTTTATTTGCTTTTGCAGTGTTACAAACAAGTGTTTAACCCACTTGTCAGTCCTACCTCGTAGAATGTTTTGCCATTTGCCGGTTTGAAGGCAATTGAGGGTTTGTTGAATTGTTGCAATTAAATACAGATTTTGTGTCTTTAGCACAGGTAACATTTACAGGCTTTGAATATCAAGAAGAGGAGATAGGACGGAGTGACAACAGCAGTGACTTTGAGCCTGTAACTCGCAAATGGATTGCGAGCAGCAAAATTTAGACAATTAAATATCTGTAACTTTTACGGGCTCCATTACGGGCTCATGTAATTGCAATTTGAAAAATTGAATCTGGGCGTTTGATTGCACAGGAAGTCTATTTCTGCACAGTGGGAATGTGGCATCAAACACTGCCAGAGATTTCAGTTGCAGTAGTGGAAAGCTCATAAGTTTTCAAGGACCAGCCCTCATTAATAACAGATAGAATCAACTGACAAAAGAAAATAACTGCAACAACAGTGGATTCCAATAACTAATTACATTTTCAGCAGTTTAAAAAATCACTGATAACTACTGACCTACCAATGTTCAGCTACTTGCAGCAACCACAAATCATGCTTTTCCTCTTCTCTACCCACTCCACACAATTAGAACAGGAACCAATACTGTCATGGCAGATTCTATGCAACAGCAGAGTCAACTTAATTTAAGATTTTCTTTATAAATTACTTTATACTCATGAATTACAAAGATGCTATTGTTGTTAGCATGTTATACACCTCATTAACGGGAAGTTTTTCCTATACTACACACACTGCAATCCTAAATGAAATGGTTATAACTCCCATCACTTCAGCAACAATTTTAAAAAGGAAAACTAGTGGCTTCAGTGGCATTTTAAAATATTTTCAATAAATATTGGCTCAATACTACCAATTGGAAGAAATCATGAAAATACCACTTGTATTTTAAATTACTTATCTGGAAGTACATCAAATCTTGAAGAAATATGTAGTCACTAATACCGATGGCAATATAGTCAGTTTCCTATCAATTTATTTTATTCAATACATATTATTATTATCCTTTATTTGTAAACCGCAAACATATTCGTAGTGCTACACAGGAGATGGAAACCGGTCCAGAGTGTTTATGTCATATGACTAAATATTTCAGTTTCTATAATAGATTGACATGTCAAAATGGTGTATTGTTGTATTTGATAGAGTAATATGTTATGTCTTCTGGTACATACTGTACTGGAGGAATCAAAATATGTTACACAGGGATAAACTAGGAGTCAGAAAGTAGGATGAATTCAGGTTAAAATTCCATGTATTGCAGAAAGATTCACATTGTAAACAGTATATCCCATACAAACTGCAAAACACATTCCATGTCTCATTATTGCCATTGCATAAAGGGACATGGATTCATCAATACTGCTTTATATCACAGCACTGAAAACCAAATTAATTTCTAAAATGGATACATATCATACTTCACTCTGTTCTATAAAAGCATTTATGTAACCCAGTTAAAGGTCATGGAAGAATTCTGGATTTTAGTAGGAGATATACCTATTTATTTATCATCTTTTATGTACTTTGTCTCATTAAGAAGAAATTAAAAGCTGTGTTTTTACTGCCTAAATCATATAAATAGTCTGTATGGGTCTGCCCCCTGCAACAAATACAGATACAGACTCTGTAGGGCTAGGCAGTGTAATGCTCTAGCCAGGTACCACATCTCAGAAAAATGTAGCAACATGTTGCTGTGACAAAGTCCCTGATAGGCTAGTATATTAAGCACTACATGAGGCCCTATTAAATTGCTGGAGTTACAGAGTGATTAAATTATAACTACTACGGGCCAGCTAAAGCCGCAAATTTGGCCTTAGAACTCCATTGGTTTTAGCACCGCTCAGACATTAATAGCTCTAAATAATTAAAGTTACACAAAATTAGTATTCTATTAGACATGTAACTCTAGCTCTCAAATAAACTCTAACCCGCAAATGAAAATAGTATCAAAATATTACGAACAGTAAATAGGACTCGCAAGGGCTTTTTCAAACACTTATTAAAGTTGTAGCCGGAAGTAAACATGATACAGTTCTTTAAAAGCATGGGAAGACATGGAAAGACATTAGAATTAATTGCAGAACAGTCTCAAACCCACAAATATGCAATTACATGTTTTTACTGTTATTTCTGAGTAATACTGGTCCCAGAACTCTACATATGGAGAAACCTTAAATGGACTAGAACAGATGATCCAACGCATTGTATAGAGTGCTTCATTACTTATTGGCTCTCATTAATTCGTAGCCTCAAATTGCAGATTACGCCTAACTTCCATGTCAATATGACGGTCTCATTTACGATTGGCTGTGTCTAAGAAGTAAATTACGGGCTTGCTAAAATATTGTCAGGTCATGTGGTCACTGAAATCCTACTTAAAAAAGGCAGGGTTTACGAGTTTAGGCTTAAGGAGATAAATTGCAAGCTGGAGTCAATAGAATACATCTAAACATTTAGAGAAAAAAAAACACCTGCAGCCAAAATTATGGGTTTCCGGAATTTCCAGGCTTCTAATAGAATAGGACTCTAAATAGATTAAAAATACTTAAAAAATAAAAAAATCTTTTTAATGCATGATTGAAAACTTTTCCTTTAATTGTATGTGTTTACTTAGTGTAACAATAAGACCATGCTCCAGGGAATTAACATTGCCATATCTCCATGCTCTCTGGTTATTTATCAACATTTATCAATGTTATCCAGAATCATTTTAAATGAAATGTTACCGTATGTGGTATTTGATTGCTTCTCCCACTTAACAATGTTTTGCCCTCATGTCTAACCACTTTTAATCAAAAAAGTACCTCATGTGACGCTACTGGAATTGAAAAATATGTAGGTAAACATTGTGCAGAAGTACACTTGGTTATTTTCCTCAGATGAAATGCTTCTAATCTGGTATGAGGAGAATATTCTGATATAAACAGCGAGGCAGAACAAGTAAGAAGCCACAAGACGTATCTGTGGGAAGCCAAACTAGATGCTAATATCCAGTGTGTAAATTATTGCAGCTTATTTCCAGAAATGTATTGTTAATCACAGCTACGTGAAGGCAGTTTTACTGATTATACAGATTTTAATTGGATAATGCTGCTTATTATATCTCCCACAGAAATTAAATGTGAATGTTTGGGGCAATCAAGTGCTTTATTAAATGTCGGCTCCATCTCACAGCAAGCAGGAAAAAAAAAAAGATGTCTGCAGGCGAATGGTAGAATTTAAATATGAAGCATGTTGCCTTTTTTGTGTGAAACCAAAAAAAGGCATCTTCAGATATTTCTTAACCTGAAGATACTATAAAATAAAGATTGTTGATTATAATCATAAAAGGACGAGTATTTGTCTTCTTCAACAGCAAAACATGCTTCTAAAAAAACAATTCAGTCGTGTATACAACTAGGGTTCCTGGGAATAAATTAGCATTGTTATATAACATCTTCATAAATCATGTTAAGGTGGCTCCATTTTGTTTTTGTTGCTTTTACAATCCAGAATGCCGGCTACAGAAAACCTTCACCATGATTAACGGCCTCCTGTTGGGTTTGCAGAAAAAAAATATCCAGACCAGACCTCTGAGCAAAGTTGAAGTGCATGGATTTTTAGGCAAAACTAGATTAAAAGAGGAGGAGAGGTGACTTTAGTCTAACCCAGAGTCATTAATAATATCAGGTTATAAATCAAAGTTGCAGGCAGAACAAAGAAGAGCGCACCAAATAAATAAGAGAACACACAGGGAATTGTACTAAAGCAGGGAAAAACTCTTGAAAGAAACAATACCAGTGGCACTGCCAATAAAGTTGAGGTGATTTATGAATGTATTCACTTCTGAGAGTCACACAAGTGACACAGTTCACACATGATGTCTGAATGTGCTTTTAATGTCACACGTGACTAACATAATAATCAGGCACTCTTACAAATTGGGAGGTTGTCAAATAAGATCAGTATTATGAATATATGAAGAGTATGGAAACCTATAGGCTTATCTAGTCTGTCCATTCTATCATCCTATCAAGGTTCTAGTAATCCTCAGGGTTTTCTTTACTAAAGGATTAGTCTCTTTTTTTTTTTAACGAAATTTACCAGGGTCCAAATTAATTTGTGTAAGTAAAGTCAAGGTCCGGAATCCTTATTTTGTTATGGGCATACAGGAATATTTTAATATAATGGCAATTTAAAGGACAGAGGAAATAATTTTACATAGTAAATGAGACACAGGAACACTATGCCATTCAGGTTTTATATCATGAATATGAAACTTCAGGACAGATTCATAGTAAATTTAATAAAGCAATAGAAGTCCATGAGAAAGAGCATAAAGTCTAAAATTGGACCACGTCCATTTCTGTTTTACTGTATTCTCCAAACCACTTCTCCTGAAAGGCTATTCAATTATGTATACTGTAGTACTTTTACACATCTCTGATTCTGCTACACTAAATCTTCAAATCATGTTCACCAAAAATAATACTAATAAATTAACCTTGTATGCATATACATCAATGTGAGTTCTTATAGAAAAACAACAAATTAGATAAAATATATATAGCAATAAATAGTTTACCTACTAGCCAATCTAGTTTCCATCTACCGAAAATTCCTGGCTTAGCATATCCCGATGACAGCTTTATGCATACCACATGAAGGATTCCATTGTATTTGTCTCTACTGCGTCTGTTGGAAGACTGTCCCACTCATCCACCATCCTTTCTGAAAAAAATCTTTAACTATCTTGCACATTTTACATAATTGGATCAGTCTTCCAGATCAGTCAGAACAGCTAATATAACCATATATATGTTTATACCTGTCTTTGTATAAAAAATATATGTACGTTCTAATACAGATTAACTCATAGAGAAAATCTTTAACACACATATATTAGGAGGCTTTAAACCCAAACAATTTGCTACTGTAATTCAATGCCTTCATCGTTATCATCTAGATGAATTTATAATATTCCTGTTGTATTATTAACTGCAAATGAATTTATTTCCATGTACAATTATGATAATATATAGCAGCAGGAATTATATAATTATCAGCTCCTTGGCATCATAACTCAGGCCATCTCCCTTTGTGTATAAAATTTAAGAAGGGTAGATAGAGTCATAAGAATGAACTGGGAATCTTTCTTGTGATCCCATGATGTAATGAAGTAGATGATGATTTACGGGTCCCAGTTACGGTTCACAGGAGCTTACATTTACTCATGGTCTCCAGCTTCACTCTAACATAACTCCTTTCATATTTTGATTTTATAATATTATAAACTCTTTCTCTTGCAGTAATAGGGTAGATTTACTCTGCTGAGCAAATCATAATTCTACTTTATTACAGCTATTGTTGAGAAATGCTTTATTATTAGGAGTTCAGAGGATAATTCACAAACGTTCCAATACAGGAGCAATGAAACATTAATGTAGCTCTTCACAACGGCATGCCAAGGAATCCAGAATTAGAAACGACACAGGGACACTCATGCCAGGCTGATCTATATACATTGTTTAATGGAACACAACATCATTTGTAAGAATAAACCACTATGTGTACCGTATTTTGATTTTTTTTATTGTATCCAGTTATAACTATGTACACTATGTCCAGATAAACAAATAATATTAATTTAGCTTATTGTGCCTTGGTTAATTCTCCTTCCCCATTATTCTTGACCAATAGTCCTAAAAGACCAACTTGGCCCTTTTTTCCATAACTAAACTGAATAATGGGCAAAACGTTTAAAAAAAACAACACCATTAACAGCCTTATTAAATTGCAATTCGGCCAATTGAACAGGGCTCTATTTAAGCACATACCATATTTTTTTACAGAAGTTTTTAGTTAGTGAACTTCTATCCAAAAGCAAGGTCTTCACTAACTAAAAACTGCTGTAAAAAAATAGGCTATGTGCTTATATAGAGCCCTATTCAATAGGCCGAATTGCAATTTAATAAGGCTGTAAATGTTTAAAATTGAATTTAAATTTTTTACCAAGTGGTTCCATTATTTTAGAACAAATTATTTTTGCTATTCATGAAGGTGCATCTTTGTAAGTACTGGCGCTTACAACTATCATACTGCCACTGTGCAGATGCAAGCTTCCTTGGCACTTGCCTCTTGAAGTAGATCAGCAGAAATAGATTTTGAATGCATACAAAACACATAGTGTATCTATTCTATCTATGTAAAAAAGCTTGGCTTGATAAATCCTTAAGACGGCCTTATGTGAATCTCAAGCATGCTTGAGTTCCTGTACGTTATAACTTTTATATCACAACATCTTGTTCTGTGTTCTCTTTTTTCTTAAAGATACATCACCCTGAACCTTAAGAAATACTTTAATATATTTTTTTAAGGTTGTAACGGAACCCATCACTGTTTTACCCTGTTTTATGATTATTATGGTTAAAATATGATCCTAATATATGTATGTTGGTTGATGCTCTGCAGAATATTGTACCAGACATTTACAGCTACTTGGCATGGGAGATAATCTTGTTACAGCGACTCCGCATAAGATAAAGGAAGTCTATTGTATACAGTGTTTTCATTCTCAGATAAGAACAAAGAAGTGTAATTGAATCAATGTCTGATTGTATCAAAGTTGCCAGGGAGGTGTGACCCCCCTATTGTTCTCTTTATGTGTATTGTGTGTGGCCAAATATGGGCATGGGTATTACCTGTGGCCAAAGAGATGTATATATATTTCTGTAAAGGTAAATAAAGTCAGTATTCATTTGACTCCCAAATTGTGTGTCGTCCAATATGGGAGGTCGGGAATGGTGAAACTGTAGTGCCTCTTGGGTATTTTACCGTATACCAGCGGAGATTTTGGACTGCGTGTTCCAGCTCCGTTACAAAGGTTTTCAAGATTTCGAGACTTATAGGTAGTGCATGAAGTGGCATGCTAGAGAAGTAAAGTGCACAAAGCTGATATGCTGAGTGACTAGCTCTTATGTTTGTGAAGACCATATCATTATTTCCATTCATACTCTCGCATTATCACCCTCTATCAAAGTGGAAATTATATTCTCCTGTCAGCTGTATACACTACTTGTAATCACAGAAGGTCACACAGCTGTAACTGGCTACATAAACATGCCAAGTGACGTCACTGTTTACATCACTTGGTAATGAGTCCTATGAGCATGTGCTACCAGGCCTCTTTGATGTGGCACCACAGACCCAACTGGATAACCCAACCCGTGACACACGAGACCACATGACACATAAATGACCACACCTAGAAACAAATAATAGCATAGAAAAAACAACTTTTAGTTTCAGATTATGTTTTCTGTAAAAGGACTGATTTCGTGGATTCTGCACTGCATTATGTAGACCAGTCAAAATTAAAAGGAGAAACTGTAAAACATTTTCACGTGGAGCTTTTTGCACTGTTTTATAATTATATTTTTACATTGTGAATTGTTAGCATGTATAGCATATTGAATCCTATCTGCAGCTAACCTGCACCAGCTGACATATTGAGTTTATGGTCCTATTTTGTTGCTGCAAGAACAGTTGGGATTAATAGGGTGCATGTGATTTTTGTTTCTTTCTGAACAGACAGGAGTAATGAAGCACTGATGGAGGATTAGGTTGTATAAAAATAATAAAACATGCATCAATTGAAAAATTTAGCTTTTCACCTTCATTTTCAGTGCTCTGTTTGATGATGCATATTTCATATCCTCTCAATTGTTAAAATGCTTTTCATGCAGCCCTATTAAATTCCAAGCCTGTAAGTGCAACGTGAGAACGGCTTGAAATTTGGCCGAGTTACACAGCTATTAAATTTGAGCAGGGCGCAAGTTACGGGCTTGAGATGCAAACCCGTAAACCATTTGTTGAACGTTGGATGCACGGATGTGAACATGAATCAATTAGTCAAACCCGTAGTTAGATTGAACCAGTGGCAACAGAGATTGTCATAATTACGTCATTGAAAAATGGAGGTGGGATTTCAAAGTCTTATGGGTTTCAATTACGAGTTACCCACATTCTAGAAATAATGCAATATTGATAAAGCCGTAAATATGATATTCTATTACATTCAAGTTCCATTATATGTATTAACACATTGATTGCCGGGATCGATATAACATGGAAATTACACATGAAATAAAGTATTTTATATTGCAGATTTGCGAGCTTGAAAATGTTGTGCTATTAATTCTAAGACCTAACATTGCTTTCCCTTTTATTATATGTACAGTAGTGTGTGTATATTTGCATTTACAGTGCTACAGATAGGACTTTACCCCTCTTGCGGGTCCTCTCTAGCACTCGTTGGCTTTTTGGCTCCATTTGTGGGTTATGGGGTTGAACGCCAGTGAATTAGTTGCAATTTAATAGCGAAATTGTAACGTAACAGTTACAGGCGTGACAGAACAAAGGATTTGCGGCCGCAAAGTTCCACGTTCCGTAGGCTTTTGTCGCTCATAACCTGCAGATCGACAGCAGCTTGCTTTACGGGGCCAATTTAACAGCCAGACGCAAGTCTTGCGGGACACGTTAGGGGCTACGGTTTTACACGTTAGGGGGATTTATTAGAGCTGTTTGTTCCTTTAAATGAACTGGTAGAAATTAGGATTCTGTCCATATCCAACACATGTTGTGTCTTAATTAATCCTGAAACAAACAGGGCCATAAAGAGTGGCAAGTGTTTGTGGCATGAAAATCTATTTGCATTATATGATGGCAGTCAATTAAAGGCCCTTTGCCGTTACAATCTTGATGACTGATTCAAAGTAATATGCAGTGTTTACTGACTTTTCACAAGGTGCCATAAAAAACCCAGAATGCTGATAATAATGAACAATTCTTACACCTATAATTCAATCAAAGCCATTCCTATCATTTTCAGAGCGTAGTGTCAAAGCAACCATGCTTACAGATTTACACAGTGCTTTATATGGAGGCACTGTGCATATTATGTAGACGAACCCCCCGAGGCTTATATGAAAATAGTGTCTATTTCAGCTCCAGTAAAAGCATTGAAGTGCATCGCATCACCACCTTGTTTTTTTGCAGCAGCAATTTGGGTTATGATAAGAGTTATAGTGGATGCATATTTTTACCAGCATTGCTTTTCCCCACTGTGCCTACTAACTCGTCACCACCCAACTGAGTGTTAATGGTCTTAACATACATATAAAATGAGAATTCTTTCTTTCTACAAGCAAATATTTGAAATAACTTCATATTAAAGGATCATGGTGAACACATTTTTTCTATATGATACACAACTTATTTTTAGAAGTTAAATAAATATACAACCTCTTATACAATACCTTTAACATGCATTTATGCTACAGTGGATTCTACCATTTTTATTTCTGAGGGGAGAAAGCTGCTATCTGCACAATTGGAATGTGTCAGTTACAAGTGCAAATCATTATGACAAATGTTCATCTCTTTTGATTACAAAACACACCCTCCTAAGAAAAAAGCAAGACAGATTTCAATTATAAAAGGAAATGGAACCGCAATAAGAATAATTGCATGTGATGCAGCACCTGGGAACTGCCTAGTGACAGGAGCTTTTGACTGAGCTGAGCGCTGGGTAGCCATTGGCTAATTTATATTTGTAGGTGGGGACTAGGAGTTTATAAAAGGGGGTATTTTCCCACCCTTTGGTCACTCAACTGTTAATAAAGCATCTGATTTACAATGGCAACCCCTATTGTTGATGCTTTAATAGCCCAACTCAGGAGTCAAGTGGAGGAGCATGACCAGGAGTGGTTTCAAGAATTAGTGTCCAGTCTGCGGTCGGGGGAGCCTCCCAGTGGTCCAGAGATAAGTCAAGAAATGGGGACAGTCCCACCTGCTGAAGGATGCCGAGGGCGACCATCCAGAACAGCAAGACCGCTTAACAGACTGATCCCTGTGATGGTAACCCCTAAGAAGAAGGGGAGAAGTGGGCCCGTGAGGAAGACGGTCATTATGAGAAGAGGGGCTCAGCCTACCCTGAAGACCCCTAAGAAGAGGCGAGAGGGACTTACCTGAGTCCTAGGATCGCGTCACCGGTGATCAGGGAGCAGATGCAGCAGCAGGAGGTGTCCGGGAGGCCTGCGTCAGCAGAGGAAGCTGCGGAACACGCAGAAGAGAGTGAGGAGGCGGAGCGGATCACTACGCGCAAGAAGAGCCGGCATGACGTTGTGAAGACAGTGACATTGGCCGGTAAGGAGCTGGCGCAGGCGTCTGACAGGAGGTATGATGAGGGGGCTAATTCAGGGACATGGTCGGCGTCTCTGAGGTCTGAAGGGCATTCAGGAGGCCCCAACAAGAGGCAGGCAAGTTGGCTGGAACATAATAAAGGGGGCAGCACACATGAGGCTGCAGGGGGGGGGGAGCAGAGGAGAGCAGTCAGAGCAATGGGAAAAGGGAAGGAGAAAAAAGGGAGACAGAAGAAGGGTAATCAGAAGAAGGCACAGAAGGGGGCGCAGGGCAGGAGGATGGAAGGAGGTCAGAAAGCAAAGAAAGGGACAAGTGTAGCAGATAGAATTAATGAAGAAGAAAGCAGAAACGAGTTGTGTGTGTGACAGCAGCATGGAGGGGGCAGAAGTGAGAAGGATGGAAGCAAGCAGTGTGTGCATAGATCAAGGGAGCTGTCTGGAAGAAGCATCAGTTGGGAGTGAGGAAGTGCAAGAGTTACAGAAGGAAGGCGGGAATGTGTCCAGTGCTGCTGTTTCTGCTTTGCTTTGCCCTGTTTCAACATATGCTGATCCAGAGGAAGGGACCTCAGGCAGGAGCAGGTCACGACAGGATGATGATCCGAGGAGAGTACAGAGAGAATGGCAGCAGAAGTTCATGAGGTTATCAGTGTCCTCTTGGATGTCACTATCTCCAGGCCCAAGGAGACGGGTGGAGGCAACAGGAAAGCAAGGAAAAGGGAGGAGGGGTAAGGAAAGGCGGAGTATAACATCTGATTACAGGAATAGAAGGTCGCTGACTGGAAGATATTGGCAGTGCAGAGGAAATACTTCACCAACTCGCAGGAGCAGGAGAACGCCCTCCCCCAAAAGGAGGTCAAGGTCAAGACGGCGGATGCCACTTCATTCACGTCCCGAAGGTGAGCATAAAAGGGATGACAAGGGGAGGCGATCCTTTTATCCTCGTTACAGGACCAATAGAGATACAAGAGACTGGAAGAACCAGAGAATTATGGGGGGGGGGGGGGGGGGGGGTACAAGGGAGTTTAAGAAAGGAGAGGACTCCAGCCAGGAACCAACAACTTCCACTTTCCAGTCAAGCAGGAGAACGGAGAGACAACCGTCTCATCTGGCCTTACAGCCTCATTGTCGTCAGCAGACAAGAGTCATACTGCAAAAGAGTTTATTGACACGCACAACACACAAACTGACATTACACAGGTTAGCTTGTTAAAGGTTGTAGCTAACTTACAGAGTTTATTGTCACAAATGGAAAAAGGTTAAAGCTTAGGGCATGGGGTAGCTTGGGTAGGTTCTGGTAAGCTTATTATTCAGGGCGTAGTGGTGGTACCATCAGTTAGTGATAGTCCTGAAATGGGTAGTGGCCTGGAATCAGAGATCACGGTAGGCAGTGGAGTTCAGTCGAAGGTTGGTTCTGGGACAGCAGTCATTAGGGTGGGTGTCACAGTAATGAGTAAATCGGTTCTGTGTTCAATCGGCCCTATTGCGGAGTATATATCTAAGGAGTTGAAGGAAAAGATCTGGAACCAGGAGTTTATAGAGATATTCTCGCTAATCCCACTCGATAGTTTTATAGAAATTAAGCCAGACGAAAAGAAGGATGAAGGGAAAAACAGGAGGACGAGCGTAGGCGCAGATACAGAAAGATTCCCAAGACTTTTAATAATTGGTTACAAGCCTATGTAATATTTGCCAGTATAGTTGGCGAGCGGAATCCGGAATTTTGTTCCGCATTATCCTGTTATTTGGACAAAATTGAAAGCATACATAGGATGTATGGTGGTTTAGCATGATGTGGGCATATGATGAGAAATTCCGGCAGAAGCTAGCAGTTAGGCCATCTATGCAGTGGGATGACAGGGATATAGGCAGTTGGCTAAAAATTGTTACTCCATTGCGCCCAGCTGTTGGGACTGGCCCAAAGCCTGCAGTAGCGAGCAATAGTAATGAAGGTTCGTGCAGTTGGGCGAGGGGGTTCTTGTAAGTTTAGGCATGAGTGTTCGGAGTGTAACTTGGGTCATCCTCTTTTTCGCTGCTTTAAAAGATCAAAAGCTCAGAAGGCAGAGGAGTTTGGTACAAAGGGGGAAGAGCCCGGTACGGCTAGAAAAGATGGAGGGGTGGTTAAGGCGGTACGCCAGTAGGCCTAGTTCTTCAGAGGATGCTAAGTTCTTATTTGAGGGTTTTTTGTTTGGGTTCTCAATCCCATCTTTGTCTTCAGCCCCGCTTGGGTGGCCAAGGAATTTAAGATCTGCTAGGGAGAATCCATCTTTGGTATGGAGTAAGCTAATCAGTGAGGTGGTCAAAGGCAGGATGACCGGCCCATTTGATGAGGTTCCAATGGAAAATTTGAGAATATCTCTGTTGGGATTGGTGCCAAAAAAGGAGCTGAATTCTTTTAGACTTATTCATCATTTGTCCTACCCAAGGGGGTTATCAGTTAATGATGTGATTGACAAGGAGTTGGCCTCGGTTTCGTATGCATCTGTAAAGCAGGCAGTGCAGCTAGTCAGGAAGGCTGGAAAAGATGCTTGGTTAGCGAAGGTCAAAATAAAGTCGGCTTTTCGTTTGCTTCCGGTTCAAATGTTAATCTGTATTTATCTTTGTCTGAACCTAATTTATGTACAGCGCTACGGAATATGTTGGCGCGTTATAAATAACTATAATAATAATAATAATTCTGATTCTTATCATTTGTTAGGTTGTCATATTGGAGGCAAGTTTTTTGTTGATCAGTACTTGCCCATGGGTTGTAGTATATCGTGCGCCTATTTCGAAAAATGTAGTTCCTTTTTGCATTGGGTAGTCTGTGTGAAGACAGGTTTATCTTCGGTAGTGCATTATTTAGATGATTTTCTGTTTGTGGGTTCTGCTAATTCGTCAGATTGTAAAAAGTTGATGCAAGGTTTTCAGGAGTTGGCAGCAGATTTGGGGATTCCGTTAGCCGAGGATAAGTCAGAAGGTCCTTCTCATGTTTTGTGTTTTCTGGGGATCCAGTTGGATGCAGTTAAACTTGAGCGTAGGCTCCCAAGGGAAAAAGTAATGGATTTAAAATTAAGGGTTAGGCAAGTTTTAGCAACTAAAAAAAGTTACTTTAAAGTCTATGCAATCATTGTTGGGTAAACTTAATTTTGCATGTAGGATTATTCCTATCGGGAGGATATTTTCCAGGAGATTATCATTGGCTACTGCTGGCATAAATCAGTCACACCATCACATTAGAATTTCAGCAGGGCATAAAGCGGATCTCAGCATTTGGTTGGAATTTTTGAAACACTTTAACGGTTGTAATATGATTCTGAAAGAACCAGTTGGTAACGAAGTTGTGTAGTTGTTTACTGATGCAGCAGGTTCGTTGGGTTTTGGAGCTTATTTTAGCGGTTCCTGGTGTGCACAGGCTTGGCCCACTAGTTGGAGGGAGAATGGGTGGACTAAAAATCTGATTTTGTTAGAACTTTTTCCTATTCTGGTAGCAATAATATTGTAGGGAGATAGTTTGAGAAATCATCATGTGATCTTTAACTGATAACATGAGTGTGGTGCAGGCAATTAATTCTATTACTGCCTCTTCGCCTCCAGTAGTTAGACTACAGAGGCAAATGGTATTGACGTGCCTTCAGTTGAATATATTAGTTAGAGCATCCCACATCCCAGGAGTTAAGATTGTTATTGCGGATTCATTGTCAAGATTTGAATGGGGTGGTTTCGGAAGGAAGCACCGTTGGCGAATGTGGAGCCGACACCATTTCAAATGGAGTGATTGAACTTGATTTTATAAGCCCAAGACATTGGGTAAGGAATTACTGCCCAGGTCACAAGAAGTGGGGGTGTCTGGGTCCTGGTTAACTGATAACTGCCCAAGTGATGGCAAACTGTATTGGGTATAGGTTGACTGCCCAAGGGTCAAGAAAAATATGTATGGGTAAAGGATAACTGCCTGTGGTAAAGGAACCTGCTTAAGTATGGAGCACTGGGTAAAGGAAAACTGCCTCAGTGTTCAAAATATGTTGATTTTAATGAGGATAATAAAGTTGTTATATGTATATATTATGTGTTTTATTGCAGGACCCCCTTTACAGTTATGGATCGTAGGCCATTCCTTCATGTATTGCGCCCGAAGGGCAGCAGGAATAACTGACCGGGGCCATCAGTTGGGTTTTCCAGAGGAAGCGGCCTTAATTAAGTTGTTTGGAGTCCGGGGGATGAGATGGGAGCAGGTTCTACTTAAAGTAGCTAGTTTTGCTAGGTCATTCCCTCCTTCTGAGATTCTGTTAATGCATGCAGGGGGAAATTATTTAGTTTCATATCCACGAGGGAACTTATTGGAAACATGAAGAGGGATTTGCTTAGACTTCAAGAATTGTTCCCAGACTTATTGTTAATTTTGTCCCAGATAACCCCAAGGTTTCATTGGTGGAGGGCTCATGATCCCTATAAGCTTAATAAAGCAAGAAAGAGAATAAACAAAATTATGTCATATTTTGTTAGGCGATTAGGTGGGTTTCCCATTAGGCACAAGGATCTGGAGACTCCGGAGGCCCACAAGTTTTTTAGTGGAGACGGGGTTCACCTTAATGAAATTGGACATCAGTTATTCAATTACTCATTGAAGGAGGGTATAGTTCAGGCCATGGCTTCTTTTGGCGGTGCTGAGCTCGTAGGGCTGACGGGTGGCGGGGTTGCTGCATCACCTTAGGGCGGAGCTTATTAGCTGGGAAAGTATCCAGTCTGGGCCAATGTCAGAGGTCTCTTGGGCACGGGGTTCCATGGGGCCTCTGGCTGGGAGGAGCTCCGTCCTGGGGAAGGTATGCAGGGACCATGGTTTAAGGACGTTTATGGAGCGTGTTATGTTATGGTTAAATAAGGCTGTGGCCTGTAATTATACCCATACATCAAGTGTTGCGTGTTTATCTGGGTGGTGGGTTTTGATTCGGGCAGACCATGTCCCACATGCATAGGTCAAGGCAGCACCTGGGAACTGCCTAGTGACAGGAGCTTTTGCCCGAGCTGGCTGCTGGGTAGCCATTGGCTAATTTATATTTGTAGGTGGGGACTAGGAGGTTATAAAAGGGGGTAGTTTCCCGCCCTTTGGTCACTCAACTGTTAATCAGAGCAGAGCTTCCCCTGGTTGTTTTATGTATTATGAGAAATGTTTGAATTGTCACAGCTTTGGCGGGGGTGCTGCATCACCTTAGGGCGGAGCTCATTAGCTAGTAAGGTATCTGATCTGTGCCAATGCCAGAGGTCTCCTGGGCACGGGGTTCCATGGGGCCTCTGGCTGATATGAGCTCCGTCCTGGGGATGGTATGCAGCGACCCAGGTTTAAGGACGTTTATGGAACGTGTTGTGTTATGGTAAAATAAAGCTGTGGCCTGTAATTATACCCATACATCAAGTGTTGCGTGTTTATTTGGGTGGTGGGTCTCGATTTGGGCAGACCATGTCACATATCCAAAGGTCAAACATTAAAAATATAAAGGCTATCCAAAATACTGGAATTTTATATTAGAATAAATAAGAAAAAAATCATGTTTGGGTATAGAGAACTGAAGGATTATCAATAAAGTTGGCAGTGGCAATGTATAAGCATTTTTATGTAATTAATGGCTTTTTTCATCTTACGTTTTCTGTATTAAGAAACATTAATATGCTTATGGTAGCTACGGAAACACTGTGGATGTACAATATGCTCTGTCACAATTTTAAAAAAATACTCAATAAAAAAATTATTGAGAAAAAGCAATATATAAAGGTGATGATTAAATATTGTTTTGCTTTCTATAACCATATTGCCAATTATCTAGTTTAGTTTTTTTAAAAGACCATTCATAAAAGAAATGACCACAGTAGTGCTTTAAATGTTGTATTATATCTATGCGAATGTTTAAAGCAGAGGTATTGTTTTCATCTCACAATTCTGAGCCGTAGAATTTCCTTGTTTATTGTTAGAATGTGGTCATTTTATCCCTGGGGCAGATTTTAGTGCTTTTGCAGCAACATAACTGTCAGGTTATAACCACATAGCTCTATGCTATTATTAACTCCGCTAGCAGTTTCGGCTCAATGGTGCCCTGATTGTCACTATTACAGTTTAACCATGTATGGCTTGGGAGGATAGACACGAGAGAGGGATGATTTGCCACTGCAGTACATCTAATACAGTAAATGCTAATCCAGTTAGTAATAGAAATCTGCTGATCACATATTATAATTGTCTAAATACGAGACGTCGTCACGCTGTTTGCGTGGTGCATACGACTTCGAGATGAGCGCCGTGGCGAGCCATTAAACTGGGAGCATAGGCAATGAGTGCCAAAGGCGCTCATTGCCGGAGAGCCTCGCGTAGCGAAGCGAGCCGTTAAACTCGGAGCAGTTAGGCAATGAGCTCCAAAGGCGCTCAGCACAAGCCTCGCAATGTGCGACGAAGATCCTCACAGTATAAAACTGTTTCAATTAAGTCTCAAACAGCATTCCCATGGCTTCAAATTTTATTGACCATCATTTTTTGACGGGCAAGTCGCTAGTAAAATATAGAACTTCTGGAAACCCAGACATGTCAACTTGTGGATAGCACTGAGTGAATACTGTATTACCACACTAATATATGGAGGCAAGGGTAATTCATTCTTTTTTACAGAACTCACCAATGTCTGAAAGGCAAATGTTGGCGTGTTACAAATAAAGTATAATAATAATAATAATGTTTTTTTGGAAACTGAGACAAAGTCTTGAATCCATCTTTTTTACAGAAAACTATTTTAATATAATTACATTAATGCCTACTTGCCTTAGCATATATAATTTAATTTCTCTGTTCCATGCATCCCTAGTTAATTTTGCCTGCTTTTCATTCACAAAATGTTGTTATAATAACCTTCTGCTTAAAAACACCCCTTAACACCCATCTATGATTCTTGCTTTTTTTTTATAGTGCAGTGACCCTTACAAAGTCATATTTTGGGATTTAACACAACACCCCACAATACGTGCGGCCAACCCTCCCACTTCCTGAATTCCTTCATAAATAACACACTCCACAACGCTTATAATGGGAAATAATTGGCCAAAGCATCTTTATTGCAATTAACATAATGCAAAAAACGAATCCTTTAGTGCTTGCCAGTCCAACCAGAGTACACACATCCTCTCAAGGGGCCACGTGCCCCTAGAGGCTCTGCCTTGTCCACCAACGAAAGAGTACAGGCACTACCGCCCCACCAATGCTGTGGCAACCAATATTTATTTGTTTCAACCAAAATGTCTTATTTCATTAGCAAATACCATTTTAATTCCAAGGGAAGGAGTGTGGCAGACTTGTGCTCCAGCGCAAGTGTGTGCCTCTGCCCAGCAACCGACCTTCTTATGACTTGCAGAGGCCCCTCCTCAACCCCTGCTCACCCACCAATTACTTCAAAAAATACCATCCCTTAACTCCTCCTAGTATCGAAGACCATTCCTCTCCACGTTCCACATCCGTGGGTCTCATTATCTGCACTCCATCATCTCTAGCATTTCAGACATATAAATAGCACAGATATAAAAACACCAACTAGACCTCTACTCACCTTGCATGCATCATACTACTTACTCTCCTCATTTTAACTCTCATATGCACCCATCAAGCTACGATTACTTTTACTCTTTTTACACGTCACAACAAAACTAAATAATGCATACCTTTTCCTCAACTCACATATTTACAAATGCCTCCCAGATTTGCCCAACCACAGTAGTTACCTGGCTAAGTCCTTGGACCTCCCCCTTCCCCTCTAATTGTATTCACCTTTCAATTCCCTCTACTGTTTCAGTAAGCTTGAAGTGCAAAGCTTTGCAAACAGTTTTGTTTGAAAGCGTTCATTTGTATCAATTTGTTTATATATGTATTTCATACCCATGGATTTATTGTACTCCAGCGCTATAGAATATGTTGTAGCTATACAAATAGAAAGATAATAATGTTAAAATAGACTTTGGAAAATAAATACTGTATTTTTCCGTGTATAAGACGCCCCCATGTATAAGACATCCCCTACTTTTTCAAACCAAAAATTAAGAAATCAATATTTTAAACATGAAAGAGTACACTTTTTTAAATGTTCTAAGTACCTGTGCCTTTAGTACATTAACATGAAATAGAACACATTTTTAAATGTTCAAAAAACCTGTACCTGTAGTAAAGTTACATGAAATAGAACACTCAGTGGGAGGAGGTCCAAACTGTCTCTCTGAAGCTTAATTTCCATATCTTTTGAATATTTGATAACTTTTAATTTGTATTTGGAAGAATATGACCATCGTTTTTTATTTTCAGACTTTTTGAGCGTTAGTGTTCAAATTATTAATGTTAGGATTGACACACAGACTGTTCTATTTATCCAGTGCAATAATGCCACAACCCCACCTCTGCCTAGGAGTTAACAGGCTATTGATTGTGGGAAGCTTGCTTGCAAAAACAAGGAACCAGGTTCTGCGCTACAGCAAGCGCAGGGTCTCTCAAATGGTTACCCCTGTGTATAAGACGACCCCTAATTTTGGAGTTTACATTTTAGGGAAAAAGTATAGTCTTATACACGGAAAAATATGGTAGCTTAACCAATTGTTTATTTTAAGATCTGGAGATTCATCAAAGGCAATATATATATATAGTTTATATTGTTTTATTTATATTTATATATATATTTATATATATATATATATATATAATAAATTTATATATATATATATATATATATATATATATATATATATATATAAAATATAATTATTTCCCCCTCTTCTTTTCTGTCTGTCTTTCCCTATGGGATTACTGTACCTTTTCCTGGCTAGAGAACAGTTCATGATCCACAGAACGAACATGCCCTTTACAGATTTATGACATGCACCATTGTCTTCTACTTGTAGGAGATTTCCAAAACCACAGCATATGGTAGATTTGGTACTACCGGGCTGTTATTTTGACTTTTATCCCCTGAGCTTTGATCCACGTGTTTTTTGTTGGGCGGTTCATGAGTGTTCCATGCACACAGGCAATGCCCATGCTTTTTTCCTGGCCTCCCATTGACTGGGCTACGACTAGAAGATTACTGCATTTCCTGAATCAATCATACCCTTGACTTTCTGGCTGTTTGTTGTTATGTCGGTGGTGAATGGATGTTTCATCTCAGCCATGCAAACTAGATTAACCACATCACAGTGAGATGTATTTACCCCTAGACTGCACTGCATTGCCTCATCCTGGTTTGGACATTGAGTGCTTTCTCGACACTGGAAGCACTTAATCCTTTTCAGGTAATGATTAATTTTCTCTTTTGAGCTGGTTGATAATTTCTTCTAATACTCTTTCTTGTTAGCTCCATAGAATCCTGGCGTTTCCCTTCTGTAAGTCCCTGTTGACCCTTCGGAAAGCCTACTTTTTGTGGACAAAATATGTTTCCAGGACTTGGATCCTTCTACAGATGATTCAGCTGAGAATCTATTTATGGCTTGATAACATTCAGCCTGAGCCACTAGCTTTCAGTGGACTGAGATCCACACTGTCCTACCCAATTTTGCATTCCTGGAGGTAGTCCTCTCCAGAAATGATCCAGATATCTCCACCATTTTCACTTCACTTCAGAGTTGATTTCTGGACATTGCCATTTGCATATGCTGTGCAGTTGGTCAAATATCTGTGATCTTGCCGGCTGGTCCCGTCCGGAACCTATTATCAGCTGCTTGTTAAGCAGGGGCCAGTATTCTGGGTTTGTGGCCAGGCTTCACAATTATCAGTCCTATAAACATTTGCATTACCTGGTTCCCCAGCAACCTGTAAAACTTCTACAGTATCCTATTAGTTTCTTGGTTTGCTGCTGTAGCAATGCCTTTGCTATTGCCTACATTTTTCTGTGGAGGGTCTTTTCATACAGGACTTGGTACCCAATTCCTAACACCAGTCTTGTGGTAATGCGGCTATTGGGAAACTATCAATATACAGAAAAAACTGAAAGTCCATGTATCTATTAATCTTCTTAATAAGAAGTGGCTGAAAAGACCTAATTGAACCAACTTGGGATTTCCACCTTAACTCCCTCCTCCTGTAAATTCTGTTTTGGGTAAAAAAATCCAGTACACTGAACCAGCCTCTTTATCGCGTATAGAGATGGACAACTGCTTCTGCCACATCTTCAGTGTGACATTTTGCACAGTTTGCAATTAAGTTATTTTGAAGCATCAGCATTCATTCAATAAATGTGAAGAACTTGAGGAATACTAGGAACACAAGGTCACAATTCGCAATTGACGGCAGATTTTAGTATCATTTGTGAAAGTCCAGCTCTACAGAACATGTTGTAGATAAACGGAAAAAGTTTCTAGCAGAAAAGGTTGAAAAAGTAAAAAAAACAATCATCAATTCCTGCCATAGTAATTACCTTACCTAAGAATATATATTATAACATAAGACAAAAAGTACTTCTCAGACTTTACTATAATACAAGAACTCAGAGAGCATGGTAAACATAACTAAAGGACCACTGTCCAATGAAAAAAAATATATGTCTGAAAGAGCATAATTAACCAAGAAACTCCAGTGGACATTGTGTGTGTGTGTGTGTGTGAAAAAACACACCCATGATGAAGCTATCAGGAAGTGATGTAAAAAGAAAGCAAAATGGATTCTTCTCTCTATGAACAGAGTTTTCAACAATTCTGATCTTTTCTAGAATTGGTTTTATGTTCTTAGCTTACACAACGGCTAATAATGATCATTTGTTAAATACTTCACAGGCAAAAATTATATTTTCTTAAACTACAGTGGTTCTTTAAGTAGTATTTTTCTGATATTTAAAATTATTAAATTTACATGGAGAACATACTGTACATATGAGATATAATTATGAAACAGGCACTATGCTATCATTTCCAGAATGAAAAAAGCTTAGTAAATTTAATTTAGTATTCTGGGCTTACACAGAATGCATCTCCAACATGCCCAATGGTAAAGACTTGTAAATGTAACGGGAAATATAGAACACTGAGGAAGCTACAATACTATGTATTCTCAGGTTAGTAGATGTAGCTCAATTTCATCTTTGAGATGTTTTCTTGCTACCACATTCTCTATCGTGATTGTTCCCTGACTGGCATGGAACCCAGGTTGCAGCAGTGAAAGCACTGAATCCTAACTACTGGACCACCAGGGAACCCTACTCATTTGCTACTCACTCAAATTTTCATGGATGCCTTTAGGGACCAGCAAAGGTATGAACATACATTTTACAAACTGGCTTAATTTTCTGCCTTAATTATACTCTTAGTTATATTTGCGATTTTCAAACATGCAATTTTTTTTATCATACAATGTTGATTAAGTACGTGTAAGACAAGGCTAGCACAACTGAGAGATTCATATAAATTAAGGTGCCAGATTTGTAAATTGATGTCTGTCTGTTGGACACATTAAATAGCTGTCTCCGACAGTGGATGTTTTTAGTGCTTTCAGTTAGAAATGCTGAAAGAATCCATGTGATCCTATATTCACCAGGCTGTCTCACCATCTGGTGTAACTTATGTATATACTGTATTTGCAATCAACAACATTTTGCATCACAGATCAACAAACATGTGCACCCAGAAATCAATGACATATTTCTATTAAAATCAAATCTTGCACCTCCGGTTCTTAAATAGCACATTCTGTCTTAGGGGATGCATCAAGGTTGAACAACAATCTGCACTCAATTTAAAATTAAATATATATACTTTTCTACTACTTTGGCAGTCATAGTGATTTGTATTAAAAGTCATTGAAGCTCCATATTTTCAGTATGATCTTTTGAAGATTTGGATTTTATGTTATTAATTTATTAAAGGACCACTGTTGGCTAGGCAAAACTGTACTGGTTTCTGATAAAATGCAAATGTATAAATCATAAGAATAAAGTATTTTTCTTTTTAATCTAAATTTTTAAAGGCGTTTTTTTATTTTTTATAAAAGGTTCTTTCTTATTTGACTTTAGTACTTCCTGCTAGCTTGGAGACTGTGGGATGTGTTTACATTATTTATTGATGGAGGTATGTAGAGGGAGAGCAAAGAAGAAATTATTTTGCCATTGGTGATTTTAGTGTTTGACACCAGCCCCTTTCTCCCACATGCTCAGAAACAGGCAGTTTGCAGGAGCAGGGCTTGCAGTTATCCTTCAGAGATGTAACTGCCCTTCTCATACATACAATGTTCACCAAAGTATTATGGATGCCTGTTGGGCCCAATAAGCACACTGTTATTTTATTAAAAACTAGCTTTATGAATGTTTCACCCTTATTATGCACTATTGTAGTGTTCCTTTATTTATTATTATAATTTAAATAGTGACTGTTTTGGCTTTCTTGGGGAGGGGACTGATGAGACTTCAGGAAAAATCAGTCTGTAGTGCAAGCCTTCCATATAACAACTGAATATCAATGTCTTAGGTCTCCACCCTACTGCCAAAGGACATAAACAAACACTGCAATGGCAAGCAATTTGATTTGTCAAAAGCATAGTGATTGAAGCTGGAGAACTTTTGACAAATCTCTCTTCTTTGCTATCATTTTAGACAAATGTATTTGAATCTCCAGTTGCTCTTACCACCACATCATTATTTAGTACACATTGCCCTTTACATTAAATATGTTTAGCTTATCTTAAAACCCCTATTGTTATACTGATGCAGAACAAGGTAAATAAACTAACATAGAGAATACAATTTCCAGTTCAGGCACATATTGTGAAAATACGGGGATTATTCCTCAAAGATTCATGTAAAGTTGAGATCAATTATACTACTCTGTGTTATGCTATTCTGTAGAGCTTATTTATCACAAAACATGAAGCATGGACTGACAAAATAACAAAGAACCTTACACTGATAAATTACACTTTATTTCTTACTGGCCCAAATGGATCAATCATGTTTATTATAACTAAATACCATTGTAATATTTCTATCAATCCCCTAACACAGTGTGCTGAGCATGCCATCATATTAAACCATTCATAGTGTATTGCACAACTTGACCTCCCTTGCTATGATCAGCTTTGTAAAGGGTCCCCATAGGCACCACCAGGAAGAGGGTGACAATCACATGGAACATACATTTTATAAACATCCAGAATTGACTGAGATCTTAGTTTTTAGTAATTTTCTTTATAGCTCTGAAGCCCTCCCACAAGATTCTACATATATGATTAGGTTCAGGCTGGGACTAAAATCAGCTGCACATATTTCTGGACTCTTGGCATAACATGCAGATGTATAGCTACATTATTATTATAGTTTATTTATAACGTGCCGACAAATTACTTAGCTCTGTACATAAATTAGGTTCAGAGGGCCCTGTCCTTGAGCTAGGAATCCAATGTCCATGAATAACTGCGTTTATTGTATCTAGGTCTTAGGTAAAAAATTCCCCTTAGGGCAGTATTCCAACATGATAACGACCCCAACACACCTCCAAGACGACCACTGCCTTGCTAAAGAAGCTGAAGGTAAAGGTGATGGACTGGTCAAGTATGTCTCCAGACCTAAACCCTATTGAGCATCTGTGGGGCATCCTCAAACGGAAGGTGGGGGAGTGCAAGGTCTCTAACATCCACCAGCTCTGTGATGTCATCATGGAGGAGTGGAAGAGGACTTCAGTGGCAACCTATGAAGCTCTGGTGAACTCCATGCCCATGAGGGTTAAGGCAGTGCTGGAAAATAATGGTGTCCACACAAAATATTGACACTTTGGGCCCAATTTGGACATTTCCACTTAGGGGTGTACACACCTTTGTTGCCAACAGTTTAGACATAAATAGTTTAGTTATTTTGAGGGGACAGCACATTTACACTGTTATACAGGCTGTATACTTACTACATTACATTTTAGCAGAGTGTCATTTCTTCAGTGTTGTCACATGAAAAGATCTAATAAAATATTTGCAAAAAAGTGAGGGGTGTACTCACTTTTGTGAGATACTGTATATCCCACATAATATTTTAGTGTACAATAATAAATGTTACATTTTATATTCAGTCTGAGTCACTTTGCTCAGAATAGTAACTTATGAATGGGAACACCAGTCGTTATTAGTGTTCTTTACTTTCCTTTATATTAGATAGGGATATAGGCAGATAAATCAGATAGACAGACAGACAGACAGACAGACAGATAGATAGATAGATAGATAGATAGATAAACAGATATAAAGATAAATAAAGATAAACAGAATTAAATAGATGAATCCATAAATACACTTGAAAAGTTTTGCCACATTCTGCTATTCTGGACCTATCTGAATTGTGATAATTTCACATAATAGGTAGAAGATTTCAGTTTAAAGTTCACTTGAAGGATAAACGCTCCTTGTTTGTACCTATACATTTGATGTAGCTTTCTGCAGCAATTTCTTTGAACTTGTTTATCATGTGCTGACAGAAACTGGTCTGCTTGTGGATAATACTATTTATTTGTCACATTCTGTAAAGGCTTTTAAAGTTCTGTGACCAAAATCCCCTGTGACCAAACCACTCTGTTGTTTGAAGGTGACAGCATGTTTTCCTTGAAACAATATACAGCATCAAATTGAAAAGCTACTGAAATGAAACAATTCCCTCTGTGCTTCTGTCAAAAGAGACAAATGTATTAATTTTGATCAACTTAAGATATCACCTACTATTTCTTACGCTAAGAAAAATATAACTATGGCTTATATTATTTTATAAAAATGCATGTTAACTTAACACTTTGCAAACTCGCCCATAATAAATTAGTATATGATCAAAGTTTTCTAATCTTGAGTGATTCAATAACTTATTATTTTATTTGTATGAATGATCAGTGTCTAACCATAAAGGGCCACAGCAGAGGATAGCAAAGTACAAAGAAAAATATTAATATTAGCAATTGGAAGCAAATAAAAATATAATTTACTAAAAAACAAAAGCTTTTAGTTACTAAATTTTCGCTATCACTCAGCTCATGAAATCTTTCTAACTGACTCATCTTGTTGGAGGGATAATTTATTTACCTTATGATTAATAAATGCCTTTTTGGATCAATGGCTTCCATTACATATGGTTTCTGATGTGTCAATCTGTGAATAAACATTCTCTATTGATGACACAGCCATAAACTAAATTAAGCCATTAATCCACTAACTTGTAAAAAGACTTGTCTGGTGGGAGTATCTCTTCAACTATGTGACAGATGAAATACTCTAAATGTAATAACTTTCCAATTTCAAATATTCATATTTTCATTGACATGTTACTACTCTAGCATGATTGGGACGTCTGCCATGGACCTTTAAGATGTATTCACCAAGGTGAGAGGCTTCTTATTAGCCAGGTGATTCTTTTTCAGTTCCAATGTCCATCTTACAGTATAGTGAAAAGGCTCTTTAGAATAAAACTGAAACTGCAGAAGTCTGACTTCACTAATGATAAAAGGACCACTGTACTTTACATGCACATCTATACTAATAACGTTTAAACATTGTAATACTAGTAGTTATAATTTCAAGCCCATACATTTATAGGTTTCTGGCTGACTTGCTGTGCTGCAGTAGCAGACTTCCTGCTGTGTTTACCAGTGTCTGGCTTGGGTAGACCTGAGGCTCGATCTCCACCAGTTAGACACCAGAGCATATGGCAGGAAGTCTGCTACCACTGCCTCACCCCTAATTCTGCAAAAAGGCAGAGTTAAGGAGCACAGCAAGAAACCTATAAAAGCTTGAAATTATAACTACTAGTATTACAATGTTTAAGCATTATAAATCAACTAGAGAATTGCCCGTCAAAAAATGACGGCAATGAAATTGTAAGTTAGCTAATGCGGTTTGGCATCTGCGCACTGAACCGGCACAACCTCAGGTAAGTTGGGGTTTTTGGGTTAGGGCTGTTTGGGTGGGCTTAGGGGTGTTAGCTTTTAGGGTTAGGGCTGTTTGTGTGGGCTTAGGGGTGTTAGCTTTTAGGGTGAGGACTGTTTGGGTGGGCTTAGGGGTGTTACCTTTAGGGTTAAGGCTCTTTGGATTTAGAGTTAGGCTTGGGGTGTAAGGGGTTAGGGTTAGGCTAGGGGGTACCAGAGTCTTTAACCACTCCACTTCCAACTGGATGTACATCCAGCACTCTCCTGGATGATGAACCAAACAGTAGAGGCACAGGAATGCTTAATAATGTTCCATGGGTATAGTGGTTTAGTTACAAATTAGAGAAAGCTCCCCAAGTGTCTCTCCCTTGCCTTGCTCTGTTGCATATATCCCAGTCTCTCCTTGCTCTGTTGCATGCATCCCAGTATCCTCTGTAACTGTCTCACAGAACAGCTCTGGTCTCTCCTGCCATCCTTGCCTGGTGCAACGGTGCAGCAGTGAGAGGAAGAGGGGGAGAGACACTGGGGGGGCTTTCTCTAATTTTACTCTCTAATACAGTTGTATGATTGTTACTGTTAGAGTGCCTTCCGTCTGTGCCCTTTTTTTGGCCAACTTTACAAAAGCGCGCTGCTGTCGGGGCGCAGCTGCCTACGCGCTTTTCTCAGCGCGCATTTTGCGAGTGCGCTGAAGTCGGGGTGCCGGAAAATCCCTATAATGAAAAAAAAGACCATTGGTTCCCAAATGTGATAAATGGACTTTCTCGCGTAAGTAAAAACTTCTATAGCAGTTGCTCTTATAAAGGGTATTCCTGTACTTTATTTTACAGTAGAGGATTGGATATAATTGTATAACAAGTGAATAAATAGTGTGTGCCACACCAAACAAACATTAACACACCATTACACAATGTGACATGATACTCATCACTGATATAGCATTATGTATCTCAAAAATTTATTTTTTAGAAAATGGTAGGCCAGTTGTTAGTTTTCCAAAGGTGTCAATGTGTCCATCTAAACTAGTATTACAGAAAAATCTATTTTTAATTACAAAAAAAAAAACTGTTGCTGGTCTTAATAAAGCTGTACATAAGTTGTAACTGTGAATATTTCATCTTCTACGAAGATGGCGCTGCAACATTTTACTATACTAGAACAGATGGACCACATACAGTAAGTGAGAAGAGGGTTACTTTCCTGGCATGTATTTTTATTAATCAGATGGTGTGAATGTGCAGTCTTGGCTCTTGCTCTTTCTGCTCTGCTTTTAGTGGAAATTAAATAACATGAAGACTAGAGCAGTGCCGCCCAATCTTTTTGATCTGAGGGCTGTCTGGTTACTTGGCAATGAGGACGGTCCTTGAGATAATTTTTAACAGGGTGATACTTCATGTTACACTAAAGTTTCATGTAGTTTTGTACTGATTTGAAAAGAACACATTTTAACAGCATATACATTCCTCAATAAATACCGGTATGTCTAATGGTAGTGGTATGTTTAAAGTGAGGAACAGAACCAGTCCTAGGACCAACTGTTGAGTTGAACCACTTGACTAGAAAACTGGAAGAGCAAAAATGAATTTAATAAACCAAAGTCAGTTTGAACCCTAGCACAGGCATTGGTGTACAGAATGTACTATGAGTTAATCAGAATGATTGAAGCAGTAACTGACTTGACCTGTTTACAACAGGGAATCCTCAAATCCTGAGCTGTCTCTGGCACTTCAGGGCCGGCAATACTTTTAATTACCATACACCACTGCATTAGAGTTTTTACTTACAGTATAGTCAAAAGGCTCTGTAAAATAAAACTGTAACTGCAGACGTCTCACCTCACTAGTGAGAAAAATCAAATTTTTTCCTTAAAGGACCAATGCACTCTATAAATAAACACTGTTAAAATGAAAGTACATTCATATCTAAACTTTATTTATAACATTGTAATATACATAGTTATCATTTCAAGATCTTACCTTTATAGGTTTCTGTCTGTCTTGTGGTGCGGAAGTAAGAGACTTCTTGAAAAGATAACTTCTAAGAGTTAGGCAAACATGTTCTAATTTTTTAAAATATTTTACAACTAGCGAATTGCCCGTCAAAAAATGACGGCAATGAAATTGTAAGTGAGCTAATGCTGTTTGTTGTGTAATAATGAAATATATAATACATTAATAAATGAATATACTTTACCTATTTTGAAGCATTGTGTTGAAGAGCTGTCAATGTGTTTTGATGTTGCTGCAGCATTAGTGGTGTGGATCTGCTGTGTAAGCATGCTGAATGTGTGCAGTGTAATAGTGTGCGTGCGCGAGTCGAAACCGTTGCGTAGTGGTGTACTTCCGCATTGGCGTAAAATGGCGGGTAATGTGTGGTATGCGTCTTCGCAGATTATTCGTAGGACTTTTGTGGTGTTTTGCGAGTTTCTTGTGCTGTTTTGCGAGTGTGTTGTGGTGTTTTCCGTGTTTAGAGTGCTGTAGCCTCGTTTTCGTTTTGTTCGGCGGCCATTTTTTCTCTTGCTTAGCGATTTTATTAGTGTCTAAACTCTTTTATTTTGATTTAAATGAAGGTGTAAGTTGCTTTTTTGAGGTCCTGGCTGGTTCCTCTTGCTGTAGGTAAGCTTTTTATGTGTGTGTTGTGTGTATTTATTGTGTTTTAAATGTTTTTATGTTCGCATGTTGCGTCTGATTTTTGCGAGGTCTTAATGTGTGCTAACGTGTCTCGTATGGTGTTTGCGTGTGTAGACTCGTTTTCGTTTTGTTCTGTCGCTTAGCAAATTTTTTAGTGTGTAAACTCTTTTATTTTGAGTGAAATCAAGGTGTAAGTAGCTTTTTGGAGGTCATGGATGCTCCCTGTTGCTGTAGGTAAGTTTTTTTTATGTATGTGCTGTGTGTATGTATTGTGTTTTGAATTTTGTAATGTTCGCGAGTTGCGTCCGAGTGTTGCGAGGTCGTAATGTGTGTTAACGTGTCTCGTATGTTGTTTGGTTGCGAGGTAAAGTTTGCGAGGGTCGTAATTGGTGTGTCGTATTGTTTGCGTTGCGACGTAAAGTTTGCGAGGGTCGCAGTTGCTGGCATGGAGCGCCGAAGCAACTGAGGCCCTCGCCCGCTGCCCTCGCTACGCGAGGGCCGCGGCTCGCTGTGCGAGCCCGCAAGCATGAGCAACGGCCCGCATGCTCACAACTATAAATGTGATACATCTGCTCTTAATAGATTCTTCCTCTCAATTGACTAAAGCATAATTACAAGAAGAAATATGATTTTCACATTGTTACAATAGGCAGTCTTAAGCATAAACTTCAATAATAACCCTGTGCTACTACTTTGTATGTCATTATTGCAAGTGTCTATATTCTTTTAGATTATTTTACTCCTACAGGTGCTAGTATTACTTAGATACAGCAAGCCAGAGTTGTAAGACAACATTCACACACACACACATATATATATATATATATATATATATATATATATATATATATATATATATATATATATACATACACACACACACACACACATACATATATATATATATATATATATATATATATACACACACACATATATATATATATATATATATATATATATATATACACACACACATATATATATATATATATATATATATATATATATATATATATATATATATATAATTGCAGCATTAGCAGCTGTGAAAAGCATGAGCATAAAAGTATTTTCAGAGAAAATTTTTAATTTATCTTTTTTTTCTAGTGTGTGGAAGTTATGACGACAGTATTAATTGCTTTTTAAAGCATGAGTGGCAAGAACAGAGCATAGCAAGCAGGGTTTTCAAGCTTACTTGTGGGCTTCTTCCATTGAGTGTGTGCAGGGACAGTGAAGATCTCAAATGCTGAATCAGCCAATAAGTCTGAAAATCCCCCTTCCTCCTCCCTATTTCCACTCTGGACTAAGTAATAAAAAATAGCAGACCCACCCCAATTTCCTTCCAAGCCAGTAGGGTGTGTGTAGGACACTAACATGGAATCCCTCAGGCACACACAGAGTCTGCTAAAATAACAATTGTCTCTGCTTGTATGCTGATAATGTTGTTTGTGTGTTACATACTCCACAATACATCAATATCCACACGCCCTTGTAAACAGACTACATCACATAAACAGATATTGTGGGTGGCTAAAAATAAAAATGAAATAAAATATATTGGAATACCAAACTACATCATGAAAAATACTACATGCAATTTTTCTGGAGATTAAATAATTTTGGACTTCATGAAATGAGGAGCTACATGTGTTCCACATTTGTAGATCACTGCCAACAATCCTTGGCCACAGTACAGTCATGGTATGCAAGGATTTGGACAAGTTTGAGCTATATATATGACCTGATAAGTGATTTGTATCATTACATCAGCTGATACTAAAATATAGTTTAATATCCGCTCACCCTTGAACTCTCTATTTTTACACAGGAATTGTACATGCCATTGGATTGTTGATAAATGCTATATAATGTAGAAAGCCATATATTTAACAACAGGTTAGACAATAAGTAATTAATGAAATAGGTGTTTTGCTTTTCTTAAGCCAGTGTCTCCTTAGCTATCCACCCCTCCTCCCAGTTGTCCCTGTATCCTCCTTTCACCTCTTTCCTATCTATTTCCATGTCTCTCCCTATCCTTATTTTCCCATTGTCCCCTCTGTACCCCTCTACCATCTTGATGCTATCCAATGCAATCAATAGATGCCGCAGCACCACTTGACAGTATGCAAAATGTTACATGTTTAACACATTCTTTAACACAACATAAATGTTCCTATAAAATATTCAACAAAGTGGAAAGTATATATTGAAAATGGAAATACTAAATGTAATTTTTTGTTTTTATTTTTTTCAAGAAAGCAGATCTCAATTGGATAGAGAGCACAAGCAAGGGCAGTTTCAGGAAAAAGGAAACCTATACATCCCTATAATGCAGTCAATAAGCTCTTTAGTCTGCATTTTACAAGACTTTAGCTGTAACTCAATCTGATACATAGAATTTTATTTATCAGACGTAGTCCTCAAGAATGGCTGGAGAACAAACATTTATAAACATGTTATTTATAGTGGCTTTATTACTTAGCTTTAAACTCAGTCCTTGTGAAGTGAACATTTCCATATTGAAAAATCAATTATTAGGTTTTTAATTGGCATTAAGAAGAATCAGTCTTTTATTAAAGGAAATATAACAAATCATAACTAACGTGCTGTATAAAATTAACCTGGCTTTGATTGAACCTGCATTTTCTCCATCCTGGCAAACTAAGATTTTGGTTGAATAAACCAGCCTGCAGGCTGCCATCTTTGCCCAGTCTAGGATTACTTTGTTATTGATAAATGATGGCTTGAGAACCAAATCAATATAACTTAAATATCCTGTCTTGCATTTAAAAGATCATGTTTTCAAAATGACAAAACAAATTATTGTTCTGCTTATTTAATGACTGGTCTATAGATGTATTTCTCATCCGCCAGTCCTAGGACCAGTCCCAGAGACCTTATCTGCTGATCCTCAGTCAGGAGTAGAGTCTTACAATTTATATACAGCATCACCAATAATCAGAGTTATACACAAGTTATAGGGGGACTTATCTGCAGTTAAACTGTGCTCTATTGAAATAAGTGGAAATCTAGGTGAAAACTAAGTATAGCACATGTAATATCACTCTAAAACTGAAAACTGTTTTGGACCTCACAGCTGATCCTCATGGGCATAATTAGGAGACCAGCAGGTCCCCAGACAAAAAATATCTTAAGAACCACTGATCTATAGCATCAAAAACCTACATCAAAGTGCAAGATGGCCCGCATTGTTTTCTCCTTCCTTTTCTCTTCTGTTAAATAATACATAGTAGTAGGGAACAGTTTTACATCCATGTGTTTAATTATCATCCAACTGAATGTAAGGCTAGCTAATAAACCCCAAATAAGTGATTTCCATTGAAGTTTGTTTCAAATTTAAGCATCTTTGAAATACCATTTTAAAGTATGTCCTTATGAAGAAATTGATAATGTCCAAAATGTTTCAGAAAGTTCAAAATATACCTACAGCATTTCATTTTTAATTATTATACACAATTTTGTATTGATGGTATACATTTGCATTTGGTTCTGACAAAAGTGGACACCTTTAAGGGATAGGGGGGACCTTGGATTCAGAGAGCATCACTACTAATTTCTATTTAACAACCGGCACAACGAATAGGCACTTGGCAATAAGACTGCATAGAGGAGTGCCAGTAGCTATCCATTTTCTCTAAAGAAAATGTGTTTATGCTCTTGGTTCGCCAATGCTAATTGCCTGTTCTTCCCAAACTACAAACTCTTTTGGTGTTGATTTAAAATAAAAAAAAATCTAAATTATCATGATGTATTTTTTTTTTATTGCAGAAAATTATTCTCTTAAATTTATTATAGAAAATTTGAGACTACAGTGTTTCTTTAAAAATATGTTTTCTATATAGTGAAACTACAGTGGCATTTTTCCAATAATAGTTTTTTTTGTTTTCTTAGCAACAGAAGAAAATAAATGAACATATCCTCCAATGTCCAAATTACGTCAATATAACCCATTGCTACCCCAACATAGACAAACTCTAGAAATATTTAAACAATATTTCCTAATTTACAATGTACCTATAAACTTTTTCATTCACTTTATTGTATACTTGTATTTATTAACCATGTATATTACTTTTATAGGGTTCAGCATCAATATAAAATTAATAAAAAGCTGTGGAAACCGATATGAGGATACAAATCTAAACGTAAAGCTCACATATTATATCACATGTGTTTTCCATTGTAACCTAAAAAAAGCTGTTCTGATGAATATCACTCACACATACACTCAAAGGACATATTAAAGCAAAAAATGAATAACATTGAGGGAAACCTAGTAATAATGAGTTTTATTGCAAATTGAAGTAGAAAAATATTCTGTTTTACAACCTTACTCATATATATACATTTTGTGAAATCTAGTCCTGAAAATTTAAAGGACCATTGAATTGTGAATTCTTGAATTTATGCTCTTTTGTAGAACTAGTATTAATAACAGGCAAATGTTTAGAAATTAAAAAACAAAATAATATAGCCTTAGTTCATTAACTAATATTAATTAATTTTCTTTCTTGTCAACATACATCACTTTATTTGTTTTCTTAAATCGTCACCAGATAGGTGACAATAAAGTAAGTTTACTTCCATTTAACGGACCACTTTAGTTCAAGGCTATAGAAAAAGGTAAATGTACAGACTTGGTGAGTGGGTCACAGATGATATCTGACAGACACAAAATATAAACCTAAGTTCCAGATTACTCAGGCAAATATCATTTTTAAATGCATTCAATTTACCAATTCCTTCTGATTACCTTAATTGTTTTAATAAACCATATTTGTAACCTTCGATATGTACCTTTGCGGAAGTGTCCTATGAATAGATGCTCTTTTCAAGAAATTGACTGGATAATATTTGAGAAAGTTTAAAATGAATACAGCCTTTACTTTTATCTGCTGCTTTTAATTTTTATTTAATGGTGGCAGGCATTTACATAGTTACATAGGGCCTCATTCTATTATCGGCCGTAAATCGTCCGCAAAGCTGCGATTCCTTGCGGGGCTCCCGTTACCTTGCAATTCAATTATACTGCGCTGCAAGGATATCCGCTTACGGCCGGCCGTATATCTTGCAATCGGCCGTAAGCTCAGAAATCTTTAAATGCAAAAATAAATTCAAGACGGCACTGTAAAGCTCTGTAAATGCTAGGGATCATATTGGAGGACATGAGGATTAATAGCAACCCCCTCTCAAGCTTGCACATCAGCCCAAATCCGAGATTTAATTAACTGTTTATTTTCCGGCCGCAGCGTGGGCGGGTCTGAGGTGCTCCAAGCCCTCTGGACTTTTTCCACAGATATTTGACATAAATTAAAATAAAATATATTTACGGATTTGAGTGTAGGGGAATGTTGTGCTATTAATGCTAACACCTACAATCACTTTATAGTCTCCTCAGAGTGCAGGATGGCTTTATTATGGCTTTATAATGTGCTTAATTGTGTGCCTGCTGGACTTTTTTGCTGCAAGTAAGCTGCGGCTCGGTTTTAGCCTTGCAGAGAGGGTTCCCGGAGCAATTGAATAGCAACCAGGATTTTCTAACGACCGAAACCCCCTACGGCCGTTTAAGATCAAAGGCTTTCCTCCGGTGCCTGCCGAATGGGATAAGAAGGCGCCGGCCGCAAGCCTGCCGGAATCCCCGGCCGGAAGGGAATAGAATAGGCAAATAGCCTGCGGCCGGTCCTTGTGGCCCCGCATCTCCTACGGACGATAATAGAATGAGGCCCATAGTATTTAAGGTTGAAAAAAGACTTTCAGTCCATCAAGTTCAACCTTTTAAGATCTCCTTTGATCTGCAATATGCGGATTAACTATTAATTCATTAGTTGTTAATTAATTATGAATCAATTATTTAATGTTTTTTTTTTTTTTATTATTATTAATTAGTTCAGAGGAAGGCAAATAGGAAAAAAAAAACACAAGCGAGACTTAGCCAATTGTCTCAAGGGGAAATGTAAAAAAATTAGGATCAATACTGCCTCTCTAATTATCCATGATAACCCTGAATTCCCTTTTTAATTAGAATTTAATCAAGTCCCCTTTTAAAGTTATCTATCGAATCCGCTGTCACCAGATTAACCACCCTTACTGTGAAGAACCCTTTTCCTTCTTTGAGGTGGAATCTTTACTTCTAACCTCAAGGGATGTCCTCTTGTCAGTTTAAAACCTCTTGGCACAAAAAGCTCCCCTGACAAATCTTTATACTGACCCTGGATGTATTTATATAAGGTAATCATATCTCCTCTTAGACACCTTTTTTCTAGAGAAAATAAGTTTAATTAGTCTTTCTTCATAACTTAGACCCTCCATTCCCCTTATTAGTTTTGTTGCCCTTTTCTGTACCTTTTCCAGCTCTAAAATGTCCTTTTTATGAAGTGGTGCCCAAAATTGTACTCCATATTCCAAATGAGGGTGTACTAGGGATTTGTATAGTGGTACAAATATATTTGCTTCCCTGGCTTCTATACCCTTCTTAATACATGCTAATATTTTATTTGCCTTTGCAGCTGCTGCTTGGCTTTGAGCACTGTTGCCTAGGTGGTTTGCTTTTGTTCCTAAGAGGATTGAACATCATGGAAAATGGGATGAATGGTGGATTCAGATAAGATCCCTATTCAGTTCTATTTAAAGACTGCCAGTGGTAAATCCCTCCCAATTATGTTACATACAGACAAAAAATATATAGATACATTTGCTGCCTGTACATAATGTAAGTGTAGTTCTTTATTAATATAATTAAAGTAATTACCTTTACCACTATAGCCAGAGCTGAGAACACACACCAAGTGGAACAGAGCTGTTAGGTTTGCATTACTACAATCTTGCAAAAGCTAATAGTTTAGGGAGGTCCTGCCATCATTGTTAATTTTATGGACATTTTAACTGAATGACCACTATACCAGTATTTACTAAATCATTTATCTAATCTCCACCCATTACAACACAGTTATCCATTATTTAGACCTGAAGCCTTATACCAAAAAATGTTCAAATTCACAAAAAAAGTAATGAATATATTTGCTATTGTACCCTTTTTGTTAATTGCCATGTGATTCCTATTTTAATAGAAGCCAGGAGCCTGAAATATTGATAACTTACCTACTATTAAAACAAGAATCATGTAGCGTATAACAAAAATAATACAACAACAAATATATCCCTAACGTTTTGGGCTGGTTTTCTGCTAAATATCTAAAATATATACCGTATTGGCCTGAAAATAAGCTGCACCTTTAAAATTAAATTGTGAAAAAAAAACCTGACTATAAGCCACTCTCTTAAAATTCAAGGGAGAAAAAGAAAAAAGTAAATTACATCAAGGTTACAATTTGTGATTTTAATTTACCATATATCAAGTATTTAGAAAGCAATAACCTATATTTAGATTTTCCTTCAACTCTTTTCTGGTTAGCTAGGCTATCATTATTAACATCAAGAGTAAGGTAACAAGTAAACTTTTTTCTTAAGATACACACAGTGTTGTTAGGTAATGCATTTTAATTGGCCTATTCACTGGTAGAGGAGGACCAGCAGGGGAAGGGGCTATCACTCAGGCCGGCACACAGAGGTGAGACACTGGGGAGATGGGGGGAGACAAGGAAGGAAGGGAGAGACAAGAGGGGGGAGAGAGAGACAAGAGGGGGGAGAGAGAGACAAGAGGGGGGAGAGACAAGGGGGTAGGAGGGAGCCTGCGGTAAGGCACTGGAGTGCCGCCCCAAAAGAAGTGCTGCCTTGGGTGCACCGCCCCCCACCCACTCCCTCTAGCTACGCCAAAATGGTGTGAGGAGCAAGGGTTCAAAATAATAAATTAGCATAATTTTAAACAGCATACAATATGATAAAATGTTGTAAAAGCCAATTTTTGTGAGGTCGCATATTTAAGTTGCACCTTAACTTTTCACAGTTGAAATTTAGATAAAAAGTGCAGCTTATTTTGAGGCCAATTCGGTATATTAAGTTGCATCTGTGCATTACCAAATTCCTCTCGGCACCAACTACCAAAGTAGAGAAGTGGGTGGAGATTTAGTGAGGACATTGTCTAACTCAATGTTAGTGAATACTGTAATGAAAAGTGACAGAACAATATTGTAGCCATTCTATATAAATCTACTATTCAGTGGTTATGCAAATACTCTAAAATTAAAGATATAAGTATTGCCTGTCAGGGAGTGACCTCATGTGGCTGTAAGGATGATGGATCTTGATTTAATAATAAAGGTGTTTTTATCTGTTAATCTGCTTCAACTAGCGTTTTTCTGTATAACACCTGGTGTTACATTTCAAACTTTCTTTAAGTTGTGCTATGATTTGAAAAGAACGATCAGGACACACTTCAAGGTTGTGTTTTCCTGGTTAAAAAAAAGGGCCATTTCATCTGTTTGCCCTCCATTTGACTCCAGCATAATACCCATTAAGAGTAACAACAGCTAAAACCCCTTTGAAACTTTATTTGCTTCGGCTGGAAAAAAAAAGAGCTGGTGAAACTTTGCAACCATGCTTTAATCTAGCTGGAATGCCACAAATTGCTTCCAGATGTGCTCCCCGAAAACAGTCAATCACAGCTATTTATACTGACACAATACAGTCCAAACAATCACAGCCGGAATGCTTTGTCTTCCTTATGATTTAGCTGTAAATGTCAGTCTTGATGAGTTTGCAGAGGTGTTTAGGCAATAATGCAGGGTTTTGAAATGTAGGAATTTTGTTTGCCTAAGCAGCACAATTGTGATATAGTTGTTTGATTTTTTTTAAACCGTACCTAACACCTAAAGCAAGGTTATTGCAAGAACTAAACTATAGGTGACATTATGTGTAAGGTCTGTAGCCAATTGCATTGATCATTGCATCCATAACGAGGTTTGGACACTTTAGCATTATTTTCCTTCAAATGTACATCAAGGAATTCAATATTAAAGGAGCATTGGGTGTATCATTACTGCTCCACATCAGTACTGAGAACCAAATGTTAGCTTTTTTTTAAATTGAAGCATATTTTACTTGTTTGATGTTGTTTAGTCGATCTGTCGTACCCGACTCTCTGTGACCTTATGGAACGCAGCACACCAAGCACCACTGCCCCTCTGAGCTCCATCAAGTTCATGTTATTTGCTTCAATGACCTCATCTATCCATCTCAGCCTCTGTCGTCCTCTTCTTCTTATGCCTTTAATTTTTCTGAGCTTTAGAGTCTTCTCTAGGGAATCCTGTCTTCTCATGATATGAACAAAATATTTAGGCTTCACCCTCATGATCATATCTTTAAGTGAACAGTTTGTCTGGATTTCCTGTAGTATTGATTTATTTGGATCTTCTTGCAGTCCAAGGGACTCTAAGCAGTCTTGTCCAGCACCACAATTCTACGGCACTCAGACTTCCTTATGGTCCAGCTCTCACATCCGTACTGGGAATAAAATAGTTCTAAATAAGCGGACCTATGTTGATTATGTAATAACCGTTTTACTAGCTTGTCCAAGCTTGCATTAGCTTTTTAATAGTTTGTACAACCCTCCTTCGCTGCAGCAATCATTTTGTTTATGTCTGCAGGTCTGAACGGAACAAAAATCTCAAGATCCCAGCAAATGCTCACACACTGTTTGGTGCAACAAAGAAAACTCAGCTATTTCCTGTAGTTTCTCCAAATATACTAAGTCCAAAGGAAAAATATTGAAATGTTTTATTGCAGTGAATGGAGTATATAAACACTGAGACAGAGCTTGTAATCTATGGTCAGGCCAAGACCTGAGCAAATTCATAGTTCTTTCCCACTATAAGCCCAATATATTGGTTGGTGTAGAAAAACTATAGAAAACAGCCAAGGTAACCACTTAAAGGGGTTTAAAAACTAACCCGGCAACATTTAAAAACAATTATAAAATAGTGAAGACACAATCAAATAAAACAGTCTTACAGCTTCCCCAATTGATTTTAATTGAACTACCCAATGGTGTAGAGCAGTATGCATAAGTTCACAGTTCCATCATTATCTGAGGCACTTTCATCAATGTTTATGTTCACCGTAAAAACAACAAGCGTGCTGTAAAAAAGTAGTGATTTTACCACATTAACCAGAGCTGAGAGAACAGGTGGAACAGAGTTGTTTGCTATGTCTGTGGGACAAAGCATTACTACAACCTTGCAAAGCCAAGAGTTTAGGGAGGTGGGACAATCATTTTTGCTTTTTGGGGCATGTTAATAAAGTGACCACTATACCAGTAGCTAAAGAAGTTCTATGATTTCCGCCCATTCTTGTTTCCAAAAAAGTACGGTAACTAACTTTCAGATCCATTAATCTCCATAATATCTGTAAAAAAAGTAATAAATAAATAAATAACTAAAAAAATAGATTACAAACTTTTTTTTGCTGATTTTGTGTTAAATTATATAAAAAAAGAAGATAATATATATATATATATATATATATATATATATATTAAGTTGCAGCTGTGCATTACTAAAGTCTTCCTCACATAGCCTAGTGGCGCAATCATACTTCTAATCTTAATTTTGAAGCAACACTGAACCTGAGAATCAATTTCCCAGCTGAAAGTATATCTTTATCAAACTGTTCGTTCTCTATATAAATGCACATTATTTAATTTAAGCAATGAAGGGCCCGTAGCCCACCTCAGGCTTGCCTGGGGTTGGGGGGAGGGGCCACCTGACATGGCAGGCCCGGGTAGGGGCGGGGTGGTGGCTAGTTGAGGGAGGTGGAGCAATGTAGGCGTTTGCCGCCAATTTTCTCCAGTCCGCCCCCAGCTAGCCATGGGAGCAGATGTGCTGCTGGTGCAGCCCCTGTTTATGGCTTCCAGAGTGTTAGGGGCTGGCCCCTAGCTAGCCATGGAAGAGGATGGAGCTGCTAGTGCTCCTTGTCATAGTGTATGTGAGTGCTGGGGGGCACTGATGTGAACACTGCTGAGCTGGTTCAGGCCACAGACCTGGTTGATGCAGCTGTGAGGGCTGTGTTGTCTCTGGGTGTGCAGGGGAGGGTAAGCTGTGTCCCTGCTATCAAGGCAGCATGTATTATGAACTGCATTATATAACTCTGTAGTAGGCTTATATATTATACACTTATATTGTGTTTGGGTATGTTTTTTTGTTGTTGAGTATTTTATTTATGTATGGATATGTATATGTATGTATGTGTGTGTATGTGTATATTTATATATATATATATATATATATATATATATATATATATATATATATATGTGTGTGTATTTGGATATATGTATGCTTTTGGTTCTGTGTTTATGTATATGGATATACATGTGCTTGTTATGTATGTATCTATATGTGGATCTAATTATATATGTATGTATTTGGACATATTTATATGTATATTTGTTTTGTAGGTATATTGGTTATGTATGGGCTTTGTTTGGTTCTTGTGCATTGTGTATATGTGTTGTGTGTATTTCTTATGTGTATTGTGTTTTGTTGTATGGGTACATATGTTTGTGTATTGTATATATGTTTGTGTATAGATTGTGTGGGGTGGTCAGAGTGCACATTATCATATTAGTGAAGGCTGTGTGTACCATTTTGCTGTGTGCTGGGACTCCTGGTGATGTCCCCAGGCCTTCCTGCCCTCTCAGGCTGCCATGCTGTCTGGGAGCTGCAGTGTAGGTAAGCAGCACTTGGTCACATTAATAGCAGCATTCTCTGTCAATATGATAGTCAAGTCTAGGGGACTGCTGTTATATATATATTGACATATTCTGTATACTGCGGTTTTCATCCGCTATAAATCTATTTCATATTATTATCTACGAGTCTGAGGACGTTGTGTGATTATTTAATACTTACATAATTTTCCCTTGCGTTATTTGTATAATAGTGTGTTCATAACTGGAGTACGGGGGACAGATAGAACTTTTAATTCTGGCGGTGGCAGTTGGCTTCTCCAATTGCAGTCTAAGGGGTTGAACACCAGGCGATTTATAGTAAGATTGGACTGTAGCAGTTGCGGTCTAGAATGATCATATGATTTGCGGTTGTTCTTGATGCAACTGCACTAGGTACAGCGCTTAGTGCTGTGCCTTAAGGATCTATTGGGGCCATAAGCCTATATATCAGGTTACCAGGGGCTGTCTTAAGGGGGAGCAGGGCAGAGAGGCCTTAGAAAGTTATAGGGCCAATTCCTTCCCATAGTGTCCTCCTTAGACGGGTTGGTGCCCAGGTTGTTTAGTGACATTGCGCGCTTATTATACTTAACCGCCTTGACATCGGGGTATTGGGGCTGTTTATAAACAGTCTACTTTATAGAGGTCCATATTAAGGGATAGTGGGGAGTTTGGGGTCTGATGGCTTGGGCATAGCAAGTATTTGTTGTGTAGGTTCCTGCCAGGTATGTTTGATATAGTTAGGTTATTGTGCTGTTGGTCGCATCTTGGGATCGGTGTCTGCATTGAGTTCCCTTCATAGGCGGTCCACCGGGAGGTTAGTTATATGGGGTAAATCTATTTGCCTGTACTCGTTCTCCTTGGTATCATTTTCATCTCGGCTGTCTTGCGGGGTCATTCCTGCATGTTCCTGGCAGGGTTGTCCTTGTGGTTCTAGGGTACGTTAGGGGTATAGGCCTCCCGGTATGCTGGGAGGCTTTACCATTTTATCGCATTACCGTTCTGTGCCGTAGGTTCTCATTCCCCGTTCATCATCTCTATCGTCGTGGGTTCCATTGATCAGGTAGACAGTTCTCATACCACTAGTTTCAGGTTTGTAGTGGGATTTGGAAGGAGGCCGGGTGGCATTCCAGCAGAATTATCCCTTTTTGGGTATGTCGTATACTCCTCCACGGTTTACTCTTATGCCTTATCCGCTATGGTCTTGGGTGGTTATATTGACTCCTGAAGGTGGGTCTAGGGTAGGTGTTTGGTACATTCCTAGTTATAGTAGAGGTGTTTGCGTCTGATAATATAGACATAGGTGCTCTAGGCTACCGACGTTAAAGGTGGACAAGTGTTTTTTATATGTAATTTTTGTCTCAGTTGTTTTCTGCACAGGCACGTTTTTCCATAGTGTTGGCAGGGTAGCTGATGGATTAGATCCGCTGGTAGCAGTTTTTTCTTTTCATATACCAGCTCTTTTCAAATCTGGCTGTAACGGCATCTGGGGACCTGCGTCGGGCCCCTGGTCTGTCTGGTTAGAGGTAGTGTAGGTTATGCAGCGAGATGAAAGATTGTAAGCCATGATTGCGCCATTTGGTGGGTAGCGGTGTGCGTGTTCAGTGGGTCTATCACATGTATATATTTTTTTATTTTGTATGGTAATGGAGATATGTATAATGGATTGTCAGATTTTGTCTCGGATAAAAAAAAAAAAAAAAAAGTCTTAGGGGTCGTGCTGGCGGGGCGCTAACGCTTGATATCCGGTAATAATCATAAAGCAGAGGGTATTATATGCTTTTCCAGGTGAGTTCCAGGATATAATTAACTCTTTGTACCGGGATTGGCAACGTGCCGACTGAGGAGTATATATGGGTTATTACAGAGGTGGTTTTTTTTGGTCTCTATGCAACAAGGGCTGTCACTCCTGTCGTCCCCGGCGGTTGTATCACGCTTTGATACTTTATTAACTTTTATTTGTAACACGCCAACATATTCCGTAGCGCAATACAGGGGATAAAAACAAGGGAAAATACAGCATTAACAACATTCCAAAAATGGAGGACCCTGTTTTGATCATTCAAGGTGGTATCATAAGCTATTGTGATAGGTATGTGCTGTAAGGTATTTGGCTTTGTAGATCTTGCTAGAGTTATACACGGATGGTTGGCAGTGGATCGAAGGGCAGTAAGTAGAGTAGGCAGTGATTGCAGTGGTGGTGCAGGATGTTTCTCAGTATGTAGTTGCTTGTTCAGGACAACGTTGTTGAAAACCCTGTGCTCAGTACGGATAGAGGAGCATATAGTATTATGAAGATACAAGGTCAAAAAGACAGGATGGAGGACGGTTCCTTCTCAGGTGCGAGCCTCAGACTGCAGGCCAGGGTGGGAGGTTGGACAGTTTGGGCACTGGGTACGCTATCCGTAGGCTCAGAGGAGGAGTCCCCCAAAGGTGGGGGGGGGGGCAAGTAGCAGTGTGGCCCATCGGAAATCAAGCTGGGTTAATGGGTCCTGACGTAGGAATGGATAGAGAAAGCAAGGGGTAAAGGCGAACAGGAGGTATGGCAAAGGGACAGCAGGCGACGGGTAGCCTTTTCCCAAGGGCCGGAGATACCACTGTTCGGGAAGGAGGTCTGTGATAAGGGCAAAACCTTCGGGCTGTGCAGCCATCTCTCCTTCCCGCTGGTGTACCGGTAGTGAGAGTTTGGTTAGTAGACAGGCAGTGAGGGCGACCTCAGATGCCTGGTCTTGGGATCCAAAGGGTGATCGTAAAGGCGAACAGGAGGTATGGCAAAGGGACAGCAGGCGACTGGTAGCCTTTTCCCAAGGGCCGGAGATACCACTGTTCGTGAAGGAGGTCTGTGATAAGGGCGAAGCCTTGTGGGCTGTGCAGCCATCTCTCCTTCCCACTGGTGTGCCGGCAGTGAGAGTTTAGTTAGTATACAGGCAGGGAGGGCGACCTCAGGTGCCTAGTCTTGGGATCCAAAGGGTGATCGTAAAGGCGAACAGAAGGTATGGCAAAGGGACAGCAGGCGACTGGTAGCCTTTTCCCAAGGGCCGGAGATACCACTGTTCGGGAAGGAGGTCTGTGATAAGGGCGAAGCCTTGCGGGCTGTGCAGCCATCTCTCCTTCCCGCTGGTGTGCCGGTAGTGAGAGTTTGGTTAATATATACAGGCAAGGTGGGGAGACCTCAGGTATGACCATATGGCTGGTTACTGCGGGTATGGAAAGAGGTCTGTGACAAGTTTAAATCCTTGCGTTTCTGTGCGGCCATCTCTTTCCGCTGGTCGGATGGTAGCAGGAGGTTGGTTGGTAAACAGACAAGGTATGTCGACCTCAGGTGACTGGTCTGGCGATCCAGGGTGATCACGTGACCATGTGGCAGCGGCAGCCAGTTGAGCAGGTGGGAAGGAGGTAGTTACAGTGTGTTGGGCACGCTGATTGCTCCCCCTTCCTGGATTACGGCTCTCTTGGTTCAGCCAATCACGAAGTTGGTTTGCACCTTCCCTTGATGAAATGGGACTGGTTCTATATGAGTGATTCTACGACGTGGGAGATTGCCAGCAGCATTTGGGCATATTCCGCATGGAACTTGCTGCCCACTCGCTTGGTGCAGAAGCAGATGCAGTAACAGCCCTATGGGCTTTTGGAGAAGATGGTCTTGAGAATTGGAAGGTATCGGGCGGAAATAGCATGGGCTATTAGTAAAGCAGACCATGCGGGCGAGTGGCCTTGGAGTTAGGTTTTAGGAGGGTATGTGGCTGGCCATGGTGTTTTTTGTTGGTGGGGGGAGTCGAATCCGCAAAGGTATTATGCGATCTTCTCTGTGGCGGGTGGTGAGGGGAGTCGCCGGGACAGTGGAAAATGGGGGAGATCCTACCCTACGGTGGTACGGATGTTCCAACACGGTAGGCCCTGGATGAGGCTTCTGGGCGTAGGGTGTACTGTCTCTGTCCAGGCTCCTCCCCTCGGGGTTATGTTTATTTATGTATTTATCGTTATGGTTATTACATCATGTTGTGTTTACCAATAAACGCTGTGGCCAGTTATCTCCCAAGAAATGGTCTGTGTCTAATCTGTGTCTAATTTTGTATTCAATGGGTGATGGGGTATAAATTCTTATATGCACCTACCAAATGGGCCTTGCTTAGGTCATGAAGGGCCCGTAGCCCACCTCAGGCTTGCCTGGGGTTGGGGGGAGGGGCCACCTGACATGGCAGGCCCGGGTAGGGGCGGGGTGGTGGCTAGCTGAGGGAGGTGGAGCAATGTAGGCGTTTGCCGCCAATTTTCTCCAGTCCGCCCCAGCTAGCCATGGGAGCAGATGCCCACCCACCCATCCCTAGAGTATTGTTGTTAACGTGTTGTATATATTGTACTGTAAAAAAAAAAAAAAAAAAAAAGCAGCTGTGTATTAAGTTGTTGTCTATGTATTCATTGTGGTAGATGTATCTTTTAAGTGTATATTATATGATATCAGACGTTTGTTTATTTTGTCACAGCGGCGGGTGGTGAGGGGAGTCGCCGGGACAGTGGAAAATGGGGGAGATCCTACCCTACGGTGGTACGGATGTTCCAACACGGTAGGCCCTGGATGAGGCTTCTGGGCGTAGGGTGTACTGTCTCTGTCCAGGCTCCTCCCCTCAGGGTTATGTTTATTTATGTATTTATCGTTATGGTTATTACATCATGTTGTGTTTACCAATAAACGCTGTGGCCAGTTATCTCCCAAGAAATGGTCTGTGTCTAATCTGTGTCTAATTTTGTATTCAATGGGTGATGGGGTATAAATTCTTATATGCACCTACCAAATGGGCCTTGCTTAGGTCATGTATTTTTTAAAATCAGCTAATGATATCATGAAGGATTGAACAAAGCCTCTGAATATTAATATGGATATGACAATTAAATAGCTTTTTATTTTTACATTTTTTATGTTTTCTTTTGTTTCTCTTGCATGCAGTATTTCTTTGATGAAATGAATTTCTGTGTTTTGCAGCAGCTTTTCATACATCAACTTGATTGAGAGACTAAACATGTATATGTGTATATGTATATATATATATATATATATATATATATATATATATATATATATATATATATATATATATAACCCTCCCTCACTGCAGCACTCATTGTGTTAGTGTCTGTAGGTTCTGCTATATATATATATATATATATATATATATATATAATATATATATATATACACACACACACATACTTACATACTTTTTCTTTAAATAAGCAAAAAAGAATTGTCTCAGGGTGCATTATACACAAGCCAGGAAACCTACCCACAGACAGCACTGTTCCGAGTTTACTGCCTCTATTCAGTGTGGGGCCAATTCCCTGCTTGTGTAATACACTGAGGGTCTCATTCAAATGCGATTTAGCCAATTGAATAGGGCTCTATATAAGCACAGAGCATATTTTTTTACAGGAGTTTTTAGTTAGTGAACTTCTATCCAAAAGCAAGGTCTTCACTAACTAAAAACTTCTGTAAAATAATATGCTCTGTGCTTATATAGAGCCCTATTCAATTGGCCGAATCGCATTTGAATTAGGCCCTGTGTTGGGAGGTAGTTTACCACAACAATCATTTAATTTATGGTGGGAAAACGAGCAATATAAATACATATTTACACATATAAATACACAGGAGGTCTCCAGGTTACAGACAGCCCCTACTTACTTTTTGTACAAATTTGTTTTTAAGTTCTGTCTAAATTTAAAGGGAGAGGACAATCATTTATGTAACTTAATACAGTACATAAGTACATAGGTATTATTATTATTATTATTGTTCCCAGTAATGTGCCACCCATGTTATAATCTGTCATCCCTCCATATTTGTTACGATTTGAAAAGAGGTCGTGGTTGCATAATAAATATCTATAGTAACAATATGGAAAAATGACATTCAAATTGGAAAAATGGCAGTGATAGAAATACCACAAGTCTATCTTATTTGCACTATAGTAATTAGTAATTCGCTGTTTAACCCTTTATCTACCTCAGGAGTCCATGATTTATTTTAGGTTCTCAATATCAGAGGCCTGAAAGGTACTTACGCTAACACTGGTAGACATAGGGTTAAGGATCAATTCTTATCATATAACTACCTTATTGTCTCTCTAGGGCTGCTCTGAATATTGTCCCTCTTTCCTGGGTCCTAGCTCCTGCACTTGTCATACACAATCATTGCTGCCTAAACAGCTCCTCCATGTAGCCGAGAATAACTGACCTCAAAACTCTTAACATCATGTGTTGATTGGCAGAAAATTGCAGCCAATCAGAAAAGAGATTTGTTATTCCTGGGAGGATAACTTTGACTCAAACGTCTTAATACCGACAAATTGCAATTATAATTATTTATATTCCTTCCTTTCCTGCAGTAAATGGGACCTTTGCGGTGTCCCATTGGACATTTTGCAGAAAATACCAAGGTACTGCAAACTGTGTGATATTTTATGATATATTATAGACCAGGGGTGGGCAAGTATGGTCCTGGAGGGCCACACACATGCCAGGATTTGAGGATAACCCCACTGTGTATAAGTGAGATTATCGCTTATGCAGTCATCCTGATTGACTCACCTGTGCTCATTAAGGAAATCCTCAAATCCAGGCCTGTGTGTAGCCCTCCAGGACCGCCCACACCTGTTGTAAACCCTTTATCTGAAAACCAAATAATACTGTATAGCTATAAAAATTAACTAAATATAATAATAGTTTTTGAAAAAAAAAAAAAAGAATATAAGCACAGCCTGTACATTTGCAATTATTCTTTACTCCAGTTTGCTTTCTTTTCTGCTGCTGTTGTTTACTTTTTCAGGTTAGTGTGTCATTGTAAACTAATGAACTTCCTTTAGTCTTGACACGTTCGACTTTACACTCAGTCTCCTTTATCTTACCTTGGGAAGTTAATCAGCTGAAACTAAATGTTAGATTTCACAGCAGCATACTTGTATATATAAGTACAGTCTGCATTATTCTTTTTCACATTCTGAATTTTTTTTCCTATTTTCGAGTAAATTTTTAAAATCTGAAAATGGAGGTCCTTTGAGCACTTTTGTCAAGTGAATAGGACTGTAAAAATAAGGTCTGTACTAAATTATAATTTGTACAGCATGATTTAAAGTGACGTAAAATTACAGCACTGCTTTGCACTGTGTAACATTAAAACTACATGTCTGAAGACAGTTGTAGTTTTGTGTGCCAGAGTCTCTTAGCTTTTACTTTAAAGACAATTAATCAATAACACCACTTGGAAAAGACTTAATTACAGCTGATTGACTGAAGGCTGGGAGTCCCAAAACACCACTATATCATGAGATGGATGAGGAAGAGCTGCAAGCTAAAGAAGACACAAATGAATGGTGAAAATAAAGAGGAGGGATGATACAACAGAATATGATAGAACTATAATACTATGAAATAAAGTCATTTCTTACAAATTATTAATGCAGTTTATCTTTTAGTCACCATTTAAGGGAAGTTAAACCAACCATAAGCTACTCTTAACGGCATATCTACGTTTCCTGGATTATGAAGGCATCTTATTGAGGAGAATCAGTGGTTTATGAAAAAAAAATTGCATGAAAAAATACCAAAAAAAAAACATTAACAAACTCACCCTGATGTTTGCTAAATCTCTGATAAAATTAGCATAAAATTTATAATTCGTTTTGGCCAATCACAGGCAGCTATACTTTGTATCCATCTGTATGTGCACCAAAGAATCATGGGATGTGGAGTCCTGCTTTCACTCGGGAACAGGAAGTAAAGAGGAGATTGCTGCGTAGATGTTTGCATTGAGCAGCTGCTGGTTTGAAGGTTAGTAAAGGGTTAAAATCCATACTCAAATGCAGTGTTTCTATTGGTAGGTATGCTGTGTCTATGTAAGCAGCTCTGGGGTGTGGAAAACAATTTTTTTTTAAATAAAATAAATCTGTATGTGTATAGAATGACTCAATGTAATGTGCATTTCTGATATAAGCGGCATGTGTCAGATTAAAACACTCGTAAACAGAGAGTCCCCTAATTTGGGCATTTTCAAAATGAGAGTACAGATCATGTGATTTACCCTAGCTTACAAATAAGTTACATCTCTCTCCTTTTTTCATTCTAAGTAACCTGAGTGAGTACCTTCTAGAATTAAAGCACTATATAAGTGAATAATTATTATAATGATAATTATTTAGGGATACTGTGTTTTTCATTGGGTGGAATAAGAAGAATAATGTTAATGTACCTCAGAATTTCAAAATACTTTTTATGGTACAAATAATGACTGAGAACCACAGGTTCTAGGAAAGTCAATGCTGAACAACAAGGTGCTTATAAATTGAACTTTTACTTGGCAAATGGAAGTTTTGATGATGGGGTTTCAAACTACTGTATATACAGTTGAGCCTGTTGATTCCTTTAGGTTTCAAGAAAATCACCCTAAAGGCTTTCCCTCTGAACAGTGATACATAGAAACGAGTGATGTTGTGGGGTCCTGGGATGGAGATTTAGGGTCTCTGTTTATCCTGATGAGGAATTTTAGAATCTTGAAGGTTTTTTTTGTTATTATAGTGAGGGACTGAGTGTTGCTTGGGAAACACAGTTACAGGTATGAAGGGCCCGTAGCCCACCTCAGGCTTGCCTGGGGTTGGGGGGAGGGGCCACCTGACATGGCAGGCCCGGGTAGGGGCATGGTGGTGGCTAGCTGAGGGAGGTGGAGCAATGTAGGCGTTTGGCGCCAATTTTCTCCAGTCCGCCCCCAGCTAGCCATGGGAGCAGATGCCCACCCACCCATCCCTAGAGTATTGTTGTTAACGTGTTGTATATATTGTACTGTAAAAAAAAAAAAAAAAAAGCAGCTGTGTATTAAGTTGTTGTCTATGTATTCATTGTGGTAGATGTATCTTTTAAGTGTATATTATATGATATCAGACGTTTGTTTATTTTGTCACAGCGGCGGGTGGTGAGGGGAGTCGCCGGGACAGTGGAAAATGGGGGAGATCCTACCCTACGGTGGTACGGATGTTCCAACACGGTAGGCCCTGGATGAGGCTTCTGGGCGTAGGGTGTACTGTCTCTGTCCAGGCTCCTCCCCTCGGGGTTATGTTTATTTATGTATTTATCGTTATGGTTATTACATCATGTTGTGTTTACCAATAAACGCTGTGGCCAGTTATCTCCCAAGAAATGGTCTGTGTCTAATCTGTGTCTAATTTTGTATTCAATGGGTGATGGGGTATAAATTCTTATATGCACCTACCAAATGGGCCTTGCTTAGGTCATGTAAATAATTAAGAAACAGAACTACGACTTCTCTCCATGGAGTTATAATATGTGAAATGTACTCCTTGTCCATTATGTTGCAGACATTGTGCTCAAGCAAGCTCCTCCCATTACCTGTGGTGGATCTTAAGTACGATAACACCTATATGGTGGAAAGTTAAAAACATTAGTAGCTACTTACTAATATAGATCCTTGGACCTGTCTGCTCTCTAGATGTCTCCCTTGTCCGATAAAAAAATGGTTTTAGAAAGTTAAGAAAGCAGCCTTTAATTTCACTGCTGAACAGCTAAATCGCTGTATTGTAAGGTGTAAAATATTTATGTCTTTAAGTGTATTGTAAAAATACAGGAACATCTGCAAAGTTACAATGTTAGCTAATTGTATCACTCAATACTTGACAAGGTAGTAAAAAAAACAGAAGACACATCATGAGACAGAAAAGGCTACATATATTAAGAAAGGTAAGCGGCAGATTGTGCAGCCAATCATTCTTTTTATTCAGAAGAAAATCTAAATATGGAATTTCATTGTTCTTAATAATTCTGGGAGAACCCAATCTTCCAGATGTGAAGTGGAAGATTCCAGCTGTTATGTCAGCCAGGAATAAAACTGTAAAAGTCAACTATAGAAAAACTACATTAAAATGAGTATACCTATTTGTATATAAGGAAGGGTTAAATTTGCTTTAAGCCTGCAAGCTTCCAATGCAATCTTCAGCAACACAAACTACAGGATATAATTCATTATTTTTAAATTGACATGCGCTTACATGGAAGGTCACCAATGACAGGGAACCTCTGTATGTGCCTGATATTGCTGTGGACATGAAAATACACGTATTACTTATTGTAAGAGAGATAACTCACTGAAGACCTTGAAAATATATTTAGGTTACATATTTTCTCTCTGTAAGACCATAGTATAGATAATAAACTTAGCCCCAACCACTGCTGACAGATGCATACATAGGAAGCTGTGGCAAGCTAACGTTATATGGTATTATTTAAAATTCTAGGTAATAACAGTTATTTCATCAACTGAATCTTTTTAAAAATACAATTTTTCTACAGTAAACTAGTTTGCCATTTTACTCTGTCAGTCAGCTTCCTGATCCAAACAGAGATTCATATATTTTATTAATGAGAGATCATTTCAATTAATTACTGATTATCCCCAGAGGCATTAGTCTAACAATGCATTAGTCTAACAATTGCAGTCAACTGCACACAAAAAAAATATAGCCATAGGGCGTATGTCTAGCAAAATAAATGAATCTTTGTGGGTGGATCAAAAAGGTTGACTGTCCTCTCAAACGGGCAACATTACATTTATTGAGCATCTTTTTAAAAAAAAAAGTAGTTGATAAAGTACTTGTTATTACCTATAGTTTTAAAATATCTCATATTTGGAATCTATGCTGTGCAGGGGCATAAGAAATGGGAGGGGGAGGACAACCCTCCCCCCCTAGATTATATGAACAGGGGACACAAAAATAGCAAAATTAAGCGTAATAATGGATTTTGCCGCTAGCAGGCCAAAGCTCTATGGAGCAGTATGTTTTTCCCATGAGAGCTCTGACCAATAATCAATATTATATATATATATATATATATATATATATATATATATATATATATATATAGTGTCTTGCAAAAGTATTCACCCCCCTTGACATTTTTCGTGTTTTGTTGCCTCACATATCCTGAAATTAACATGGATTGTTTGAGGATTTGCATCATTTCATTTACAGAACATGCCCACAATTTTGAATATGTTTTTCTTTTTTTTTTATTGTGAAGCAAACAACAAATAGGACAAAATAACAGAAAAAGTCAATGTGCATAACCATTCACTCCCCTAAAGTCAATCCTTTGTAGAGCCACCTTTTGTGGCAATCACAGCTCCAAGTCGCTTTGGATAAGTCTCTATGAGCTTGCCACATCTTACCACTGGGATTTTTGCCCATTCCTCCTTGCAAAACTGCTCCAGCCTCCTTCAAGTTGGATGGTTTGCGCTTGTGAACAGCAATCTTTAAGTCTGACCACAGATTTTCTCTTGGATTGAGATCTGGGCTTTGACTAGGCCATTCCAACACATTTACATGTTTCCCCTTAAACCACCCAAGTGTTGCTTTAGCAGTGTGTTTGGGGTCATTGTCCTGCTGGAAGTTGAACCTCCGTCCTAGCCTTATATCACGCACAGAGTAATACAGGTTTTGCTCAAGAATATCCCTGTATTTAGCACCATCCATCTTTCCCTCAACTCTGACCAGTTTCCCAGTCCTAGCTGCTAAAAAACATCCCACAGCATGATGCTGATACCACCATGTTTCAATGTGGGGATGGTGTTCTTTGGGTGATGTGATTTGTTTGGTTTGCGCCAGACATAGCGTTTTCTTTGATGGACGAGAAATTACATACATTTTGGGAGTCTCCCACATGAATTTTTGCAAACTCAAAACGTGCCATTTTGTTTTTAGCTGAAAGTAATGGCTTTCTTCTGGCCACTCTGCCATAAAGCCCAACTCTATGGAACGTACAGCTTACTGTTGTCTTGTGTACAGATTCTCCAGTCTCTGTTGTGGAACTCTGCAGCTCCTCCAGGTTTACCTTAGGTCTCTGTGCTGCCTCTCTGATTAATGCCCTCCTTGCCCGGCCCGTGAGTTTTGGTGGGTGGCCGTCTCTTGGCAGGTTTGCTGTTGTGCCATGTTCTTTCCATTTGGTTATGACAGATTTGATGGTGCTCCTGGGGATCATGAAAGATTTGGATATTTTTTATAACGTAACCCTGACTTGTACTTCTCAACAACATTGTCCCTTACTTGTTTGGAGAGTTCCTTGGCCTTCATGGCAGTGTTTGGTTAGTGGTGCCTCTTGCTTAGGTGTTGCAGCCTCTGGGGCCTTTCAAAAAAGGTGTGTATATGTAATGACAGATCATGTGACACACAGATTGCACACAGGTAGACTTCATTTCACTCTAATTATGCGACTTCTGAAGGTAATTGGTTGCACCAGAGCTTTTTATGGGCTTCATAACAAAAGGGGCGAAGACATATGCACATGCCAATTTTCTGTTTTCTATTTCAAAAAAATAGTTTTATGTGTATATTTTTCTCGTTTCACTTCACCAACTTAGAATAGTGTGTTCTGATCCATCACATAAAATTCAGATTAACAAAACATTGAACTTAAGGCTGTAATGTAACAAAATAGGTAAAAAGTCAAGGGGGGGGGGTGAATACTTTTGCCAGGCTATATATATATATATATATATATATATATATATATATATATAATAAATTGTCTCCTGGGAGTATTGCACCACTGAGGGCCACAGCTTTTTTTTTGTCTCTTAAAATTTTATCCCCCCCAGAATTTTTATGGCTTTTACGCCCCTGAGGCTGTGTCACTTTTAACCAAAAGTTGCTTGGATTGCAACTGCCAGAGGTGAACGTACACAAGCTGTCAATTTTGTTCCTGTTGCTCATTAAGTGATAAAGGATTGGCAAAGATGTAAAGACGATATAAATCTAGCTATGGTCATTAGTGAGCAAAAGTCGTTATCATTTAATGGCTGTTCAGTGACCCATGTGGTATAAATTGCTGTAGGAGTCCAGTTTTAAGTAGGCAGGAAAGTATATCATAAAAGCACCATAACAATTGACACAAATTGACACCTTATTTAGTCTTAATAAAAGAGATGATATTTTCTTTGCAATATACATGCCTATAAATGGCGACTCAGGATTCCTGTCTTCGAGATGAAGAGGAGCTTATTTTGTGACTCCATTGAGAATAATGTGTTTCCCATATTTCCACATACAAAAGAAGCACCGTTTTTTCTATTTTTTTTTAGCCATCAGCTTGGGCTAAATGTTAGCAGCATAATAATAAAATGCTCAAATTCTAAATATTATATATAAAAATGTGAGTTTTATTCTGCTGCTGAGTCTACAGAGGTTCCTGCCTTCACTTACTCAATGGTATTCCCTCCCTCATGGATATAATCCCAGAGCAGCATGGGGATTGACATTATGGTGACCATTTGTTGATGAACTATAGTTTGCTAGTGGAAAAGGAGCAAAAATGGAAGTAAGGCACAACCATTATTATCTTTATTTGTAGTGCGCCAACATATTCCACAGCACTGAGCAATGGTTATGTATGGGATAAAAAAAATTGACACATTGCAAAGAATGTGGAGTCCTGTATTTGAGTTTAGAATCTAGTGTACGTGGAGCTTTTGCTGAAGCACCTTACAAGATTGAAAACTCACAAACTTACATTCTAATGAGTTGGGTCTGGTGGAGAGGGTGAGAGATGTGTTATGTGGATGTTAAGGCTGGAGGTGATAAGCTTCTTTAAACAGATGTGTATTTAGTGAGGCTTTGAAGGTTTTGAAGCTTGAGGATAGTATAGTGGAGCAAGGCAGGGAGTTCCAGCGAATATGGGCAGCGCAAGAAAAGTCCTGAAGCGGGAGTGAGAGGAGGTGATAAGAGAGGAGGAGAAAAGTATGTCATTAGCAGATCGAAGTGGGCATGTGGGGTAGTATTTTGAGATGAGAGTGGAGATATAAGGGGTGTATTGTTGTTAAGGGGTTTGTAAACTAGAGTCAGGATTTTAAATTATATTCTGGAGGTTACGGGAAGCCAGTGGAGAGATTGACAGAGAGTAGCTGCAGACACTGAGCTCTGAGTTTGGTAAATGAGTTTAGCGGATCTGTTCATTATGGATTGGAGTGGAGACAGACGGGTGATAGGGAGGCCAACAAAGAGCAAGATATGATGAGAGCGTAAATTAGGATTTTAGTTGTGTCTTGTGTAAGGTAGTGACGTATTTTGGAGAAGTTTTTCAGGTGGAAGAGACCTGATTTAGTTAATGATTGTCTATGAGGAATGAGGGCGAGGGCAACATTTAAATGACAAGCTTGGTTGTTAATCTAAGTAGAACAGTTATTTTTCTTTGGCTTCCATTTTTGGCAGATCGTCTCCGACCACCTGGGCACTTAATAAGTGGTGAAGAGAAGCGGCTCTGCTACTCTCTGAAAACTAAAGTTCAAATGCGAGTTTTAAAAGCTACATTTAATGTCTCCAAATACTAATTCTATTACTTATTAGTTATGAAATAAATAAATGAAGACTAAATTGAACCTATAAGCAAACATATTGGAAATACAACTTTGCAGCACTGTCGGAACCTCCAGCTGACAAATTCAGACTTAGAAGTGCCAGCCAGTCAATCTAGAAACTGATAACACTGTTCATTTCTATATCACAATCCACTCAACAGTTTCTGTAAATGCCGGTAAGCAGATCACTATAAGAGCAAATTATCTAGTCACTTGTTTGACCTTTAAAAATAAGCCACTGTTGAAATAAAGGCTCTGTTATCAGAGTGTTTTAGCCAGTGGCAAAGTATATGAGACATATTAAAATGAAAAAGACTTCAATAAATATCAGATTTAACTTATCAATACGTTTTAAAGATAAGCAACACAGTGCTCTCTGTTCTTTTATCAAGACAAAACAATGCTGGTATATTAAACAGGATATTAGGGATTTCTTTCTGAATAAAATAATACTGAAGTTACAAAATACAAAAATGAACAATCACATTTTTTTTTTAAATACTACTGGAAACTTAGTAATATCTCTGAGTTGCTGAGTATTTTTTCTCTGTATAAAAATACTAGTAAAAATGTGTCTGTACTAATGTGCCGGTACTTTGTATGAGGATTTCAGAATCCCAAGATAAGATTCTACTTCTCTACCATAAATGATACCTGTACATAAGACAAATTATTTCTGGAGATCATACATTTTTAGGTTTGCAATGGTAAAATATAACTGACATCCTTTAAAGGCAAGTTTGTTTTCTCAATAGTAAGTGCTTATAAACTGCAGGTAAAGTTTATTTTTATGTTAAATTCATTTATAATAAGCTTCCCTACAGGTAAGCAGAACACCGAGTTTTTCTTTAAAATATATAACAACTTTCTCAAATGTGCATTAGCTTGTTCTTATTATTTAAAAAAATGTTGTTGTAAAACGGTCTGTAAGTGGCCCTTACCAATAAAATTGAATGCGTGAGCTGTGAGGGCAAACTTTTGTAGGGACTGTTTGGAAGGTTTGAGTGAGTGAAAATAGAGTTTTTGAGCACTTGTTAATAAATTGCAGCCTTATTAAATTGGGATTCAATGAATTTAAAAGGGCTCTATTTAAGCACACAGCATATTTTTTTACAGAAGTTTTTAGTTAGTGAACTTCTATCCAAAAGCAAGGTCTTCACTAACTAAAAACTTCTGTAAATAAAATATGCTATGTGCTTAAATAGAGCCCTTTTAAATTCACTGAATCGCAATTTAATAAGGCTGATGATGTTTAGATGTGCAAACAAATGCTTAGGTAGTTTATTTTAATATTAAACACAGGGAAACTTCCATATACCTTTAAGGCTTTACTAAGTCATACTAAGTCATACATAGTCAGACACCACAAATATTTTAATTTATGTGTATATATATATATATAAAAAAGTAAGTATAAACAATACAAGATTGTGGGCTACAAAAAATTAAACTTAATTAATTTTTTGTAGCCCACAATCTTGTATTGTTTATACTTACTTTTTCATGAATCCAGTGTTAAGCACTATATGAGCTACTATCTAGAGCTCTATTATAAGCCACCACCAGTGACTTACTATTTATTATATATATATATATGTGTGTGTATATATATATATATATATGTGTGTGTATATATATATATATGTGTATATATATATATATATATATATATATATATATATATATATATATATATATATATATAGGAATACCCCCGTTTAGAGCGTCAAATGCGTTCCCGCATGGAGGAGTGCTATGTGAAACATCACAAAACGGAGTAATAAGCATAATTAACAAGTTAGGAGCCAACAAATTAGCAGGCATCTACTAACATGGAAAAGGAAATGTTTCAGTTGCACCTTCCAAAACAAACTGCTGAACATCCTAAACATCCGTTGTGTATTAGAGGAGAGGCTCCCATTTCATAAAAGAGAATCCCCATATCAAGGTTTCCCAAACTAATTCAGCCGTAGAACACAAATATTGACAAAACTCCACAACTTCACATTGACTGCCAGTGGCGCCCACAACCTCTTCTATTATCCCAAAGTCCCACTCCAACATCTAAAACCACTCCAACCAAAGCAACGTGGCATCTGAACAGCAAACTGTCTGTTCGGAGCTTCCTAACCCACCTCCATGTCTTAAGGACACTGCAAGTTTTCCACAAAGTGAAATCTTTTGGGGTAGTTTTAGCAGGCAAAGCAACATCAGGTCACCAATTTCTGTAACAAAAATGTCCAAACAAACATTAATGGGCTAACATGCACTCTGAGCCCTTGATAGGTAAAATAATTCTATAAAATAAATAAATAAAACTGTATAGAGATCGTGCACAAAATAAAAAAATGTGTAAAAAGCTTGTAACAATTAAATGTGATTATTTCAAGTGGATACATCTACCAGCAGACCTTGTGATAACAGTTCATTGGTTGTAATATTTTAGCTGTGCCAATATGAAACTACTGATTTCAATAATTACACCTTTTATTTAAAAATGTTTTGGTTTTATTCAGTCCCTTATAGCCTTTATCCGCTGGAGAAAGGTTGTCATTGACCACTAGATAATTACATGTGAATCACATCATGTTCATTGGTGCACAAAACTAAATAAAAACAAGTAAAGGTATTTTTTATGTGGAACCAGAGATGGAGTATGATAATGTAAATATATTACACAATCATTTTTTTTCTTTAAAACCAGAAGTACATATTATGCTTTTTGGATTTGTCCAAAACTGATTGGGCTGATTTTTGTGTCAGGCTTATATTATCACTTTTCAATTATTATATGGTAAAATGATGAATATTGAGAGCTAGTCTGACATTTTAAGGATCTAAAAATTATTACCAGCGGCAGAAAAAATCTAAGACTACATCATAATTTCCAAAATCTTAAACAGAATTTCAACTGAATAAATGCAAATATAAACGAATAATTTGCACAACCTTGGACAGCTAATTGCTCTCATTCTGCAAGATTCAGATTTCTTAGTCCACAGGTTAAACCTAATGAATATTTCTCTTTGTTTTTCCATGATCACACATAGTTATGGTCCTTTCCAATGGTCTTCTATTTACACGCTCACATTTATACTGACAGTAAAGTTCCAAATTGCATTCTTAAATTCTATTCATGTTAACACAAAGGTAGAGGAGACCTTTGATGTGGATCTCAAAGCTGACACTTTTGATGTGAACATCACACAAAAAAATGCTTTTATGTCAATATATCAGCCAACCTGACATTGCTACAAATAATATTACAATTCATGATATTATATATGAGCACAATGTTTTCTTTTTAAACTACAAAATACTACAGTACAGGCATATCAAACAGATATGATATCTCTTGATAGAGAAGATATTTCACATTCAAATACATTGTCTCATATAACTACAGTTTTTAAATTATTAGTATATAAATAGCGTATATTCACTGGACCACAATGTATGATCTGAAAAGTGGGAGAGGGTTTTTGGTATTGATATGCACATTTGAAATATGGCATGTCCATCTTCAAAATCGTTTCTCATATATATTATCTGCTCTATAGAATGGGGCCTTAAATGGTCAGCATTGTAATTTTATAAAAAAAAGCTTGCACGCTGTGAATATTTTTTGTTTATTTTAATTTTTTTACATTTAGTTATGCGTTGGTGAACAAGCGTAAAAGTGGTTCAAGTATAAAATGCACAGTTTTCTAAATACTACAGAAAATGTTTCTGTAGGATGATGAAACATAAGAAAATAGAATTTCACAGCATATAATTGCTTAGCTCATGAATATTTCCAAAAACAATATCTGTATTCAAATCTCCATACCTTTTTTTATGTTTAGAACAGTCCTATGTCAATTCATCTTCTATGAAGAAGCAAAATAAATATTACAGTCATTATTTCCATTATAATGTAAACAACATATTGGGCTAAACACAGAGAGATAGTTTAGAGAGGTTTTATTTTAATTTGTTATGTATTTATTATCTCATTGGAGCTTGCTGAAGCATTATGAGGCATGAGGAGAGAAACCAAGTTCCTTGCAATCTTCTAACATGGAAAATGAAATGTTTAATTTGCACTTTCTAAAATAAAATTCTAAACATCTGGATGAGAGGTTCCAATTTGAGAAAAGAGAATCCCCATATCAAGGTTTCCCAAACAAATTAATCTGAAGAACATTCTTATAGCCCACAAATATTGACAAATTCCACAATCCCACACCAACTCCCAGTGACGCCCACAACCACTTCCAATACCCAAAATATACACTCCAACATCTAAAACCACTCCAAATAAAGCAACATGGCATCTGAACATCAAACTGTCTATTCATTTGGAACTTCCCAACCCATCTCCATGGCTGTCTTAAGGACACAGCAAGTTTTCTACCAAGTTAAATCTCTTGGGGTAGTTGTATTTTAGAACCCCATGTCCCAATAAAATGGAAGCCACAGAACAAAGAGAATTTTCAACCAAGATTGACCGATTCAATGAGTTAAAACTTTATTATTTTTCAAACTAACTAATAAAAAAAAATATATATTTTTTTTTTTAGGAAATGTATTATAAATACACATTATTCCCACTAGAATCCTATAGCAGTTTGGAGAGAGATATCTAATAGCCTGTGGTCTATAAGGCCGAGGAGGAGCATCAGCTCACTTTGTGCAAAATGAGGTCACAAGTGTTAACAAGTTTTAATATAACATCAACCATTACAATTTAATATATTCTACGAACGCTGCAGCCTTACAGATGCTGTCATAATATAATTTAATGATATGTAAACATACTTAAAATGCAGAATTTGCTAGTCAGCAACAGAACTTGGATAAATCATGCACAAGTACACTAGAAATATATGAAGTGGGTGACTGAGCCATTTATCAACTTTATCTCCATTTACAAAACAATAGCTATAAATCAGAAGTGCCAAAGCAAGGAGTGAGTAATGAAACATCTCTCCCTCAACGTTAAGATGAATATGTTATTGCAAAGTGCATTTGTTGTTTATCTCAGAGTTTAACACCTTCATTGAACACATCTGCATATTTGGGAACAGCAAGGGATAATTAACCTGACACAAGTAGCATCAATAACAACTAGTAGCTATGTCTGAATATATTTTGGATGAAAATATCTCCTCTACAGACTGGTGTAAATGCCTAGATACTTAGGAATTAAAACCAACCAACAGGTTAGATCACATTCATCAACCTGTCATCTTATCTAGGTATGATATGCACAGACATTCTTAATGTATTGGCACCAGCTGGTGTGCAATGGGCTGAACCCCGAATACGTACTTCTAGAGCCCTTGTTGAAATGGGCTTGGCTAATAGCCTACTTTGTCAGAGGTTACAAACCAATGTGCTGCATTGGTCAATGGACCCTGTTAAGAATGACGCTTTTAATCGTTTTTTTTTTTTAGAATTGGTATTTATTCTAAAGCACATAACTGCTACAAATCATCACAAGCCAATACTGGATTTAAAAGAACTTGTGTTTTAGAAAAAGTAACAAAGCAACAATATTAGCAGCTATGCAAGCCATGAACATAAAGCCACTTTTAGAGGGCATCTTAATACTCTTGAATTCTGTTTGCGTGTAGAGTGCTTCCATTTTGTCCCATTTGCGTACTTCCTGGTAGTTTTGAACACGAGGAATAACTGTATATACTGAACAGATGATGGAGGCTGAGGGGGAAGAGATTGGGGAGGAGATTTGTTAAATCACAAGACCATTTAGAAATTGATGCCTACTCCCTTCCCCACACATGGTCAGAAGAACGCAGATCACACAAATAAATACAGGCTGTGTAAAAATGTACAGTAAATGCTTTCACACATAAAACTTTTACCAAAGTATCATGCATTGCTTCAGGGTTGTCTTGAATTAAAAACTAGCTTTATGACATTCTTCCTGCCAGTGGACATCAACTTTTCTTTAAACACGTATATATATATATATATATATAATATATATACAGTAATTTGTACAGGTGTCTCCAAGTGAACACTCCAGGTAACGAACAATAAAGAGAAATGCAGGATTACATTAGAACCAGTACCAAGTTGCTGGCCCTATTCCATCTAGGTCACCCATTTTTGAGGCAACACATAAGCGCCTAACTCCCAGCTCATCTTCATAATTCTAATATTTTGTATGAAACCTCATTTTGTAGAGCCCCATCTGTAAAAAAAACAGCCAGTTAATAGTCTGTGTGCTCCAGAAGGCATTTAATGGCATAGTACATGCACATTTGTAATAATGTTCCACAGTGCTATTAAAAGTAAAAAAAATGCAGTGTCATAATAGATAGCATTATTATTATTGTACTTTAATTATATAATTAAAAAATAAGCTTTTGCCTTGCTTTTAACATAATTAGAATAGTCCCCAGCTCTGTCACATAGAAAGATAGAAATATTTGTAAAGTTTGGAATTTTGTCAATGAGTAAAAAACAAGTCACAGCACCTACCCAGCCACCCAAGAGTGTTACTATTACTTCTGCCAATATATTCAAGAGCACAATTACCTAACCCACAGAACTGCTTATAAAGTACTATGGCCTCCATTCCCACACCAAGGGGGGTTTCCCGTAGCTCTCTAGACCCAATGTTTGCTCACAGCCTGATCTCAAGGGATGCCAAGTTGAATCTCAAAAGTCTCCATTGCAAACCCGGGGAAGGTGCCCACTAACATGAACACACTACACTAGCCCTAAGATCCTCCAATATCCGTATCTATCAATATAAACCTCATGGCAGAAAAAGGGGTTAAATAATAATAAAAAACAATGAATCCCTCCATTATGATCCCTTCACCTATAACCTACTACCCCCTATGAGCTGGGTATCACCAGGATTCCCCATCTAAAGTATAACTATGGGGGTCCCTATGGACCCCCATAGTACCTAATATTAACCACTATAACATTAGAGGTCCTAATTGACCCTATTGTATTCTAACCTATAATCATGGGGGTCCCTAAAATTAACCCCATATTTGAGAATTTTGATTGTCTGAAATGAGCCAGTCATATTTCAACCAATCATCAACCAACCCTTTCAACCACCATCGTGTGGTTTGGGGGCCAGAGCGGGGGTCTCTTCTGCTGCTCACGCAGCTAACATAAGGGCTTTTACAGCCTTTGCAGGTGCTCTCGAGCACTTGTAGGGCTTTGGGCTCCATTTGCGTGTTACGGGCTGACTCGCGAGTGACCACTTTGCAATTTAATAGCTTAATTGAACAAGTAGCAATTACGGGCTTGTCGGATCAAAGGATTTACATGCGCAAAGTTCAACGTTGCTCAGCACGTAGCCTATTTCAGCCGTCCTGCGTGTTAACACGCAAAGCCTGCTGAGAGCAATGTTATGAGGCATCTTAGCACACAAATAGCCCTAAGATGACAGTTACGAGTTACGTTATAAAACGTAGCTCCAATTTAATAGGGCTGTAAATAAGCAAGTTTTTATAGTTTATATTTTTTTTAATTTCCACATTCTGCCTTTTCCAGCCACTGTTTCTTTTTCCATCATAGAGAGTATTTTTGGATAGATCTTTCCATATGTCCCTGTACTATGCTCTATTACATTAATGTTCTTAAATTCACACATTAAAAATATAAATAAATAATTTATATATTTAAATATAATTTTCTAAATATTATATTAATTCCAGCCCACCCGCTTATTGGCCAATAAATATATGGCCCTCCATACTAGAGAAATTGGACAGAATTGGGTTAGACAATCAGAGCCTTGAGCTGTTTAAATTTGTTTCTATGTAAAGTGATGTTACTCCTTTTAGAATAGAGTTGTAAAGTTGGTTGAATTCTGGGGTCTAAATACAGCCCTTCAATGATGTCTCTGGCCTAGACTCAGATCTACAATTATAGACTGTATATTTGTAGATCTTAGATCCTGCTGCAAAGTTATTTTCTCTCTGTGCCCCTTCTTCCTCCCCCACAGCTATTTACTTCTCTCCCTTAACGAACTCCTCTATTCCTCTAACCCTCTTTCAAATATGTTTGTGCTTCAAATGCTTTATATTTTGCTACATTGTTTACTTTTACACTCACTAAAAGACAACAGCATCTGATGCTGACACATGGAAAAGCAAACGCAGTTCCAGGTACAGTTGTGCTCAAAAGTTTGCATACCCTTTGCAAATTGGTAATATATGTACCATTTTTAGAGAAAAGAAAAGTGAGTAGGCAAAACACATTTATTTTTTTTATTATGGGACTCACATTCATCTGTAGGTCATAATAGAATGGCACAATCAAAAAGCAAAACATGGCAACAAAGAAAAAAAATAAATGACCCTGTTCAAAAGTTTCCATACCCTTAGTTCTTAATACAGTGTATTGCTCCCTTTAGCATCAATGACAGTTGTCTAGGAGGCCCCTAATTCTTGCAGGTGGTATAGCTGCCCATTCGTCTTGGCAAAATGGCCTTGCGCTTAGGTTCATTATCATGCTGGAAAGTCCAAGAGCTCCCCCACCCCCAATAAAAAAAACATCAGTGAGCCACCACCATGCTTCACAGTGGGGATGGTATTCTTTTCGCTATAGGCCTTGTTGACCCCTCTCCAAACAAAGCGCTTATGGTTGTGACCATAAAACTCTATTTTGGTCTTGTCACTCCAAATTACAGTGTACCTGAAGCTGTGAGGCGTGTCAAGGTGTTTTTTTATGGCATTAGTGCAGTAAAGGCTTCTTTCTGGCAACTCAACCATGCAGGTCCTTTTTGTTCAAGTATCGTCGTATTGCGCTCCTTGAAACAACCACACCGTCTTTTTCAAGAGCAGCCTGTATTTCTCCTGAAGTTACCTGTGGGGTTTTCTTTGTATTCCAAGCAATTCTTCTGGAAGTTGTGACTGAAATCTTTTTTGGTCTATCTGACCTTTGCTAGGTATTAAGAGATCCCCAAATTTTCCACTTCTTAATAAGTGATTGTACAGTACTGACTGGCATTTTCAAGGCTTTGGATATCTTTTTATATCCCTTTCCATCTTTATGAAGTTCCATTACCTTGTTACATAGGTCTTTTGACAGTTCTTTCCTGCTCCCATAGCTCAGTATCTAGCCTGCTCAGTGCATCCACGTGAGAGCTAGCAAACTCATTGACTATTTATACACAGACACTAATTGCAATTGAGAAAGCCCCAGGTATGGGAAATTAACATTTAATTGCCATTTTAACCTGTGTGTGTCATCTTGTGTATCTGTAACAAGGCCAAACATTCAAGGGTATGTTAACTTATGATCAGAGACATTTGGGTGATTTCTGTTATCATTATGATTAAAAAAGGATCCAAACAACTATGTGATAATAAATGGCTTCATATGATTACTATCTTTCAATAAAATATTTTTTTTTGCATGATCATTCCTATTTTCAAAATAAATGCCAAAATTTCACAATTTCTGCCAGGGTATGCAAACTTTTGAGCACAACTGTATCTCACTAAATCAGTGTTAAATATAGCTGTGTGAATTGAACCTGGATTATATCTAAAATAGGAAATTGCCTGTCCAAAATGACGGGATTCAAATTGTAAGGCTGGCAATGCTGTTTGCCACACAATGTGAGGCTTTTGCTCCTCTGAGCACCTTCGGCGCTCATGGCGAGTCACGCTCTGAGCGCCTTCAGCGCTCATTGTGAGCCTCTCCACCCATGTACTTCAACTTTCCTGCTTTGCAATGATCACTTTCAGCGCTCAATGCGAGCCCCATGCTGACCGCCTTGGGCACTCATTGTGTGGCTCGCAATGAGCGCCTTCGGCCCTCATTGCGACCCTTTCCTCCCGCCTACTGTAGGGTCCGCTTATTGCAGATTTCGTTAATCTGCAAGCTTTGGGCTTGGGAATGCCATGTGTGTCTTTCCACCATCTCCCCCATGTCCCTTCCCTGTGTCTTTCTCCTTCCCTGTGTGTCTGCATGGGGCGAGCTGACTGCCATTGCTTTTATTTTCAATGTCCCACGTTCCTGGCGTTGTTGGTGTAAGTGTTACTGTCTTTGCCATCGTGTATTCTCAAAGTTCCACGTGCCTGGCTTTATACAGCTTAGTTTTCATCTAGTTTCCGAATTTTTTAGTTTTAGTTTTTTTCCTGTGTTTTTAGAGTTAGGCTCTTCGGTCGCAGTTGCGACCCTCACAGTCGAATGCCTCAACTGCTCGCCGCCTAAGTCCTGCATGCCTCAACTGCTTTGGCGCTCATTGCGATCTAAGTCCTGCATGGTCGACAGCTCGACTCGCTTTGCAAAGCTCGCAAAGTGTGACCAACATCGGAAGCGTTCCCCACACTGACAACTATATATGTGATATATAATATTATTTTGATAAAGGGAACATGGTTGTGCACTTTCTGATAGTGGTTTGAAGATCATATGGGAAAACCGTTTCCATTTTTTGAATAGATCAAGAATTGTCTTCGATATTGTCATTTTAAGTTATTATTTGTGTTGCCCCAGTAGCCCTCCTGCAAGAAACTAGATAATGACGCTCAAGTTGACTACCACTAATCACAGTTTATTGAATTCTATAATAAATCAGTATTATGCATAAAGATGGTGCGAAATTCAGGAATTTGCAGTAGAATTTTAGGTTGTGAGTTCAAATCCATCTTTATATTAATATTTGAATTTATATTAAAATAATGGAGTTAAAACCATTACAATACCCATACTGTCTCATATCAACCCTTTACAGTTCACATATTCATTATAAAAAAAATTAAAACAAAGGAAAATGATGGTGTTTTAACTTACAACTGATGTTTTGAGGATAGGTTCTCTTACCAATTCTATCCCTCTAGATAAAACAATGGCCTAAAAAGAAGAATTTAACTATTGCAGTCAGTGGTACTAGAAAGGAAGATGATTAGCAGGCCCCAGAAACACATATTAACTGTTAACTTTTTAAAAAAAGAAAAAAAAAATCAAAATGCTCTTATAAATGTACACTTCTTATGCAAAGTAGACACCATTATTACTGACATGGTTAAAATAATTACCATACATGCAACCAATAAACATCAGTGATCCATACGGTATGAAGGTGCAGAGAGGAATAGGGAGAATACAAAACGGCGAACATATGCTCATATGCTATATATTTAGCAATTTCTTCTACCAGACGATTACAGAAACGGCTCTTGATGTGCATCCTTTAGCGTTGTATGCTCAGAATGCTGTATTTTACATTAGCTTCTAATATAATTAGTGCTAACATATGGCACAATCAATAGGACATTTGGATTCTGTTTAGCATGCCCTTGGGTCTAAAGGCATACCGTTTTATGGTAAAAAATACAGAACTGCCCATCAAAGTGATATTTTTAACTACAGGGCTAGACAATGTTTCCCTGGTGGTCAGATCTGAGAACCTATCAAAAAGATGGAGTATGGATTATATCAAAGACAAACAATGCAATGCCATTTATCTACATACTCCTGAAGTGAATGAAATTGCATGGGGTGTAATATGTGTTCCAGGGTAATTTTATCACTGTGCCTGTGTTTGCTGATAGAATGTAATACTTATTTAATGATTTTCATGTTAACTTCAAAGTGGTTTAGCTATAAAAGGGTTTGAAACGTAAGAAATCAAAGCAGTGTTAAAGTGCCATGCTTGTTTGGAAAATACTGACTTTATTAGCAAATTATTATTATTTTTAAAAGAATATATGTATATTTTATTTGAATGGGCAGAGGGTGCTTTTGCAAGCTGAATTTGTCTGATAGAAAATTAGTTTTTATGTGACTTAGGTAATGTACATTAAGATGACACATACTTTCCCCCCCCAAAATGATATTCTCTCTGCATGGAGGTTCAAGTCACAGCTGACGCAGCATATTACCTGCTTCTGATAGCATTCTGATACAAATGCAACTATCCAATAGTCTAACAGAAAGCGCAGAAGATTGTCTCAGAAGGGCTCTGATAGATTGCAGACTAGCAGCTCATCTTAGCAGCTCTTTTTCACAGTATTTATTAAGAAAGGGTATTCAAATGACATCTGAGATTCACTCATCAAATCTTCACCAACATTTGTAGTTTGCAGCATTGTGTTTTAATGTTGCTCAGTCATGTCAGACTCTCCGCGACCTCATGGATCGTAACACACCATGCTGATCCACTTGGGTTATCAGTTCTTTCCCCAGTTGGCCACAGCATACAGCACCTGGTACTCCTAGGTGGTCTCCCATCCAAGTTCTGACCAGGCCTAACCCTGCTCAGCTTCAGGGTTGTGTGACCTCAAACTTAGGTCGCAGCAGTGAAAGAACAGAAACCTAACCACTGGACCACCAGCCTTATTCATTGCAATTGCACCACCATCATCTCACAGAGGAATTTAGTAATGCTCAGGCGCAACTTAATATCAATGTAATTTTATTTATTTGATGAATTATTGAAATATTTTTGTTGTAGAAATCAATAATAACTAGTTTGATAGAAGCTGACAATTTATAAATACTCAAATGTTGCTGTTTTTATGAATTTTCAAATCAAGTTTTATATAACAAAGTTATATATTAGTTCAATATTTTTTTAATTTTAGTCAGTTTAATGTGCAGTCATCTCATTAGTGGATAACTGAAAGCCATAAGATAACATTCACAATACAGTGGAACCTCCATATTTATTATTAATCTGTTCCTGAGGGACGGTCAAATACTGAATCAGTCAAATATAGAATTTTCATGAGGAATATTGGATTTGTGGACTATTATCTGATCTTTTAGGATGAATATCGGATTTTTGGACAAATATCGGAGCATTTTTTTGTCAAAAGAATTTGTCAAATATAGGGGCTGACAAATATAGAGATTCCACTGTGTTCTTTTTCATGAGTAAAACTATGGTGACCATTTTGAATTATTCCAAAAGAATCACTCAAAAACATCAAATTGCTTTTAAAACTATACTTATTGAGACTTTTTAACAAAACATTTTACTTTCTGCGTTCTAAATGATGTATGTTCAGAAATACATAAGTGAAACATACTAATTCTTAAAAGATTGAGTAGCTTATTAAATTCATACTGTTTCATTCAAGAAAAAGAATACATTAATCATTGGGAAAAGGGAACATTTTTAGTTTGCTTAGGAAGGAAAAAGTACACTTGATGGGCTAGAGGAACAAAATACAATATGAAGAGGGCAACGGTCAAAATCAATTTTGGAGCAATTTATCATTTTTTTTTAATAATATGGATATATATCCTATTTCACAATTACATATGTTATTACCTTATTTCATCGCTATCCAGTTCCTGAAACCTATATATGCAGAAACAGTACATATTCTATTAAATCACAAACTACAGAAATGTTATAATAGAAGTATTTTACAATCATGAATACAACGTTTAGGAAGAAATTGTGTCTCATTTAATTCCACGCTTGAGTTTACCTGGTCACAGCTGTGTACTTTGTTCATTGCTCTATCTGCAATTTTATGTTAGAAAATCTTTTATTTGTTCAAATTTTCCTAAAATATGAGGAAATTACGTTTCAAAATGATAGAAATCAAATGGATAAAAGTTAATAAACAAGTTGAATGAATACGCATTAGGAGGTCAACTGCGCTATGTAAAGTGGAAATAGATTGCTCATTTCATGGCATCTGCTGCAACTACAATATCTTTGACTCATTCATTACCAAAGTTTGCTGCAGTGTTATTTGCTATTGTCGGAATGTCATATTTAAAGGTATATGGAGGTTTGTGGGATATAATATTTTTTAATTGTCTGATTGGGCCTGTCTCATATGAAACATTTTATTGAGAAATTCTGTATATTTCTAATTAAAAGCATATTTGATATTTCATCTGTGACCTAAACCCCCAAGGCACCTATGTAGGCAGATCATCCTAGCTAATGAGATGTGCAGAGTTGTGTCCTAGCGAATCAGCTGTCAGTATCATGGCTACCTCCCAAGCAGCTTTGTCTAAGTCAGTGAGAGAGAAACAGATACATTGTACCTGCCTCTGATTCAAAACAACTTATTATGAATTTTATGCTAATTTAATTTGGCCTTTCAGTTTCATTCCTTCTCAAAATCAACCGCCTGAAAACTAAAGAAATTTGCAAACTTTTAGGTAAGTTTCTTAATGTTTATTTTGAGATTTTTTCATGCAAATTTTTTTTTTCATACACTACTGATTCTCATCTATCAGATGCATCATATAATGGAATGGAATACATAAGTTCTATAAACAAAGACAAGTGATATGTTGTCCTACTGATAAACAGTTATCAACTAATTCTGTATATAGCCAAGCTTGTGTCACAATGTAATAAGAATGATATATAAACCCCTATATGATTAACATGTCAAAGTGAGTGGTTATAGAAACACACGGTGGACAAATCTTAATATTACACAGAAGGTAGGCTGTTTTATTGAAGTAGGATACATTTGAAAAAGTGTAGCAAGGGTTAAAAGAATGGTTTAAAAGCCTTCCTTCTGCTGGCCTGTGCCTCTCCTGTAGAAGCAGGACGTGAAACATGCATAGGGCTGTCATTTGCGTGCACGTCGCTCAGTAGTGACGTCACACGCCATGCAAAATACAGGGAGACGGACATGGAGTCCAGTTGCTGCATATACCCACTATTAGAGCAAAGTTTGAGAATAGGACCTATTTGGCCACATACTTGATTGGTTCCCCAACTCTTTGAGCATAGGGACATAGTAATTATAGGATCCTGCCCATATAAACTGCTTGCTGTTCCCCAGCTGCCCTAGCATCGGGACCTAGATTAAGCGTTTTTGCACTATATACCTGTAGTTAATAGAGTGTACATTGGGAATATATAACTGCTGGCTGTATACCAGCTTCCCTAGTTTAGGAACATAGAAAAAGTAGGACACACATAAAAGCAATACTACAGATATACTGTGCATCTGAGGAATAGGCTGTACATTGACCCACCTAATTACTAGGACACCGATAAAGCGAGATATTGATCTATAAACTGCAGGTATACAGTGTATCAAAAGACAATATGCTGCACAGTGGCTATTGTCTGATATTTGCCCAAATAAATGTTGGTATTTCCCCCAGCCACCCCTTTATAATTAATTCATGAGTACAGAAAAAGGAATCAATTATAGACTACAATTAGAGCTTGGTTCATTGAGGATACAATAGAATTATCTTTTCCTATTGTGATCTAGGAAGTGTGGCTATAAGAACTGTGTTCATGGAGGAGCTTAGTACACAATTCAATGTATGGTCTACTCAGAGATAAACGTATATGGGCTTTACATATTTTGGTCCATCTCTCCCTGTATAGGATGCTGTTAATTTAATATTTTTAATCATCGTTTTTTGTCCTTTTTTTAATTACGACATTAATAAAAGCTATACTTTATTACTGGTTCCTATCTATGGCCAAAGTGTAAACTATAGGGACTTTAGTTGTTTTCTTTGTCTACGTTTCATAACATTCTTACTGAACATACTTCATATATACTACCTAACTTGTACAGGAAATATGCAGAGCATAGGAAGATTTCATTGGCAGACAAGTATGAATCATACATCTATATTACTGTGCTTTGACTGACAGGGGCAGGCTCCCTGATCAGTTGTACATTTAAATCAGTTATTTTCTGCTTTGACAACATCATTGGAACAAATAATTCTACACAGTCGTATATTTCAGATGCAACAAAAAAAAATGCATTCAATGTCTCTTTAGCTGCAAGAATCAAGCTTTCATAATTCTATAAAAATGTAGGACTGATATTAAGATGTGGACAGGGGAACAGCCACAGGGAAGTAGGGCCCTTCTGTGTATTATGATTTACATAAAAAAAAGATTTTTGGTGAGAAAACGTAGCTGCTTTTCTCCGTCTTCTTTAATATGGAGGTGCTTAGCATTAGTAGCAGAGTGCGTTATCAACTCACTGCAAATGTCATATTGCTGCACAGTGAAACATAGTCAAAGGAAATTACACTTTGCCACCAAAGCTAAACAGTTTGTAAAAAATGAAAGAAAAACATATTTTTTAAGAATAATATTTTATTTAAAAATAAAATGTTTTAATTACAATAACCTGGCAATGTATTTATAGTGTTCATTACTATTTGAAAGTAATGAAAGAAGGAAAATGACAGAAGCCACTAAATATGGATTCTTTAAGCATATTGTCACAACCCAGGCTTTATCCTCAAAACTCCTGCTTTTAGCTACAGGAATTCTCCCTCAGGATTGTCAGGGTGAAGGGCTTCTCATTGCCTGGAAGTTATACCAGGATCATCAGCAGGAGCATCAGGAACACGTGATCAGCATAACCAGTACAATCTGCTCTTCAGTGGGCTTGAAAAGGCCAGAGAGACCAGTCCTACCTGCAGATCTCATCCAGTACATCTACCCCCTTCTTCTAGGATAGCAGCATCAGTTCAGGATGCAGATCCGATCCGGTTCTAAAATTCCATTTCATGGAATAGCAGCAGAGGTTCAGAATAAAAAGTTATTACAGCCCAGTAAAAATAATAAAAGTCCTACGTCGAAATGAAACATACCGTGCATATGTGCCCCGAGCAGAAGATAATCTTCATTCCATGGGTCTCCTTTTTTATACATTTCTCCCATACAATAAAACTATGGTACATTTACAGTACATATGTCAGCCGAGCACCAATCAGCAGTGGATCACTTCCTAAGACAAACACAAGTGGGCCAACTCTGTCTCCAAGGACCTTGTGCCAGTATGTCTCCTTCCCCACCAAGCAGCTAACATATACCTTAGCTATCAGCTATCTCCAGGCAGGATTTTGGCATAGCAGGGCTTGATTAGGTAGTGTGACTGCTGGAGAGTGTCTGAGTGAGGGGTTGGTGTTAAACCTGAGTAGGGGAATATTTTTATTAGCTTAATACAATAATTGCACCCTAAAACACACTCTACACACAAAATAATGGCCCTAAAAATGGAAAAAGACCCAGAACCCTCTAGGCTCAAATTATCTGGTGGAAGGGGACCTTAAGGGTCCAGGGCATACAACCAGAGCTTGGGGAAAGGCATCCAACAACATAACAAATCAGGAAGAGGTATAGTCTTTCACAAGGTCCTTATTCCCATTATAATATCCATTTGATTCAACTGGCAAGGGCACTAATGTCCATAAGGATCCAGTGGCCAGACTCAAAAGTCTAAGTGTCCTGGAGTTAGTGACAGGGTAAGGGGAGTCCCACTCTGGTTCCAAAAAGCTGGTTGTGACACATATTAACAAAAAAATCACATGGAATCATAACATAAGAATAACTAGGCGCCCGAGTTTGTCAGCAATATCCAGAGGAGCTTGTCAACGTTCCTCTGGATGGGAAGGCATTGGGTCTCTGCGGTGTGGCAAGTCTGCCTTTGGTGGAGGGTGGGCCGCCTTCAGTACCTGCAGAGATACCTATATTTAGATCCCTCTTCGTAGTGGTGTGCACTGGCATCCAGCTTTTATTGCCATACCTGGGGTATGCCCGGCAATTATTTCTCATTAGGCTAGAGGGGTTTGGGAGAGACCTCTCTGTGTTGCTGACATACTGCCAGGAAACTCTGCAGGCCTGGAGCATGGTCTCCGTGACCAGGGAAGGTGTGCCTTTGGCCGATGAATGTTTACTGAGCCCCTATTATATAATCCAGCAGTGTGGGCTATGTTGTTACTGTCTCCCAGTATCATCCGCCGCCTTAGTCAGGCACGGTTGTCACGAGTCGGGGATCTCCTGGACTACGAGCATTCTAATTGTGTGTCACCAGAGGAGCTTGTGCTCCGTTTGGGATATGTGACTCCCAAAGTTCCAGGGCGCTTGCTCCAGGAGATTAAGAATGCCATTTCCCCCGACTCTTGCTGTCACGACCCACTCTCTGGATGGGGTCTGCTGACCGGATTTGGGTTACTCTGGACCGGAGCCGTTTTGATTACAGGAACATCATGTCTCAGCCCTTGGTTTAGACTGAGCAATATTGACAGTAAGTCTGACGAATCTTACTGCAAGCATATGTCCCCGGGTAAATAATACATCTACACACCACGTCTTGATGAAAATTATGAACAACGTTTTATTTTGGAACAACATATTTAAAACATTTCACACACAGTGGAGGGAGTGGATCAACCTTTCCCCTTTCTCTGGCCAATAGGGTAACCTCTAGAGTAACCTTATTACCTCTGTCCAATGTAACAGAGGTAGGCTATGGGAACCAACAGACCCCTCCCCTGGGCCAACCCCAGGCGTGGCCACCAAGCTCATTCTGACCCAGACTGTCCCAGGGGAAACTTCCTGTTTGCTCCTAGGCCCCCCCATTGTTATCTAGGTGCCTGGCTGTCTGGCAAATCTCTTTGTTTAGGTCCTGGCGACACCCTGTGAGGTTTATCTTGTTTAGGATAACCCCATTTGGCTCAGCTCCTGCCTCAGTGTTTACCTACTGGGGGATGGTTAACTAAATACAATCCCTCCATAATACAATATACAACCTTATACTGTAATTAATCATTACAACCCAAACCTTTTGTTCTTCCACATGGCAACAGCATGTGGAAGATAACCCAGCCCAAAATGGCCACTGCTGCCAGTCACAAAATGGCCCCAGCATAGTTCACACCAAATCCAATATGGCCCCTGGGCGATTCATGACAACACCTCCCCCAGCGTGGCAGGGAACATCCATGCCCCTAGGATTTTCCCAGCTACGCTGATAGTCATGACTCTTCTGGATTGGCTAGACCATCTGCACTCTCTCCACGTTCCAGTCCTTTAGAAAACAGTCCCAAAGTGCAGAGTAACAACCTCCCCCAGCCCTTGGCCTTGCTCCCACTGTATAGAGCAAATTGCTCTTCCCATGCAACCCCCACCCAAATATTTCAGGATCCCATCTCTCTCTTTTTGGCAGCAGCATGGAAGTCACCCCACAGCTGGGCTGGGGTTTCTAAAACAGTCTATGGGCCTATGGGACTACAAAGGGACAGCTCCTCTTGGCTTTCTTCCTCTGGTCCCGCTGTTTCCGTTGCAGCTTGGGGAGCTACGCTGCTCCCACCCAAGCTGTGCTTACACTCCTCTGACTTGGCTGGGGGGCTATGCTGCTCCCATCCAGCTGAAGTGCCGGACTCCTCCATTGCCCGGGGTTGAGCAACTTTATCCCAGTCCTCTATGTTGAACTGGATCTTTGGAGTGGTGTCTGTTCCAGTGGGCCCCTGGACAATGGTTATCCAGGGTATCTCCCCACTTGGTACACCCTCTTTCATGGTGCCACTCTGCACCCATAATGCTTTTGCCAAGGCTGGCATGCTTGCTGCCCCGGCCTGGCTCTTTGTGCCCCTGGCACACTCTTGCTGTGTGAGGTCAGGTTCCCTGTAGCCAGAAACCAATTCCTTTCCCTCCCCACAGTGTCTTAAACAACCCTCCTGGGCTCTGTGCTTCACTAGCACCTCTGGGAACAACTCCCCTGGGGTGTCAGGGTGCAGACAGTGGTTATCTGATGCAGGCTGGGGAATCTCATCATTCCCACCCAGCCTGGCCTCTAAGGCTCCCTTCCCACCGTCAATCACATAATCATCCCGAGCCTCTGGCTCCATTAACAGTTCTGGCCAACACACTTTGCCTAGAACTCCTGAGGGCAGACTTAACTTATCTGGCCCTAGCTTGTGAGCAGTTCCCACTTCCTCTGGGATTAAATCTTTTGGGGTATCAGGGGGCAGACATGGATTATCTGACCCCACCCAGGGAACATTCCACTGGGTCTCTGGCTCTTTGGGCTGGTGACTAGGCCCTGACACAGTTGCTGCATGTTCCAGGGGCAAACATTCTCCATCCCCAGGAGTTGGCAAAGGAACAGTGTTTACCCCTTCCCACTCCTCACTTTGTTTACCATCTATAAAAGCCTCTCCCCAGTTCCAGTGAACATACTCCCTCTGGTACATACCGTCTGAGTTGTAAAAATACTTCTTGGGTATCGCATCACACAATTGAACATACTCAGCCTCCAGTTGCTGCTCTTGCCGAACCAGGGGTTCCAGCAAAGGAGCCTCCGGGAACCATGGTTCCAGTCCCAGACCCCGGCAGCGTTCAACAAACACGTTATTATGCCTCCTTGCAGTTCCCATGCCACATTCCGGATCACCATTCAGAATCTCACCGACCCCATATTCTAGATCCAAACGAAAATAGAGATCCTCTCTCCGGCCACCCAAGGACTCTATCCTGGCAAGGTACTGTTCCTCCAAGTCCATCTCTTTCTCTACCAGTTCCTCCAACCAGCTTGCCAGCTCATGGCCATGCCATACTTGCATGAATGCCATCCATTGATTTAGCAGGAGTAGTCTGTAGTCCTCTGCTTCCCTCTGCTCCATTTTCTGGTCCTTCTCAGAGTACCCCACCACTATGCCACCAATTGTCACGACCCACTCTCTGGCTGGGGTCTGCTGACCGGATTTGGGTTACTCTGGACCGGAGCCGTTTTGATTACAGGATCATGATGTCTGAATCTTACTGCAAGCATATGTCCCCGGGTAAATAATACATCTACACACCACGTCTTGATGAAAATTATGAACAACGTTTTATTATGGAACAACAAATTTAAAATATTTCACACACACACAGTGGAGGGAGTGGATCAACCTTTCCCCTTTCTCTGACCAAAAGGGTAACCTCTAGAGTAACCTAATTACCTCTGTCCAAGGTAACACAGGTAGGCTATGGAAACCACCAGACCCCTCCCCTGGGCCAACCCCAGGCGTGGCCACCAAGCTCATTCTGACCCAGGCTGTCCCAGGGGAAACTTCCTGTTTGCTCCTAGGCCCCCCCATTGTTATCTAGGTGCCTGGCTGTCTGGCAAATCTCTTTGTTTAGGTCCTGGCGACACCCTGTGAGGTTTATCTTGTTTAGGATAACCCCATTTGGCTCAGCTCCTGCCTCAGTGTTTACCTACTGGGGGATGGTTAACTAAATACAATCCATAATACAATATACAACCTTATACTGTAATTAATAATTACAACCCAAACCTTTTGTTCTTCCACATGGCAACAGCATGTGAAAGATAACCCAGCCCAAAATGGCCACTGCTGCCAGTCACAAAATGGCCCCAGCATAGTTCACACCAAATCCAATATGGCCCCTGGGTGATTCATGACACTTGCACCTTCCTTCACGGGGCTTTGCAAGCTGGAGTGCCACATGCACCTTCCAATACCCCTGCTCTGGCTGTTTGCATTGGACACAACCCCCGTGTTTCCCCTCAGGCTCCTCCCCAAGCTCTTGAGGTTGAGGGACATACCCTCGGCATGCTTTCGTGGAGTGCCCGGGAAGAGTATGTATTCTCTCAGGCAGTTCCATGGTGTAATGGTTAGCACTCTGGACTTTGAATCCAGTGATCCAAGTTCAAATCTCAGTGGAACCTCAGGAAATCTCTTCTGGGCTTGTTGAAATAGACAGACATACACTGCTGAATCTGAATATGAACATGTACACTGCTGAATCTGAATATGAACATATATTGATTCTTTTAATTTAGGTTGCAAGTATCCAGTCTAATAAAACAAGGCATACACATATAAGCCATATCATTATACTTCTACATTGCAAAATAAAACAAATGCTTTTTCACTTGTGTTTGCTGCCAGGATGTTCACATAATGATAGTGTTCAAAGCAAGGGAAACTGGTAAGTGCTTTATTCTCCTTCATTAAACAGTTGTTCATTAAGCAAAATGCTTAAGAAGAACATAACAAAAGAAATAATTTATACATGGAGTTATTTCTTGCTACTACTTTGTTTGTACTAGTGTGGGTATAGTAAACTAATGTCAAATCCTCAAGTGTTTTCAGACCTGGGGACTTTTGTAATTCTGAAACATGTATTTTTTAATAATATATCCCTTTAAATGGATGGGGAACATGGAGCTAGGAGGCCAAATGTGTGCTTTAGCAAGATACTATAAGGCCATTGGTATGTTTCAGTCTTGTAATGAATATATTAGTCAGACTATGTTACCATGTAGCTTACCAAAATATTGTACCACCCCCACCAACATTACATAACTCTTGTATTTTGGAATAAATGTAGGTATGATGCGCAAGGCGTGTGGGGTCGTAGGGATGAGCGCCTACACCGCTCATCTCCAAAAGCGCAAGGAGTGCCTTTGGCGCTCCTTGCCTGGCCGTAACCGCGGCCCTCGCTTTGAGAGGACCGCGGTTGCGGCTGCAACTGCAGCCCTAAAATGGAAGGAGGAGAAGGTATGAAGAAGGGCATTTGCTGACTTTTTGGTTCATTCACATCTGGCACTATTTGGTTCATTCCTTCTGCCCCACACATGCTCAGTAGCTGGTAAGAGCTTCTTGTCTTGCTCCCTCATATCTTGTTGCATAATTCACAAATACTGTATGTGAACTGCTGCCTAATCTACAGTGCTCAGTTATTCAACTTTATTAGTAAAGGATGCAATTCTTTTATTGCAGACATCCACTGACAATGTTTGAAAACGTCTTTGGACTAAAATTACTTGATATTGTATTTGAAAATGTTAATTTTCACAACTTTTGAATTTGGCCTTGAGACTTAGAGGATGAATTGTTGAATTATTACTGAACACGATTCATAATCACTCTGTAGACCACACCTGCTGACAGTTTGAAGAATGCTTTCTGGAAATGTAAATCGACCTCTCTAGGGCCCAAGCCGTGCCCCATAATGGGAGAAATAGGATTTCATTACCATCGACATATTACCTTACAAATAGCTTAAGTTTCAAACTATGACTGCATGCTATCAATAAATCTTTACACACTATACTGTATTATGGTATCACCCCATGCACAATAACCTGTAAGACAATTTCATATTACTTTGCTTGTTTTATATATTTTACAGTTTACACATTTTGTGAAAGCGTGAATTACAAAACAATAATTCAGGCAATGTAAAAAATACTTGTTCTTTATCGAGGTCAAATTATATCTTGTGCATAAAGTAACTGTGCAATATATGCAGCACACTGGTAAATAGTTTTTTTTAGAACTAGTAAATTATATAAGGATTAAAAGCCATTTAGGACATACACATTCCAGCAACATATACTATGTTTTCATCGTTTTGAATGCAAATAGAACTTCATTATTATTCATTTTTTTTAGATAGCCTAGGTCAGTCTGCTAGGATGGTATAATCCTCCGCTCCTGGACATTATCTTTCATATGAGAGAGAGAAGTCCAACAAAACTATAACAAGCACACTCACAAAACAAATTATACTATAAAATCTAATATGTATTATTTAATTAAGTGGTAAAATATTACCAAAAAAGAATATTGGCACATGCAATATGTTTTGCTTATTTTGTGGTATCTAACAGATATTATACTTTCTAATGTATGACACCAATTTGTGGTCTCCAAAATTAGTTTCAACATAACATAAAAAATGTGTGTATATATATATATAAATAAATATGACACACAAAAATGACACATTACTAGTATTGTAAAACATAGCATGTTACAAAAAAGGGTGGAGAAAAAAGGAAAGAGTAGAATTGATTCAACTAATCGTTTATATCATGGATGCTATACAATGGCAAAGTCTATGACCAGACATAAAGGTGTCTTTCCTTTTTTCTCACGTTTTTCATAACACTATATATTTACACTGCTGGCCATAACTCTAGTTCCTTTGATATATATTATTTACCTAATTACGGTGAGTGTATTCAATCTACTCTTACATATCTTTTTATGTGATTATTGGAATTATTATATCCCTCTAATAGTATTACAGTCCCTCCTTTCTTTAAAACATGTGGCATGCAAAATTTAACTAAGGTTTTCTTTTTTCAGTAGTGCCACTGGTTTCATGTCAAATAACATGAAAAACTTGAATGTACCAATAGATTTTTTTGATTAGTTCATTAGATTTAATTGAGGCACCTAGGTGTCTATAAAAACAGTAATTATAATAATGATAAACTTGATTGTATAGCCACTTAAAATGTGTTCTCTCTATCTTTTTTTAATCTTTAAGGGAGGCATCTTCACTATCTGGTTATTTTAAAAGACTGCCAATCTGGTTCTTTCAATAGGACTGAATAGAGGAGCAAGTACCCATAGGATAACCCTCTTCATTAGCCTGGAAGTAAACTAGCCATCCAAGAGGGAAGCACTCAAGACACAAGCAGCATATTCTAATTTTCCAGTTTTCTCTAAAATACTTCACACTTCCATAATTAACAAACATGTGAAATTATTTGTCACACCTTAAGTACATGGTTTTATAATTAATTAATTACTGGTTACAACCGACCTTTCTTCTTTGACTGTAGTTGGAAAACAAAAAGATAATTATTATCTATATTTGACAGTTATACAGATCACTTTGTTTATAGGTAAAAACATAGGCCAAGAAAACACAGTGAAGTTGTTGATTACATGAAGATAACATGATGTACAATAACTTTTCTGTTGAGGAAATTAAGTTATTCACAAAGAATGATAACAGTGGAGGAAGGAGGATGGCAGAATTAAAAGAAAAAAAGGAACAGTCACCATTTATCTATCATTGTGACATATCACTTTCATTTTCAAACCCACCAAAAGATATAATATACTAAAAAGTAAGTGTGAAAAGGACAGAAGAAAAATATCAAAAGTGCAGTTCCCCAAGGAGAAAAACGGAACTGATTGTAGTGACATGAAGAACTAATAACTTTTTAAGAAAGGTTTTCAAAATTGATGTATTTTTTATTTTATTTGACATTGCCTACGGAAATGCAGTTACTTGTACTGCTATAAAGGCTTTATGTAGACCCAACAGACACCTTTGCAGGTGACTGTTATTTTCACACAGATTTGGATTTGGCTGCTGTAAGTCATACTTTTTGTGACCAGGCAATATCAGAGGTCGTCAACCTTTCCATACCTACCACCCACTTTTGATGGTAAAATTTCCTTCCTGTCCACCGGTGCTGCCGTAACTCAATTTAACCTTCGAATGTCTGATCTCTACATACATCATACAACCCTATCTATGTATCGCCTTACTAGCTAGTGAGCCGGTTCTGACTGCTGTCACTAGACTCACTCACCATAAAATATGCAAAGATGGTATCACTGAAGGGGTGGAGCCAACCACAGGGCAGGGTCCACTTGCTACATGACTTACGATTATTACATTATCAGGAAAGGAGCACTTTATTACGCAAATAACGAGTAATACATATTACTGTACAGCACAGAAACTCTACTATCAATAAAATCCAATTATATTTTCACAATTTAAATAACTATATATATATAAATATATATATATATATATATATATATATATATATATATATAAAACAGAGAAGCAATTTACATATAGTATATTGCTGAAAATAGAAGCGCTCTATAGTATACCTACTGTGTTTACATAAAATAGTCATAAAAAATGGATAAATCCAACAATAGAGTGTTCCATGTATAGTTCATGTATGAACTATATAGATATGTCTACATACAGTTCCTCCAGAGAAATGTCCGTCCATATAAGTCCAGAGCCACAATGTAAATGCCAGAGGTGTGCAGCTTCTTCTCAGGACACCGTTCCCACCGTCTCCAGGTAACTAGTAGAGATGATAAGAAGGGTAGGGGAAAGACAGCGCGCCACCTCCTAGTGCAATATGAGTGTAGAATAATCACGTCAAAACATCAATCATATAGTGTTTTACTCACATGTGATAACCCCAAAGTTATGAGGTATCTGTATGGATTAAAAGGGGTAGCTCTGGAAGTACCCGATGTCCAATCCTCAGATCTCAAGATCAGGAAGTGTCCATAGCTGGAGAGAGACATGTAATGTGTCTGTATAGCCACCAGAGGGCATTCAAATAGAGTGAGAGTTTATGAATCCGGAAGTGCTGGGATTGCTATGTTGATCACGTGATGTTATCATACGAGTCACATGATGCACGTCACATGCAGCGATGCCATTTTGGATGCACTTCCTGATTGTTAGAACAATGGCGGGTATATAAACCTCTTTGGGAGAGCAGAAAGGGTTTGATGTTGGTAAGTGCTGATATGAGCAGTACTTATATACATGTTTATATACTGTTTATGTTTTTATATCACTGAGGAAGCCTTTTTGGCGAAACGTGTTTGATACTATTTTATGTTTTTAGATTATTGATTTTATTCATTTTCATTGTGCCTATCCCTATTGGCCATATACGGCATGTACTTGGGATTGTATGGTGCAATAAATATATGATAAACACACTATTTTTTGTACTAGTGTGTTTCAATTTTACCCTATAGTAGACATAAGGAGTTGGTATCATATTTTGTTCTGTAGACACTATATAATAGTGTACCCAATAGCATTGGTGATCCAACTATACCTGCTACAAAACTATCTGGATTGTATCCTGTGCCTGGGATTGAGATCTGAGGATTGGACATCGGGTACTTCCAGAGCTATCCCTTTTAATCCATAACAGATATCTCATAACTTTGAAATTATCACATGTGAGTGAAATACTATATGATTGATGTTTTGACGTTATTATACACTCATATTTCACTAGGAGGTGGCGCACTGTCTTTCCCCTACCCTTCTTATTATATATATATATATATATATATATATATATATATATATATATACATATATATATATATATATATATATATATATACACACACACACATTTACCTGTTATTTATATGTATACATATCCATTATTCTTTTAAAGGACCTTCATTTTCAAAAATATACACACTGTGAAACCTTATCAAACGCTCTCTTTCAGATACAACAAAGCAAAAAAATGCTTAGAACTGTCCTTCAAAAAAACATATGAAAGAAGTGTACATTTTTATTTATAAGTGCACATGTTGTATTCAAATGTTCTTATTATTATTTTAATTACTGTTTTTCTAACGCGCCAACATATTCCATAGAAATATAGAGCTGTTAACAAAAAAAAAATACAATATTAAACACATGGCAAAAAATTAAAGGCCCTGTCTTTGAGTTTAAAATATTACATACATGGTTCTTTTTTCAAAGCACCTTAAAGATTGAAAACTTGCAAACTTACTATCTAAGTAATGAAACAAAAGGAGAAGTAATTAAAAGGAAGAAACAAGGGCTTGCCAAGTAATTAAAAATAGAGTAGACGGTTAATTGGTGATTATGTTTTGGGGGGTATCAGCTGTGAAAATGGAGATGATAGTGCTAAGCTTGCACTATAAATGGACACAAATCATAGGTGAGTGGGTGTGGACAGGGTAGGTGGGAGGGCATGTTATATGAGTCAGGGACAGAAGAGTTCAGAGACAGAAGAGCGGCATAGTGTGAGGCTCTAGTTCTAGAAGCAAAAGAAAACAAGGCAATTGGAACCAGGAAAATGTCAGTTGGAGAGCAAATTTGCTGATTAGATGGTATGAGGCCCAGTGGCATTAGCTGAGCCTCTGCAGAAATGACTGCTCAGTCCTGATGGTAGATGATATATAGATAAATATAGCGCAATATGTCCCAATTGATAAACAATGGGAAACAATATGAAGTGAGGCTTCTACAAATTCACGAGGAGATACAGAACAAATCCATAAAATACAAGAAAAGGTTAGTTTTTATCTTTTCAAGAAAAGTAAATGTCCATTCTATGCCTCCTGTAAAATTAGAGAAAATTACCCCAAACTCCAGGAGCTTCTTATCTCCACAAATTTCACTCACAAATATTTCCAGTTTCTATATTTCTCTGTGGGTTTTCCAAAATTGGCTTACATATTTCACTTAGCCATTTATCTATATAAACCTATATATAAATAAAGATAAGGGGTTAAATAATAAAAACAGGAAAGTGGGGAGGTTAATTACCTATCCGTCTATGAAAAGCTACTTCACAATGATTTTGTCTTCTGTCAGAACCCTCTAATTCAGTGGGAAGCAGAGGCTCTCCTACTGGAGATACATTTATATTATTTCTTCCAGTTAGGAGACTATGTTAAAAGTCAAACATTCATAAAAATTAAGTATTTTAAAACATCTAAATTACTATATAACAACATTTAACAGGGGTATGTAGATTTGTTTTCAATAGACACTAATATATTATCAATTGAGTACAAGCAGGAGCTAAGATATCAAACTAAACCAATTTTCTCCCTGAATTATAAAGCTTTATTCCTAAAATTAAAATGCAGCTATTACACTCTAAATGCACGACAAGTGGTGAAAATGATGAGTACCAAACGATAAGGAGTTTCCGATAATGATTAATGTATATTGGCTCACACAGGTCTTAGCAAGCGCAACAAGTGCTGAAGCATTTTTTCCTCGCTGAAATGCGTCAAATACCAAATTCAATGAGTTTTGAAGCAGACGAGTGCCAAGGTACCACTGTATCTGTTCATATATTAGACAAGGTAAAGGATATATACTTTTCTAAGTCTATTCTTAGTCTCTAAAATAGTCAGAGACTGGTGTTTTAGGATTAATATAGCAGAACTAATGGTATATTTCGAAATTATTATTCCCAGAATGCATGGTAAAAACTGTTTTTCTCGGAATTCTGATCTGGAAGCAGGCTTTTTTTTAACTTGTTTTAGACAATCAAATGTGAACACAGATGTACTATTTTTTTTACTGTACGGTGGAGGGCTTCTATCGCTCTTTTGCCCACCATATATTAAATGATTGTTGTGGCGAACTACCTACTCATAAGGTCCACAACACAAGCTGAGATCCCGCTCCATGCTGATGATAGCCAATATACTTGAAACAGCTGTACATGGATAGGATTCTCAGATTGTGTAAAATCCAGTCTTCGCTTTACATTAAAGCTGTATAACACAGCAGGCATACGCTTAAAGGTAGCCATGTTTGAAAAGAAATGGATTGAAGAGCGAGGCATTTGTGGGCACATTTGCATGTCCCAGCTCAGCTTCCCAGAATGCAGTGTAATAACTGTTTTTCTCGGGAATTCTGAGCTGGAAGCTTTTTTAACTTGCTTTAGACATTCAAATGTGAACACAGATGTACTATTTATTTACTACTTGCTTCCAGGTAGGAGATTTCACATCTGAAACAATTTATGTTGGTAACAACTAAACAGAGAACCACTATACCTTCACCAGACATTAACATACATGTCCTGGGTTGTCAAAAGTTCTTTGAAGTCATCTCTAAGGTAAAAGTTATAATAATAGACTGAAATGCTGTATTGTTGCCATTAGTGTTTGGGGTACAGCTTCTTAACACTAGCACTGCATCAGTGGGCGATAACATATAAGACTTGTATTATGCAATATAGATGCACAAACTAAACTGTCCTTGTACCTAGCCTGTTCATTGCATACTTTATTCCTTGGAAACTAGTAACATGAATAAAGAATTAAATAAATGAGCGCAGAGTGTTGAATATTTTAGAGAGAATTTTGCATGTCTCTCATGCTCCAAGTTGCAAAGTATTATCAGTTAAAACTCATGTGCTGAGGTCCCCTTTGGCTATTCATCAAAGAAACTGGTAGAGAAGCCACAGGATCTGAACTGCTTTCTAGCTCTGGCAGTGTAATTAATAGCAGGCTACATTCATCATTCGCAATCAATACCTGGGAGGCATCCCAGGCAGGACTGAAAAACCTGCATAAGCTATCAGTGTAATAATTATGTGAATTTCGGAACACTTATTTCAGGATTGTAACTCTAGGTTGGTTGATTTTTTTTTTTTTAACCAATACTCAGAGCTGGATCAAGGGTGCGGTGACATAAATGCTACTTGAAAATGAAAACCCTTCACTTCAAGATAGCTATAGTTCACCTTTGTAAATAATTATACTCTAGTGGTAGTGTCATTACTCCAAATAGCCTTGATTTAATGGGATGGCAAGAATAATATAATGCTAAAATGTGCAGCTCTGGATGTGCTTGGAAGACAAATTTTGAGACTTTCAGGACATTTTCACAATCAGTCTAATATATAAAACACCCTCAACTTGTTTAAAAGTCTGGTAGGAAAATGTAATGTTTGCCAACAAACTACACTTGCTTTATTGTAAATATATGTCCTGCTACTCTATAAGTTATTGTGATTTTACTGTTGTTAATTTATATTTCTTGAAAGAAAAAGCCTGTAATTGCTATAAATGTTGCCAAAGTCTTATGGGACAAACTGATAACACAATTTGCTTAAAAAGGGTACTTGAAACTCTCCAAGTGTTTGCTTGGGGCCTCATTCAAATATGATTTGGCCAATTGAATAGGGTTCTATATAAGCACACAGCATATTATTTTACAGAAGTTTTTAGTTAGTGAACTTCTATCCAAAAGCAAGGTCTTCACTAACTAAACACTTCTGTACAAAAATATGCTATGAGCTTATATAGAGCCCTATTTAATTGGCCAAATCACATTTGAATGAGGCCCATGGAGTGCAGCATTGGTCAGAGATAATTAATTTATATATAGGTATAACTTATCTATCTCTCTTGATCTCTTAAGAAATAAAACTCACTGCCACCTAACATACCAAAGTGCGGTTGTACTTTATGTTCAATCTGTTGGCCATGGACCACTACTGGCCCATGAGCTTTCTTCAGGTGGTCTGTGGAACAGCTGAGATTTTGATAAAATTATAAAGCATATCTAATAAAATATTATACAAATGTAAAATCAAGCAGTACATATGTGCCAAAATATAGTATGCTATTGCCTTTAAGTATGCATGCTATTTTTAACAGATATACCAACTGTTTTTGGGAAAGTTTGTGATCCACTCCTCCAAATGTTTCCCCCCTTTGCCAAAAAAATTTCAGTGGTGTATCCAATCATATTGCTTGATACTTATTATTTAATTTTAATTCCAATTAGAAGCTTGCTTTAGAGATTACCTACACATAAAAATAATTTTCTGGTAAATAAATATAATTTGTTAATTACTAATCTGCTGCCCTTTTGAAAATAAATAAATGAAGATCATGATATCCCTGTATCTAGTAAAATGTTTTAACAGATATTAGTCTAATTCAACAGTAAATTCACTCTTTACGGGTGGTAAAAGAATAACAAAACTTCAAATTACATTTTCTCGCTTCATATTTTTACACCTCCCGGCACGAGGGACATATGGAGGGCTTTAACTTTTTGCTCCAATTACTCTATTAGATTAAACGTTACTCTCTGATTCACAAAAGCAAATCAAGATGTAATCAATATACGCTTTATATACCATGCAGACCATGTGCAGAACTCATAGGAGATGTACCTACTTACATTTGCATGCCCACTGCTAGGAGTGCCTGATTCAGTTGAGAATGCTACAAAGGTCTTAAGATATGTAACGACATGAATAACTTTTATGAGACATGTATTTTATCTCCTTTGGAAATATAAGGCACACAGTACCTGCCTTGCAGTAACAATGCTAGTTCCTTCTCTCATATTCTATTTTATCAGAGATATATACATTTTTGAAGTTGCACAATGGAGCCATGTGATACAAATTATTCATTTCAAAATGGCACAGGCTAGGTCATAGTTAGTTTATTCAGTCTATTATAAAATAGTTATATTAATTGGCACTGTCATTTTTTGTGTTATAGTACTCCAACTTCCCAGGCAGAATGCAAATTTTATACTGTTCAAAAAAAGTAATGCACTGCCTGCAATAAAAATGGTTTGAAAATAAAAAGGATACTGTTTCCCTGCCAGACTTCACATCTTTAATTAAACATTCATATCTAAGACTAGTCTAGATGTGTTTTTTCCCAAGATGTAATGATGTTTCTTCCTGTGAAGAAGAAATGTCTAATGTTGAAACACGCTTTGACCTTTTCCAGATTAATCATATAATTATAGCTAATAAAAAAAGCTTAAAATATTGAGGATAAGAAGGAGAAAATGACTACACAAGACAAAATGACTTCCTAATTGGCAAAGCATATGGCACATTGCCACTTCCCTCTACCTATGGGTAAAAATGTAAACCAAAGGAAAGTTGATTACATCCTTTACAGGAAAGGGTATCTTATTCTTTCCTTTAATTTTCACTACATTAAACTAGTAAACATAACTCTCATCAGGCTATATGACAGGGCTTTTAATCTTTCTCAAGGACCATTTGAAAATTATAGTTTGTTTTCGCTAGTTACTTGAATACTATGAAGGGTCTTAGCAATGCATACTGTATAATTACTTTTCTGTTTGTTGTTCATAATAATGTGGCAAGGTGTTATATGAGAATATTTAGATAGTAAAATGTACTTTTACTTCAGTACTGACAATGGACATTTATGAATCACTTTTCTAGACCCACTTGCTCTATGTACATTTACAACTGTACAAATTGACTATATATACATATATATATATATATATATATATATATATATATATATATATATATATATATTTATATATATATATATATATATATATAACCACAGATAGGCAAATCTTCATAGTTTCACAAGTGGCAAACTTAACCAATCTGTGTATAGGAAACCTACAGACACATGCAGTTACCTCCACAACTCTAGTTTCCACCCCTCCCACACTAAACAAGGGATCATTCATAGTCAAGCCATCAGATACAACCACACATATTCAAACACTGAGGACCGTGATAAACACTTAAATACACTGTCTGACTCCTTCAGACAGAAGGGTTACAAACCCGGTATTATCTCTCAGCAAGTAACCTCTGCCATCAGAACACCCCGGGAACACCTGTTGCAATACAAAACTAAAGACTTCACGTACATCACTGGTAACCCCATACCATCAGTCTCTAGAAGGAATACGCAAAATATTTAAGGATTTAAAACCACAACTACAGAGGACACATAATTGAAACATATATTTCCCAAACCATCCATTCTTGCATTTAGGCAGCCACCAAATTTAAGGCAAACATTGGTGAACAGAAGATTGGCCAATGAACAGAGAAAATTACACCAAACTAAATTTGCTGCAAACTAAGTCAACATATCTGCAAACAGGACACAGCCACGCTGAACAACAAGAGCTATAACATCAGAGGGTCATATTCATGCACATCCTCCAATGTAGTGTACATAATTCAATGTACAGTATGTGAAAGGGTGCTATATTGGGGAAACCAGCCAGAAACTGCACATGAAAATGAACCTACACAGAAGCTCCATCAAAAAGCACAATGAGGACAGTTACTTTACCCCAGTTGGGTACCATTTCACCCAGAAGAATCCCCCCATCCAGAACATCAAAATCAAAATAGTCAAAGGGAATTTCAGAACTATCCAACAGCTGAAAACTTTCTAATTCAAAATGATTCAATTTTTTAATACAAAGGATATTCGGCTTAATATTGATTTAGGTTTTCTATCCCACTATCTAAATGTCTTATAATTCATACACATACCACATACCCCCCCCCCCCCCCCCTCCAATTGCTGTTCTAATCCACAAACTGTGGTGACATTTATTGCTCTTAATAATTTGCTCTGCTATGTTCTTATCTAAAGACTGATCTACAGACTTACCGTATTGGTCCGAATGTAAGCCGCACCTTTTTTACGTTTTTTGCGCTTGCGAGTTATAGGTGCGGCTTATATTTGCGACCGTGAAAAAATGATTTTGCGAGATTTGCGAGATTGTGAGTTACGTGTGTGCGGCTTATAATCGGGATCGTAAAATTACTGCCGATTTGCGTACATGAGACTACAGTGTTGCAACTGAATAGCGATTTACGGTTTTAGTGATTCTAGCATCCTGTAAGGCCTGTAACCTGCAAAAGAAGTTACAGTACATGTTAGAAAGCCTGTTTCTTGCAATGGCTGTTCACTTGGAGAGAAAAGCATCAACAAGCCTAGGAATGAGGCGTAGTTATAATGCAAGTTTCAAAATTGCAGTTGTTAATTATGCAACAAGCAACAGAGAGGCTGGAAAAAAATATGGATTGGATGAATCTAATGTGCGACATTAAATTGCCTCAGAGAAGAAATTGAAAAATTCAGTTTCCACCAGAAAATCTTTCAGGGGACCAAAACATGGCAAATATCCAGAACTTGAAGCTGGGGTTTATTCCTACATTCAAGGTATGAGAAAAGATGGGATGCCAATTTCACGTGAAGTAATCCAGCTGAAAGCCTTAGAAATTGCAAAGACCTTAAAAATAAATGAGAGGGAATTTCGTGCAAGCATTGGTTGGTGCCGTCGTTTTATGCAGAGAAAGGATCTCGCTCTTCGACGAAGCACTTCATTGGCACAGAAACTGCCGGCAGATTTTGAGGAGAAACTGACTAGTTACCAGCGGTATGTCATCCAATTGCGGCAGCGTCACTCATACCCATTAGACCAGATGGGCAATGCTGACGAGACCCCCGTATTTTTTGACATGCCAAGCAATACGACAGTAGACCAAAAAGGGGCAAAATGTGTAATTTTAAGAACAACCAGCAATAAAAAACTCAGAGTAACGGTGATGTTAGCTGTTACTGCTGACCGAGGAAAGTTACCCCCCTATGTTATTCTGAAGCGAAAAACTTTGCCCAAAGAAAGCATTCCTGAGGGCTTAGTGATTCGTTGCCAGGAAAAAGGCTGGATGACAATGGAACTGATGGTTGACTGGTTGTCTGTAGTTTGGAATTGCAGACCTGGAGCACTGCTCATTAAGAGAGCCATGCTAGTATTGGATGCTTTTAAGGGTCATCTCACTCCTGAAGTGAAGAATAAAGTTGCTGCACAGAAGACAGATCTTGTTGTTATACCTGGTGGCATGACTTCAAAGCTACAAGTGCTTGATGTCATTGTGAACAAGCCGTTCAAAGACAACCTTCGCAAGCAGTATTCAGATTGGCTTCGGGAAGGGGATCATGCTCTTACACCATCTGGCAAGATTAAGAAGCCGTCAGTGACACTCCTGTGCCAAAGGATTATAACTTCATGGTCAAGTATTTCATCTAACTCCATCATCAGAGGGTTCAGAAAATGCTGCGTGTCCAATGCATTGGATGGTAGCGAGGACAACTTGCTATGGGAGTAGAATGAAGAAAACAGTGACAGTGATGAAGTGAATACCGATGACAAAGTCAGTAGTGACACCAGTGATGACTGTGAATAGTAAAAAGTTTACTTGTTACCTTACTTGTTACCTTATGTTTCATGTTACCTTAACTTTCTGTTGATGTTACCGTAATATTGACAACCTGCCTAAAGAGTTACAGTATAATGTTTTCCAAATACTGGATACCGTATATGGTACAGTATATGTTAAAATAAAATCACGATTTTATTCCCTAAATCTAACTGACTTTTGTATTTTTCTCTCCAATTTAAAGGGTGCGGCTTATATGTGAGTACTATCTTTTTTCTGTTTTTTCCCCTTGAATTTTACATGTGCGGCTCATATGCGGGTGCGGCTTATATTCGGACCAATGCTGGTCGGTTTCTCACTAATCTCTGCCCAATTAATCCCCTCCATTTTCCCCCTCTATTTTCTGTCCATCTTTTTACCTCTCTGCCTATTTTTATCAGTATTGCTTCTGACTTGATAAAGAGAGGTTCATCTCTCGAAGGCTTGCCGCTATATTATGAATACGTTTGTCCAATAAAAAAGATATCACTATATACTGCAATACTCTGATTATTCATTACTGGACACTCATGGCTGCCTCAATATTTATATATATATATATATATATATATATATATATATATATATATATATATATATATATATATATATATATATATATAAAAATATATATATATATATATATATATAAAAAAAAAAAATATATATATATATATATATATATATATAGTCATATTCATGCACATCCTCCAATGTGGTTTTTACATAATACAATGTGTGTGGGAGGGGGGCGTTAGAAAACTAGGGGCTAGGGAAAACCCCAGTTGGACGCCATTTTACCAAGAATAATAATTCCACCCAAAACCTGAAAATCAAAATACTCAGAGGAAATTTCAAAACCATACAGGAAAGAAAGACATTTGAAATTAAAATGCTAAAAATGCATAATTTATTATAGACATGGGATTTCTCTCATACTAACAACATTTCTTGTGACCCTCCAACATTCCTGCTCATGTTTTTTTTTTCTTTCTCTTTCTGTTTTATTGTTGTTGTTCTTCTACTCCTTAATATGTGAGGATATTTACAGCCCTTTGAATTATTCTGGTTTTCACTTCTCTAAAACCTTATGCAGACATACACACTTGACGGAATAGAACCTTATTCATGATGCCTGTCACTTTGAATTCCTTTCTTGCTCTGCTAAAATCAGTATTGCTTTTGACTTGATAAAGAGAGTTGTTGCTCTCAAAAGCTTGTCATTATTATGAATACTAGTAACTTGGCAGTCATAAATGACGGCATCATATGTTATCTTCAATTTTCTTTGCTGTATCTCTCTTTGTGTGTGCCCGCTGTCTCCTGTCTCTCTCTGTGCACCCTTTCTCCTGTCTCTCCCTCTCTCCTGTCTCTCTCCCTGCACCCGCTCTCTCCTCTTGCTTTCTCTGTGCACCCTCTCTCTCTGTGCACCCTCTCTCTCTGTGCACCCTCTCTCTCTGTGAGCCCTCTCTCTCTGTGAGCCCTCTCTCTCTGCACCCTCTCTCTGTGCGCACTCTCTCTCTCTCTGCACCCTCTCTCTCTCTCTCTGCACCCTCTCTCTCTCTCTGCACCCTCTCTCTCTCTCTCTGCACCCTCTCTCTCTCTCTCTGCACCCTCTCTCTCTCTCTCTGCACCCTCTCTCTCTCTCTCTCTCTCTGCACTCTCTCTCTCTCTCTCTGTGCGCCCCCTCTCTATCTCTGTGTGCCCTCTCCTCTCTCTTTCTCTTGGTGCGCCATCTGTCTCCGGCCTCTCTCTGTGCACCCTCTCTTTCCTCTCGCTTTCTCTGTGCACCCCCTCTCTCCTGTCTCTCCGTCTGTGCACCCGCTTTCCGCTCTCTGCCTCTGAGCCCTCTCTCTACTGTCTCTCCCTCTCTGTACACCCTCTCTCTCCTATCTCTCCCTATCTGTGCACTCTCTCTCTCCCTCTCTGTACGCTCTCTCTCTCGCTATGTACGCCCTCTCTCTCGCTCTCTGTCATATCTCTCTCTCTCTCTGTGCGCCCTCTCTCTCTCTCTCACTCTGTGAGCCCTCTTTCTCTCTGTATGCCCTCTATCTCTCTCTATGCGCCATCTCTCTCTCTATGGGCCCTCTCTCTCGCTGTGTGCCCTCTCTTTCTCTATAGCCCCCCCTCTCTCTGTGTGCCCTCTCTGTCGCCTCTCTGTCTCTCTCTTTGAATCTACATCTTGCCATTTCATATGCCTCTGTATGCTTTGCTATTAGTGAAAAAGTACAATATATACAGTGGATATAAAAAGTCTACACCCCTGTTAAAATGTCAGGTTTCTGTGCTGTAAAAGAATTAGACAAATATAAATCATTTCAGAACTTTTTCCACCTTTAATGTGACCTATAAACTATACAACTCAATTGAAAAACAAACTGAAATCTTTTAGGTGGAGGGAAGAAAAAGAAAAAAGAAAAATAATGTGGTTGCATAAGTCTGCATACCATCTTATAACTGGGGATGTAGCTGTGTTCAGAATTAAGCAATCACATTCCAAATTGTGTTAAATAGGAGTCAGCATACACCTGCCATCATTTAAAGTTCCTCTGATTAACCCCAAATAAAGTTCAGCTGCTCTAGGTGGTCTTTCCTGAAATGTTCTTAGTCGCATCCCACAGCAAAAGCCATGGTCCACAGAGAGCTTCCAAAGCATCAGAGGGATCTCATTGTTAAAAGGTATCAGTCAGGAGAAGGGTACAAAAGAATTTCCAAGGTATTAGATATACCATGGAACACAGTGAAGACAGTCATCATCAAGTGGAGAATATATGGCACAACAGTGACATTACCAAGAACTGGAGCTCCCTCCAAAATTGATGAAAAGATGAGAAGAAAACTGGTCTGGGAGGCTACCAAGAGGCCTACAGCAACATTAAAGGAGCTGCAGGAATATCTGGCAAGTACTGGCTGTGTGCTACATGTGACAACAATCTCCCGTATTCTTCATATGTCTGGGCTATGGGGTAGAGTGGCAAGATGAAAGCCTTTTCTTATGAAGAAAAACATCCAAGCCAGACTACATTTTGCAAAAACACATCTGAAGTCTCCCAAAAGCATGTGGGAAAAGGTGTTATGGTCTGATGAAACCAAGGATGAACTTTTTGGACATAATTCCAAAAGATATGTTTGGCGCAAAAACAACACTGCACATCACCAAAAGAACACCATACCCACAGTGAAGCATGGTGGTGGCAGCATCATGCTTTGGGGCTGTTTTTCTTCAGCTGGAACAGGGGCCTTAATATAGAGGGAATTATGAACAGTTCCAAATACCAGTCAATATTGGCACAAAACCTTCAGGCTTCTGCTAGAAAGCTGAACATGAAGAGAAACTTCATCTTTCAGCATGACAACGACCCAAAGCATACATCCAAATCAACAAAGGAATGGCTTCACCAGAAGAAGATTAAAGTTTTGGAATGGCCCAGACAGAGCCCAGACCTGAATCCGATTGAAAATCTGTGGGGTGATCTGAAGAGGGCTGTGCACAGGAGATGCCCTCGCAATCTGACAGATTTGGAGTGTTTTTGCAAAGAAGAGTGGGCAAATCTTGCCAAGTCAAAATGTGCCATGCTGATAGACTCATACCCAAAAAGACTGAGTGCTGTAATAAAAATCAAAAGGTGCTTCAACAAACTATTAATGTAAGGGTGTGCAGACTTATGCAACCATATTATTTTATTTTTATATGTTTTCTTCCCTCCACCTAAAAGATTTCAGTTTGTTTTTCAATTGAGTTGTACAGTTTATAGGTCACATTAAAGGTGGAAAAAGTTCTGAAATGATTTATCTTTGTCTCATTTTTTTTACAGCACAGAAACCTGACATTTTAACAGGGGTGTGTAGACTTTTTATATCCACTGTATTTATACTAAGCACCCCTGGTTCTAATTAGTATTACTGGTCTGTGCAGCTCATTAAGTATTTTGGCGATACAGGGAATGGTTAGTAGCAGCCTAAAATCATTAACTTCAAACGCTCACAATTGTATTAAATTAGCAGCAATTTTTCACTTCCTATTTGACAGTGCAGAGCACCTATTGTGTCACCGTTGTACCTATACGACATGGAATAAATATATATATATATATATATATATATATATATATATATATATATATATATATATATATATATATCTCCTCTTGAAAGTGTGTTTTCTTTTACAAATCAGTGGGCATATTCCTCAATGAACTTTACTGAGTGTAAAATTGCATTTTGAAGCTTGTCCAGGTATAGTCTGATGGAATGGGTTAATGAATTACATATAAAGGTATGGCATTAGACAATTCATGTATGGAGTGGTGGGAGCAAGGAAAGCGGGTGTCTAGTATTAATGAAACACAGAAAACAAGACTTATCTAACACTATAATTTTATTTAATATCTGTTGATTTTATCTTTTATATTACGGCAACAGTGTGCACAGATTTTAAAACTACATTTCAATGAAAGTTAAGTGTTTCACTTGCTTATGTTTCATGAATAGTTAAAGCTTAGAGGAAGAATTGCCGGATTTGCTTTTGATATTAATCTCTCTCAAGATATCTTTCTCAGCACTTTATGAAGAGCACATAAAGCTGTGGCCAGAGGGAAATTAATAAGCATTGCCTCATGTTGAAAGCTAGTGAACGACGTTCACCATGAACAATTATCTCAACTATTTAACTAAAAAAAAATCCCACACGTAGCGTCCATATGCTGAACTCTGCATGCAAGAATAATATAAGAATAGCTCAACCATTTTTCTATACTTAGACTCAGCATAATTCTTAAGTGAATCTAAGCCTTATCTAATTCTTCATTTGTAAAGAAGCACATAAGTTTGAACTTTTGGCCCATGAATCTTATTTTCACCAAACCTCTGAAGGTTGCAATATTCACCACTATAGAATTTCAATTTTATTTAGTAAATGATTAGCAATAAAATCATTATTTTAAAAAGAAATTCAATGTAGCTTTTAAGAATTTACATTTGAACTTCACTGTTTCAGATTACATCACATATATTCCTCTCATGTTCCATCAGATGTCAAAAAATTGGGAGTGGGTCTGTCAGTGTAGGTCGCCTCATAGGAGTATTTATCTTAAATGGACAATGCAGACAAACCTAGACTAAACGGGAAACAATTTAACACAGCTTCCTTAGTAGATCTTCTGCCACCCTGAACACCTAAATGGGGGTTGTGAGAAGCAGCTCTGCTAATTCCCGTAACACTGTAGTTCAAATGTATGACTAAAAGCTACATTGAATATATTTAGTTCAAATGTTGATTTTATTGTTAATCAGTTAAAAAATCAACAAAGGAATCTCTATTGTATGACCAATATACAGAGAGGGGAAAAAGTATTTAATCCCCTGCTGATTTTGTCCACTGACAAAGAAATGATCAGTCTATAATTTTAATGGTAGGTGTATTTTAACAATGAGAGACAGAATAACAAAAAAAAAAAAAAATGCATGTCAGAAAAGTTATAAATTGATTTGTAGGTCAATGAGTGAAATAAGTATTTGATCCCCTATCAATCAGCAAGATTTCTGCCTCTCAGCTGTCTTTTATAAAGGTAACGAGCTGAGATTAGGAGCACTCTTAAACAGAGTGCTCCTAATCTCAGTTCTTTATCTGTATAAAAGACACCTGTCCACAGAAGCAATCAATCAAATTCTAAACTCTCCACCATGGCCAAGACCAAAGAGCTGTCCAAGGATGTCAGGGACAAGATTGTATGCCTACAGAAGGATGGAATGGGCTACAAGACCATCGCCAAGCAGCTTGGTGAGAAGGTGACAACAGTTGGTGCGATTATTTGTAAATGGAAGAAACACAAAATAACTGCCAGTCTCCCTCGGTCTGATGCTCCATGCAAGATCTCACCTCGTGAAGCTTCAATGATCATGAGAATGGTGAGGAATCAGCCCAGAACTACACAAGAGGATCTTGTTAATGATCTCAAGTCAGCTGGGATCATAGTCACCAAGAAAACAATTGGTAACACACTACTCCTTGAAGGACTGAAATCCTGCAGTGTCCGCAAGGTCCCCCTGCTCAAAAAAGCAAAAACACACATAATGACCCAAAACACACAGCCAAGGCAACACAGGAGTGGCTCAAGAAGAATCACATTAAGGTCATGGAGTAGCCTAGCCAGTCTCCAGACCTCAATCCCATAGAAAATCTGTGGAGGGAGCTGTAGGTTGAATATCACAGTGCACAACACTGTAGAAACACATCAGAATGTAACCCACCTAAGTGGAGGAGTAGCGGAGGTGTAGTTACACTAATCGCACAACCAGTGAAAAACGTTCCTTCATGAAGCAATGGAATGACATGAAAACTACAGCCTCAATGCTAATCCCCGATATCTGAGATTAAAACATGTTTAAGAGCAAAGTAAATCTTCCTAGCTATATCAATCACCCATCCCGGAAACATTGTGAGAGAACTGCTACCAGAGACTGCTGCAAGCCGGAGCCGAAAATTACAGCAAACTTTTCCATTGAACTTTGCACTGACAAAAAAATTACAAGATACATTAGACTTTTACATCTAAACCCTATGCTAGTAAGATTTTACAAATCACTCGCAAATAAGGGCAGTGCCATAACTACAAAAAGATGAAGAAAATATTACTGGTACCAAAGACCACTCGCAAATGGTTTTAAAACCATTGCTAAGTGCCAGAGCAGCAGTTAAAGAGACAGTATAGCACCAAAAAACAATAAAAATGATGAATGTTCATCATTATTTGACACTTAACAGTCCAATATACATATATGTTATTTTATTATTATGTCAGTTTCATTACACAACATTAACATTAATAAACAAACCAGTACTCCAGGGGTTAAAACATATTAGGAAACCACATGCACTAGCAACAAATGCTTTAATGCATAGTCTATATACAGTATATATACATATTATTGATGCAGTTAAAGCACTTGTTCTCACTCATTATAACGGTGACATTCTCATTTTCTCTTTATTCTTAGAGCCATTTCTAATCCATAAAGCTTGGTTTGGGTAATATCATGACTGAAAAGATTAATATAGAGAAATAAAGCTCACACAGCTAGTTTTAGGGTATACCAAAAATGACACCGCTCGATTAGCATGTGGGCCTAGCCTAACTTTTGCGGGCTTGAAAGATCAAAGGCTTATATGGGTTGTAAGTTACAATTTTGACAACCGCAGGTATTTTCAGGCTGTAACCCGTAAATTGTTTGCGGCTCGCTAAAAGACGCCAATTGAATAGCAAATTAGTTTATGGGCTCCAGGAAACAACAATAGCTCAATTGAATTGCGGCCTTGGTCTGGGAAGCTGGATATGTACCCTATTCAGCCATTAAAATATATCACATCTACTTAGCCTGTTTCCTGTACTTCCAAGTAGTATGTAAGCCTTGAGGTTTCTATTCCTAAGTTAAAGAATACTGCATCCATACATTTGCAGGGCCTAATAATGTAAATATTGAGTTTAATGTGTATTTCCTAAGTTCATAAGCAATTAGATCCATGATTTCTGTTTTAATAAGTCACAAGCTAAGTTAAATAATTTTAACATGTACTTGCTATTAAAATACACATTACATATTGCATATCAATTTATGATATATGAGGCCTTTGATTTACATTATTATTCACCATGTTTATACAAAACTAATATTATTTAATATTACAGGAACAGAACCCTGGAGTTAATACCAGCTTTACAATTCACGGGTGTAAAAAAAAAAAAAATGCACTGAACCTTAAGCACCTGTCTAGAACCTGCCCTGCCTCATGGCTTGTTATCTGGCCAGGTTCACTATTTAGTTAAAGCTATATCCCTGTTTTTACCTTTCTCTAATCTAATACATGCTGCTTATATCAGAAACACACATTACATTGACTGATTCTATACACATACAGATTTATTTTACAGAGCTGCTTACATAGGCACACAATACCTACCAATAGAAACACTGCAGTGTCTCACTCCTCCTTGCCTTCTGTTGCTGGCTAAACACAGGACTACACACCCCATGATACTTTGGTGCACCATCTGGCTTTACAGATTGATACAATGTATTAGCTACCTGTGATTGGCCAAAATGAATTATGCATTTTATGTTAATTTTAGCAGGGATTTCATGGGTTGTTAACTCTCAAAATCAACAGCTTTCAAACTCAAGAGATTTTAGAAAACTTTAGGGTAAGTTTGCTAGTGTTTATTTTGGTATTTTTACGTGCAAAAAATGTTTTGTACACTGCTAATTCTCCTCTATATGATGCAGGAAACTTAAATATGCCTTTAATATAGGAAAGGAGCTTCACTGGTACCACAACTACAAAAAGGCTCCAATGCAGATGTGCTTAATATCAAAAAATAGATTGTAAGTTTGTGAGTTTTCAATTGTGTGTCCGTGTCTTGGAAACAAGCACTATGTACATTTGATAATATGCTCAAAAACAGGGCCCTCCATACTTTATAAGGTGTTAAGTTTGCTTTTTGCAAGTACTAAACCCCTGTACAGCTCTACGGAATATGTTGGCGCGATATAAATAAAGATAATGATAATAATAATAATAAAATGATTGGACATCAGGCACTTATTTTTCATGCAATAAATAGTTTTTTCACTCTTTTTAAATTGCATGACAGATACATTTGTACTCTACTGTTTCTTTAAAAAGAGATGGCACAGTAATCAACGAAACGTCACCATTCACTTTATATGTCTCTGGTACCTTTAGAAGAACAACACACACACTTGTACCGCTGTGAAACAAATTCCCATGTAACTTGGGGGGAATAAAAACTAAAATGCTAAAAGTGCTTTGGGCAATGCTAAGAAACACTTTCCAATGAAAACACAGACAAATTCAATACTGCTAATTAGTAGACATGCATTTTAAGCCATATGTTACCCTTCATAAACATGTGTTCAGTCTAGGCTATACAATAAAATATTCAGCAAGATAATAGGATATTCATTGTATATTTAGTCAAATTGTGTTGTGTTTAGAGATAATCAATCAGAACAGGTAGAAGATGCTAGCTCTCTAATATAAATATGAGGCTCGTAACTCTGTACAAATAGGTGGCAAAATTCATTATCTGTGTTTTTGTAATCCACTACATATAACTAAGCAGTTTACAAGGAGAAAGCTCTTCCTAAACCTATTTGCTTTACATCAGCAAGTGATTATGCAGCTGTAGCATACGCTTTGCCTCCCTTGTCTCTAAAATACACCATAAAACGTAGAAATAGTAAGCTATGGGTAAAGCTGCACTCGTAAAAAAAAAAATAGAGAACATAAAATTTGGGGAGCGGAAATCACATATAATAGTTGTCAAACTACAAATCGCTGTCACGCGAGGGGCCACATTTGTGGGAGGTGGAGGCTCCAACGACGGCTGCAATGATCCAAAGGCTCATTGCAGGCAGCTAATGCGGACCCTTGCAAAGCAAGTGGCCGCATTTGCGGAGGTGGAGGCTCTACGGCGCCTCACAAGCGGTTACAAACACCCACACAAGTGGCACTTTAACAAAATACATCTAACACGCAAACACTAAATATGGACTTACACAAAAAAATACGAACCGCAGGACTTAGAAAAAAAAACATTACGAACTCGCAAAAATAGGACCTTAACGGCCGAACCGCGCGCACCTGAAAAAATTAAAAACACAATAAATACACACAAAAAAGACATAAAATGCTTACCCACAGCAAGGGGGGGGGGGCACTCAGGACCTCTGCAAGTAAAGTTACACCTCAATTTAAGTCCAATTTACCGAGTTTAGACACACGAAAATCCCCTAAGCGAGCGAGAAAATGGCTGCCGAAAAAAATGAAAACAAGGCTACAGGACCCTAAAGCCGCAAAACACCACCAAGCACATACTACGAGGTACAAGATACACTTTTAGCAAGGACACTAAATCATCCACAGCCGCGTACCACATACACATTCGCCGCCATTTTACAACACTAACCTACACAATGCGGAAGTACACAGCTACCCTAACGGCTTCCACTCGCGCACACAGCCTATTTACACTAAACACTGCACACATTGCTCACACTTACACCTCAGCTCCACAACAGTGCAAACCTACATTGTATGCTGCAGCAACATCAAAACAGACTGTCAGCTCTTCAGCACAATGCTTCCTGCATATATTACTTCCAAATAGGTAAAGTATATTCATTTATTAATCTATTAACTATTTAATTAGCATACAAAAATACATATACACAAAAAATACACTATCGTAATAAACACCAAAGCCATTCAACGTGAGCCTCACAACGAGCGCCAATGCTGCTCATAGCACACAAAGCCTTGCAATAAGCGCAAAAAGCAGATCAGCGCAGACCAAACAATAACAGCAAAGGCACCTCTCAGAAAAAAAAACACAACAACCAACAGCCTCGCAATGAGCGCCAAAGGCGCTCAGCGCGAGGCTCGCAATGAGCGCCGAGGGATCTCAGACCACCAAAAAAATTCATGTCTGTGGCATTACCTGCCTTACAATTTTATTGCCCCGTCATTTTTGACGATCAAGTCGCTAGTTATATATAAAAAAGAAAACTTTAGTAAGTGCACAATTCTTATAACATAAATACATTTTTCTGGTGCTACTGGCCACATTGATGTCAAACATGCTTTCTTGGAAATATCACTAGCTACATCCCACCCAAACTATCGGACCGGTAAAGGAGGGCATTTATCAGAGAGGCAGCACAGAGACCTAAGGTAACCCTGGAGGAGCTGCAGAGTTCCATAGCAGAGACTGGAGTATCTGTACATAGGACGACAAAAAGCCATACGCTCCATAGAGTTGGGCTTTATGGCAGAGTGGTCAGAAGAAAGCCATTACTTTCAGCAAAAAACAAAATGCACCTTTTGAGTTTGCAAAAAGGCATGTGGGAGACTCCCAAATGTATGGAGGAAGATGCTCTGGTCTGATGAGACTAAAATTGAACTTTTCAGCCATCAAAGAAAACGCTATATCTGGTGCAAACCCAACACATTACATTATCCAAAGAACACCATCCCCACAGTGAAACATGGTGGTGGCAGCATTATGCTGTGGGGATGTTTTTCAACAGCCGAGCCTGGGAAACTGGTCAGAGTTGAGGGAAAGATGGATGGTGGTAAATACAGGGATATTGTTGAGCAAAACCTGAACCACTTTGTGCGTGCCATGAGGCTAGGACGGAGGTTCACCTTCCAGCAGGACAATGACCCCAAACACAGTGCTAAAGCGTGGTTTAAGGGGAAACATGTAAATGTGTTGGAATGGCCTAGTCACACCCCAGATCTCAATCCAATAGAAAATCTGTGGTCAGACTTAAAGATTGCTGTTCACAAGCGCAAACCATCCAACTTGAAGGAGCTGGAGCAGTTGTGCAGGGAGGAATGGGCAAAAATCCCAGTGGTAAGATGTGGCAAGCTCATAGAGACTTATCCAAAGCGACTTGGAGCTGTGATTGCTGCAAAAAGGTGGCTCTACAAAGTATTGACTTTAGGGGGTGAATAGTTATGCACATTGACTTGTTCTGTTATTTTGTCCTATTTGTTGTTTGCTTCACACTAAAAATATATATATATCTTTAAAGTTGTGGGCATGTTCTGTAAATGAAATGATGCGAATCCTCAAACAATCCATGTTAATTCCAGGTTGTGAGGCAACACAACACGAAAAATGCCAAGGGGGGGGGGGGGGGGGGATACTTTTGCAAGGCACTGTAGTTACAACGTAATGTTAAGGTACTACAGAAGGAGAATCTGAGTTCACAGCACAATATATGATTAGTACTCGTTTTTGTTTGGTTGGTTTATTCTCAACTTTTAAACTGGAGCCATGAATAGCTTAGTTTGTGCAATTAGGCAGTAATTAGAAACCAATATTCACTCTTGGGATAAAGTGGGTGAAAACAAGGAACAAAATTCACAAAGACTTCACGAAAAAGTTGTTGAACTTTATTTTGTTATCAATATTACAATTAATTTATACTCTTAAGCACAAGCAGAGTCACTCTTCATGCATGCTAATTTCAAAACCTTTATTCACCTTTAAACAAAACAACTACTGTGTTTTAGAGGTTGTCAAACCGTAGGGGATCATATAAATACATGGTGGCTTTGCCCAGCAGTTCAAAATACTTGGGGACAATTAATTCAACTCGCTTCTACACTTTTTAAATCCCCAATTCCATTGGTAATGGACTCATGTCTATTGTGGATACACGTTGATAGCTTAATAGCTTAACCGCTTCCAAAACTCATATAGCTGGCAGCTGGAAGCTACCGACCTTAAACTTTTCAGAAATTGTACGAAAAATGAACGATTAACCCATAGTATATGAGGTAATTTCTCCCAGTTTCTAAAAACATGGGAACCCTTGATAATGAATCCAATTAGTATATTTCTCATATAACTTTTACTTGCTAATATCCATATTCATAATCAGGTATGTGAGGCGGAGAGGATCTGAGTCAGGAAGTCCTCGGAACACAATGAATACTACTGTGTTGATACAATTTTGTGTCTGACAATTTAGAACTTTCTGGCAACAAGAGAGTCCTATCCGGTATTTCATTTTATAGGAATCGTAGCAGTGAAATCTGAATTGTTGAATGTCATATTTATGAAACATCAAAGCCTAATTAAAACATCTCTAGCCCATATTATTTAAGCACCACATTGGTCCAAGTGAAAATATGTTTTGTTTTAAAGAATATAAAATGGGAGTGGCTAATATTATTAGTTTGATGACCTTGCTTCTATTAACATTTTGTGTTAGTATATAAGTTATATTCCCTAAAATAGCATTATATCAACTTCTTAAGTAAGTTTAACATCATTCCGTATGCCTTAAAACCCTGCACACGTGGAATAGAGGAAACGGGTTAAACCTCCAATCGATATACAGATTTTTAGCTTATGTGGCTATTGTACCCTACATATGCCATATGGCCATCAATTTATTGCATGAAAAGCAGTACCCAGCAAACTATATGGCTGCTATGCCCCACATATGCTGTATGCCTATCATTTTAATATTTAGAACGCAATACTGGTCCCCAGCAAGCTATACGGCTGCTACACCCCACATTATGCCCTATGCTCATACACTTAGTAATTTAGACGATATGACAAATTCAAACAAAACTAGCTGATGATCAATTTATTATTATTTCTTGTGTTCCTAACTCTCGCCTTATCAAAGGTCATTAAAGAGCCATTAACCTCATTAGAAGTGTTTTCATGGTGTGAAACAGCATGAGATTGTACGTTAAAATAATCTTTTATTTACACTTATAACAGATACAACATCTAAAGTGTATCCAGCCTACTGGCAGTTGCATGAGTAATAACAAATACCTGAATCCCATGTGTGCTGTGGGGAAGGCAGTGACTGACAGCAGCTTTTTCCTGAACTCAGATTGCAATGCACTGAGCTGTTAACCCATCACTGACCTGTTTAGTTGAGCCCAGCATTCCATGTCTACACAGATAGATTTGCTAAGGTTTAATTTGTTTTCTTATGATTTCTACATGACAGCACTGGATCGGAGCACCGAGCACTGGTCTGCATTTTTCAAATTTCACAGAGGCAAGAGCGCAAAAACCTGATTTCTCTGCCAAAAGAAATTACAAAAATTACAAGGTCTGTTCTCTTCAAACTGGAAATGTAAGCAATCCTACTATTGAATTGAATGGTGGACACACTCCTGCAACTGGATTGGCCAGCAGTAATGCAAAAGCAAGTGGGCAGTCTATTACACATGTAAACACAGGTTTTATTTTATTTGAATGCTTAGTGAAAAACGCAAGTATTTAAAAAAAAAATCAACATGCTTTTAGGAGATCTTTACTGTTTTTATGGTCCAAATTGTGCTGAATTAAGTGGCCCTTTAATAAACACTTCTAGGGTCTTTGAAGGGAAGAGCAAATGAAAATTGCATAGACATACAGGTTTTGGAAACTTTTAATGTGTCCCATAGCAGGACCCCTTGCTGTGTTCCTTCAGATACATTATAGTATTAATATATAATACAGTATAGATATATTTTCATGTATTCCCAGTTTAAGTATAATTTGGTACAGATTTTTGGAAAATCTGTATTTCATTTATGGAGTACACCTTTACTGTGGGCAGCCAGTATCACTGCAACAGTTTGTCTGACAGATCCATATTTTGTAATGTTTTAAAATGAGTGCTCATCATCAGATACCAAACACTCCCTAATGTGTTTAATGTTTTACATTGTTGTTCATTACCAGCTTCTACAGGCTCATTAACACATCAGCAATGCAAGAGTTGACATGCATTATGTTCAGGTGCTTAATGAGGGCACAACTTTGATAAATATGAATAGGCTTTTCATTGCATTAGCTATTGTGTCATTTTTGCTCATGACTAGGTTTATCTATTTCAGTACTTTATCAAGCAGTGTAATGCATTTTGATAATTTATGCTGCAGAAAGAGATATTTAATGGCAATCCTATGAGGACAAAAGTCTGGCCAGATTTTCACAATATTCCCTTGATCACATTAAAATAGACCAAAGTATATTGAAAGCCATTGTGATACAGTCATTCATGGAAATAGAATTTGGAGACTCATTTGGAATTGTCTGTATTTTGGTATCGTGAATCAAACAAATAGCAGTTGTGAATGTGCAGCAACAGGAGAGATCAAATGTTAATTAATAGGATACTGCAAAGCTCTTCTTAGCTTAACAAATGTAGAATAAAAAAAATGTATTGAGAAAAAATCTCTATAAATTAGAGTGTATTAATAGTAATCCCACAAAGTTTTCTTGTACAGTACTAAAAAGCATTGGATTTTTTGCTCTTGGATTAAAGGGCTGTTGTAAGTCTATATTTACAATATAAGCTTTTGAAGAACACTACTTTAGAATAGGCACACATTCACAGACACATACACTCACAGACACACACTCACTGACATACACACTCAGACACACACACACGCTCACACTTAGATATACGCAGACTTACACACATTCACACACTTACTCACAGACTTACACACACTCACTCACACTCATTTACTCACAGACACACAGAGCCCCAGACACACTCATAGACACACTCACAGACTTAAACACACTTACACTCAGATATACAGACACACACTCACACTCACTGTCTCACAGACACACACTCATAGACACACACAATACCAGAAACACAGACACTCACAGACCCACACACAATCACCAACACACTCACAGACACACTCATATACACACCCTCACTCACAGATACACACTCACTTACTCTCCGAAACACACAATCACAGACACACACTCACTCATTCACACACTTGCCTACAGACACTTAGTCACAGACTTACACACACTCACTCACACAGACACACCCTTACTCACAGACACACCCTCACAGACATACACAATCACACAGACACACATATTTACACACACACTCACACAAAGGCACACACAGACACAAGCACTCACAGACACACGCACTAACACAGACACACACGCACAAGGGGGTGGCATCAGCAGTGTCTGACCGGTGTTCTCGCCGCAGCTTGTGCCACCCCCAAGGAGGTTGTGCCTGTGGTGTGTATCTGTAAATACTAGAATTATTAATATGTGTTTGGGTTTTTGAAAATTCTAGTCTGACTAGCAGCATAATTGGACAAACGTTTTTTTTTAATTATAAAAAAATGCCCTGGAGGCATCCATGATACGTTGGTGAAGATTGCATGCATAAGAGGGCTATTTACCTCTCTCCTGCAGTAGAATTTGAAGTTATCCTTAAGAATGCCGGTTTCTGAGCATGTTTAGAGGGAAGGATTAGGTGTCAGATTCCAAAGGATCCAATCATATCACAAAATCATGCCCTCATGTTCCACCTAATACTCCAAGTTATTAGGAAATGATGTTGCCAAACAAGATGGGACTTTCTACACAAAGAGCATGCAAAACTTAAGATTTTGTCAATATGGTTTAATGTTCATTTAAATTTGTAATATACTTCACAGATATGTGAGGTTTTCCTAAACTATCTATCTAAATATATATATATATATATAATTCAGATACATCTTTTTTCACTTTTTAAAAAATGTGCCCATTATTATCTAGTGTGGTCTTTAGTGATCCTTTAATGGTATTGGTTTGTGTCAAGTCATCAATATTTAAACATGCTAAAAAAAACAAACGTCTGCATTAAATGCCGAAGGATCTATCATCTCCACCCATTAATTATGGCAACCTGATGCTCACCAATACAGCTGCTGTCAACATGGCATGTAAATTGCACTGCCGATGACACCCTTTCTGTATTAGATTTCTGTCTGTTTGCAGACTCTTCTGTGCAATAGAGACACTAGCAAGCATCCACAGGTCTATGCCTCACACACATTACATTCTTTAATTGTTGGTGAAGTGCTGGAATTGCATAGGGAACATAATGCCTAATGAGAAAGCAGAAAGGGGCTGACATATGGTCTTTAATGAGGCAAATAAGATATGAGAAAGTAACAAATGTCAGTGAACATGAAAGCGATTGGCAGCTGATGAGAGAAAGAATTCATCAACATATTATTCCCATTTGGGATCAGAGCTTATGGCCCATTTTGGCTTTGTACAAGATGAAGGTTCTGATTCCCTGACTATTAGTGTCAGATGTTAACAACAAATAAGAAGCACAGTTACTTGTTTGGGTTTCCAAAGCTTTTTTGACTTGAGGTTGATTAAAAGATTCAGTTCTCTGTGTCCCAGCTCCTTGTTAAAAAAAATCAAAGAGTAATAAACAAATAAATAGTGTTACTGTAGTTAGAATAAAAAAAGAAGACTGAGAATATTATAATGTATTCAAACATATTTATATTGCTTTATAGCAGGGCACACGAATGCTTAAAATATGTGTTGAGTATCATATCCAAACGTAGAGTACTTTGTTAAAAGACTAAATCTTTTTACAATGAATAAATAAATAATACAGCCTCTAATCATACTGTATATGCAATTATGCTCCTGTGAAATCTACCATTTTTGGTTCTGATGATCATCTTCTTAGTGTTCTTCTTGAAGTAGCTGTCTGGCGACACAACACGCGTCCATACAATGCATGCCTGCCCAACATCCACCCCTTCCAACCAGGCGGCTCTCCAAAATAGGTGGGCTGCCTGGGGACAACACTTAAAGAGAAGAAGAGAGGAAGCTTCTGTATGTACAATGGAAATTTAGCAGCTTTAACTGACAGCGCCTTCAACAGACTAATGGAAAGCTAATTGGTTCACACCCTCCTGAGAAAGTAGCACACTGAATTAGCCACACCAGAAAAAATAATTACATAGAAAAGTTTAAAAAAGTTTAAAAGACAACATAGAGAAAAAACTGACCACAGTCGTTCTTTAAAGGAATTCGGACAATATGATTTTTTGGTTTTGTTTTTAATGTGGATTTGAAACCTTAACATGAAGGGCTTGCTTGTTCACAAAATTATACCAAAATGCACTCATCTAATGCTTTTGCATCTAATTAGGAAAGAGCAATATTACTTTTATAGAGGTTTGTTGGATCTACGGACCATCTTTCAAAGAGGATCAAGTCCTATCTATACTATACGTTTGAGCCAAAAGTGGAAGAACTTAAGATACATTTGTCAGTACCTCCGTTATATATAAATTGCTACTAGTATTTTAAAAAGACATCTAATACCAAAATCAAGTCATCTTTATTTTGAAGCTGACCTAGATGAGGATTTGCATCCTGCATCTTGGAATTTGAAGCTACATTTTTTGCTTCCACCAGGAGATGGTGGATTTGTTTCTTCTAAAATGTATTTGGCTACATAACTAAGTAATGCCGACGCATAGGCTGCGCAGGCTCCCTGGGTCAGCGGAGCCTGCAGGTGTGAAAGCGATGACAGGATGTCGGGGGGTGGGACTTCTGCACGGTATTCACGCGCTAATGGCACTTAGGCGCGGTCCTCCTCAGGAACCCCACCCTCCCACTTTGTTTTTGGACTTGTGTTAAGTTATAAGAAAGTGGTTTGGAGAAGTGGGTTCATTCTTTGTATCATTTTGAATTTAAGGTTGGTTTAAGTTTAGTTAAGTCGTGGGACTGTTTGGAATTTGACACTCACATATATCTCCCACGCAAGTAGGCTGCACACATCAATACATGCAAACTCTCTCCTGTAAAACACATCCCTTTTATACATTCAAAATGTCCTAAAAAATATCATAGATACCTTGAGTTCAAGAGATGAATCAATATTTATTTCTAATTAAAAAAAAGTGCTTTTTGACATTTGTCCTGAATAATTAAAATTCAAATTTTTCAAACATATACTTTTTTCATTATACAGAGTTCTTTATTAACCATCCTGAATTAGTCTGAAAGGGTGCCTTATAGGAAGTAGTCTGAGAGGGAACGTGTGTGATCTTTCCCTTTATGACTGCGCCAGCAGTGAAAGGCTGCCGATATTTTAGAGTGGAAACCTTAGAAGGTTACCCTAACCCTTAAACCAGGGGTGTCCAAACTCGGTCCTGAAGGGCCGCACCCATGCCTGGATTTGAATATATCCTTTCTGTGCACAGGAGAGTTAATCAGCATGACTGAAGAAGTGATTGACTCACCTGTGCACATCAAATCCAGGCATATGTGTGACCCTCCAGGGCCGAGTTTGGGCACCCCTGCCTTAAACTAACCCTAACCCTTACCCTAACCTTCACCCTAACCCTAACAGTTTACCTAACACTATGATATCGGCACTGGTGTATTGGCAGCGCCATCCAGTGGTTGGTTAAAAAAGGAAAGGACCAACGTGTGTCTTATAACACTATAAGTTGCACTACTACATCAATAATACAGTCAATATATATTTGTAGTTTTATCTTGGGACCAAAGTAAATTACTATAAAAAAATAAAAAAAAAGCCTTGGTGGGTCTAGAACCCAAGTCACCATCATCACAGATCAGCTTCTTCACCACTAGGCTTTTATCGTTTAACATGGCGTGACGAACAAAAACGTAAGATGACAACTATTATATGTGATAGGATCCAAAGGCGTCTTAGAGGCAGAAGAAACCCCCTGACTAAATAGGCATAATTATTTTAGCAGTAATTTTAAGAAGGAAAGCACCTTTTCCATATGCTTTCCACCCTCTATGGTGCAGAGCACATATAGTGACTTCAGGATCTCTTTAAGCTGCTGTGGAATCCACCATTTTAGTTCCCAGTGATCTACTTCCTGGGGTGGGAGGAGACTTTATATTCCTCAGGAAGTCTGTATGTGCACAATAGAAAGGTGGCATATACAACTGCCAGTGCTCTTGTTAGCTCTAATGAAAATCTCATTAGCTTACAAGGACACACTGAAGCTTAGTAAAGATAATAGAAGCCTGCAGTAAAAATGAAAATGTAAAAATTAAGTTTATTTTGTTACTTTCTATGAGCACTTTGCACATTAACAAGTTCTGTTATTCAAAAGACCATACAGAAAAAAAATGGCCACAGTAGTCCTTTAGGCCTCAGTTGTTCTGTTTCATAGAGGAAGTCATAGAGGAAGTCTCGGAGAGAGGATTTTACTATCCCTAATCAACCATATGATGGGTAAATATATTCATATTAGAATGGCATGTTACATGGAGTTGGAGAGTGTTCCATGATGCACCGGGCATGAGAGAGTATCTGACTAACCTTGCAGACTCTCCAGCGACTTGTCCTTTCTGTGGCAAGGGAGAGGCCATGTTTCACATTTATTTCAATTGCATCACACTGTAGCCCCTCTTGTCACTCTTGGGAGCTCTCCTCTTGCAGTTCTGGTTGCATTTCTCCCTACACCTTTTAACTTTTGGGCACCCAGTGTTCCAGGGCAACGGAGCAGGGACTTCCTCGTCAACCTGCTCCTGGCATTAGCCAAGCTGGTTTCTATAAATCCAGAAAGCAGTGTTTGGCCCAGGAGGTTCCATTGTCATGCGAGGCCATGTACCAGGTACTGATGCGCTCTTGTATCTGGGCAGAGTACTACCTGGCTTTCTACACTGGCAAGATGGATCAGTTTACCTCCCAATGGGCTATGGGTGGTGTACTCTGCTCGGTATACCCCATCCAGTTTCTTTTCACCACACACTCCTTATTTGATTTTGTTTATTTGAAAGCTTACTTCTATTGTGACCAACTCAAGATTAGCCCTTTAAAAAGTCCAATCTAAGACAAGCTCAGGGTTCCATGGTGGTCCAGTGGTTAGGATTTGTTGCCTTCAACACCGTGACCTGGTTTTGATTCCAAATCAGGGAACCATGAGGTCAAACCACCCTGAAGCCAAGCCGGATTGGGCCTGGTCAGTACATGGATGGGAGACCACCTAGAAATAACAGGAGCTATATGGTATGGCCCATTGGAGACTAAACTGGCCACCCACTCCAGTATCTATGTCATGAATACCAAGTGGATCAGCATGACCATGGACATAAAAATGTGCTGGTGTGTTACAGTCTACGAAGAAACAACTAAACGATGCAAAAAAAGAAAAAGTCAAGCTCTGGTTACCACACTATTCCTAGTGCCATCTTGTCACTGTTTCTAATACAGTTATGCTAGTACTGCTATCCAGTTACTCATACACTCCCTCAAACAACACATAAAATATGCTATTACTTTACATTAGGTCACAATGTTATTGAAAATATTTCACCCACTACATGTAGGAAGATGTTACCTGGCAGAGAATGGCCATTTCCGCTACAATACTTCATGGCTTATGTGCAAGATCAGTTCATTAAAGATATGAGAGAATCAATTGTAAAATAAGAGAAGCCGACTGAGGTCATATTTCAAAGAGATGAGAATGGTACAACTCCATTATGTTGTAATCAGCCACTCTCTTTCATCTCAAGGATTTTAATAGTCTATACTAATTTTGAGAGTGGGGAAAAACAGCCTTTTCTTTACCTTTAGGAAAAAACGTTAAACTGTGCTCCAACCAGTTTGCATTCTCTGCATTATTTGAAGCGGGCTGTATTGATGTTGCCAGCTATTTTTTTTTCTCTACTTAATAAGAAAAACATCCAAATGCTTGTAATATTGCTTCCTTAGCAAACTGCACTTAATAGATGAGACTTGCTGTGTGCACGACACACAGAACATCAATCAGGGCTGGATTTTATTCCAATTTGTTATGGTTGCTGTCTAAGTGAAAAAATGCTTATATCGTGAAAATGTCTCGGAATATATATGTGCACATAATGTATTCACGAGGGGGTCTTATATGAGGCAAAACAAATCTGTCTCAATTGCATCTGCATCATCACAGAATAAAATGAAACAGGCAGTGCCAAAATTGCATCATAGATTCCCAAAAATATAAAACATCCCCACTTTTAAACATTGTCTATCTAGTTGTAGTACAGTATAAAAAGAACAGTAAATAAAATGTTTCACGTCTACGGGAAAGGATGGATTAACATATACACCAAAACTCTTAACGTGAAATATGAATGTTGTGTATAAATACATATATAAGTGATACTAACTTGAAGTCTCAAATTTAAAAGAGCAGATTTCAAACCTTTGAAATGTTTTCTTGGGGATCTTTCCTGTTTCATGCCTGCCATCAGTGATATGGAGCAACCACTGGGTGTTTTAGCTTTAGGGGTTAGGATTAAGTGTTAGGGTAGTGACACCCCACACCACTACTTTACTTTGTAAAGCTTATCATCTGCCACTACTGTAAACCCTAAATCTAACCCTAACCCTAAGAATTTGAACAAAGTCTTAAAGAGCCATAGTAGCGTTACCTACTGCCCACTGCACACCACTGTGCATAAAAATGAGTACTACAAGGGTTTGCAAAGTGTTCTTTCAGTCACTCTCAAATGCTTTTGAAAAAGTCATGACCTCCTTCTTACTAACTCTTATTAGGGTGTGTCAGTGTACTGCATCAAGTGAGTTATAGAGCTCTATGGAAACAAGTTACTCCCTCTAGTGGCTGAACTTGATACAACTAAAAAAAGCTTCAGTAGGTGGTGAAACCCGTTCTGGGTCGCTACCTTGTCATGATGAAGGGGCTTATGTATCTCAATGAATCTGTGAGCTATACCATGTAAGGTCACCCAAGATAGGCAAGTCATAGCATATCATCAGACAAATTGTGGTCCACTGGAGTAGGAACTGGTAACTCTCTCCAATATTTTTGCCTATAAAACCTTATGCATAAGCATAACCAGACACAAGATGTGCCTGGCATGTTGCGGTGCATAGGGTCACTGCTCATTTTAAATGAAAGTATTAAAAGCTATACACTGTTTTTTGTCAAATAATTATTTAACTGCTAATCAAGAACTAAATAAACAAATTAAACCGTATTGTATGAGAACTACAATGGCCCCTAAAACCAACAAGGTAGTGATCCAAAAGGGATCATGATCGTAAATGTGTGACTTCCGTATCCCTTTAAGTTCATAGACTGATTGGGTGGAAATAAATAGTTCAGACATACAGCAATATAACAAAATTAAAAACAACATTACATGAGTTACTATCCATGACCTTTATCTCACACATAAATATCCCGAGCTGCTTAAAGATAAGGAAGAAAGATTGGAGACTTTCAATGACTCTCCCTCAAGTAATGTGATCGCTCCGGCTAACAGTTTTATTCATTTTCCATGGTTAATTTATTGGGATGACATCAATGAAGTGTGCCATTAATAAGAAATTTAACCCACAAAATATGACAAGCAGGTGTGAAAAGAGGCAGCTGATAAACTGGTCCCAAGCCATATCAGCATGGATTTAATGATGCCCTACAATATGGTAAGGAGAAACCTTTTTTTGCAGAGAGTCACAAACTCTCAGTGAAAATTAAAGGGGGCACACATTAATTTTACAACTGTTATATGTGGCCCCTTGTGGAAGGCTGGTTAGTTTATTGCTTCTGACACTGTCATTTTCTTTCTGTGTTAAATTCATGCTGCCTTTTGGATGCATTCGCCAGTGATGGAATCAGCTATTTAGAAGTTACAGGCACACGCTGCAGAGGTAGACAAATTAGTCTGAAATTTAGGAGCCAGTCAGGTTAGTTAGTAGCCAATCAAAACGTTTTTGGGTCCAGAGTATGGTTTATATATAGCAATATACGTATAATAACTAAAAAGTTAGAAGCCAGCTGTAAAATTGTAGGATCCGTGGCTCCCTGGCTACCTGGGATTTGCCAAAAGTACTATCTAATGTGCCTAGTCAATCTACAAAAAACCTGACTTAAAGAGCCACTTAATACAGCACAATTTGGACCACAAAGCTCTCCTAAAAGTATGTTGAAATACTTTTTTCATTTTTATGAAACACATGATTTTTTCATTGAGAAATCAAATAAAATTTGTGTTTATATACATGAAAGATGCTCTATGTCTTCTTTATTACTTCAACCAACCAGGTTGCAGAGGTGTCCACCCAATTCAAGCCAATTATCAGACTGCTTATATTTCCTGTTTGAAGGAAACCAACCTTGTAGTGGGTTTCATTTTTCATACAGGCAGAAAATTAAAAAATTCTACAGTCTCTTTGAGCAATTAGGGAAGATGGGTGGCGGGGGCTATTCCCCCATGCAGTGATGCTAATAAACAAAAATCTTCCACCCTACAGATTCCAAGTCATGAACTCTTTTCTTGCATTCTTCTTTTTATTTAAGTTAATTCCGTTCTGAACTTTATGAAATGTTTTCATACATTTAATGGTTTCTATCATGCCACCACTTTACCTTCTATTGTTTAAGTTTAAATATTAAGGTTATGAAATCTTTCTATATACCTTCTTCTTTTCACACCATGAACTATTTAAACTGACCTTCTTTGAACTGTTTCTAATTGAATAGAACTGAACAATGACAATTATGTCTTGGTGAAAACCCACCATATCAATAAGTAGGCAGACAATAACTACTGTGTTTGCCTGAAAATAAGACCGGTCTTTTATTAATTTCAGGGCTTATTTTAATGGGATGTCTTATGTTTTTTTATTGTATAACAATCTACATTTATTCAAATACAATCATGTCATCTTCTTCTAGAACAGCCTGTTGCCTGAGGTTATCATACTCTGTTCGCCATTTACGGACCATACAGAGATCCAACTTCTTTTTTTTGCAGAAAGCTGTTAAATTCTTACCAATGGAGTCCTCCACTATTCCTTTCTTGTACTCAACAGAATAGCTCTCTCTCTTTGCACTCATCTTGTCTTAATAATTTATATTATCATTTAACGGATGTCTTGCTGACGATCGGAACTGGGGCTTATTTTTGGCGGAGGGCTCATATTATGCGTATTTTGAAAACCGAGCTAGGGCTTATTTTCGGGGAAAAAGGATAGTACCTCATGGCAACAAGTACATATTAGCCAGTCAGAGCAGTCTCTCAGTAAACCTTCCACCACTCAGGCATCAGTTAACCAGAACTCAAATCTTGTCACAAGTGTGCTGGACCTAGCAGTTATCCATTCAGCCATGTCTACAGTTGCTGTCACTTGGAGGTACAGTATATGGCAAAATCATTGACACGTGGACTCGTGATTCAAATTTTGTAAAGCCTGACATATTATCTAGATATATTTTCTTTGTAGGTTGGACTTAAGAAAGGCAAACATTTCCGTTCATCCCTTCTACACAACAATGTGAAGCAAAACCATTCAAACAAGTTTCCCAATTTTAAGGTTCTGCCTAAACTCCAATGTGATGTCTGATTAGGGATCTACAGAACGGCATTAATGTCTCTCTGTCTGTGGATAATTCCTCTTCCAGTACAAAAAAAGAATCCCATTGGCTTTTCCTGCAGCATTTTTGTATACTGTCAACATTTAAATAATTCAATATAATAACCTATAAGTGCTGTACCTCTTCGATTACATTCATGAAAATATTATTAGGTATATATTCTACATTTGGATTTTTATGTCATAAGTAAATAATTAAGCTTTTATTAACAATACATTTTAGATCCAACATACTGGCCACTCCAATAGTTTTTGTAGTTATTGCAAATTTGATTTATACATGTTGTAAAGACTAGCCTGTTATAGCTTTTTGTGCCCTCCCTTGAAGTAGATCAGCTATATGACTATTAAATATATTAAGCTAACCTCAGGGACATAGATTCCCCAATCCTGTCCTAGAAGATCCCTAAAGCTTCTCTGAAAGCAACCAATACTTCCTCTATAAAAGCTGGTGTAGCGTGTTAGTCATGAATGCAGGCCACAGCTACTTGGCAAGCTCAATGGTGTGGGCCTTCATGCCATAGAACAAAGCACCACCAGATACCCTCCACACCTCTGTTCTCAACTCTTTTGGTCTGTAGGTTAACTAGCAATATTACAATGCTCTAGGAGACCATGTGTGAGATCCAGAAACTTTCCAACAAGGTAATGTTACATGTGGCAAACTACATTTTAATTTTGATTTGAATTAAGCATATTTTAATTGCAAATTAGTTTATTATTTATCTGTCTATAAATATGATTAATGGTAGTGGTTTGCTTAAAGTTTCAGGCTAGTCTCTTGTCCCTGAGGACCAGACCCAGTCCAAGACTGGTTGAGAACCACTGTTCTATACCACAATTCTACATTTATTTACATTATTACTTGTATTCCCACAATAGCTTCTAAAATGTGACTGCTACAATATTTCCTTACTTGTCTTCACTCATTATTACCTTGTCAGGTTTCTTTTTTCCAATACACAATATGTTTCTATCCTAACTTGCGACATCTATGAACACAACACACTAAAGAATCTGCACATGGAATACATAATAACATGCCTCTAGTCCCAAATATCTTAGTGAATATGACAACACAAATGTGCCATGCATCCTTTAAAGCAGTGATGGCGAACCTTTTTGAGCCCGAGTGCCCAAACCGCAATACATGCCAACTTTTTTTCCCTCTAAGTGCCAACATGGCAATTAAACCTGAATACTGACGCAGCTGAGTACACACACACACGCAGCTGAGTACACACATATAGACTGATAAATACACACACTGCATTGAGGGGTGCAGTGTATGTGTTTGTGAGTGGGTAGGGGGTACTGTATGAGAGAGTGGGGGGGTGCTGTATGAGAGAGTGGGGGGTGCTGTATGAGAGAGTGGGGGGGGTGATGTGTGTGTAAAGGAAGAATTTTTTTTTATTCCTATCATAAAATCAAATTATTTTTATTTATCCCCCCCTCCCTTCTTCTTACCTTTGGTGAAGGAGGGGGGGACACAGTCGGTGGTGGTTAGTAGCTCTAGCTATGCCTCGGTTCGCCTCGCCTTTCCTCAGTCCTCCCGCGCAATGCTGTGGGGAGCGTGCCCGGATTACAAAACTCTTTAAAACTTTATTCCCATCTCTGAGGTACAAACACATTGTTTTGCAGATACAGCTCTTTGCCACTGGCGGGAATACAGAAATATTCTGTGAATTATGGAAATGACGTCAAGTTAAACAACTTTATTTTTTAATATGAAAAAGACCAGCACTGAGCCAGATTTGCATACAAAGAAAACTAAGCCGCAAACTCTAAGCATCTCTCCCCCCTTGGATCATACACCCTTCTCTCTCCCCTCCCCTTGTCTCTCCCCTTCCTCCTTGTCTCCCACCACCCCTGTATCTCCCCTTCTCCCTTGTCTCTTCCCTCTATCCTTCTCTCTCTCCCACCCTTATTTCTCCTCTTGTACCGCTCACAATTGTCTTTGTTTTCTCCCTTGCCTCTACCCCCCCTTGTCTCTTTCCTTCCCTGTGTCTCTCCCTCCTCCTTTCTTTCCATTCTCTACCTCTCCCTTTTGCCTCTCCCCTCTCTCTCACTCCTCCCTTCTCTCACTCTCCCTTTTGCATCTCCCTCTTCCTTTCTCTCTCCTCTCCCTTCCTCTCATGTGCCTCTACCTTCTCTCCCATCTCACTCTCTTACTTCTCCCTTTCCCTTCTGCCTCTCCCTATTTTCTTTCTCTCCATCCTCCCTTCTCTCTGCTCTCCTTTCTTCCTCCCTCCCTCCCTCTTTCTCTGCTTTCTCTCCCCCACCCTTGTCTCTCCTTCTACTTCACTATTGTCTCTCCCACCATTCACTCTCTCTCCCCCTTGTCTCTCCCCTCCCCATTGTCTCCCCCCTTGTCTCTCCCCTTCCCCTTGTGTCTCCCATTACCCTTGTCTCTCCCCCTGGTCTCTCCCACCCTGCTCTCTCTACCCCCTTGTTTCACCAAACCTTGTCTCTCCCATTCTCCCTTGTCTCCCACACCCTTGTATCTCTCCCCCACACTTCTCTTTCCCATTCTCCACTGTCTTCCCCCTTCTCTCTCCACTTCCCCTTGTCTCCCCCACCCTTCTCTTTCCCCTCTTGTCTCTCCACTTCCCCTTGTCTCCCCCTTCTCCATTGTCTCTCCCCTTCTCCCTCCCCCTTGTCTCAACCCTCTTCGCTCTCCCCCTCTCCCTTCTCTCTCCCCTACCCCATAACTGTTACCTTCCCCTTGCCTCTCCCCCTGCGGATCTCGAGGAGAGTCTGCTCGCCTGTGCCGCGCGCGCACAGCCCTTCCTTTTTTTATTGACGGGAGAGCGCTCACGCGCCGTGCTCGCGCACGAAGAGCAGACACAGCATGTCCCGGCGACCTATGGCCGCGTGCCCACACGCGTGCCATAGGTTCGCCACCACTGCTTTAAAGGAATGACAAAATATCTTTAATGACAACATTTAGTTAAACTAAAGACTGTAATTATTTATTCTAAACTGTGTAAAAACATTTTGCCCATTACCAAGGCAATTTCTTCAAAACAGCATAATATATATATATATATATATATATATATATATATATATATATATAGTACATCTGTGTTGACATTTGATTGTCTAAAATAAGTTAAAAAACCTGCTTCCAGCTCAGAATTCCAAGAAAAACAATTACACTGCATTCTGGGAAGCTGAACTGGGACATGCAAATGTGCCCACAAATGCCTCACTCTTCAATCCATAGCCATTTTGAAACATGGCTTCCTTTAAGCTTATGCCTGCTGTAATACACAGCTTTAATGCAAAGCCAAGGCCAGATTTAACACAAGCTGAGAATCCTATCCATGTACAGCTGTTTCAAGATTACTAGCTATCAGCATGGAGCGGGATCTCAGCCTGTGTTGTGGACCTTATAAATAGGTAGTTCACCACAACAATCATTTAATATATGGTGGGCAAAAGAGCGATAGAAGCCCTCCACCGTACAGTAGTACAGTAAATAAAAAGTACATCTGTGTTCACATTTGAATGTCTTAAGCAAATTACAAAACCTGCTTCCAGCTCAGAGTTCCGAGAAAAACAGTTATTACACTGCATTCTGGGAAGCTGAACTGGGATATGCAAATGTGCCCACAAATGCCTCGCTCTTCAATCCATAGCCATCATCAAACATGGCTTCCTTTAAACTTATGCATGCTGTATTACACAGCTTTAATGCAAAGCCAAGGTTGGAATAAACACAGGCTGAGTATCCAATCCATGTACATGTTTCAAGCTTACTGGCTATCATCAGCATGGAGCGGGATCTCAGCCTGTGCCTGTGTTGTGGAAATTATGAGTAGGTTGTTCACCACAACAATCATTTATAATATGGTGGGCAAAAAAGCGATAGGAGCCCCCCACCGTACAGTAGTACCGTAAATAAATATTTACTTGCTCTTCAATATATATATCACATCAGTGTTCCTTAAACATGTCTTCCAGCATTTCTATAAGTAGCTTTACATTGACCAGCAAAGTTCCTCTGGAGAGTTACAGCATTAGCGATGGAGATTAGATGGGTGAAAAAAACATGATTATCAGCCTTATTAAATTGCAATTCGGCCAATTGAATAGGGCTCTATTTAAGCACATAGCATATTTTTTTACAGAAGTTTTTAGTTAGTGAAGACCTTGCTTTTGGATAAAAGTTCACTAACTAAAAGCTTCTGGAAAAATAAATATGCACTGTGCTTATATAGAGCCCTATTCAATTGGCCAAATTGCAATTTAATAAGGCTGTAAGTCACCTGGTTTCTAAAAGCATTTCTCTGGATCCAAATACTATGTAATATTGCACCCTTTTCTCGTCTTACTTTCCCGTATTTGGTACACCACCCAGATTTATGGGTACAGAATAAAGGAATTATAAAAGTAACATTCACTAAGCTTCACAGGGGATGCAAAGGAGATTGCTGAAGACTGTGCTTTCTATTGTCTATTGTCTCAGCACATACTCGTGATCGCTTAGTTTATCTATCACATTAAGAAGGCACAATGATTACACTTTTAGTATTAATAATCAGAGCCCTCTGCATATGACATAATAATATTGTAGTTACCAAAATGAAATTCTTTAGTCACAAATCTTTCTCTTTTGCATCTACATACTTTTTTTCCATTTTTAAATGAATGTGGATATTACATTTTAGTATAATGAGTAAGAGGCTGTACATTTCAGCTGATGTGGAATTGCGCTTCCATCCAAACATCATGCAGCCCGTTTACCAGGCACTTGGATCCATCAAATAGACCTTTGACGAGGATTTTTTTTACAGCCTTGTTATTAAAATCGAATGCAATTTACATTCATAAAGCGCCCTTATGAACCCCTGCTGAGTGCCTTTATTTGCCTCCAAAGTTTTATTATAACCAATATATTTGACTGCTGCACTAAACATGACCAGCTAAATTTCTCATTTGGGGTCCATCAAGCAAGACCAAATAATCAGTGGTTTCAGGACATTCTCCATAAATGATACATATCTCTAGAATGACACATGGCACACAGAGTCACACTGATTGTGTTATATTTTTTTTTTTAAATGAGTGTAATGCTGGGGCAATTATAATTCAAAGTAAATCATTTGAAGACAAATACTACTGTATAAATAAGTACCGTATACTGTAGTATTTGCCTTCAAATTATTTACTTGAGAGAGAGAGGAAGCTCTCGAAAGCTAGTCATAATATTTATGAATATGTTTGACACTCACGGCTACCTCATATATATATATATATATATATATATATATATATATATATATATATATATATATATATATATATATATATATATATATATATAATACTTAGTAGGCTGTTAGACTCACTAGGAGCCAGTTCAAATGCGTCTAGGAGCAAAGAAGCAAGCTCATTCATATAGATAGAGATAGATCATACGTCCCAAAAATGCGTAGGAATAAAGTGAGGGTACTACTGGTTCCTAAGTGTTTTTGCTAAGTATAATGTACATCTATGAAGGAAATCTGCATGTCTTCTATGATAAATGAATGTTCACCTATCAATCCAGCCACAATGGGACCAATACTGATTAATCACTGCAAAGCCGCCCTTTGCTGACTTACGTTACTGAACATTTTTCATCCAAAAAACAACTGCCATTTTTAAAACATGGTCTTTTCAATGTATGATTGTAAAATTTTGGAGAACATATCATTGTTAATGAATTATATACATCATCCAGTTTTAGGCAGTTTGATGGAAAACAAGTTAAAGATAACTTATATATGTTCTATTTCTTCAATCACAATCAGTGTCAAAAGTCAGTTTGCAAAGTATACATATTTATAGAACTAAATAATTATTTTAAAACTAATCCATTAAATGCATGGTAGAACATTTGACTTTTGAATGACTGAACTGGAAATGTGCAAATCAGTTTTAGGAAGCCCCCAAAAAATACATTTAAAATCTAACTCTTAAATGCAATTATTCTTTATTGCAGGGTTCAATTTTCTTTTATAGGCCGATTTTCAGGATGGTGCTTGCAAACTAATGAGCTTTCCCCTAGTCTCATGGACAACTTAGAGCCTCATTCAATTGAGGATCGTAAGTCAAAAAAAGTAGGACTTACTTTGCGGGCCTGCTGCGGGCACGATTTAGATGCTATTCAATTGGCCGGGCCCGCAAGTTCGGCGCCAATCGTGAGAATTGGAAACTATGCTCTCGACAGTAGCATTTGCGAGCTTAAACATGATCGTGGACGCAAGCCCGTAACTCGTGGTTTAAGCCCGAAAAATCGGAGCACTTTAAAAGGAAATGTAAAATCAATACAGCACCGCAAATGATGGGGAACACAATGGGTGACATTCAAATTAAAAGCACAACATTCTCAAGCTCGCACATCGCCAAAATATAATACTTTATTTCATGTTTAATTTCCGTCCAAAGTCCTAGGGGGTTGAATGACCTCCAAGCCCGTAACTCGTTATTCAAGCCTGTAGGACTTCAATGAAATATGGAGGTTGGATTCAAAAGTCCTACGGGCTTGGAGATTGAAGCCCGTAGGACCTTGGATGAAAGTTGAACATGAAATGAAGTATTTTTGGGGCTGATTTGCGAGTTTGAGTATGTTGTGCTATTAATTATAAGACCTAACATCACTTTCACTCTTATTAAATGTACAGTATTGCATTTTTATTTGCTTTTTAAAGTGCTACTATTTGTCATTAAGCCCTTTGTGAGACCTCCTTGGTACCATTCGAGTTTAGCCATTTGCGGGCTTGACAGAGTGGTTAGAGAGGGAAAATCGGAGCAATTGAATAGCGATTTGCAATTATATCGGTCACAACTTGTCGTGAAAGATCAAAGCTTGGAGGGAAGTAACTTGCAAATCACTTGATCAGAGCCTGCAAACGGAAGACAATTGAATAGCAAAGTAGCTTGCGACGTCTACTTGCGACTCCGGATCTCCAAATCGCAGCAATTGAATGAGGCTATTAATCTGCCAGATATCCATTTTAACCAGTAGAAGCTTCTCCCACCTCAAGAAGAAGATAAGCATGAGCCAAGCTGGTAGATTCCACTTCAATATAATTAAAGGCTACATTGTTTACACTGTATTTTTAAGTGTAGCTGATTAAGATAGTATTTTTTAAATGTAGGGATCCTTTAGACACAGGTATTATTGACTCCTGCTGTTTCCTAGTAAGTGACGATGGCATATAAGAACTGTTAGCTGTCTAAGCTGCCTAATAAATGCACTACATGAGATAACCAGTTTAGAAATCAATGCTCACTTCATCATTTTTCTCTGAAGGATCTAATTACTCACAATTGATTTAGGGAACGAAAGGTGTGTCATTAACAAGAGTCAGATATAGGCACTTCTTACATGAATTATTGGATTTTGAAAACAGAATTAACTTAAGCGCTGCCATCATTTACAACATGATGCTGTCTTTGCTGAAGATAATGTATTTCTATTTGTAGAATCAAAACTATTAAAATCAACAGATTAATCAACTTGCTACTACAACTTTGATCTCTGGCGCACTCTCTCAGAAAACAAAAACATTAATCAAATTACTCCTGGGGCTTCCACACAAGGGCAAAACCGGTTCAAACACAGTGCACCTGATTCAGATACAGAAAAAAATAAAATCAACGGGGTATAATTAAAGAGACATTGAGCTCAGATGTTTGTCTAGCAGTTTGTATACATTATAAACTTTGTATAAGAAAAATAAGCACTGCAATGGTTAACTAATACAACTATTAATCAATCTGCCTTCACACCAAGATTAAGTAATCTAGTGATAAATTAATTAGGGTGTGTAATGGCACTCCACCGGTTATGGAGCAGAAACCCCCCTCTTGTCTCACTGGGAGCAGCTGATGTTACCATTTATCAGTAGGATGTCCTCATGATGCTGTGGTACTTCATATGACGGATCTCTCCTGTGTCGTCTAATGCCAGTAGTGGCATGCAGCAGCCACTAGGAGACGCCAAGACTATCTTCAATTTGTTCTAAGAGAGAGGGCTACACTTAGGTTTAGGGTTCAGGGTTAGGGTAGTGGCAGATGGTAAGCTTTACATAGTAAAATAGTGGCACGCACCCTAACCCTAACAACAAATTGGACAAAGTGTTAGTACAGATTATTGCATTGAATTAAACATTTTGCTCCATATTAAATTCCAGCCTCGTAAGTCCAACGTATAGCCGTTTTACGTCGCTATTAAATTAGAAAGGGCTGTGAGCTACGAACGAAAGACTATATTTTTTTGACCAGTTCTCACCATCGGACTTGTGTGAACAAAGGATTTGCGTGCGCAAAATTCAAGTTTGCTCAGCACGTATCCTATTCTCTGCCGTCCTGCGTGTTAACACGTAAGTCAGCTGCGAGCAACGTTACAGGGCTAATTTAATACCCGGAACACTTAAATTTGGAGTTACAGGCTACGTTTTAAATGTAGCCCCAATTTACTAAGGCTGTTAATTGTAAGCTATATTTTATTTATCAGTGGTACTACAGCATTTCAAAGCATACTGTATAGATGATCTAAATGGCTTATAGGAGGCACATATCTCTCCCCCCACAACAAGGGAAGTACCAACATTTGTAGGCTCCTCATAAAGCTTAGATCAAACTTGCATCTCAGATATAAAAGAAAAGGATGCCAAATAAAAAAAGGCCCTTTATGACCAACTAAGACACCTTGAAAAAGAGCACCAGGCTTGCCCTTGCAATAACAAAGTTACTCTTGGACATCACTGATACTAGGAACCAATCAAACAGGCTTATTTAAGTTCAATAACTCAAACACTTGGCTCAAGATATTTTATTATGATAAGACAGACTCCTCACTGGTAAACTCAAAGGATTTACCAGTCATACCAAAGTACTACAAATCCACAATTCCCAGTGCATTATAACGCAGAAACACAAATTTACTGAATTCTAACGCTCTCTTTACAGAGCAAATACTAGGCATAACCAACCAAAACTACTCAATTTCATGAATTATTGCTCTCTCCTCTAATTAGCAAGACAACAAATAGATGCCTAGAATTCACCAGAAGAAATTAAAACTACTCTTGATAACTTTAAATAAGGAAATCGCCTGGCTCAAATGAGTTCACTGCTCTGTAGTATAAAGACATTTCTGATATACTTTTGCCATTATTAAATAATCTTTTTTCATGGTGCTGGGAAACAATATTGCATCTGAGATAACAATGGCTAATATATCAGTCATCCCAAAACCAAAAAACTTTTTTACATTTACATGAATGTTGATATTACATTTTTTACAAAATCTATGGCAGAAAGAATAAATAACGTTCTACCTTTTTTTAATTCACCCTGACCAAGTGGGATTCATTCCTGGGAGGCAGACCCCTTATAATATAAGGAAAATTCTAAACCTGATACATGTATTTCATATATAAATAAAATGCAATTGTGCCTTTTTATTTTAAGACACAGACATAGAAAAGGCATTTGACTCCCTGCCTAAACTTTGAACCTTGAAACTGAGTTATATGGGTTTCCAGGGAGATTTTATCAAAGCACTGACAGCCCAAACTTCCATAAAACATCCAGGATCATCCTCAAATAGCATTCATATACAAAAAGGAACATGTCAAGGCTATCCCCTATCACCAGCTCTACTTGATCTTGCAATGGAGCCACTGGCAGCTAGAATAAAAAATAATATTGATATTATTGGTTTAAAATAAATCAAACTGAACATAACATCAGTCTACTTGCTGATGCCATTATCTTATTGATCACTAAACCCCTTACTACATTACCTAATCTATTTGCATTACTCATTAGATTTGCCATACTTTCCAGCATTGTGGTTAATTTAGATAAATCTGCTGCTTTGGATTTAGGTCTTCCAAATAATAACGAATACAACTTAATTTTGATGTCCAATGGCATAAATTAGTAATTTACATTATTTGGTGATTCAGATGTTTGCTTTTATATACGACAGAGAGCCAATCAATCCAGAATGTACACTAATAGAACAATACGTAGTTTCTCACTTCCTAATTTACATACTCACTATATAGCAGCTCAAATGCAACAAATAATGTTTTGGCATATCACTTATTTCCTTCCTTGTTGGGTGGATATTAAAAATGTACTCCTTCCCAAAATATATATTCAATACATACTGTGGCAAAACAACAACAATATTATCAAAAATAGTAGTGGATGCCTGAAAACATATCATATTGTAATATTAATATTTAAATAACTTTATATTGTTTAATTAGGATTTTAAATTTTCATTTACAAAAGAGTATACAGAGAGGTGAGAGACAGCAAGGGCTGCATGACAGCAACGTACAAGGGGGATGGGTTCTGTGAGGAGCAAAGGAGATAGTGATGGATGCTATGTGAGGTGGGAGCTGAGAGGGGTTGGTGCTATGTGGGATAAACGCTGAAAGGGAACGGCTGCTGGCAAGGACTGGGTGGTATGTAGGAAGGTGAACCTCCGTCCTAGCCTCAAATCACGCACAGAGTGGTCCGGGTTTTGCTCAAGAATATCCCTGTATTTAGCACCATCCATCTTTCCCTCAATTCTGACCAGTTTCCCAGTTCTGGCTGCTGGTGTTCTTTGGGTTATGTGATATGTTGGATTTTCCCCAGACATAGCGTTTTCTTTGATGGCCGAAAAGTTCAATTTTAGTCTCATCAGACCAGAGCACCTTCCTCCATACATTTTGGGAGTCTCCCACATGCCTTTTCGCAAACTCAAAACGTTTTTTGATGAAAGTAATGGCTTTTTTCTGGCCACATAAAGCCCAACTCTATGGAGTGTGCGGCTTATTGTCGTCCTATGTACAGACACTCCAGTCTCTGATGAGGAACTCTGCAGCTCCTCCAGGGTTACCTTAGGTCTCTGTGCGGCCTCTCTGATTAATGCCCTCCTTGCCCGGTCCGTGAGTTTTGGTGGGCGGCCGTTTCTTGGCAGGTTTGCTGTTGTGCCATGTTCTTTCCATTTGGTTATTATAGATTTGATGGTGCTCCTGGGGATCATCAAAGATTTGGATTTTTTTTATATAGCCTAACCCTGCCTTGTACTTTTCAACAACAGTGTCCCTTACTTGTTTGGAGAGTTCCTTGGTCTTCATGGCAGTGTTTGGTTAGTGGTGCCTCTTGCACCTCTTGTTTGGTTAGTGGTGCCTCTTAGGTGTTGAAGCCTCTGGGGCCTTTCAAAAAAGGGGTGTATATGTAATGACAGATCATGTGACACTTAGATTGCACACAGGTGGACATAATTTCACTAATTATGTGACTTCTGAAGGTAATTGGTTGCACTAGAGCTTTTTATGGGCTTCATAACAAAGGGGGTGAATACATACGCACATGACAATTTTATGTTTTCTATTTCTAAAAAATTGTTTTATGTATATATTTCTCTTATTTCACTTCACCAACTTAGACTATTGTGTTCTGATCCATCACATAAAAATTCAGATTAACAAAACATTGAATTTAAGACTGTTGTGTAACAAAATAGGTAAAAAGGGGGGTGAATACTTTTGCAAGGCACTGTATGTAGCAATGGATTCTAAGAGAGATGGGTGCTCTGTGAAGATGGCTGCTGAGGGGGACTCTACATGCATATGTACCAGCCATAAACCCAAACTTTTTTTTCTGCACCGTGGCCCTTTATTTTAACTGGGGCCCTCCACTGTTCGTGATACATGAAATTGTGCAAAAGAGAAGACAGCAATGACATCTAACATGGGCTGACAAAATGCTTAACAGAAATACAACAGGAGATGAAAAGCGCTGCTAAAAATGGAGCTACAAAGAAAAGTTAAAAAGTGGAGAGAAAAAGTGTAACTCCACTTTTTCATTTTGATTTGTAGCTCCATTTTTAGCAGTGCTTTTCAAAAGTGGAGTTAAAAAGTGGAGAGGCTGCACCGGGCCCTCAGTTCTCTAGCTTCACCACTGCATATGAACCACAAAAACATACTTCCAATGTGTATATTTAAAATAATGTAGTATAATTACCGTATATACTCGAGTATAAGCCAAGTTTTTCAGCCCTTTTTTTAAGGCAAAAAAGGGCCCCCTCGGCTTGTATTCGAGTCACTCCCCCCCCCCCCCTTGTCTCTCTAACCCCCTCGTGTCTCTCTAACCCCCTCGTGTCTCTCTAACCCCCTCGTGTCTCTCTAACCCCCTCGTGTCTCTCTAACACCCTCGTGTCTCTCTAACACCCCTGTGTCTCTCTAACACCCCCGTGTCTCTCTAACACCCCCGTGTCTCTCTAACACCCCCGTGTGTCTCTCTAACACCCCCGTGTGTCTCTCTAACACCCCCGTGTGTCTCTCTAACACCCCCGTGTGTCTCTCTAACACCCCCGTGTGTCTCTCTAACACCCCCGTGTGTCTCTCTAACACCCCCGTGTGTCTCTCTCACCCCCCCGTGTGTCTCTCTAACACCCCCGTGTGTCTCTCTACCCCCCCCGTGTGTCTCTCTACCCCCCCCGTGTGTCTCTCTACCCCCCCCCGTGTGTCTCTCTACCCCCCCCGTGTGTCTCTCTACCCCCGCCGTGTGTCTCTCTACCCCCGCCGTGTGTCTCTCTACCCCCGCCGTGTGTCTCTCTACCCCCGCCGTGTGTCTCTCTACCCCCCCGTGTGTCTCTCTACCCCCCCGTGTGTCTCTCTACCCCCCCGTGTGTCTCTCTACCCCCCCGTGTGTCTCTCTCCCCCCCCCGTGTCTCTTTCCCTCCCCCCTCCTCAACCTAAACCCCCTCAACCCCCCACCTCCACCTAAACCCCCCTAAATACCTCCCTCTCTCCCCTCACTTACTTGCTTGTGCTCCGGCCTCCGCCCCTTGACCCGGCGCGGGCGCGCATGTGACGTCACATGGGCGCTGCGTCATTAGCATATACCGGCACCCGGTATATGCTAATGACGCAGCACGCATGTGACAACACATGCGCGCCGGCGCCAGGTCCAGGAGCGGAGGCCGGAGCACAAGCAGGTAAGTGAGGGGAGAGGGGGGAGGTATTTAGGGGGGTTTAGGTGGAGGTGGGGTTTCTGTGAAAGAAGCTGAAGGTTCGAGTTGCCAAACATCAGCCTCAAAACCTTAATGACTTGGAGAGGATCTACAAAGAGGAGTGGGATAAAATCCCTCATGAGATGTGTGCAAACCTACAAGAAACGTCTGACCTGTGATTGCCAACAAGGGTTTTGCCACCAAGTACTAAGTCGAAGGGGTCAAATACTTATTTCATTCATTGATCTGCACATCAATTAATCATTTTTTTGACATGAGTTTTTCTTGTTTTTTTTTTTGTTATTCTGTCTCTCACTGTTAAAATACAGCTACCAATAAAATTATAGACTGATCATTTCTTTGTAAGTCGACAAACGTTCAAAATCAGCAGGAGAACAAATACTTTTTCCCCTCACTGTAATAATTGTCGTAAAAATATGGCCATGCGCATCCACAATGTGCGCCGGAGGCGCTCAATGCAAGGCCCACGCGACTTTGCTGCAATGAGCACCAAAGGCGCTCATTGCCAGGCACACGATGAGCGCGTGGCACGAAACACTTTGAAAAAAATAACGACTTTAACAGCTGCCATTTTTATCAAGCCCGTAACTCGGTCGTCAATAGACCGCCAAAAGATGCCAATTACTTTAAAAATGAGAAGGGAGAGGGGGTAGGGAAACATGGGGAAACAGACACATGGACAGGAGAGGGGGGAAACAGACACAGGGGTCAGAGAGAGTGGGGATAGGCTCGCAATGAGCGCCAAAGGCACTTATCCGAGGCACAAAAGTAGCAGCTTGGACGACGTCTGCAATAGAAAAAGTAAAGTAGAGGGGGGAGATGCTCGCAATGAGCGACAAAGGTGCTCATTGCGAGGCATGAAAGTGGTGGGTTGCCCGAGGCCTGCAATGAGCGGCGAAGCCCGTAAAATAGATGGTGGGAGAGGCTTGCAATCAGCGCCAAAGACTCTGTACATGAGACCCGCAAGTTAGAGGGGGGGGAGCCTTGCATTTTGTGGCAAACAGCATTGCCAGCCTTCAAATTGTATTGCCGTCATTTTTGACGGGTAAGTCGCTAGTTTATAAATAGGAGGTCTTCTCGTATTTTAAAATCAAACACAAAGCCAACTGGGAAAATAAACATGATTTTGTATTCCCATTTATTTTTACATAATATGCAGAGAATGAAATTAAATGTGACATGAGTTGTGTAGGAAAAGTAGGAATTGGAACGCCAGCCTCTGATTGGCTGTCTTCATTCTACTTTTATTACACAATTTATGTCCCATTTCATGTTCTTGTTCACTTTGCATGGCAACTACATATTCATTTAAATCTAAGGCTTAATTTGTTAATACCATTTAGAGTGTTATCTACCATGAGTTCAAGGATAAAATATGGAGCTAATGAAAATTAAACTGTAGCTTTTGTCAAAAAATATATGCATTTATAAAAAATGTAAAGTAAATTTAATTTAAAGGACAACTGAAATATCTGTTCTGAATAACTTCACTTCAAAATTAGACTCTATTTTTTAACTTTTGTATTAGAGATTGTTACGGTGATGCTTTGTTCCTAATAAGGTCTGGCATTGACTTGGTACGTAACAAGAATCTCAGCTCAGTTCTATAGAAAGGGCACTTCTTTGCAGTGGCATTTAACAATATAAATACATGGAAGTGCAAGTCCCAGAAAAAACATACCCCTCAGGCTACGAGAACTGTTCCAATATGGACAGTTATTGCTAAAATTAAGATTTTATTTCTAAAAATTATTTTATTTTAAGCCCATGGCTTACACAGCCACTAATGTTACAAACTTGTGTTTTTTTATCAAATTATGATGAAATTAAGTATAAAGAACCGATTGTGTAATATTTTCTAAACTGCAAAAAAGTAAAAATAAAAAAACAAGCATAACAGATTAAAAGCAAAGTATGTCACCTTTTGCACTTCACTCAATCTACAAGAGATTTATTTTACACTTCAATTACAACAGTGAAGGACATTGCTGATGTGAAGTACAATAGGTATTAATGGTGCTATATGTTCTTTTTTTCTTTAGAGTTTGCAAAATATGGGTTGACATTGCTTTATTATTATTTTACTCTTTATAAATAAAAGACCTCAGAGATGGATGTTCTAATACAAGGACATCATTATGTAAAGCTTTATATTGGGGAAATAAACTTGATTTTTTTTTTAAAAAAGCTGCAAGTTTTATTAAATTGCCTGGCTTTACTGTGAAGCTGATAAAGCATAGTAACAAGATAAATATACCTTGAATAGATCATGTCTCTTAATATAAGAGATTTGGAAGACCATGCTGGGAAGCTTCACACCTGAATTCATTTGTGTGATTTGTGCCCCAGAACTATTGTGTTTGTTGGGCTATAAGAGCAACTTTTAAGAGGAAAAAACATGCTACAAGTCTTCCTAACATCTTGTAAGATGAATTTGCATTTGGCTTGTAATTTGCCAATCTATTTACCGTATATACTCGAGTATAAGCCGAGTTTTTCAGCCCTTTTTTTTAAGGCTAAAAAAGGGCCCCCTCGGCTTAAACTCGAGTCACTCTCCCCCCGTGTCTCTCTAACCCCCCTGTGTCTCTCTAAACCCCCCCGAGTCTCTCTAAACCCCCCCGAGTCTCTCTAAACCCCCCCCCCCGAGTCTCTCTAAACCCCCCCCCCGAGTCTCTCTAAACCCCCCCGAGTCTCTCTAAGCCCCCGTGTCTCTCTAACCCTACCCCGTGTCTCTCTAACCCTACCCCGTGTCTCTCTAACCCTACCCCGTGTCTCTCTAACCCTACCCCGTGTCTCTCTAACCCTACCCCGTGTCTCTCTAACCCTACCCCGTGTCTCTCTAACCCTACCCCGTGTCTCTCTAACCCTACCCCGTGTCTCTCTAACCCTACCCCGTGTCTCTCTAACCCTACCCCGTGTCTCTCTAACCCTACCCCGTGTCTCTCTAACCCTACCCCGTGTCTCTCTAACCCTACCCCGTGTCTCTCTAACCCTACCCCGTGTCTCTCTAACCCTACCCCGTGTCTCTCTAACCCTACCCCGTGTCTCTCTAACCCTACCCCGTGTCTCTCTAACCCTACCCCGTGTCTCTCTAACCCTACCCCGTGTCTCTCTAACCCTACCCCGTGTCTCTCTAACCCTACCCCGTGTCTCTCTAACCCTACCCCGTGTCTCTCTAACCCTACCCCGTGTCTCTCTAACCCTACCCCGTGTCTCTTTCCCTCTCCCCCTCCTCATCCAAAACCCCCCTCCTCATCCAAAACCCCCCTCCTCATCCAAAACCCCCCTCCTCATCCAAAACCCCCCTCCTCATCCAAAACCCCCCTCCTCATCCACAACCCCCCTCCTCATCCAAAACCCCCCTCCTCATCCAAAACCCCCCTCCTCATCCAAAACCCCCCTCCTCATCCAAAACCCCTCTCCTCATCCAAAACCCCTCTCCTCATCCAAAACCCCTCTCCTCATCCAAAACCCCTCTCCTCATCCAAAACCCCTCTCCTCATCCAAAACCCCTCTCCTCATCCAAAACCCCTCTCCTCATCCAAAACCCCTCTCCTCATCCAAAACCCCTCTCCTCATCCAAAACCCCTCTCCTCATCCAAAACCCCTCTCCTCATCCCTCTCCTCATCCAAAACCCCTCTCCTCAATCCAAAACCCCTCTCCTCAATCCAAAACCCCTCTCCTCAATCCAAAACCCCTCTCCTCAATCCAAAACCCCTCTCCTCAATCCAAAACCCCTCTCCTCAATCCAAAACCCCTCTCCTCAATCCAAAACCCCTCTCCTCATCCAAAACCCCTCTCCTCATCCAAAACCCCTCTCCTCATCCAAAACCCCTCTCCTCATCCAAAACCCCTCTCCTCATCCTAAACCCCTCTCCTCATCCTAAACCCCTCTCCTCATCCTAAACCCCTCTCCTCATCCTAAACCCCTCTCCTCATCCTAAACCCCTCTCCTCATCCTAAACCCCTCTCCTCATCCTAAACCCCTCTCCTCATCCTAAACCCCTCTCCTCATCCTAAACCCCTCTCCTCATCCTAAACCCCTCTCCTCATCCTAAACCCCTCTCCTCATCCTAAACCCCCCTCCTCATCCTAAACCCCCCTCCTCATCCTAAACCCCCCTCCTCACTTTACCCCCCTAAATACCTCCCCCTCTCCCCTCACTTACCTCCATCTGCAGCTGTTCCTCCGCTCCTCCACGCTCCATCCTGCGTCGGGACCCGGCATATGCTAATGACGTGACGTCACATGCGCGCCACGTCATTAGCATCGGTGGGGTCAAGACGCAGGAAGGAGCGTGGAGGAGAGGAGGAGCAGCTGCAGATGGAGGTAAGTGAGGGGAAAGGGAGAGGGGGAGGTATTTAGAGGGGTAAAGTGAGAAGGGGGGTTTAGGATGAGGAGGGGTAAAATGAGGATGGGGGGTTAGGATGAGGATGGGGAGGGTTTAGGATGAGGATGGGGAGGGTTTAGGATGAGGGCTTTTGGATGAGGATGAGGGGGTTCAGGATGAGGATGAGGGGTTTAGGATGAGGATGAGGGGTTGAGGATGAGAATGGGGGGGTTGAGGATGAGGATGGGGGGGTTGAGGATGAGGATGGGGAGGGTTTAGGATGAGGATGGGGAGGGTTTAGGATGAGGATGGGGGGGTGAGGAGGGGGGATTGAGGATGTGGGGGTTGAGGATGAGGATGGGGGGGATTGAGGATGAGGATGGGGGGATTGAGGATGAGGATGGGGGGATTGAGGATGAGGATGGGGGGATTGAGGATGAGGATGGGGGGATTGAGGATGAGGATGGGGGGATTGAGGATGAGGATGGGGAGATTGAGGATGGGGGTTGAGGATGGGGGGTTGAGGTTGAGGAGGAGGGTTGAGGAGGGAGGTTGATGAGGGGGTTTAGAATGAAGAGGGGGTTTGAGGATGGGGGTTGAGGATGAGGATAGGGGGGTTGAGGTTCAGGAGGGGGGTTGAGGAGGGAGGTTGAGGAGGTGGTTTGAGAATGAGAAGGGTGGTTTAGGATGAGGATGGGGGGTTTAGGATGAGGATGGGGGGAAGAGATGGAGGTATTGAGGATGTGGGGGTTGAGGAGGGGGGATTGAGGATGAGGGGATTGAGGATGAGGATGGGGGTTGAGGATGGGGGGGTTGAGGATGGGGGGGTTGAGGTTGAGGAGGGGGGTTGAGGAGGGAGGTTGATGAGGGGGTTTAGAATGAAGAGGGGGTTGTGGTGGGAGGTTGAGGAGGGTGATAAGGGGGGAGAGACACAGGGAAGGGAGAGGGGGAAGAGACACAGGGAAGGGAGAGGGGGGAAGAGACACAGGGAAGGGAGAGGGGGGAAGAGACACAGGGAAGGGAGAGGGGGGAAGAGACACAGGGAAGGGAGAGGGGGGAAGAGACACAGGGAAGGGAGAGGGGGAAGAGACACAGGGGAGAGAGAGGGGGAAGAGACACAGGGGAGAGAGAGGGGAGAAGAGACACAGGGGAGAGAGAGGGGAGAAGAGACACAGGGGAGAGAGAGGGGGACACAAGAAAAGGGCACACAAGAGGGGGACACAGAGGGCACAAGAGGGACACAGGGGTAGCACATTTCCCACCCTCGGCTTATACTCAAGTCACTAATTTTTCCCAGTATTTTGTGGTAAAACAGGTGCCTAAGCTTATACTTGGGTCGGCTTATACTCGAGTATATTCGGGTAATTGTTGAAGAGTGAAATAAAAGTAAAATAATTAACCTATGTGCGTAGCAGTCTCTCTGCCCTAAGACTCAATAATGGTATACTTTGACAGATACAGAATAGGTAAAGGAGAACTGCAGTGAATGGATGATTACCCATGATCTGTGAAAGAGAACTCCATGCAATGACTGGAAGAGTATTCATGACAAATGAACTTGTCATACTATATAATGAATCTATCCATTTTCTATTTATCCACTTTTTAATGCTTAGCTGTTGTTGGGTACATTTGTCATTGTATTGCTGCGTTATAGATCAGTCAGAGAGTTAGCACTTGAATCTATATACACTTACTGATTCACTGTTTGTGATCAAGCCACTTGCTCATTAACAATCAACATGTACAAGACATTTATGATTATATATCCCATCAAATGTCATAGCCATGTTAAGATTTTCTGTGAAACTGCCACTATAAAACAGACAAAAGCACTGTTTATTGCCTTTTCAAATAAAAAAATATATTACACCTGAACCTGATTGTGACTACTCAATATAATGGAGTAGAGAGCATTATCCTTGAATGCAGTTCCCTTTAAGGAATCACTACAATGAATTACGCTTCCTGAGGAGCCACAGCCCTATTTCCACCCTCCCTACTCACAGCCATGGCCAGCACAGTATTTTGTCTTCCCCCTATCATAGTTTACAATTTCAAGTGACCATTAACATCCAACACAAAGTTGTGAGGGGCCTGTACTAGCGAGTGAGTCGGATGACCCTGTGTGTTTAATGCGGTATCTTTCAGTGCTTAAACCAATATTTGTTGTATAATTATTGTATAATTATATTATCGAGGTAGCGTAATAGTAACAATGCAAGTTTAAACCAACTGAATAATATATTTTCAAATAAGCAAAAAGATTTTTTTTAAATAATATTAAAATTGTCCGTCAAAAACTCCTGCCCTGGACTTACAGCTAGGTGTGGTTGGAGATAAGGTCAGTCAGGTTTTGTTTTTCCTTTGTTTATTGTTCTTCTTTTATATTGAATGATCAGAGTATTACAGTGAATAGTGATACCTTTTTTATTGTGCAAACATTTTAGTTATAGTGACAAGCTTTTGAGAATAGTATCTCTCTTTATCAAGTTAGAAGCTTCTTTGTGGTCTCTGGTTTGTGGCCTGTGTTTCGAATTAGAGATAACCCCCAGAATTATTCTGGCTCCTACTCCCTGATCCTGTACTAAATAAACAGGTTTTTAGTGTGGCAAATTAATGTATGTTTCAGAGAATCTAAAAATAAGTTTGTGTGTCTTTCTAAACCAATTTTCATAGGAGGTTTCCCCTTTGAGGCTTCTGGTGGTCATCAGTGTCCTCATCACCACCGCAGAATATCAATGATGAACACCTTGCAATGCATAAATTATATACACATTTTTGTTGTTACTTTTTAATAAATATATTTTTCTTACATCAAAACTGTTTAAAAAAGCCAATGTAATCGTGTTATGATGAATATGTCTCTTGGCTCTACAGATTTTCATTTAGAAAGACGTGCTTATGGAACAGCAAAGTAATCCATATTTTATAAACATTTAAACTGCACAAAAGTGACTAACGTTATCATCACCATACACTGTGTAATTACATTTCAAATTAGATCCTGAGCATAAAATATTTATAACAAGTAATGCTAATACTATAATACCAACGCTGCTTTCACTACAATCTGACAGGATTATTAATTCACTTACAAAACCTTTCATTATGAGTAATGTACAAGGCTGTCTACAATTCCATAATATGGTGCTTTTAAACATTTTGGTTTTCAGAATGCCGTTACAAGCGGGAATAATTATTATCATGTTTAATTTTTCTCTGGTACTTTTTGAAACTCAATTGGTGACTTAAAGGAACAGCAACACTTGCTTATACATTGTATTAGCTATTATGTTGCTATAGTAAATAATGTCAGAGATTATCAGCATTGATTGTGTATGCCAATTTCAAGCTCAGAGTGCTTGATAAGATTTGAGGAAGGGACTCTAACTGCATTGTAACCTTAAATGTATATATATATATATATATATATATATATATATATATATATATATATATATAAGTTTCCTGGGTTTAAAATGTTTGGTAAGAAACAGGCCGTGATTATCAGAAAAACACATGTTATATAGAAAAGTTCAATGTGTCATAGACAGGAAAATAAAATCCAGCTTTGCACACCCACGGGGAGCTTACATACCCAACTACAACCAGGAAAGTAGCCAGGTACAGAGTTTGACCTTTCAAAGGAAGTACTTGCTGCAGGATGAAATCACATGGTTAGGTGGGGTCTGAGCTCACAACTGAATCAGAGAACAAGACGAGAGAGAGAGGGGACTACATATCTCAGGCTGCTTTGCAACACAGGAACCCCAGAGTATGATAAAAAAATGTATCAACTAACCTGTGCTTTCTCCTGATTGGCCAAAACGAATTATGAATTTTATGCTAATCTTAGCAGGGATTTTCAGAGGTCTACTAACAAAAGCCTCAGCAAACAACAAGGTGAGTTTGGAAATATTTATTTTGGTATTTTCAAAAACATGTTTGCATAAACTACTAATTCTCCTCTATCGGATGCATTCATAATCCAGGAAACTTAGATATGCATTTAAGGGGAAATTGTTTTTTTTTTTTTGCCATCACAGACAGTCAAGCAGACTGTAACCCTAATTAGCCCATCAAAGCAGTTTATTAGTATCCTAGAACCCCTTCTCTGCATAAACATACAGCAGAAACAATGCTGATTATTTTGGGAAGGATTTACTTTAGAATCAAATTGTTTGCCAATTTCACATTTGCCTAGAATCATTGTATAGCCATTTCTTCTTGCAAAAAAGAAGAAATAAAAAAAACATTTTGGAGAGTCCTATATTTAAAATATGCTCGTTTTAAGAGCTATACTTATATATGTTCAATTGTTTCTATAATGTAAACAATATACCATTTTATAATGTAAAATGAATTACCTTTTATATGCAATTATGCTGCAGTGAAATCTACCATTTTGTTTTCTGCAGATCTAGCACTTGAAGTGGAAGAATATTTATAATGCAGATGAAGCTTCTCCTCGGAACAGTGATTAAAACTGACCATGCTATCAACAGGTCTAATTAAATTCTCTTTTATTTACAAGGACACACCCTCCAGGAATCCCATGGGCGTACTTAGGGTAGCTAAGGTAATGGGAATTTCACCGGGCTAGTAATAGGATGGGAAGTTTTTGTTGTCTGCCAATTGGTTATGTAAGGGATTAATGGAAGGGGTTGGTGTCTCTTTTCTTCTTAACTCAGTAGGATTTATCACCTTCACATCTCCCCTCCTACCGTTCCCTGTTGTACCCTGGCACAGCAGTTATGCCTCCTTGGATCATCGGCAGACTATCCAGTATGATGGTCTTGTCACAGCTGGTTGGCGGAGGGTTCTTGCCCACAGTGAGGTGTGGGCATCAGGGTTTGCTTATGAAGTATCTGTACTCTTGGGGCATGGGGTCCCCTCGAGTTGAGTTTATGGGTGGGCAAGCACCTCTCATCATTTGTTCTTATTACCTGTTAAGTAATTAACTAATAAAAGAGCTGTGGCCTTTAAAATCCTATGTATTTATTGTAGTTAACCGTATTTACTATGTCACGGTCAAGAGAACGCTGCAGAAAAAAATAAGTTTAGAAAAAAAAATGATATCCCTGCAGAATACTGTACATGGGACTATAGTGGTCCTTTAAATAAATCATCTTGTTCCGCCAATATTTTGTCAGTCGACCATATTTTTTAAATGCAGTGCTTTGTCAATGGTGATAGATAATCCACGTCCTTTCTTAAGAAGAAAGGAGGACAGAACATATCCTGCCAAGACATACTTTTATTACAGGATAAAATGTAAGATTAGTGGGTTCTAGATGACCAAAACATTTCATCACACAAATAAACAAAAACACCAATTTATGCAGAAATTAGCCAAGTGTATTATATGATGCATTCTTGTATGTTCTTGGATTTATTAAGTAAATCAAACACTAAGAATGTTACCATTTTAAACCTTCCTTTTATGTTCTACAAAGAGCCAACAAAATCCTAATTTAAAAAGGAAAATAAATCAGGTTGTGGACAATAATGCTCTAGACATAATTTAATTACGAAGAGGACAAAACAAGACAAACCCAATAATCTAAATTCTCCAGATGACCATCAACGGGACGAAATGTACAGCTTATTCTGCCATCTTTCCCAGCTTTTTTTTTTCTTCAATACTGCTCGCAGCATTTTCTACTGGTAGTAGCATGTCAATAGGGTAGCAAATCTAATTTTTAACCGAAAATCGGATAAAAAGAACATATGCTAGACATAGCCACAAAACAAGCCTTTGTTTTGTTTTGAAATTCATGGGAAATGTTCATTTCCAATATAATGTAATCCTATTTCCAACCTGATAAACTATCAATACAGTATAATAATTATAATGGATATACTTTCTTCATCAATCTTTGAGAATTAATGTAATATTGAATATTGCTGTTATAAATGATTAAAAAGGCATTTTACTAATGTATAATTAAAATAACTAGCTCCCTCCTCTTGAAGGGGCATTATAATTGTCCTTTAAGTAGTAATAATAAACTTTAATTTTTTTTCGTATTATGAAAAATGTGATGTTTTGTGAAAAAACTTAATCTTAACACACCATGTTGAGCTGGAGTTCCACCTATCTTATTACAGCTGTGTTGGGACATGCAGCGCATTCTGCTGCTATCTGCTGCGGCACATTTCATGTTAGCGCAACTCACGCAATTTACTAAAACGCATGCAATTTACTAAAACTCTGGTATAATAACTTGGTCCGCAATGAGGCATAGTAATGCCTAATGTAGCATTATGTATTCATCCTCTATCCACCCATTTACACAATGCAAGCAGAGAAGCGTATGTATTTTAAAGGGGTCAGGCATGCTTAGTTTAACCTGTCTTTCCGTGAGCCCAAGCGCAGTTGCACATATACAATGTGACGCTAAATTCAGATGAGTTTAGAATCCATGCATGCACTCATTTCAATTTGAGGAATAAAGTTTAGTCTGATTTAGGGGTGAATCATCTGCATCGTATATTGTTCACCTGTTATATTTGAGATATTGTGTTATATAGCGGTACTTCTCCTTAGGAGAGTCTTAGCCAATTAACTACAATTAGATTTTTTTAAGCTTTTTAAACTTGTTAGTACTAGCCCTGTATATTCAACACCAAAATCATGCATTGACCTAACATGCTGGCTTGCAGGTTAACAGGGGTATTCAGAGGGGAGTTTATGCCCGCAGGTGCTATATTTTTACATTTGGAATCATATTTTAAATAGGGGAACCTGAAAGGGCTGTTCTTTTAATCGCTCTTGAAGCTTTTCAGATGATATAAAAAAATATCTCTCATGCAAAGTAAAGTTACCTCAGTACTTGGGTAATCCTTTATTACATCCCGAGTTTCAGATGAGGTGGTTTTGTAATACAATATTATTAGTGTTGTATTACCAAGAACATACGGTAGTAGCAATCACTGTGACAAAGTCTTTATGTGTTTCCCTACTGGGTGAGAGATGGGCAGACATTGCCCCAGATCAAACTAAACAACTGTGCTTTTTAATATATGATTCTACATGTTTGAATACTAAGAATGCTTAAAAATGCTTGTATCTCACCTCTACTTAGATCAATGTTATCTAATTATATTTTTGCATATCTGGAATCATATAAACTTAGTATGATTTATATATATTCCGGTATAATGAATTATTTGATTGCAAATTGAGGTAAGGCTTGTTAAAATTGTGATAGTAAAAAGCTGACAGATTGAAATTTTTCTGTATTTGGATTTTTCAGTGCAGCAGAGAAATTTTCTTTAGCTGAGGATTTTTACACAGCAAATCAGACCTCATGCATTTTTAATTACACATATGTTTAATGGTATGGAATTCTATTTCCATTTGACCTATGTTGAGAAAAGACACATTTCCTCTCTGGGAGAAAAAAATGATATTGCACTGGAAAGATAAAAAATTCTGCTAACTTGCTGTCTTTGATAGAAAATTATGAAGCTTTTCATTTCCTACTTGTAGCAGTGCATAAAATGTTTATCTTGAATGTATTTTGGGATGAATAAATCAAAAATCAAATACTTTTATTCAAAGCCAGAGGTTCCCATTTTTCTTATAATTTATAACATTGGTTTTCAAAGATCCAAGTAAATGTATTCTGCTGTGCAAAAAAATTGATATATTAATATTTTTGTATTTACTTTTGGATTTACCATTTACCTTTCCAGTGGCAAACAATTTTATGCAATTATTTTTATTTTATAAAGTAAATTACATAAAATAATATTATATATATATATATATATATATATATATATATATATACACACAAACACATATATATATATATATATATATATATATATATAATCATTTTATAATGAAAATTACATAAAATAAATTACATACATATGTATATATATATATATATATATATATATAAATATATATATATATATATATATATATATATATATATATATATATATATATATATATATATATATATAATCATTTTATAAAGAAAATTACATAAAATAAATTACATAAAATAAGATCCCGCTCCATGCTGATGATAGCCAGTAAGCTTGAAACAGCTGTACATGGATTGGAAACTCAGCCTGTGTTTATTCCAACCTTGGCTTTGCATTAAAGCTGTGTAATACAGCATGCATAAGCTTAAAGGAAGCCATGTTTGATAATGGCTACGGAATGAAGAGCGAGGCATTTGTGGCCACATTTGTGTGTCCCAGCTCAACTTCCCAGAATGCAGTGTAATAACTGTTTTTCTCTGAACTCTGAGCTGGAAGCAGGTTTTTTAACTTGCTTTAGACATTCAAATGTGAACACAGATGTGAACACAGATATATATATATATATATCCTCTCTCACCTTGCCCTGGTCTGTAGGGTTTAAGTGTTGCATATGTTAAAGATACATATATGTTTCCTGGGTTTCCTAAGAAACAGGCAGTAATTATCAGAAAAATATGTGTTATATAGATAAGTTCAGCATACTTACAAAGTTATAGGCAGAAGAGTAAATTCCAGCTTTGCCCACCCACAGGACAGTTACATAACCAAAGTACACACAGGAAATACAGCCAGATACATATTTTGACCTCTCTGGTAGAGAGGGCAGAACATAACTGCTGCAGATGGAATCACATGGTAGGGCAGGGTCTGAGCTCACATTGAATCAGAGCACAAAGGAAGGAGGGGCGAGAGAGGTGGGGGAGGAGAAAGAGAGAGGGGAGAGAGTGAGTGTGGCGTGAGTGAGCGTGGAGTGAGTGTGGGTGGAGTGTGTGTAGGTGGAGTGAGTGTAGGTGGAGTGAGTATGGAGTGAGTAGGTGGAGTAAGTGGAGTGAGAACGGGTGGACTAAGTGTGGGTGGAGTGTGTGTAGGTGGAGTGAGTGAGTATGGGTGGAGTGAGTAAATGAGTGTGGAGTTAGTGAGTGTGTGTGTGTGTGGAATGAGTGAGTGAGTGTAGGTGGAGTTAGTGAGTATAAGGTAGTAAGTATGAGTGTAGTCAGTGTTGGTGGAGTGAGTAGGTGTGGAGTGAGTGTGAGTGGAGTAGGTGGAGGGAGTTTGTACAGTATGAAGGGAGGGAGTGTGGAATGGGTGGAGTGAGTGAGTGTGGAATGGGTGGAGTGAGTAACTGAGCGGTAGGTGAGTGAGTGTGAGAGGCGAGTGAGCAGAGACTATTTTATACTTTGCAACCTTTAATAATAAGTGCAGTTACGTCCCAAGTGAGATTGTTTGCACAGTGTTTCCGAAACAGCAGGGAGATGAAGCAGAGGAAGTGCTGGCAGAGATCTACCCTTACAACCTCAGTTCTTGTACTGAGCATGTCAGAAGCCACTGAGGTGAAGAATGATACAAGGTATTAGCCCGATTCTGAATTTGAATTTTATGCTAATTTAGGTGCAATTTTCTAGAGGCGTACACCATCAAATGCAACTGCCAAAACCATACAAAATGTTGCTAATTTCAAGGTACGTTAATGTTTCTTTTGGGATATTTTCATGCAAAAACAAATGTTTTCATACACTACTAATTCTCTGATGCATTCATAATCCAGCAAACTTACATATGCCTTTAAGGGTGTAGAGCAATGGTGGGCAACAGAGTGGCAGTGTATATCCCACTCCAACAATACAGAGTCCATTTTATCTTTCCACAACAATCAAATACATCTTTCTTGCACTCCAAAACACATATCCTCATTATCTGTCGATCACCAATTAATCTGCTTCTAAATCTCATATAGTGATTTTACCAACATCTAAAAACCATTGTCCGGTCCTTTTAAGAACTTGGGGCCATATATACCTCCATTCAAGTGAAATAGGGTGTCTGCCAATGCTCGAGATGATAAGATTATCTGAAAATATGTTAGAGATTATTTGAAGTGCTAAAAGCTGAAGATGAGACTGACAGAGAATGACCAGGTTTAGCATGAGAAGCCAGAATCAGCAATGTGATGACATTTTGAGATAAGGGCAGAGAAAAAGGGGTTTTATTAAAGGTATTCTATGTTAAGTTTAAAATATTGAAATATGAGAATATGATTTGTCAATGGAGGAAGTGACATGATTAGTAATGGTGAGTTAGAAGAGTACAGCAAAATAGGTAGCAGGTAAATAGGGCCCTGCTCAAACTTAGTTTAGATGGGGTTTTTTTTCTCCAAAAAGTCTCATTAAGGTATCCCTCAAAATTTTCAGATCATTTGAAAACTATGACAACATAGAAGATTTATAAAAAACACAAAAAAGGGCAAAAACTTAAAATTAATTATGTCTGATATGAAGAAGTTGATATGAAGGAATAATTACTAAATATATTTTCTGAATAAAAAAATAAAAATAAAATGCTGATGCCAAGTAGTGACTCCCAATGCATTTTCAGCAGTCCACAATTTCTGTATACATACTGGGTAGAATTGGATCTTATAAAGCACAGTACGAGACACAAGTCATTACCAGAGGCTAGCAGGAGGTCAGAAAATCTGGGTCAAGGGCAACCAGTGAAGATTTATGGTCAGATGAACAAGTAGGTAGTCCAGAATAGTGTAGACACAAAATAGCATTGGCACAGGTAGATTTCAAATAGGCACAAGTCAAACGTTTTTGCCATCTCAGATGGTGGGGAAGATATATGCACAGGCTTGAGGTGCATAGCAGCTCTAGTACTGAAAGAAGGAGATGCAGCACTGGAAGGAATCACTTGGTAGCTCAGGCCCAGGCAATTGGTATATGTCCTCCCACATGTTAATCATGCCCTTCATGTTCCCTTCTTTAACTAAGCTGATCTGTGATGCCATGAGCAACCTACCAGTGCCAATATCCCATCAATCAGTGCTGATTTATTGTGTGCCTCCTACTGGTGTGGTTGTGTCTTACTCCAGTGGCGAATTATGGAATGCCTCCTACCACTGCTGCAATAACATCTACCTGTGCCTAAGTTACTGAGCGTCTCCATGCTGATGTAAGTCACCATCTATCAGTACATGATTTGCTAAGACCTCCAGCCTGTGCTTATCTCTCTTGAGATGCCAAGTGCCTTCGACCTGTGTCATCTACTTGTGACAACACTGTTTAACATCTATCATCTTGTTGTACTATTCTGGGCTGATTTTCTGTTGACAAATTTCCTACCTGTCTGATCACAATTCGTCAGTCTGTCCCAGGCTTGTCTGGTCTTCCTTTAGCCTATGCCAATACTGACTGTTGACTTGCACCCTGTTCTCCAAAATCCCATCCAATCCAGTAATTTAAAATTGTATGGTATACTGATCTGAACACACACAGGTTAATCAGTCATTTTACTGGAGTCATATTTGCTCACTAAAATTCTGACTTATTGGAAAAGAAATATGAACCTATTGGAAGGGAGATGGGAACTACTGGACTAGAGGATACACATTTGACAATATTTAATTTTACTTATGAGACATATTATATGAAATAATATATTTGTAGAAATATGCCTTAAAATAAACAGAACAGAAAAGTATTAATATAACATGCCTTTTAAGGAACAAAAATGACTTTCCTTACAATTTTTGGGTAACTAATAAAGATATAGTAATGTTGGGAAATAATAATATTTATTTCTCACGGTGCATCACACCTATTCACATATATTTATTAGAGGATTAGAGAAATACAAAACAATAAATCTTTATTTATACTTTTGAAGACAACGTCGATTAAAAAACACTTTAAAATCAAAGGATTGGGGAGTAATTCTTTAAAAACATTTAATATTGACTCCTTTATAAGTGCACATTAGACCACTCAATGAGAGTTAAATACAGTGTTATAGTCTCTCCTTTTTGGTGTCCAAATAAGTGCTTCTACAAGTATTAAGCTTGGCTTCCTTGCTTATTTATATATATATATATATATCTCAGAGAGATTTAGTGTATATATCCGGAGCTCTGAGTCCCATAAGTTATCAGTCCATATACCAATATTGTATTGTACCCTATATATATCTGTTATATGCTGTATTATTAATATCTGATCTCTTTTATGACTTGATATATAGGGAGTATCTCCTCTTATGAATGTTAATATGAGATATACTAATCATAGACAGTTATGTATATATCTCCTTATGTGGTCTTCTTATATTTACCACTTGAGTTAGATGTACCTCTTAAGATGTTATATCACTCAGGAAAACTATATAAGTTTTTCCCTGTGTCTGAGGTACAATTACAGCATATATAGGTGTATATTGGTGTACACTGGGCTACTCCCATATACTGGAGCTAAAGCACCAAGTGTCCAGCTATTAGGAACTCCGTGAACTCCTTTACAGCGGTATGTGATTTAAATTAAGATTCCGCTGCTAGTTAGAGTTTGACACTGAGTTCTCCTATGTGCTGTAACTGAAGCACCCAGTGTGCAGCGAATATGGACTTAGTAGTCACGGAGCTGCATTTAGCCGCATAGGAAGCGCTGGCTTGTTTACAAGAATTGGCGTCTGACGTCAGACGCTACCCTGACGCACGTTTCGTCACATGGGTGTGACTTTCTCAAAGGGGGAAGGCGATACTCTCCACGGTGCCTCCTATTTATAGTCGAATCGGTAGTCATAGTTACCCTTTAACATATTAACAAGTGAAGGGGTAACATGTTTAGTGGGTCTGATAGGTCATAATCATTATATTAACAGATCATATTGTTATTCTCTTAGTCATATTTTGTGTGGTGTGTCCCTGGCAGGGGCACGCCCAATAAATAACTGAACTGAATCTTGTTATGTATAGTATATATATGCAGGTATTGCCATCTGATCTGAGACAATGGTACATCTTACATATGGTACATGATATTATCAAATCTCCCATATATCTCACATAATTAGATATACCTTCATGTAGAGTGGATCATATCTCACTCATAATTGCAAAAGATCGCATACTGTTACCTTTTCTCTTTATGTAGAGTATTCCTTGTAGAGACACACACTATATACATAGCTGAAATCTCCTGTATTTAGTATAAGTGTATTGATGTTGGATATTATATCTTACATATAGTCCATAATATGATCATGGCTATATATGACTCCAAGATAGGTATAGATTAACATCAAGGGGGCTTAAGGTAAACTATCTCATATTACCCATGATATAAGTACCTGGAGCTATCTAAGGTTGTTATGACAGGATCATAACAGGAATATTAATAGGATTCTATTCCCATCTATAACTCCTATTATATTGTCTTGGAGTTAGCATATGTTTGGTTTAGAATTCCTTGCTGGATTCTAAATATATAGATAAACCTCTTATATGATCCATCCATATCCATTATACATGTGACTTTATGGCATGTTCTACCCATTTACTTAATAGGGACTTATAAGAATGCCTTGTAGGAAAACCCTTCATTCAGGCCTTTCGGTGTTTGGGCCTGTAGTTCGTAAATCCACTTGGATTCCCTTTTAAGTAGCATATCATCTAGATTGCCTTTTCTTGGGCCCAATTTGACTCCATCTATTATCAAAAATTTAAGAACAGATATATCTTTCTGATGTTTTAGTTTTACATGACGTGCAATTGGTGTGTCATAGTAATTTGTAATTGAGCAGATGTGTTCTCCCATTCTTTGTCTACATTCTCTGCTCGTTTTTCCGACGTAGATTTTCATACAAATGCATTGTACCACATAGATAACTCCTTTAGTTTTACAATTGTAGAACTCTTTTATAGGGTATTTTTTGCCTAATGTTGGATGGACAAATTCCTTGCTTGGTTTTATAAATTTACAATATTTACAACGTCCACACCTATAGCAGCCTGTCAGAGGTTTTAGCCATGTTTTATCCTTCTGCTTATGTTCAGAGAAATGACTATGTACAAGAAGGTCTCTTAAATTCGGGCTCCGTCTATATGTTATTGAGCTTTGTGTTGGGACCTTAGTCTTTAGATCTTCATCCGCCGTTAGTAGATACCAGAATTTTGAGAAGATGTCTTTAATTTCTCTTGAATTATATCCAAAGGTGAGTATACATCTTATGACATCATCTTCCTCACTAGAGGCCTTCTCTTTCTGTATCGATGGTTGTTCCAAGTGTATCTTTTGTATACATTTCTCTTGTGTATTTAGAAGATCTGTTCTTTTTGTATTCAGGGCATATTGATATGCTGCTTTGAGACATTTATTTGGGTATCCCCTATTCTTGAAGCGTTTCCTAAGTTTGTCAGCCTCTACCTTAAAGGAAATATCATTGCTGCAATTCCTTCGGATACGTAGGTATTGGCCCTTTGGTATCCCTCTTTTTTGGGGTTCATAGTGTTGACTTGACCACTCTAATAAACTATTAGATGCTGTATCTTTCCTGTGTGTGGTTGTACTGATGTTTCCCAGATTATCTTTCATTATTTTTAGGTCCAAAAAGGCCAGTTCAGTTAAGTGGATCTCATATGTGAACTTTAGACCCAGGGTGTTGTTATTGAGGGTATCTATGAAGACTGATAGTTCTTCTTTTGTTCCGGTCCAGAAGATTATGATATCGTCTATATATCTTCTCCACATGAGTATGTTATCTGTCATACTTTTATTAGTTTCTTCAAAAATCCATCTTTCTTCCCACCACCCTAGGAATAGGTTTGCATAGTTAGGGGCACATGATGTCCCCATTGCTGTGCCTCTGATTTGATGTATCCATTTATCAGCAAAGATAAAATAATTCCTAGTTAATATATACTCTAGGAGAGCTAATAGGAAATTATTAAATTGTTCAATTTTTGTTCCTTTTGTTCTTAGGAAGAAACCCACAGCTTCAATGCCCTGAGCATGTGGTATAGAGCTATATAAGGCTTCTACATCTATACTCACAAGCCATGTTTTAGTTGGTACTATTGTGTCTTCTAGTTGTCTTAATATGTCTGTTGTATCCTTGATATATGAAGGAAGACTTGTGACCAAGTCTTTGAGATGGTAGTCTAAAAATCTGCTGATGTTTTCAGATATGTTATTGTTCCCTGATACAATCGGTCTACCAGGTATTGGTGACATCTTCTTATGCACTTTTGGAAGAGCATTACAATGTTTCCCCCTTTGTCTGATGGTTTTATCTGTATAGTTTTGCAGTCTTGAAGTTCCTTCAATGCTTCATTTTCCTTTTTACTTAAGTTGTATGCGAATTTTTGTTTAGAAGTGTATAGATTCTCCAGTTCTCTTGTAACTTGTTGTATGAATACACTGATGTTTGGATAGTCCTTAAATTTGAGGAGTGAATTTACTCTTTTTTTTCCATATTTTTGGTGTTCCAGACTCTAATGTGGATACATCTTAATTTTCATTTTCCTCTATTAGGGCCATCATGTCCATAAATGTATCTTGATCTTCTTTGTCAATATTCAAATAGGCATATTCTTTCATATTTTTATTCTTATAGAATTTATGTAAGGCCAATTTCCTACCAAAGAGATTCAGGTCTTTTATATTTGTAAATAGTTCTACTTTGGATGATGGAACAAAAGAGAGGCCTCTTTTTAGGACAGCTTTATGTGTCTCATTTAGTGCAAAGGTGGATAAATTCATTATTTGTAAGGAGTCTTCTGACTCAGAGGCATTCGGACTTAATTTGAGGGTCCCTGATATCGATTTGGTCTTATCTGTGTGTTGGTTGCTTTCCTTTTCCCTCTTTGGATGTACCGGCCTCTGTCTAAAAAAGCTTTTTCTTGTCTCTGTTCATGTTCCTGCATTGACCTAGTTCTTAGACCCCTTTGTGGTCCATCAGTGCCAATGTTGGTTCCCACTCTCCTACTTGGATCCTCAATATCTGAGGTCTCGTATTCTGATGAACTTATGTCAGATGAGATCTTGGTTCTATTTTTTATCTGGGTATTTTTGTATATCCTGTTGTTTTTGTAGTCATCCTGATCTCTTATGAACTTTTTCTGCTTCCTAGATTTTATTTCATTTTTAAATCTCTCTAGATTTTCAGTTAATTTCTGGCAGTTTATTTCCTATTCAGGTTTCTCTCTGAATGTTTCAACTAATTTTTGGCTTTTCTCTAGGTCCATACTGAACACTTCCAGATGCTTTTTTTCTGTTTGCACTATTAAGTCCATTAAATCTAATGAGCATTGTGACAGAATATCTGTCCATTTTTTTAAAAATTCATCATTGATTAGGCTTGTTGCTGGCATTATTTTTATCCTAAGGACTCTCGGTATGATTTTTTGTTTTATATAATTTTCAAGACTTGTCAATTCCCACACTATTTTCACTTGTTTCTTTAAATTCTTATTCAGGTCTCTGAAAGCAATTTTGATGTTAATATCCTCATCTTTCTTCTCTATGGTTGTGAAGTTGAAACTTTCTGCCGCTTCATTGTGTAGGTTAATAAATTTCCAACTGTCTATATTGAGACTCGCCATCTTGTTTTAAGATGTATAAGTTTTAGAGGGAAATAACAAAGATTCCTGAATATAGTTAGTGCCCAAAATGTGGATTAAACCACTAGTATATAGATATAGTAATGTTGGGAAATAATAATATTTATTTCTCACGGTGCATCACACCTATTCACATATATTTATTAGAGGATTAGAGAAATACAAAACAATAAATCTTTATTTATACTATTGAAGACAACGTCGATTAAAAACCACTTTAAAATCAAAGGATTTATAAATTTATAAAACCAAGCAAGGAATTTGTCCATCCAACATTAGGCAAAAAATACCCTATAAAAGAGTTCTACAATTGTAAAACTAAAGGAGTTATCTATGTGGTACAACGCATTTGTATGAAAATCTACGTCGGAAAAACGAGCAGAGAATTTAGACGTAGAATGGGAGAACACATCTGCTCAATTACAAATGACTATGACACACCAATTGCACGTCATGTAAAACTAAAACATCAGAAAGATATATCTGTTCTTAAATTTTTGATAATAGATGGAGTCAAATTGGGCCCAAGAAAAGGCAATCTAGATAATATGCTACTTAAAAGGGAATCCAAGTGGATTTACGAACTACAGGCCCAAACACCGAAAGGCCTGAATGAAGGGTTTTCCTACAAGGCATTCTTATAAGTCCCTATTAAGTAAATGGGTAGAACATGCCATAAACAAATGTACCGTGAGAAAATGATAATACTCAGGATCATAATAGAACCTTTTTAGATATTTTTGGATTATGTCCATACATATTTATATTAGAATTAGTTGAATAGCTACTAGATATAAGATAACTCATCACAAGATTCACTACTATTACTTAACTATTTGCACATTTACACATTTCTGTAACTGGACATAACTCCACTTGATGAGGAGTATATTCACCAATAACTATTTGAGCTATATAGTTCATACTTGATTCATAATACACTTTAGAATTTATTGTGCACTTATATCAACAGTTTGGTCACCACCCATATAGCCCATGTAGGCAATAACACAGCACATTAACTTATGTTACCTCACTTTTTACAAGTCACATGTATAATTTGTATAATGGATATGGATGGATCATATAAGAGGTTTATCTATATATTTAGAATCCAGCAAGGAATTCTAAACCAAACATATGCTAACTCCAAGACAATATAATATGAGTTATAGATGGGAATAGAATCCTATTAATATTCCTGTTATGATCCTGTCATAACAACCTTAGATAGCTCCAGGTACTTATATAATGGGTAATATGAGATAGTTTACCTTAAGCCCCCTTGATGTTAATCTATACCTATCTTGGAGTCATATATAGCCATGATCATATTATGGACTATATGTAAGATATAATATCCAACATCAATACACTTATACTAAATACAGGAGATTTCAGCTATGTATATAGTGTGTGTCTCTACAAGGAATACTCTACATAAAGAGAAAAGGTAACAGTATGCGATCTTTTGCAATTATGAGTGAGATATGATCCACTCTACATGAAGGTATATCTAATTATGTGAGATATATGGGAGATTTGATAATATCGTGTACCATATGTAAGATGTACCATTGTCTCAGATCAGATGGCAATACCTGCATATATATACTATACATAACAAGATTAAGTTCAGTTATTTATTGGGCGTGCCCCTGCCAGGGACACACCACACAAAATATGACTAAGAGAATAACAATATGATCTGTTAATATAATGATTATGACCTATCAGACCCACTAAACATGTTACCCCTTCACTTGTAAATATGTTAAAGGGTAACTATGACTACCGATTCGACTATAAATAGGAGGCACCGTGGAGAGTATCGCCTTCCCCCTTTGAGAAAGTCACACCCATGTGACGAAACGTGCGTCAGGGTAGCGTCTGACGTCAGACGCCAATTCTTGTAAACAAGCCAGCGCTTCCTATGCGGCTAAATGCAGCTCCGTGACTACTAAGTCCATATTCGCTCCACCCTGGGTGCTTCAGTTACAGCACATAGGAGAACTCAGTGTCAAACTCTAACTAGCAGCGGAATCTTAATTTAAATCACATACCGCTGTAAAGGAGTTCACGGAGTTCCTAATAGCTGGACACTTGGTGCTTTAGCTCCAGTATATGGGAGTAGCCCAGGGTACACCAATATACACCTATATATGCTGTAATTGTACCTCAGACACAGGGAAAAACTTATATAGTTTTCCTGAGTGATATAACATCTTAAGAGGTACATCTAACTCAAGTGGTAAATATAAGAAGACCACATAAGGAGATATATACATAACTGTCTATGATTAGTATATCTCATATTAACATTCATAAGAGGAGATACTCCCTATATATCAAGTCATAAAAGAGATCAGATATTAATAATACAGCATATAACAGATATATATAGGGTACAATACAATATTGGTATATGGACTGATAACTTATGGGACTCAGAGCTCCGGATATATACACTAAATCTCTCTGAGATATATATATATATAAATAAGCAAGGAAGCCAAGCTTAATACTTGTAGAAGCACTTATTTGGACACCAAAAAGGAGAGACTATAACACTGTATTTAACTCTCATTGAGTGGTCTAATGTGCACTTATAAAGGAGTCAATATTAAATGTTTTTAAAGAATTACTCCCCAATCCTTTGATTTTAAAGTGGTTTTTAATCGACGTTGTCTTCAATAGTATAAATAAAGATTTATTGTTTTGTATTTCTCTAATCCTCTAATAAATATAACTAATAAAGATGAATATTGTCTAACTAACAAGTATATCCCCATACAGTTTGCTCACAAACATTTTGTAAAAATTCACTAAGCAAGTTGTCTGGTAGTCAGTTTAACTGATCTGCATGGGAGCTTCTGCTAGTTCGCTGGGGTAGAAGTCAGCAACAGGGTAGCACCTGTGTACATCTTACATATTTCCTATTTTTGCCCTGTTGTGCACTACCTTGAGGCATCACCTGCTAGAAGCAGCAGCATGTTGCACAATGCAAGATCAGAGATGCACAAGGTTGGTTCACAGTGAAAATGAAATCAAGGAAACACTGTATTATTAAACAAATGTCATAAAACTAGTTTTCTGAGGTAGCAAACCTATCCTTGCAAACACCTGCTTCTGAGCATATGAGGAGGAGTGGGGGAGGTGTCAAATAATATAAGCTCCAATAGGATAACAAAACCCTAAACCACTCCCTCCTCCCCACTCTTCCTTAGTCTGTTCAGTAGATAGGTATACAATCTAAGGCTCCAAGTTATTAGGAAGTGCTGAAATTATATGAGATGAAACCTTCTATACACAGATTATCAAATTATTTTATGTCCATGTCTTAAATTTAGTAGAAGGTAATCCCAACACTGTCCCTTAAACAATTGCAAAGAGCACTATAGGTATTGTGCCGGTGCTCCTATGGTCAAGCATTTAAATAGCTATACATGAAAAAGACAAGAAAATAGAAATGTTACCATTGTGTGGTGCACTCTTAAACTGTAAGAAGAGCAGAAAAATCATAAAAACTTAACATTTAATATATTAATAATAAAAATAAAAATACAGTACCTTGGTTCTCAACTTTAATCCATTCCGGACGGCAGGTTGAATACCAAAAATGTTGAGTACCAAACTCCCATAAGGAGTAATGTAAATTGGTTTTAGCAAACGCGATGAGTATCAAGGGTAGTACCTGGGTTTTTTGCTCATCCAGACAGGCTGAGTATCGAAAATATATATCGAGGAGGTTGAGAACCAAGATACCACTGTATAACTATGGGGCTTTAATATAATACCTTGAAAAAAATACACTTATATTTCTAATGGAATATTAAAGTTGTAATATTTGTATTTTTTATTATTAATATATTAATGATTTTTCTGGTCAATTTTTCCGGCTTTTAGATGTTCGGCTATTGCTGTTAGTTTGTTACATACCTAAACTACAGTGATCCCTTAAAGCTCTTGGAACAGTGTTTAGTTTTATGATGTAGCTGATTCAAGAGAAGCCTCAGTATCCCTTTTAAATATTTTGTGAAATATTATTAACTATTTAAATGGGACATCCTATTCTCTTACACTGGTTACATTACTTATTTTACTCTGCTCAGTCTGAAAGGATTGTGTAAAAAAAAGTAGGTGCAGAATTAGGATAATGTCACCATATGGTACAAGCAGTGAGGAAGGCAGATTATCTGTGAATGAAACAGGTGACACACAATCTGCTTTTCTGTCTAGAGAAGAAAAAAACTGTGCTTAATTTTCTGTCAAACACTGATTTATATTTCAAGACTATATATCCTAATATAAGGAGGTTACATATACTGGATATCATGTTTACACATTTTACAGAAGAGCATATTTCTATTTAGTAAACTGTACTTCCAGTAGTGTTTGACATGTTATGTTATGGGGTTTCTCTCCAAAATGTACTTTTTTAAAAACTAATAACATGTAAAAGTTCCAAAAAGTAGATTGTGTGCCAGAAAACTTTATTAAGGAGCTAAACAAATGCATTTTATTTACGTAATGTAGCAATTAAATAGCGAAAACATAATTTTTAAAATACAAGTTTCACACTTTAACTATTGTATTCAACAATTGCAAAAATGCATGGGAGGGATATTTGCTCAAGTTTTGAAAGGGACTCATGCAAAATCATATTTAGGTTATTCTTAATATTAATACATAATATTGGTAATTTTTTTTTTTTAAATGGACTATTCCTGAGAAATTCACTATTACTTTTGCTTCATTTTTATACAAATGAATGACTCACAAACACTAATTAGCTGCTTTGGTGTGCTAATTGGTGTGCTAATTAGAATCACAGTCTGCTTGTCTGTCTCTGTGTTGGTAAAAACAATGGCCCCCCATGTTGTCATTCAGTTAGACCCCCCCCCCCCCCCCCTTATCCGTATCAAGTAGTTTGAGCTGCGCATAAAACTCAAAAACAATGCTGAAATTCGCAGGAATTAATACTGTAGAAAAAAGGCAAGTACAATGTATAGCCAGTTTTTCATGCTTTTCAAAATGAAACAAACTTCCTCTTGGAGTGACGGAGTCCCCTAAATATCTATCTACCCATCAATCTATCTATCTATCTATCTATCTATACAGTATATAGAATATTTATGAATCTTATATTCCATCTATACGTACTTACTATTACATTTAAAATGAATACTTGCAGTATCTATTTAAAGCATGGTTGCCTAAACAAAGTCCTTGTGGCCTTCACTGTGTGTTTCTCAGTCATTTTGATACCTTTACATACCAAGGAATATCCTGAAAATGTGCCTTGGCTCCAACCCTCGAGCACTGGAGTCAGACAAGCCTCCTTTAAATATCACTGTTATTTCTGATGACATATTAGGAACATGAGGATTAGTTTATCTATCAATAGAGGGAGTGGTATGGGAGGAGGGAACAGTCTGTATCATGGATACCCAGAAGCATCCACATTTCTTTTCGTTTCTCATTAAAAACTAACTTTCCCTGCATAATTATGCTCTTAGTAAGATTCAGAGCTTGCACACATTTACATTTTTTAATTGTACAGTGGTATTATAACCTATTTAATTCTGTTTAGACACTCGTAGAGCTATTTATCAAATATAAGAGGGTAAGAGATGAGGTGTAAATTGATTGCAGGGAGAATACATTGAAGGGGGCAATCAATGAAGGGGCAAGGAATTTATGGGCAAAATAAATAAAAATATGACAAGATTATGATTAATGAAATGAAGATTGATTAATGAAATGAAGAGAAATAATGTGTACATTTTTATGCAATGAAAGAAGTGCACACTGTCATGCTTAATAGTATGAAGGGAAATCAAATGATGGAGTCAACATGATATCAGAAAGGGGAAAATTGAATGAATAAGAACTGTACAGAAAGTTAACTGGATTAAATTTGAGCATATGGTGGTTGGGGATGAGATGGTGGAGGAATGTGAAGGAATTACGTTGTGGAGTAACGAGAGAAGATAGTATGAAAATACTGGTGCATGGTGTTATAGCATAGCAAATATCATTTTTAGAATCTGGAACAATAATGTGCCAAGCTACTTAAATGGCCACTGTAATGCAAAAATTCGAGCATGCATTTAAAAAGGTCACACAACTTGTGCTCTCCATCAAAACATATTTAATCTGTGAGGAATAGGCTTTCATAGCTATTCAGGCACTAAAGAAGGCTCTGGATAAGACAAAGCAGCTCCCATGAAGAGCGAGCTACAGCAGTAACTATTACATATTGAGACATTGTTTTAGAAAAAACTAACATTATCCAAGCAGACCGGATAATCTACACTATGACATCATTTTAAAGCATTTACTGCTTTATACTAATGACATTCTTGTGACTGCTGTTGCAGAGGCCTTAGATATAATGAGTACATCTAAGAGCTGACACATCAGGTGAGTGGAGAGCAACCCCCAGCCAAGGATCCAAAGACAGGTGAAACAATGGAGGATAAAAATCTCCTCAGGACTCTTGTGCTGCTGACACATGCACAAAACCGAGAAACAACCGAATGACACTCTTGCAAGATGCTATTTCAATTACTTGCAGTGAGGTTGAGTACTCTGCTCACATCTATGTATACCTACAGGAGGAGAACAGCAGTTGCTCAGGAGATTAACAAGAATGTGTTATTACAAATCAACAAATTGAGAATACAGGGGATAATTGGAACATATTCCCAATAAAAATATCTACCCTAATTAACACGGAAGATTTATATTGTTTACTACAAGAGCAACTGAATCACTTTCTTGATACCTTCATCAGCCCGCACAGAAGCAACATGCTGCACTCAGTGCTCCAGAAGGAGATCAGCCTCAGCCAGCACCTTTATACTGTAAGGAGATTTGGAGACACTTTAGTCTTGTAGCCTACCGATATTTTCCAAGAGCAGCCACAGTGGAGCCTACTATTCACTAAAAAACAATCATTCCCCCCCCCCCTTGATGCTCACACTGTGGTGATCAATACTATCTGAATAAGCACACAATCCAACCCATGAGAGCGCGACATTGAGACAAGCTGAGGTGTTCCATGATACTCACACTGTGGTGATCAGTACTATCTGGATAAGCACACAATCCAACCCATGAGAGCGCGACATTGAGACAAGCTGAGGTGTTCCATGATACTCACACTGTGGTGATCAATACTATCTGGATAAGCACACAATCCAACCCATGAGAGCGCGACATTGAGACAAGCTGAGGTGTTCCATAATACTCACACTGTGGTGATCAATACTATCTGGATAAGCACACAATCCAACCCATGAGAGCGCGACATTGAGACAAGCTGAGGTGTTCCATGATACTCACACTGTGGTGATCAATACTATCTGGATAAGCACACAATCCAACCCATGAGAGCGCGACATTGAGACAAGCTGAGGTGTTCCATGATACTCACACTGTGGTGATCAATACTACCTGAATAAGCACACAATACAACCCATGAGAGCGCGACATTGAGACAAGCTGAGGTGTTCCATGATACTGGTGATCAGTACTACCTGAATAAGCACACAATACAACCCATGAGAGCACGACATTGAGACAAGCTGAGGTGTTCCATGATACTCACACTGTGGTGATCAATACTACCTGAATAAGCACACAATACAACCCATGAGAGCACGACACTGAGACAAGCTGAGGTGTTCCATGATACTGGTGATCAGTACTACCTGAATAAGCACACAATACAACCCATGAGAGCACGACATTGAGACAAGCTGAGGTGTTCCATGATACTGGTGATCAGTACTACCTGAATAAGCACACAATACAACCCATGAGAGCGCGACATTGAGACAAGCTGAGGTGTTCCATGATACTGGTGATCAGTACTACCTGAATAAGCACACAATACAACCCATGAGAGCGCGACATTGAGACAAGCTGAGGTGTTCCATGATACTCACACTGTGGTGATCAATACTATCTGGATAAGCACACAATCCAACCCATGAGAGCGCGACATTGAGACAAGCTGAGGTGTTCCATAATACTCACACTGTGGTGATCAATACTATCTGGATAAGCACACAATCCAACCCATGAGAGCGCGACATTGAGACAAGCTGAGGTGTTCCATGATACTCACACTGTGGTGATCAATACTATCTGGATAAGCACACAATCCAACCCATGAGAGCGCGACATTGAGACAAGCTGAGGTGTTCCATGATACTCACACTGTGGTGATCAATACTACCTGAATAAGCACACAATACAACCCATGAGAGCGCGACATTGAGACAAGCTGAGGTGTTCCATGATACTGGTGATCAGTACTACCTGAATAAGCACACAATACAACCCATGAGAGCACGACATTGAGACAAGCTGAGGTGTTCCATGATACTCACACTGTGGTGATCAATACTACCTGAATAAGCACACAATACAACCCATGAGAGCACGACATTGAGACAAGCTGAGGTGTTCCATGATACTGGTGATCAGTACTACCTGAATAAGCACACAATACAACCCATGAGAGCGCGACATTGAGACAAGCTGAGGTGTTCCATGATACTGGTGATCAGTACTACCTGAATAAGCACACAATACAACCCATGAGAGCGCGACATTGAGACAAGCTGAGGTGTTCCATGATACTCACACTGTGGTGATCAATACTACCTGAATAAGCACACAATCCAACCCATGAGAGCGCGACATTGAGACAAGCTGAGGTGTTCCATGATACTCACACTGTGGTGATCAATACTACCTGAATAAGCACACAATACAACCCATGAGAGCACGACATTGAGACAAGCTGAGGTGTTCCATGATACTCACACTGTGGTGATCAATACTATCTGGATAAGCACACAATCCAACCCATGAGAGCGCGACATTGAGACAAGCTGAGGTGTTCCATGATACTCACACTGTGGTGATCAATACTACCTGAATAAGCACACAATACAACCCATGAGAGCACGACATTGAGACAAGCTGAGGTGTTCCATGATACTCACACTGTGGTGATCAATACTATCTGGATAAGCGCACAATACAACCCATGAGAGCGCGACATTGAGACAAGCTGAGGTGTTCCATGATACTCACACTGTGGTGATCAATACTACCTGAATAAGCACACAATACAACCCATGAGAGCGCGACATTGAGACAAGCTGAGGTGTTCCATGATACTGGTGATCAGTACTACCTGAATAAGCACACAATACAACCCATGAGAGCGCGACATTGAGACAAGCTGAGGTGTTCCATGATACTGGTGATCAGTACTACCTGAATAAGCACACAATACAACCCATGAGAGCACGACATTGAGACAAGCTGAGGTGTTCCATGATACTGGTGATCAGTACTACCTGAATAAGCACACAATACAACCCATGAGAGCGCGACATTGAGACAAGCTGAGGTGTTCCATGATACTCACACTGTGGTGATCAATACTATCTGGATAAGCGCACAATACAACCCATGAGAGCGCGACATTGAGACAAGCTGAGGTGTTCCATGATACTGGTGATCAGTACTATCTGGATAAGCACACAATACAACCCATGAGAGCGCGACATTGAGACAAGCTGAGGTGTTCCATGATACTCACACTGTGGTGATCAATACTATCTGGATAAGCGCACAATACAACCCATGAGAGCGCGACATTGAGACAAGCTGAGGTGTTCCATGATACTCACACTGTGGTGATCAATACTATCTGGATAAGCACACAATCCAACCCATGAGAGCACGACATTGAGACAAGCTGAGGTGTTCCATGATACTCACACTGTGGTGATCAATACTATCTGGATAAGCGCACAATCCAACCCATGAGAGGGCGACATTGAGACAAGCTGAGGTGTTCCATGATACTCACACTGTGGTGATCAATACTATCTGGATAAGCGCACAATACAACCCATGAGAGCGCGACATTGAGACAAGCTGAGGTGTTCCATAATACTCACACTGTGGTGATCAATACTATCTGGATAAGCGCACAATACAACCCATGAGAGCGCGACATTGAGACAAGCTGAGGTGTTCCATGATACTCACACTGTGGTGATCAATACTATCTGGATAAGCGCACAATACAACCCATGAGAGCGCGACATTGAGACAAGCTGAGGTGTTCCATGATACTCACACTGTGGTGATCAATACTATCTGGATAAGCGCACAATACAACCCATGAGAGCGCGACATTGAGACAAGCTGAGGTGTTCCATAATACTCACACTGTGGTGATCAATACTATCTGGATAAGCGCACAATACAACCCATGAGAGCGCGACATTGAGACAAGCTGAGGTGTTCCATGATACTCACACTGTGGTGATCAATACTATCTGGATAAGCGCACAATACAACCCATGAGAGCGCGACATTGAGACAAGCTGAGGTGTTCCATGATACTCACACTGTGGTGATCAATACTATCTGGATAAGCGCACAATACAACCCATGAGAGCGCGACATTGAGACAAGCTGGGCTGTTCCATGATACTCACACTGTGGTGATCAGTACTATCTGGATAAGTGCACAATACAACTCAAGAGAGAGAGGCCTTGAGACAAGCTGGGCTGTTCCATGATACTCAAACCTCCATGATACAGGAGGTTAAAATGTTGCTTAAACTCTCAGGGCCTCATTCAATTGCGATTTGGCCAATTGAATAGGGCTCTAAATAAGCACATAGCATATTTTTTTTAAAGAAGTTTTTAGTTAGTAAACATCTATCCAAAAGCAAACTAACTAAACTAAAAACTTCTTTAAAAAAATATGCTATGTGCTTATTTAGAGCCCTATTCAATTGGCCAAATCGATAATTCAATAAGAAAGACCCCCCCCCCCCCTTATCATGATTATTTGGACATTTGCTGTAAGGAAGATGTTCTACATCAATATGATAGCTTCTAGTAAGTACAAATATAACCTACAGCAACTGTTTATTGGTTTAGAGCATTTCACTTAAGCCTAGCAGAAATTTGTGTCTACTATGTTTGTTTTAAGCTTTTTTCTAGATTGAAATACGCAGATTGAAAATGTATTCTTGTCTGTGACAAAGCATTATGTCAGATGTAGTCAGATGAAGTTACAGTCACCAACTGATTAAACCTAATGCCTTACTTGGAAGGGAAAGCAAACACAAAATGAGGTTGAAGTGCAGAGAGGCATCTGAAAAGTGATTGTCACTAATTTAGTATGTTATAAGTTAATGCAGAAACTCTCAACAATGGCTGTGGCTCAGGGTTCACTATTGGAGGCTCACTACTGAATATGCGAGTCCATATTTGTTATGCTGCTTTCTGTAAGAGGGTGCCGAAGAATAAACTGGAAAATGTTCTCCAAACTCCAAAAGTTAGGAATGTTCACACGGTATATTATGGATCTAATACTGTTAGGTAATGTCCACAGAAATTTACATAGAATCAGATTTTTTCACAGATGAAATCCAACAGCCCCATATAGTCTTTGGTCTAAGCCTGGATTACCAAAATACATCCAATGCATGCTTAAATTCCTTTATTGTATTCTTGCTGTTGATAAAGTGGGAGAAAGTCTTGGAAATCTACTGTAATTTGCCATGATTACTATTATTATTATCATCTTTATTTATATTGCACCAACATATTCCGTAGCACTGTACAGGGGTTGAGTACATGGCAAAAAACTTAACACCTTATAAAGAATGGAGGGCTCTATTTTTGAGCTTAGAATCAAATGTACATAGAGCTCATTTCCAAGGCACTGACACAAGATTTAAAACTTATCAAAATTACAATCTAAGGCCCTCATTCAGGCTCTAAAAAAGCACATAACATATTCTTTTTAAAGATGTTTTTAGTTAGTAAGCATCTTTTCAAAAGCAAGGTTTTCCCCAAACTAAAAACTTATTTGAAAGAAATATGCTATGTGCTTATTTAGAGCCCTATTCAATTGGCCAAATCGCAATTGAATGAGGGCCTAAGGGTTTAGATGTGATACAAGAGGGTGACAAATGCAAGATGGCAATGTGAAGGCAATTTGTTTAGTCAAGTGGAGGTGTCTGTGTGTTGTACTGTAGATTGTGGGTGTAAGTGTTATTAAGCCGTGGAGTGTGCAGTTGTACATATTAAGGCTGAAGGTGATAAGATTTTTTAAACAGGTGTGTTTTTAGTAATTTTTTTAAGGTTTTGAGGCAGGAAGATAATCTAATGGAGCGGGGCAAGGAGTTCCACATAGTAGGGGCAGCACGAGAAAAGTCTTGAAGACGGGAGAGAGAGGAGGTGAGAAGAGAGGAGGAAAGAAGAAGGTCGTTAGCAGAGCGAAGGGGGCGGTTGGGAGAGTATTTTGAAATAAGAACAGAGATATAAGGGGGCTTTATATGTTAGGGTCATGATTTTAAATTTGATTCGGGAAGCTATGGGAAGCCAGTGAAGTGACTGACAGAGAAGAGCTGCGGACTCTGATCATTTGGTATTGAAGATGAGTCTAGTGGAGGCAGACGAGAGATGGGCAGGCCAGCAAGGAGTGAATTGCAGTAGTCGAGTTGAGATGTAATGAGAGAGTGTATTCAAATTTTAGCTGTGTCTTCTAATGACGAATCTTGGAGATGTTTTTTAGGTGAAACTGACAAGATGTTGTTATTGATTGGATGTGAGGAATAAAAAAGAGGGCGGGATCCAGTAGAACCCCAAGACAACGGGCTTGGGAGGTGGGAGTGATGATGGTGTTGTCCACAGTGAGAGATATTTGAGGAGTGGAAGCTGTAGTAGAAGGTGGAAAGATTAGAAGTTCAGTTTTAGACATGTTGAGTTTGAGTTGACAAGCAGACATCCAGGAGGATATGCTAGAGAGGCAGTTGGAAACTTGGGCTAAAAGAGAGGGGGATAGATCGGGTGCAGAGGAGTAGATTTGATTATCATCTGCATAGAGATGATACTGAAATCCAAAGGATTTCATAAGGGTGCCAAGGGAGGAGGTGTAGATGGAGAAGAGGAGGGGGCCTAGGACAGAACCTTGGGGAATGCCAACAAACAGAGGAAGAGGTGCCAGAGAAGGAGATGCTAAAATGTATGATCTTTTAGATAGGATGTGAACATGAAAGAGCTGTGTCCTGAGTGCCAAAAGAGCGGAGAGTTTGGATTAGAAGAGGGTGGTCAACTGTATCGAAGGCAGCAGAAAGATCCAGGAGAATTAGAATAGAGAAGGGACCCTTTGATTTGGTGGTTAGAAAGTCATTGGTGACTTTTGTGAGGGCTGTTTCTGTAGAGTGTTGGGCCCTGAAACCAGATTGGAAGGGGTCAAGAAGGGAATTGGAGACAACTAGCTTGATATGCACTGGACAATACTCGTGCATGTTTTTTGTCAAACTGAAAAATGGCCTAACTGCATACATCACCTTTGTGATGGACCAGGTATGCTCTAAAGTGCACAAACTCCAGGCAAACATCAACTAATTTCCCTTGAAATGCAACATATGAGGCCCCTTTTCCCTTAATACTCTTTGGTTGCAAACCCTGGTCATTAAGGCTTATCAGGATAACACAATATATGAATCAGTGGCTTAATTGTTTTGATTGAACCACTTCCCAAGTGGTAAGGATATCATTGCTGGAGCATCTTGAGGATCAGGATCAGAAGCCACTGATAGAGCTCCATGAAAAAAATAGGGGGGGGGGGGGGGGAGTAACTTGTATGTGTTCAGAAAATGCCAGATTATTTCTCCTACCACAGTGTATAGAGTGTCAACATTAACTCAAGATTTCTTACAAACTCCACTTCTAAATATAACTGTAGCACAAATGGTACTTTAAGTTATGCAAACTGTAAAAGGTCAAAATAATAAATAATCACTTTCAGTTTTCAAAACATGCAATGATTATGTTTTAATCTTTGTATTAGCTAAGGGCGCTCAAGTATAAATAAACTTAAAGGAAAGGTTACAGATGTCACACACACAGATACTGAGCACCTGTCAGGTGGACACAGACTTTTTTGTTCAACTAGAAAGTAATGATCTCGGACCTAAAAATCGAGCGACGGAATCAGAGCTGTTATTTTCTGCTTTTGGAACTAGGTACTGCTGCAATGTTGCAAAAGCCAACCTGAAGGGGTTTTGAATTTTAATTAAAATAAACTGACATATACAAGATTTTAAACTTCAAAATCAGCCCAATATCAAAGGGTTACATGTACTATCTAGGCAAATCATTTTGTATTACAGATTTTAGCTAGGTATATTTTTTATTCATTTGATCCTCCTCAATGTTTTTTTTATATAAATGTTCACTCACTTACTTGTAGGAGACCTACATAGTAAAACTGTCTCATTGACCTATGTATGTGTGGCATGGTCTGCCCAATACTATACCCACCACCCAAATAAACATGCAACACCTGATGTATGGGTATAATTACAGGCCACAGCTTTATTAACCATAACATAACAGGTACCATAACCTGACCTGAACCTGGGGCTGCATACCTTCCCCAGGACGGAGCTCATCCCCAGCCAGAGGCCCTATGGAACCCCGTGCCCAAGACACCTCTGGCATTGGCCCAGACCGGATACCTTCCCAGCTAATGAGCTCCGCCCTAAGGCGATGCAGCACCCCCGCCAAAACTGTGACAATTTAAACATTTTCCATAATACATAAACACACAGGGAGGGGGGGGTGGGAAGCTCTGCTCTGATTAACAGTTGAGTGACCAATAGACGGGAAATTACCCCCTTTTATAACCTCCTAGACCCCACCCACAAATGTAACTTAGCCAATGGCTACCCAGCATCTCAAAAGCTCCTGTCACTAGGCAGTTCCCAGGTGCTGCATGGAATATCCACCTTTCTCCCTCTATTCTCGAATACAGGCTTGCACAACTTTGACCTGCAGCACTTTGCGAGGACACAATTTTCAGTCATAATTATTAAATCTAATCATTAATAATAAATATTTGCTGGTGCAGAATGTAACAGGGAATCTCCTGTCAGATTAGTGGGTTTTCATCTCTTAACATACAGCATGTTGCTGACTGCTTGAATCCCCTCACAGGGAGCAAGATGGCAGCCTTCATAAGAAAATAGGGAGAGAAAGGGAGATGGCAAAAGCTGAAAAACGGTCACTCTGTCCGACTTTTACTTTTAACATTGAGGAGGACCAAATTAATTAATTAAACTTAGTAAAAAAAACAACAACAAAAAAAACAAGTGAAATCCTATAGTCCCTTTAAATGCCTTGTTAAAATTGGTAAATTTAAAACCTGGCCTGTTGGTAGTTGTTGAAGACTAGAGAGAGCTACCCGTGGTGTAAATGTAATCAATATTTTAGAGACTGACTTATAAAAAGCATCAGTGAAGGAAAATAGAAACTAAAATAATATTGAACCAAACAACCCAAGGCATAATGGCAAATGAAAATGTATTCAGGGAAACAAAATACAAGGGCATGCAGTGTCTGAAAGGGAGACAATCACTGAGAGAGATATACATGAGATGACAGAAAACATTGATATAAACAGGAGGCAATGCACAAACCGGCACACGGAAGGATGCACATGAAAGAACAGCGTGTAGGTAGGGAAGAACGATTAATGGAACAATTAAAGCAGGCACAGATTATAAAACAATACAGACACAAAGTAATCTGCCATGTCTGCACCTAAATGGCTAGTAGAGAAAAGGTTATCTTAAATATAAAAAATGGGTAACCATGCAAGCACTGCTATATAATCCAGTGCTGTTAAACACTGCTAAGTATTTACATTTTTGCCAGTATTAGAGTAAACTGGGATACATTTACTTACACTAAAATTGGCACTGGTTTAAGAGATCATTTCCATTTCTCGGTACTGAACCAATACTAACCAGATTTCAAAAATGATTTCCATTATTAGGGTTATAGTGCAATTTGTCTTTGTTATTGGTGCCTACTAGAGAGGGTATAACTGTCAAAAGCATGTCACTTTATTTTTAATTTTAGTCCAGTTGAATATAAACTGTTCAACATTTCAAATGGCCAGATGGGTTTATTTTTTCCTTTGGATTCACTATTTAGTAGTGTAACAACAATGAAGCAAAAGTGGAAGCAGCATGAGCAGTGATATATTTATATAGATTTAAAAACACCTCTGTAGTTTGTGAAAAACATCACAGTTGTAAAATATGCAACAGAGAAAAAAGGGGCCACATTTAATTTGAAGCCCGATCGCAGACAGCAAAGTGTGTTGCGGGCTCCCTTTGGTCTTCAATTGCGATGCTAATCAATTGCTCAAGGCAGCAAGTTACAGGCCCAAGCCTAAACCGCAAACCATGCACTGATTCGGAGCACTTCAGGTCAGGAACATGATCAATTAAGAAAGCCTGTAACTGCCCATTTCGAATCAGCCAATAGAAAATGAGACTGTCATCTTTACGGCAGTAAAACATGGAGGTTACATGTCAATCAATTAGGTTTGGGGGTCCAATATGCGATCAGACTCGCAAAACCTGCCATATAAAGAATTATGAAAATGAATGCCAATACTGTTCTAGTCCATGTGGGTGGCCTGATATGTATTAACTCATTGATACCCAAGATAGATTTAATCCCAAAATGACACATAAAAATAAATATTTCCTACTGATTTGCGAGTTTGAGACTGTTGTGCAATTAATTCTAATGTTAATTCTAATGTCTATCATGGGCTCAAGATTAGTAGATATATAAAACATCAGCATAAAAGTATTTTTTGAGAAACAGACTCTGCATGCACCTTGATGCTTCTATTGGTTGGCACTTGAGAAGCAAGGTGTTTCTACTGGGACCTAATACTAGTTAAAGACTGCTTTCTTGAGTAGCTATCTAAGTTGAATGGAGATCTAATTTACACAAATTATCACTGCGTACTTATCAGGAACAAAATTATTCTCCTCAGTAAAGAAATATTGAATAACCAAGTTAAAAATGAAATACATACTGTATTTATGTGTCCATTATCATTAAAGTTATTCAGAATAGCATACTATCATTTTACACATATATAATGAGGAGTACACACACTTGTAGAGTATCTTTCTTAAAAAAAGAGACAGCAGGCTTAGGGAAAGAGAAACATGGTCAGTCTAAAAGGGAGGAATTTTCCTATTAACATAGTTTTAGCATTTTTAGTTTGTACTATTTGCTGAATAACACCCAGTTTTATATACTCTGACCTTTTTTGGACTAAGCCCATCAGATCCACTCTCAAAGACAGTCATTAAGCTACCTATATAGGCAAATACATTTGAAATGTTCAAAATAAAATTACAGTAGAAAGTAATTTTGCTAAAATATGTAATTCTCATAATACCGCAAAGTAAAATATAATTTCACTGACTGTAGCATCAAAAGACAAATGTATGAGTATATCAAATCAATAACAAATTTACTTGCTATATGAAAAGGAGCCATAACTCACTGTACATAACATTAACTTGACAATAAACATAACATTATAACAGTGCCACTTTTCATCCTCTTCTTCCAAAATGTTTTAAAAGTAAAACTGCTTATTTGTGCAGACATTTGTGCCTTTTGCAAACTTTATAATTATATTTTCTATATTACTCCATGGATTTTTATACAATTTTATATCCCAGTGTTTAAACTTTTATCCAAATCCAACAGATTGCAATTAACACTTTTTTTTTTTTAAAGATAACATGCTAAAAATGTTAACGCGCAAATACAAGACACAGAATATTTGTTTACCATTTAGAATCTGTTTCCAAAAGGAATAATAGGTGACTATTCCATATTTGGCGTTCGGATCTAATTTGGTATACCCTTACAAATGATGCCAGCATATTTAATTCCTTTGTGCTTTATGGATATGAAACTAATATAGTCTGTCAGTGCTGGGGATGTAATATATGTTAATTAATATGCATACACACACACTCTGTACTGTTTAAAGCAGTAAATAAAACTATATCAGAAAAAAAAATGTCTGTCTTGACTAATTTGATATGGCTCACATTTATAGGCATCTTAATTTGAATAGTATGGGCTTTTTGTTTTAAGATTAGTAGTTTGGTCTACTCATGGAATTAAACTGTGAAAAAAAAACATAAGCACTTCAAATATCTTATAACTTAAAACAATTCAAACGGCACATTGCGTCTAAATTATTCCAAAGCGCCACGTGACACAATCGCATTAGGATAAAACAAAAAATGCAGATAAATTACCATTTTTGATCTGAGTTGATTTGATCCTCTTTTCCCTGTGCAGTTCATCTGTCTTTCTATTCATTGCATAACAAACATATTCTCAAGTCCCAAATGTGCAGGAGGGATAGAGAGGAATCTTCTGTGCTCAGAGAGCAATGTTTGCCTCACAGTATATAAAAAAAAACTCTTCAAAGGGCTTAAACAGGGGCTGCCTGAAGCTGATCTGATTTGCACTGTCTATTTAAAGATAATATTAAAGGGATATTTGTGATCTTTTTTTGTTTATCTATGTATACTTTTATTACTTTGTTTTTCTAAATGTTAGCGCCATAATGGAACGTTAAGTTAGAACGAATGCTGTATACGGTTTATCTACTCATTAACGCAAACGATAGTAAACAGAATTATACAGACAGATAATAAACAGAAAATGAGGTTATTTTGCAGCACGGTGGTTGTCAGACTTCTGAGCATAGTTTAGTGTTTCCTATTCATGACTTTATATTACCAAATTACTCCCTGATGATGTCTCAGATGTGCTTTTGTCTGCAAATGAGAAGGAATAAAATACCAAGACATTAACGTTAAATTACAATCGTTAATGATGTAAATACGAAAATAATTACTCTATCATACCATCAATTGCTTTATGTTCATTACAGACGATCCTTTAAGGCCTTAATTTTCTTGTTATAACACTTTCCTCTATTTTTAGCTGATTATTTTATAGCCGCAAAACAGTACTTTAGCATTGTTCAGCAGTTACACAATTCATTTATTTCTGTTTAAAGCTTCATTGAAACTTCATCTGAGCGACAGATATATGCAGCAATGCAGTACTGGTGAATATTTTACTTGGATGCCAACATCAAAGCAGCAACTACAGGATGGAAAGAGAGAAGTCACTAGAAAAATGCATATTTAAGCAATGTTACTGAGGTAAATGCTCCTAATGTATTACAAATATACAATTACCTAACCCACCAGCAAAATAAAAACACTCAAAATGCCAAATAGTGTATAAGTTGGGTATGGTATGTAGTTTTACTTTAATCTCTAAGAATTATGCAATAATGATATTACTACACAGAAAATACCACTGACTAAATTAATAATATATCACGATATAGTTTTTGAATACAATAATGTGGTCAGTGAGTTAGAGGACACAAATTCTGCAATATGTAGTGGTTATTGTGTTAATGTTTATTGAAGTATTTATTATTATTTAGTAAATGCCTTATTAATATCAACATGTATTATTATATACACACATACTCTCTCTCTCTGTAGTTAGATGAACAGACATATACCGGTAGATAGATAGATAGATAGATAGATAGATAGATAGATAGATAGATAGATAGATAGATAGATAGATAGATAGAAAGAAGCATGAAAAAATCCAAAGAGCCTGGGCTCCTTTGTGTTTTGCAGAGTATGTATACATATACATATGAATAGTTTCCCTCCTTGGCTCATATCATTTCTATCTGGGCCCTTCAAATGTAGATGGTCCTTAAAACTGATAATTTTTCAAATACAGTATTTATATTGCATTGCTTAGGAATTGATGACTGCCTGTTAAAATACACTTGTTCCACCAAAATGGTAATAAAGATAATATATTGTAATAATCATAAATTGTATATCTAGATCACAGGCTTACATGGATATTTAAAACTATTCTATATGTGTATGTATATAATAGATGGATGGATGGATAAATAGATGGATGGATAGATAGATAGATAGATAGATAGATAGATAGATAGATAGATAGATAGATAGATAGATAGACAGACGTACATATAGACAGACAAATTTCCACATATAATGCAAATATACTTTTGACACAGATTTCCACATATAATGAAAATATTCTTTTGACAGCAAGATAGCAAGTTATAATTTATGTATATGCAGTATTTACGTGTTTTTGCATAAACTGCAAACAAACAATAATAGCATGGTTTCAGCAAAGTGCCATCCAGGCGATTGCACAACATATTTTAAATTCCATTTATCATGATTTCCCAAATTATTGCTAAAACTGTATATTATCTGCAGAGATATCGCCATACCACTCATTGCACCTGTTGTAGCTTGCTAACTGCTATCAAGTTGTCTAATAAACTACACACAGTAGCCATACACACATAAAACACCAGTGTTGATAGTTTAGCTTATTGCTAGTTAACTGCTGTGTTTCACATCCTCTGGATATATGAATGCAGCGCAATTTCCAGGTTCACTGTCCAGGAACAGGACAAATTATCTAGAAGCAAATCAATTACAAGTGGTGTACAAACCGGATACTGAAGTGAGGCCCATCACACAGACAATGCAGTCTTGTCCAAGAACGACAGTCTTTTAAATCAATTACACAGCTACAAAATGCAACTGCTTATTGTATACTAACAGTATTTGCACATGACGCATGTCCATCTGTCCGTGACATACCCTTTGTGCAAACTCTCCATCCATAAACATATTTGTACCAGTAATGTCAAATTTTTGCTTGCAAAATAAAATTGCCTAAAACAGTTTCCAAAGTGTTAGGGACAATAACAATACTTATTTTTAATGAATTGTATAGTACCAAAATTGAAACAGCAAATGAATGCTTACCGTCCTAAATAAGAGATTAATGGCAATCAATATGTTTAGATGATTAATATAGAAGTTATACCACCCCACACATATTACACTTGAGAATTTCTGTATGTTTTTCCAATCAGCAAATCTATGATGGGTACAATCTCTGTATACAGTAAGAAATGTTTATTATATTTTACCAGAATTGAGAAGCTTGTAAGTGAATCATTTATAGAGATTTCTTGTGAGTTGAAGTTCAGCTGATCTGGAGAGGCATCCTGCAGACTTGAGACGCTGCAGCAATGACCCTGTCAAACACTGTTCGGTGGACAAGGCACTTTTGCTGTCAAATCTACTCAGTATCAATCTGAATATACACATACCGTATATTACATAGCCATTTAGACACAGGAACACTGCTAGGTCATTAGTCCATTACCAAACATGCAAACTTGGCTTAAAAAACAAAGAAGACTCCAAGCCCCTTAGACACTAAAGTGGTTAAAATAATTATAAATGTTGATGCTTTGGTGATTTGGGGGATGGAACAGGATGACCGCCTGTTGTAATCACTACAACTAATGCACTAATGCAATTAAAGGATCGGAAGCAGTGGGTCACAGAGGGCACCCTGACCCGGCTCTGGTATTAATCACCATGCATGATTATTTGCACGTTAAATAATTATATGGGGGGCAGACATTAGCATTGCATTATTATCTATGCATGCATTCTTACTATATTATAATACCACTTTTCAATCTCTAAAGTTCCCTTTTCATGCAGAATGCCAGGGTTAGTAACTATTTATTTTACAAAATGTGCCACGGTCCAAATATATTTATGAAAATAAAGTCAAGATCAAGAAATTCTATATATTTTATGAATATACACACATATTTGAACATAATGACATTCAGAGGAGCAATAGACAGAAGTTTACATAGAGAATTAAACTGACCAAAGAGCATTATTTAACGTACTAGCTATTTAATAGAATCTTGAGGAAGATTCAGGTGAGGTATATTATACCTGGATGAATGGGCTTGGGTACCTCAATGAAGCTGTGAGCTACACCATGTAGGGTCACCCAAGATGGGCGGGTCATAGCAGAGAGGTTAGACAGATCACAGTCCACTGGAGAAGGAACTCGCAACCCACTCCTGTATATTTGCCATGAAAACCTTATGGAGTAGCACAACCAGAGATATAATGATACATGTGCCTGGTGTGCTATGGTCCATAGGGTCACAGAGAGTTGGGCACAACAGAACTACAACAATATTATAAATATAAATGCAGTGAAGATCAGGAAGTAAGTGGCCAGAGGTCCTGATCTGGACTAAAGTCCTACTGACTTCCCTACATCTATGATTTAATAAATGTAAACAGAATTATCAATTCCTGCTGGTGTCTGACAGGTATATTAATATAATAACTATTATTTTGGCCGCCAGATATTCAAATACTCAGAGTGCTGCCAAGTGTATTAATGTAACACAAAATGCCTTTACAATCAGTGAGCCATGGAAATAATATAAATTGCCCCTGATATAACCTACCCCCTGCAGTGCACACAAGTTTAATACAAGACTAAGAGATCATGCACAAGTGCACAGCACGTGTCTCCCAGTGACATGATCACACATAGTATAGAAGTGTGCCATGTAACAGGTAGCGTGTCCTGCAGCACATACACACATGTCCATCACTAATACCCTGGTGCTATGACTGCCCCCAGCACACATCACAGTGGGTGCATGCGGAGTGCCGCCATCTGCACTGCCGGGCTTCTGTTACCTGCAGCAGCTCCTCCAGCTCAGGTCCAGCCGGTCACGGACAGCAGCGGCGGGGATAGTGCTCCAGTGACAGCGGCATCTGTGTTCTGCAGGAGCTCCCCTCCCCGTCAGCTCACTGGGAGACCCGGGAGGGGAAGGTGTAAAAGCAGGAACGGAATACAGCGGGCCGGAACAGGCCATTTACAAAAGAAATCAATATCAATATCACTGGGATGTGTTAGATATTATTGAAAACAATATTTAAGAAACAAAACCAATTTAATATATTACTTTATTAACCCTTTAAAAACCAAAATATCAACTGGAACAGGCAAAAACAGGCTGGAACTCACTCTTCATAAAGGGAATTTGTGCTAAAATCATTGGAATGTGTTAAATATAATTGAGAACTATATTTAAGAGCCAAACCCAATCTGATAGTATGCTTTATTAACCCTTTAATAAGCCAGAATACAATACTTCGTAAAATGACCAGGAACATCAGCTTTCCAAAGGGTTAAAAATACCAAATTCACCAGATACACATAACTACGTGAAACTAATGTAATAACATTAATAAATTCCACAGAAATTTATTTCAAGTACCCGTTCCAGGCAGGATACAATATTTCGCAAAATGACCCAGAACATCGACTTTCCAGGGGGTTAAAAATACCAAATTCACCAGATACACATAACTAGGTGGGATTCATGTAATAACCTTCATAGATTCCAGATAAACTAGTTTCAAGTACACATCCCGGGACAGAATACAAAAGAACTGGAGGCCCGTAGTGTGCAGGGCTCCTGTCGTATGGAGGGTCTCGTGACCCGGCGGAGCCCTACGCAAGCTGATTGGTCGGCGGGCTGGCTGGCCACGCGGAGGAGCCGGGAGGAGTGTTGAGGAGAGTCAGTGCCATTTTGGCTCACTCTGAGGCCGGCCAGCGTGCGGATACCAATTCCACCCTCCTAGGATATAGGTGTCAAGGGGTGGTTAGGTCATGGGTGTGGTTAGGTTTTGGTGGTGTTATGTTAAAAACTAAAATTATATATATATATATATATATATATATATATACATACATAAAGTATTGTGTGAATTCGTTGTAATGCATGTCATTGGGTATATGTTATACCTTCAATTATTTTATATGTAAAGTAATGGCCACAGCGGCAGGATGGGGAGTTGCCCGGGCAAGGGGTATAATTAAAAGGGGGCTTACCCCTACCTCTTGGGCGGGTGCAGCGCAAAAGTAGGTGGACCCATGGGTTGCTGCCCCTCCCACTTGTTAAATCATGTTGGTACATATATATGTTTGTTTAATAAATTGGCTGTGGCCCGTTGGTTTACCCATACTGTTCTTTCTCAGTGTCAGTTATTGTACGAATGCACAGAATGGATCCTGCTGGGGTCATACAATAGCTACTTCCCAGAGTGTCTGAGATACCAGTGTTATGTTTTATTTATTCAAGAGTGGAAATAGACAGACTTGTTATCTAATTGATTGATTGATTCATAGCAGCTTTAAGAAAATTATAATTATCCACACAGATAATGAGAAGCAGACGGCCATACTTAATACTGATTTTCTGCTTTGCTCTGTACCCTCCCCCATGCTTCAAGCCAGAAGGACTGTCATGTACAAAATAGTCCATTAAAATTAAGATTTTCAAAAAAGTTCCTGTCCCTGCCTGGACCTCGGCTAATGAGGTTAGTTTGTTACATATTTATCAGACATGAGATGTGTTTCGTAAACTATTACATTCTTTTAAGCAGTTAATTATACATTACTAGCGACTTGCCCGTCAATAATTGACGGCAATAAAATTGTAAGGCAGGTAATACTGTTTGCCACAGTGAGTAAGTGTTTTGGTAGTCTGAGATCCTTGTGCGCTCATTGTGAGGCTTGCGCTGAGCGCCTTTGGCGCTCATCGTGTGGCTCGGAATGAGCGTCTTTGGCGCTCATTGCGAGCCTCTGGGTTGGTGTATTTGTTGTTATGATAGGCGCTTTTGCGCTTATTGTAAGGTCCGCAGTGATCTCGTTTTGTCGCTTATTGCAAGCCTCTCCCCTGGTGTAGTTTGTGTCCTGTGAGGAGGGTTGGCGCTCCTTGTGGGTGGCGCAGTGAAGGTGTTTTTTTTTTGTGCTAGTGTAGTGTGAATTGTTTTTTGTCTAGTTAATTTTTTTATGCTAATTAATTAATTATTTAAATCATAAATTAATATACTTTACCTCTTTGTAATTAATATATGCAGCAAGGAATGTGCTGAAGAGCTAACAAACTGTTTTGATGCTCCTGCAGCATTTAATGTAGATTTGCACTGTTTTTGGGCGCGGGGGGAAGCCGTTAGTGTAGCTGGGTACTTCCGCATTCTGTAAGTTAGTGTTGTAAAATGGTTGCAAATGTATATGTGGTAGGCGGGTTTGTATGATGTAGCATCCTTGCTAATGGTGTATGTTGTAGGTTGTACGGGTTTTTGTAAAAGCCGTATTTGCTTTGTGGTATTTGGCGTCTTTAGGGGTTGTATAGCCTCGTTTAGTTTTTTTCCGGCATCCATTTTTTCTCTGGCTTAGGGGATTTTCGAGTGTAAATTTGACTGAAATCGAGGTTTAACCAGTGTTGCAGAGGTCCTGGGTGTCCCCCCTTGCTGTGGGTAACGTTTTTATTTTATTTGTGTGTGTTTTTTTCGTGTTTTTTGCTGTCCGTTAAGGTCTTAAGGTCCGTAATGTATTTTTTCTAAGTCCTGCGGCTCGTATTTTTTTGTGTAAGTAGGTAGTTTTTTTTTTTTTCAAAGTCCCGCTTGTGTGGTCGTTTGTGACCGGTTGTGAGGCGCTGTAGAGTCTCCACCTACGCGTGCCCGCAAGCGTTAGCAACAACCTATTGCTCACAACTATATATGTGACTAGCGTCAAAAAATTACAGCAATAACATTTTAAACCATGGCAATGCTGTTTGCCACACAATCCGAGGCTATGGCCCATCTGAGCACCTTGGGTGTTCATCGTGAGCCCCCCACCCCACCCCTGTGTAGTTTAGGGGCCTCGCAAGGGTCGAAGTTGCGGGGCTCGCAATGGAACGACAACTCGCAGTACGACAACTATATTATTGATATATATTTTCAATGTATTGTAATAAAACACATGGGGCCCTATTCCAATGTTTTACACAGGCACTTACGGTGTAAATTGTTATTTAACTTGCAAACCTATCCTAATTCCTCTAATGCTGCACAACTGTGTCACTGAATAGCCTAAAATGTGCTGCATTATCAAGTTATGGTGAGCTTTCAAATTAAAATTTTCTTGTACGCCAAATTACATACTATGCCTAAACTATTTTTCTCTCCACAATCCTTTGTATACTGATGATCACCTGCAAAGGCAGAAAAATGCCTCTAAACTGATTCAAGAGACCTCCATGGCACTAAAACTGTACCCTATGCCATGGAAGTCTTATCAACTTAAAATGTAACCCCATACCATGGTGGTCATTTGAAGGATCTCATGGTATTCCTAGTTAACCCTAACTATTCTGGGGTTCCTTAAAGGAATCTCATGGTACTAAGTAATGAACCCCTTTTACTATGGGGGTCTATATAGACTAATTTAGTATTTAGTTGCCACAGGGTCCGTTATTTAAATTTTGTAACCTAATATTAACCTGTGCCACGGAAGTCCATTAAGGACCTATGTAGCACAGGGTTAATCATTAGGTGGCATGGGACATCTAAAGAGACCCCCATGGTTATAGTTTAGAATGGCGATTGGGTGAATGGGAAAGGAATACAAGGGGTTCTCTTCAGAGCATGGTAGGAGGGAATCCTCAGGCGGTCCCTGGCTCATATGGCTGATTGACAGTGGGGTCTTAAACCCCCTGTCGAGCACTTAATATTTTAACAACTTTCGTATTTTGGGAAGGGGTTTATGTGGTTTGATTTGGGGAGGCGGGTATGTAATTCATACTGTACCACTGCTGCAGAGACTTCCGAGCTAACAGCTCAGTGTCTCCTTCATCAGGCTACATAGGGACCACAGAGCATCAGGGCTGTGGTGAAACAGCCCTGGTTCATGTCCCCAATTTACTATTAGTTTTATAGGCATTGTGATTTGAATCGATATGTAGCTTGTGAAAAAAAATGTTTAACAGTAACAAGAGAGACTTTTTACACAGATGTGAATTTAATTGGAATGGGGCCTGTGCAGGGACTGATCTACCACCGGGGGGAGAGGGGTCCAGTACTATAAAAATATATTTTTTATATGTCTCTTGAACCCCCACCCCTTCCCCTCCTGCCCCTATACCCCTCTCCTCCGGGCTCCTTTGTTCTTATCAGCTCTGCGCTTCTGCATTGTCTGCGCATCTTCTGGCTGGTGCAGGGAACCCTGAATGATGTCACACACATATGACGTCCAGAAGACATGCATAGCTAGTAAGGCCAAGTGAGTCCGGAGGGAAAGTGGAAGGGGGAAGAGCAAGGTGATGACAAGGGAAGGAGAAGGTGAAGGATCTGGGGTGGTTGGGGACAGGAAGGAAAGTGATGAGAATACAAATCTACTGCACAAACCAGAATCTGTCTCACACTGATGATAGCCAATAGCTTGAAACAGTTCTGTATGTGAGTGACTCTTGGTTTGTGCAAAATCCAACCCAGTCCTTTGGTTAAAAGCTGTTTAACACAGTGGGCATATGCTTTAAGGGAGCAATGTATAAAATTGCTATTTTTGGATTGAAAGAGTTAACTAAATTGTATTCTCATTTGCATGTCTCTGCCTTTTAGACATGCAAATGAGCTTACTAATGTATTATTTGTTTTATATATATATATATATATATATATATATATTGTCCAGGTTAAGACCTGAGTTTGTGGGATGGGCCCTCTCTCGCTCCACCTCTTCCCATGGGAGGGGCCTTATTCAGTTTTTATAAGCACTTCCTGTCTACATCTCCTTGCGCAGTTCGTTCCTGAGCCGGGGCCTCTGCGTTTCCTTTTTTTTATCCGCTTTCCAAGCCTCATATTCCAAGCTCCAGTTGCTTTTTGGCCCTTTTCCTACCATTATACAAGGTAAGCTGTCAACACCTTCTATCCTTGGTGGATCTTGTCCCAAGACTAACAAGCTGCTTCCTTGTCCACGTTCAAGGTTCAGCTTTCGCTTTTTAAAGCTTAGTTTTGGCTAAGTCTACCAAGTTTCTCAACTTTCCTGTTCCTTCTTGGGTGGGTTTGGATCTGAGTATGCTAAGTTGCATCCCTTGTCCACGTCCAAGGCTATGCCTTTTAGGCTTCGTTAAGTCCCCTTTGGGAATCTTGGCCCAAATCTACCAAGTATCCCGGTAGCACAACTTTTCAGCGCATGATACATGTGCGCCGACGGATGCATGACGACGCACGTGTGCACCCATAAAAGCACACCTGTAATTGGCACGATCCCTACATATGCGCGCATGACCCGACATCTAAGCGCAGGAGCCGACGCAGGAGCCGACGCAGGAGCCGACGCATGAGCAAGACAACCTCGGGTAAGATGTGCTTAGGGGTGTTAGGTGTTAGCTTTTAGGGTTAGGGTTTTTTGAGCTAAGGGTTAGGGTTAGGCTAGGGGTGTAAGGGTTAGGGTAGGGGTGTAAGGGTTAGGGTAGTGGTGTTAGGGTTAGGGTTAGGCTAGGTGTGTAAAGGTTAGGATAGGGATGTAAGGGTTAGGGTTAGGCTAGGGGTGTAAGGGTTAGGGTAGGAGTGTAAGGGTTAGGGTAGGGGTGTAAGGGTTAGTGTTAGGGTAAGGGTGTAAGGGTATATATAAAATGATGTTACCCTATGTGATCCAAAGGTGGACTTCAGGTTACTTGCTTGCTGCTATCTGCCAGAGAGACTGAGAGAGACTGCAGGTTAGAAGGCAGAAGGGCAGATAGGGAGTGGAGTGCGGGGTAAAGAGAGTGGGGATGGGTGCAGGCAAGAGGAGATGGGGTGAGGGGAGAGGTAGAGGATGGGCGCAGGGGAGAGAGGGGATGATGTGAGAAGACAGAGTAAGGGGTTGGGGTGCAGGAGGGAGGGAGGGAGAGGATGGGTGCAGGGGACATAGTGTGGAGATGGGATGCAGTAGGGTGCAGGTGATGGGGTGTAAAAGATGAGAGTTGATGCCCTCTAACATGCAATCTCTCGCAGTCAATCTGGCAGATGAGATGCAGGGAGGCGCAGTTGTTGGGACGTGCGCATTTGTCGCACAGATGTGGAACGTGCGCATTTGTCAGCGCCCTGATGATGTTGTGCTGTTGTCCCCAGCGCAACGATCGGGGTGCCAAGTTTCCCAACTTTCCTGTACTTATCGAGTGGATTTGGACCTCCCTTGTCCATGTCCAAGGCTACGCCTTTTAGGCTTTCATAAGCCTCCTTTTTCAGATTTTGGCCCAAACTTGCTAACCTTCAACCTTCCTCTGACTTTCCATAAGTCCTAAACCAGCCTTTGCAGGCTTACCTCGTCTATACTTTCCATATGAACCACACCAGCCTTCACAGCCTTACTTAGTTCACGCTTTCCATACAGACCAAACCAGCCTTCGCAGGCTTACCTCGTCTATGCTTTTTATACGAACCACATCAGCCTTTGCAGGCTTACTTCGTCCACGCTTTCCATACGAACCACACTATCCTTCTCAGGCTTACCTAGTTCATGCTTCCCATATGAACCAAACCAGCCTTCGCTGATTTACTTCGTTCACGCTTTCCAAATGAACCACACCAGCCTTCACAGGCTTACCTTGTTCACGCTTTCCATACGAACCAACCCAGCCTTCGCAGGCTTACCTCGTTCACGCTTTCCATACAAACCACACTAGCCTTCACAGGCTTACCTTGTTTACACTCTCCATACAAACCAAATCAGTCTTTGCAGGCTTCTCTCATTCACACTTTCCATACGAACCACATCAGGCTTACATCGTCCACGCTTTCTATACGAACCAAATACAGCACATCGGTCATGTTTTCGTGGGCTCCCTTCCCCCTCTCTCGGCCCTTGGCCCTTTTAGCAGGCCAGTTAGGGAGTAGCAATAGATCACACCTCAGCTACACGAGGAGAGGGGCCCAAGCACAAAGTTTGTGTCGGGATTGTACCCCTGGGATTGGGGGGGGGGGGGGGGGCACCCTCTGCCAAATGTCCGGGAGGGCATTCCCATCGCTGGAGAGCAAACGTTGGCTGTACTCGATCACTGGGAAAGGGACCTATATAAAGGGATATATACACACACGTATATGAAGAGAACAAAACACAGAAAGAAAACAGTGAAAATGATTACACTACTTAATGCTAATAACACAGGCCTTATTGTAGATATGGAATTTTTGTCTCATAATTTCTTGTAACCTCTAACATTCATGATTAAATATAAATAAATATATATATATATATATATATATATATATATATATATATATATATATACATATAATATGGCGGCAGAAGAGCGATAGAAGCCCTCCACTGTACAGTAAATAAATGAGTATCTAAAATAAGTTTAAAAACCTGCTTCCAGCTCAGAATTCCAAGAAAAACAGTTATTACACTGCATTTTGGGAATCTGGGCTGGGACATGCAAATGTGCCCACAAATGTCTCGCTCTTCAATCCATAGCCATTATAAAATATGGCTTTTTTTTAAGCGTATGCATGCTGTATTACACAGCATTAATGCAAAACCAAGGTTGGATTAAACACAAGCTGAGTATCCAATCCATGTACAGCTGTTTCAAGCTTACTGGCTATCATCAGCATGAAACGGGATATCAGCTTGTGTTGAGGAGTTTATGAGTAGGTAGTTCTGAGCTGGAAGCAGGTTTTAAACTTGTTTTAGACATTCAAATGTTAACACAGGTGTACTATTTATTTATTGTACTACTGAACGGTGGAGGGCTTCTATCACTCTTTTGCCCACCATATTATAAATGATTGTTGTGGTGAACTACCTACTCATAAAGTCCACAACAGAAGCTGAGATCCCGCTACATGCTGATGATTGACAGTAACAGCTGAAACAGCTGTACATGGATAGGATTCTCCGCTTGTGTAAAATCCAGCCTTGGCTTTGTATTAAAGCTGTGTAATGCAGCAGACATAAGCTTAAAGGAAGCCATGTTTGATAATGGCTATGGACTGCAGAGCGAGGCATTTGTGGGCACATTTGCATGTCCCAGCTCAGCTTTCAAGAATGCAGTGTAATAACTGTTTTTTCTTGGAATTCTGAGCTGGAAGCAGGTTTTTAAAATTGTTTTAGACATTCAAATGTGAACACAGATGTACTATTTATTTACTGTACTGTGGAGGGCTCTTTTGCCCACCATATTATATATATATATATATATATATATATATATATATATATATATATATATTTATATTTAATCATGAATGTTAGAGGTTACAAGAAATTATGATGAGACAAAAATTCCATATCTACAAAAAGACCTGAGTATTTTTATTTTGAGGAATGATTTTTCTGGGTGAAATGGTGCTGTAAAGTCTGTGCAGGTTCATCCTCAGGTGCAGTTTCTGGCTGGTTTCCCCAGCCAGGGTTAACTAAGAATATCGTGGGATCCTTATAAGGACCCCAATGGTATGGGGTTAAATTCTAATTATTTTAGCCACTGAAATCCTTTAAGGACCTCCGTGGCATACTATAATTATTAGGAACCACAGTGCTCCAAACGGACCTCCGTGGATAGGACCTCCATTGCATATATGCTAGATTTAGATGCCATGGAGGTCAGTCCAGTACCTCCATGGCATATAAGTTGATAAGACTTCCATGGCATAGGGTACAGTTTTAGTGCCATGGAGGTCTCTTGAATCAGATTTAGAGGCATTCTTCTGCCTCTGCTGGTGGTCATCAGTATACGAAGATTTGTGGAGAGAAAAAGGGCAGAGTATGTAACTTGGCTTACAGCAAAATTTGAATTTGAGAGCCTACCGTAACTTGATAACGCAGCACATTTTAGGCTATTCAGTGACACAGTTGCACAGCATTGATATTTAGAGGAATTGGGATAGGTTTGCAAGTTTAATAAAAATTTGCACCCTAAGTGCCTGTGTAAAACATTGGAATGGGGCAACGTGTTTTATTACAATACATTGAAAATATGTATTGCTCTTAACTGCTTAAAAGAATGTAATAGTTTACGAAACACATCTCATGTCTGATAAATATGTAACAAACTAACAACATTAATTGAGGTCCAGGCAGTGAGCAGAACATTTTTGAAAATCTTAATTTTAATGGACTATTTTGAACATGACAGTCCTTCTGGCTGAAAAGTATGGGGAAGGGTACAGGGCAAAGCAGAAAATCAGTATCAAGTATGACCGTCTGCTTCTCATTATCTGTGTAGATAATTATAATTTTCATAAAGCTGTTATAAATCAATCAATCAATGAGATAACAAGTCTGTCTATTTCCACTCCTGAATAAATAAAACATAACACTGGTATCTCAGACACTCTGAGAAGTAGCTATTGCAGTTCTTAAGTATTCTGGCCTGGAACGAGTGCTTGAAACTAGTTTGTATGGAATTTATGAAACTTATTACATGAATCCCACCTAGTTATGTGTATCTGGTAAATTTGATGTTTTTAACCCTTTGGAGAGTTGCCGTTCCAGGTCATTTTATGAAATATTGTATTCTGCCTGGAGCGGGTACTTGAAATTAGTTTCTGTGGAATTTATGAATTTATTACATGAATCCCACCTAGTTATGTGTATCTGGTGAATTTGGTGAATTTTTCTGGTGAATTTTTGACTCCCTGAAAAGTCACTGTTCTGGGTCATTTTTGCTAAATATTGTATTTTGGCCTGGAATGGGTTCTTGAAATTAATTTAAGGTCATTACATGAATCCCACCAAGTTATGTGTATCTGATATTTTTAACCCTTTGAAAAGTCGCCTTTCCGGGTCAGTTTGCAAACTATTGTATTTTGGCCAGGAACAGGTACTTGAAATTAGTTTTTGTGGAATTTATGAAGGTTATTACATGAATCACAACTAGTTATGTCTATCTGGTGAATTTGGTATTACTGACCATCTGGAAAGTTGCCATTCTGGGTCATTTTACGAAATATTATATTCGGCCCAGAACGGGTACTTGAAATTAGTTTCTGTGGAATTTATAGAACTTATTACATGAATCCCACCTAGTTATGTGTATTTGGTATTTTGACCCTTTTTAAAGTCTCCATTCTGCCTCATTTTTGCGAAATATTGTATTCTTCCCGGAACGTGTACTTAACATTAATTTCTGTGGAATTTAGGAAGGTTGTTACATGATTCCCACCTAGTTGTGTGTATTTGGTGAATTTGGTATATTTGACTGTTCCGGTTGATATGTTGTTTTTTAAATGATTAATAAAGTATAATATTGATTTGTTTTTGGTTCTTAAATATTGTTCTCAAGATATTGATATTGATTTCTTTTGTAAATGGCCTGTTCCAGCCCGTTCCGTTCCATTCCGGCTTTTACAATGCCCCACCGGGGAGGCGCATGTGCAGAAGTGGAGGGCTTCCCACTGCTACCTGAGGTCCCGGCCATGCACACTGATACTGACCATACACACATTGATACATATACTAACCATACACACACTGATACATATACTGACCATACATATTCTGACCATACCCACACTCCATGGGATAGAGGGAAATAACACATTTTTTTTATAGCACTTTTGTTTTTGTTGTAACTTTTATAATTTGACGTGATGCCTGTATATCTGCCCCCAACAACACTGGTATAATGTATACTATTACACATATATTATTAACATTAATACACTGCTAAAAAGTGCACATATGAACTCTCTCAGTTCTGGAATTTTGGACAAAAACATTTGGACAGCACATATGAGGGGACATGGTCAGGCTGGAATAGAGGGATCTTTGCTTAAATATAGGACTTTTAAGAGGGATTTTGGTGGGCAGAGCAGTTTTACTCATAAAAGATCTGATAAGGGGCATTTTGCAGATATACATGGGCATTTTGATTTCTGGCAGGTCCTGCCTTAAACAAACCATTAACACATAGTTTTCTTTCTGTTGTTCAGTCGTGTCTGAATCTTCATGCTTATTAATACATTTTTCTTGGCAAATATATTGGGGTGGGTTGCCAGTTACTTCTCCATGGGACAGAGTTTTGTCTGGCCTCTCTGCTATGACCTGCCAATCATGGGTGGCCCTACATGGTATAACTCAGAGCTTCATTGAGGTACACAAGCCCTTTCACCACAACAAGTTAAGAACACTTGGTTACCACTGATTAATGTCATCTTCCATAAAGCCTCAGAGCGGAAGTGTGAGAGCTAGGGCCAAATTTTACAAAGACTAGTAAGGATTGTTAAGTGGTTTGCTAAGCTTGCAATGGCTCTTTTCTATTATTCAATTATGTAGGAAAAAATGTTTTACATCTCTTCAAGATCCCTCTTCAGGACCCTGGAGAGATCCATGATACATTGGTGGAAGCCATGTGTGTGAGAGAGGCTTTTACATTTCTGGAGAACTATGGGTGCAGTGAATGGTGCAAGGAGTCTGCTTCTAGGCCAGTAAGAGGGAATTGGCATTATTTATTCAGTCTTATTCAATTATCTTAACAACGGCTCTTGTGGAGGCTCTCTCTTGTTCCCAGTGGCAGAGATTCATGGACCCAGCCCTCATGCAGATTACAGGGGATACCATGTCCTCAACACCTCTGGGAACTGTTGCTGCTGAATCAAATCATCTGATTCAGGCATCATCAGCTCCATCAACTTGGAGGTTATATAGCGGTGCTTTGTAAGAATGGGAAGCTTTTCAAGCCAGATTATCTGATCCTGTTTTTTCGTCTTCAGGAGGTTATATATTTTGTTCTCTATTACCAGGAGAAGGGTATATCCCTTTCTGTGGTAGAACAAAAAATGTCAGGTATAGCAGTACTCTAGGTACCAGGGATGTGCAATGGATGCTTCATTGTTTTACAGAGATGTTTTTTGTTTGAAACTATGATCCACATCTTAAATGATTTTGGTTTAAGATATGGATGTTGCTGGATTGCACAAATAATTTTGTTTTTAGACAGGCTATTAAGGGACTGAAGGGGGGGTTCAAAAGGATCCCAATTTTGTGCAGATTCATCAAGTGTTGCAGCTCAGTTTTTGAGTCAATTGGTTTTGGGTTGCTTTCTCTTTGGCCTTTTTTGCAGGCTTTAGAATCTTGAAGCTTGTGAGTAAGTCAAAATGTGTTGTGAGGTCTGGTTGTGGACCTATTCAGGATTTGGGTTCATACTTCCTTATTTTTCTTAGAGGATCAAAAACTGACCAATTGGCTTGAGGAACCCATATCTTCCAATATCCTATTCATAATGAGTGCTGCCCTTATGTTCTGGTTCAATGTTACAATACAGTTCCTCCTTCCGTTCAGTGGTCCTTCCATATTCATGACAGCAGAATTCCAGTCTCAATTTCTTGCAAAGTTACGCTTTTGGCTTGGCTTTGATCCATTGCATTTTAGGTCACATTCATTCAGTATTGGAGTAGCCAATGAGGCTGCAAGGTTTAGTCTTACTTATGCAAGTGTTAAAAGGATAGGGAAGCGGGACTCCCAAGAGATTTTAGTCTTATGTTTGTTCTGACATTTGATTAATCTGGTGATTAATACTTTTCAGGCCCTTTGTGGAATTGTGGCTGATGGGATATTTGTATGTCTATTGGGCGCGTAGATCTGCAGTCATCAAAGATTGCAACTTGGATTCTCATTACCTAGCATTCATCTGTGCCGGTTGGGTGTTCATGGGATGCATCGAGCAAGTATTGCTTAAAGTGGATGACTATCCGACTATTTTGTACTCCTCAGTTCTTACTGATTCACGCAACAGGAAATTATTTGAGTATGGTTCCTTTAAAATAGTTGATTTGGTTAATGAGTTGTGATGTCCCTCAATTATTGGCAATATAGGTTAGGATAATGTCATCAGAAATAGATCAGAAGTTTAACTGGTGGTCAGCAATACAATGATCCATACTAAAAAAATATAGAAAGAAGGTCAAAAAGACATGGCCAGTTTTGTGAGACAAAAATGAAGACTTTCAATTAGGCACAAGGATTTAGAGGGTCCTGGGAATATATATATATACACATATATATGGAATAAGATATCTGGAAGATGTATACGTGTCAGAATCCATAGTGAAGATATGATTAATATATATATGGAAAAATATATCTAAAAGATATATATGTGTCAAAGAAAATGGCTGTCCTGATCCTGTACAATTAATGAAGTGTGTATATGCTCCTAATCAAAGGGGAGGAAACCAAAGTGTGTGTAGACTCCTAATAAAAAGGGAGGAAACCTATCTAGAAGATATGTATATATATGTCAGCATTCCTATAGAAGATCATGAAGTGGATGTTATGATGCCTTCCAGATGAAACCTTGCCAATAGTAATTTATACAAAATCCAGAAGACACACAAACTGTTACAGAATGTTATCAGCTCAAGTTTAAATATACATCTATTGAACCTGTTATGATTTACAACAACAATTAAAGCAGTTCCTGAGTTTTATAATGCTGAGTCTGAGTTCATATTATTTTTAAATGCTGTATCTGAGTAAGGGCATTATTAAAGACATCAGCTGAAGGGATCAAAAGAACCTGGTTGATCTGCTGGGTAGGCTTGGCCATAACAGCCTTATCAAGCTCGAAAAGCAGATTGTAACAGTGTTCATTTCTTGATTTGCATATTTTATAAAGTAACAAGCGGGTTCAGCCTTTGGGCTCATTCAAGGTATTTGCAATTTCAGTTTTTTATCTTGTCATCCAGTGGTTGAGTCCTGTTTTATATAAATCATGACAAAGTTCCTCTATTTGGCTATATTAAATGTTGTATAACTGTTTGGATTGGATCACCAAGGTTATTATTTAATTCCTTATATGAGATTCCACTGATACAGCCAGGATTGGGTAAACTATAATTATAGTAGGAGGATTGTTTTGTAGTAAATTGAATCCCTTTGCCATTAACAGAGAAGAAATCACTAGATATGGACTCATACATTCTCAGTAGACATAAAAAGTGTACACCTGAGAAATCAAGATCTCAAGTTTTAGGTCTAATTGTGTCACAAAGGGTTGTTAAGTGGGGCCACAAATGATGTAGGGTATTGCATAAGTTGCAATTGTTGCACAAGGTCTGACATTCTTTTTTAAGTTCCCTTTAACATTTCCTACACTTCTATTTTAAGTTATAAATTTATCCTTACTTGAATTTGTTTGATGTCTATATAATTATTATTATTATAATTTATTTGTAACAAGCCAACATATTCCGTAGTGCTATACATGGATGACAATCAAGGCAAAAACAATAACAATATTAACACGATGGAAAGGATAGAGGGCCCTGTCCAGGAGCGTAGAATCCAGTGTCCATAGAGCTTTCTCCAAAGCACCATGCAAGTTTGCAAACTTACAATCTAAATATACTAATTGTACTATACTAATTGTGTTTTGACATCTCTTAAGTCTGACAGTGACAGTGTGATTAAAATAGTTTTTTAGGAAAAAAAATAAATGTTAATGTTTGTGCTGGATTCTGGATGCATTCACAATAGTTTTGGGAAGGTTGTATTTACAAGAAGAAAGTTTGCAGGAGTAGGGCTTGCAGTTATCATTGTGACTGACTGCTTCTGAACATGTGACCAAAGGGGGAGGTGTCACATAAAAAGCTCTGCTCTCCCTCTTTCCTCCACACTTACCCTTATCCTCCCTCCATTAATAAATAAGACAAACATTTTTAAAAAATTAAGATTTCTGTATGGCTGAGTATGTCCCTGAAGTTATGTAGATTTATGGAACTCATTAGATAAATTGTACTATTGTAACTTTATTCCTTATAGGAATTAACATTTTAAAACAAATTTTAGATACAAATAGTTTATTGTTTTTGGTCATATTCATTCTTTTATATCCATCAGTACCAGTGGCTTTATATCTGGGTATGTGGTGAGCTGTGGATAAGACTTCCAAATCTATAATACAGGAATCAAGAACCGTTAGCTTCTTTAACCAGTGAGACAAAACTATACCTTACACAGTCGTGCACATACGAGGAGTCTCATTCAATTGCTCTAATTTAGAAATCTGGGCTCGCAAGTAGACGTTGCAGGCTACTTTTCTATTCAATTGGCTTCTGTTTGCAGGCTCCGATTAAGTTATGGGCTCTGAGCTGCGATGTCGAATCGCAAGTTACTTCCCTCCAAGCCTTTGATCTTTCACGGCCGCAAGAGTTGCGATAGCTAAAATCGCAAACCCTATTCAATTGCTCCGACTTCCCCTACGTCAAGCCCGCAAATGGCAAATATCTAACCACAAGTTACTGGTACCAAGGAGGTCTCACAAAGGGCTTACTTACAAATCGGCGCAGTTTAAAAGCAAATATAAAATCAAGCCCTTAGGACTTTGGATGGAAATTAAACATGAAATAAAGTATTTGATTGAAAATAAAGAATGAATAGACCAGATGGGTCTTCTTGGTTATATCTCCCATCAAATGTATGTTTCTGTGACTAAAGACATGGAGTAATATGGGGCCAGTGAAGTTGTACCTAGAAGACCTGACAACATATTAATTGGTACAACTGTTATAATCCTTGTTGACATTGGAAATTATAGATTTCTTTGATATGAATGCTTCAGGCATATAGCCCCCTGTCATGAAACCATTTTAAGACTGAAAGTGGACCAGCATGGTTTACAAGGGTTAAATTAGCAGTCCGACCATACTAATATTCTGAAGTTGTACAAACTTTCCTGCTAGCAGAATTGGGATGCATCATCTTATCATCTGTGTCTATTACTATGGATACTTATCTTTTGACGTCAAAATATTATATCTTACTAGCGACTTGCCCGTCAAAAAATGACAGCAATAACATTTTAAGGCAGGTAATGCTGTTTGCCACACAATGTAAGGCTTTTAGTCCTCTGAGTACCTTCGGCGCTCATTGCGAGCCTTGCGCTGAGTACCATAGGCGCTCATTGCGAGCCTTCTGCTGTGCGCCTTTGGTGCTCATTGTGAGCCTCTCCCCTTATGTACTTTTGGTCGTCTGAGCATCTTCGGCGCTCATTGCGAGCCTCTCCCCGTGTGTATTTTTGCTCCTCTCGGCACTCTCTGCGCCCATTGTGAGCCCCGCACTGAGCGGCCTTTGGCACTCATTGCGAGCCTCTCCCCTGTTATTTATTTTTTATATAAATATTTTTTTTATAATAATTAATTCATTAATTAAATAATAAATGTATCTACAGTACCTATTTGTAATGAATATATCCAGGAATCAATATGCTGAAGGGCTAACAATCGCTGTTGTTTTTCCTGCAGCATACAGCGTATATTTGGGCTGTTGGTGACCTGAGGAGAAAGTGTCAGCAATGTGGCAAGTGTGCAGTAAAAAAAGGGTGCGTGTGCAAGGCTAAACCGTTTGTTTAGTTGTGTAATTGGCATTTTAGAATGGTAATGTTATTAGTTGCAAGTTAGTGTTGTGAAATAGCTGCAATTGTCTATGTGTTACGCGGGTCTGGAGCATTTTCTGTCCTTCCTAATAGTGTATTTTGTACCTCGTACATTCCTGGGTAAAAGTTGTATGTGCCTGGCGGTGTTTTGTGTGCTTAGGTGTCGTGTAGCCTTGTTTTTTTTTTTTACGGCTTCCATTTTTTCTCTTGCTTAGGCGATTTTCGAGTGGCAAAACTCTGCAAATTAAACTTAAATTTGCGTGCAACCTCACTCCCAGACATCCTGGCTGTCCGATGTGCACGTAATTTTTGCAGGTGATTTTTTCAAAGTGCTAAGGGTCTCGCACTGTGAATTGTGTATTTGAGTTTTCTGTTGATCTGTAGTCCCACGGGTCATAGGTATGATGCTTAAGTCGTGTGGAGTCGTAGGGATGAGTGCCTATGGCGCTCATCTCCACCAGCGCAGTAAGCGCTTTCGGCGCTCCCTGCCAAAGTCGTGCGAAGTCGTAGGGATGAACTCCTACTGCGCTCATCTCCATTAGCGCTCCCTGCGTAAGTCGTGCGGGGATGCAGGGATGAGCACCTTCGGCACTCATCTCCACCAGCGCAGTGAGCTTCGCAGTTTTAACATTGTATTACCAACTTCTTTGGCAAACCTGCGCTGCTGAGACCTTAATATGTGATTGTCTTTCACATAATAATACAATATTAGTTATAAAAGTCCACTCAATTTACCAGTCATTGGTAATTTACCCGTCATATGTCCATTTTATTTTAATCTAATTCTGGACTGACTAGTTTTGTGCTTTGTTGCTAACGATATTATCTAGTTAATGAGACTGTGCATTTCAGAAATGATATCTCTTTTTTCATTTTCAATCAACCAGCTCCAAGTGGCTGTATGCCCCTGAACCAGTGTATGGGCACACCAGATCGTGAATAGTGGGTCATTACATTCGATATATACTTTTAATTATAGTGCCTTTTTGGTAATTAAAATCTACTGTAGCCTCAGACTAACACATTAATGGGCAAATATTTTTCTAATTAAAAAAATACATAAATCAATACAGATTTCTTAGCTATTATTACATGCAAGTATTGTAAGTAAACAATGCCTCTAATCAAGCTGATTGTTTGAGCAACTTCCTTAACTGTATGGTCTTGAAAATAATTATATTTGTAATACTACATCATACTAATAACAATAGCAGCTATATGAGCCCTGAGCATAAATATTTTCTACAGGAATTCGTCAATTTAACAGATTTGTCTTTTGACAACTTCCCTTTTGAACAGCTTATTTTCCTGTAGCATGAGGGAAAGGGATATCCTACTGAACATAATAATTACAAATTAAAGGTGGTATTTATTTTAAACTTCCTGGAAAATATGTGTTTATTATCTTCTTTTTTTATAACATAAATTTTATTGAGAAGTTTTGGAATTGCAATGATAAAATGAAAAGAATAATGAAAAACATAGTCCACAAGTTGTCTTATAACTAACATCTTATTGCTAACATGTTGAAATCGTTCCATTTAAATAAAATCTCCATTACAACTCTTTTTTCGTATTTTTGGTGATTCTGTCCAAATATATTCAAACTAGTTTCTTAATATTCAGCAATATATACAGCTTATAAGGTCACATTGATCAAATTACAGTAATTCACATTTCCATGGATGGACCAGAGCAGCAAGAAATATGATAAAAGAAAATAAAATAGAAAGAAAACAGGTAACATTGTATAAAACATATGGTGAAGTGTCTTCCCCCAGTAATTCCCTGCTCAACCAATCTTAAGGTAACCATCCTCCCCCTCTGTACCTTTGGAATACTGAAGAAATATCTCTCTGGGTCCTCTCACCACCTCTTCCCGTCCGCTCCACACTCCACTCCCCAGCCGCACATCAGGAATGGCTTCTTTATTGTGTTCCCTTAACTTAGTTATTATATATTACTATCTGTGAATAAAATCCAGAGTTCCCAAACCTCCAGAAAGCAGTGATGTGTATCTGATATGATGTGGGTCATCCGCTCATTGATGCAAATAAAATTTATTTTGTTTGTTACTTCATGGAAATTAATGTCCCTGCTCTTCCATCGTCTTGCGATGGTATTCTTAGCTGCTAGAAATATCATTTGGGCCAGTTTATTCCCCTCCCTTCCCAGTTTTGAGAAGCGTGCTCCCAGGAGACAGACTGCGATTGATGGTTGGAGTGGGGTTTTGAATATTCTTGAGATTAGACTGGTCGTCTCAGACCAAATTTTAAATACCTTAGTGCAGCTCCACCAAGTGTGTATGAAGTCTCTCCTTCCTTGGCACCCCCTAAAACATCTATCTGGGATTGTTTGGGATATCTTATTTAGTCGAACTGGAGTTGTGTATGCCCGGTGTAAAATCTTAAGAGAGGTTTCTAACAAACTATAATTAAATGAACCCTTAGATAGGTTCGATAAGGATTCAGCCCATTTATTCCCATCCCAATTTTGTCCTAGGTCCCACTCCCACTTCGATACAAAGGAAGGCCTCCAAGTGCTTGGTGGACTATTGAAGATTTTGTATATTGACCCTAAGATTCCTTTGGACAGGGCCTCACTTTTACACACCACCGACATCCAAGATTCCCTCGGGGGCCCATGGGTTCTTTGTATCTCATCAATCCAGCTTCTTATTTTAATGTAATTGAAAAGTTCCCGGTGTGGTACCTCAAAGTTCCTAATCATGGATTCTGAAGTTCTCATAAAACCTCCCTCAAACCAAGCCCCCAGTTTATCTAGACCATGAGAAGTCCAATATTCCTTTGACTCTGCAGTGATGGTGGTTGATAAGGAGGGTGATGTAAAGATTGATGTGAGGGGAGATACCGGGTGAGTTAGTTTGTATTTCCTCCTAGCCCAGATCCAAACTCTCAGTGTAAACTTAGTTATGGGATTCTGTATTCTAGAGTAAAAAGCGCTTGCACCTGGAGCCCACAGTATAATACCCCACATAAGCGGGGCCATTTGCAACTCCTCTACAAAGACCGAGTTTGGTTGAAGTGGAACGGAGTGAGCTAGGGGGACAGAGGCAAGCTGGACTGTTCTGAAGTAATTCAGGAAATTAGGACAAGATAGACCCCCCTTGGATTTATGTACGTACATCGTTTTTCTCGCTATCTTAGGGGGTCTATTTCTCCATATGAACTTAAACACTTGGATCTGGAAGCGGGCCAACTCTGTATTTTTTATCTGGATTGGCAGCGTCCTGGCAAGATAGAGCAGCCTCAGCAATATGTTCATTTTAACCGTGGCTACTCTGCCCGTCCATGAGATATGCCGTTTAGTCCAGTTTTCCAGGTCTCTCCGCAGAGCCCTGTAGAGAGGTGGATAGTTAGCTTTATACATATTAGTTAATGAGTTGGTCAAATTAATCCCTAGATATTTGATGTGTGAGGGGGGCCATAGAAATTTATGTATTCCCTTCAGGTGATTCAGGATATCCAAAGGGATCCCAACACTCAAAGCTTCTGTCTTGTCCTGGTTTAGCCTCAGGCCTGACAAATTGCTATAGACTCCTATCGTGTCCATCAGGGCGCCTACGGAGGAGCTAGGGTTCGAGAGGGTGCAGAGAAGGTCATCAGCAAACAAGGAACACTTTAGATGCTGGTGTCCCACCCGCACCCCCTCTATAGAGGAGTTAACTCTGATCGCTTGAGCAAAAGGCTCAATGGCCAGAGCAAAGAGAAGAGGAGACAGTGGGCAACCCTGTCTCGTACCTCTCTCGATTTTAATGCTGGCCGTATGGGAACCAGGCAATTTTAGTTTGGCCCTGGGAAGTGTATAATATGTACGCAACAGGTTTAGGAAGTTTCCTCTGAACCCAAACTTTGCCAATGTGGTGAATAGGAAGGGCCACTCCAGGGTATCAAACGCCTTTTCGATGTCCAATGCGAGCAGGCACACAGGGAGACCTCTAGACCTAGCCAAGTGAATGACATTTAGAGTCCTCCTAATGTTGTCACTAGTCTGCCTGTTTGGAATAAAGCCTGATTGGTCCTTATGTATTAAGGAGGGTAGGAAGATTGAGATCCTCTGGGAGAAAATTTTGGCCAGCAGTTTGACGTCGCCATTAAGAAGCGAGATTGGTCTATAATTTTTAGCTTCCTTTGGATCTTGACCTTCCTTGGGGAAGAGCGTCAAGTCCGCATGCTTCAGCTCTGGGGGAGTTGTCTCTCCTCTTAGAATTGAATTGAATAGACTACATAAATGGGGGGCCAGAATTTCTGAGAACTTTTTGTAGTAGATGTTAGTGAACCCGTCCGGACCGGGGGACTTCCCTAGCTTCAGTTCTTTAATGGCATCTAGAATTTCTTTAACCGTTACATCTTTATTCAAGATTTGTAAGTCTAGGGGTGAAATCTGGGGTAATTCAAGGGAGTTTAGGTAGGAATGAATAACATTCTCTGAGGCCAATTTCTGAGTGGAGTAAATGTTTTGATAGAAATCCCTAAAGACCTCCTGAATTTCGTTTTGGCTGTAGGTGAGATCGCCCTTCCTATTTCTGATTTGGGATACCCTGGCTTGAGCATATTTTGCTTTTAAAACACTTGCTAGTAGCTTGTCAGGTTTATTCGCCTTGGCATAAAACAAATGTTGAGTCCTCCTTAATGCCTTATCCGTTTTTATGGTCAGTATACTATCCAGCTCTAGCCTGGTTTTATCTATCTGTTTCCTTAAAGCTATCGAGGGAGAAAGCTGATGTTGCCGCTCTAACTGAGTTAGTTTCCCTGATAGCTCCTTTTCTTTTAGCCTGTTCTGTTTTCTGTGTTGGGAGGCTAGCTTGATGAACACCCCCCTTATGTAGGCTTTGTGCGCCATCCAGACCCATCCCGCCCCTATCTCCCCACCCGCATTGGACTCAAAAAATTCCGCCAACTCCCTCTCAGTTTGCTCCTGGAATCTGGATTGCGATACCAAGTATTCATTAAGTCTCCAGGTATAGGGCATCCGAAATTGAACTCCCAGGTCTACCTCTAGTATGACCGCTGCGTGATCCGACCAAGTGCACGGAACAATAGCCGCTTTGTTTGAGCTGTCTAGAAGCGAATTGCATATGTATATTGTGTCTATACGAGAATAAGTCCCGTGGGTGGGGGAATAAAAAGTATATTCCCTCCCTCTTGGGTGCAGGCCTCTCCAGGCGTCAACCAGGTCTAAGGAGTGTAGAAGTTTTAAGATTTGCCTGTTTTTTTTGGAGAAGTGATCTTCTTGTGGAGTTTTAGATTTATCTGCCACTGGGTCTAATACCAGATTAAAGTCCCCTCCTATAATTAGTTTGCCCCATTCTCCCCCCTCCAGAACCCTTAAGAATCTGGTCAGGGTCTTATGTGGCGCTTTCGTGGGGGCATAGAAGGAGGTCAGTGAAACTGGAAAACCCAAAATCGTCCCCTTTAAAATGATGCAGTAGCCCTCTCGGTCCACTATCTTAGTTGTTAATTGAAATTGGAGGCTTTTATGGAGCAAAATTGCCACTCCTTCTTTTTTGGAGACCTGGGTAGAGTAGTAAAAATGAGGATAATTTTTGTTGAGGTAGGTTGGGGCTTTATTCCTGGCGAAGTGTGTCTCCTGTAAGAAGATCACCATGGGGTTAAGGGTCTTATAATATAGGAAAGCCTTCCTTCGCTTGAATGGGGAGTTGAAATCCTTCACATTATGGGTAAGTAATGTCATCGGTGTAGTCATGGGTTAACTGGAGGTGTATATATCTGGTGCATTAGTGTAGCCTTACCCTTCAGGAGGAGCGCCGAGGAGGGAGTGCAGAACGGATTTCCCCCTCTGGGGAACAGGAGTGGTTGAGCCCGGCCAAGAAGAGGTCCAGTATGATTAGCTCTGTGGGGGGAAAAGAGGCATGAGTATAAGTAGTGCAGAGGCGGTCCCAAGAGGTCTAAGGGAGGCAAGATAGTACCAAACAAGTCTGGTATTGTCTCAGAACTATTAGAACTCAACTCAGTAGCCTGAAAAGAGATCCGTTCCAATAGTACCAGGGGTCCTCCACTCTCTGAAGCCAGGCAGCTTGGCCCACTGTCCAGCAGACAGGCCGCCGCCTCTGCCCCAGCTATGTAGAGTGAACCCTGATTTGGTTCAAATTCCCTTAAACAGCCAGAGAGAAAGAGATAACAAGTATGTGGAAGCACTAGGAGTCAGGTTTCAGTTAGGCAGCAGGGGGGAGTACAAGGGCAAGAGAGCCCATGCTGATAGGTGACAAGGAGAAGAGCAGCAATGAAGAGAACACAAAGGGAAGAGAGTACAGTTGTTGCCAAGAGGTCTTGCTGTCCTAAGACCACCAGCCCTGTCTTAAGCATTCTACCCTCTTAGAACACTAGAGCCTCTGTTCCAATTCTCGCCGGCAAGGACAGGCGAGAGTAATCTAGAGAAGCATTAAGGAAACAGTATAAAGCCAGAACCATGAATAGCTTATTTAAACATTAACAAGATCATTTTTTATCTTAACTAAAAGCAGAGTAAACCTTTAGACCCGGTCCCGTGAGGAAAGATCCTGACGGACTGACTATACTGTCTGCATCTGTATTAAAACTTATAACTTTAACAGTCTGCTAAAACCTGCTAAAAAGGGAGGAAAAGCAAAACATGGGCTAGCAACATTTCCAAAGTCTTTGGTTCACGTGGCCCCGCTTGGGGTCCCAGGCTCCTTTGAGGACCTATGTAAAAAAGTAAGAAAAATAAAACGTCCTGAAAAAAGGCTAGGTCAGTTCCAGGTGACTGCCATGTTAGTCTCTACCAGGGAATATTGGTATGGTGTTTTTAAACCCTTGTAAATCCTGTGGATGCCGAAATAAGTTTTTGGTAGCCTGTTGCCCTTTCAAGCGGTCCAGCCTGTTTGATTGTCTCTGGAGATGGCATTAACTGAGTTATTGCATTTGCGAGTCCATGATCTGGGTGGGTCGCCTATGAGTGATTTTTGAGGTTTGGTCAGTGGGCCTCTTTTGCCTGGTCACTTCAGACCATTGTCTTTTCGGGAGAGATAATGCTGCTGATGCGGATGATGTTGAGGTCGGTCCCCCCCAGTAAGATCTAGACTCTTTAGAAGTTCTTGGCACTCTTCTAGAGAAAGCGTTGTATACTGGGTGCTCCCCACTGAGAAAATAAGGGCAAATGGGAATCCCCAACGGTACCTGATGCCGTGGTGGAGAAGGACTTCCACGGCAGGCCTCATCAGCCTCCGTTTTTGAAGTGTGGAAGGGGAGAGATCCGCAAAAAATTTAAGTTTGGCCCCGTCTGGGCCTGTGATCATAGCCTTTTTGCGGGTAGTTGCCAGGATCAGGTCCCTAGATTGTTGGCGTAGAAGCCTGACAATGATGTCTTTGGGAAGGTCTAGGTTACGACTTCCCCCAAGGGCTCTATGTGCACGCTCCACTTCCCATTCGTGGTCTGGATGACCTGAGAGGATCTCGTCGATCGTGGCCTTAAGGTAACGAGGGAGGTCGACTATTGCCGTAGGCACGCCTCTGATCCTCAGGTTGAATCGTCTGGATCTATTCTCCAAATCCTCCAGTTTATCTTCTATGCCACAAATACGGGAGGTGTTATCAGCGATGGTGGCCCTGTCTCTCTCCTGGGCCTCTACCACCTGGTCAAGTTCAAGTTGATGGGTCCTTTGGCCAATCTCATGTATGTCCTTCTGCAAAGATGTGCCCTATCAATGTGAGAGGCCAGGAGGGCCTCAATTCTTGCCATTGAATTACTGTTGATGGAGACTTCAGGCTGTGGGGCCCCCTCCATGGGTTCCAAGTCTGAGGTGTCAGATTGCTCCGAGACAGGATCCTTCATCAGTGCCGCCTGTGTTTCTGAGGCCTTGAAATGTTCGTCAATTTTTTGGGATGTTAATGATTTTTTGTTTTTCACCATTTTTATGGAGCTGCTTCTTCCCGGGGTAGCCGTTGAGTGTCCAGACATCGGATGGATTCCACTGGGGGGTCACTCCGTATTAGCTTTTTCCTCTCAAGTATTTAGGTCTGTTGTGGTCTGTCTTGTCTGTTCATATCTAGATTCTGTAGTGAAGTCTTGGCATCTCTCAGACCCTGCCGGCAGGAACTGTGCACAGTCCCTTCAACTACATCTCCTTAGGCTGATATGCTCCGCAATTCTGCGCCCCCAGCAGTTCTGGGTTGTGTATTTATCAGAGTCCCACCAGGTGTAGTCAGTGCACACTTTTCAGTGCAGGTGTTGAAATGAGTTTTAAGCTGCACTGGTCTCAGTATGCCACTAAGCGGTGCTATTGCTTTATCCAATTTTATCAGTGAGCCTGGCTAGTTGTTTTGCCTACCCAGTCTTCAAGGCGCGGTTTCAGCAGTTATATAAGGAGGATATGAGCTTTACCAGTGTTGGTATGCAGATTGGGTTCAAGAATAAAAGTGAAGAAAAAAAGGGCAGTCAAACTCCTGTTGTTACTCACAAATGATGCACAGTCCTTATTTCCTATGGGTTCCCAGGGGGTCCTCAGATCCTTAGACTCCAGGGCCAGGGCTGTGTATGGCTCCTCAGTGGGATTTAGCTGTGGGGTTTTCTGTGTGACCTGGTGGCCCCCAGTAGTGCACCTCCCTCAGCAGGGCCTTGTGTCTCCCCTAGCTGCTCCCCTGCCCTCCGGTGCGGGGCTGACGCCCGACTTACCCCCCTGGCGGTCTTCTGGGGTCTCAGGGCTCTTCAGGCCCCTTCCAATGCGGGTATGCTGGGGATTGATGCGCCGCTGCTCCTGTCTGGCCAGCCGCACACTGCAGCGCCGGCTCCCAGCGTCTTGCTGTGGCCTCTTCTGCCGCAGCTGCGTCTGCGCTGCCTGTCGTCCTCCCGGACACCTCCAGGGCTACCAGGGCTCTCCAGGGCACTGATCCTCCGGCCCGACCGAGCCCGGTTGTCAGCCGATGGCTGAATCTGCAGAGTACGCAGGGTCCGGTTGGGATCTGGTGGGTGGGCCCAGACAGGCCAATGTCGCGGGTCCTCCGGCCAGGAAAGCCCCAGACGAGACACGCCCAGATATTGTGGTGGAGGTGGGGGAGCCTCCTCTGGGACTTTTGTGCCTTAGAATTGGGGCAAAACAAGGGATTTATCCCATTTATTTAATCAATCGGTGCAGAGCTCCAGCTCCGTGCGCCCTCTTCCTACCCGGCTTAGCCACGCCCCCGTTTATTATCTTCTAAAGGTTGTATTAATATTTTATTTTCTAAAAACATTTGCCCATTATCTAGTGTTATTCTTCAAATGAGCATATTTCAGAATATATTACTTCAGTGGTTCTTTAAACTCTCTCATTCTATTAAGGGCCGTAAAATGTCCGCAAAACTGCGATTCCTTGCACTACGGCTACTCTGCTATTCAAATGGACGCAATCTATGCAATCGGCCGCAATCATGTTTCAAGGCCGCAAAGTCGGAAAACTGTAAATGCAAATATAAATTCAAGATAGCACTGTAAATAATAGGCAACATAATGGAGGATATGAGGATTAACAGCAACACCCTCTCAAGCTCGCACATCGCCGAAATCCAATATTTCATTTCAGGTTTATTTTCCGTCCCAAGTCCCGCGGGCTTCAATGACCTTGAAGCCAGTAAATTGTTGTTAAAACCCGTACGGGTTCGGAGGTTGAAGGCCGCAAACTCAAAGCATTGTAGAAGCAAAGATATATTCAATCAGCACTGCAAAGCACTGTAAATGATGGGGAACATAATGGGGGACATGAGGATTAATAGCAAAACATTCTCAAGCTCGCACATCGCCAAATCATAATCTTTGATTTTAGGTTTAATTTCCATTCAAAGTCAATGACCTCCAAGCCCGTAGCTCGTTATTCAAGCCTCTGTGGGCTTGGAGGGTGAAAGTCCTCCAAGCCCGTGGGACTGGCTTGATAGATAGAACACGAAGATTGAACATGAAATTAAATTTCTTTATTAGCAGATTTGAGAGTAGGGAATTGTTGAGCTATTAATTCTAAAACCAAACATCACTTTCACTTTTAATAAAAGTACAGGATGGCTTTTCTATTTGCTTAATTAGTGCTATGATTTGTAAGTAAGCCCTTTGCGATACCTCCGTGGTCCAAGTAACCTGTGGGTCTATTTTACCCATTTACGGACTTGACGGAGGCTAATTCCTGCAGCCTTTGCAGGTCTGATGTGCTCCAAGCCCGTGGGACTCTAGACACGGAAATTGAACATGAATTATAATAAAAATGATTATCAGATTTGAGTGTAGGGAAATGTTGTGCTATGAATTCTAACACCTCCAATCACTTTCACGTCTCATCAAAGTACATGATGGCTTTTTTATGTGCTTAATTGGTGCTACGATTTGTACAATTGGTGCTCGGTTTTAGCAAATTACGGCCTTGACGGAAAGGTTCGCGTAGCATTTGAATAGCGACCTGGGCTTTCTTTCAGCCGCAACTCTTGCAGCTGCATAAGATCAAAGGATTTCCCTGCGGCGGGGGCAGCCGCAAGGGATAACAGGGTGCCGGCCGCAAGCCGGCCGGAGCCCTCGGTCGCAAGGGAATAGAATAGGGAAGTAGCTTGTGGCCATCCCTTTTGGACACGTATCTCCTCCGGCCATTAATAGAATGAGGCCCCATGGGCCCTATTTAATTGAGCAAGTTATTTAATTGAGTAAGTTACTGGAGCCCGTAATGTAGCCCGTAAACTAATTTACTATTCAATTGGCATCTTTTAGCTACCCTCAAATGATCTGCGGGTTACAGGCTGGAAATCCCTGTAGTTGTCAAAATTGTAACTCCCACCCATCTAAGCTTTTGATGTTTCAAGCCCGTAAATGTTACAATCACAAATTGTTATTCAATAGCTACAATTCCTCAAGCCCGCAATTGCCTTCAAACCCGTGAATGGCAAATGTAGAAGAAAATCCTATGAGTACCAGATAGGACTCTCAAGGGAGTTAAACCCCTGATCGTAACACTGAAATGCAAATATATAATTAATACTGCACCTTAAAAGATGGGGAAAGTGATAAAAGATATTATAAGTAATTGCAATCTCAAGCTTGCAAATCTGCAATAAAAATTTTTTTTTTTTACTTTTCATTTCTGTGATATATCAATCTTGGTAATTAAGGAGTTAATACATATCAGGCCACCCATATGGACTAGAATATTTCCTTCATTCATTTTTATTTTGTACATTTCAGGATTGCGAGTCCGATCTCATATTAGACATCCAAATGCAAATTGATTGATGTTTAACCTCCATTTTTTACTGGCGTCATGATGACTTTCTCATTTACTTTTGGATGTTTCTAAATCGGTAGTTACGAGCTTGCTTATTTGATCATGATCATGCTCTGAAATGCTACGTACGGGTGCATGGTTTACGGTTTAGGCTTTCGACCAGGTAGCTGTGGACTTGATCGATTGAATCGCTCTGTAACTGTTGCAAATTTCAAGCCTGCAGACTTACAGCCAGTATGAAGGCAGCTGCGGGCTTGCAATTGAATAGGGCCCTATGTATATTAGGTTATTTTTTTAGCGAATTAGATATATATTTCATAGATCAACTAATGTGTCCGCAGCACATGCCTATGGTAGCCTGGGCTCACTCACAGCACAAATATCTCTTGAACCACAAAATATTCACAAATATTTATCACATGAACAAGCCCCTGCTGCATTAATAATTACCAAGTGGACATCAATTGTGCATTGTTCACAACATGCAAAACAATATTAACTTGGTCTCCATGATTAATCACTGCATGGACATTGATTTTTGGGTACAGACGGGAATGTAATGTTTGTACTTTTTAATACGTGTCAATAAATATAAATGGTTTTAATATAATTTCAGTCCAGAGGAGTAGATGCCTGTACAGTGAATAATGATGCTGACCAAGCTCAATAACATGAATTTGTTCAATACGGGAAATGTTCATATGTACTTTCCAGATATATTTTCTGCTAACTTCTGCAGCATTGGGCAATACATTTATTTCAAGTCACGAAAAATATGTCAATCTTCATAGATTTTACAGTGAATACAAGTACTGAGCACTCTGATCTTTTTTTGTTTTATCAGAACAGTGTAGGCATTATAGAACTAATATATTAGTGCCAGTTACATTTAAAGGGGCTCTGTCACCCCAAAATCAATTGTTGTTTTTTAGAGGATTCTTAATCTGCAGGAAATCTGGCTATATGTTGTGCTATCCATTATTTTAAGTGAATCAGTCCTGGGAAACTCTATATTGTACTAATACGCAAATGAGAGGCTCACTCATAATAATTACCTGCTTTGATGTGCTAATTAAGATTAAAGTCTGCTTGTCCATCTCTGTAGTGGACACAATAAAGACCTGCAATGTTATCTGGTAGATTGATGCCACTCCCACTCGTATCAAGTAATTTGAGCTGCACATGAGCATACTTAGCTGCATATTAGCATATAGGAGCCACAAAATCTATTCTAAATTCTTCAGAAATCAATTAATAAAAAGAAAAACTGCTAGTACAATGCATAGTCAACTTCCTGTTGGGGTGACAGAGTCTCTTTAACTATTACTATTCAAAACATCTGCAGTGAATGGCTTTGGTTTACTAAGGTGCAACTCTTGCATTTCACTGATTGTTGTAAAATTCATGAATATTTCCTATTATCATGAGGGATGCAATTGGGTTAGTGAGACTTGCTAAATTTTATGTCTGCACACTATTTATTTCAATAATTGTATTTGACTGAAGTTGTGAGCTTTTGTATATGAAGATTATATTATATTTAGGACAAAAAGAAATAAATTCAGAAATGGACTTTCAGTCTATTAGAAATCATTGATCTAATTGTGTGCTCATGAATTAGTCATGTGATAAAGCAGTGTGTACATGAGATCATGTTAACATTAAGGGGATATGCATCCTGCCTTGATATTTTAAAGGACCACTGTAGTTTGAGAAAAAAACTTGCATTTGAGAAAATCTTATACTTAGTTGACTCTAATGGTATCATGGGCGTTTCCATCTTAAATTGCAAGTCTAGAAGGAGACAGAGGTGTATCCTACTGGGGTTCACTCTTCTATTTACTTCTATTGTAAAGTGGCCCATTTAGAGAGGCAGTTTTCAACATATCCAAATCCACTTTTCATCTAATTTCTTTCGGCCAAGTAAAATTGAACAAAATAGTTAAATAATAAAGGCTGTATTTATTTATTATAAATGTTTTCAAAAATGTTGCACATTATGACGTTATGTTCTTCATATGACTATACTAGAAATGTGACACTTATTTTAACATTGCTGTTAGTCAAGACACTGGCATTTCACTATATAGCAAATATAGTGGAAGGGTTTACTGGTTAAAGATCAATCAGTGAGGCAAATCAGGATATAGCTTAGTGAATACAGAGGTGCTAAGAAAAGCAGTCATTGCTACCCCCTTGATGCTAACACAACCGTTAGTGCATTTGGCCAACATGTTGCATGAGATTTACCATCAATCAGCAAGCATTTTAAAGACAACAGACTATATGGCTTTCATCATCCACTTTCACCTTCAGGGTCCTGACACTTGTCCATTTTCCTAATAAAATTTTAAGATCTGTCCCAAAGGTCACTATGTTCTTACAAAATAGTTTTAGCAAAAAATAGCAGATGCTTCATAACCAGAAATCAATTTTTTGTCTACCAATACCATCCAATCACTAACTGCACTAGGTAAAGGATGGAATTTGCTTACTGATAGGTTAATACTGAAACAACCAGTCATGAAGTATTCTGAAGATTCCATGGTAATTTCTTCAATGACCTCATCGATCCAGCTCCTCCTCTACCATCCCCTTCTTCGTGTCCCTTCAATTTTTCTCAGCATCAGAGCCTTCTCTTGGAAATCTTGGCCAAAATATTTGAGATTCAGCCTCATGAGCAAACATTCCAGTAAACAGTTTGCCTTGATTTCATGTAGTACTTATTTATTGGATCTTCTTGCAGTCCCTAAGCATAACACCACAATTTATGGTCTCAATTCTACGGTGCTCACCCTTCTTTTTGGTCCGGGTCTCACATCTATTTGTTTCTACAAGAAATACCATAGTTCTAATTATGCAAAACTTTGTGTAATATCTTTACTTTTGAATAGCTTATGAAGACTTTTAATTTCATGGCTGCATCTACCATCTGCAGAGATCTTTAGGTCTAGGAAAATAAACTCTGTCACTGCCTCCACTCTTGCTTTATCTCCTAATGTAACAATGTATATGTACAAATGTGTTTTGTTTCATCTACCTTCTAATGTATGAAACTGTCTATCAACTGTTTATCTATTCCTAGTGTCCTGCTGACACTCCAAAAATAATAATAATAATACCATTGTTTCTTTACTCCATTGGAGCTCTGGTCTTGAACGCCACAGTTCAGCAATTCCTACCTGAATTTAATCTTGCTAACATGACTATTAATGCCTCATTCACTTGCAATTTGGCCAATTGAATAGGGCTCGAAATAAGCACATAACATATTTTTTTAAAATAAGTTTTTAGTTAGTGAAAACCTTGCTTTTGGATAGATGTTTACTAACTAAAAACTTCTTTAAAAAATATATGTTATGTGCTTATTTAGAGCCCAATTCAATTGGCCAAATTGCAATTGAATGAGGCCCCTAGTCTGTAAGGAAGTTCAACAAGAATATTGTCCAAATCCAATCTGTAAAGTCAAAATAAAGCAGTACTAAAACTGTGAGTAGTTTGTAGATGTTTACTAGTAGTTAGCACACCTGGCTTTGTTATAAGTGTGTTTCCCGGAGGTTTCTGTCAGCCGATAGATGTTTAGGAGAACTAAGGCGAGGTTAGAGCTGCTGATACGCAACACAAGAAAACCACCTAGATAGTTTTTTCACCATATAATGTTATGGGTGGTGTTCATCATCAATGGCATTATTTACTGTGAACACTCCAGATAAGCATGCTGCTAATGCACTGTTGAAACAAAAATATTTAATTGATCAATAAAAAAAAAAAGAATTGTAGAAGCTGACATTACATATCTGGAATTATGTTGGAAATAATATGATCAAACCCAATGTTGAAGATATTTTAAAACAAATTATCGTTCTGAATATTTTTCTTAGAAAGCATACCTCAGGCTAATATGCAAACCCACCATCAATTGCAAATAAAGATATGTATAATAATTTTCAGGCTATAGGTCAATAAATATTATGGTTGCAGTTTTTGTTATCATTGTAGTTATGTATAGATCATGTCACAATAGGACACCTCAAAATACAATATTATTATTAATAACCTTTATTTGTCACGTGCCATATTCCGTAAGACTGTACATGGGATAAGAACAAGGAAAATTACAATGTTAAAAAACTGCAGAAAATGAAGGGCCCTGTTTTGAACTTAGAGTCTTTGTAGAAAGTGCTTTTTTCCAAAGTGACCTACAAGATTGGAAACTTGCTACAAACAATCTAAGGGAATGGAAGAGGCAGAAACCTGATCAAGAATAAACAGATAAGGAAAAGCAAGGGCCAGGAAGCAAGTGAAAGCTTACTTACCGTATTTTTCGCCGTATAAGACGCACTTTTTCTTCCCCAAAACTGGGGGAGGAAAGTTGGTGCGTCTTATACGGCGAATATACCTTTTCAAACTGCCTCTGTCCTCTTGATTTCACCCCAGCGCTTCCTACCAGCATCGCGTCGGCCGGTGCGTCCTAGTGACGTCACACACGCAGCGCTGCAGTACACGTGGAGTGCTGGTAGGAAGCGCTGGGGTGAGATCAAGATGGCAGAGATCAGAAGAAAGGTGAGGATCAGGAGGGTCAGGGGGGTCAGGGAGGATCAGGAGGGTCAGGGAGGGTCAAGGGCTCCCAAATGCTGCAGTATATGGATATGTATGTGTGTATGTGTGCATGTATGTGTGTGTATATATGTATGTATGTGTATGTATATTTATGTGTGTATGTATATGTATGTATGTGTATCTATAAAGGTGAGGATCAGGGGGGTCAGGGAGGATCAGGACGGTCAGGGAGGATCAGGAGGGTCAGGGAGGATCAGGAGGGTCAGGGAGGGTCAATGGCTCCCAAATGCTGCAGTATATGGATATGTATGTGTATATGTATGTGTGTGTATGTGTGTGTGTGTATGTGTGTGTGTGTATGTGTGTGTATGTGTGTGTATATATGTATGTATGTGTATCTATATATATATATATATATATATATGTATTTGTGTGTAATGTAGGTGTGTATCTGTGTGTAAAGTGTATTTGTGTTTGAGTGTATTTGTGTTTGATTCAGATTTTTTTTTTTCTTGTTTTCCTCCTCTAAAAACTAGGTGCGTCTTATCTGCCGGTGCGTCTTATAGGGCGAAAAATACGGTAGGTAGTAAGGTATGCACATTTAGAAATGTTTTTCATTTAGTAGGAGAGGGAAGAGATTTGATACAAATATATTGTGAGGTGGATGGCTCTAGTATGTAATATGATATCTTCCCCTAGTGGTCAGATACTGTAACCTTCTAGTGGAAATGTCAGACCAGGCCCTGGGTTAGGAGATATATCTCCGGAAGCCTCCCATTTCTTCGAGTGCATTCAATCTTTCCCAGCATTAGAGTCTTCTCTAGTGAATCATGTCTTCTCATGATATGGCCAAAATATTTTATATATATATATATATATATATATAAATATATATAAATAACAATTTGATAAAAATTTGATAAAAAGCACACTCGATAGGTAAACGGTTTGTTTAAACTGGAGAGTGGTTGTAGATCTGAAAAGTTCTCACAGATTAGCCGCATATTTAAAAGTTTTATCACTCTAGATGCTTGTAGTAGTTGATAATTTTAGTCAACCAACCCACAAAAAATCTACTTAGACAAAGAATAGAGTATTGAAAATCTAAACACTCCCTTCTTCAAAAGCTTTGTTTCTTATCTTTAAATAATATTGTGTGTTTTCTAAAAGGTATCACTTACTTAAACCAACTTATTTTTCTCTAGGACCAATGTGAAAATAAGCAATGGTATACATTTTTTTTTAAATTGAGCAAATAACATTATATATGGAGTTTTGCTTTGTGTAGAATATGTTATATAAATATAACAATAAATAATAATAATTTAAAGGCATATCTAAATTTCCCTGTTTTTCCCTTATTTTAATCTAACACATGCTGTTTATATCAGAAACACACATTACATTGAGACATTCTATACACATACAGATTTATTTTATTTAAAAATAAAATCTGTTTTCCACACCCTCGGAGCTGCTTACATAGGCACAGTGAACCCAATAAAAACACTGCATTTGGGTATGCATTGTAAACCTTTACTAACCTTTAAGCCAGCAGGAGCATAGATCTACACAGCAGTGTCTTGACCCTCCTACTCCCTGCAGCACGGGAACTAAACATCCCATGGTTCCTTCCTTCACAAACTGACATCACTGACTGTTACAGTGTATTAAAATGTATTAGCTGCCTGTGATTGGCCAAAATAAATAAAGAATTTTATGCAAATTTTAGCAGAGATATCCAGGGGTATTAACTAACAGAAGCAAATAATTGCAAACTCAAGAGATTTAGCAAACATCAGGGTGAATTTGTTAATGCTTATTTATTATTATTTTTTTTTTATACATTCTCCTCTATATGATGCATTCATAACCCAGGAAACACACAATACTGTACTTTAAAAGGCAAGGCAAGGAAAGACATTAGAATTAATTGCACAGCAGTCTCAAATCCACAAATAAAAATATTATTTTTAAATGTTATTTTTTAGTAATATAAATCCTGGGACTCAAGGGGTTAATACATATCATTAAACCCACATGGACTAAAACAGATGATCTAATGTATCTTATAGATTGCTAGATTGCGAGCCTGATCGACAAATATTACTTATTGGCCCCAATTAATTCATAGCCTCTAATTGCAGATTATGCCTAACTTCCATGTTTTACTGATGTCATGATGATGGTCTCATTTACTATTGGCTGTATCTAAAAAGTAAATTATGGGCTTGCTTAAATATTGTCAGATCATATGATTACTCCACTTAAATCAGACATAAAAAGTCAGAGCTTACGAGTTCAGCCTTTAGGTCGGCATTTGCAAGCTGGAGTCAATAGAATACATCTAGACATGTATTTAAAAAACACACCTGAAGCCAAAATTATGGGTTTGAGGCATTTACTAGCAGTTAAAAGAATATGGTCCTATGCCTATAAATAAAGTACCTAAAAGCTGCAAAGCACTACAAGGAGCAAACATTTTTCTGCTTCCTCTATGTGAAGTGGAGTAAAAAATAAATCATGAGTGTGGTTTATGTTTCCCTAAGCAGTTCAGATTTGTATGCTCACCATGTCCAACTTGCAGTATCTCCTTTCCCCTTTTGCTTCTCTAATCATAGTTTATATATATACTAGTGACTTGATCATCAAAAATGACGGCAATACAATTTTAAGCCTGGCAATACTGTTTGCCCCACAATCTGAGCACCTTGGGCACTCATTGTGAGCCTCTCCCCCGTCTACTTTACGGGCCTAGCGATGAGCTCCTTAAATATGACCGCAATAAAATATGAAGCCTGGCAATGGTGTTTGCCACACATTGCGAGGCTCCCCCCCCCCCGCCTGCCTTGCGATGAGCACCTTTGGAGCTCATCGCAGGCCTCGCAATGAGTGACTTTGGAGCTCAAAGCGATCCCCCTCCTCTCCCTTACTGGCCTCTCGATGAGCACCTTGCAAGCCTCTCCCCCTCTACTTCCTCCCTGTCTCTTTCCCCCCTCCCCCAGTGTCTCTTCCCCCCTCCCTCCCTTGTGTCTCTCTCCCTCCCTGTGTCTCTCCCCTTCTCCCTCCCCTGTGTCTCCCCCCTCCTTCCTCTGTGTCTCTCCCCCTCTCCCTCCCCTGTGTCTCTTCCCCCGTGTGTCTTTTACCCCCTCTCTCATCCATGTGTCTCCTCCCCCGTCTCTCCCTCCCCTGGGTCTCTTCCCCCTTCTCTCCCTCTCCTGGGTGTCTTCCCCCTTCTCTCCCTCCCCTGGGTCTCTTCCCCCTTTTCTCCCCCTGTGTCTCTTCCCCCCTGCTCTCTGTCTCTTCCCTCCCCTGTGTTTATTCCCCCCTCCTCTGTGTCTATTCCCTCCCTCCCCTCTGTCTCTTTCTCCCCCCTACTCCCCTGAGTGTCTTCCACCCTCTCCCTTCCCTGTGTCTCTTCCCCCCTCCTCTTTCTCTCCTGTGTCTCTTCCCCCTTCCCTGTGTTTCTTTCCCCCTCCTCTCACTCCCCTGTATCTCTCTCCCCTCCTCTCACACCCCTGTGTATCTCCCCCCACTCCCTTCCATGTGTCTCTTCCCCCTTCTCTCCATCCCCTGGGTCTCTTTCCCTTCTCTCCCCCCCCGTGTCTCTTCCCCCCTCCTCTCTCTGTCTCTTCCCCCCTCTCCCCTCTGTCTCTTTCCTCCTCTTCCCTCCCCTGTGTCTCTTTCTCCCCCCTACTCCCTTGAGTGTCTTCCCCCCTCTCCCTTCCCTGTGTCTCTTCCCCCTCCCCTGTGTCTCTTCCTCCCTTCTATCCCTCCTGTGTCTCTTCCTCCCGTGTCTCTCACTCCCTCCTTCCTCCCATGCCTCTCACCCCCTCGTGTACCCATCCAAACGCAAGCACGGCCACCAGCTCGGGTGGGCGCCCCGATGCAATGAGCATGAAGAGACACAAGAGAGTGAGAAGAGGGGGGAAGAGACACAGGGGAGGGAAGGGGGGGGGAGACACATGGGAGGGAGAGGAGGGGGGAAGAGACACAGGGGAGGAGGGGAGGAAAGAGACACAGATGAGGGGGGAAAGAGACACAGATGAGGGGGGAAAGAGACACAGATGAGGGGGGAAAGAGACACATAGGAGGAGGGCATAGACACAAGGGAGGGAGGAGGGATGAATAGACACAGGGGAGGGAGGGGGAAGAGACACAGGGAAGGGAGAGGAGATGAGAAGAGACACAGGGGAGGTAGAGGAGGGGGGAAGAGACACAGGGGAGGGAGAGGGTGGGAAGAGACACAGGGAGGGAGTGGATGGGGGAAGAGACACAGGGAAGGGGGAAGAGACACAGGGAAGGGAGAGGGGGAAAGAGACACAGGGGAGGGGGGAGACACACAGGGTGAAAGAGACACAAGGAAAGGAGGGGGGAAAAGACACAAGGGAAGAAGAGGGGGGCAAAGAGACACATGGGAGGGAGAAGGGGGAAAGAGACACAGGGGAGGGAGAGGGGCGGAAAAAGACACAGGGGAGGGGCGGGAAGAGACACAGGGGAGGGGGGGAGAGACGATGGCGGGAGTAGGAATAGGGGGGTCGCTATGAGCGCCAAAGGCACTCATTGCAAGGCCTGCAATAAAAGCCGAAGATGACCCCAAAGGTGCTCAGCGCAGGGCTCACGATGAGCACCAAAGGTGCTCGGGTTGAGTGGCAAACAGCATTGCCAGGCTTAACATTTTATTACCGTCGCTAGCATATATATATATATATATATATATATATATATATATATATATATATATATATTGCATGCCAGAATGTGTCAAGTACAAGCACAGACAGAAATATCAATGCATATCGTTGTACTGCACTGAATCTTCGGGCAGCCTCTTGGGCCTCAGCAAAAAACACCCCTGCAATAAATTGTCATTTTATCGATATGTCTGTTATGTATGAGGAATCCGGTACATCAGTGTGATTCTTTTAATGACTAATTCATGGCCATGTCAAAAAGTAAATACTGTTTTGTTTAATTCATTTCATTTGATAACAGATATGGGGTTCTTTAAAAAAGCATTATAACTAGGAGTTGTTTGTTTGTTTAATAACAGATTAGCAGTAAAATCAGTCTTTGTGGAGAAAAAAGTCCCTAATTCACTAAAGTCAAAATAAAAATGTTAAAATTTACACTTTAATTTCTTTCCATAATGCTTTTTATTGTTACTAAATAAAGTAATAAATCCATATGATATAATTATTGTTATTATTGTTTATTTGTAAGCGCCAAGATATTCTGTAGCACTATATATATGTTGTGATGAAGGCAAAACAATATTAATACATTACTAAAAATGCAGGGCCCTGTCTTTGACCTTAGAATCCAGTGTCCATAGTGCTTTCCCCAAAGCGTATAGCAAGACTGAAAACTTGCAGACTTACAGTCTAAAGGTATGACCCCTAGAATGTCTTTGCTTCCGTCACATGTGTGTGATGTCATTCGAGGTTCTCTGCCTCTGCGCTATGAAGTGCCAAAACGGTAAAGATAGCCAATCACTGAATGCCAGATCCACAGTAAAAGGAGAAAATATAAATACATAGATTATATATATAAAATGTGTGTGTGGGGAGGGGGACGTAATCAAATGCTCAGAGCGCCTTGTTTGAAGTAGGAGGATTAAAATATGTAGCTGGCACTGGGGAGCTACAGTTCATTGAGGGAACCATGAATGCCAACATGTACTGTGACATACTGAAGCAGAGCATGATCCCCTCCCATGAGATACTGGGCCCCAAACACACCTCCAAGACGACCACTGCCTACTAAAGAAGCTGAAGGTAAAGGTGATGGACTGGCCAAGCATGTCACCAGACCTAACCCTATTGAGCATCTGTGGGGCATCCTCAAATGTAAGGTGGGGGAGTGCAAGGTCTCTAACATCCACCAGCTCTGTGATGTCATTATGGAGGAGTGGAAGAGGACCCCAGTGGCAACCTGTGAAGCTCTGGTGAACTCCATGCCCATGAAGGTTAAGACAGTGCTGGAAATTAATGGTGGCCACACAAAATATTGACACTTTGTGCCCAGTCTGGACATGTTCACTTAGGGGTGTATTCACTTTTGTTGCTAACAGTTTAGACATTAATGGCTGTGTGTTGAGTTATTTTGAGGGGGCAGCAAATTTACACTGTTATACAGGCTGTACACTTACTAACTTACATTGTCATTTCTTAAGTGTTGTCACATGTAAAGATATAATAAAATATTTACAAAAAATGTGAGGGGTGTACTCACTTTTGTGAGATACTGTGGCCCTCATTCAATTGCAATTTGGCCAATTGAATAAGGCTCTATATAAGCACACAGCATTTTTTTTTTACAGAAGTTTTTAGTTAGTGAAGACCTTGCTTTTGGATAGAAGTTTATTAACTAAAAATTCTGTAAAAAAATACGCTATGTGCTTATATAGAGCCCTATTCAATTGGTCAAATCGCAATTGAATGAGGGCCTGTGTATATATATATATATATATATATATATATATATATATATATATGTGTGTGCGTGCATTATGTTATATATGTATTATATATATATATATTTTTTCTATACATATATGTAAATATATATACATATACTTTACTGAGTATATATATATATATATATATATATATATATATATATATATATATATATATATACTACACTGTACAGTATATATGGCACTGGAGGGATGGGGTGGAGGGGGGCGGGGTAAAAAAAGTACCTACATTTTGCACCTTACTAGTTTTTTTGCATCTAAATTCCGGCATCACTTTTGCTCATATACATCCCTATTACACAATACCCAAACCACAAAGATCTGATTGTGCAATACAGTTGTAATACATATTGCATATTTGACTGGCCACTCATACGCATTTCTCTTTTCATTTACACCCTGATTAGGTTTAAAAAACCTTAGCAACCAACAAAAGCAACCGTACACTAACCCTATTAATGAAGTGAGACGTATCTCCCGTCTCCTGACCAGAATGCAGTCACACTTCAAGAATAGATTGCCCTCTACGGAAACTCTTGTCATTTTTGCCTTGTGAGGTGAACCAAATTTTGAACAGATAAACAAAGTACTAAAATTGTTTGAGATGTGACAGCTCTAATGAATTCATACAAGAATTATGTAAACATTATTAAGTGTAATAAACGGATGTCAGCGGGCTATCCTGTTGAACTGTTTATGAAAGCAACATGAACACTTTATTAATAATGTCTTTTTAACTTTATGCAGAGGGTGTAATAAGCCTTTGGCTTTGCCGTTACTTCGATGGAAAATCATTACGTGATAAAAGATGAGCCTGTTCAGCAGAGCCACCATGGTATTGTGCGCTTTCATTCATAAGCGCCGTGCACTGGAGGAAATAGCAGGGAGCCTGCCAACATTTCCTATTTAATTATTATACTGCCAGATCTTGACTTCTTGTTGCAACTTCCTGAGGCAACATCTGGTGGCAATAAGAACAACAAAGCAAATAAATAAAGAGCATAAAAAATTTACGCCCATGCTAATATTTTTTTATGTTTTTTCCAATGAACAATCAGCTATGAAACTGTATCACTGCAGTTTTAAATGTTATGTTTCTGGGTGGAAGATCATTCATGATTTTTTAATTTATTGAGTGTTAAGATTTTTTTCATTTTTGCTGTAGGACATATGTAATCCTAATTGTTAATTAAATATATTTTTTTCTTTGTTGCACTAAAAGAGAGTATTTTTTAAAATGTGTCAGAACTGATTAAAATTAGAGGGCTATTGTAGTTTTATAATTGTAATATGCTGTTTAGAAAAAATAGATTTGGTAATTGCCAAAATATTTTTAGAATGTTCTAATTATTATATGCTCACAGTGGGCAGCCAATGCCACGTATAGGCTGCATGATTAGGCTGTTTTCTCGACTACAAACTGCCTTGTAAACTAATGAGATTTTAACTGGCCTTATTTGAGCACTAGGTTTTTAGGACTACTATATTTCATCTGAACATTTTTAAACGTTCATATGCATTGAATGCAGATCCAGCAGAAATACAAATGGTGGCTACTTTGGCAACTTGGTTGCATATAATATAAAAGATAATAAATAAAATATGGAATTTTGTGCAGAAAACTATTTGCCCATCATTGAATGTAAGTCATTAAAAGAGCATTTTATAAATATGGGACTGCAGTGGTCCATTAAAAATGTATTACAGATATATACAGGTACTTAAGAACAAGAAAATCTTAAAAGGACAGAAAAACTTCAGTAAAAAATATTTTAATAGTAGAGATCATGATTTTCAAGAGGAAAGACCAGCTGGAGCGACCAGTGCTGTGGATCTCACCGGTTATATATTCTCCTCTTTGGAGAATAGCAAACAGCAAGTCATAATAAAAGTCCTTGGGTTGCAAACAGCACCAAAACCCCTGTAATAATCCCACCACGACTCAATAGGTGGAGGGAAACTTTATATAGATTATGCACAATTTGTACTTCTTTGTATTTCCGTTTGGGAAAGGTATTATTAAACATTCCACCAGAGTGTTATCAGAGAGAAAAAGCTGCAAGGTGGATGGATGTTAATATGTTGGACAGTAGCAGAATAAAAACATTTAAAACCAAATATATTAAAGCAATAGAGTTATGTTTGTTAGAAAGTCATGCAGTAGGATCAGATCGCTATTCCTCCTAATTGGAAGGCACAGTGGTAGCTGATGCCCCAATGACTGGTACCAATTCGCACTATCATGTTCAATAAGTACAGCAATGGACAGTTTGCTGACGTTAGTGGCAAGTGTCACGTCCAGGGGGGGCAAAGACTTTGACTGTTGGACTATTAGGGACCATGTTGTTTTTTGGTGGGGACGACAATATGGGAGTGATGGGATTTATTGTATTGTTGTGTGAACGTATTGATGTAACGGTGGCAACCGAGCATGTTTGGTATTAAAATGCTGCATTTTTCCAAAAGAGTGTATTACTGGGGTCCTGGGGTGGAGGGGCTTCAATTACCTGTTTGTGGGGACAGAAGCAGTCCAGAAGAATAGAGGGAGGGCTATGTAGACGCTATGTCTACAAAATAATTTCACAATATCATCACCTCTACCATTTGGCTCCCTACCAGAGGAAAGACTGATGAGGGAAGGAAACTCCTGGGACCGACTCCTCTCTATGGTTTGGAAGTGTTCACACTCCAGTTATATAATGTACTGCGTTCATCAATAAAAGGAGTGTCATTTTAATCATACATAATTGATGTGTGTGTTTCTTTGTGAGGTTATAATAATCCTTATTACTGGGACTAGCTACTTTCCTGTAAAAAATGACGGGAATACATATTTAAGGCTTTGAATGCTGTACCTTCGACGCCCATCGTAAGCCCTGAGCTTAGTGCGAGCCCCGCAATGAGAGGCTTCGTCGCTCATTGCAGGCCTTGTGAACCCACAAATTTTGTGCATCGCAATGATCTACTTCGGCGATCATTGCGAGCCTCTCCTCCCGCCTACTGTACTGGGTTCGCTCGCGCTCCTCATTGCAGTGCTTGGCAACCCACCAGCCCCGAGCTGAGCTCCTCTCTACTCATCGCAAGGCCATCAATCAGTGGCTTTGCCACTCATTGCAGGCCCCGTTAACCTGCAACGTTTGTGGTTGGGAATGCCATGTGTCTCTTTTCAGCATCTCCCCCCTGTCCCTTCCCTGTGTCTTTTTCCTCTGTGTGTCTGCTGAATCTTTGCGTGGCTCGTGCTGAATGCCGTTGGTTTTATTTTCAAAGTCCCACGTGCCTGGCGTTGTTCATGTGTTACTGTCTTCAGCGTTGTGTATTTTCTAAGTCGCAGGTGTGCCTGGCCTCGTTTTCATCCTGTTTCAATCGCCGTAAAACGCCAAATAGCGCTCAAATTCACTTGCAACCTTACTCACAGGCTTCCTGTCTCTCCCCCTGTGCTGTGTGTGCGTGTGTTAGTATTTTTTTTTATTACTTGGCTGTTTTTGGGGCCGTTACATTAGTAAACTATGTGCCTTTGCGATCAGCGGCAAAGTGCTACGATTTTCGGCGGCTATAGCGGCCATCGACATTAGCGCCTGTTGTGCTCATGTCTAGGCTGTTTGAAAGTCCTGCGGGCCTCGCCATGAGCACCTGCGTGCGCTCATCGCGAGCCCTGCTATGAGCTCATTGCAGCCTAAGTCCTGGTCTTATTTACTATTGTTTGTTTCTAAATCGGTAGTTACGGCTTTGCTTAATCGATCATGATTATGCCCTGAAATGCTACTTACAGGTGCATGGTTGAATGCAATTGATTGGAGGCCATAGTGTTCATGAAGCATAAAGAAGACACAATACAAATGCAGTAACATGACTTATTATATGACACTTCTCGATATAGATGAAAACATTTATGTCCAGATAGACATATCCGGACTATTAATCATTGCTCAGACAATGATTATCATAATTTTGTTGTAACTTTGTATTCCCTTATATGAGGTTGTCTTATGGGGAAATATATATTTGCCCCAAATCTCTTAGCCCCAATTTTATCTCAGTGGTAAATGGGAATGTGTGGTGCTTATCAAAGTGTTTTATTTACTACAGACACAATCTCACAGTCTGCATCATAACTTCCTCACATCATAAAAGTGTATAGTGACCATTGTTTTTATGGTCAAAATAATTAAATATGAACAGGGGGTTGTGAGTTCAAATCCCATATAAATATGGGTATTATAATATAAAATAAGTATTTTAACTAAATATATACATACGTTAAAAAAAAGATTGACTGGGAATTGAACTCAGAACATGCAATCAAAAGCAGATGTGTTTAACCACTGCACCATCGCTTTCCCTGTTAGTGAACTGGTATAGAAATCAATAAAGTTTAACTATAATCACTGTGATGCAATAAAAACATGAACCTCATTATTTGTGTTCCTTGTTTGAGGACTTCAAGGCCTATAAAAGTAAGTGAAATCACAATATATAAGACAATTCTTCATCAGGCCTCAGCCTGTTGGAGCAAAGCAGTTTTGGTGATTTCCATATCATTTCAACTTAGCAAGAAAACTACAAAATGCTACAAAATACATTTTAAATCCATCCAAATATGTGATATGTGTGTTTTATATATTATGGCAAATTTACCCTAAATTCTACATAAAACCAAAAAGGCAAAGCAGTAATACTGTTAGTCATATATGAGCAAGAACACAGAGAGTTTCATTACTTTTCAATAAAAATATAGAAATTTAAATGGCAATTAGTGCCTTACTGAGCAACGGGATGTTTATTAAAATGGTTAAATATAACAGTTTTGTATTCATGAAAAAACATCCACGCATATAATACACTCTGAGTCACATTTCAATTGTACAACACAATAAATAAAGATTTTTAAACATTAATTACCCAGTGTACACTAAAATTCCATTTATAGTAGAATAATCTCTTCTTGTAGAGTAAGCTGTACAATTTTTTTTTTTCAATTTAATTTGCTGACTTGCGATGATAAACCACAAACTTTTTAACAATATAATTTGCTGACAAGTAGGAATTAGCCATAAACTTTTCCTCTATCTCTCCATCGTTCTGTTCTCTTTCTTAAATTTCTTGGTTTGTGACCCGTTTTTTCCTTATCTTGTGCTGAACACTTGTCAGGTTTTTTTAGGCTTATTCACTCCTCTTTTGACAAAAACTGTCTTTTATAATAAAAGTTTATCTTCGCCTCCTAAGCAAGCCTGCTAACCATAAATAAATACAGCATAGCACACAGTGGACCAATCTAGCACACTGCCATGGCTCTGAGTTACAGTCAGATCAGGCAGGGAAGATATACCCCATCATTTTCTTTAGAACTGGGCTATACTTCTGTTAAATTGGATGTATTTCAACATATATTTCCATTTGCTGTCTTATTCTTTTGAATGTAGTATACATTTACACAGAAGTGTACATTCATTTCTGTACAATTTGAGAAATTTAAACTTGTTTTTAGTTTTATTATATGTGATTAAGGGAGAAAGCATCTGCTATTAAAAAATGATATCACATTGAATGTTTGGACTGTATAATTAGAGGTTATATAGAAAATGTATTGTGACAGTCAATAGTATTGATAAAAAATTATATTTTGGAACCTTATATCCTTCCCCTATATAAGCCGACGCTTCAGTTAAGTCTAGTTCCTGTTCTGTGGGATGAGATAGCTTTTTAGTTTAAAGGACCACTGTAGTTACGGAAAAAAAAAATTATGCTTGTAAAGTATAAGAGCAACTACAAATAGCTGCGTAAGCTATGACAAAAATATTTTTTCTGAGAAAATACTCATTTTTAAGACTTAATTTGAATATAGATGATTTAATCTTATATGAATTCAACACTTGCATTAAATATTTCAGTGCACAGATTACCCCTCACTTTCCCAGGTATCTAGAAAGCTGGACTAACAAAACAGTAGGGGGGCTTGACTACAATTGTCTCCTTCATCCCTTTCACACTTAGTGTCAGGACCAGTCCCCGGGCTCAGGAAATAATGTCTGTGACCCACCACACGCCACCCATGTTAAATGAACATCCCACTTTTAGCCAATCAGTCTCTGGGCAGGAAGAATTGGCTAATTATACATTTCCAAGAACCCATTCTTGTGGTTACAGGCATCAAGTAGTGTTAAGTGGGGATTTTCCTATACATCTTTGATGTACTATTATGATTCCCTTTCAAGCCTTGTTGTAGCTAGCTACAAAGTAATTAATGAGTTCCTCAAGTGGGGAAAGCTTGCTGCCCAGGTTGTTCATGGATGGCAGTTCTCTTTAGTTTCTTCATGGTTAGGTATTACATAGGATTAGGTAGCAAGACTCCATCTGTTCAAAGTCTGATGATAAGGTACCATCCAGTTCTTAAAGAGCGATTGTTCCAAAACATTATAAAAAATAAAAAATAAACAGGATAAAGTGATAGTTTTATGGGAATGTGATGTGCATGGTCGTCCTACAGTGCTTGACATACATACTTCAACCTGCAGGATTCTGTGATAATGTCTTAACACAATGAGTTAAATGTTTGAACTAGGCATTGCTTAGTAATGAAAAGTATATTCCAAGATTTAAAAAAAAAAAGCAACAATCAGCATTAAACTTACTTTTGAAGTGAAGGCTTGCTTCTGATATCCATGAGGTCAATGGGAAAAGTGGCTTTGTCTAGAAGCTGCTACATTTTTAGGCACAATGTACAATGAAAAGAATGATATGTTTGAGAACTTTGTGTCTGGTTAAGAGCATAAATAAGAAGGAAAAGTGTCATACAGCTAGTTTTTAATGGATACATGCATTTTTGTTGCTTCTGCAGGGCCCTGGAGGGATCCAATATATATACATTGGTGACAATTGTGTGTGTGTGAGCATTAGTTACATGTTTTACGTATGCTTTGTTGATACATGTCATGTTTCTTCTGGACCAGTGAGGGGGAAGGGGTTTGATGTCAGGTTTAAAGGGCCATTTAATTCAGCACAGTTTGAAGCACATCACAGTAAAGATAGTCACTTGTTACTTGTTATTAGTGTAACTAGCGACTTGCCTGTCAAAAATGACGGCAATAAAATTTGAGGCCTGGAAATTCTGTTTGCCACATAATGGGAGGTTCTCCCCCCTGTAACTTGTGGGCTCTCCCCCCTCTAACCTTCGGGCGCTCATCGAGAGCCAAGCAATGAGTGGCTTTGCCGCTTATTGCAGGCCTCAGCCAAACCGCACCTTTTGTGCCCCGCAATGAGCGCCGAAGGGGCTCGCAATGAAATTGATAATTTTCCCCAAGCACGAAATGAGTTTCCGATTTACAGGCTTGAAAAAAAGTTACTGCTTTACAGCCGTAATTTTTTTCTTCGCCTAGCCGTTCTGAGGCCTCATAAAAACACAAATTAAATAGCAAATTAGCTTGCAACCTCACTTACAGGCTCCCTGCCTCTCCCCCTGTGCAGCATTCATCGCGGGCCTCCCCCCCATCTAAGTTGCGGGCCTCGCAATGAGGGCCTTTGGCTCTCATCGCGGGCCTCGCAATGTGCCCTGAAGGCACTCATTGCAAGCCTCTTTCCCCTCCTCTGATTTATGGGCCTCCCCTTCGGCTCTCATTGCTGATTGCGTCAAACCCGTAACTTTCGGGCCTCGCGATGATAGCCTTCGTTGCTCATTGCGCATGCGCAACCCGTAACTTTTAACATAGAGTTACCGACAAACTTGCAATTACCACATCTATTATATGTGATGATTAGTGTAGATAATTTTAACATATAATCTTTTGCTCTTTCACAACATGAAGAGTACTTACAGTGAGGTAAATGGACATTTTATCTTATTCAGTTATTAAACAAAGGCTGTGGACTACAAACACCCCCATAATTCAGCGCTAAGGATGGCAAGCAACAAAAAAGGACTCCTGTATTCATCTAAGAACATCATTTAGTATAGAAAAATTCATAAAGCTAATTTTTAAATAAGGTATCTACTGCTACATATAAGGTACCTTGATACTTTGGTGGAAGTGTATGTGTGAGAGGAGCTTTTCTATTTCATGAAAGTGATTTAATTAAATTCCTGAATTCATTACCTTTCTGCTTCTGGGCCTCTGAAGGGGAATTTGTGGGGTGTCAATTTTAATATTTCCCAGTTATCTACTGACCTCTCCCTGCTCCCTCCTTCACCCATCCCTCTCTCCCCTGATACAAAATAATGTCCTCATAATCCCATTCTCTGGAAATGATGTAACAAACAAATATTGATTCCTGCACTCATAAATAAAATATTTAAAAATTCTGATTTTCATGTTTTAAATTAAGTAGTGTTACCCTATTGTGTACAATAAGTAAATTATGTTTGAGCAGTGGCGGCTGGTGACTTTCCAACTTGGTAGGGCAAAAAACTGAGACCTAGCCCCTCCCCTTACATTGCTTCCACCCAACAGTATAAACTCCTCCCCTTCACATGTTACCACAACATGTATATGCCCTGCCTAGTGACACAGTGTCCACCCACAACAATGATTGTTGTGGCGAACTACCTACTCATAAGGTCCACAACACAAGCTGAGATCCCACTCTAAGCTGATTATAGCCAGTAAGTTCGAAACAGCTGTCTCTGGGTAGGATTCGCAGCTTGTGTATAATCCAAACTTAGCTTTGCATAAACGCTGTGTAATGCAGCAGGCAATAGTTTAAAGGAAGCCATGTTTAAAATGGTTTATAGATCGAAGAGCGAGGCATTTGTGGGCACATTTGCAAGTTCCTGCTCAGCTTCCCAGAAAGCAGTGTAATAACTGTTTTTCTCAGAATTCTGAGCTGGAAGCTCTGTTTTAGACATTCAAATGTGAACACAGATGTACTATTTATTTAATATATATATATATATATATATATATATATATATATATATATATATATACATATATATACACATATACACACATATACAGTATATATATATATATATATATATATATATTTATACACACACACACACACACATATATATGCACATATAAACATAAAACCATATGGTTAAGCATAAACCGGAAACACAGACAGATGTACCTGGTCTACTGCATCCATGTGGACACTGAGAGTCAGACACGACTGAAGGACAGAACAACAACAACAAGGCACAGAGAGGGATATGGACTCACCTAAGCTCTGCAGCTGCTTCTGTCTGGTATAGGCCAGGGTTGACAAAAAGGTCACAAGCATGGTGTGTGGAGCAGGGTAGTCAGAATCAATAAGACCACCAAATTACTGAGAAAACTAAAGCATTACAAGCAGCTCCCAATATCTGAATGCACTGTGAGCTGGGAGAAGTTTTTTTTTCATTAACTTTATTGAGATTGCACCAATGTATTCACTTCCAGGGGGACTGTGAGAGCAGCAGTCCCTGTATGATATGGGACTTTTCACTCCCGGGCATTCTGATGGGATGATGTGGCATTTGACAGACAAGTTCAGCTCTATCTATTATAGCACAGTTTGGGAATAGACCCAAATCGTTTAAGCAAGTCACCAGCAGGGGGCTAGATGTGATAAGTCAGTGTGTTTAACTGCAGCACAAAGGGTTTTGAAATTTAAAGTGACAGCAGCAGCTTTTAAAAAACAGATAACTGAACATGATAAAACATTTTTTTTTTATTATTTAAATTATACAATTAAGTAAGTGATGGGGGTATTAAATCAGTGCATTAATTTTGGTAGTGCGGTTGCCCATTTGAACCTATGCACCAGCCGCCCCTGTGTTTGAGAGATGCACACTTTATATGCACACAGTGCTCTTTATACACATATACTATGTAGGACTTCATATTTCACATAGACTTTGAGAGAAAGGGCTAGAAAACAGTGTTTGGTTCTAATACATAGGACCTTCCTTCAAAAGACAAACATTTGCTTGGGCCAACTCAGGTGTCAAATCTCAGCTAAACTTTTCCCTTCAGCTTCAACCTTCGCCTTTCCCCATACTCTTAAAGACTTTAATGATGTTTTTAAATCTCTGATGGACCTCCAAAGGTCTGGATAAATTAGGTTCCTTGCTCTTAAATGATCACATCCTTACGAATAAATATGTGATAATCTTAATCTCCCTCCAAGAGAATTCTTCAATTATTTAAAACTAAGACACTTTGTCTCTACCTCAGTTGGGTCCTGGGGACCCCCTGGGGTGGCCTGGTTCTCTCTCAAATAAAAAAAACAAAACATTAATGCCGGGAATTCTAGGTTCCCTATACACAACTCCAAACTCCCCACCTAAAGTCTACAAGCTCAAATTCATGACTAAATGGGAATCTGATCTTGCCCAAGAGTGGGAGACAGAAAAGTGGTCAGACTCCTGCTCAAACTTAACTAGGGGTTCCCTAAGCTATAGCATCCTGGAAACATCAATTAAAGTTCTTCACAGAATGGATACCACCCCACATAGGCTCCATAAATGAAAACTCCAAGGAAGCGCTAATTGTTTTAGGAGCTGCCCGACAACTGGCACCTTTATACATACATGGTGGACCTGTCCTAAAACCCAAAATCTCTGTAATAAAGTAGCATAACTTGCTTCTACCATATTTAATATTTCACTCCTTTCTTTAATAGAAACAAGCCTTTTGGGTATCCACCACTACAACCTCTCTTCTTCTTAAAATAAGCTATTCCAATTCACATTATTCAATTCCATTTCAATTCATATCCCTTGCTGCCAACAGTCATATTGGCAGAAAATGGAAAATCCCTAGCCTAAATTTTCAAGAAATCATTAATTAAGTTAACTATATAATGATAAACAAAATATTAACACATGCTCGGGTATTCCCTGCTCCAGCCAACAGACTTCTCCCTACTAACACTTCTTCACAAGTAAGCCTTAATGTATTATAAAATAGAGGAGATGCAGGATAGACCCATAACAAAATAAGAGGTAAACTTAAAAAACAAAAATTAAATTAAAGAAGGTAAAACAAATGGAAGCAGGAAGTTGTTGTAACCTTCCCGTTCTATATCTTTAGAATATTCTTACAAATCTCTAGCAGGGAACTCTTTTATAATGCATTGTAATATGATGCATGTACTTCGGAACTGCTGTTTACATTGTATGCAACATATTCCTTCTTTACCTTCAATAAAAAGATTTAAACAGAAGACAAACATTTAGTAGATTTAGAGGGACTAAGGAATTTCCTTTCAGAAAGACTGTCCATTCTAAAGATTAAACAAAAAAATTAAGTCAGAGGCGCTCATCACAGAACGAACCAACCTTAATAGATTAGTTCTATGGCCATGATAAGCCACTCTGAGAGCAACCTCTTTTAGCTCACTTTTGCCCTTCTCAGGGAGAAATATCCTGTAGTATATCAGTCTGGTCCCACTCAGAAGAGTGACCCAGCACCGAAATACCAGGCAATTCTACCCTGAACAGCAGAAACAGCAAACCACAGACGCGTTTCGGCCTTTATGGGCCTCGTCAGTGAAGTGCAGCTGAACTCCCTAAGGCACAGTGAGCAAGGCGTCCACGTCTGGAGTCCCCTATTACCCTTAGGGAGACTAAACCGTAAGGGTAATTTGCATAAAGAAAAAAACGAAGTCAGAGGCGCTCATCAGAGAACGAACCAACCTTAATAGATTAGTTCTATGGCCATGATAAGCCACTTTGAGAGCAGCCTCTTTTAGCTCACTTGTGCCCTTCACAGGGAAAAATATCCTGTAGTATATCAGTCTGGTCCCACTCAGAAGTGTGACCCAGCTGCGAAATACCAGGCAATTCTACCCTGAACATCCTAAAGATTAACAGTTGGTGGCATGATATAGTAATAATGCAATATGGGCCACACTGAGTTTCAATCAATAATTTAAATATAAATGATTTAAACCAAAGTGTTTGATCCTACTTGCACAAGCTTGACATCACTCCATGCAAACATCACTCCAGCTTTCTTGGGACTCACACCAGATCCTGTACTTGCTGTATGGCTCCAGATTGAGTGTCCGAAATTAAATCAGTTTGTCAACATGAGAAAAGATGGAACTGTGTATAGATTTTCAGGCAAATTTATTGACTTTAAACACTTATATTTTATGAGAAGTACCTTTTCTAAAGCTAGGCCATGCTGTGGATTACACAAATAAGTCACATCAGGTGTCATAGCACAGCTATTTTTATACAAAATGATAAGACAGTTAAGCATTACCCAATTTAGATGGTAATGTTCTCTGTATAACCTTTATTGATGAAGGCCTCCTCTATCCTAAATATTATAACCTAATCATTATTGTATGTGCTTTTGGGACTAAAATTAGTCCCAAAAGCACATACAATTAGTAGCAGTGATTACTCTCTAGCACAAAGATAAAAGCAAGGGCTAAGGGGAAGATTGTGTTGACATTATTATATTAAAAATATACCATGAGGAATCTTTGCTTTGTCGGTTTAACTCTTTTTATTCTTTTAAAAAAAGTGCAATTCAATTATATTTACAGTACATTTTGCTGTTCAGTGACACACAGGTTCCTTATAAACATTTTATTTTGTGTTTCTACTGTGTGTACTGTTCACAGCAACAATCTATCAATTACACCATCATAACAAAGTACATAGAGAAAGGATGGGTGAGGATTGATCCAGTACTAAAGTGTTAGGAAATATATAGCAGTAAAAAATGTGAAAGGTGATGACCAAGTGCTGTACAATATTCTTGAAACCAAAAATACTATACATTTTCTGACTCACAAATAAGGTACTGTGAGATTTATATGTTCAGTTGTTTGTTTGTTTTTTCCTTGCTGTGTCTCTTCTGGAAACAACACGGAATCATTTTCTACCATATAATGATCCTTAATGTTAGAATGACCAGATTTTGGTTGTTTTTGTTACAGATCCACTGTAATCATTTAGCAGTTAATTATGCAATATTTGAAAACTGTTTTAAGAAATATAAAGACAGCAAAATACTCTCAATCTGTTTTAGCAGAACATAGACATATTGTGATGAATTTCCTTAATATGGAAAAGAATGAAGTAATTTAAAAAATGAAACCACTTTTTCAATGTACGCCTTTTTGCGTCCTCATATTTTTTTTCTCCGCGGGTAACACCTCCCCCTGCCCCCCTGGTCCTCACTGTGCTTCCTTGGTCACTCCCCCTGCTAAACATTTCTACTTAACTCCAAGAGGTAGTACTGTGTGTGGAGCAGTTCAACACACTGGGGATGTGAGTCAGTGAAGAAGGTAGGAGATAAGGGCCTTAAAGTGACAGCAAAGTGCAGGGTGGGTAGGTGCTGTGAGGGTGGGGCAAAGGGGATATGGCTATGTGCTATGTGAGGTATATATATATTTCTCTAGTGTAGCATAGCTCCCGTTCCTGGCCCGCTGGGCCTCCTCGGTTGCACCAGCTTCTCCCCATAGGAGCTTCATGCAGGAGTTAAGGAAAGGAGTTAAGTAAAGGGAAGCAGAGATGGTAAGGAGTCTTAAGGGTGTGGAGAAGCAATGGAAAATTGTCTAGGGGTTGGGTGTTGTTATGGGAAGGGGTCTTACGGAGGGGAGTTATTATGTAAAGGGTTCTTGAGGAAATACACAAAGTGAATTGTTACCGGGTTGCCCAGCGCAAAATTTTTTGACAATCTCTGTGGGGAGGGGAGACCCAAAAGTAATTTTTTTGCACCAGGACCCTCCAATCTCTAGCTCCACCACTACCTTTTATAATGACAGTTTACATTGCATCAAATAATTTCAGATTCTAATATTGTCTAAGTAATAACAATGAACACTTTGTGTGAAGTTTTTGTGAGTTTATTTATTTGAAGCAAAACAGGCCCAGTAATTTGAGCTAATTTTATGTATATTAAAAACATCTGATATTTGTTAGTAAAGTTTTTAGATACTGCAACTTTCCCTCCATTTCCAGGACTGATGTTGCTGCTGGTATCTTGTTTTCTGTTTGTGTTTTATTAGCTCTAGAGCAATTAGGAATCAAATAGTACACCCATGCCTTTCAGCTTATACAGTACTTCAAAGGATGTTATGTATTATAAAAGCCTAATAAATGAACAAAATGTACATGGTGTACAAGCTGAGTAAATCTGTTTATCCGAAACCTTCCAGGGCTAATTGTTATTCCACTGAGAAAAAACTTAAAGGACCATGGAACTATAATTTATAATGAGCATAATATATTTAGACTGTTGAATGAAAAAGAACATTTAATTTATTAACTATTATATGCAATTCAACAGTCTTGTGTTCATCTATCTGCTTAACAAAATAGATGAACAAAGTCAGTTATGTCTGCTAATGATGTATACACCGTAAGAATTCACCTAACTTGGTTCATTTAAGTATCAATGTTTACCTCCTACTTGACAAAACAGATAAGCTGACAAATAAGGAAGCTCTTATACACCAGCAATGGTCAATGCTTGTTTGCTTTTGAAGAGGACTTAGCAGTTGAAAGAGATGAGTATCATTGGTGCTTTATAGACCCCAGTCATCCAGTTCTAGACATTGTATCTAGAAGACAAAGCTTATAAGAAAATAATTTATGACCTTAATATGTAGGGGTTAGGAGTAATATGTTAAAAAACATCCAATATATCAAATGATTTAATAAAGTTCAGTAGGGAAGTATGATACAGTAACAGAGGAATGTAAGGACAAGAGGTAATGATTTGAAGTTGGAAGATGACAAGCTTAGGGGAAATATGGAATATTACTACCTTGCAGAAAGGGTAATAATTAAGTGGAACAACATTCAGTCAATGTGCTAGGGATACATACAGTAATTCATTGTTTGGAATAAATACGATGGGCAGATAAGATACACCCTTTGATATATAATTTTTCCCCCCATTTATTTTTTCATCATTTGTTCCATATTTGTAATGCATTTGCTGTTGCACCTTATGTATCACATGTACCAGCAATTGAACAGAAACAAAAATGACAGCTCCCAATTTTAAACAATTGCATATAAAAGTTAATAAATTAAAGGATGTGTTTATTTTATTTTTGCACTCTTACACAGTTTAGCCATTATGAAATTATTTTGTAAAGCATAATGTATATTTGGAATTATAGCGGTTCTTTACAATCAGTGCATTCTATTGTATAACTTACGGTATATAAAAAAATCTAAACATACTGTACAAACTTATTTACAGGGTGACACCCTGAGGACGTCCCGAAATCCTGTTACACCCCACCACAGAAAATATAAAGTTCTAATATAATGATATCATATTAAAGTACCTTCTAAAGATGAATGAAAGAACACCTCTACATTTTCAAACAAATGTAAAGAATTTTTTTTTTAAAGTTTAGTGGCTCCCATATGCTTGGTGAGTTTTACAAATGTCTTTTATGTTAGAAATAATGTGAATCAATTTTACTCTCATTTCTTCTTTAACATTTTTAAACTGACATGTTTCACTGTTTTGATATTGATTATAATGGAATAGCCAGAAGTGGTTGCAAACTGCAACAAGAATATAAGAATTTTTTTAGTCAAATTAGGAAAGTCCTTTTGAAGATCATATTCTTTGTATTTTAACTTTAAGTTTTCTGATATATTTTTTGTAGCTCTGTGAATTCTTCTTCTATCATGTGGTGAAACAAAAGGATTTTTTATCCAGTCATATGCATTTATGTTCAAATCTGGAAAGTATTAAGTATCACGTTTATCTCTCAGTACTGTCAGTTGTTTACTAATTAAGACTTTTATGGCTTTCTTTAAATAACAGACATTTTAAAACATATATTTTATAGTTGTCTTTGTAGACTTTCCTGGACCAAATTTAAACTTTGTCGATCAGTGCTGAAATATTGTCTGTTGTAGTCAGAATGCTCTCACACTTCCCTAGCATGCAAGTTAGTTTTGTTCAGGATTTCAAAGATATCAGACAGGAAAGCCAATTTTTTTGTTCAACAGCTAATTGTTAAGAAGAGCTGATTTTATTTTCATCCTCAAATAACTCCAGCATTACATTCTTGAGCTCATAAACTTGGCTGAACACTCATACCTTTGATATCCAAACTGCCTCTGTATGGAGTGGAAGATTGTAGTGTTTTGCACCTAATTCTTCACATAATTGACCAAATATGCGTTTATAATAAAGTTGACCATCTGCAGAGTCTTGTCTAACACTGTCATTAGGTTTTCACCAATGATTTTTCCAACCAGCACTTGATTTTCTCATTTTATTTTTAGGCCAAGGAAATTAAACTCTTTGTTGCCCTTGTGCATATTCCAACACAATTCTTCCAAAATTTCCTCCATGTACTCATTAAATAATTAACAGTAACTTCTCCTTTTGTAGTAAGTGGGATTTCTTCAACAATTTTCCAAGAGTTGAGCATGTCCACTAAAATCTATAGGTTCGTCCACTTGGATTGCAAACATTGTATCGATTTTTCCAATCTTATCTCCCACAAAACTTTGAGCATTTTCACAGTTTGTCATCCAATTCTGTTGTAAGCCAAAGTAATCTTCTTAACTTGAGCTTCATATTCAGGGCTGAACATAATTTTCACTATGGAACCGCATGCTGTTTTTTTCTTTAGTTACCACCTTATTGTTGATGTATTTTTGATAATTAACTCAGCTACTAGGTAAATTGCTTCTTGAGTTTTACCTAAAGACTTAAACTTCTTAGTAAATAAAAGAAAACGATATAGAGAGGATACAAATAAACTCAGTCAGAAAAAAAACAACCAGAAGCAGGCAAAACAGATTATCAGATATGCCAAGGCCCACATGGAACAGAAAATTGCACAATCAATATAAAAGGTGACAAAACTTTCTTTAAGTATGTTAGTGAAAATAGAGGAATTTAGGCTTAGAATTAAGAAAGTTGACCATAGCTCTACAGAGGAAGACAGAGACATAGCAAAGTGCCTGAATGAATACTTCTGCTCTGTATTGTTCAGTGGACATTGTGTGGGTGAATTTATATAGAGGATTCTGCATTAAGTGATAAAATAATTACTCAGATACTTTTTCAGAAGATGATGCCCAAATAATATACATGCAAGGATACTGAAGGAGCTTAGACTTGTACTTGCTGCACCATTACCTAAACATGTCAATGAATCAATATTGTTAGGTGCAGTTCCAGATGATTTGAAAACAGCTAATGTAGTTCTGCTACACAAAAAGTTTGACATCAGTAGTATGCAATCTAATGGAAACATGACCCCAGCAGGATCCATTCTGCGCATTCATACAATAACTGACACTGAGAAAGAACAGTATGGGTAAACCAACGGGGCACAGCCAATTAATAAACCAAGCATATATATGTACCAACATGGTATAACAAGTGGGAGGAGCCCAACCATGGGCAGCAACCTCTTGACCCTGGGCGCGCGCCCATGGGTCCACCTACTTTTGTGCTGCACCCGCCCAAGAGGTAGGGGCAAGCACCTTTTTAATTATACCCCTGGCTTGGGCAACTCCCCATCCCGCCACTAAGCAGTGCAGGAAGCAAAAATCTTACTGAACTGCGCTCCCCCAAAACCACCAAGGCCTGTTGCACACCCTCCTCGCATTCCAACATGAACATTTCCATCTTGATTTCGGTGAAATGAACGCCATTGGGCAAAAACCATTCCTCCTCTGGATCACCCTCAAACTCCGGGTGGCGGATAACCAGGAATCCCATCTTGTTACAAAAACTGGCCAATAATTTATTGACCTTAACTCGAGCACCATTCAAACGGACAGGATCTCTGGCATTCCGCCACACCCTCCTCCTTACTATGTCTGACCAGATGACTACAACTCCCTCGAACCTCGCCTTCCATGAAGCTATCTCTCTTTTCATCCCTGACTAAACGTTTAATGGGCACTACTCCTAAATCGTTTCCTCCAGCATGGATTATGATTACAGATGGGCTGCCAAAATGACGGGCATGTGAATCGACCAACTCACTGACAACTTTCCATCTCAGCCTCCGAATGCCAGCCCATCGCACCAGTAGATCCTCCTTTAGTAGGCCCAGTTGCAGGCTGGTAGGTGAAACTGTAGCGAACTGTTCTTCCCAATATATGTACGAATGGCCCAGTATCCAGAGTTGCCTTCCAGCCCTGTAACAGATATAACACAGTTAGCCGATAGCAGCTGAAGGTCTTACATAACTCCGCCAACGCCTAGATTCCCACCGTCCAATTCTCCTGATCACCTCCTCCGGCAGCCCAACACTAGCTGCCACCGTGGCTGCCCCAATATGGAAGGAGTGGGAACCAAAATCAGCCACTTCCAAACCCAGGTGGTGCAAGCAGATTTTAAGCTCCTTTGAGAATTGGAAGATAGAAAGCGCAAGTCCATTGTCATGTATTAAAAGTGGCACCGGATAATCTGGTCTTACTTGCAGAAACCTAGTCATACACCCCACAGGACAACAATCAGTCCTGTCCTACCCAACACAATCTCTCTCCCCTTACCCTCGTGGTCAGTTTTGGACCTCCTCAGCTACATGGACACACTGCCCTCCTGTAAGCCAACGTCTACCCGCTGCAGGCCCCCGGGACCTCGCCTGCTAGCCGCAACCAGCTCCCCTACTCTAAATTCTCAGGAAGAGCAAAGGGCAAAGGCTGTACGGAAAAGCGAAGTCTCGTAAGGGGAGCAACACACCTCCGTCAGCACATCCGATATGCGAAGCAATAGCGAGAACGTTATATAGGTCGCCTCCTATCCTGGGTCTGCCTGCCTTTGAACATGCCACACAATACCCCACTTGACGATAAAGACCTTAGTCAGGTCCAGCTGTCCGGCATTTATTTGAACATAAATTCCAAAGCTGCTGTCTGCCGCACCACCTTTGAGAGCCCTTCGCTCTTACAACAAAAACCATAACAGGACCCTGGTCCTCCTCTCTTCTGAGTCAGCACCCCCGGCCAACTCCACCAGTTCCTGCCACCTCTGCCAGACTTTCCTGTAAGCCACCCATGTATTTGGCACCAATGAGTACCTCACCAGTCGCACTACCTCAGCGGTCCATTCTCCCAAACTTCCTCCGGGAAGTTGTCATCCTGTTGCTTCGCCACAGGCGCAAGCAGTCTGAAGCATTCCCACGGGAAATGAGACAGGGCATAAGCAATACCGCTACGCGATCCGAGCACGTGCCTGACCCAGAACCGTAAGTTCCAATGCAAACAACACAACACCAACTGTCGAACCAAACGTATAACCGGCACTGACATTGCCTTGGCGCCATTAATAGCACGTACAACCGCTTTATTGTCTGACTGGTACACCACCTGCTGATCCCTCAGCCCTGAACCCCATATCCAAACAGCTACGACTATGGCAAAGAGTTCCAGAAACAGTGCGTCCTCCGTTAGACCCGCCTCCGCCCAGTCCGCGGGCCACCGTGCCGTGCCCCACTTCCCGTTGAAGAAAACCCCAAAACCGACTCATCGGTGAACAGCTGGATATCCCTGTTAGATACCGCCCATGGGTGTATAAGCCTTACCCCGTGCCCAGGAAAATTACCCAGACTCGCATGTCCTCCCTCATAGCCGCCGACACACTGATGAAGTGATGCGGACGTTTTACGCCCACCGCGGCTAGGGAAAGCCGTCTACAGAATATCCTACCCATGGGTAGGATCTGACAAGCAAAGGCTAACTTCCCCAAGATAGACTGTAGCCGCCTTTGAGAGACCCTCCTGGCACCTAGCAACGCTTCCAACAGCGACCGCAAATTAATAACTTTGTCCAACGGCAGGCTACACTCCATCCTAACCGAGTCTAACTGAATGCCCAAAAATGTGAAATGAGTAACTGGACCTTCTGTTTTTCACCCGCCAGGGAACCCCAAAAACTCTCGCCACTGTTTGGAAAGCATCTAATAATTCCTGATACGTGCAGCTGTCCGCCGGACCCACGAACATGAAGTCATCCAGATATGCAAACCACCCTTGTGACTCACTGTAGAAACGTACTAAACGTCTTGAAGTAGGCGCATGAAATGGAGCATCCCATGGGTAGGCAGAGGTCCACGTAGTACTCCCCCCCCCCCCCCAAGCTGACATCCCAGCAGATATTGGCTGGATGGATGCACCGGCAGAAGGCGAAAAGCCGATTCCACATCAAACTTTGCCATCAGCGCCCCCGGGCCCGCATCCCGCACTAACTGCGCTGCGGCATCAAAAGACGCATACGAGACGGATAACAAATCCTTGTCAATCCCGTCATTTACCGAAGCACCCTCCGGGCACGACAAGTGGTGAATGAGCCTAAACTTGCCCATTTCTTTCTTTGGAACCACCCCCAGTGGTGACAGATGCAAATGCTCTATTGGCGGTACCATGTATGGCGCTGTCATTCTACCCAAGCTCACTTCCTTCGCAATTTTTTCCCGCACTACTCCGGGGTACTCGTCTGCCGATTTTAAATTAGCCGGAAAGCTGCCGGTCAATTCCATTTCACATGGAATGATAAAGCTATCTCAGAACCCCTCAGTCAGCAATCCTGCCCCTTTTTTGGTGCCTCGCTAATGCGGGCAACCTTCCTCTGACTCCCTCATCTTGTTGCTGCAAGTTCCCCGCCGCAACTGGAGCAGGCGTGCCTAAACTGGCAATTGGGGGACCATTTGCAAATGCCTTCATTGAAGGCATAGCAAACATTGAGCCGTGCTCCCCCCGGTCAAAAAGGACAACATAGCCTGCATAGGGGTCATCACGTTAAGCCAATATGCAATCGCCTTCTCACTCCATGCCATGTGCGGCCTGGTCGCCATGCATTGGCGGAAATCCTCATCGTACTTCAGCCATGCCATTCCCCCGTATGTTCGATAAGCGCTTCTGATCTCCTCCAGATACACGAAGAGAGCAGAACACTGAGAAGGGAACTTCTCCCCCGTGACACAGGCCAGGATAGAAAAGGAATGCAGACTGCCTTCTATGTCTCCCTTCACCTCTTGTGCTACCATCCCTAAAATCCATTGCCCGTGAAACTGGCAGGAGAGAGAAGTTATCAATAAATTCCCTTCTCCATATAGGCTCCTTGACCTCTAGGGTCAGATGCGCCCCCAGGTTGTCTAATGCGCACACTGCTGTAGCACCCAACTGCTCAACCGTGTCTGGAACCGCCACTGTAGCGTGACACTCGCCTGGCGCAGACCTCATCTCACTAGCTATGGGAGGCCAAGCCCTAGCTGCTAACCCCGCTACCCAGTCCCTTAAATCCTTATCTGACAGAGCTACCCCATGACCCCCCAATAAAGCTTTCAGTCCTGTTACTAATTGTTCCCGCCCCCCGTGAGGTGTATTTGCTGGTTGTGAGCGCTCACCTTGTGATCGTGCCGATGGTTCTGGGGGGCCTTGTCCCTGCCCCTGCTCAGGAGCCGTCCTCTGAGGCCTCCCCTTTCGTGGCTCACGATCAGAGCTGGAACCAATACAGCTGAAGGATCTGCGGTTGCTAGACCGCAATCTCTCTCTGGAATCTCTGAAAAGGCAAAAGGAACTTTGACTATCCTGTCTGTGCCTGCAAGATGAGATCCTGACAGCATCCGCGTCATCCAGGGAAGACTCACTCTCAGTCCCCACTGACCCTAATGGGTTGCCTAGGTTCCCCAGACCCTGTCCCCGTTGTACACGGTCATTAAGTCTGAAACCGTCAGCAGGAGGCAGAGGAGTCAGTCCCATAATAGTACCCTGTCTGTAGCTGTCAACTACAGACTTGTTGTTTGTACAGGGCGGCAGGGAAGCCTGTACCGCCCCTGCTGTCATTCTAGGAGTGGTCAACGCAAAAGAAAGAGGACTGTACCATATAGTCGCTTTCCTGGCTCTCACCGGGCGAGCTGCTCTTGTTCCCTTGACCACTTCAAGACGGCATGCTTCGCTGTTATCACGCATCATGTCTTTTACAATATCCGTGCGTGTCTTCCTCAGAGCAGATACTCCGGCCGGAGGGCCGCCGTCAGCCTGTCGCAAACTTTGAAAGGCAGAATCAGACGACACAGTGGCAACAGGGACTGGCCTTAACGCTAAATCCCCCCTAGGAACTGCTGGCTTCTTAGGTGCCCCTTTAGCCCTGGCAGGACCCTTACCACCCTTTTTGCGAGGGTGCGGTGCTGGAGGAGTGGGGGTGTCGGATATAATGAGTTGACTCAGTGGTGTACACCTGCAACACCCTTGTCACTCTCTCTCACGTTGCTATAAGGCAAGGGCTGGTGAACACCTAAGCCATGCCCTGCAGCACCAACTAAAGTGCCCCCCCCTCTGACAAGCTGCCCCCGACTGGAATCAACTGTTCAGCCTGCCTGCCAGAGGGGCATTGGTCTCCAAAGACGCCCAAGCCGCCAGACACCGCAGACTGCTCTTGGGAAACTGCAGGGGAAGGGTCTGAGGCACCCGTGGGAGTGCCTATGTGGTCCTCTAGCCACCTAACTCCGTGGCAAAGGACCTGAGAGTGAATCACCCCTAGTAGGCGATCCAGCTCTGCAACAGCCTGGGCACCCATCTAAAGATGGTCACAAAAAATGGCCAGAGACAGATACCTAAAGGAATGGACCTGCAGAGGGCAATAAAGACTGCAGGGAATAACAGAATATAAAGTCTATAAATACTCCAAACCCCGAACCAACACAGTAACCCCCCCTCCCGAAACAAAGGGGGCAGGAGAAAAAAATTACCCCCCTGAGCAGGCTCCACTATAGGCAATAACAGACACTCCTATAACTAACCCCAAGAGAGCTCAGAGGTAATGCTGCAGCAACCAGAAGTGGCCTGGTAAGACCCAGCTAGAGGAGCCTGGCCCACTAATAAAACTATGGGAATCCCACTGGCTAGCAGGAATAAGTGCAGATATAAATATCTATCAGAGGATATAACAATATATATATAGGAAAATATGTGGATAAAACGCCCACCCAGGGCAAAGGCCCAACATACAAGCCAGGGAAGCCAGACACAGGACCACAGGCAACACACAAAAAAAAACAAAGACAAACCCACAGCACCCAAAGCACACACAGCACCCCAAGCACACACAGCACCCCAGGCACACACAGCACCCCAGGCACACACAGCAACCCAAGCCCACAAACACCCAAGTCCACCAAACCCCCAAGCCCACCAAACACCCCAAGCCCACCAAACACCACAAGCCCACTAAACACCACAAGCCCACCAAACACACAAGCCCACCACCCAATACAATAAAGCCAAAGGTTTATGCTCTTATTTCCCCGCCTCCGATGCTATCCGCGCGCTGGCTGGCCGCAGAATGAGCCAAAATGGCGCTGGCTTCGCGCCAACACCCCTCACGGCTCCACCCTGCGGCCAGCCAGCCCACCGACCAATCAGTGTGCGCAGGGCTCCGCCGGGTCATGCGACCCTCCATGCGACAGGAGCCCTGCGCACTACGGGCCTCCACTCTTTAAAGAATTAAAATGAAGAAAAATTTATTGAATGCCTAAAACCTAATTATTTACGATGTTATAGGCAGCATGGCTTTACTGCTGCGAGAGCTTGTGAAGCTAATCTAGTTGACTATCTAATTGACTATTTAGATCTCCAATTGACTGTGTTTGCCTGTTACACATATTAGTAAACTTTTTTGTACTTACAATTAATTTTGTTTCGCTCCATGTATAACAATTTATATTAGTGCTCTGTTTTTTATTTTAATAAATGTCATTCTTGTTAAAAATTTGATTACTTTTAAGGTATTGAGCCTTTTGCTTCCTTGTATTTTTATACTTTTATTTTAAGGTACACTTGAGAATGTATAAGTTTTCCCATTGAATAAATAGTTTGCAAAAAGAATGTCAAATATTTATTTTTAGCCTCTTGGGCAAAATTTAAGTGGGCAGTTGTTGCAATGAGTTAAGGAAGTGCTTGTATTGCATATCACTGCAATTCTACATGTTCTACAGGTCAGAATGAGGTCTGCTGAAAAGGGAAAAGCTTTCTGATATAAATTGTTTTAATATCTATGAGACTTTCCATATGCTCACTAGACTAACATCTTCATATTCTGGTATGTATAAGATGAAAAACACTTTTCTTAAGTTAGAGATCATATAAATAAAATTTAAAGGTAACAGTATTCCATGTATTTCATTTAAAGAAGCACTATGGCCATTTTATGAGATAATTACAGCTACTCCAGCCTTCAAGATGATGGAAACTTCCATATATGATTGGCTATTTCGATATTCAATACATTAAATATTTTAAAATATAATGAAAAATTAGGGGTCCAAGGCCTCTAAATGTGTGTGTCTTCCAGCAGTTATTCTGCAATCAGAATTGATAGATTATTTTAATTTTGTCCATTCTGTACCAACACATTGTCAATGCATCGTTTGCTATTGTATCAATACACATGCTTTTGCCAAGTCTACTAAATTTATACTGTGTACAGTCTACTGCACTGTGTGTACTGTGCAGAGTATACAATGGACTTGACACATACTGGACACACATACTGAAGAATGGACTGAGCAAAGACACTAGACACATACAGTGAGCTGGACTGGGCTCATACACTGGACACATTTATATGAAGGAAGGGAGAGGGTGCAACACCAGTTCCCCAATGGAATCAGGTCAAAAGTTAATCTTCAGATTAACTCAGGTTAAATCTCCATCAGCGAAAATCTAATGGCACACCTGTCTTTGAACAGATTAGTGAAGTTCTACTGCACCTTGCCCTCTCTTTCATTTCTCACAATCTCGAAATCTTGTCATTTTCACTGAAAAACCATCGGCAAAATACGTTACAATCTTACACAACACACAACTACAATTCTAATCCTTTCTCTCATCATATCTCACCTCAACTACTGTAACTATCTCCTTGCTGGCCTCCCCGTCATCATCAGTCTCTACTCCAATGCATAATTAACACCTTCGCTAGAACCATCTACCATATAGTGCTCAGTGTCTGCAGCTCCCCTCAGTCAGTCACTCCACTGGCTTTCCATAGCCTCCAGAATAAAATGTAATATCACAATGCTAGCATATGAAGCCATCAACAACAGTACATGCCCTTGTATCCTTGCTCCTGTCTCAGAATACTCCCCCAAACGCCCTCTTTGCTATGCTAATGAACTTCTTTTGTCCTCCCCTCTTATTACCAACTTTCAGTCTCGCCCTCAGGAATTTTCTCGTACTGCCCCTATTTTTTAAACTCTTTGCCTCACTCCACTATACTATCCTCCTACCTCAAAAGCTTCAAAAATTCACTAAAATGCATCTGTTTAATAAGCGCATCACTTTCAGCCTTAAAATGCACAACTCTTCTCTTACCCTCCTGTACCACAACCCTTTAGATTGTTTTCAAGTTTTCAGTCTTGTAAGGTGCTTGTACATTTTAAGCTCAAAGCCAGGGCCCCTCATTTGTTTACAATGTGTGAAAATAGTTTTTGCCTTGCGCTTAACCCCTGTATAGCACTACAGAACATGTTGGTGCTCTACAAATAAAGGATAATAATAATGTCATATTCTTCAAAGGGTTTTTTAATTTTCTCGTCTGAATTAATTTGGGTTTGGTAATCTTTGTAATAATGAGCAAGTAAGGATATATTTGTCTTGTGAAATAAGTATATATATATATATATATATATATATATATACAGGGAGTGCAGAATTATTAGGCAAATTAGTATTTTGACCACATCATCCTCTTTATGCATGTTGTCTTACTCCAAGCTGTATAGGCTCGAAAGCCTACTACCAATTAAGCATATTAGGTGATGTGCATCTCTGTAATGAGAAGGGTTGTGGTCTTATGACATCAACACCCTATATCAGGTGTGCATAATTATTAGGCAATTTCCTTTCCTTTGGCAAAATGGGTCAAAAGAAGGACTTGACAGGCTCAGAAAAGTCAAAAATAGTGAGATATCTTGCAGAGGGATGCAGCACTCTTAAAATTGCAAAGCTTCTGAAGCGTGATCATCGAACAATCAAGCGTTTCATTCAAAATAGTCAACAGGGTCGCAAGAAGCGTGTGGAAAAACCAAGGCGCAAAATAACTGCCCATGAACTGAGAAAAGTCAAGCGTGCAGCTGCCACAATGCCACTTGCCACCAGTTTGGCCATATTTCAGAGCTGCAACATCACTGGAGTGCCCAAAAGCACAAGGTGTGCAATACTCAGAGACATGGCCAAGGTAAGAAAGGCTGAAAGACGACCACCACTGAACAAGACACACAAGCTGAAACGTCAAGACTGGGCCAGGAAATATCTCAAGACTGATTTTTCTAAGGTTTTATGGACTGATGAAATGAGAGTGAGTCTTGATGGGCCAGATGGATGGGCCTGTGGCTGGATTGGTAAAGGGCAGAGAGCTCCAGTCCGACTCAGACGCCAGCAAGGTGGAGGTGGAGTACTGGTTTGGGCTGGTATCATCAAAGATGAGCTTGTGGGGCCTTTTCGGGTTGAGGATGGAGTCAAGCTCAACTCCCAGTCCTACTGCCAGTTCAAGGAAGACACCTTCTTCAAGCAGTGGTAAAGGAAGAAGTCTGCATCCTTCAAGAAAAACATGATTTTCATGCAGGACAATGCTCCATCACACGCGTCCAAGTACTCCACAGCGTGGCTGGCGAGAAAGGGTATAAAAGAAGAAAATCTAATGACATGGCCTCCTTGTTCACCTGATCTGAACCCCATTGAGAACCTGTAGTCCATCATCAAATGTGAGATTTACAAGGAGGGAAAACAGTACACCTCTCTGAACAGTGTCTGGGAGGCTGTGGTTGCTGCTGCACGCAATGTTGATGTTGAACAGATCAAAACACTGACAGAATCCATGGATGGCAGGCTTTTGAGTGTTCTTTCAAAGAAAGGTGGCTATATTGGTCACTGATTTGTTTTTGTTTTGTTTTTGAATGTCAGAAATGTATATTTGTGAATGTTGAGATGTTATATTGGTTTCACTGGTAAAAATAAATAATTGAAATGGGTATATATTTGTTTTTTGTTAAGTTGCCTAATAATTATGCACAGTAATAGTCACCTGCACACACAGATATCCCCCTAAAATAGCTAAAACTAAAAACAAACTAAAAACTACTTCCAAAAATATTCAGCTTTGATATTAATGAGTTTTTTGGGTTCATTGAGAACATGGTTGTTGTTCAATAATAAAATTAATCCTCAAAAATACAACTTGCCTAATAATTCTGCACTCCCTGTATATATATATATAGCCCAACAGAATGTTATGGTGTTATGGCTTAAGTCTTTTTTCCTTATATGAGAAAAAGGATCATCCTGATAAAACTTGTTCTATCCCCAATAAACTGAACAGGATTAGGATCTCTATTGCCATCTAAAATAATTAGTTCTAACTCATAAAGCATAATACACCCCACTGAATTAAATAAACTGTAATGTGTCTTATAACGTAATAAGCATGGCTCATTGTACATTTGAAATCTACCTTCTGAATGTGAAGAGAATGGGTTTAATGCACAGTTATAGAATTCATGATTTCCCTTTCAGCAAAAACTTTGAAAGTGTACTAAAAGGGACATGGAAACATTCATCCCTACGACCCCGCACCACATGTACATAATCCCTACGACCCCGCACCACATATACATAATCCCTACGACCCTCTAAACTACACATGAACACGATGCTCCGTTTTACAATTTACACTACGAGACCCGTAGGTGTTTGAAAAAAATAGCATTACAAAAATACGACCCGTAACAATTTCCTAAAATACGGACCCGCACAAAGTACGGACTTCGCTACAAATACGGAACACGCAAAAATACACATTTACCGGACCAACCGCCCCTCAACAAAAGCACAAAAAATACACCAATATCCCACAAATTCACTTACAAACTCACACACAGCATAGGGGCACATTCAGGATGTCTATGATTGAGGTTGCAAGTTAATTACACCCATATTTAGCGTTTCTGAAAAAACGAAAATGGCCTAAGCGAGAAAAAAAATGGCGGACCAAAAAAAACGAAAACAAGGCCCAAGCGTGTAAAAATCAACACCGAACTCGCAACACTTACACGAACCCGCTAACATACTGCGAGCTACGTAACATATACAACATTTATGCCATTTTGCTGATAACAAGCACATCACTTACACGAAATGGTGGATAGCACGCAAACTGCGCATGCGCACTACGTTTTAACAGTTTCTACTTGGGCTGACAGTCTATAAATACTGGAGACTTTCTGGAAATGTCTGCATTTCTCCACAGGTGATGAATAGTGTGACTGCATATGTCACTGGTTAACTTGCCTATCCCTTTAGAAGCTCAAGAACTGCAAATTACAAAAAAAAGGTAAGCTATAATTTAATTAATAATAACTCAATAAATTTATAATCCCAAAAAAAAGATTATGAAAAAGAACATTATTCATGGACAGAAAAAACATTGAAAACATATATAAATTATTCAAATGAAAAAAATAATAATTACAAAAAAAATTAAAAAAAAGAGAACATTTCAAACACAGATTAATTTTTATGTGTCCTAAAATGTTGAACATTTACAAAAAAAAATCTATGCTCCATTTCCTATTTGAACTGCATTTAAAAATTTGCATCTTTATATAATTTACAACAGACTTTTATCCACAGTGTCATTGACTGATCTGCAGCGCTGCACGGTGTAACACAGCATCGAAACTCTCCCGAAATTTACAGAAAAAACATTACACCGACAGGTAACGTACAGGATAAAACAAAAACAAACATGACTTAAACATTTCCATTTATGTTTCTCATTTTCAACAGACACTGCCTGAAGACGGGCACAGGAAAATTGGCAGCAGGGGACCCTCTGTCATTCAACACAACAGGTAAAATATAACAAGTACAAAGAAAAATAATCTATCCTGTTTGGTATGCGCCACTCTCAAAACATACTTCAATCTAACTAGCCCTCTAAGCCTATCCCCATAACAAGTTTTCCGCCACAACAATGGATCATTGATTCATATTTGCAAGTTGAGGCAAAAAATGTAAACTTCATCAAATATCAACAAGATAAACTACGTGTAGAACAGTATTCTGGACTGATGGATTATGTCGCGAGGTGGCTTCAACCGGAGAGCAGCCAGCTGGCAAAGCCATTATTTTACCTTCTTCTTTCCAAGGATCTCCTCAAAATATGCAAGAAAGATACAATGATCTGATGGCTATTGTAACTAAATATGGCAAACCAGATTTATTTATTACATTTACATAATCCACAATCACCAGAGATTGTACCGAATCTGCTAATTGGACAAACTGCTTCCGATGGACCCGATTTAGTGGCAAGAGTCTTTAAAATCAAATGAAATGAATTAATACGTGACATAACCATAACTCAGTTATTTGGAAAATGTCTGGTTTATGTGTATACCATAGAATAAAAAAAAAAGAGGCCTTCCACATGCACATATTCCTATAATCCTTCAAGAGAAAGATAAATTGGATACTGGTGACAAAGTGGATTCAGTGATTATTGCTGGAGTACCAGATCCAGAAATACATGTTAGACTATATGAGATTGTAACTCATCATATGATTCATGGACCGTGTGGAGATATTAATTCACCATGTATGGAAAATAAGAAATGTACAAAAGAATTTACAAAAGATTATAGAGACAAAACTTATGCTAATTGTAATGACTATGCTTGCTATGTAAATGCACCAGAAGCAATGTAACGTCTTCTCAAATTTGAAATGCATGATCGCTCACATGCAGTATATCGATTAGCTGTACATTTGCCACAAAGACATTTAGTGTATTTCCATGTTGGAAATGAAACAAATGCTTTGGCACAAAGTGAGCATCGCCAAACTACACTAACTGCGTGGTTTCAATTAAATTCTACTGACTTGGAGGCAAGGCAATTGTTATATATTGACATTCCATACCATTATGTTTTCGTTAATGGATTATGGCGGGAAAAAAAAATTGTGGAAATAAAATAATACCAAGAATTTACACGGTAAGTCCAAGAGACCTTGAACATTTCTGCTTACAATTACTACTTCTAAATGTTCCTGGTGCACAAAGTTTTGAACACTTAAGAACTGTTAATGACATAGTTTATGAATCATTTCATTTAGCTGCGCGACACAGAAACTTCCTAGCTGATAATACAGAATGGGAAAGATGTCTAGAAGAAGCAGCACTATGTCAAATGCCACGGCAGATGAGGGAACAATTTGCATTCATTTGTATCTATACAAATGCTCCAAATGCATTAGCTTTGTGGGACACATTTAAAACAAATCTGTCTGAAGACTTTTTGCAGCGATACAATGAGACTATTGCACAATTAAAAGCATTAATTGAAATTCAAGAGGTATTTTAACTCATGGATTAAGTTGTGCAAGTTTTAATCTGCCAGATCCAAGTCTCATAGACAACATAAACTTTGATGACTATGACACTCAGCTTCAAAGAGAAAGAGCAGAAGAAAGACTTGCAACTTTAAATACATTACAATTGCAAGCATTTAATGCAATCACAAATGCCCTAGATAATGACATGCTCAAAGAGCGTTATTTCTATCTAGATGGACCTGGCGGATCAGGAAAAACGTATCTCTATAATTTATTGATGAGTTTTGTTCGAGCACAAGGTCAAATAGCACTGCCATTTGCAACCACTGGAATTGCAGCACTTTTATTAAAAGGTGGTAGAACTGTGCATAGTGGATTTAAACTGCCATTTCCCATTCTGGAAACATCAGTGTCGGATATTCAAATTACATCATTGCAAGCAAAAAAAATTAAAAGAAGTAAATTAATTATAATAGATGAAGCTACAATGATGTCATGCCATGCCCTACAAAGTATTGACCGTTTGCTACGTGAAGTCATGGATAATGATTTGCCATTTGGTGCAAAGGAAATGTTGTTAGGTGGAGATTTTAGACAAACATTACCTGTTGTTGTACATGGAAATTGAACCGACATTGTCGAAACATGTATAAAGTCAAGTACACTATGGAAACTATTTACCCATCTTCAATTACAACAAAATATGAGATCAGAAGGAGAAAATGAGCTCAATGATTGGCTCATTAACATTGGAGAAGGAAAAACAGAGTGAATACAAAATTTACCCGATGATACCTTGCACATCCAGGCTCATATGATTTGCAAACAGGATCTCATGTCAGCTATATTCCAAAATACAATAAATAATGAGGACTATGCAGAGCTTGCCAACAAAGTAATACTAACATGCAAAAATAAGGATGTATTACTCCTCAATAATGAAATATTAAAAAAAAAAAATGCACCACAAAAAAATTATCAAAGAGTGCTGATTCTGTACTTGGTGAGGACAAAGAAAGTCAGACAAACTTTTCAACTGAATTCATTAACTCATTAACTCCCTCTGGAATGCCACCACATATTTTGCAGTTAAAGAAAGGTGCAATTGTCATGTTACTGCGAAACTAGGACTATATAATGGGAACAGATAAATTGTTCAAGAATTAAAGGACCATTTCATACATGCTGAAATTCTAACTGTACCCATAAAAGAGAGAGAGTTTTCATACCAAGAATAGATTTGGCACCAAGTAAAAGTAGCTTTTCTTTTGTACTTCAAAGGAGACAATTTTCCATCATCATGGCATGAACATTAATAAATCACAAGGACAAACTTTAAAATCTGTGGGTATCTTTTTAGAAGAAACATTATTTGCACATGGCCAGCTTTATGTTGCATTCTCAAGATGCAAGAATCCAGAGGCTATTAAAGTTTACATTGAAAACAACCAAAGTCAAGGTGATTTATTACATGATGGCCGCATTTTTACAAAAAACATTGTCTACTATGAGGTACTATAACTTTAATTCAACAAAATATAACAAAATATATACAAGACATGGCACAGAACAAAAAAAAAAAAAAAAACTCTTACCTCAACGACAATTTCACAAGAAAAAAAATAAAAAATAGAGCACAGTGGTTTGATTTCAAGGATGAACTTTTATGTCACTTGGGCTCTTTTTAGAGGATCATTATTTCAATAAGAAATGGCAAATGGCATCTATAAAATGGCAAAAAACATAGAGAACAGTGGTTACACCCCGCGGACGAACTTTGATGTCTGGCGTTCTCTTTTTAGAGAACCACTATTTCACATAGGAAACTCTATGTGCCATTTTCAAAAATTACAACAATACCAACAAAATGTCAACTATCAAAAATCAACGACGACAAAATAACATATTTTTTTATGGAAGTAGCCTTTTAGCATGATTAGCCCCACAAAACACTTTGCTTGCATTTTAGAACAATTACAGTTTAAATGTTACTTCATTAAGTTACTGTTTATAATGTTACTATTTTTGGAAAAAAGTGTGTTTCATTGCACATATTTCAAAGTTCATATTAAGAGGAGGAGGAGCTTTTGTTGTACAATTTAAATTGAGAATTAAATGGAGAATATTAATCCAGGGAGTAATGGGGTCAAGAAGGAATTTTTTTTTTCCCTTTGATACAATTGGCTAAGTTTCAATGGGGTTTTTTACTGTTTGCCTTCCTCTGGATTCAATACATATTTAGTTTACTGGTTGTTAATCTACAGGTTGCATGTTACAAAACATTATGTCATGTTGACAATACTCATTAATACAATGTTGACCTGTTCTTACATTAAAATGTTACTACTCTTAAAAAAACATTATTTACCAGTTTGTCACCTACAAGTTGCATGTTAAAAAAATAAACATGCTTCATATAATAATTGTACTTCTTTATAGATAAGAAAAAGGTTAAAAGTGTCAACTACGCATATTACATGCAAAACAGAATTCAAAACATATACATTTAATTGCCATAATTTTTTGACGGGCAAGTCGCTAGTTGACTATATACTTTGCAGCCAAAGACGGAGGAGCCCTTTACAGTCAGCAAAAACAAGACCTGGAGCTGACAGCGGCTCAGATCATGAGCTTCTTATTGCAAAGTTGAAAATAAAACTGAAGAAAAGAGGGAAAACAATCAGACCAAGTAGATACAAAAAAATAATAATATCCCTTGTGAATATGCAGTGGAAGTAAAGAATGGATTTAAGGAACTAGACATGGAAGATAGAATGTTTGAAGAACTTTGGACCGAAGTTTGCAACATAATCCAGGAAACAGCAACAAAGAATATCCCTAAAAGAAAGAAAAGTAAGAAGTCAAACTGTCTGTCTGATGAGATCTTGAAAGTAGCCCAGGAAAGAAGGAAAGCAAAAGGGAGTGGAGATAAGAAAAGTTTTGTCCTACTGAATGTAGAATTCCAGAGTATAGCAAGAAGAGACAAGGACACATTCTACAATGAGTGATGTAAAGAGATTGAAGAAGATAAGAATGGGTAAATCAAGAGATCTCTTCAAGAAAATTGGGAACCTAAAAGGCACTTTTCATGCAAAAGTGGGTGTGATAAAAGACAAAAATGGTAGGGACTTAACAGAAGAAGATCAGAAAAAGAGGTGGCAGTAATACACTGAAGATCTATACAGGAAGGATCTTAACAGCAGTGAAGACCTCAATAATTTGTCCAATGAGCGGGAGCCAGACATCTTGGAGACTGAAGTGAGAAGGGGCCCTAGGATGTCTTGCTGATAATAAGGCTGTAGGAGGTGATGGAATCCCAATTGAACTATTCAAAATTCTACAGGATGATGCTGTGAAAGTGTTACTTGCCTTATGCCAACACATTTGGAAAACTCAACAATGGCCAATAGACTGGAAAAAGGCAGTCTACATCCCAATCCTAAAAAAAGGCAGTGCCAAAGAGTGCTCCAAATATCGAACATTTGCACTCATATCACATGCCAGCAATGTAATGCTTAAGATTCTACAAGCTTGATTCCAACATTATAAGGACCATGAACTACCAGATATGCAAGCCGGGTTCCGCAGAGGAAGAGGCACAAGAGATCAAATTGCCAATGTCCGCTGGATGATAGAGAAAGCAAGAGAGTTCCAAAAAAACATTTACTTCTGCTATTCTAAAGCCTTTGACTGTGTGGATCACAACAAAATGTGGCATGTGATGGGAGTACCAGATCATCTCATCCTCCTCCTTAAGAATCTGTAGAATCCAAGAAGCCACAGGGACAACAGAATGGTTCAAGATCGGAAAAGGAGTGCGACAACGTTGTATGTTGTCAACTTATTTATTCAACTTATACGCAGAGTACATCATGCGTAAGGCTGGACTGGATGAGTCCAAAACCGGAATCAATATTGCTGGAAGGAATATCAACAACCTCAGATACGCTGATGATACTACTTTGATGGCTGAAAGTGAGGAGGAACTAAAGGACTTATTGATGAGGGTAAAAGAAGAGAGTGCAAAAGTTGGTCCGCTGCTCAACATTAAAAAGACGAAGATCATGGCAAACGGCAATCTCACTTCCTGGCAAATAGACGGGGAAGAAGTGGAAGCAGTGACAGATTTTATGTTCCTCGGACCATAAAGAAATCTGAGTGCCTGTGGAATTGACGCCTTTGAATTGTGGTGTTGGAGAAGACTACTTGGAGTCCCTTGGACTGCAAAAAGATCCAATAAATCAGTACTTCAGGAAATCCAGACAAACTGTTCACTTGAAGATATGATCATAATCCTGAAGTTCAAATATTTTGGCCATATTATGAGACGGCAGGATTCCCTAGAAAAGAATCTGATGCTGGGAAAGATTGAAGGCACAAGAAGAAGGGGAAGACAGAGGCGGAGATGGATAGATGAGGTCCCTGAAGCAATGAACATGAACTTGATGGAGCTCAGAGGGGCAGTTACTGAGAGATGTACCTGGCGGGCTGTGGTCCATAGAGTCACAGAGAGTCGGAGGTGACCGAATGACTAAACAACAACAACGCAAAGTAGTAGCACTTTTTTGCATTTCTAAACGATAAAATATAGCATATAGTATATAATTGTATATATTTGTATATATTGACAGATGCATGGACAGAACACAGATAATAACATACTGTAAGCAAATTTACTATATTTACAGTTGTTGACATTTCGCCATGTCTGACTCGTTGAGACCTTATGGACAGCAGCACGCCAGGCACATCAAGATGTCTGATTGTGAAAATCCATTAAGTTTTATGGCAAAGATAATGGAGTGGGTTGTCAGTTTCTTCTCCAGTGGACCACAGTTTGTCTGACCTCTTAACTATGACCATCTTGGGTGACACTACATGGTATAGCTCACAGCTTCATTGAGATACACAAGTCTCTCCACCCCAACAGGTTTGTTACAGCCCAGGATCAAATATGAACAAGTAAAACCAATAACAAGCTATTAGAAAGAAAATATCCTTGAGTTCCATGGAAACTGATCAAGGTATCAGTGAGTGATAACATGTGTTGGATAACATGTATAACAGTATAATACAGAAGAATATACATTTTTTATATACTATTGCACTATATATAAATATTTTCACTAACATTGGCATAATTCCTAAATCTAGTGGAACCTCAATGCTTCTACAAAATTAATAATTTGGAAATCTTTTTTATTTGTAACTATATTTTTATGATTTTAATGATTTTATAATGTTATGAAGTGGGCCTCTGTATGCTCTCCTTTTTAGGTTTCTAGAAAGGCATATATATTAAGTGTAACATTTTCTTTAGTATAAGTGCACGTTTAAAAGGCTTAATAAGATATAGATTTTCTTACAAATTGGTATTAACCATTACATTTTAAGAAATGCATCAATCTTTTCAACATACTGAGATACTTATTTGACAATAAGGAGGTGTAAGAGAAGGAATCTACTCCCACTTTGAATTCTGCTGATCAGTTTATTGAGATGGAAGGAGAAGTATGGAAGAAGCTTCTATCTGGACAATGGAAATGTGCCAATTAAAACTGACAGTGCTTTGCAGGGTTGGTGGTGGCGTGAAAGGCGTACTTTGGAATGGCCCTCCACAATAAAGAATAATTGTGTACAAAAGGCAAAAAGAGTTGTAGGTTTTGTTTCCCAAAATGTTTTGCCTTGTATCAAGTTTAGTTATTCAAAAATAAATATATTTGGAAATAAAATGACTCAGTGCTCCTTTAAAATATTGTTCTTTATGTGATCCTGTACTTTCCAGTATATAGGATTTGATATAAAGAGAGCCTTATTTGACTTTATAAAGAATCTTCAGTCCTGCATATTTCTTCAGCTTATCAATCACCGAACCTGCAATAAGCCTAACAAATGAGTCCAGTTATCCCTCTTTCGTGAAACAATGAGTCCTTTTATCTATATGACTTGATTTTAGATAAATGCTTCATTATTTCCTTATCTTTTAATTTCCGACATTTCCGTGCATTTATCTTGTTTCCCTCGTTTATTTATTTACTTGGCTGCACCATCAAACAGTTTTTGAAGAAGAAAAACAAAAATGTGCAGAATGCAGGATATTTGTCATTCATATTACCCCAGACACAGGATGTATCTTTATAAACTTGTAACACATTAATGCAGTAATCAGTTGCAAACCCTAACAGGTGTCTTCCTACATAGTAACGATGCATAACATTTAATAAACTATCGCCCATGGTAGAAGTGCCTAATATTCAGATTTTATTGTTTTAACTGATGCACTTGGATTGATAAACAACAGGCACAAATATCCTCCATAGTATTCAAGTAGTCCACGTTACCTGGGAAAGAAAATGAGAACCACTGCCTTATGATGTATTATTAATGCTCAGTAACTTTAACGTTTTAAACCATAATCTTTAGAGTAGAGGCAAACCCTCTATATAAGGTTCCTTTATACTCATGTTGTACATTTCCTTTAGGAATCAAGTTTTATTTGATTAGTATTTATAATAATGTGTACAGACAATGATTCCCAAATTGTTTTCTTTTTAAAACACTTGAAAATTGCTGGACACTAAGTGGGTCACTTGAAAATTGCTATGGATCTGTTTGAACCACCTAATGATTTTTCTGTTGATTAACAAATGTTATGCATTGTGTCATATAGAGTAAAACTTACAAATGATATAGTGGAATATTTTGTATTTCTGTACTATTTGTTTATGTATTTTTTAAATGTAGTAATCGTTCATAATTATTATACTGCAGACCAACTGAATGAAGCTCAAGAACCACCAATGGTCTGCAGAACTACTATACTGTTTCCAGGGCTGTCTCAAACTAATGAGGTGACCTTGGCAAGCAAACTTAAATTAAAGACAGTAAAAAAAATAGAAAAAATAAAAATAGAGCCTATTCCGATGCTTGCATGGTTGTTACAGATGTAAAATGTTACCCCTTTAATGGAGCCTGTCATGAAATCGCACCTTGGGCTGTCACACATTTTGCCCACTGGGTAGAACTGACCCCTTACTGTATCCATATATATTTTTTTTGTATAGGAAAGAAGAACTTCAAAGGCACCGGAGTAGATTCACTAGTATGAGTCATCTTGGAGAACTTTTTTGACAGATTATATATTAGTGAATCGAACTGCATATGGTCTCGCAAACATTCCCTTCACTGAAATTAATAGTCCTTCCTGTACCTCTGCTATGCACTTCTCACAGAGCTACTTAAATGTTTTTTTGCTGCCCACCTATCAGTCAATAAAATATTTTTCAATTCATGACCCTAGCATGATCCATTAAGTGCTACCATTAGAATAACAGATGCACACCAGTTTGGGAGTACAAAGGGCCACAGCTTTATTTAGGATAACCAAATATTTAACAATACCAATAAAACACAGGAGGAGGAGCCTGGCCATGCTCAGTAACCACACAGGCTTAGGGCCCCCCAATGCTTTCACTAAGTACGTCCATGAGGTAGGGCAACACACTTTTTGGCCACTGGGCCGGGTCAATTCCCTCCCGCCAACACATAACATAGCCATAGAATTTGTTTAACTGCCAAGCACAATGGATTTCCTCCTTAAATGTATTTTCTTATCTCCTTTTATACATTGTTTTTCTTAACATAATAAATTATCTTCCTTTTTTTTATAGATAATATAACCATAATAAGATCAATGAAATAACAACCTGACCATAATACAATACATAAACAAACGTGCTGCGTGGGAGGGAAACGCTACAATGGCCACGGCCAGCCCAACAATGATGTGCACACTGGCTCCACTGGGTCAAGGGGTGCTGCATCCAACCCTGGAAGACTGGGACAGTCTCCGCCACCTACATGACCCTAGCATGCTCGATTAGGTGCTACCATTAGAATAACAGGTGGACACCAGGTTGGAAATACAACTTTACAGCTTTATTTAGGATAACCATATCTTTAACAATACCAATAAAACAGGAGGAGGAGCCGGGCCATGGTCAGTAACCTCACGCCCTGGGCACGTGCCCAGGGCCCCCCAATGCATTCACTAAGCACACCCATGAGGTAGGGCAACACCCTTTTTGTCCACTGGGCCAGGCCACTCCCCTCTCGCCACAGAGCAGGCGCTGAACATCTCACAAGGCTGTGATCCCCTGTTGCAAAGCTAGGGCCCGCTTTACTCCCTGAACTTTAGCATCATCAGCTCCAAACCTATCTTGGTAAGGTGTACACCATCTGGAAGGAAAAAATCGTCTGCGTCTTTTGTTTCAAAATCATGATACAGAGAAAACACAATTTTCGTATAAAGCTCGTCATTAGCTTATCAATCTTTTGACAAGCTCTGTCTAGTATCACAGGATCTATAGTGTTCCTCCACACTCACCTCTTTGTAATTTCTGACCAGATTATAAAGAGGCCGGGAAATTTGCCTTTCCAAGCTATGACATAATTTTTCATTTCCCTAACCATCCTTTTCAATGGGAAAACTGCTAGATCATTGCCCCCGGCATGAATGAGCATCAGGCTTGGACCTCCAAAGTGATGGGTGTAACTCTCCAACAGCCCACTCACCTGTGACCACCGTAAGCCACGGACGCTAAACCACAGTACTTGTAGGTTTGCTTCAGGAATGCCCAACTGCGAGTTGTTCCAAGTAAATGCAGCGGCGGTGGGGACAGTAAACATACGAGTGGACAACACTCCATAACTGATTCCTCCATCCTGAAAGATAGAGAAGGTTCCGTTAGGCTACTGTTAAAGGCCTTATAAAAGACCTAAATTCCCATCTCCCAATCCGCTTGACCACTTCCTCAGGTAGACCCAGTCGTGCTACCTTCAGTGGCTGCACCAATCCGAAACAAATGGGTCTGAAAGTTGGATTGATTAAAACCCAAACGTTGTAAAGATATATTTAGCTCCTTGACAAATTGAAAGCAGGAGAGGGCAAGGCTGTTAGCGTGTATTAACAATGGATGATTCATAGGGGCAACAATCTGTACCTACTCGTGTAATAAAATTACCTTCCCCTTCCCTCCTGATTGGTATTGGAGCTCCTGAGCCAAATAACCACTCTGTCACCTTGAAGAGAGAGGTATCCACCAACTGTACCCCCCTTAAGCCCTCATTTGTTGTGCCCGACGGCTCTGCTCTCCCCTTAATGGAAGGTAACCTCACCTATGGGAACCAGCTTTCTGTTACTGACTCCTGTGAGGCTGCAAATGCTAGGTTCGCATTGCAGTGCAGCACTATTCAAGGAGCCAGGGTCCGTAAGCCTGCCAAGGTCAGCAGCCACTGCAGACTGCACTTGGGCCACTGCTAAGGAAGAATCTACCCTTGCTGAATGCTGGGGTGTGCCCAAAAGTTCCTCTAGACATCTCACCCCATGACAATGGGCTCTGGAGCGGACCGGGGCTATGAGCCATTCTAACTCTGCAGTCTCCTGCAAATCCATAGTTGCCTCAAATTATATAAAGCTACACTCACTGCACAAAGTGAAGGGCGGGGGAAGACAAACAGATAAGAGAGAGAGGGAGACAGGGATGGACAGCAACAAACACAAATAATTTTGGCCAACACAGAATGGCACCCACACGCCCACTCCCCACAAACTGCAATGACTGGGCGCAGAGTGCGCAAAAGCAAGCCAAACATGCAGTGATCCGCCCCCACGCGACTGGCCCTCCAATGGCATGCACCTAGGCTACGCTGGGTCAAGGGAAGCTAAGTCTGACCTCGGAAGCCTGGGACAGCCTACTCGTCCTACATTTTATTAAAGCTGTCACAGCTTCTGCATTTGTCTTTATTATATGTCAAAAAAAATTGTAGGGCTTGTGGCTGGGCCATGTTATGCAAATGTCATTGTTGTCACTTGGCAAATAAACACACAGAACTTTAAAATCAAGGCACACAAAATGTCAATATTTACAACAAATATGGTTGTAAAAACATTTTGCTGAGATTTTCCTCTGTTGCTTAGATTTATATATTTTTAATTTCCTCTAATATAATGTTGTACCTGGGGAAATATGATACACAGGCACTTAACAAAAGGAACAGACTTTAAATTGTAATAGAGCAAAATATAATTTCCCGGCACTTATGTAATAAAAAAGTACATTTAATTTCAGTGACATTTTTTACTCTGATGGAGGTTTATTGCTTAGATCTGTGTATCTTTTTTTTAAAACCTTTCATATCTGGGACAGTCTTATACATACAGTGCCTTGCAAAAGTATTTACCCCCCTTGACTTTTTACCTATTTTGTATTACATATTACAGCCTTAAATTCAATGTTTTGTTAATCTGAATTTTATGTTATAGATCAGAACACAATAGGTTGGTTAAGTGAAATGAGAAAAATATATGCATAAAACTATTTTTTAGAAATAGAAAACCAAAAATTGGCATGTGCGTATGTATTCACCCCCTTTGTTATGAAGCCCATTAAAAGCTCAGGTGCAACCAATTACCCTCAGAAGTCACATAATTAGTGAAATGATGTCCACCTTTGTGCAATCAAAGTGCCACATGATTTGTCATTACATATACACACCTTTTTCAAAGGCCCCACAGGCTGCAAAACCTAAGCAAGAGGCACCACTAACCAAACACTGCCATGAAGACGAAGGAATTCTCCAAACAAATAAGGGACAATGTTGTTGAGAAGTACAAGTCAGGGTTCAGTTTAAAAAAAAATCCAAATCTTTGATGATCCCCAGGTAGCCCCATCAAATCTATCATAACCAAATGAAAAGAACATGGCACAAAAGCAAACCTGCCAGGAGACGTCCGCCCACCAAAACTCACGGCCCGGGCAAGGAGGGCATTAATCAGAGAGGCAGCACAGAGACCTAAGGCAACACTGGAGGAGCTGCAGAGTTCCACAGCAGAGACTGGAGTATCTGTACATAGGACGACAATAAGCCATGCGCTCCATAGAGTTAGGCTTTATGGCAGAATGGCCAGAAGAAAGCCATTACTTTCAGCAAAAAACAAAATGGCACATTTTGAGTTTGCGAAAAGGCATGTGGAGACTCACAAAATGTATGGAGGAAGGTGCTCTGGTCTGATGAGACAAAAATTGAACTTTTCGTCCATCAAAGAAAATGCTATGTCTGGCGCAAACCCAACACATCACATCAGCCAGAAAACAGCAGCCGGGACTGGAAAACTAGTCAGAGTTGAGGGAAATATGGATGGTGCTAAATAGAGGGATATTCTTGAGTAAAACCTGTACCACTCTGTGCGTGATTTGAGGCTAGGACGAGGTTCACCTTCCAGCAGGACAATGACCCCAAACACACTGCTAAAGTAACACTTGAGTGGTTTAAGGGGAAACATGTAAATGTGTTGGAATGGCCTAGTCAAAGCCCAGTACTCAATCCAATAGAAAAGCTGCGGTCAGACTTAAAGATTGCTGTTCACAAGCGCAAACCATCCAACTTGAAGGAGCTGGAGCAGTTTTGCAAGGAGGAATGGGCAACAATCCCAGTGGTAAGATGTTGCAAGCTTATAGAGACTTATCCAAAGAGACTTGGAGCTGTGATTGCCGTAAAAGGTGGGGTCTACAAAGTATTGACTTTAGGGGGGTGAATAGTTATGCACATTGACTTTTTCTGTTATTTTGTCCTATTTGATGGTTGCTTCACAATAAAAATAAAAAAAAACATCTTCAAATGTAGTGGGCATGTCCTGTAAATTAAATGATGCAAATCCTCAAACAATCCATGTAAATTCCAGGTTGTGAGGCAATAAAACACGAAAAATGCCAAGGGGGGTGAATACTTTCGCAAGGTACTGTATGTATAAGACTGCCCCAGATATGAAAGGTTTTAAAAAAACATATTTTATAAAACTGGAACTGGAGGGTGAATGCGTTTTAGGATGCAGTATGAGCTAATTAGGGTATGTGGTTTGTTTTTGCAATAGTACTAAGATGTCTGCTTCTGGAAAGAGTTTTCAGGAAGCAGTTAAAAAGAGGCTAAAAGCACTTGTTTCTTTGTTGAATATGAAAGAGGGCATTTGATAATGTATTAATGAGTGTTTTCTTTTTTAAATTAATCTTTCAAAGCAGGAAACAACTGATTAAAAATGTATCTGCTATGGGGGCTTGTCCCTGATAACCAATGAGCAATAATATAAATGTAAATTTACAGACAAACGTATGCTCTCTGAATTTCCCGTTAGTTTCAATGAAGTTTAAACAGGGTTTACTTAATAATTTTTCAAGCAAAAGACAACGTTGGTAGTGTTTAAAGCATGATCCTTTAAATGCATGAAAAAATTATTTTGTTATATTTTCCATTAGGTTCAGAAAGCTGGTATCAGACTCAATGTGTCAGGGAATTTCACATTTAGGAGCAGCAAAGGAAAAGCCCAACAGGCAGTAGTGTTAGATTATAATGAAAAAGTAAAAGGCACCAAGACCATGAGCCTCATTCAATTCGGAGTTGCTCAAAGCCACAAGTTATGGGCCGATAGCAAAATTCGGAAACCATGACATCGTATGTAGCATTTGCGAGCTTGAACAGATCAATTAACCAAGGCTGTAACTCCTGAGATAAACATTACATCAATGGAAAATGGAGTTTTGATTTCAAAGTCCTACAGGCTTCAAGTACGAGTTACGATCTGACCCACATTCCTGAAATATTGCAATATCAATAAAACCGTAAATATGATATTCTATTACATGCGAGTTCCATTATATGTATGAACACATTAATTGCCGGGATCGATATAACACGGAAATCAAACATGACATAAAGTAATTTTCTAACTTGAGAATGTTGTGCTATTAATTCTATTCTAAGACCTAACATGACTTTCACTTTTAAAAAGAGTAAGGTATTGCTTTTTTATTTGCTTTTAAAGTGCTAAGGACATGTCATTAAGCCCTTTGCGAGTCCTCCTTGGTACCCGTGACTTATTGTTCAACTTTTGCCATTTGCGGGCTTGATGAAGTGGTTAGCGAGGGGGAATCGGAGCAATTGAATAGCGATTTGCGATTTTAGAGTTCGCAACTCTTGCAGCCGTGATAGATCAAAGGCTTGGAGGGGCACTAACTTGCAATGTTAACCATTGCATCGAATTGGAGGCCAGAGCCTGTGACTCGATCATGCCCCGCAAAAAGACGCCAGTTGAATAGCAAAATAGCTTGCAGGCTACATTTACGAAGCCCTGATCTCCCGAAAACTCAATTGAATTTGTGGAGGGTTTTACATACGGTAGTTACATAGTAATTTAGGTTGAAAAAAGACTTTTAGTCCATCAAGTTTAACCTTTGAAGATCTCCTCCGTTCTGCAATATGCGGATTGGTTGTTAATTGATCCATAGAAAGGCAAACAAACAAAACAAAAAACAGTGAAACTTTGCCAATTGTTTCAAAAGGTAAAAAAAAATCATAACCATTCGGGGCTACCATGTTGAGCTTTCTCGGATCATGTCATCCTTTGAGGTAGGGGGGCAACAAGATGTTAATGTCCACATTAGAATTCTTTTCTACCCAGTACTACCATCAGACAATGCAACAGCTTGTCTCTAGTTGAGGGAGTGGCCTTAGTTTAGTTAAGCTCCTAGAATGCAGTGCTGCCAGATCATGGTGTGAAGGCAAAAAGCACACATGGGAGCAAACAGGAAGAAAGGGGAGGTTCTATAAGCTACCTGAAAGTAAGTGAGGTGTAAATATCAAGTGAAATTACACTGAGGAGGATTAAATGTAAAAAAAAATGTTTGAAGTGACCCTTTAAGTAACGCATTCTTAGGGTTGCATGTAATCACTCTACTGCCAAATGTTCATGATCACCATAGACTGTGAGTATGAGGGAGTGGTATAAGAGAGAGAGTGAGAGGAGATAGCAGAGATTGGAAGTACTGAGTAGTAAATGAGGGTGAAGGCTGAGTTAAAAGCATAAACATAGAAGAGATAAATTAGGGGTATTAGAGACTGAAAATGGGGGTGAACGAGGACAGAGAAAGAAATACTGCACCAATGGAAAAGAGAATAAAGGGGGTACTAAAATGGCAGAAGGAATATAGGGGTGTTGGAGAGAAATACAGGGAATGACAGAGAGTGAACAGACTGGGTACAAAAGGATCAGCAGAAACCCCTTTTTGCTGCTGTCCGTTGATTTCCTGCCATCCTAGGTCATTGCATTGTCAGACTTTTGGGAAATCTGACTGACAGATAACACAACTCTTAATCCACAGATACGTTGTTCTGTTCATTTGACACCTAATTGTTGCTGAAGAGTTACAGAAGGAAATATGAGTAATAGTTCCCTTCAGTGACACACTTCATCTTTTTCATTTGTCATATCATGTCAGCTCATGCTCTTCATCCTCTTAGCACTGGGTTTGTAAACAGAAATAGCTGTCAATATGATATCCAACATATATCTACAAACTAATGTAATCCACTGTGCATGGCAGTGACTAATAAAGTCAGAGGAGAATTGCATGTCAGATTGAAAGACAATTTCAGAGCTCTGCTTTATTTTCCAGAGTCCCATGCTGATATTGAAAGTGAAGAGATAAATACATTTCACTGTGTAGATATCAACAGGTAGCAGAATAGGAAAACTAAATAAAGAAAATGTAAATATATAGTGTCAGAAGCCATTGACTAAATTATTGCAATGTGTTCTTGTTTGTTAGTAGGCCTTATACAGTAGGTTTATGACTGCAGATATGAACCAACCGATCCAACTAGACTGCCTGGTATGCCATTTACATACATGCACAGCATTAAAGGACTGCTGAAGTCTAATGCTTACAGTATGCTCTGTAAAACCTGATAATTGGCAATATATTTGACAAAATTATAAATAAAGCCATTATGTTGAAGTTGAGCTTTACAGAGAGTGGGCCATTAGGATGTCTGTTGACATGAGGTTTAATTAAGCCAAATTCTTATGAAAATCGATGGGCATTTTCTCATCTGCAGTCAAATCTATGTTTCTGCAAAAAATAAAGGATTTAATGTACGAGTAACTAAAGAAACTAGAGGAAGTATTATAGGAAAATTGATTTTTCATGTAGACTCTAGTTGCAGCATTCACTAGCAGATACCTTTAAGAATGGGTTCGTTTTTTAGCGCATTAATTATATCTGTTATGATAAATAATATAGAAAAAGATTTTGAACTGTGGGAAAAAAAACTTCTCAATATTTGGGGTCACAGAGTAGTTTGTTTCCTCTATATCAGACAGTTTTTTTTTTTTTTTTCTTCTCGGTCATTATAAGATAAACATTAATCAGAGATTACCTAAAATGATTGAACTTAAGTGGTAGAAGTGCTGCAGGTACTGCAGGTTTAAAGCATGCTACAAGGTAGTTGATACTTTGTGGAAGGTGTGCTTGTGAGAGGGGCATTTAGATATCTGGAGAGCTGTGGTTGCATCTATTGACATCACTTTCTGTTTCTGGACCAATGGTGTGGTATCAATTTCAATTGTATCCAATCACCTAAGAAAGACTCTCTGTTCCCTCCTTTCAACTCTGTGGAAGAGATGTAATATACTTAAATTAATTCCTATGTTCATACAGAGTTTTCCATGCAATGACTTATTAACAATCCTATCAGATAAAATTAACACCAAATTCACAAATCCAAATTAATTAAACATCTGCCAGACAACGTAAATGCCTCCCACCCAAACAATAAGACTTGTGACGGGAGGCTGGTGGAGACAAATTCAGCACATAAGGAAGATAACATTACTTTTAAAACCATTTTAATTACAGATGTTTTTATTGTTGACTGTAAACACACATTTATTGAACTTACAAGTGTTGAACTAGATCACTTGACCAGGTGCTTAAACTTGCACTGTAAAACATATTTCTTATATATATATATATATATATATATATATATATATATATATATATATATATATATCATAAATAAAGAAAATAAATGAATGATTTCCCCTTTAAATATACTTTTAAAAGAGCAGCTGAAACTCTTTGTGACTCACAGAAACCATGTTCATGCTGTGACAACCAGATTTCATAAATAGGCTTGATTGTCCACCTATAGGTACAGTAAATATAGATATTTCATTATTGAGATATTTTATCGATCAGACCAAAATACATTTTGGTCTCTTTTTTCTACTTCTTTTGCTTTCTATGAAACTAAATTTGACTGCTGGAAGCAAAATTACAATTTGGTTCTTTACAATATTTTACAAAATTGAGCAAAAATGCACATTTGAAACCAATATTTTTTATGTTACTTTTTTATCTTTACTCACTTACATTTTTAGGTGATTTTGAATTATTATATGGTCAGTTTACTTAAAAGACCACTACAGTGAAAAACAAATGTTTGAAAACTTTAAGTCTGACTCAGAGCATAATTATGTAAGAAAAAGTTATAGATCAACAGCCTTATTAAAATGAATGAATTCTGCAAATTCTAAAGGGCTCTATAGCATATTTTTTTACAGAAGTTTTTAGTTCATGAACACCTTGCTTTTGGATAGAAGTTCACTGACTAAAAACTTATGCTGCAAGTTCTTAAATTAGAAAAAAAAAATTTTTTCATGCCTCTGCGGGACCCTGGAGAGACCAGTGATGAATTGGTGGACGTTGTGTGTGCTGCAGTAAAAACAGCTATACCCTATTTAAAGCTGTAGAAAGGTTCCAGGCAATAGGAGTGCTAAGCGAAACTAGAGTAAACTGGTTTTTTTTTTTACATAGGGTAGATGGGACAGGGGAACTCATGGAAAAAATTCACAAAAGCAATTGAAATTTCATAATTTTTGGCTTTATATAAACTTTTAAGAAACAGCAAACATACCAACAACACAAACTAAACCTTTTTTTTAAATAAAATTTAAAGAAACCACAAACATTAACTGAAAAGTCCAGTCCACTTCACATGTGGAAGCTTCAGGCTCATCCTGCATTCTGGGTTTTTTATACGCAAACTTGTCAAAGGACATCTGTTTTTGCTTTTTACTGCCATGTTGGCAGATGTTGGTACCAAGACACTGCCCCAAGAACTCATTGTCTCACATTGGCCACAAATTCATCCAGAATGTCATGGATGGACCTCAAGCGTTTGATGAGGAACTCGGTGGAAAGTTGTTTGGGTTCATCTGTATCTGTGTCTCTGCTTTCCCGGGCTTCCTGAATACCCTATTATGCCAGTTGTTGGATCTCCTCTTTTGTAAGGCTCTCGCCTTAAGCTTGCAGCAGCACCTCAATGTCCTGGGCATTGGCATCTCCCAGCCCAGCCGTATTGACAAGGTCTACAATCTCTGCAATGATGGGCTCTTCAGGTTCCACATCCACACACAGCTCTGGACATATCTTCCTCCATACTCCTTTCAGACATTGCTGTGTCACTTCCTTTCAGGACAAATCACTGTTAGTTATAGCCTGCATGGTATACTTTTTCCCAAAATTCATCACGGATTCTTTGTCCTTGCTGTCTGTTTGGTCAATGAGCTGGCGGAATGTGAGGCAAGGATAAAATGCTGTGAAGGTCGCAATGAACCCCTGATCCATTTAATGGATTAATGAAGTAGTGTTGGGTGGCAGGAAAATTACTTCTACTGTGATGCAAGCAATCAACCTCAGACAAGTTGGTAGGGTGGCTTGGAGCTTTTTCAATCAACAGGAGTGCTTAGGCCTCAACTCGTTTACACCTGCAGTAGTGTTGCACGAATGGACAGAAATGTTTGGTGAATAATTTTTGAGGATGTCCATGGTGATCCAAGCTTTATGGTTGAATTGCCAAATGACCAGCAAAGTGGTTTTTGGAATCCCTTTCATGGCTCTAGGTGTTTTAGAATGGTACACTAGCAATGGTTTGATATTGAAATCGCCATTGGTATTCCCACCCATAAGAAGGGTGGAAAGAAGATGTTTTTGAATCCTGGTACACGCTTCTGCTTGCACAATATAAAAGTGTGCCTTGGCATTTGCTTCCAGAACTGTTTTGTCAACATTGAATAACAGTTTTGGAGGATAATCTCCTCTTTCTATGATCTCTATTAAAGTGTCTGGAAAGGCCACAGCAGCTTCAGTGTCTGCTCTCACTACTTTTCCCATAATTGTGATGTTATACAGGTTGTTTGTTTTCTTGAAGTGGTCATACCAACCTCTGTTTGCTGAAAAGCTTTCGTTCATATCTGGTGTTTGGCTTTGAATATGACTGTATATGATTCTGGCCTTCTTGATTAGGATGACCTGGCTGAGTGGATTATTGTGCTCTGTTTCGTCATTGATCCGGATGCAAAGCTTTTCTCCATTTCCTCCAGGGTGTAGCATCTGGATTGGGTAATCTTCTTGGCAGAAGATGTAGTACTGGAGTTTGCCGAAGACTTGATTGTCTCCTACATTTTAAGGATGGTGCAGATTGTGGAGGTTGACAACTTTAAATACGCTCCAATGTCCACTTTGCGTTCTCCTTTTTCCAAGCGGTCCAGCACCTGCATCTTAACATCCAGAGAAATGCACTGGCGCTTCAAATTGTGCTGATCTTCGTTGCGCTCTATCATGTTCTATAAAACAGGACATCAACTATACAATTACTGTAGATATAATTGGACAATTATCAACCAAATTAAAAAAAACAAGGAAACATGAATAACTAGTAAATTGCCTGTCAATGCTGTTTGCCACACAATCTGAGCATCTTCGGCACTCATCTGCATTTCCCCCCTCCTCTCCCTCCCTTGTGTCTCATCCCCCCTCTCCCTCCCTTGTGTCTCATCCCCCCTCCCTGGTGTCTCATTTCCTTCCTCCTCCACCTCCCTTGTATCTCCTTTTCCCCCTACTCTGCCTTCATTTGTGCCTCCTTTCCTCCTCCTCCCTTGTGTCTCCTTTCCCCCTCCTCTGCCTTCCTTGTGGCTCCTTTCCCGCTCCTCTCCTTTCCTTGTGTCTCCTTTCCCTCCACCTCTCCCTCCCTTTTGTCTTCTTTTTCCTCACCTCTCCCTCCCTTGTGTCTCCTTTTCCCCCTCCTCTCCCTCCCTTGTGTCTCCTTTTCCCTCTCCTCTCTCTCCCTTGTGTCTCATTTTCCCCTCCTCTCCCTCCCTTGTATCTCCTTTCCACCCCTCTCCCTCCCTTGTGTCTCATCCTCCTCCTCCCTTTCCCCCCTTATCCTTCCTCCTTCCCCCCTCTCCAAAAACCTCCCTATCCCCTTTCCCCTCTCTCCTATCTTCTTACCTTGATCCACTGAGCTCCTCCTGTGCTGCAGGTGCGTCTTCTACCTGTGTCCGGAACCGGCATATGGTAATGAGGTGACAAGCATGTGACATCATATAATTAGCATATGCCGGTACGGTAACAGCAAGAAGACGCGTTGCAGCAGCAGGAGTTCAGCGGATAAAGGTAAGAAGAGAGGAGAGAGGGAAAAGGGGAGGTTTTTGGAGAGGGGGTTAGGAGGGAGGAGGAGGAAGATTGCGGCCCAATGGGGTTAGTAGGAAGGGGGATGAGAGAGGCCTAAATCCCGCGGGCCTTGCGCTTGTGATCCATAATGGCAGCAGAGGAGGAGATGAGAAAGGCCTATGTTCTGCTTTGCGAGGCTCATAGTTACGGCCCTATGGGCCCCAAATGGCTTGCTTCATGAGGCTTGCAAAGCATGACCAACACCGTAAGCGTTACAAACAGTCACGCAGATCCACAACTATTATAGTGATATTCTGTACCTCCTCTCTGAATGGTTGTTTTCGGAATTGGTCTCAACTCTGCAGCTTTCTGCTCGTCCAGGTTGGAACTTTTCTTCACTTCTTTGCTCTTGTTTGCTGGTATGTCTCTTTAAAAGCTGTGGTGCAGTTCAGAGTGTTAAACAGGGTCCCATGAGGAAAAAACAGTGTTATTGCAGAGTTATTGGAGATCAGTGACCAAAAAGCAGTGCGATAGCAGGTTTTAGTGCTAAGCTGGGAATCATAATATAAATATAATTCTGCCACTATACAAATCTCCAGTACGCCCTCATTTGGAAAAAGGAGTACAATTTTGGGCACCACTTCATAAAAAGGACATTTTAGAGCTGGAAAAGGTAGAGAGGAGGGCAACAAAACTAATGAGGGGAATGTAGGGGCTAAGTTATGAAGAAAGACTAACTAAATTAAACTTATTTTCTCTAGAAAAAAGGCGTCTAAGAGGAGATATGATTTCCTTATATAAATACATCCAGGGTCAGTATAAAGATTTGTCAAGGGAGCTTTTTGTGCCAAGAGATTTTCAACTGATAAGAGGACATCCCTTGAGGTTAGAAGTAAAAAGATTCCACCTTAAAGAAAGAAAAGGGTTCTTCACAGAAAGGGTGGGTAATCTGTGGAATTCTCTACCAGAGGAGGTGGTGACATCGGATTCAATAGATAACTTTAAAAGGGGAATGGATTTATTTCTAATTAAAAAGGAAATTCAGGGCTATCATGGATAATTAGAGAGGCAGTATTGATCCAGGGAGAAGTCCAGTCGCTGGTGTCTGGGATCAGGAGGGAATTTTTTTTTTTTTATACAACTAATTAATTAATAGTTAATCCGCATATTGCAGATCAGAGGAGATCTTAAAAAGTTGAACTTGATGGACTGACAAGTGTCTCCTTTCTTGAACTGCAGTGGTCCTTTAATAGGTACATTTCTGTATTACACGTGTAACCTACATTGCAAATTCTGGCCATGACTTTTTGAATCACACTCACAATTATATATTTATTCATATCTTCCGTATATGAAGAAAAAACAATGTCAATTTTAAAATTTACATTTCAAATTAGCATTATTGTTACCAAGAAACATGCTTCTCTCCAGCCCTGTTAGTTGCCCAGGGGGTGAAAGAAGATCTATTCAAGAAAGTTGTCAGACATTTTTCTGACTTTTTTACTTACAATAGCTGCAAGTACAACAGATAATGACCGCTCTCAGGACAGTTCCCCTGGTCAGTTAATCTCCCTCAGACTGGACAACTGATATGGAGTGGAGAACAGTATATCTGAGGACTAAAATACTACAACGGACATCTTAGTTTAAAAATCTACATTGAATTTATTTTCTTTATATACTGATTTTCTCTAAATAAACAAATGAATCCCTTTTACGTGCTGAGCTTCTGATTATGAGACCATGTTTATGAGGCCATGGGCTGGATGCAAGTCAATGGCGGAGCTCTTAACTTTGCAAGGAGGAATTTGAATATAGGGATTGGACCGTTTATGCTAATTATGAAAAAGGAATAGAATTTATCTGTGAATGAAATAAACATGATAGACCCAACAGCCAGTGCATCAAATGTAATTTAAAATGCCTAAATTATATTTTTAAATAAAAAATTTAATACACATTTATGTCCTAGCCACAACTAAAACATCATGACATTTTCAAAACTGACAGGTCCACTGTAATGGAAGTCACATATAATAGGTTTCATATTCACACCTTGACAAATTCCTTTCTCTTTCTCCTATTCTTATGTTACAGAACTTTATTCATATTACACCTGCCTCTAGCCTCAAAGTATTCTTAATTTAAATTGTAAGTAAAATAAATAACTTACTGGCAATAACTATTTACATGGGGAATCTCAAAGACCAACCCTCTTGGTGCTTGTTAAATCTGAACTTGGTCACAAGCCCAAGAGGCGTTGAACTAATAGTCTATTTGTCGTGTGAGAATAGAGATTCCTATAGACAAATGTCATGCATAAAATATGCTAAGCAGCCACATATTTCTCAATAGACTCACAACAATGGTTTCTCTGATAAAACCGTCTGATAATGTTCTGCCATATCTTAGGAAGCAGTCTGAATAAATATTGTGATGAAAACATATCACTCTAGTTTTATTTGAGTGTTATTACTATAGACAGACATTAAATTTAAATTAGTGCAATAAAACAGGGCATTAAACATAACCAAAAAGAATTTCATGCATCTTGTTGACATTGTACATGCATCACTGTAATTATAAACAACAAATCTTTTCTTAGCTGGAAACGCAGGCTTGTTAAAATCTGATTGTGCAGGTCACAGAAAAGCACTAAAGCAGCAAGGTGCAATTACATTGCAAGTAATATAAAAACACTTGACTTTTTATTAAAGGAAACTCTTATGGGTATTTGTATCAATCTCACAGAGCTGCCATGTTGGCATTTAATTGATGTGAAAACAATCAAATTGAAGCTGCATTTATAAACATTATGGCTGCTGTATTTTTACTATTTTCACAACTGTTTGAACTAAATTCTGTTCTTTGAGTTTCTTCAAATGATTTCAAAGCTCTGTTAAATATTGAATCTGAGCATTTGTAGTAACTGGAAATGAATTAATATTTCATAGTTGTGCAGAATTTGCAATTTGTATGACAGTTAATTAAAAGAACCTTGGTTTCTTTACGGAACAAAAATCTAAGCAAATCTAAATCAGTATTGTCCAGTGTTAGTTTATGTGGGTCTGGATCAGTGGTGGCTGGTGAACTTTTAAGGTGGTGGGGACTCAAGATCCTCTCCCCAAACCACCATCTCCTCCTAATACTTAAGACTCCTTCCTAAGGTAGACCCTGTTACACCTATGAGCCCCAGATACCCCTCATAAAGGGTAAGAGGCCAGCTCAAAAACTGAATAAAGAAAAAATCTGTAAAATAAAAAATCTGGACCTGAAGCCCGTAACTCGTTCACAGACAACCGAATGGCTGCGAGTGAGTTGCGGGCTCCTGTTGGTCTTCGCTTGGAATTCTATTCAATTGCTAAAGGGCACGAGTTACGGGCCCCAAGCCAAAACTGTAAACCATGCACAGGATCGGAGCAGTTCTGGGCAGGATCCTGATCAGTTCACCCATTTCGATTTGGCCAATAGAAAATGAGACTGTCATACTTAAGGCTGTAAAACATGGAGGTTACATGTCAATCAATTAGGTTCAGGGGTCCGATATCGCTTAATTGAATATAGCCCCATGTGTTTAATGGTGAAGCAGTCCATATTTTGGGAGGGCAGCTGCCCGTTTCCCAAAATGCATCAGCCGCCCCTGGCTCTGGATCCAGGCTACTTTTATTCTAAATATCTTGTTTGAGTTCAGGTGGATCAATCAGTGGTTGAATCATTTTGAATTATTTACCAATGCTGACACAAGGATATCATGAATATGTGTCATGGGTTGATAACAATGAGTCTTATATCAAACAAACATATTTCAAAGAGAGAAAAATAACTTATTAGCGCATAAATCAATAAGTTGTTTTATCAAAAATAAATTATTAATAATACATAACTCTCCTATAATGGAAATGCTGCATGTTTCCTAAACCAGATCCAAAGTTAAGCCTACACAAACAGTTGATAAACAAAAACACAAACTATAAAGTGTTTTTTTTCTCAAACAAATATATACAACACTTATTTGTAATAAACTCACAAAGATCAAGGTATCACCACATGCAAATACTCTAAGTGTCAGTAACAGAGCCCCAGGTGCCAAACAAATGTATGCTCCCTTTGCACATTTGCCCAGTTCTTCTTCACTCAAGAGCCTTCCAGTGGATGGAGGACTTGCAAGAATAGGGTTTGCATTCCAGAAAATGGACGTGTTAAGTTTCTGTACTTGTATGTCTTTATAATTCATATACTTTATAAACTTAATTATATCAGGTCCAGATACTTCTTAGTGAGGTTACCTTAATAAGTCTTTGTTTATGCTAGCTGTCAAGACACCTCATCTGAAGTGAAAAAGAGATAACGATTGAAGGATACAACTGACTTTTTTTAATTCAAAAGCAATACTGATGAGATGTTACAAATTATACATTTGATTATTTTGTATGCATTATGTTTGTTATGTACATTGTGTATTATACTCTGTATCCAAGTCGTCTTGCTAACATATGCTGTGATGATGTACAGATGATCAGCCACATGTATCATCCAGTTACCCCTAAGAAAGTGTGTGCTCTCATATGAAAAGCCTGTGTGGCTGAATGTATCATACTCACATACTTTACTTTATTGAACAGTCTGTATTTGCATGTACATGCGTATCAGAGAGAATTACTATGAAATGTCCATTTGCAGCTTATGCATGGCGTTTAGTGAAGTATGGAGATGTGGGTCATGTGAGAGAGATTTCTAGGTCATTTTGCTTCTACTCTAAGGCCTGTTGCTTCTACGCTTTATATTTTGATTTTATTTGTTTTATTTTATTATATTGCATATGTTTCATTTGAATATTATTTTTTACTTTCCTTTGTAGTTATCTTTGAATTTTATTTTTAAAGAGAAACAGCACTGGATGGTGAAGCATTTGGACTGGATATATCTTCTACTTTTAAACTAAAAATCTATTGTAACTTCCATTTGTAAAATTCCCCACTATTTTTTTTCCATCTTTTTTTTTTCTAACCTCCAATTTTAATTAAAAAAGTTCTATTATTAGTTGAGAAACTTTCTTTGAATGTAAAAATCTCTTTATTTTGATGTTTCATGTAAAACAAAGATTAAACAAATACACAATAAGAGGAAATGTTTTCTATTATGTTATTAAGAGTGGTTGCCAATGCAAATTATTAGATTAAAACATTTATTTTTTTATGTTTTAATCTCGGGACACATACAGGGCATCGCTGCATGGGGGAAGCTTTGCTTTGTTGTTTGTCTATCCAAACTAATTAGTACAATTCCAATAAGGAAGTTCTGATTTACAGTACTTATATGTTTTCATTCATCCCCCTTGTATTGTTATCAAATCATTGCAATGAAGGTTACTGAGAGGGATTAAAAACTCTGCCGTAAAACTAGGCTTGCATGAAAGCTGCCGTGTTAATCTTGTGAAGCTAATTTTAAAGAAACAACGTCTACTTCCATTGTTAATTGACATCATAAATGACTGTGTTGAAGTATCAAATAATTACTTTATAACAGATGCTAAAATCCAAAATTATTATGCAGAGTAGCTGTAAAATGCTTGCAGGGAACAAAGCCTAACAAAGAAATAACCCAAACAATGGAATATTAAAGCTGTAAAATTGTTAGTTGGCTCATATATATAATAGGAGCTTCCTAGCCATGAAAAACAAAGCAAGCAACAACGGCACCTATATATAAAGGAAAAAGTAGAATAATTATGTTGTGATATATCTGCACGATATGTATAAAAGGAACATTTTACTTCAGTGTTTCAATTTTTGTATATGGTAGTAGTTGCTTTGTACAAGACATTGATCAGTTTTATACATATACCCCAGTATACCACAGTGTTTATTCTTGTTTATTCATAAAGAGCTAACATATTACATATTGCTAAGTAGAGGAGTAAAAGTGAATACATAAAAAAATGAGGGCCTTGTGAGAATTTGCATACAAAATAGGTGTAGCAGGTGTTTGAGACCAAGGTAGGGATTTGTTAGATGGTGGTCTGGTGATACTACTGTAGATCTGGAAAGCAGACTTGAATAGAATGAGTTGAAAATCCTATAATCATGAGAGATTACATTCTAAGAGGGTATCTTATCTCCAAGGCCACCATCAGAAATCGTGGTGCACAGTACAACTATAATAGGCAAGTCCTCCAACGCAACTCACACCAATTTCTTTCATCTACCATAGAGAGCTTTTATGTTAAATGCATATATAGTAGTGGAATATGTTTGTTTCCCTCTTTAATTATTCTCAATATCTGTAGATTCAACTTCTGTGTGGATATTCACCATGGTTGTCTATGTATCTTCTATAATTCTGTTTTTCGGGTATGCCTAAAAACTCTTCTAAAACCATTATTGCCTATAGTATTTAAATAAAACTGACCATAAACGCAATATTTCACATGATTTAATATTTTTACCTATGATTTTAATGATTCCATCACATTATGGTTGTTATTAGAATACCAATAAGATTTACCTTGCATTTGGAGTGAGAGAGTATGATTTGTAAGGTTAAGTGAGCCAAATGTGGCAATGGTCTACCTAGCTCCATTAGTGACAGTGCCTGACTTTCCCTCTTCTACAGAAGGCATTATAGAAGTCATGGTCGCGGTTAACAATTAAACCATACTACTTAACAATAACTCCAGACTTCCTCCTGAAGTTATCTAGAAGAGGTAACTTCAGTTTTGAACAAGATATTTAGAGACCAAGAAATTAGGGGACCCTGAAAGATAAGTAAATTGGACTAGAACATGGAGTAAAATGACTAGAAAAGTCACAATGGGGACAAAGAGAATGGGTCATGTGGTCTGAAGGTAAGAGTAGTGTGTAACTCTCTTGAAATATTGGAGAACAATTCAGCTGTACAGGGGGTCAGGTGTGAAATGGTTGCCTTCTAATGGCATTGCTTTTAACTTTCTATGTAGGTGACAAGGTTCTGGATTGTTGCATGTAAGAAGCCATTAAATGTTTCAGAGTGTTGCATTATGGTCATATACCTACTATTTTTATGAAGATGCAAATGAAGGAATAAAGGAATTTAACTATTTTGACATTCCCATGTTCCTATGAGACTCACTGTTTGTTGCTGAGACTGGAATTATTCTATATTTATAGGAGGAGTACAATGGAAAGTAAAATATAATGTTAGGAAGTAATGGCAACTGTAGCAAAGAGAAGAAAAGAAGGTTGTGTGGGGAACTCACAGTGTGTGTATAGAATTAAAGGCATATCTAAGTTTCCTGGATCATGAGTGCTTCTGATAGAGGAGAATCAGTAGTGTATGAAAACTTTTTTTGCATGAAAATACCAAAATGAACATTTAAAAATGTACCTTGAAGTTAGCAAAATGTCTTGTAATGTCAGACAGTTGAACATTAAACACCCCCTTCAAACACAGGCTGAATCAACTTATAATTCAGAATTTGTTTTGGCCAATCAGGAGGAAGCACAGGCAGCTGAAACATTTGTATCCATCTCTAGAATTCCTGTTTGTGCTGTAAAGCAACCTGGGATATGTAGTATGGCACCATGTTAGAAGGTACAATGTATTTTCATATAAGAGTTTCTCTGTGCAGCACATTCACACTTGATTACAATTCCTGCAGGTTGTTCATTCCCACAACTACTGCTGCTGTTGTTTGTTTCCTTCCTCTCTTTGTTTGGCAAAGCTAAGCAGCAGCTGAGCCTACTTATGTCATTATCACCCCTGCAGGTTGTCCACTCACTGCATCAACTACTGCTGCTGCTGTTTACCTCCTGAGTTTACCCATTATTCTTACTATTTTTTTGTCAGTGGTATGGAATTATCCTTTTGGGAAGTTTAAAGAGTAACTTGTTAGGCCCTCATTCAATTGCAATTTGGCCAATTGAATAGGGCTCTGAATAAGCACATAACATATTTTTTTTAAATACGTTTTTACTTAGTAAGCATCTATCCAAATGCAAGGTTTTCACAGACTAAAAACTTCTTTAAAAAAAATGCTATGTGTTTATTTAGAGCCCTATTCAATTGGCCAAATCGCAATTGAATGAGGGCCACAGTAAGTAGGGTGAGGTCTGAACTAAAACAGTGATTCTCAACTTTTATGGGACCAGAGACCAACTGCAGCTTCTGTGGACCCCCTTTGAAAATCAAATCACTAATAATAAGCCAGTTTTTCTATTATCTATTTGCTCTTTTATCCATGGCATATTTAATGAGTTAAGCTCTCCTCATTATCAGTCTTTCCCACTCAATTTATGCCTTTTTCTCAACCCACCCCTTATTTGCCTTTCTTTCTGGGAGCAGCAGATAAGGAGCCCTATTAAATTCACCAAATCGCAATTCCAGAAGCCGTAAAGTAGCCCGCAAAACTTACGGCTATTAAATTGGCCTATTTTAGCTACCCACAAATGATCTGCGGGTTTCAGGCAGAAAAACACTATGAGCTACCAAAATCGTAACTCTGACCCAGCTAAGACTTCAATCTTTCAATCCCGTAAATGTTACAATCGCAAATCGCTATTAAATTGCTACAATTCCTCAAGCCCACAACTGTTTTCACCGCGTAAATAGCAAATGTAGCCCAAAATCCTACAGGTAAACCCTGTCCACTGTAAGAGTAAATATAAACACACTACTGTGCTTTAAATTATAGGGAAAGTGATGAAAGGTATAACAATTAATAGCACAACATTCTCAAGCTCGCAAATCTGCAATAAAAAATAATATTTTTATGTTTAATTTCCGTGTTATATCAATCTCGGCATCAATGTGTTAATACATATAATAGAACTTGCATGGACTAGAATATTATATTTATACATTCTTTTCATATTGCATTATTTCTGGAATGAGGGGATGATGGCAACTTGGACTTTAAAACCATAAGAGATTGAAACGTAACCTCCATGTTTTAGTGACGTAATGAGATGGTCTCTTTTACTATTGGCTCCATTTATCCAATAACTACGGGTCTGAATAATTTGCTACGAGCCGAAGCATGGTTTACTGATTTGGATTCTGTCCATTTCTTTGCAGGCTTTTCTAATTTAACTAGCGTATTGCCCGTCAAAAAATGACGGCAATGAGATGTGTATGTTTGGAAAGTTGTATAGTTATTAATATACATATGGAGCACTTTGCTCCATAAAAAAAGGGGTCCGTATTAACGGCTCGCCTCGCTACGCGAGGCTCGCCTGCAATGAGCGCTTGCGGCGCTCATTGCCAAAGTGCTCCGTATTAACGGGGCAAAAAATGTTTGGAAAGTTGTATAGTTATTAATATACATATGGAATTGTAAGGTAGCTAATGGTGTTTTGTGTGTACTACTGAAATATATAAGTTAAAATAATAAATAATTAATGAATGACTATACTTTACCAATTTGTATGCATTGTGTTTAAGAGCTGGCAATCTGTAGTGATGTTGCAGCAGCATTGGTGGTGTGGAGGTGCTGTGTAAGCGTTTAGAACGTGTGCAGTGTAATAGTGTGCGTGCGCAAGCTGAAACCGTTAGCGTAGTACTTTAGTTCCGCATTATCGTAAAATGGCGGGTAATGTGTGTTATGCGTCTTAGCGGATAATCCGTACGTGATTTAATGGGCAGTAATGTGTAGTATGCGTCTTATCGGATTATCCGTACGTGTTTTCCGTGGTTATAGTGCTGTAGCCTCGTTTTCGTTTTTTTCGGCCGCCATTTTTTCTCTCGCTTCGAGACTTTTTTAGTGTCTAAACTGTTTTATTTTTAATAAAATGAAGGTGTAACTTGTTTTTTTGAGGTCGTGGATGCTCCCTCTTGCTGTCGGTAAGCTTTTTATGTATGTGTTGTGTGTATTTATTGTGATTGTATTTTTTTTTCCTGTTCGCGAGTTGCGGCCGTATTTTTGTTCTGCGTATTAACGCTGATTGGCAAAGTGCTCCGTATTAACGGCTCGCCTCGCTACGCGAGGCTCGCCTGTGGCGCTCATTGCCAAAGTGCTATGGTTTAACAGTGTAACCGATTGTATTTTTTTTTCCTGTTCGCGAGTTGCGGCCGTATTTTTGTTCTGCGTATTAACGCTGATTGGCAAAGTGCTCCGTATTAACGGCTCGCCTCGCTACGCGAGGCTCGCCTGCAATGAGCGCCTGTGGCGCTCATTGCCAAAGTGCTATGGTTTAACAGTGTAACGGCTCGCCTCGCTGCGCGAGGCTCGCCCGGCGATGAGCGCCTGCGGCGCTCATCGCTAAGCCCGCAAAGTCGTACGGACCACGCAAACAGCGTGACGACGACTCGTAGTAAGACAATTATAATATGTGATATATATATATATATAACTACCTATGTCAGTCTATCTACATTTCTATCTGTCTATCTACAGGAGCTCTTATGTGTGAATGTCAATATGTATTATATGTAGTTTTCTGTCACATACAGTATATAACATATAGGTGCTTTACTTAGGAAGTCATATTACTGAAAAAACTCAAAGGAAAAAACATCTGAAATGAATTGCTGCACTGAAAGAAATGTATAGGTATTTACAGTGCGATTTATGGACCTTTCGTGGCCTGTGGAGAGGAGGAAGGCTGAGAGAATTAAGTAGGAGTCTGGAAAAAGCAAAGTAAATTGAATTTTAGTTGTGCAGTGTTTTTGGTTAATAGTTCTTTCAGGACCTGTCGAGTTGAGTGGGTTATATGCAGGGCGAAAACAAAAGAAAATAGCTGCTGAAATTGTTCTAGTGGAAGAAGTGTATGGGAATTCTCAGCTGGTTGTGATTTATGGTCCGTTAAGGACCTGCCCGGCTGAGGGGGAGAGGTAGTTTACATGAATCTCATGCAAGAAAGTAGTGAGAGGCCAGGTTTAACTGCTCCGTTGCTATTAGTCTGGAGCCTTTGTGAGTTCAGCCAATAGGCGGCAGGCACTGTCTGTGACTCACTTGTTGCTGGAGCTGGGCCGTGCTGGAGGCAGAGGGGGTGTGTGGATGTCTTTCATGAGTTGCCAGGGCCGAGCCATGGAGCAGGGGTATGACATGCGGTCTGCCTGTGAAGTGGTGATGAAGACTGAGCAGGAAGTACAGAGAAGGTAACTGACCGGGGGTGGGCAGGGCCGGACAGGAGCCAGCACTTACCACTCAGCGACAGGGTAGCTGTCAATCTTGTGTGGGTCTCAGGGTCTCACTGTGTCCTACCCCCTGTAACACCCAACAATGGACTCATCCACAGGGCTCCTGTACAGCACATCTCTCTCATCTATGCGAGCCCGCAAGCGTGAGCAACGGCTCTGGCTGGCTCGCATGCTCACAACTATATATGTGATCGCTCTGTAACTCCAGCAAATTGGAATTTGGAATTTAATAGGGGCCGAGGTCTCAGGTTGTTGGAGAACTCTTGGAAATGTGAAACCTTAGTACATATGCTTCATACAAAAACATAGGTCAGGAGAATACTCCAACACTTCCACCTTTAATACATATAATCCAGGGTTTTTAAGTCACCTAAGCTGAGAGTGGGTTAGTAGGAAGAATTAAATGTTGTGTTTCTGAGTTATGTAGGGCATATTCATTAATGAGTACTATGTATTTCATGTTATATTAATGTGGCCTCATACCATTATACTACGCACTACTTTATATCACTTTAAACAGTTACAATTTGAAGTTAGTTTAGTATTTTTATGGCACCATCCAAATGCAAAGGGCTTTATAGAAAATAAAGGGTTTTCACATAGGACTTGGCTGGTTGATGCAGACTTGGATGTTTGAATTGTTCTTGGATCATGGAAAGCTTGCGTAAATAATACATACAACAGTCAGGATTCAATAGTATTTCAGTAAATTATAGATGAGACCATCAGGATCCTGCAAAATTGGTCTACGCAGAGAGCTGATATTTTGTTTTATTATATATATATATATATATATATATATATACAAAAAACAAAAGTAGAGGTGCTCAATCAGAAAATGAACTAACCTTAATAGGTTAGTTCTGTGGACATGACAACCCACTCTGAGAGCAACCTTTTTTAGCTCACTTATGCCCATCACAGGGAGAAATATCCTGTAGTATATCAGTCTGGTCCTACTCACTAGAGTGGTCCAGCCCCGAAATACCAGGCAATTCTACCCTGAACAGGAGTAACAGCATACCCCAGACATATGTTTCGACCTTCATTGGGCCTCGTTAGTGAGGTGTAGCTTATAACTCCCTAAGGCACAGTGAGCAAGGGGTCCACATCTGGATTCCCTTATTACCCTTAGGGAGACTAATCCCTAAGGGGCATTTGCATAAACAAAAAACAAAAATAGATGTGCTCAATCAGAAAAATATATATTAGTCCAAAAATGAGGGCATACTTACATAATAGCATTCTTTTTGATTTTCTTCAGAATAATAAATCCTATTTAAAAAACAAAAAATTTTTTTTCTATCACTCTGAGCACCACATAAAGTTAATATCTATATACAGCTAGCATGGGACATGATAATGTCTCATAGCCCCATGCTAATTTATATAGGGACATGGGAAAGCTGCCCCACTCCTATTTCTAGGCCTAAACATTAATTTCTAATGTGTTTATTAATGTAAATAAATACATTTAATTTACCAACTGCATTCATATCCTAGTTAGTTTTTATTCTCCTTTATTTATAGTTGATGCAAATCATCAGTATTATTGACTAATACTCGCAGGATGTATACAAACACCCTAACACCAGAAAGTTCTGGTAGACCTGATCAGTGCAGTTTGTAAGAATGAAAATCTACAATTGTTAGAAAAAAAATCATTTAGATTAATTGTAGAATATAGGTCTCTTATATATTATATAAATATGTTCTTAATTTAATCTTTACATAATTATCTCCATATCCGTGGTAGTAAATCAATGAAGCAAAAAATCCAAATAAATTGGAAGACTTTGTAAGTAACTGTGTATAAAAATATAGAGCCCTACTAGCCCTTAATTAACCCTCTCACTCACAGGGGTCAATACAGACCCCCATAACCCCTAATTAACTCTGTCACTCATGGGGCTCTAAACAGAGCCCCATGAGACTAAAATTAACCCCCTCAGTCCAATAGGAGTATATATAGACCAGTATAGGACACTATTAACGCCTAAGTTAACCCTACAAGTGCCATGCGCATCCTCCAGGACCCTTATGACAAAGTCTAAGCACTACACTACAATATTAACCCTAACTATACCCCATTAATCCATACTAAACCCTATCCAAACCTAACTGGGCCTATCTAACCCTATCTGGACCTAATAACACTTACTGGGCATATCTAACCCTTACTGGGCCAAGATAACCCTAACTGGGCCTATTTAAACCTATCTGAACCTAATAAACCTAACTGGGCTTATTTAACCCCATCTAGCCCTATTTAATCCCATCATGAAAGGGGGTCTATACAGACCCCCATAAGCCTCCATCTAACCCCATCCATTATGGGGGTCTATACAGACCCTGTAAGCCTCTATTTAACACAATCAGTCTCATAAGGGTCTATGAAGACCCTCATAGGACAATGAGAACCCTATTATTAACCCCATAGGTACCATGAGGGTCCTCCAGGACCCTCATGACACTAAGTACAAACACTACACTACACTATTCCCCCCAATAAACCGCTAAATCTAAACTAACCCCCCTCTACCCTAACCTATTAACCCCTACCTACCTAAGCCCCTATTAAACCCCCCACCCTACTAATTACACAAAATAAAAAAAGCTAAGGTACAAAAAATAAAAAATAAACTGTTACCAAAAATAAAACAAATTAAGGTACAAAAAATAAAAAAGGACATTACAACCCCCCCACTACAAAAAAAGAACATTATAACCCCCCGCCACTACAAAAAATAAAAAAATTACACACCTGCAAAGAAAAGGCATACACAAATATACATAACATTGCAGTAATAAATACATTATAAATATACCCCTAACTGCAATACATTACCCCCTATCTAGACATTACCCCCTATCTATACATAACCCCCTATCTATACATTACCCCCTATCTAGACATTACCCCCTATCTAGACAATACCCCCTAAATCTCAGCTAAAATAGAATAAATAAAACCACTTACCTTTGCAGATGTCCCTTCAGATCGCACCTCGTAGGAAAAAAGAAACATCAAATTAGTACATAATTGAACATTACATAAACATAAATAAATAAACATAACAAATACAGTATTGAACTCACCTTTCCACCATGTCCCCGTCCATCTTCTTCTGTTCTCCGGCTCGCACATAAACACAAATACACAAAACATAAATAAACAATAAACATTATAAATTTAAAACTTACCTGCCCTCGATGTCCCCAGCCATCTTCTCTTCTGTCCCGGCTGGGCCCTTGAAGAATCCGCACTGATTTTTTTTTTTAAATAACGGAGCTCTGCACTTTTGGAGCACCCCGATGCTAATGAGGCCTTCAGAGCCTCTTCCAGTAGAAAATTGGCAATGGGGCCTTCTGATTTAAGCCAAACAGAAGACGCCAAGGTGTGAGCCAATCAGAATGGGATTTGTGTATTTATTTTTTTATTTTTTGTAGTGTGGGCGGGGAGGTTGTGATGTTCTTTTTTTTGTAGTGAGGGGGGTTTGTAATGTCCTTTTATAATTTTTTGTACCTTAGGTTTCTTATTTTTGGTAACATAGTTTTTTATTTTTGGTAACATAGGTTTTTTAATATTTTTGGTAACATTGTTTTTTTTTTACATGTTGTACCTTAGCTTTTTATATTTTGTGTAATTAGTGGGGTGGGGTGGATAATAGGGGGCTAGGTAGGTAGTGTTAGGTAGGTAGGGGTTAATAGGTTAGAGTAGAGGGGGTTAGTTTAAATTTAGTGGTTTATTGGGGGGAGAATAGTGTAGTGTAGTGTTTGTACTTGGTGTCATGAGGGTCCTGGTGGACCCTCATGGCACTTATGGCGTTAATAATAGGGCTCTCATTGTCCTATGAGGGTCTTCATAGACCCTTATAGGACTGATTGGGTTAAATAGAGGCTTATGGGGGTCGGTATAGACACCCATAAGTGATGGGATTAAATATTGCAAGATGTGGTTAAATAAGCCCAGTTAGGGTTATTAGGTTCAGATAGGGTTAAATAGGGTTTAGTTTTGGGATATAGTTAGGGTTAAGGGGTTAATGGGGTATAGGTAGGGTTAATAGTGTAGTGTATAGTGTATAGACCCCTATTGGACTGAGGGGGTTAATTTTAGTCTCATGGGGCTCTGTATAGAGCCCCATGAGTTATAGGGTTAATTAAGGGCTTATGGGGGTCTGTATTGACCCCCATGAGTGACAGGGTTAATTAAGGGCTTATGAGGGTCTGTATAGAGCCCCATGAGTGATGGGGTTAAGTTTAGGTGCCTGGGGGGGTACTTATAGTACCCCCGCGGCAAGGGTTAATATTTTTTAGCACAGGTCCGTTAAGGTTAATGTGGGTGGGGCTGCGGGGGTCCGTATGTACCCCTGCAGCAAGGGGTTAATGTGGGAACACTTCGGTGAGCCCGATGGGGACCCCCAGCATAGAGGGGGGTTAATGTTAGGTGCAGCTGGGGTATTTACAGTACCCCCACGGCCGGGACTGGCGAATGGTCTGCCTCAGGCCCTTTAAGGACCCGCAGCGGGGAATTTCCCTTTTTTAAATGCAGCGGGGGCCTGATGGATGCCGATTGGGGACCTCCGCTGCAAGCGGTTAATGTGGACCCCTGCAGCAAGGGGTTAATGTGGGGGGCTGCGGGACTCCCTATGGGGACCTTCAGCATAGAGGGGTTAATGTTAGATGCAGTGGGGATACTTACAGTACCCTCGCTGCCAGGATTGGCTAATGGTGTGCCCCTGGCCCTTTAAGGCCCTGCGGTGGGAAATTTGAATTTTTTAAATGCAGCGGGTCCTGATCGATACTGATCGGGACCCCCTGCTGCAAGGGGTTATTGTGGGGAGGCAGCAGGGATCGCGATAGGGACGCCTGCAGCGTGGGGATGTGTTTAGGGATCAGGGGGGAGCATCAGACGGCAGTGTCAGGTTGCTCAGATGCAGCACGTATAGGCTTTAGGATCCCTCGATGGCACTTTTTTGTGCCCGTAGGGATTCTTCCATGGTGCGAGGTTCACCCCATAGATTTACTACGTAGCTCTCTCTGAGCCTATTCTCTACCGTTTTTGGGTGCCATCTCGCAATGGCTGCTGCGAGCGACATATTGTGGAATCGGTCCTTGCAAACAGCAAAAAAATGTCTTTTGCGAGAACCAAGGGAACTACGAGGGCTAATTTAATGAGGCTGCATATTTCCACTACAAATGTACATGGCTATATCAAAGTGTATATATCAAATAAATGAAACCAATGCATGTCCAAAATAATAAATAAACTAGGAATATTCATGGAACGGTTATATATGATCTTATAAAAATATAAACAACATTATGTAGTTTCCCCTAATTCATATAAATTCAAGTACTTGAAGTAGCTGTTTGCTCTCATATGAAATATTTATTCACATGAAAATAAAAATACAATTATTATCCCCAGCCACACTATACATCTGGTAACCTTCAAACAACAATATACAGCTGTATCATTTCTAACAGTATTCTCATAGCATGCCAAAATCTAGCATCCTTTAACACAGAGCATATCTTCATTTAAAACATAATTATGTAGTTACAGATGATCATTTAGCCATTGATAACCAATTAACTAAAGATGGGAACTGTCAGACTATGCTCTTGCTCTCTCTTGATTTTCCTGAAAGTGGAAGTGGCTCACTTCAAATCTCCCCTAAAAAAAAATCAACCAGGCTTGTTAATTCTACATACCTGTACAGTGAAGTTGTTGTATCTGTAATTTGTAATTAATTTCAAATACTTATATTTCAGTTTGTAGTTATTGCATGTCAGTCAGCCTTTCTGATCCACTCACAAAGAGTCATATCTGTTGTCAATGGGATATCATTACCAATCATTGCTAATTTCATCCTGGGGCTGCATTGCAGTACCAAAGATTGGGCATGCTCAGATCTCTTTTTATATTTTTCTCATTATATTTTTATTAAAGAAATGCCAGTATACATTATAGTTTATACGTTACAGATGGTCACTGAGCATTTATAAAGACATAGGCCTCTATTCAATTGCAAGCCTGCAGATTGCGTTATACAGGCGGTATGTCTGCGGGCTTCAGATTTGCTACAATAACAGAGCAATTAAATTGAACAAGGACGCAAATTAAGGGCCGAACCCCCAAGAACATAAACCCTGGTTTCATATGTAATGCTTACGGGTATCCGATCCGATAAATCGCGACAAAATCAAGCAAGGCCATAATTTGCGATCCTGTGCACCACCAGCCAACATTACATATTGTGGCCATCCACACCATGATTGTGGGAAACGCCCCCGGGCCCTCACACCCATCATGGGCACATTACCAGCCGATTCATCCTCACATGTCACAAAGCCAGCAACCACCTCCACCGATGTCCTGGTAGTGGAGACCACCATCAGCAGGCCCACCACTGCCACCTGACATGGATTTATTGGCTGGACCCCACCGCTCCTTCAATCCTAACCTGGCCTCAATAAACATGGCCCCAACAAACCTGGGCATCACCACCACCACGGCTGCCACCACCGACACGGATGACACCAACACCATGGCCTACACCATCACCACCGGCACCTCTGACATCACCACCGGCACCTCTGGCATCACCAACACTACCAGCACCTCTGACATCACCATAGCCCATTGACAGACCTGTCCAGTGTATGTCCAGTGACAGACCTCACACCTCAGAAGGCACTTTGTGGAACCTCATGCACTACATCCAGATGTAGGATGAGAGCAATGTCACCTTAATGCAAAAACTGACATCCCAGCTTAGATTGCAACCACTCATGTTGACAGCATCAGATCGCTATATGGTGAGGAGGCACAATCGAAGGATGGAGAGGTACGAGTGAAAGGCTCATAGGGACAGACAAGCACAGACAAGACTCATTGAGCGGTTAGTGCAATTGCCGGAAGGACAGGTCATATCTCTTCAGCCTTCAGTTCCAGAGACTCCACCCCCATCGGAACCAGAGCCTGCGGCTTCCTCATCTCACACCTTACCACCAACGCCAGCTGCTACACAGCCACACCCGGTGGACGCACTCCTCACTCCTCACTTTAACACCTCCTCGCCGTTTTAGAGGGAGGAAGTGTGCAGGCATTGAAGGTGGGGGCCCAGTGCTGAGAAAGAAGAGTTAGGTGGGAACATCCCCTAAGTCCTCCTCATCCACACTCCTCAATGAATATTATTTTGTATGAAAGTTGACATACTATTGGCTAGCTGCAGAGTGTGTACACGTATGGTTATGTTTACCATTTCAGCAATTGATGTTCAATGTGGATTGCCGTTGAGATGAGGTGCTGAAGTCAATCTAAATAGTGTCCTGATTGATATCTTGTTCTTGTCTCTGTAGGTCTTAATAGCCCATTCTCACAACCATGAAGGCATGTTCCTCAACCTCCCTTTCTGTGTCACAGATTTTGCTCATCAATTTCTGATTATTCCTTAATATCTGAAAACACACTGTGTGTGGAATAGATTTGTATGACATTATCCATGATTTATTGCATTTGATTAATTGAGCAGATGCTAACCAAAAGTACTGTATATACTCTAGTATAAGCAAAGTTTTTCAGCCCTTTTTTTAAGGCTAAAAAGGGCCCCCTCAACTTATACTCAAGTCACTCTCCCCCTGTGTCTCTCTACCCCCCCCCCCCGTGCTTTCTAACCCCCCTCGTGTCTCTCTCACGCCCCGTGTTTCTCTAACCCCCCCGTGTCTCTCTACCCCCTGTGTCTCTCTACCCTCCCGTGTCACTCTACCACCCGTGTCACTCTACCACCCGTGTCTCTCTAACCCTTCGTGTCTCTCTAACCCTCCGTGTCTCTTTCTCTCCCCCCTCCTCATCCTCAACCCCCCGCCTCATTCTAAACCCCCCTCCTCACTTTACCCCTCTAAATACCTCCCCCTCTCCCTTTCCCCTCACTTACCTTCATCTACAGCTTCTCCTCCGGCCTCCACTCCTTCCGGCGTCTTGACCCGGCCAATGCTAATGACGTGGCGCGCATGTGACGTCACGTCATTAGCATATACCGGGTGCCGAAGCAGGAAGGAGCGGAGGCCAGAGGAGAAGCTGCAGATATAGGTAAGTGAGGGGAAAGGGAGATGGGGAGGTATTTAGAGGGGTAAAGTGAGGAGGAGGGTTTAGAATGAGGAGGGGGTTGAGGATGAGGAGGGGAGGAAAAGACACGGGGGTTAGAGAGACAGGGGGGGTGTAGAGAGACACCTCTAAATACCTCCTCCTCTCCCTTTCCCCTCACTTACCTTCATCTGCAGCTCCTCCGGCCTCTGCGCCTTCCTGCCTCGGCACCCAGTATATGCTAATGACGTGACGTCACATGCATGCCACGTCATTAGCATTGGCTGGGTCAAGACGCCGGAAGGAGCGTGGAGGCTGGAGGAGAAGCTGCAGATGAAGGTAAGTGAGGGGAAAGGGAGAGGGGGAGGTATTTAGGGGGGGTTGAGGATGAGGATGGGGGGTTGAGGTTGAGAAGGGAGGTTGAGGATGAGGAGGGAGGATGAGGAGGGGGTTGAGGATGGGGGGTTGAAGATGGGGTGGTTCAGGAGGGAGGTTGAGGAGGGGGTTGAGGAGGGAGGTTGAGGAGGGGGGTTGAGTATGGGCGGTTGAGGAGGGAGGTTGAGGAGGGGGTTGTGGATGAGGAGGGGGGTTGAGGTTGAAGAGGGGGGTTGAGGATGGGGGGTTGAGGAGGGGATTGAGGATGAGGGGTGAGGATGAGGATGGGGGTTGAGGAGGGAGGTTGGGGAGGCAGGTTTAAGGGGGGTTGAGGAGGGGGTTGAGGATGGGGAGGTTGAGGAGGGAGGATGAGGAGGGAGGTTGAGGATGAGGAGGGAGGTTGAGGATGGGGTTGAGGATGAGGAGGGGGGTTGAGGAGGGGGTTGAGGAGGGGTTGAGGATGGGGGGGTTGAGGATGAGGATGGGGGGTTGAGGAGGGAGGTTGAGGGATGGGGGGTGAGGAGGGGGTTGAAGAGGGGGGTTGAGGAGGGAGGATGAGGAGGGAGGTTGAGGAGGGGGTTGAGGATGAGGAGAGGGGTTGAAGTTGAGGAGGGGGGTTGAGGATGGGGGGTTGAGGATGAGGATGGGGGTTGAGGAGGGAGGTTGAGGGGGGGTTGAGGAGGGGGGTTGAGGATGGGGGGTTGAGGAGGGACGATGAGGGACGATGAGGAGGGAGGTTGAGGATGAGGAGGGAGGTTGAGGAGGGGGTTGAGGATGAGGAGGGGGGTTGAGGTTGAGGAGGGGGTTGAGGATGGGGACGTTGAGGATGAGGATGGGGTGTTGAGGAGGGAGGTTGAGGAGGGGGGTTGAGGAGGGGGATTGAGGATGGGGGGGTTGAGGAGGGAGGATGAGGAGGGAGGTTGAGGATGAGGAGGGAGGTTGAGGATGAGGAGGGAGGTTGAGGAGGGGGTTGAGGATGAGGGGGGGTTGAGGATGAGGATGGGGGCGTTGAGGGAGGAGGGTTGAGGAGGGGGTTGAGGAGGGGGGTTGAGGAGGGAGGATGAGGAGGGAGGTTGAGGATGAGGAGGGAGGTTGAGGAGGGAGGTTGAGGAGGGGTTTGAGGATGAGGAGGGAGTTGAGGATGGGGGGGTTGAGGAGGGGATTAAGGATGGGGGGGTTGAGGATGAGGATGGGGGTTGAGGAGGGAGGTTGAGGGGGGTGGTTGAGGAGGGGGGTTGAGGAGGGGGTTGAGGAGGGGGTTGAGGATGGGGGGGTTGAGGAGGGAGGATGAGGAGGGAGGTTGAGGATGAGGAGGGAGGTTGAGGAGGGGGTTGAGGATGAGGAGGGAGGTTGAGGTTGAGGAGGGGGTTGAGAATGGAGGCGTTGAGGATGAGGATGGGGGTTGAGGAGGGAGGTTGAGGGGGGGTGGTTGAGGAGGGAGGTTGAGGAGGGGGGTTGAGCAGGGAGGATGAGAAGGGAGGTTGAGTATGAGGAGGAAGGTTGAGGAATTGGAGGGCGGTTGAGGAGGGGGTTGAGGATGAGGAGGGGGGTTGAGGTTGAGGAGGGGGTTGAGGAGGGGGTTGAGGATGAGGGGGTTGAGGAGGAAGGTTGAGAATGAGGAGGGGGGTGAGGAGGGTGATAAGGGAGGCGGGAAGAGACACAGGGAACGGAGAGGGGGGAAGAGACACAGGGAAGGGAAAGGGGGGAAGACATAGGGAAAGCAGAGGGGGGAAGAAACACAGGGAAGGGAGAGGGGGGAAGAGACACTGGGAAAGGAGAGGGGAGAAGAGACACGGAAGAAAGAGGGGGGACACAAGAGGGGGACACAGAGGGCACAAGAGGGACACAGGGGGCTGCACATTTCCCACCCTCGGCTTATACTCGAGTCACTAATTTTACCCAGTATTTTGTGGTAAAATAGGTGCCTCGGCTTATAATCAGGTCGGCTTATACTCGCCTATATACGGTAAGTGCTATGCGCATTACTGGTTACTTCAATTAGATGGAGTGATTTCTGACAATACTTTTTTTCATCAAATTCTGTTTGTAGTGATGTAGTGATCACATGTGACCCTGGTAGCTGCTATGCATCATGATTATTCTAGACTATGACATTACCCCCTTTAGGTATCTCCTTTTGCCCTTCCGGAATCCGCCCACACCGCACCCATGATATTAATGCCCAGTCTTGTACATTTGTGAGTATGCTCTGTGTATGAAATAAAGCTTTGTTAAAGCGTTATCACTGTGTTAGGTTGTTTTCAATGGTTGGGGTTTTGGGAAATCCACATACATCACATTTGTGTCACATTCCTATATCTATAAACTAATGACCCGTAGTTACCATGCAATAGATTAATACATTTATTAATAATAATAATAATATAATAATATATTATATAATAATATTTATTTATATACATATATTTATAATTATATATATATATATATATATATATATATATATATATATGTATATATATATATATATATATATATATATATATATATTTATATATATATATATATATATATATATATTTATATTTATATTTATTTATATTTATAGGGTTAATACACATGACAGGACCAATTTGTGATACTGTGCAGTATCACCATTCCCCTGAAGGAACAATATGACAGGTGATATTGTAAAGTGATTGATAGCAAAACACTTGATGAGATTTCACCAAATGATAATGGGTATACATCTTGGCACATGGCCACCAGCAATTGTGTGGGACATTCCAAGATGGGCGTAGCGGAAAGTATCCCTAATGGAGGTGAGTTGCCTCTGCACAGCCTCCATGTGTGTTTGCGGCCCTTCCTGATGGGTTAGAGTAGATTAGTGTGGTGTATGTTCCCCTGTTTCCTTTCTGGACTGCTACCTCATGATGGTGAAGGGGCTTGCGTACTTCAATGAAGCTGTGAGCTATACCATGCACGGTCACTCTAAGTGGGCAGTTCATAGCATACAGGTCAGACAAACTGCAGTCCACTGGAGAAGGAACTGGCAACTGGCATGCAAACCTTGTGGATAAGCACAGACAAAGACGTAGCTAAGTGTGCTGCAGTCCATAGGGTCACAGAGAGCGGGACACGACTGAAGGACAGAATAATTAAAAATAAAATGTTCCCCTGGACCCTTATATATGTCATGTGGTGGTGTAATTTGGCCACAATTTGTTTTCCCAGTGTAGATGTGATGAGTGAGATGTATATTAGTTGATCTCTGTATTTTTAGGGTCCACAATAGAGCCTCTGTGAGTGCGAAAGGGATAATATGGCAGGCAGTTTCATGTTTTGTGTTGCAGGTAGTGTGTCTTTAATTGCTTTCAGCATCTTGCAGCCACACTTTTCATATTGGCATATGCATGACCATTCCAACATATGAGAAAAAAAAAGATTATTTAAGGCCTATTTGTTCCTTGGGAATTGTTGTGCAATACATTTTAATGCCTTCCATTGCTTTCCCCATATTATAAAGTCCATTGGTGTGTTTTAAATGTCTTTTGCAGTGTTACAAACAAGTCTGTAAACCCTTTGTGGGTCTCATTTGAAATCCGCCTACATTTGCCATTTGTGGGTTTGCCAATTGTGTCCTTGAATAATTGTAGCAATTGAATAGCGATTTGCGATTGTAACATTTGCGGGCTTGACAGATCAAAGGCTTAGATCGGTTGTAAGTTACGGTTTTGTCAACTACAGGGATTTTCAGCCTGTAACCCGTAGATCGTTTGTGGCTTGCTAAAAGACGCCAATTGAATAGCAAATTAGTTTATGGGCTCCATTACGGGCTCCAGTCACTTACAATTGCTCAATTGTATAGGGGTCATAATATATTAGAAATTATCAATATGCAATATGCAAAGATGCAGTATTTTATATTTACACTAGCGAATTGCCCGTCAAAAAATGACGGCAATGAAATTGTAAGTGAGCTAATGTTGTTTGGTGTGTAATAATGAAATATATAATACAATAATAAATGAATATACTTTACCTATTTTGAAGCATTGTGTTGAAGAGCTGTCAATGTGTTTTGATGTTGCTGCAGCATTAGTGGTGTGGAGCTGCTGTGTAAGCGTGGTGAATGTGTGCAATGTAATACTGTGCATGCGCGAGACGAAACCGTTAGCGTAGTGGTGTACTTCCGCATTGGCTTAAAATGGCGTCTTCTCGGATTATCCGTAGGTGCTTCGTGGTGTTTTGCGAGTTTCCTGTGGTGTTTTGCGAGTTTCCTGTGGTGTTTTGCGAGTTTCTTGTGGTGTTTTGCGTGTTTAGAGTGCTGTAGCCTCATTTTCGTTTTGTTCGTCGGCCATTTTTTCTCTCGCTTAGCGATTTTATTAGTGTCTAAACTCTTTTATTTTTATTTAAATGAAGGTGTAACTTGCTTTTTTGAGGTCCTGGCTGGTTCCTCTTGCTGTAGGTAAACTTTTTATGTGTGTGTTGTGTGTATTTATTGTGTTTTAAATGTTTTTATGTTCGCGTGTTGCGTCCGATTTTTGCGAGGTCGTAATGTGTGCTAACGTGTCTCGTATGGTGTTTGCGTGTGTAGCCTCGTTTTCGATTTGCTCGGCTGCCATTTTTTCTGTCGCTTCTCAAATTTTTTAGTGTGTAAACTCTTTTATTTTGAGTGAAATGAAGGTGTAAGTTGCTTTTTTGAGGTCCTGGATGCTCCCTGTTGCTGTAGGTAAGTTTTTTATGTATGTGCTGTGTGTATGTATTGTGTTTTGCGAGGGTCGCTCCATGCCAGCAACTGAGGCCCTCGCCCCCCGCCCTCGCTTTGCGAGGCCCGCGGCCCGCAACTATATATGTGATTTACATTTAGTAATCAATCATGTTCAGAAAGTTCATGTTTAAACGGATATGGCAATCAAATCAATTGTATATTTAAAAGAGAAAAACGTCTTAAACATTACAACAGTTATTGTTTTACAGTTTTTCTCAGTTTCATTTCTGCTCATTGGCTGAGAGAGACATCACACTCACACAGTGACTTTTTCAAGTAAAATTCATTTCTGATGTTCCTTTCAGTAAAAACATTTAATGATTTATTATTAGGGAGTATGTAGGACAGATTCTATGTGTCCCATTACTAGTTTAAAATGTTCCATGTTTCACCATTGGCTGCTTGTTATGATTATTGAATGGTCATTGTTGTTCTATTGTGTGTCTCCTTTGTGTAACAGCAAGTGGCACATTCTGTCCTATAGTGAAACAGCTTCTTCCCTGGATTCATTGGTTTGGTACACATATTCTGTGAAGGTCATCACACCCTTCCATCACAATGAGTGATTGATTCAACAAGAAGTTCATACCGCACCACACACTTTCCAAAATGATTCATGTTAATGATATGTCTTAGGGGATTGATGCTGAACAGAAGCTAAAGCTTAAAGAAATGATTTAACAGTATGAAAGTCGACAGACTGGATTCCACGTAAACACGGCTGATGGAAAACATAAAAGAATAAATACAACTAAAAGTCATAAAATTGGAAGGACAATAAATCTGACAGTTCAAGACCTTTAGGGCTTGAATCATGAAAAATAAAATTACTTACGCAGCCATTCCTTGGTTTTGCAATGCATCGTTTACAAGGCAGGAGTCAAGTGGATGTGCGTGATAGAATACAGGAGACCTGAACTTGCGCCTCTCACGCTACAGACATATTGTTTCGGCCTAATTACTTACTCATGAAGATATTAGGTGTAAAATCAGTCATGTTATTACCTTCCATTCAGTATCATGAAAATTGCTGGAGTAACTTGACAAACTGGAATGTATTATAGAGTCTTCTTTTTCTGTGAAATAATTAGCTCAATTCTGAAATAAGTGTGTATGTACTTAGTTTGCAAAAATGCATCTATTATGTCTATGTTACTTAAAACAGGAAATGAAAATATATTTTTTACCCAGAAAAAAATGAAGATTTGGTAGAATAGAGACATTCAGATAACCAACAAGGGACAATACATCATTACACAGTGCACTGCTACTCATTGGGGCATTAAAAAATACACCAATACACAGTAAACTACTACACCGGTATGCTGAGTGTCATTATATTCCTCATTACATAGCACACTGCTACACTATGTGGCATTACAAAGCACACACAATATTGTACACTGCTACTTACACCATTAGTAAGTACAAAATTTCATAGTACAATATTACTTCACAGTACTAATACTACTCATTCAGCCCTATTAAATTCTACTGTAGCCAGTAACGAATCCCGCAAGACTTACAGCTATTAAATTGGCCGGTAAAGGAACCTGGAAACGATCCGCGGGTTACAGGCGGGAAAACCTTACGGGACGTCGAAATTTGAACTCCACGGCCGCAAATCATTTGATCTGTCAAGCCTGTAACTGTTATGTTTAAAAATCCCTATCAAATTGCTACGAATCCACTGGCGTTCAAACCCATAACTCACAAATAAAGCCAAAAAGCCAACGGGTACTAGGGAGAACCCGCAAGGGCGTTAAAATCCTATACATAGCGCTGTAAATGCAAGTATAAACAAAGTACTGTACTTATAATTAAAGGGAAAGTGATGTTAGGTATTAACATTAAAAGCACAACATTCTCAAGCTCGCAAATCTGCAATAGAAAACAATTTTTTTTTTGTTTAATTTAATAGTTAATAGCGATCCCGGCAATCAATGTGTTAATACATATAATGGAACTCGCATGGACTAGAATATCATATTTACTGATTTATTAATATTGCATTATTTATGGAATGCGGGTCCAATCGTAATTGAAACCCGTAAGGCTTTGAAATCTAACCTCCATTTTTCAATGACGTAATGATGATGATCTCTTTTGCCATTGGCTCCGTCTAAACCAGTAACTACGGGTTTGACTAATTGATCATGTTCACGGCCGCACATGCAACGTACGCAAGAATGGTTTATGGGCTTGCGTCTATGGCCTGTAACTTGCAGCATGGTTCAATTTCAAGCCCTTTATAATCACAAAGTACCCAATTTTAAAGAACACCATAATAAAGTACAGAGACACAGAATATACCAAATCTTAACAAAACACATCCTTTGTACCGTAATAAGATTAGAGAATTTCAGTCTTCAAGTACCGAAACAGGTCAGGATTTAATAAACAATGGAAAGTATGATGTTTATCAGCTTAATAGAATAAGTACTGAGAGCTAAAAAAGAATAAAATGCATAGCTACATATATATATATATATATATATATATATATATATATATATATATATTGTTAAAGTAAATGGATTTTTAAAAATGTAATTGAAAAGTTTTCTTGGGTTGCACCAACATCCTCCAATATCACTGATTAAAACAACATCCTCTCTCTTTTTGCAATGATTCCAAGTAACAACTTTCATTGTATAGTCAGCCATCTAATCTGCTTGGCTTGTTTGTCAAAGAGAGTGTTCAGAATGCCTGCTGCTTACTATGATCCATGACATCAGCAGGGAGCTTTGCAAGAACTGAGGGAAATGGGCGGAGCAAGAAGCACCTTCTCTCTTCACAGTTTCACTGTTTTCTTAATTTTATGTTTTAGAAAAATATAGCAAGAAAATTTGTTCAAAGGTGTTAACAATAGTTTGTTGAAAACAAAGTATGAGACAGAGTTTTACCAATATGTTTTAAACAGAGTCAAGAAAAGTTCCAGTATTAAATGGCTAAAGTAAACATATGTAGACATCAGGCTACCAAAAATAAAGATGTTGTGTTATCATATAATCTTAAAGTTATTCAATAATATATGACCTAAAATATAGATATCTTGGTGCTTTACACCTATTACTGAATATCTCAATTTTATTGATAGAACTATTAAAAAACAGAAAAAAGTTGCTAAATAATGTTAAAACTAGTGCTGAAAAACAATCCTAAACAGTACTTAATAAAACGTACTAACAGGACAAAAAAGAACCTATCTGTATGAGGTCAGCTATAACCATTATATTCATACTCTGTAATTACACCATAATAAACATATGACTCCCATAGATAATTATAGGCAACCTTAAAACAATCCTAAAATCCAAAAATATTGCTAATCCTAGGATTGCTGTATAGATATAGCACTTATTACAAAACTAGAAAAAAGAGCAAGGATACTCTCCCCTTAAAAAAAAAAACTTAGATATATAGTACAATATATCAAAAATTCCAAATCCAGTATGCTTGCAGTTTCTTTGCTCATACAATCCACGTAAAAAAATTACCCAATAAATGTGGCCAAGCATAACTGGATTGTAGGCGCCACAATAGGGGACCTCCTTGCGCCCAAAACTAGAAATGCCTACGGTCCTCACAGGCTATGCAGTATAGTATTTTGCGGGCTTATAAAGCCCTTCATTTCCGGTATAAGGACGTCACTGCCTCATTGCGTCACTGCGCTGTCACGTGGTGGCGTCATTACGCGGCCGCATCATCACGCAACAACGTTAATGCTTATAGCGTATAACAACATGAAATAACTTTATATATCTATAATGATACATTTAGATAAGATCCTATTAGGTACCACTATATATATGAAAACAACAAATTGATAAATTGGTCAATCACCATATTCCAATTTCACAAAAAACACAACACATTTAGATTGAGCCAATTATTGCCTCTAAATACTAGCTATACATTGACAATACCTAGGGTACTTAGCCTACTTCATAATGGGAACAATATGTTGTTATATACAGTTCTATTGAGCACATCAAGCACTTTTTTCAAAAGCACACTAAGCACTTTAATTTTTATATCAAAATATATATATATATATATATTATTTTTTATTTAATTATATGAACTAGATTATCAGATGGTTTTGTGCAGATTATGAGGATAATAAATACCTTTATAATATGCTATCATGTACAATGTGTTCCAGTATATGATATCTTCTGTGCAATACTTTATACGCACTTATAGATTATGGATATAATGGTTACGGCTGACCTCATACAGATTAGGTTCTTTTTGTCCTGTTAGTAAGTTTTATTAAGTGCTGTTTAGGATTGTTTTTACTATTACTTTAGCTGCATTTTTGGGGGGTTTTAATAGTCCTATCAATGAAATGTATATAATCTTAAAGTTAACATAGCAATAGATTGGGTACTGTGCATAGCTTCATCCAGTAAGTTTACACTCAGTTTGGGGGGGGGGGGGGGTCTGTCATTAGTCCCCATCTGGTCTGTTCTTCCTGACTATTTGGAGCTGGGAAGTCTAGATCTCTTGAACGGGCAAATGAAGGTAATTAAATAAATGTTATTTTATGAAAGATGTTGATGTTGGTATTCTATTGGGATAGTTACATGCTTAATATTTTCAAAGGGGACTTTTATTGAATATATATATGTATAAAAAACATATGTATGTAATATACCTGCTGCCTACAAGTACTCAAGTTATGGAAATCCATAAATCAGTGACTGATAAAATCTATGAAAGACCAGTGTTGCTGCTCCCCCCCCCCCCTCGCCGCAATACATAATTATTTCACTGATCTATACCTGGATGCCACTTTAATTTAGTTGCATCTTATTATAATATGACTTGTTCTGTAAGGTTCTCTTGAAATACGAAATGTGAAACACAAGATAACGCCAACAAAAATGTTTATAATGTAATAATACATTTGTAACACTATTTAGAGTATGGGTTTATGAATTCTGCTGTTCAGCAGTCTTTCATTTTACTGAGAAGGTTCACATGAAAATTGCCAGAATATTAGAAACTAATTAGATCCCAATTGTTCATCAGTGTTTCTCTCTCTCTTTATTGATAATATTTTATAATTAATTCTGAAGGTCAGGCTTTCAAAGTGTTGAGGGCTAAACCTTTCCCTGCTTAAATGTGTTTGAAATTGTGTTCAGTGTTGGAGTATTCTAAAATCATATTCATAATAAAGGAAGACGGCGACCTTTCCTCTCTTTGAAATAAAACACATTATTGGTTTTCTCTGTAGGAATGTTGATTTAGACATGTATATTTATTGAAACAATGCACAGTGATACCCCATATGTCTTTATATATGGTATTTATGGATTGGTATAATTTTATTACTAATACTTTTGTATATGTATGTGTTCCTACAGGCAACTGTAACAGTGTAGCCATCCTGACCATGATAGATGTATGTGCATGTGACTGCAAATAAATAGCAATTTCCAAGGCTAGAAAAGTAAATGATTAGGTGCAAATATTATATGGTCACTTAATTCAGCACAATTTGGACCACATCACAGTATAGATCTCCTAAAATAATTTTTGAAATACGTGCATTTTTCACTGAGAATTCAATAAAGTAAAATCTGTCTTTACATGTGTCACTGACTGCCCACTGCCAGACTTGCAGCTTCATGTCTGTCTAGTGAGCAAAATTAAAAAAAAGAGTTAACCCTTAACAAATCTATCTGTGCGGAGCATGGATAGCTGGAATCACCTAAACAGGTCAGTTGTGGGGTAACCTTTCAGTGCATTCTTGAGTTCAAGGAAAACTGCTATAAATCAGTGTCCTCACCTTGCTGCTCGACTGTCTGTTATTAATTATTAAACTGTTAGTAGGCAGGACAGACTGTGCTTGTAAACAGACTTAAAACTAGATTTTTTTGCTGTTATTAGTGTAACTATTTTAACATACAATCATGTGCACTTTCACACCATAAGGAGCACTTGCAGTGAAGTAAATGGCCATTTAACTATACTGAATGAGGTCCAGATGTCAAATTTGAGTATATAGGAGCATTTCTTTTGCCATGGACACCAGCTTGTCTAGAAGCAGTCCTGAGTCCTGAAGTGAAGAAAATAAACAGGAATATAAGTATCTCCCTAATAAGATTGATAATCTTCCCAAATATATCTGATTTTGTATGGAAAATGTGTTAGTATAGTAGCATCAAACAAAACATAAAAACATAACATAAAAGAAACAGAACACACTCTTAAGCACTCTTAATCATATAGTCCATTACTGATGAGGAAGTATGTACACTTACACTATAAAATGTAACTTTTAATTGTTTATAATAAAATTAACTAACAAATTCACTAACAATACATTATAATTGTAGGGAGATGATAATACTATATAATAATAGATTAGTACTGGATGACTAATGCATAGTCCCCTCAATACTTATTTAAATTGAACCTAATATGGTCCTGTAATGCGTCAATGTGCGTTTATGCAATCCTTAATATCAATATCATGTAATATTTAACAGATAATGCCAGATGGCAATCAAATTGTTAAATACACAATCTCAGAGAGCAAAACAGTATAATACTTACAGTACATTGTTTTTGATATACGGTATGTATAAATATACATGCTAGTTGTGTTATGAGTATATTCCCTTTTACATTGTTATTCAAATGGCTGAACCTTATTTATATATGCTCTATGTATCTGACAAATTATATATGATCATGCCAGGGATTGTCACATTCACATAAGAGACTCCAGGAACCAATTCACATTTTCATCATTAACCATCACTATATGATGTTATATTCAATAATACTTCTGAGTCTGCATATTATTTATATTTTTACATCTTGATATTCTTTATACAGATTCTATTATGTTTAAATGCATAAAGAATTTATGTGCAATTTTTTTCTTTAAAAAAAAAAACGTTATTAGTACACTTTAAAAATTAAAGGTATATCTACTTTTCCCTGTTTTTACCTTTTTCTAATCTAACACATGCTGCTTATATCAGAAACACACATTACATTGAGTCATTCTATACACACACAGAGCTCATTTTAACCAATAGAAACATTGCCTTCAAGTATGTTTTTTAATCCTATACTAACCTTCAATCCAACAGCAGAAACAATGCAGAAATTCAGAGTCTCAATGGTCAGTTGCATCATTCAATGGAGGAGAGAAAGATGTGGTTTTGGGAACTAAGCCTACAAATCCCATGACGCTTTGCTGCAGAGAAACTTAAGTATGCCTATAGATAAAATACAGACACTTAAAAACGACAGCAACTATTGCCTCTAAATAATCTTGACATCTTGTATGATTCATTAAACAGCAATTGTGTATTTATATTAGATGTTTTTTTTTTTGTCAGCAGTTTTTGAAGAAAATGTATTTGGTTATCCAACACCAGCAAGCAAATATACTTTTTTCTGACCTTGTTTGTTTTTGAATACTATAGTCTATTATTGCCACTTGACTCTATAGCGCAGTGGTGGCGAACCTATGGCACGCGTGCCACAGGTGGCACGCCGTGCCCCTTCTGTGGGCACGCGGCCATAGGTCGCCGGCAGCTTGCTGGGCCTGCGCTAGCGTGCGCGCGCGCGCGGAGGCAAGGGGAAGGTAAGAGATATGGGGCAGGGGAGAGACAAGCGGTAGGGGAGAGACAAGGGAGAGGGGGAGAGAGAAGAGGGTTGAGACAAGGGGGAGGGAGAAGGGGAGAGACAAGAGTGGAGGGAGAGACAATGGTGTAGGGAGCCAATGGGGAGTTGGACAGATAAGGGAGAAGGGGAGAGACAATGGAGAAGGGGGAGACAAGGGGAAGTGGAGAGACAAGAGGGGAAAGAGAAGGGTGGGGGAGACAAGGGAGAAGGGGAGAGAGAAGGGGGAAGACAGTGGAGAATGGGAAAGAGAAGTGTGGGGGAGAGATAGAAGGGTGTGGGAGACAAGGGAGAATAAGAGAGACAAGGTTGGGTGAAACAAGGGGGTAGAGAGAGCAGGGTGGGAGAGACCAGGGGGAGAGACAAGGGTAATGGGAGACACAAGGGGAAGGGGAGAGACAAGGGGGGAGACAATGGGGAGGGGAGAGTGAATGGTGGGAGAGACAATAGTGAAGTACAAGGAGAGACAAGGGTGGGGGTAGAGACAAGAGTGAGGGAGATACAAGGGTGGGGGAGAGATAAGCGGAGAGAGAGGGAGAGAAGAGGGAGGGAGGGAGGAAGAAAGGAGAGCAGAGAGAAGGGAGGATGGAGAGAAAGAAAATAGGGAGAGGCAGAAGGGAAATGGAGAAGTAAGAGAGTGAGATGGGAGAGAAGGTAGAGGCACATGAGAGGAAGGGAGAGGAGAGAGAAAGGAAGAGGGAGATGCAAAAGGGAGAGGTAGAGAAGGGAGAGTGAGAGAAGGGAGGAGTGAGAGAGAGGGGAGAGGCAAAAGGGAGAGGTAGAGAATGGAAAGAAAGGAGGAGGGAGAGACACAGGGAAGGAAAGAGACAAGGGGGGGTAGAGGCAAGTGAGAAAACAGAGACAATTGTGAGCGGTACAAGAGAGGAGAAATAAGGGTGGGAGAGAGAGAAGGAAGGAGGGAAGAGACAAGGGAGAAGGGGAGATACAGGGGTGGTGGGAGACAAGGAGGAAGGGGAGAGACAAGGGGAGGGGAGAGAGAAGGGTGTATGATCCAAGGGGGGAGAGATGCTTAGAGTTTGCGGCTTAGTTTTCTTTGTATGCAAATCTGGCTCAGTGTTGGTCTTTTTCATATTAAAAAATAAAGTTGTTTAACTTGACGTCATTTCCATAATTCACAGAATATTTCTGTATTCCCGCCAGTGGCCAAGAGCTGTATCTGCAAAACAATGTGTTTGTACCTCAGAGATGGGAATAAAGTTTTAAAGAGTTTTGTAATCCGGGCATGCTCCCCACAGCATTGCGCGGGTGGACTGAGAAAAGGCGAGGCGAACCGAGGCATAGCTAGAGCTACTAACCACCACCGACTGTGTCCCCCCTCCTTCACCAAAGGTAAGAAGAAGGGAGGGGGGGATAAATAAAAATAATTTGATTTTATGATAGGAATAAAAAAAAAATTCTTCCTTTACACACATCACCCCCCCACTCTCTCATACAGCACCCCCCACTCTCTCATACAGCACCCCCCACTCTCTCATACAGTACCCCCCCACTCTCATACAGCACCCCCTACCCACTCACAAACACATACACTGCACCCCTCAATGCAGTGTGTGTATTTATCAGTCTATATGTGTGTACTCAGCTGCGTGTGTGTGTGTACTCAGCTGCGTCAGTATTCAGGTTTAATTGCCATGTTGGCACTTAGAGGGAAAAAAAGTTGGCATGTATTGCGGTTTGGGCACTCGGACTCAAAAAGGTTCGCCATCACTGCTATAGCGTTACCAACCTGAAAGTATGCCAGATAACTAGATATTTGTTTCAATTTGAGTAGCAATTCTTTCTGTCAGGTCCAGTTGGTATTTTGCTTGCAATATCACATAGTTCTAATATTTATCCTTTGTGCAAAATTGTTTTTTAGATTTATGTTTTTTATGTATTGCCTAATGTTAAGAACTTGCCTGGAAATTTACCTCATGGGTGAAATAAATTCAGCTGTTAACGTTTACCTTAGTTCTTAAATATTTTATTATTATATTGCTTGTAGTTGGCATTTCTAACAAAAATAATTTCCCTTTTATTTATAACGCAAGGTGACACTTTGGTTACCGTACTTTGCTGTTAATTGCTATTGAAGATATATCGGTAACTCATTTTCTAACCAAGGGTGCAAACATTAACCATATCATTTAGTATAGTACCTTTGTTGGATTCATTCTATGTGTTCAATTCAAATTGGAATACAATTTTAATTAAAAGGAAATCATTTAATATATGTTGGAACTCTTCATTATATAAATATTTTCTTATTTTGAGCTTGAAATTGCATATTTTGTACATAGACTTTTTGGAACTTATACAGGAGTTTACCTCATGGTAGAAATACATTTAACCAATACCATAAACCTTACATTTCTGTTATGACAAGTTCCACTTTTTGTCTTATATATTTGAAAGAACAATATTGTAGTTACTACAAAGTATTATTTTGTGATTATGTGTTGGTAATTAACTTGCCCATCTTGGAGCTACAAACAGCTAGAACTTGAACAGTACAAAACCTCAAATATATTCTTATTTTGCATTTTTTTTTTATTCAAAAGTTTGTATTTTCTTCACATACAAAGTAATACATACAGGTATACAACTGTCTGTTACATAGCAGGGCATATACAGTCAGGTCCATAAATATTGGGACATCGACACAATTCTAATCTTTTTGGCTCTATACACCACCACAATGGATTTGAAATTAAACTTTCGGCTTTAATTTGAGGGTATTTACATCCAAATCAGGTGAACAGTGTAGGAATTACAACAGTTTGTATATGTGCCTCCCACTTTTTAAGGGACCAAAAGTAATGGGACAATTGGCTGCTCAGCTGTTCCATGGCCAGGTGTGTGTTATTCCCTCATTATCCCATTTACAAAGAGCAGATACAAGCTCCAGTGTTCATTTCAAGTGTGCTATTTGCATTTGTTGCTGTTAACTCTCAATATAAGATCCAAAGAGCTGTCACTATCAGTGAAGCAAGCCATCATTAGGCTGAAAAAACAAAACAAACCCATCAGAGAGATAGCAAAAACATTAGGTGTGGCCAAATCAACTGTTTGGAACATCCTTAAAAAGAAAGAACGCACCGGTGAGCTCAGCAACACCAAAAGACCCGGAAGACCACGGAAAACAACTGTGGTGGATTACCGAAGAATTATTTCCCTGGTAAAGAAAACACCCTTCACAACAGTTGGCCAGATCAAGAACACTCTCCAGGAGGTAGGTGTATGTGTGTCAAAGTCAACAATCAAGAGAAGACTTCACCAGAGTAAATACAGAGGGTTCATCACAAGATGTAAACCATTGGTGAGCCTCAAAAACAGGAAGGCCAGATTAGAGTTTTCCAAACAACACCTAAAAAAGCCTTCACAGTTCTGGAACAACATCCTATGGACAGATGAGACTAAGATCAACTTGTACCAGAGTGATGGGAAGAGAAGAGTATGGAGCGCGAAAGGAACTGCTCATGATCCAAAGCATACCACCTCATCAGTGAAGCATGGTGGTGGTAGTGTCATGGCGTGGGCATGTATGGCTGCCAATGGAACTGGTTCTCTTGTATTTATTGAGGATGTGACTTCTGACAAAAGCATCAGGATGAATTCTGAAGTGTTTCGGGCAATATTATCTGCTCATATTCAGCCAAATGCTTCAGAACTCATTGGACGGCGCTTCACAGTGCAGATGGATAATGACCCGAAGCTTACTGCAAAAGCAACCAAAGGGTTTTTTAAGGGAAAGAAGTGGAATGTTATGCAATGGCCAAGTCAATCACCTGATATGAATCCGATTGAGCATGCATTTCACTTGCTGAAGACAAAACTGAAGGGAAAATGCCCCAAGGACAAGCAGGAACTGAAGACAGTTGCAATAGAGGTCTGGCAGAGCATCACCAGGGATGAAACCCAGCATCTGGTGATGTCTATGCGTTCCAGACTTCAGGCTGTAATTGACTGCAAAGGATTTGCAACCAAGTATTAAAAAGTGAAAGTTTGTTTTATGACTGCTAATCTGTCCCATTACTTTTGGTCCCTTAAAAAGTGGGAGGCACATATACAAACTGTTGTAATTCCTACACCGTTCACCTGATTTGGATGTAAATACCCTCAAATTAAAGCTGAAAGTCTGCAGTTAAAGCACATCTTGTTTGTTTCATTTCAAATCCATTGTGGTGGTGTATAGAGCCAAAAAGAATTATGTCAATGTCCCAATATTATGCACCTGACTGTACATTAATTCTCAAATTACCTGTTACATAACACATGATAGATACCCCATGGATTTATTCACAGCCAAATAAGGCATGCGTCCATAGAGAAAAGCAAAAAGACTAAACAAAAAAATGGAAAAAAAGAAGAGATAAAAAAGAGAGAAGAAGACTCCAGACTTCACTTATAAACACTATAAGTACTTTAAAGGTTGTAAAGGTGGATTTCGGGTGGGGGACAATAGGATCAGGGGATCAAGTCATACCTTGTACCTTTTCTGAATCATGTATTGGTCCCATATTAACCATTTTATTTTAATTTTCTTCCTTGAGGCAGGGTCGAGTTTGGAATAGTCTTCCTCAATCTGTCTATTCCTATTAATGACAGCTTCTATTTCACTCCACTGTGGAAAATATGAAGTTTTCCATCTCCTCACAATTAGCCAATTGACTACAAGGAGAATGTTTATAGTTAAAGCTATTTCTGATTGTTTCATAGATTTCGGAGTCAAATGAATCAAAAATAGCTCTGAAGGGATTTGCAACTTATATCCCAGAATTGCTGACAATTGTTCTGCACATTTAGACCACATTGTTTGGATATATTTGCACTCCCAACACATGTGGGTCTGGTTACCTGAGGTTTGACAGCCTCTCCAGCAATTGGGAGATTAGTTTAATGTTGTTCTAAGCACATATCTGGGCACGCTGTACCATCTTTGGCAGAGTTTGAAATATATCTCTTTCAGTGAAACACAGCTAACCCATCTATCTACATTTGCAAAGTGTAACTTATACCTAGTTCCTCCTCCCACTTCTGAATGCAAATTAATTTGTCTTTTTCTTTAATATCTCTATTAAGTTTGTAGTATTTTGTAATTGAGGGAACTTGATCTATACTGTATATTTTTTCAAAACTAGTCCGTTCTCTTGCTTGATATGGAGCATAGTTGGATTTCTTAATTTCCTGCTTCCAGGATGAAAGTTGAAGCCATTTATCCCGAGATAAACCATATGTTGTCATCATATCCACCAGAGATCAGAATCTGTCCTTCCTATAAAAATCAGCCAAAACCGGACTTCCCATCTGGTGCAGATCATTATAGTGAATCTCAGGCAAGTGAGTACTAATTGCCCGCAAAGGCATGATTGTAGATGGAAAAGGTGCTAAATGCCATCTCTGAGCACATCTATGCCAGGTCCTAATAGCAGTCTGGACCACCAGTCGGAGTCTCTTTAATGTGCGTCTATCCAGGTCTCTTGACCAGGTTAAAGTTTCAATATTTAATTCTCCAACAAGAGCTCTCTCAATATTCCAATATGCCGGCTTCATCTCCTGTGTTTGAAAGTTCATAAAGTGGACTAAGTATGTGGCTAAACCGCCTCCTATCAATCCTAAAATCCTCTATTTCTTAAATTGTTTCTTTTTCATCTTTCAACTTCTTCTTCTAAGCATAATACCTTAGCTAGAATAGCCTCATTGTCTCTAAGAAATGTATCACATTTACTCTCCAATTCATCATTTTGGATCTGAATTAAATTAATAGTGTTGCTATTATTTGCTATTCCATGTGATAACTCTTGTCATAAAACAGTTTGAACGTCTGCCAATATTTTTTTTAAATTTGTAGTTGTTAAAGCTTCCTGTGGATCAATTTCTGACGTATTGGATGTATATTGAGTTTCTATATCTACATTGCTAAAAGTCATAACAGGATACTCTAACACATAAGAGTTCTGTTCTTTTTCTGCTCCACCTCCACTAACTTTAGGGGGAAAAAGGACAAAGAGATACAGGGGTTTACGTCCTTATCTCTTTTCTTATCCTTGTTTTTCCCTTTCAGAGGTCCTTGCTGTTTTTCATTTCTGTCTATACTTGCCCTTTTAACGCTATCAAAAACTAAATTCCTTGAAAGGAGATTAAATATGGCTAAAGCAGATCTTTCCGACTTCTAGATTGAAACCCCTATATAAAAAAGAAGGCCAAACAATATAACACAGTATATTGATTATGCTTTGAGTTCAGTATCACAGATCAGCCAACATAGAGTAGATACAGACAAAGGGAAATAAGTATAAGTGAAGGTTTGAATGGGAGTTTAGCTATAGAGTTTATGGGGATCAAGTAGTTTGCGTCTTTTTATAATTTCAAAGTGAACGAAGGTTTGAGTGTTTCCTTCAAGGAACTGGTCTACTTTCTTGTTTCCATGCTCAAATCTTTGATATCACCTAGGTGCACAGATAGGTTCTCAATCAATGGTGGGAGTATCTTTTGTATATCCAATCTCAAAACACATAAAGAGCTAGGGAAGACTTATAGGCAGCTGCCATTCACTTTTAAACCAGATGAGAGGAACTTTTTCCAAGACGGAGGAATTTATGAGTATCAGCTTGTACAGTCCCAACTGCTACTCCCTCGTACTTCCCCAGCCTCTCTTTTGTCTCCTTATCTATCTCCCCTTATTCCCTTCTTTCTTCTCCCATTCACTTTCTTCTCTCTTCCTTTTTTTCCCTTTATACTTTATCCTTTCTTTGTCCTCAGCTTCCCCATTTATGTGCTGTCTGGGGCATTTTTACTCTATTTAATATATAAGGCAAGCCAAACTCACCATGAAAGCAGAAAAATAATGATTTTAATTTATATATAATAAAGAGGAAGGGGATTTAGATACAAGTCTCTTTCTGTTTTGGAAGCTTCTTTGAAGGTTTTATTACCACCAGGTAGCATCTGCTTTTAAAGCCACCATAAACCATCTAAGAAAGAAGATGTGGGTAAAAGTGTGAGTGGGAGAATTGGACATATTAGAGTCTTTAGAGTGGCTGGACTTGTCCCTTCAAGGACATCTCATGAATACCAGCTGGAGTCTCAGTCCATATTTGTATATTGGAATCTTTGATGCTGCATTGTTTTTGAATCCACATCCACACACTTATTTTGCATTTGAAATTGCATATTTTGTACAAAAACGTTTTTATTTTTTTAACTTACCTCATGGTAGATATAGATTTAACCATTGCCATATACCTATGATTTGTTATTATTTTCATATATTCCTTATAACAAGTTCTAGTTTTAATCTTATATACTTGAAAGAACAATATTGTGATTACTACACAGTATTATCTTGTGATGTTGTGTTGGTAATTAAGTCACTACAATCAAATAAATGTAGTCACTTATAATAAAGCTTTACTAATTTGTAACTAGAACTTAGCTTAGTAACTTAATGTTGGCATTGGTATAAAAAAAATTCTATACCTATGGGCCATAATCAATTCAGAGCCCGCAATTAGATCACATAAAATTGCAGATATATGGTAATAACTGAATTTATTTCTATCATGAGGTAAATTCCTGTATAAGTTCTAAAAAGTTTTTTTTTTGTACAAAACATTCAATTTTAAGTGCAAAATAAGAAAATATTTGTATAATCAAGTATTTGGTGAATAACGCCACATGCTTCACTAGCGAATGCCAAATATAGCAATATGCAGAGCTCCTGAATGGCTTGCGAAATCTGAGGGGTTATGTTTTATTATGTTTCACTGTACAGAAAAAGAGTAGGTCATTCAATAAAGAACAATTGGAGAGGAGACATATTTCTGGGTGTTCTCTAAGGGTTATATCACAAGTATTACAGCTATCTTGCAGTATATTAGTCTGCTACAAGAGGGAATCCAGTTGGCAGTTCACTGAATATAACCAGTAGCACTCCCAGTTCTGACCTTGCTGTTTTTGTTCAATCATACCCCAAAGACTTTTAGTCCATCAAGTTCAACCTTTTTAGATCTCCTCTGCAATATGCAGATTAATTGTTAATTGGTAGTTGATCCAGAGGAAGGTAAACAGAAAAAAAACACAGTGAAACTTTGCCAATTGTCTCAAAAGGGGAAAAAATATATAACATTCCTTCCTGACCCCAGATTCTGGCGATTGGACTCCCCCCTGGATCAATACTCCCTCTCTAATTATCCAGGATAACCCTGAAGGCCTTTTTTATTTAAAATATATCCAATCCCCTTTTAAAGTTATCTATCGAATCTGCTGTCACCACCTCCTTTCGTAGAGAATTCCACAGATTAACCACCCTTACTGTGAAATACCTCTTCTTTCTTTAAGGTGAAATCTTTATACTTCTAATCTCAAAGGATGTCCTCTTGTCAGTTGAAAACCTCTTGGAGAATTTGATAATGACATGTTCGGAGATTCACTTTAGTATACATATCTTAACAATAAGTTGTGTAATGAATACATGTTTGAGCATACAGCATTTTAGGGCAATTGTCTGCAACATGTTAGAATTAAAGGTAGAAACTACATCACATTTAAGAACATGAAACAGAACATGGTATAGGATGAAGGATAAATTACATGAGAGATTATATGCAATTTACATTTAATTCATGTACATGCTGTGTAATAATAGAGTGACTTTGACATGAATAAATTTGTGTTTTAGAAAAGACAGGGGGGTGTTTTCCAGAGGAATTGAAAAAAAATTAAGCAACATTGAATTCATGGCTGGAAACTAGATCAAAGTACCACTTTCTGGTGGTGATTGTCTCATTGGGGAGAACTCATCCTTATTAAGCTTGATGTGTCTTTCTAATTTGCTAATTAGCCAAATGAACTATACATGAATCTGTAGTGAGCTGCACCTGGCTTCAGAGCCATAGGATATAGACCCCTAGCTTAGGATAAATGTTCTTCAGCATGTATCACTTGGTAAGCATAAAGCACTATATTTGCAAATTCCTATGATATTCTATGGTGTCTAACATTTCAAGGACCACTGTAATGCCCTAACAGCAGGACCCAGATGGCTGTATTAGGTATTGATCAGTAATGAAATGCATATTTAAGTAAAACGTGTATCACTGTAAATACAATAAATTAATTTGCAAACTTCATACCTGTGGACTAGAGCCAAACATAGTTCAGTACATAGGACACTGGGTGAAAGATAGGAGTCAAGGAGTCCATAATGGAATGCACAATGGGATACACACTATTTTGCTGTGAAATCTGTGCTCCTATATTCAATCATTTCAAAAAGCAGTATTCAATATTAAACTTATTTTCAAAGAACAGACATGTCTGGCCTATGCCAACTATAAGGTCAGTGCAGGCTGGCAGGCACAACATTCATTTTCCAGCACATGGTTATATTAACATAATGCTCTTCATTGGCTGGAGACTTGCTGTGTTAAATAGGTTTCCCTTAGCAACAATATTTTGCAGTGGGGAAACATTATGAAAGCTTGTTTGGCCTCTTATCTAATCAGAATCTTCTTAAAACCCCTTAGATCTGTCTCTCAACCAATACCCCCATATCCCTTCTTGATGACTTTATCAGGGTGGAGTAAAACAGCTCAAATAGAAACTGAAACTTATCTTTGAAAGTGAATTTATATTGGATATTGCTTTTATAATTCATAAAGTAGAAGTTTCATTAAATGATCAAAGCATATTTTAAACAACAAGCCGCTCTTGTCAGGACATTTTTTGTAGTTTGTTAAATGTGAAGTATAATCCAGAATTGAAAAAGAAACTTTATGGAATAGCATCAGAGTTGGAGAAGTATATTCTCTGTAATAAAAAAAGTTTTCAATTTACTGTATGTAGATTATGGACTCTAATACATTATTTGACTAGCAATGCCCTTGCAGCTACAGCTCACACAAACCATGTTAATGAACAGGCCCTTTCCTTGGAGACTTGTGGAAATTAAAAAGGAGAACATTGTTGTGTTTGAGTCGGCTATGGCTTTATAAAAAAACATCAAACTGTATTTGAGAAAATCAATCACAAGAGACTGTGATCTTCAATATGTTCTTGACCAGCCTTTTCATGTTCTTCATTATGAATATTGTAATGCATTTTACCATAATTAAAAAATGATAATGTTGGCTTAAAAACAACAAAGAACCCAGCTTTCCTCTATAATAACTCATTGGTGAAGATGTAATGAGTATCCATAGACTGACATCCCCTGTGTAAGCTGCTGTACAATAAATGAAAAGCAGTTTTCTGACAATAAACTAGCAGTGAATTTTGTTAGTGTATTTCTTCATGAAACATGTTTATGTTATAGTCTTCCAATTTTATGGCTGGCGTTTATCACCATAAGGTGCATTTCATGACAGTCGAATAACTACATTCAGTTAGAGTTGTCGCCATGTGCCTTCAGTATCAAGACACATGCTGATTGTATCAAATGCTGTTGACTGTCTGAGCACTACAAATAGACAGGATCATTACATTGTTCTTCTAAGATATGATGTAATATTATTCGCTTTACAAGGAGCTGAAGGTCAAGGTTGTCGAAGTAGCTGGGAAGAGATAATATATGTTGAACGCATTGTAACGTGATGAACATGGCAAATGTGGAGTGAATGTTTAGTTTTAATGTTCATATTTATTCATTCTCTGCATCTAATTTACATATAAGGTGCTTTGGTGAAAATACACAGTAGGTCCAGATTCGGTATAATTTATCACTTATCTGTAGTAGTGTAAATAAAAACATTTGCAGTTCATAGTTATTAGCAAACACAAAATCTAATGTCAGAAATGTTACTTGAAAAGCTTTTTTTCAGTTGTAATCAGACCCTGAGATCCCCCTCCTTGGATAGCTTTTTTATCAGTCACTTGCAAAGTAGGAAATATTCAAGTGTCTTATTTAACCATTTAAATTGTCTACTTTTAATCATTATGTTCAAGTTACTTTTAATTGTAGCACACATTTGCTTTTGTTCCTAACAGGTTTAGTGTCCTGAGAGGCATGGGAGGAAACACTGATGTACACAACATTTTTCCACATGACAACAGAACTAAATGGAAGATAAAGTCCCTGTAGGATTACCCTCTCCCACAGACTGCAGGCCATCTACCAGTTTAAGATGAAAGTGCCCACGACAGAAGCAAAGTCTGCTAAATGTAAGACTTTCTCTAAAATCCTTACCTACATGCTAATATTGTTAGTTTGTTCTTCACAAATATGTGACATTAAGCCCAAACTACAGTAGTTCTCTATGGGGGATAGCAGAGAAAGCAATTGTTGCTGAATGATTATGCAGATCAGCACACACTTGGTATTGGCCACAGATCTTTTAATTTGCAAGGTACTATATGAGACTACCAAGAGGAGGGAGGAAAACAGGCTTTGATCTTAAATCTGAATTTACCACAGTATCTTCAAGCAGATTTGCTGCTCTTAACACTTTTTTAGTGTCCAGGGGGTAAAAAAGAATTTGCTGAGTAAATTGTGTTATATTTTTTATCCGTATAGGAAAGAAGGCCGATATATAGTGTTATCAGGACCAACAAATATTGCTATTAGTACTGACTCCTTGGCAGATCCTCTCCCACTTTTTAAAGGAGTTAAAGAACAGCAAAACTGCTGAAATCCAAAGTAACTTTCAAATTCTAGGTTTAAATTTTAGTCTTCATTCAAGTAGTATTATTACTGTTAACTGTATAATAAATAAAGAACTCAAACTCTATTGTATTAGTTGTAAAATAAATTGCAATCCTCCTATTTTGCCTTTTAGTTTGTAGTACAACAATAAATTGAATCTTTTCTGCCTCGCTCTAAAGCAGGAGTATCATATTGAAGAAAGAGCAACCAAGCCAATCATATAATGCAATTTGTTATAGAATCTAACTTCATAACACCAGTATTTCTCATATAAAATTTGGTATAAAGCAAGAAAACATAGATTTTGATTGCAAATATAGACGAATAGCCAAGGAAGTTGAACATACTCCTATCTACTAAAATGCTTACAGACCCATCAAATTCCAAGCCTGTAGTGGCAACGGCACACCTGCAAAGCCTGCGGGCTTGAAATTCTGCCATGTTACAGAGCTATTACATTCAACCATGCTGCGACCTACGGGCCATAGACGCAAGCCCGTAAACCATTTCAGCGCACACAAGCTGTTAAGGGGCTCGCTGAGCCACGATCAGACGTTACTATCCAATCGCGGAATAATGTAGTGCGACTCAGTCCGAACAGCCAATAAAAGGCGGGGAACCGCAATTAACGCTGCAGGAAGGGGATTTTAACGGGCGCGAAAACCGTAAATCATTGTCTGTGCTGTAGCTGAGCAAGTGAACACACAGGTCTAGGCGTTGGTGGGTTTGTGAGCATTGGAGAGAGAGAGAGAGAAGGAGCTTTGTAAGTTTTTTATATTTTGACCTTTAATATATATAAACCCTTAATTTATCTATATCAACATATAAAAAAGAAATATATATACTAGTAACTTGCCCGTCATAAATGACGGCATCATAGATTATCTAGAATTGGCAGTGCTTGCTCTCACTGTGCACTCTCTCTCTATACTCTCTCTTTCTCCCTGTGCGCTCTTTCTCTGTGTGCTTTCTCTCTCTCCATGTGCGCTCTTTCTCCATGCGCTCTCTCTATTTCTCTCTCTCTGTGCGTTCTCGCTATCTCTCTCTCTGCCTTTGTGCTCTCTCTCTCTGGGCACACTCTCTCTCAGTACACTCAAGAGCTGTGTGTTCTTGGTCTCTCCCTGTGCACTCTCTCTCTGCACTCTCGCTCTGTGCACTCTTTCTCTATACACTCTCTCTTCTCTTTTTCTCTGTGCGCTCTATATTTTTCTCTGTCTACCTGTGCACTCTCTCTTTCCCTCTCTGTGCGCTATCTCTCTCTGTGCCCTCTCTCTCTGTTCTCTCGCTTTCTCTCTCCCTGCGTGATCTCTCTCTCTCTGCTTGTGCTCTCTCTCTCTCTGTGTGCTCTCTCTGTACACTCTTGCTCAGTGTGCTCACGCTCTCTCTGTGTGCTCTCTCTCTGTGCTCTCTCATTCTATACACTCTCGCTCTGTGCGCTCTCTCTCTGTGTGCTCTCTCTCTCTGTTCACTCTTTCTCTCTGTTATCTCGTTCTCTCTGTGTACTCTCACTCTTTCTCACTGTGCACTCTAGCTCTCTCTCTCTACCTGTGCTCTCTCTCTCTCTCTATGCGCTCTCACTCTCTCTCTCTCTCTGTGCACTCTCTCTCTGTGCACTCTCGCTCTCTCCCTACCTGCGTGACCTCTCCTCCCTCTCGGATCGCTTTCTCCCTCTCTGGGTGCTCTTGCGTTGTGTGCTCTCTCTCTGTGCTCTCTCAATCTTTCTGTGTGCTCTCTATCTCTCTGTTAGCTCTCTATCTGTTCTATGTATCTCTGTGCGCTCTCTCCCTCTCTCTGTGCTCTCTTTGTGTGAGCTCCCTCTCCCTGTGTGCTCTCTCCCTATGTGTTCTCTCCCTGTATCCTCTCTCCCTGTATGCTCTGCCTGTGCACTCTCCCTGTGTGCTCTCTCCCTATGTGTTCTCTCCCTGTATCCTCTCTCCCTGTATGCTCTGCCTGTGCACTCTCCCTGTGTGCTCTCTCTCTCTCCCTCTGTCCGCTCTGTCTGTATGCACATCTTGTGTGCGGTCCCTGTTTCTGCCCGTGTGCTCTGTCTATGTGCTGTCTCTGCCTCTGTGTTGTCTCTAGCCCTGTGCTGTTTCTGCCTCTCTCTCTCTCTGAGGTGTATTATGTCCGCTTTTATCTTGACTCTCAGGCCCCACCCCTGGTGCTATCATATCATCACCACCTTAAAGAAAGAAAAGGGTTCTTCACAGTAAGGGTGGTTAATCTGTGGAATTCTCTACCAGAGGAGGTGGTGACAGCGGATTCAATAGATAACTTTAAAAGGGGACTGGATTTATTTCTAATTAACAAGGGAAATCAGGGTTATCATGGATAATTAGAGAGGCAGTATTGATCCAGGGAGAAGTCAGGTCGCCGGTGTCTGGGTTCAGGAGGGAATTGATTTTTTTTTAAATATATATATATATTTTTTTTATGCAACTAATTAATTGTTAATTCGCATATTGCAGATCAGAGGAGATCTTAAAAGGTTGAACTTGATGGACTGAAAGTCTTTTTTCAACCTTAAATACTATGTAACAATATGTAACTATGTAACTATATCCCCACCCCCTCAATGACATCAGGGCTACACACAATGAAAACTAATATATGTGAAATATATATAAATATACTAGCCACTTACCCGTCAAAAATTACGACCTAATATTTGAAAGCCTCGCAATGCTGTTGTTGCCCACAATGCGAGCCTTGCTGTGCACGGCTTCTCTCTCTCTCCTTCCCTCCTTCTGTGTCCTCTTCCTCCGTCTTCTCTCCTTCTCTCTGTGGGCTTCGCTATAAGCGCCTTCTGCACTCATTGCAGGCCCTGCAATGAGCGACCTTGGCACCCATTGCTGGCTTCCTGTCCCAAATGACGGAATAATAGATTTTTCTCTCCCCCCCCCTGTGTCTCTTCACCCACTCCATCTCCGGTGTCTCCTCCCTCTCCCTCCCCTGTGTCTCTTTCCCCCTACCTCCCCTGTGTCTCTTTCCCCCTCTCTTCCTCTCCTGTGTCTCTTACCCCTCTCCCTCCCTTATGTCTCTTTCACCCCTCTACCTCCCATGTATCTCTTTGCCCCCTCTGCCTCCCCTGTGTCTCTTTCCCCCTCTCTCACCCCTGTCTCTCTTCCGCACAACTCCCTCCCCTAAGTCTCTTTCCCCCTCCCCTGTATCTCATTGCCCTCTCTCCCCCTCCCCTGTGTCTTTCCCCCTCTCCCTCTCCGGTGTCTCCTTGCCCCCTCTCCCTCCCCTGTGTCTACCCCCTCTCTCCCCTGTGTCTATTCCCCCCCCCCTCCCATTTGCCTCTTTCCTCCCTCTCCCTCCTTTGTGTCTCTTTCCCCCTTCTCTCCCTCCCAGGTGCCTCTTCCCGACTCTCCCTCTCCTGTGTCTCTTCCCCTTCTCTCCTCCCCTGTGTCTCTTTCCCCTCCTCTCCCTCCCCTGTGTCTCTTTCCCCATCTCTCCCTTTTCTGTGTCTCTTTCCCCCTCTCCCTCCCATGTGTCTTTTTGCCCCCCACTCCCTCTTGTTTTTCTCTTCCCCCCTCTCCCTCCCCTATGTCTTTCCCCCCTTCTCTCCCTCTCATGTGTCTCTTCCCCCTCTCCCTCCCCTGTGTCTCTTCCCCCCTCTCTCCCTCCCCTGTGTCTCTTCCCCCTTCTCTCCCTCTCCTGTATCTCTTTGCCCCATCTATCCCTTTTCTGTGTCTCTTTCCCCCTCTCCCTCCCATGTGTCTTTTTGCCCCGCACTCCCTCTTGTTTGTCTCTTCCCCCCTCTCCCTCCCCTATGTCTCTTTGCCCCCTCTCCCTCCCCTGTGTCTCTTTGCCCCCCTCTCCCTCCTGTTGTAGCAAAATCATAACCACAAACCATTTTTTACTCCAAAACCCAGTCATGATACCAAAAAACAGAGAACTCTGATTATTTTCTTATTATCAGATTTTATTTGTACAAACGTGGGTCAGCAACAGAGAAGCATCCAAAAAATGTCTGCTACTAACTGACTGACTGAACACAAATATAAACAAAACACAGCTTTTATAGTATAGTGCCTTGCAAAAGTATTCACCCCCTTGACTTTTTACCTATTTTGTTACATTACAGCCTTAACTTCAATGTTTTGTTAAACTGAATTGTATGTGATGGATCAGAACACAATAGTCTAAGTTGGTGAAGTGAAATGAGTACATAAAACTATTTTTTAGAAAACAGAAAATTGGTGTGTGCGTATGTATTCACCCCCTTTGTTATGAAGCCCATAAAAAGCTCTGGGGCAACCAATTACCTTTAGAAGTCACACAATTAGTGAAATGATGTCCACCTGTGTGCAATCTAAGTGTCACATGATCTGTCATTACATATACACACCTTTTTTAAAGTCCCAGAGGCTGCAACACCTAAGCAAGAGGCACCACTAACCAAACACTGCCATGAAGACCAAGGAACTCTCCAAACAAGTAAGGGACAATGTTGTTGAGAAGTACATGTCAGGATTAGGCTATAAAAAAAAATATCCAAATCTTTGATGATCCCCAGGAGCACCATCAAATCTATCATAATCAAATGGAAAGAACATCGCACAACAGCAAACCTGCCAAGAGGCCGCCCCCCAAAACTCACAGACAGGGCAAGGAGGGCATTAATCAGAGAGGCAGCACAGAGACCTAAGGAAACCCTGAAGGAGCTGCAGAGTTCCACCGCAGAGACAGGAGTTTCTGTACATAGGATGACAATAAGCCGTACGCTCCATAGAGTTGGGCTTTATGGCAGAGTGGCCAGAAGAAAGCCATTACTCTCAGCAAAAAACAAAATGGCACATGTGAGTTTGCAAAAAGGCATGTGGAGACTCCCAAAATGTATGGAGGAAGGTGCTCTGGTCTGATGAGGCTAAAATTAAACTTTTCTCCATCAAAGAAAACGCTATGTCTGGGCAAACCCAACACATCACATCACCCAAAGAACACCATCCCCAGCAGCAAGGCCTGGGAAATTGGTCAGAGTTGAGGGAAAGGTGGGTGGTGCTAAACACAGGGATGTTCTTGAGCAAAACCTGTACCACTCTGTGCGTGATTTGAGGATAAGACTGAGGTTCACCTTCCAGCAGGACAATGACCCCAAATACACTGCTAAAGCAACACTTGAGTGGTTTAAGGGGAAGCCCAGACCTCAATCCAATAGAAAATCTGTGGTCAGACTTAAAGATTGCTGTTCACAAGTGCAAACCATCCAACTTGAAGGAGCTGGAGCAGTCTTGCAAGGAGAAATGGGCAAATATCCCAGTGGTAAGATGTGGCAAGCTCATAGAGACTTATCCAAAGTGACTTGGAGCTGTGATTGCAGCAAAAGGTGGCTCTACAAGGTATTGATTTTAGGAGGGTGAATAGCTATGCACATTGACTTTTTCTGTTATGGAGAAAAATGGGGGGAAGGGGGGTGAACACTTTTGCAAGGCACTGTAATTCATAAAAAAAATTACATAGTCCATTATCACCCCTCCAGAAAAATGACAAAGTCCAGCAACAGCCAATAAACAATAATTTTCATTATGAAATCCAATAAGTAGTCATACATGTACAGATCAAGCACTGAAATTATGGACTATGTATATTATTCCATTATTGCAAAATTGTGCGCATCAAAACAGGGCAGCCTTGGCATTGACTTTCTCCTGTTAAAAATTGCTATATCAGTAACATGCAGAATTAACTGTTTCAGAGCTTATGTCCTACAATAGAAAAATACTGGTTCAAAGCTTACATCTAGTCAAATATCACAAATGCTACAAAAGTGATAAATGCTATATATATATATATATATATATATATACACTAAAAAATGTAAGGATATTTGTATTTCTCTAAAACACTCCCCTGTGTCTCTTACCCCCTCTCCCTCCCCTGTGTTTCTTTGCCCCCTCTCCCCCCACCTCTCCCTCCCCTGTCTCTCTTTGCCCCCCTCTCCCTTCTGCACCCATTGCAGGGCTGCCCAAGAAGGGAAGCAGACTGTAATAAGTCAGGAAGCATATGCACAGATAGTACTGATTAACAGCCCTATTAAATTGGGGCTACGTGTTAACGTTGCTCGCAGCGGACTTTGCATGGTAACACGTAGGACGGCCGAGAATAGGCTATGTGGAGAGCAACGCATGTAAATCCTTTGATCTGTCATGCCCGTAACTGCTAATTGTTTAATTCAGCTATTAAATTGCAACATGGTCACACGCGAACAAGCATATATCACACAAATGGAGCCCAAAGGACTATGTGTGCTCGAGAGCACCCACATGGCGGATAAAGTACAATACTTAGCACTTGTAACGTTAATAAAATTACTCTACTGTACATTTATTATAAGGGAAAGTGATGTTAGGTCTTAGAATTAATAGCATAACATTCTCAAGCTCGCAAATTGGCCCCCAAAAATACTTTATTTCATGTTCATATTCTGTGTTATACCGATCCCTGCAATCAAAGTGTTACGACATATACTGTAACTCACATGTAATAGAATATCATGTTTACTGCTGTATTAATATTGCATTATATCTGGCCTGTGGGTCCAATCACAAACTGGATTTGAAGAACGTAGGACTTCAAAATCTACCCTCCCCTTTTTCAATGACGTAACGCTAATAATCTCTTTTTCCATTGGCTTCATCTGACCCCGTAACTACGTAATTGCTTAATTGTTGGCGTTCGAGCACGCAAGTCCAATGGCCGCTAATTAGTTTATGAAATAGCCTCTCTCGCTCGTAACTTGCAGATGTTTCTAATTAAATAGCAATGTAAGTAGGGCAAATTTGAAGCACGCAGCCCTTACGTGCTTCACGTTGGACTTGCGAGGCTGGAATTTAATATGGCCCTACATTTAGTATCTCTTCAGTGTGGACCAGATCCTAACTCATGCTGTGCTTATCAACCACAAATATAGTAGTATATATATATATATATATATATATATATATATATATATATATATATATATATCGCAATATATATATAAAAAAAGTGTGCATATAATATACATACATAGGCTGCAGGTGGGAACTGGCACTTTCCTACAGCGTGACCGAAGCAGTTTTAGAAGGGGGAGAGGAAACTGAGGAGGGCTCTGCTACAGAATAATGTGAAGATATATTGGTGGCTTTATTTACTATATGTGATCCCCATCTCAGTGTAGGGAGAGCACATGGCAGACCAATAGATACTGAAAGCAGGGCTGCCCAAGAAAGGAAGAGCAACACAGAAGCAGACTGTAAAAATGGCCAAGTTTTGCTGCTGCTGAAGTTCCACTGCTCTTTATATAAGTTATCTATCCTTACAATAAATATATGCTTAGATGACAATAGCTAGATAAGCCTGCTTAAGTCACCATGCAGTTAGATTTTGTAAAATACTCCAGGGTCAGATAAAGTAACAAAAATAGAGAATTTCACTAGGATGCTCCAGTGAGCCCCCTGTACTCTTTGACACATTTTTCCAATAGGTTTTTAAAAAATACAGCGTTTGACGTCATTGTACATTATTTAAAAGTTAAGTCCACTGATTATACAATACTGACAATATTTTCGACTAATACGACACTTTATTGTAATCCATAGCCAATAGGAGTCCCAAAGCTGGATCAACCATCTACAGGACATCAACATTACCCTCATCCTGTAGAAATCAGCATTTGTCATGATTCCAGCTATGTGCAACTCAAATTGATCATTCAATATCAATAATTTCAATGATCATAGTAGTGTTTCCTTAATCGAATTGAAACAACTGTATCATCTTGTTCTCATTAAGTGTAACCTACAAATATTTAAATAAAGCTCAAACAACAAAACATATTTTATGAAATATTAACTTGAAATATACTTTTATGTCAGTACTTTTCATAAATAGAAGACATTACACTGTAATGAAATTAAGAAACTACATGGATTTGAAAATCTTTTTCAAGGCAGCTTGAATTAATTTTTCAGTACATTTATTGAAAGCTAAGCTTTATCTTTGCTAATGCATTGATTTGCATTTTTGTTTGTTTAAATCCAGAATTGCACACATGTTCAGTGTCAACTGGGTCCATTTAAGCACTTCCTGGGTCAAATGTTTTATACAAAGGCTGTCTGGCAATGATACTGAAATATTCAAGATATTACTGTGATTATGACACAATACAGTCAGCAAATAAGGGCCACAATAGAGCATACTTGGGCAATAATAATTATAATGAAACTGGAATGATTCAGTTTATGTTCAGTTAACCCGCTCAATTTGAAATTAAATTAAACAAAATTTCTTACAATTATTTTTTTTCTTCCTTTGTCATCTTCTAATGTTAAGACAAAATAATAATACAGAATAGCCATGTAGGAAGGGGACATTTTACATGTAAGCTTTTGATGTTCTTTTCCCTTTCCGAGTGTCCTTGGCTACTTCAACATTGCCATTGATACTCTCACCTCCCGGCAGCTGCTAAACTACTTTCACTCACCTCTTCCCTCGGCCTCTCACAATGCACAGATTCACCAACTCTCCATGATGGACACTCCCTTGACCATACGATTACCACATACATTAACAAAATCTTGACTTTTTCATGTCATTCTTTTCTAATATTTCGTCTTGACTACTGCAACTTCTTGCTGGACTGTCCTTTACCCATCTATCTATACTTCAATCCATAATGGACGCCTCCACTAGACTCATCTACTGTACTCAACATTCAGTGTCTGCAGCACCTCTCTTTTATTCACTCCACTTGCCTCCCATAGCCTCCAGAATAAATTTTAAAATCCTGTAATTTGCTGTATACCAGTAAATCAGCTACGAGAGCTTTTTTCCCTACGTTTTCATATTTCATATTCTCTTTTCATATTACGTCACTCTGTCCACATCAATAAATCATGCCTTGTCTGCAAGTGAATTCAGTGTAGACAGGACCCATACAAAGCTTTAGGGATGAGAAACCAATACAAAATGAGAACATCATGATTATTATGAGTGAGAACAAGTGCCGTAACTGCAGCAAGAAACTATTATATTTAGATATGTATATACTATATTTTATTTTTATTTATTTATTTATTTATATTGATATAAATTAACCCCTTTGAGTACTGGGCTGTGTGTTACCTGTGTTGTATAATATAACTGACATAATAAAACAATATCATATTTTTTGATTACACATATGTTCATACTGGAATGTTAATTGTCAAATAATGTTGAATTTGAATAATTTTTAATAGATTTTTGGTGCTATACTGTCTTTTTAACTGCTGTTGTGGACTCAGCAATGTATTTAAAATCCCTTGAGAGTTCTCTCTGGTACCTGTAATATATGCTTCCGTTTTCTGTAGTTACGGCACTGCCCTATTTTGCGAATGATCCGCAAATTCTTTTTAGTATATGGTTTTGGTGTAATGTCTAATGTAGTAACTCATAGTCTTTTGTCAGTGCAAAAATCAATGGAAAATGTGGCCGTAATTTTCAGCCCCAGTTTACCACAGTCACTCGTAGAAGTTCTCTCGCAGTGTTTCAGGGATGGGTGATTAACATAGCTAGGAAGATTTATTTTGCTCTTCAACATGGTGTAATCTGCGATATAGGGGATTAACATGGAGGCTTATGTTGGCATGTTACAAATATTACGTTAATAATAATAATAATAATAATAATAATAATATACCTGAACTGTACTTGAGGAATGTTGTGTTATACCTGAGAATAAATGAGGAATGCTGCAGAATGATGAGTACTTGTTGTTTATGTAATTGAAATTGCCATGAATTTACCAACTGTTTATATGGAACCATCGAATGCTGAAAATGCACTTTTCTGTCAAAGTATCTAACATGACAATTATCTATAACCTTTTATTATTAAGCATATTTAAAAACTCTCAAAATTTTCCACAACACAATATAAAATGGGCATATGAAAACATGAACATTAAGATAATAGTTATTTTTACACAAGGTATTAAATCCTAAGACCTCCTTTTGTGAATACCTACTATCTAGAGTGGGTGATAATTCGTGAAAAGACAACCACTTTGCCGAGGGAAAATAACAATCAGATAAACAGTTGAACTCATCATTGATGTATGTTTCTGATTATATTGTAAAAATGTGTAAGGTGTAATATGTGTGAAAGATCGATGTTATTTCACATCATCTAACTGGTTCCAAAAATAATTGATCTTTCTAAATTCAGGAAATCATATTTTATGTTTTAATAAGGCATGGCTGCTAGAATACGAGAGCCGTTTCTGTCACATAACTCCCATCCTTTATTCTCTGGACTAGTTGCTTATGAAATCGTGAATACCAGTGAATTTGTTGCAATTTAATAGCATGATTGAAAACGTAACAGTTACGGGCTTGACAGATCAAAGGATTTGCGGGTGTGCAGTTCAAATATTAAAGTCCTGTATCCTTATCCCGTCCTTACCCAGCAAGTCGGTGACCGGTTGCTTTATGTGGCTGATTTAATAGCTGCAAGGCTTGCGGATAACGTTATAGGCTACAGATTCAAATGTTTGGGGAATTTAATAGGGCTGTAAATGTACCAAAGGTTCAATTGGAGGGTTGTGCTTCTGCTTAAGCTCACAAAGCCCAGGCCTAGGGCAGCACATTTTCAGGGTGCAGAAGGCTGCCTGAAGATGCAGTGCAGTACATTGAAATATGTTTGTATATGCACAGAAATGTCTATGTGTGTACTTGACACATTCTGGCATAATATATATATATGTATATATATATATATATATATATATATATATATATATATATATATATATATACAATTGAAGAGTGAAGCAGCCGTGAATGTCCAGTAATCTACTAATTTAGTAATTTTTAGTCCTTACATATATAGATTAATAAGTATTGCAGTATATTATGATACCTTTTGTATTGGTCAAACGTCTTATTTATATTAGCGAGCTTACGAGAGATTTAACCTCTCTTTATCAAGTCTGAGTGGAAATAGCGTCTGACATCATCAGGTAAATACATATAGGGGGAATAAACACAACATAGTAAAGGAAACAAATATACACATACTATATACACATATACATCAATATATACATGAAAAAACAGAGCACTGTAGTTCACAGTGATTTCCCTCCTGATGGACAAACACCTTACTAAGAGTGCTAAGCCTGTTATGGTAAAATAAGAAAAAATCACATGAAATTGTTATAATGTGTTAGCAAACCCAAGTCCAAATTAAGTCCTGTATTTTAAGTGTTGAAGAATGAGATCATCTTTATTTCAAATGCTTTTCTCTCTTGGATGTTTTTACATTTTCATACGAGTATTTTGACTTTTAAGTTTTGGATGAAGTGATCATTCTGGTTAATATGGTGTCCCACTGGGGTACAATAACTGTCTTCATTATGCTTTCTTATTGAATGTCTGTGTAAATTCATCCTTACATGATTTTTTGGGCTGGTTTCTCCAATGTAACAGCCTGTGTCACATAAAGTACATTGTATTATATATACCACATTGGACGATGTACATGAATATGATCCTTTGATGTTATAGGTTTTGTTGTTATGGGTGGCTGTTTCATTATTACAAATGTGTTGATATAATTTACAGGCACGTTTGTTACAAGATTTAGTTCCATTTTTTATATTCAGTTTTCAGTGGCCAATTTTCCGCTGACAAGTTTTTGTTTCGGGTTTGGTGGTTGTTTAAATGTAAGGATGGGAGGTTTAGGGAATACATCCTTTAATTGGACATCTTCAATTAGCAATGGTTGTAAATCTTTGATTATTTTCCGTATTTTCTCTAAAATTGGATGGTATGTGTTCACTAGAGGTATACGTGAAGTCATTTGTATTTTAACAAGTGTTCACGGGGTATTTTGATGGCAGTGGTTATTTGATGGGTAATAATATGGGGTTTGTAACCCTTTTGTTTGAAAGATTCAGACAGTGTTTTTACATTTTTATCACGGTCTCCAGTGTTTGAGCATATGCAGTGGTATATAATAGCTTGACTATGGATGATGGCTTGTTTGGTGTGCGAGGGATGGAAACTGGAGCTGTGTAGGTAGCTACATCTGTCTGTGTGAGGGATGGGAACTGGAGATGTGTAGGTAGCTACATCAGTCTGTTGGATTCCTATATACAAATGAGTGGAGAGTGCCATTGGTGATGGATATAGTAGTGTATAGAAAGTTTGCCTGTTCTGTAGAGAAATCAATTTAAGATTTATAGATGAATGGAAGGTTTTGAATAAACTGTGAAAGTCTCTGAGTTTGCTTTCTCCTTCTGTCCATATGATGAACAGATCATCTATGTAACAGATGTATCTATATGGTTTGTAAATGGATACAGATAAGAATGTTTCTTCTAGATTGGACATAAATAGATTTGCTATTGTGGAGCCATTTTGGTACCCATGGCAGTCCCCATCATCTGTAGGTAGTATCTTTGTTAAAAGTTAAATATTTATGGGTAAGGATATATTCTATTAGTTTAACAATATCATCACAGACATATTTATGGTTTTACATGTGTGTTGAAAGAAACTTAAAGCATGCCTCAGTGCCATCTTTGTGTGGGTGTTGCTGTAAAGAGACTCTACATCCATGCTGACAAGTAGTGTGTTAGCAGGTAGGTCTTTAATCTAACTTTCTTGAGAAAGTCAGTGGTGTCTTGTAGATAGTTACTGGTGTTACTAACTAATGGTTGAAGGATGTTTTTAACAAATCCATATAGATATCTGTTCAGTCAGTGTGTCCATATCTTTAAGAATTGGGGGATAGGTGAAGTTGAGTTACAGTGGCACCGGTGAGCGGTAAGGAGATTTTACTAACAAAAGTGGGCAGTAGATTTTAAAAAGGTTGACAACCCCTGCTCTATATACAAGCTCAATATACTAGAACTATAAGCTGTGATTTTTTTTATGCTATGAGGATTACTTTTGTTATAGGGGTATGTTGGATATGCATTGATAGATGTTAACAGTTCATGTTAAAGGACCACTGTGGTCATGTTTTAAAATGTTCTGTTTTGAAGAGCTAAACTTCAAAATATTCAACCAATTTTTAGAATGTAAAGAAAAATAATACAACCTTTAATGTATTACTTTTTAAATAAAAATGTAATCTATTGTGCTATCTACCATTTTGCTTTCAGTAGCTCAACTTGCTTTTAATACACAGGAATTTTGTATTTTGTACCTTTTACAGTGGAAAAGTGCCATTAATTACTGCCAGTGCTCCTAACAGCAATAATGGTAAGCGTGTTAGTTTACGAGACACACCTTAGGAAATAATAGGCAGCAGCACGCGAGAAAACAAAATGAAAGCCTGAAGCAAAGAATAATTGCATATGAAAGCTGCAAAATGTAAAGATTGCATTTATTTTTTGTTATCTAATAAGAATGTGCTTATCATCATGTGTAGTTAAACAAAAGACAATATGGAAACATTTTGACCACCACAGTGATACTTTAACACGTTTTATAGTTGTTTATTTATTTGTGTGGATTGGTTTTCTTTATTTAAATATTTAAAATAGCACCTACCTACCCTACTTTGTAGGGGAGATAGGTACCTTATCCCTGGTTTCCAGTAGGAGGATAAAGATCACAACATGCATGGATGCTACAATCTCTTCCTCTCCCTCCCCAGCACTTGCTAGTGCTTTCCCCTGACTGCCTGCTCCTTTGGCTACTAGATTATTTTGATAGCCAGGTCTCATGAGATCACGTGAGATTATCTTGCGTGATCTTGTGAGACCCGGGCTGCCAGGCTGCCAAAGGTACAGGAGGTGAGGGAGAAGCACTAGCAACTGCTGGGAGGGAGAAGATGAAATTGCAGTGTGCTCATGTGTGTTGTGATCTCTTTCTTCTACTTGACACCGGGGATAAAGTTCCCTGCAAAGTAGGGGAGGTAGGTGCCGTTTTAAACATCTAAGTATATTTATAAAAATATAAATATATAAACAGTTTAACTATAACTATCACATATATAGTTGTGGATCTTTGCAATGTGGGGGGAGGGGGTTGTGATGAGCCCTGAAGGTGCTCAGAGGAGCAAAAGCCTCACATTGTATGGCAAACAGCATTCCCAGCCTTAAATTTGTATTCCTGCCATTTTTGACGGGCAATTTCATAGCATATATATATTGGCACTACAGCATATGTTGGCGGTTACAAATAAAGGATCATAACAATATATATGCAGTATATATATATATATATATATATATATATACACACACATAATGGAGATGCTGTTTGAGTATATACAGTATATATTCCACAGAAAATGTGAAGTACGAATATATAGATGCATATATTCTACAGTAAACTGAAGTAAGGGTACGAATTGTTCTGTTCTGAAGTAAAGGTGTATAAACGGAGACGAGAGGTGGTATAGGAAACTTGTAAATCTGTAATATCAAGGGGTTGGAGAGAAAGCACAAGAATCTCATGGTGCAGATTATTTCAATGATGTAGAATGGAGGTAACGTAAGGTTCAAGCTGTAAGACTTTCACCTGGTCGGACAATATGAAATTAGGTATTGAAAGCACTCAAATAGTGTATCCAAAGTAAGATGCTCCTGTTATTGTCTTATTTGGTCAGAGTGTATTTTGAGAAGCAGCGGCTCACGGGCAACAAGATTATAGACCGTCCATAATTGCCTAAGATGCAGTTTGAGATGCCTGAATTGTTGCCTTCTGTAAGCAAGACACACTTGATAAAAGCACGTTATTGTACTTCCAAAACCAGGACTACAACTGCCACCGATTGTTGTATGTGGTACTCTTGATGTGCAACATACTGCATTAGGGGTTTTCCTACTAGCAAATGTGTATATTGATTATACTGATATTTACTTGTATTTATTGCACTGTTGTATTATTGTAATACTCTGTTGTATTATTATAATACTCCTACGTCACAGGACAGCCAGGGGCTTCAGCCTCTATATTTGGGAAGTAAATATTCCCAATTCCTTACTATCTCTTAAGAGGTGGTATAGCACTTTATTAGATTATCTATGAGAAAGTCATTCTATCTAGCTGGGGGAAAGACTAGTAAAGTGCTATAGCACTCCTTGCCTCTCTTTACACAACTTTACTTCAGACAAGACACACTCACACCCTTTGTCTGTTGGCATATGTACTGTAGAATAGTAGTGCTATTGCTCTTCATGTAGTAATAACCCCCCCCCCCCAGATATTTTTCATTACCTACACCCTTGCTTAGAAGAGAGACTATTTGGATGTTTTCAATACCAGAGGTGTTCTGGAGAAATAATGCAATTCAGAAAAATTCCCTGAAACAAGGATTGGTCAAAGTATTGAAGGTCTCCTGGGAAAAGGTACAAATGTATTTCAATGTATTTCAATGGACTTGAAGCTCTCTTTCTCCATTGTGAGTTATTTAAGTAGGAATTCTTAATTATTTGTCTGTTTAGTTGATTCTTGCTGAGCAAATGTGACAGCAGTTACTTTCAATTGTATGCAGATGATAAAATTACTTGCCCCAGTTAATTCATAGAATTATCTGTTTGCCTATTCCAACCCAATACATTCCATCAAACTTCCCATCCACATTTTTACATTAATTACAAATGCCCATGTGTGGCATGCAGTGCTGAAAAGTTATAATAAGTAGATCATAGATAAAGAAGAACTGGGTATTCAACGAAAACTCTATGAGTATCACATGTACGCCTGAAAGGATCCCAGATTAAGTGTGCCAGAAGCACAAAAATATTACACTTTGTGCATAATTTGCAGATTCCTTGGAATCACTGACTAATTCTGTAGGAAAACAGGTCTCCTGATCTGCATGGGATATATAGAACAGCTTTTTCTTTCTTTGCTATGATTGATATAAACATTTTTATGTGGAGGCTTCTACAGAATTATTTTAAAACGGGCCATCAAATAGTGAGAATAAGAAATTAATAAGAATCTGCCGAACATATTTATTGGAATTTGTCATGAAATTTGTGTTATTTTTGGAATTTTGTTATGTTAATATGAGGTTTAACACAAAACACCTTATTGAAGCTATCAGTCAGCTACAATGACTTTAATAAAAATTCCTTATCGTCGTACCTCTATAAAATCACACAAATCACATGGAAGTATTTACACACTATCAAACAACTCTTTAGTAAAGTGTAAGTATATTCATTATAATAATTTGCTTAAATTTTTTTTAGTGATGTGAGCGAGAAGGGTGTTTACATTTCGAGAGAGCTATTTATGCATCCTTAGATGAAACATCCTGTTTTTGGGCCAGTGAGGGTGTGGTGTTAATTTAAATCTGATCTACTTATCAAACAGGCCCTAGACTTTTGACTGTTCCCTCAGCTTCCAGCCCTCTCACCACTGATAACTACAGACACACACCTTCTTCAACCAGCTCTCAGGATAGGATTTAACAAACACAAAATGGACTCCTGAACTCATTAAACGTAGTCTACAAAAATTCAGATTTCCAACAAAAAATGTGTTATGTCCATGGCTTGCAGAGCTGATAATATTGTTAGCTTGGTACAATATTTTTTTTTAATTAAAGAGGAAACAGGGAGAATGGGGGGGGGGGGAGTGAAATGTATGGGGAGGGAAATAGGGATAAAGGTACCTGAGGAACATGTGACTCCTTAATTAAAAACACAGGCTAATTCATGGCATATTGTTAACTTGATAGGGACAATAACCATGATCAATTTTTGGAAAAACATAACAAATAGAAATACTGAAAGTCCTACACATAAGTTATAGCTATAAGGCTGGGAAATTAATTAATTTGTATGAGAAAATGGATTAAGGATGATTACACTCATATTTTTGGGCTCCTGCCTGATTACAACAGACTTTGTCATTCTTTACCCATAACATAGCTGTATACCAGTGAAGCCTTGTGAATTTAGTACAGTGGTCCATAATCATGCAGTATTCCCAATAGTTTCTTATTTATATCATGGAAAATATATATGCTAACTTTCTTCATTACTGTTGACTGAAGTGTCTAAAATATGAAGTCTCATCAGATAGAATGTGAAGATATCTCATTGTTCTCTTGTGAATAGTAAGTTCTAAATATACCATTAATGGTTGTTTCACTTGGAAGTATATTGTTGCATAGCACTGCTTAAAAAAAATTCTATACAATAGGCAAACAAACACAAAGACATGAATCTAACAAGACCGGATGACTAAATAATAACTAAATCAGGAATAATTAGTCTTTCAGAGATTGAATAGCAGGATTCATCTTCTCAAATGCTATTCTGCAGAAATTGGATTCCATTTAATATAACGAACACAGTTCATCTGCAAGCTATTGTTTGCTGGGTATTCTCTGATTGCAGTTTTCAGATGGCTGGTGAGTTGACAATCTGAATAAAACATATTTTTCTTGGTGATTTTCAAGCCATGATGTTTCCTAAACTCGCTAACTATTAAAATAGGAACCTTGAGAGGTAAATAACACATCACTCTACAGTGTCTTAAAGCAAAACAAAAAGTAACAATATTACCACTTTGGGGACACATTCTGCTGCCGCTGTAGCCATTATATGATTCATTTCAGTTCTACTGTTACCTATAAACTGATGCTTTTTCTTTCTGGGAGAATAGTAGATGCCTAAAGGAATACAAAAATGAAACACATCCTTAAAAAATGGTTGATTTACAGTTCCCCAGGAACCGCAATGTATAGTTGATCACTTTTTTTTATTGTGAATGTATTTTTACTTTCGAGTTTATCTGCCATGCATTTAAGTTTATATGCAATTTGATTTTGTCCATATAAGCGGAAAATAAAATGCTATAAATGGATACTCAACGGTGTCTAAATTGATATGCTTTTGAATATTGGCAGCTGTATAGTTTTAACTATTTTCTCTGATAAAACCCCCCAAAACAAAGCGTAAATGACCACTGAAGTGTCATTTATAGTATGCTATTTTGAAGAACTTGACTTGATAATGTGCAAAATATTTAACAAAGTTTTAAATAACTACATCCATGGGCATAAAAAAATCTGGGGGGGGGGGGTGAATAATTCAACTCTACTCGCAGGACAGGAAGCAGGCGGATTGATTATAGCAGTGTATGTATGTGTATATATATATATATATATATATATATATATATATATATATATATATATATATAGTTCAACACAACAATCATTTATAATATGGTGGGCAAAAGAGCAATAGAAGCCCTCCACTATACAGTAGTACAGTAAATAAAAAGTACATCTGTGTTCACATTTGAATGTCTAAAGCAAGTTAAAAAAAACTGCTTCCAGCTCAGAGTTACGAGAAAAACAGTTATTACACTGCATTCTAGGAAGTTGAACTGGGACACACAAATATGCCCACACATGTCTATATGGCAAATTATTATGTATATATATATATATATATATATATATATATATATATATATATTAAACACACACACAATATAAATCATGGGTCAAAGCTTTCCTGGGAAAGGCATTTTGCTCCATAGCCCTCTAGTAGTCAAATATGGCAATGCTTGATTAAGTTTAACTTTGCTATTTTTTGTGGCCCCTTAATTATTTAATCTGGGCGGGACACAAGTTCCTATGCCCCTGATTACAGCCTTTTATTTTTATCAGTTGTATTCACTTTTGCTTTAATGGTGACAGATATTTTGCCATTGTTTCTGAAAGGACCTAGGAGGAGTAGGAGTAACCATAGATTTATATAAGATGAAAACTGCCTCGCAAATAGCCCCTTGACAAAATAATTCAATGGCACAATGAGCCCCATAGGATAAGCCTCCCCCTGAAACTTTATACAAACTAGCAGCCTAAGATGTTATGCCCTATGATACAATCAGAGCCATGTAAATATATATCTTTAAAATGCTTTTATATTACTGTTTTGCATACCGGTTAAAGTTATTTTATTGCATACTTCATGCAATGTAGGGTCATCCAAGATGGGCAGGTCATAACAGAAGGGTCAGACAAATTGCAGTCCACTGGAGAAGTAACTGGCAACTCACTCCAGTATCTTTGCCATGAAAAACATATGGATAAGCACAATCAGAAACACAGAGAGATGTGCTTGAGTGCTTCAGTTCATATGTTCACCGAGAGTCGGATACGACTGAAGGACTGAACAACAACAATTTTATAATAAATGTTAAAGGATTACTGTTATCCCAACAAAAATGTGGTTTCGTCTTAAAAAGCATTAGAAACTGTCTATACATTGTATTACATATTTTTCTCTACCATAAATAATTCCTGAGATATTCAACATTATATGCGCATCTCCTGTATGCTAATGTGCTGCTCAGTATCTTAATTCCCTACTCAGAATGCTTGATATAATATGGGAGGTAATATAACTCCATGATAACATTGGGGATTTTGGTTTGATAGCCAGAGAGAAAGACACACATACTTTGATACTAATTAGCACATGACAGCAGCTATTTGGAAGCCCCTAAGTTCCATATTAATGCAGCCCAAACAATCCTGAATATCTCAGGAATTATTTACTTGCATGGCTAAAATAATGTGTAGACAATGTTTTTATGTTTATTAATAATAACTTAAAAACAACTACAGTTGACCCTCGGAACTCGACTACCTGTCGATTTCAGTACTAGATGCGTCTGAATGAGAACAAATTGGTTCAGAACTTGACGCTTGCTTGGTACTCGTTGCACTCATGCCACCATGCATCCTGTCTCTCAAGTAGTACTGTGGAGTAGTGTAGTTTGTGTTAACAAGAGCCCAAGAGCAGTCTGCGCCTACAAGAGCCTGTGCCTATAAGAACCAAAGTGCAGCCTGTGCCTATAACAACCAAAGTGCCAAGCAATATCATCTCTCCTCCTCTACATCATCACCATCTCATTGGGCCCTCAAGTCCTTTCAGTGCAGTCAAAGTGAAATTAAATTATATTTTATTTTATATAATTATTGCTTTTTATTTATGCCTGTTTAAGGTTTAAGGTTTTGTATAAAAAATCAACCCCATCAGTTCAAAGTAAAATGGAAATTTCAGAACGGATTATTTAAATTTACATTGATCCTTATGGGAAAGGCGTGTTTGGTACTAATTGTTTTTGGTACTCATCCTGCTGTCTGGAATGGATTAAGGTTGTGTATCAAGGTACCCCTGTACTTGATTTTGTGGTAACAGAGTCCCTTTAGGGATTAAGCATTATTTCATATAACAAGTCTATTGGGAGCTATTGATGGTTACTTTTTTCTCAGCAACTTCTGTTTCTCCTTGTAGTGTTTGAGGCCTTCACTTAAATAAAATCACCAATATAGTTGTGCATCTTACAATGTTGGTGACGTTTGCATTGTTGGTAACGTATTTGCGTCCCGCAAAAAAAACACTCACACACAACACAGGGAGAGAGCCAGGAAGCCTGGGAGTTAAGTTGCAAATGCTTTGAAGCCATATTTTCAGCTTTTATCGCCACTCGAAAATCGCCTAAGCGGGGAAAAAAATGGCGGCCGAAAAAACTAAAAAATTCTGAAACAGGATGAAAACGAGGCTCTGCAATGCCAGGCATGCAGAACTTAGAAAATATGTGACACCAAAGACACTTACACGAACAACGCCAGGCACGCGGGACTAAAACCAACTAAGCACCAACAAGGTGCTCAGAGGAGCAAAACCCTCACATTGTGTGGCAAACAGCATTGCCAGTCTTACAATTTATATCCCGTCATTTTTGACCAGCAATTTCCTAGTCACACATAATAGTTGTCAAACTGCGAGACGTCGTCACGCTTTGCGAGGTGCATATGACTTAGGTGATTGTTAAAAGGTTTAAGGTGGAAGTAAAAGGATCAGTTCACTATATGATTTTTTTTTTTTCTGTTAAGTAAAATTTTTTTTTTTTTAATTAACTCAGAATTTAAACATGTATTTGTAATTAATATTTAATGCAGTATTACAAATCCTATAGATAGCTTTTCTTTCTACTGTTGTCCATGTAAACCGAAATTATAAATGTTCATATAAATTAAAACATTTTAGTTTCTTCAACTTTAGATTGTAAGTCTGCAAGTTTTAAAAAAAGACAGGGCCCTCCATCTTTTGGAATGTGTTAATATTGTTTTGCCTTGATCACAATGTATGTATGGCGCTACAGAATATGTTGGTGAGTTACAAATAAACAATAATAATAATAATATTAGTTTGCACATAATCATGTGCAGTTCTAAAATGGTTTGATTTAGGGTAGCCTTTTATGAAGTGCCCGTAGGCCACCTCAGGCTTGCCTGGGGTTGGAGGGAGGGACCACCTGACCTGGCAGGCCCTGGTAGGGGGGCAGGAGGTGGCTAGCTGGGGGAGGTGGAGCCATTGTAGGTGTTTGGTGCCAATTTCCACCAGTTGGCCCCCAGCTCGCCATGGGAGCAGATGCCCCCCCCTGTTCCCCCTTTTCTTTCCCTCTTTCTCCTCTCCTCTCTTTTTCCTCTCCTCTCCCCTCTTTCTCCTCTCCCCTTTTTCTCCTCTCCCCTTCTTCTTTTTCTCCCTTACCAGTTACGTGCTGCGCTGTCCGGTGTTCCCAAGGGGCAGCCTGAGGCTGCTGTATGGAGGAGGAAGGAGATTGGTAAGGTGGCTGCAGGGGGGCCCTGTGGTCACAGCTGGGGTTGGAGGCGGCAGCGCGCCGCAGGAGTAGGTGAGAGGGATCCCCTGCGGTCTTCCTGGCTCGGGCGTGACGTCATCGTACGGCGCCATGAGCCAGGAGATCTTGGGATTTGTAGTTCTCTCCCAGTACAGTGCCAGGGGAGCAATGGCAGCCTGCAGGGAGAGCATACAGCTCTCAAACAGACGGTCAGTGAGGGGAGTTTGGGGCACTGTACAGAAGTGACCCGTATAAAATTGGTACATCAGTAAATGGCAGGTGTATATACATATGCATGAGGAGAGGGCTATGAGTAGTAATAGATAGGGGTATCAGCCTCAGCCAGTTATTTAGTATGGGCCTCCTAAGCACCTCCTTTACCTTTGCTGTATCAGAAATCATAAGTTCATGTATGTGCGTGGGTTGGATTCGTAGCTTGGGTATAATCCAACGCTAGCTTTGCTCAAAGCTGTTTGATACAGCAGGCATATGCTTAGGGGAAGCCATGTTTTCTTTCCTTCCTTTTTTCCTTTCCTTTTCTTTTCCCCTTCCTTCCTCCTTTCCCTACAACCCCCCCCCCCCCCCTTAATTCCCTGTACATGCCGTAACTGCGTCTGGCTGGGATCTGGGCCAGCAGTAGGGTGGAGGCAACAGGAGACGAGATGGTATCCCCCTGCGTCCTCTGGGCTCTGGAGAGCAGAGGAGCACCGTTGGGTAGCGCTGTGAGCCCAAGAGATAGTGGGATAGGCAGTCTCCTTCACATGGACACTTCACGCAGCGCTGAAGGGTGACTCTACAGCACTGACACTGCATCCCTTAGCAGTCCCCCAGGGGTCCATAGTACAACTCTTCACCATAGCCTGTCGTGGTGAGCCTGGGGGATAATGGGATAGGTAGTCTCTATCAGCAGACATGCCTCACAGCGTAAGACATTGCTGGCTGTCTACAGGGCATTAAAGCGGGCGTGGCTGTGGGCGCACAAGCCTGAGGAGCTGCAGCAAGGGGGAAGCAGAAGTGCACCTGCGGTTCCCTGAGGCTCGGAGCACAGGTAACTATGGGGCTTGTAGTCCGCTCCTGTGCGGCAGGCTAGACAGTGACAGATGGGCACTGGTAGCTTTCAGGGAGAGGTGGCAGCTCACCCCAGACAGCCAGTGAGGGGGTTAGGGCCATGACGGCCCTCTCACAGGCACAGTACTTCGTATTGGCCCCTGGATTGCCGACCCTTGGACCACTGGGCTCATGATCATGGCGCTACGTCGTCAGACAACGCCGTTAGCCTGGGGGATGATGGGATTCGCAGTCTTTAACTGAAGGCATGCCTGATAGCGTCAGGAGCGCGCTGGCTGCCTGCAGGGAGACTTAACTGCGGCAAAACTGGCAGTGACAGTTAACACCCTTGCAGCTGACTGACCAGCAACCTCTTAGACCCTCCTTCCCCTCATTCCTTGGTGGCACAAGCTCCTGGTCTTTAAGGCCACAAGGATAGCATGCTGTTAGAAAATTGAAGTTTTATAACAATATATATGAGGTTGCCCCTCTAATCCTCCATTTATAGGGTATCTTAATCGAAATTAGATAGTAGCATGAGTACATAGGGTGGTATTGTAATTCTAGATAGTGGGGGCATTTATGGGTGTTGGTTAACAAGCGTAGTGGATGTGGCAGGGTAGTCCAGTTCAAGAGCTTTTGATCAGTTTACGGTTAAGCCTGGTAGGCGGTACGTTTCTAATATTGGGGGGTAATACTTTTCCTTAATTGGGTAAGTTTTGGGGCCTTTTATCTTGCCTCCCCTGGTCCAGGAGGCTGTAAGACTATATGTGGTTACGTTAGTTCAGCGGGTGCTGCTTTGGCGTTTTGGTAAGGGTAGATGGTCCCTAATTAGTTGTCAGGCCTTTTATCTAGCCTCCCCACGTCCAAGCTTTTGTATAGTAGGCGCAGTGGCTGTTACAATTAATTGATTACAGACAGTTACAGATTTCTTAAAACGTATGCCGACATGAGGTTACGTTAGGTCGGTAGGTACCGATTTGGGGATGGCTTTGGTAGGTCATTCTATTGGGACAGTTTACAACGCACTCCCAGGCTGTGTAGGACGGGGTTAATCCCACCTTCCTATGGATCCGTCCATTAGGGACAGATTGTCTAGAATTGGGAATGTAGACAAGCTGGTTCTATCATGGTGTAGAGATTATGGTATTATACATGATGGTAGTATAATAACATGCATTTGGTCAGGTTTGCAAGTTACTACATGGGCAGGTAGTATACATCCTTTTAAGCATGCGGCATCCCGTGTCCCAAACTCCTAATTGGTCAGTGTTTAGAGCTAGGGTATTAATTTGGGCTTGTGTTATGGATCTGTGACGCAAGACCGTAGACCAGTTTGGCGCCGTTGGATTGGAGGCCGGGTGCGTGTTAATTTAATCTTTTCTGTAGTACAGGTTTTAGTCGGGCCACCGGTGGGATAGCTGTAAGTCTGGCGGGCTACGTTTTCAGGCTACGTTCCTTTTTGTTGTGTTCGCTTCTAAGGAAATTAAGAGTCTGTCTGTCTTTCAGCGTTGTGCGGAGTCCGGGGTGCCTTACCATATCGCTGTACCTGGGTACAAATGGTGATCTGGGGGTGTATATATGGGTTATTATAAGTGTATCTGGTGTATCGCTTCTTTCAACGGTCCAGGTACATCGCCGGTTGGTAGCGTGCTTTACAGATTATCAACATTACCACTCTTGTAGAGGGGATTGGCTTATGGGGCCATAAGCCAATTTGTTCATTTGTGATTTGGAGGTGAACGTTTCATATATTTATGTAATTGTCTTCTCGGGGTCTCTGCTCAGGTAGGTTTTACCCTTGTATGGCATGGGACTTGACTGTTTTTAGGCTGGGAAGTCTCTGTACTGCTTCTGGCAGACTTTCAAAATATAGTCGTGGTTCGGTCCACTTTTGCCCTGCTGAGGAGAGTCAAGCTTGGGGGGTATATTACTTGGTGTTCTTTGGTTTTCGTCGGGGTACATCGGATAATCCTCAGTGGTCGGAGTAGCAATAGGTAGGCATCGGTGGTGGTCAAGGTGCTTATTCTCTTCACCCTCGGGGGTGCGTCTGAGTTAATGCGTCCGAGTTAATGGTGGTATTAGGAGGTATCACTCCGTTCATCCTCAGATCGGTCAGGGTGGTATAAGCTATGGTGTCTGGTGTGGCAGGTACGTGGTTTTATAGATCCTTCTAGAGTTAGACACGGCTTGTAGGCTGTGGATAAAGGGGCACTAAATGGTGTGTTCAGAGAATACGGATGGGCAGGCTGGTTAATCCCAGTATGCAGTATCCGGTTTGGGATGGAGTTGTCGGAAACCCTGTGCGCAGTACCGAGCAGTTAGTGGTAGAAGGCACATGGATGGCTGACTGGTCCTTCTTAAGGGCGCGCCTCAGGGTGCTGGTTGGAGGATGGACAGTCGATCAGTTGGGTAAGTGTCTAGTGAACTGGAAGGGTTGGGGGTTTTCGGTAACCCAAGGCTCAGAGGAGGTGTCCCCTGGAAGTGGGGGGTCAGGTAGCAGAGTGGCTTAGCAGAAGCAAGCCGGGTTAATGGATCCTGACAAGGGATTGGATGGAGAGAGCAAGTGGTAAAGGTGGACAGGAGGTATGGCAAAGGGACGGCAGGTGACTGGTAGCTTTTTCCCAAGGAGATACCACTGTTCTGGAAGGAGGTCTGTGATAAGTGCGCAGCCTTGCAGTCTGTGCAGCCATCTCTCCTTCCCGCTTGTTGCCGGTAGTGAGAGGTTGGTTGGTATACAGGCAAGGTAGGGCGACCTCGCGTGCCAGGTCGTGGGATCCAAAGAGTGATCATATGACCATATGGCTTGATTCTGCGGTTCTGGAAAGAGGTCTGTGACAAGTCTGAATCCTTGCGGTTCTGTGCGGCCATCTCTTTTCCGCTGGTCGGATGGTATAAAGAGTTTGGTTGGTAAATAGACAAGGTATGTCGACCTCAGGTGACTGGTCTGGCGATCCAGGGCGATCATGTGACCATTTGGCCGCGACGGTCCAAGTTAAGGAGGGGAAAGGAGGTAGTCACAGTGTGTTGGGCACGCTGATTGCTCCCCCTTCCTGGATTACAGCTCTCTTGGTCCAAACAATCGCGAGGTTGGTTTGCACCTTCCCTTGTTGAAATGGGATTGGTTCTCTATGAGTATGATTCTACGACGTTGGAGATTGCCAGCAGCATTTGGGCATATTCCGCACTGGAACTTGCTGCCCACTTGGTTCAGAAGCAGCCTCCGTAACAGCCCTACGGGCTTTTTGAGAATGTGGTCTTGAGAATTGGAAGGTAGCGTGTGGTAATAGCATGGGCTATTAGTAAATCAGACCATGTGGGCGAGTGGCCTTGGTTGTCGGTATTAGGCGTGGCCCTGGTGCAGATGGATCATGAGCATATATGGAGCATGGAGTACTGTTTTTAGGAGGGAATGTGGCTAGCCATGGTGTTTTTTTGGTGGGGGGGAGTCAAAACCGCAAAAGGTATTATGCGGTCTTCTCCGTGGCGTATGGTGAGGGGAGTCGCCGGGAAAGTGGGAAAATGGGGCAGAATCCTCTAAGCGAGAGAAAAAATGGTAGCCGAAAAAAACGAAAAGGAGGCTACAGGACCCTAAACACGCAAAACACCACCAAGCACATACAGCTTTTCAAAAAACCTGTACGAGCTACAAGATACACTCTTACCAAGGACGTTACATCATCCACAGCCGCCTACCACACACATTCCCCACCATTTTACAACACTAACTTACACAATGCCGAAGTACCCAGCTACACGAACGGCTTTCCCTCGCGCACGCAGCCTATTTACACTACACACTGCACACATTGCTGACACTTACACATCAGCTCCACAACAGTGCAAACCGACATTGTATGCTGCAGGAACATCTAAACAGATTGTCAGCTCTTCAACACAATGCTTCCTGCATATATTACTTAAAAATAGGTAAAGTATATTAATTTATTAATTATTTAATTAGCATACAAAAAACATATACACAAAAAAATACGCTCTCACAATAAACACAAAAGCCATTCACTGCGCGACTCCCAACGAGGGCCAACACTGCTCATAGCACAACAAACCCTTGCAATAAGCGCAAAAAACACATCACCGCCGACCAAACAATAAGACCAAAAGGGCCTATCAGAAAACAAAATACTACAACCAACAGCCTCGCAATGATCACAATGAGCGCCGAAGGATCTCGGACTACCAACAAAATTTATATCTCGACCAAACAGCATTACCTGCCTTACAATTTTAGTGCGGTCATTTTTTTACAAGAAAGTCGCTAGTATAATATAATTTGTATTTTACGATAAATGGCCAGTTTTGTATTTATTTTCAGACTTCTTTGCACATTGGCCAAGTTTTCTTATTGTCTTATCTTTTGCTTCATTTTAAATCTGCCACTATGCTTCTTGATGAGCCTAGGTAATGTAAGTTTTATAAGCTCAATTTAAGCTTTTTTAAATATAGAAATTTCCCTATATTTTGTGCTGCTCTTTAAAGTTTATATCATTTTCTTTGTTCATGTAAATGTATTTGTCTAACTTTCTAGCAAGCATAGTTGAGAATATACTGCAGATATGGAATAAAATGAATTAATTCACAGAAAACATGTATCACTTTCCTTTTATTTTGGAAAATTCACTGTGGTCGGATTGTCCTCAAACTTGGCTACAATGGTCAATTAGAACGGATTACATGATAATTTTATGGCAATAAAATGAATCCCTGGGGGTTAACAATGATGGGCACAGAACCCGGGGTAGAAAACAGAATATGCTCAATCGCAAGTAACTGGAGAGGGAAACAGATGCTGAAAGTACAAGTATTGGCGTTGTCTTTGCTTCTGCCTGAATATTCTCACTACAAATTAGCTGGGTAGCCCAAGGCTTTACTTCCACGATGACTTGAAAATACATTTTGCAAATTTGTCTAACAAACAAACAAACAAAAAAAAAAAGCATTTTTTATTGGAAAACACATTGGGATACCCTAATATTAATGTAATTAAATTAGCTAACTGCAGGTAAGATTATCAGTTGTGTTTTTTAATGGTTACTTTGGTTCTGTCTCATATTGTTACGCTTTTTGAGCTATTCCCTAGGCTGTAGTATTTCTCTTGTTAAAAGCATTATGATGTTATGGAACACACTGTGAACCGCCAGCTTCTCTTTCTATCTGGTCTGTTTTAGATGTTCCCTATGGTCAAATATTTCAGCGATTGACAGTTAGATTAAAGTCAGGATGTTACACTGCTTCAACAAGATGGCTGAATGGCTATAAAGCTCCTCAAATCCACAAGCAAAAACTGTGTTTTTCTCCCAACAACACAAACAACAAGGCTCTCCAAGCTGTTGGTGTCACATATGTCAGATAAATAGAGAAATATCGACGTGGCCGCTTCTTGTTGAGGTATCATCAGAGTGAGGGGAGACCTCTGTATATTTTCTCGCCCTGAAGCAGTGACAGTTGAATTGCTCTTCTGTTCAAAAAAGCAGTTATGAAGCAATGAAGGACCTGATCAATAAAGAATTATCTTTAACCCATTGACATCCTTGTGCTGTATATATACTAAAAATAGCAAATTGAAAATTAAATAGTTATGAGGAAATAAAATCAATTTTCATAGCTCCCTGGATTTGTTGAGTGTAGAAAGAAGCCATATCAGTAACAATATGTACAAATAGTCAACTATTCAATTGATGTGATATTTAGAAAGGGAAGATCAATACAAATATTGTCACAATTAAACTTCCCAAAACATAAATAATAGGACTGTTCCTTGATGTTAAATCTACTAATGCTCTTAGCTTAATAAAAATATAATTTGATTGCAATATAATGATTTGAAGTAACATGAACTATTGAAATTATTGGGAAGGTCCACGATCGGTTGGGTTTTAAATCCACCCCTTTAGCTATATATTATTGTAAATATCTCAACCCATTCAGTACTGGCATGCAAATGGACACTGCCACCACATTATCAAAAGTAGGTAAACAATGCAACAAAGCTGTAGGAAAAGCCTGTAGGATGCTTAGTTGTAATAAAAGATGAATTAGCAGCAGAAAAATAGGTACTAATATCACTCTATCGTAGTTAGACTTCACCTAGAATACTCTGTCAATTTCTGGAGAGCATATCTTCAAGGATATTAATAAATTATAAAAAAAATTCAAAGGAGGGTGACTAAATGTATATATGATCTAACAGACAAAACTGATACGGAAATATTTGTTAACCTTAACATATATGGAGGGCTTCTATCACACTATAGCCAACCATATGTGAAACGATTGCTGTAATGAACTACTCTCTACAAAAAACCAGACACTCACCCTACACTGAGGATCGTCAGTAACAGAGAAACAGTTCTGCATGTGGGTAAGTGACCTGGTTTGTGCATAATCCATTCCGGTGCAGTGCTTAAAGCTGTGAAATACAACAAGCTTAGAAAGGCATGTATAAAATGAGCGTTCATTGTGGTCTCATTTGCATGTCCCTGTCCAGTTTTCCCAGAGTGCAGTGGATTGACTGTATTTCTGAGAAATTTGAGCAGGAAATAAGTTTATTAACTTATTAACTTATTTTTTAGACATTCAAATGGAAGCTCTAATGTACTATTCATTGTTTGTACTATATATATATATATATATACACCGTATTTTTCTGTGTATAAGACAATATTTGTTGCCCAAATTTTTAAGTTTAAAATAGGGGGATCGTCTTATACATGGAATACAGCACAGAAGCAATACTGCAAGTGGCTGCGAGATGGCGCTGTGGCAGTTGTAAGGCAGGAGAAAAGATCACACGTATTGGAAACGCATTGGTTATTACAGTGCTTGTATCCATAGAAATATGTATTCTATCACTTCTTATTGCTTATTGTGCTACACATATATTTAAGTGCACTTTCTGTCATGATTTTCATTGATTTCCATTCCAGCTCAATATCCCTGTGACCACATCACTTATTACTGTGTTAAACCAGAAAAATTGTGTGACTGAGTAATTAGTGATGGGATCCCATGGATATTGAGCTGGAATTGCACTCATGACAGAAAGTGCATAATTATTTATTTATTAATTTTGGATTCCAAAAATAGGGGTCGTCTTATACATGGGGGCGTCTTATATACGGAAAAATACGGTATAAATACATGCATTTAAGAAGTTTAGACACTTGAAAATCTGCTATGCAACAAAAAAAAATGGCGGCTGAAAAAAATGAAAACGAGGCTACAGGAGACAGACAAGCGAAAATCACCGCCAGGCACGTACGAGTTACACAGGAATGTAGGAGATACAAAATATACTATTACAATGGACGGAAAATGCTCGCAAGCCATTTTATAACACTAACTTGCAAATAATAACATTAGGATTCTAAAATGCCGCTTTACCCACCTAAATAAACGGTTTGCCCTTGCGCACACAGCCTATTTACACTGCACATTTGCCACATTGCTGACACTTTTTCCTCAGATGATCAACAGTCCAACTGTACATTTTCAGATGCAGGAAAATACAAATAGCTGCATATTACATATAAATAGGTAAAATATATTTTTTATTAATTCATATTATTTTATTCATACACTGTACTCACATTTTTTTTTTTTGGTGCACTGTACTTATATATCTTATATATCTTGTCTTCGCGATGAGCGCCAAAGGTGATCGTTGCAAAGCAGGACACTCGAAGTACACGAGGGGAGAGGCTCACAATGAGCAAAGGCGCCCAGCGCGGGGATCGCAATGAGCGCCGAAGATCCACAGAGGAGCAAAAGCCTTACATTATGTGGTAAACAGCATTGCCATGCCTTACAATTTCATTGCCGTTTTTTTGACAGGCAAGTCGCTAGTATATATCACATATTATAATTGTCAAACTGCGATTTGTCGTCACGCTTGCGACAAATCACAGTTTGATAACTACGATCGGAAACCCCGAACATGCGCATAGCGTCGGAAGCGCGCGCATGCCCATTGATTTGCGTTAGCCACACATGCGCATAGCGCCGGGTGCGCATGCATGCAGATTGCGCGGGGCTTCCCGCACAAGCAGGCAACCGTGCGGGCGCCCGGATAATCAACGGGAGGAAGACACACAGGATGGAGAGAGAAGGGAGGAAGACACACAGAGGAGGGGGAGACACACAGGGGAGGAGGGGGGAGAGAGCCAGGGGAGGGAGAGGAGGGGGGAGAGACACAGGGGGGGGGGGGGAGAGACACAGGGGAGGGAGAGGAGAGGGGTGGAGAGACACAGGGGAGTGAGGGTGGAAGAGTCACAGGGGAGTGAGAGGAGGGGGAAGAGACCCAGTGGAGGGGGGAAAGACACAAGGGAGGGGGGAAGAGACACAGGGGGTAGGGGGAAAGAGACACAGGGGTGGGGGAAAGAGACACAGGCGAGGGTGAAAGAGACATGGGGAGGGGAAAGAGACACATGGGAGAGGGGAGGAAGAGACACATGAGAGGGGGGAGAGACACATTAGAGGGGGAAGAGACACAGGGGAGGGAAAGGGGGAAAGAGACACAGAGGAGGGGTGAACAGACACATGGGAGGGGGGAACAGACACAGGGGAGGGAGAGGGGAGGGAAAGAGACATGAGGGAGGGAGGGTTGGAAGAGACACAGGGGGGAAGAGACACAGGTGAAAGAGACACAGGGGAGGGGGGAAAGACACAGGGAGGGAAAGGGGGGGGGAAGTGACACAAGGGGGGAAAGAGACACGAGGGAAGGGGGAAGAGACACGAGGGAGGGGGGAGACCCAGGGGGGCAGGGGGGGAAGAGACACAGGGGAGGGGGAAAGAGACACATGGGAGAGGGGGGTAAAGAGAGACACAAGGGATGGGGGAGGAGACAAAGGGGAGGGAAAGGGGGAAGGGACAAAGGGGAGGGAAAGGGCTGAAGAGACACGAGGGGACAGGGGGGGAAGATACACAGAGGGAATGAGACACAGGGGAGGGGAGAAGAGACACAGGGGAGGGAGAGGGGGATAAAAACACGAGGGGGAAAAGAGGCACAAGGGAGGCAGAGGAGGGGGAAATGAGACACAATGGGAGGAAGTAGGCAGGGGAGAGGCTCGCAATGAGTTAGAGGTGGGAGAAGAAGAGCGAGCCATGCGATGAACGTCGGAGGCACTCAGCACAGGGCTCATGATAAGCGCTGAAGGTACTCAGATTGTGTGGCAAACAGCATTGCCAGGTTTAAAATTGTATTGCCGTCATTTTTGACGGGCAAGTCGCTTGTATATATATATATATATATATATATATATATATATAAAGACCGAAAATTAAAAATACGTTTTATGGGTAAAACCAAAGGGTTTGCAACATATTTATATCCCCAACTGAGAAACCAATTGGACTGCAATCAGTGTCCTATAGATGTCCTTTGGGACACTCATGAGGTATTATCCTCAGTGGTCTTCACGTTTTCCGAACATAAGTTAAATGACTGTAACCTTCAAATAGTTCAAATGTTTAATTTTCAGGAGAGAACTATTTTACAGAAATAGGGACACAAGTGGTCTTGATTTGAAGTTGAAAGGTGGACTATTAAGGGATAATGTACAAAAGTACTACTTCACAGAATGGGTAGTAGTCAAATAACCTTCCAGTGAATTGAGTAAAACATAGTTTAGTTATTCATGCGATAAACATCATGTTGGTTCTTAATGAAACTAAACTATTGGGTTATAAAGAATGAACAAACTAGTGTTTGTGACAGATCTGCTCTGGCGAAAGGGACTAATTATATTTATATATTATAAACTCACAGGTGTGAGAAACCATAAAACAATTACCTTGTATGCATTTGCCCTCATGTGGATCTATATTAATGCTTGACGAGCATTTATGCACTTATTTTTTATTGCGGTATTAAACTATTGGCATACGCTTTATTTTATTGCAAACCATCTATTTATTGTTGTTTAAGGTTTCAGGCATTCATTATTTCAGTTTTTTTTACTCATGATAAACATTATGTGTAACTTGTATGCTTTGGCAACCAAGGTCACTTTTTCATGCTAGGTGAACCTTATCTTGTATTTATTTTACAAATAAGCATCTACATGCCTCACATACTGTGTGGTGTCAGCACAGTGAGTTTGATATGAAGCCCTCCAATATCAAACTGTGACACGCAAGCAATTCTCAGCAGTCTGTAGAGTGCATTTCATTTAGGACACAACAGCCAGTTAACAGGAGGTGTTTTTGCCCAAGTGAATTCAGACAGCTCAGAACTGATAGTTTAGTGACCGTGATGTAACCTGACAATGATATAAAACAATCTCTGAGGGAGACATCTGTGTTTCTTAACTTAAAACCTCACATATAAATGCAATAAGTGTAATGTTTATGCGGAAAAGAAATGTGGAATCCTAAGACATAGTATAATGTAGGAAAGTATTAAGTATACAAATAATGAAGACATATTGAGGGCTAAGCAATGGGCATATTAAAACAATTAAGAATTTACAAATGATGCAGATATTATTGCATTCCTTTTGTATTCAGGTATGTTTTCATATGCAATATTTGGCCATTACATCGGACAAATGTGGACATTAAAATTATACATTTGTGATAAACATCATATAAGATTTGTAAACTAGAAATCTAAGGTATATTTACGACCAAATTTACATATATGAGCCATGGAAACATCCTCAGGCCACTACCTCCTACCAAGACTATAGCTAGTGATGGAGAAAACGCTTTTTAAAATAATTTTCTTTTGTCCACACAACTGCTCATGTGATCCATACCACACAGAGCCCTACATGTATTATAAAAAACAGATACATTGTGTCAATACATCTGTGACTTGCCCATCAAAAATGACGGCAATAAAAAGTGAAGCCTGGCAATGCGGTTTGCCACACAATGGGAGCCTCTCCCCCTCTACTTTACCGGCCTCACAATGAGCGCCTTTGACTTCAGCGCTCATTGCGAGCCTACCCCGCCCCCTCTACCTCTCCACCCTCTATTTTACTGGCCTAGCGATGAGCGCCAAAGGCGCTCATCATGGGCCTCGCAATGAGGGCATTTTGCACTCATTGTGAGTCTCTCCCCCTGTCCCACCGTCCTTTGTGTCTCCTTCCCGCCCCCTGTGTTTTTACCTCCCTCCCATGTCTCTAACCCCCTCCCCTGTGTTTCTTTCCCTCCTGTGTCTCTTTTCCCCTCCACTGTGTCTGTTTCCCTCTCCCCGGTGTCTCTTTCCCCCCTCTCCCTCCCCTGTGTCTCTTCCCCCGTGACTCATACCCCCCTCTCCCTCCCCTGTGTCTCCCCCCCTCCTCTCCCTCCTGTGTCTCTTCCCCCTCCTCTCACTCCCCTGTGGCTCTTCCCCCCTTCTCTCCCTCCACTGTGTCTTTTTCCCTCCTGTGTCTCTTACCCACCTCTCCCTCACCTGTGTCTGTTCCCCCCTCCCCTCTGTCTCTTTCTCCCTCCACTGTGTCTCTTTCCACCTCACCTGTGTCTCATTCCATCTCCCCTGTGTCTTTTCCTCACCTCTCCCTCCCCTGTGTCTCTCCCCGTCCCTCCTCTGTGTCTCTACCCCTACCCTGTGTCTTTTACCCCACCTCCCCTGTGTCTTTCCCCCTCCCCTGTGTCTCTTCCCCCTCCTCTCCCTCCCCTGTGTCTCTTTCCCCCTCTCTCCCATGTGTCTCTTTCCCCCTCCCCTGTGTGTCTTTCCCAACCGTCCCTCCTCTATGTCTCTTCCCCCTACCCTGTGTCCTTTTCCCCTTTGTCCCCCTGTGTCTTTTACCCCACCTCCCTTGTGTCTTTTCCCCCCATTTCCCTCCCCTGTATCTTTCCCCCTCCCGTGTCTCTTCCCTCTTCCTCCCCCCCCTCCCCCTCTGTGTGTCTTTCCCCTCCCACGTGTGTTTCCCTTCATCCCTTGTGTGTTTTTTTCCTTCTTCCCTTGATGTATTGCTCACGCTGCATACAGCGCATGCACCGCTTACACCCTGCAATGCGCATGCGCGGCCAGCGTTGATATCAATAGGTTGTCAAACAGCGATTTGTCACAAAGCATGACGATGAATCGCAGTTTGACAATTATTATATGTGATGCTATCTGTGTCCACATTATATGAGTGCTTGTTATGTGTTTCCTGAACCCAATGGTAAATTCTCACTTTGGTCCAGTTATCAGCTTTTTTTTTCAACCGTTGTATCCATTGTATACCGTTTGTTGAAATCTCTCTACACTCATTTTCAATAATGTCTGTGCCATGCCCAATATTAATTTGCCACATCAACACTTCACTTGATTTATGAACAGTTATTTGAACTAAAGTGATACCAGTTTATTTTTACAATTCTTGGCAACAAAAAATTAAATAAAAAATATTCATGTACTAGGCTATTTGAGTGTAAATGGTGGGTATGCAAACTCACTGTCCAAAGGGTTGAAACACAGTAAGCTTTCATTCTGCCTTGTTAGCCGTTAATAGCGTCAGTTGTTAAACAGCATCTTTAATTAATATCCTCTAAACTTACACAGCTAAATCCTTTTTTCGTCTTAAGAGCACTTGACTTTTTGAACTTTTAAAGAAGATTAAAGACACGTTATAATGACCCTCATCCCTGCCAACATATGGAATCTGACAGGCGGAGTCATAAGGTAATTCCTCTCTAAAGCTTGGGTAGAAAAACCCTATGCATTATCAAAATGGATATCAAATGTATTTATACAATAACTTTACTAGTTTTTTTTTTTTATCATAACTTATTTCATAAAGTTAAAAGAGAGAACTATTTAACAATGCATATTAAAAGGAAACATATATAAATGTATGAAACAATCATAAAACAGGTTGGTTCTAAACCATGCAACTTGGATTGTGTAGTTGTAGAGAAATTGATGTGATGTTTTAAGGTTGTTATACTATAATAAACCTATTACGCCCAATAAATTGTATCAAAAACCTGCAGCTCTGTCAATCATGTACTTTACATCACACTAAAATCTCAATTCCTTTCCCAAAATTTTGATCAACAGCACACAAAAGCAAAAATAAATAAATTAAATTAAAACAAATTAGTGAATTAAAAGTCCTTTTTATCTTTAAGTTTCTTTGAATTTATTCACTCTTCTTTATTATTGATCAATCTTTTCAACCAAATGGATGTTCATGAAATATAAAATTAAAATGACACAAAAGAAAAAAATCTCTAAGTATAGTATTATTAAAAAATTTTTATTCAGCAATACCTTGTTTCGAGCTCCATATGCGCACCTGCATGCAGAAGCGCTTTGTGGAACAGCACTAAACGGGCATTTTATCGACGTAGCGCTCAGACAGTGCTATAGCGAACTGAAGAGCACAGAGTGAGGATTTAAACGGTTAAACAGGATTTGGCACTCAAAAACCGGGCTATCACAAGGTTTTCCTTTGCCCTAGGGAAAAATAGCGCTATACAAATCATCTTTCAAAGGGGTAGCGTTAAGTGGGGTATACCTGTATATCAAAAAACAAATACACACCCAACTCACATTTAGTGGTGCATTTGCATACACAACGTGATCAGTTTTCAGTCAGGTGTGTTAACTACGAAGTGTATATATATATATATATATATATATATATATATATATATATATATATATATATATATATATATTAAATTAAGTATACAAAACACTTTTTTTCATACAGGTCTTTTCTGTTCCATTGTAACACTTGTATTGCAGATTAATTCTTAAAACAATAATCTGTCCAGTTACTGTGTCATTGCTACGTCTACATCAATGTGCCATTAAATGATTGTACATTCTCAATATATCCTTTTGTTAACTTATTGTTTTACCTTACAACTTTTTTTTATTTTTGGTATATCTGTGTGTGCCAAATGTTCATGTAGGTAGTAGTCCCATTCTTATTCTGGAAAAGACAAATTGGGATTTTTCAGTTACTGGAGAAGAGTTTAAGTGATTTTTAGGTTGTGGGTTAGAAGATAAGAGCATCAAAAAGGGTATTTGTTGTGGGCAAAAGATCCCTAGATATATTACAGTCTAACAGGTACTCAATAAATATTGCAACCATTGCTTATGTCAAGCTCCTAGTATCTCCTATATAAACAGTTTTTACAAGTTCATAATGGCCATCCTAGTAACCTTACAGTGAAATAAACTGATAAAATTAACGACTATCATTTTCCAGGTAATATAATTAAACCATTGTTCAAAACAGTATACTTTTTGATCTGACAATTGGGAAATATGGACCTGCTGATCCATTTGTATTGTATTGTATGGCAACTGTATTTCTACTTACCTTAGAATTTGTATATACCTTTGTAATTTGTTAATTGTACCCACTGTACTTTATGCTACCTTGTAAATAGCACTACAAAAAAGGTTGATGCTTCATAAATATAGATTAATGACAACAAAAGAAGATGGTCTCCATTAATGAAATAATTTTGTGGTCAAGCGTGACTCTCACTGGTGGAAAGATTTACCAACTTCATAAATATTTGTTACTAGCGACTTGCCCGTCAAAAATGATGGCAATAAAATTTAAAGCCTGATAATGCAGGATCCACTAAGTTGCACAGTGGAGGTGAAGAAAACTGCTGAAGGTTGCAATCATATTTTTCATGCAATTAAAGGCCTTAACAGGACATATCCCATTGATATTAATAAGGTCATCCATGTATTTCTTTATTTATGCCTCATCTAGCTGACAAATTCACTAGCATCTGCCTCCAAAGTTTCTTATGTAAAGATACATTTATTTAAATTTGCCAAATGCTATATTTTAGGTATATTTAGGACTCAAGGATACAGTCCTGTTTTTCCTCATTTTATATTTTTAGAAAGTTGGTGTTTTTTTCTCTAATTTATATTTTAATAGCGACTTGCCCGTCAAAAATGCAGACGGTCAATAACATCTTAAAGCTGGAAATGCTGTTTGTTACACAATGTGATTCTCTGAGACTCTTAAACTTTTTTTTATCTACAAAGAAGTACAAAAATGTATAATAAAGTTTTTTCTTTTTTTAACAATGAACTGTTAAACCAAGTTAAACTTTTTAATTGTGATGTATGCAGTAATAATCGAACAATACATGACATTTGTATGAATAGGTATTGTGAACCATTACATAAAGGTTTCTAACATGCAACTTATATTGTAAACAGTGGTGAATTAATTATTTTTAACAATACTAACAACAATAGGTCGACTTTGTAAAAATGAGTATTTTAAACCATTATAGAATGCTTTTTAACACGTAACTTGGAGATGAACTACTGGTAAAGCACATAGGTATTGAATCCAGAGGAAGGCAAACGGTAAAACCCCCCATTGAAACTTAGCCAATTGTATCCAAGGGGGAAAACAAATAATTCCTTCCTGAACCAGTAACTGGCAATCGGATTACTCCCTGGATTAATCCGGTCTATTTAATTATACATTTAAATTTGTAACAAATGATTATGCAGCAACTGGCATAAATCCTTAATAACATTCAATAAATCAAAATTTCAAACCTTGTAAAATGCAAGGTTAACAATGCAAACATTAACGTAAGGTAATAGCATTTAAAATTAAATTAGTTAAAAATATAGTGATCCTGAATATTGAATCCAGAGGAAGGCAAACCAAAAAAATCCAGTGAAACTTGATCAATTGTTTCAAAGTGAATTTTTTTTTATTCCTTCCTGACCCCATTAACTGGTGATCACATTACTCCCTGCATCAATACTCTCTCTATCATGAAACATTACAATTTTGCAACAAATGACCCTGCTACTAACATTAAGCCTTAATTACATAGAATGAAACAACTTTTCAGTCCTTTGAAAACAGAATTTTAACATTACAAGCATGAACTTAAAGTATTAAAATGGAAACAGTAAAGGTAACAAAATGCAAGGTAACTGTTTTCTGGGGCCAATCCTGGCAAAAGTCACTTCCAAGACATTCCATTTTTTTTTGGTTTTGTCTGTCAAAGTGGTTCCCTTTAAATGAGCCCAGCAGACCTGTAATTGTGTCTATATGATATAACCTCTGTTTATTGTTGTTGTGTTTTCTTTTTTTTTTCATTTGTGTAGTTGTTGAAAATTGCACATAGAGTTATAGAAAATTGCACATAGAGTCCTAAGTGAAATAGTGGTCCTCTAAAAAGAGACCGCCAGATATCAAAGTTCGTCCACGGGGTGTAACCACTGTTCTTTATGTTTTTTGCCATTTTATGGAGTTTCCTTAGCGAAATAGTGGTCCTCTAAAAAGAGCCTGATTGACTAAAAATTGCGTCCTCAAAATAAAACCACTCTTCTCTATATTTGTGATGAATTTGACGTAGATATACTGTAAGAGCACTGTTGGTTATTGAATTGGGTTATTTGAGGCTTAGTTGTAATTTTTTTTTTTGTAATTTATTTACAGTACTTTATAGTAGACAATGTTTTTTGTAAAAATTCATCCATCATCTAATAAATCACCCTGACTTTGGTTGTTTTCAATATAAACTTTTATTTCCTCTGAATTCTTGCATCTTGAAAATTCAGTTGGCAAATACTGGTTCTTCTAAAAAGATTTCAACGGATTGAAAAGTTTTTCTTTGTGATTTAATAATGGTCATGGCAAATGCCATGATGATGGGAATTTGTCTTCTCTAAAGTACAAAAGGTAAGCTACTTTCACTTGGTGCCAAATCTATTCTTGGTATGAAAACTCTTTCACCTTTATGGGTACCATTGAGAATTTCTGCATTTATGAAATGATCTTTTAGTTCTTGCACAATTAATCTGGTCCCATTACATTACATCCATTTTTTGGGTTCATATTTCGCAGTAACATGACAATTGCACCTTTTTTTAGCTGCAAAACATGTGGTGGCATTCCAGATGGAGTTAATGAATTAATAAATTCAGTTGAAAAGTTTATCTGAGTTTCTTTGTCACCACCAAGTACACAATCTGCACTGTGATTATTTTTTTGTGGTGCATCTATTAATTTTACCTATTTTCTGTAATTTGCAGATTGTAAACTTCTAAAGTGATTATGAAGTTGCTTCAGAAGTAACGCCACCAGTGAAATGTCCTGTCACACTGTTCATCACCTGAGGAGAAATATAGAAATTTCTGGAAAGCTTGAAGTATTTATAGAGTTTGATCTATAAGTTTAGAAACCATTAGAATGCAATACGCATGCGCTATTTGCATTTTAGCCGTCAATTTGCGTTCCAGACGCCATTTTGCGCAAGTTAGTTATTGCATAGAAAATGTAAGCGATTTTGTATGTGTTACGGACCGTATGATCTGTGTTACGTGCCGTATGAAGTGTTATTGAGTTTGGGTAAGTGTTCCGAATAGGTGTTTTAATTTTAAGTGCTTAGCCATGTTGTCGTTTTTTTCGGCTGCCATTTTAGGCGATTTTTCAATTGCGAAAGTGATGAAATGCAAGTTAAATTTGCAACCAACCTCAATGACAGACGTCCTGCCTTTCCCCCTGTGGTGTGTGTAATAGTTTTTTATGTTTTTTTTTTGTATATTCTGTTTTTTGTTTGTGTTTTTGGATGTGCGTGGTTTGGCCGTTAACTTCATATTTTTGGACCTCGTATTTTTTTTTCTAAGTCCCGCGGTTCGTATTTTTTTTTTCTAAGTCCGGCTTTTCTGCCACTTTCCTTTGTAAATTGGTATGGGTCATAATTTTTCAACTATTTTTTTTTTCAACTGCTACGGGTCTCGCAGTGTGAATTCGATAATGATATAATGATATAATATGAAATTTGCAAAATCGCAGTCCCTGAAGCCCGTAAAGGAGCCTGCAAAAGTTATGGCTATTAAATCGGCCTCTTTTAGCTACCCACCAACGATCTGTGGTTTACAGGCTGAAAAACCCTACGGGCTGTCAAAATCTGAACTCCATCCCAGCTAAGCCTTTGATCTTTCAATCCCGTAAATGTTACAATCGTAAATCACTATTAAATTGCTACAAGTCCTCAAGCCCGCAACTGTTTTCACACCCGTAAATGTCAAATGTAGCAAAAATCTTGCGGGTACTAGAGAGGACCCGCAAGGGGGTTAAACTCCTGTCCGTAGCAGTGTGAAAGCAAAAATAAACACACTACAGTATTTTAAATTATAGGGAAAGTGATGAAAGGTATTAAAATTAATAGCACAACATTCTCAAGCTCACAAATCTGCACTAAAAAATATTTCATTTCTGTGTTATATCAATCCCGGCGATCAATGTGTTAATACTTATAATAGAACTCACATTGACTAGAATGTCATATTTAATGATTTTTTCATATTGCATTATTTCTGGAATGCGGGTCCGATCACAACTCAGACTTTAAAACTGCAAGTGATTGAAATGTAACTTCCATGTGACGTAATGATTGCGGTCTCTTTTACTATTGGCTCCGTCTAAACTTATAACTACGGGTTTGAATAAGTTATCATGTTCACGCCCAGAAATGCTATGTGCCGAAGCATGGTTTACGGATTTGAAATCATGCCATGTCCTTGCGGGCTTTTCTAATTTAATCGCTCTGTAACTCCAGCAAATTTCAAGGCTGCAGACATACGGGCTGTACGACGGCCACTGCGGACTGGTATTTAATAGGGCCCTATATCTAGCACATATTAATGTAACAGTATCAGAGCAATTATATGTTGATATCTAATGGGGAATACCAGGAACTGTTGTGATAGGAGAATTGGGTGTACAAGGGGCATTAAATGCTTCTGCATAGTGCACCTGCCAAGAGAGTTATGTATAATTTGGAGTTAAGTAGTGGTGTTATAAAAAATGGCATTAATTCCTATGCTATTCTATGGAGGCAATTTTTCAAGAGGTGTAAAACTTTACAGAACAGCATACTGAGTTGAGTGGATAGCGTTCTTGTGATAAATAAAAGCCACTGGGCTATATTTATCAAAGTGGGATAAGTGGGGTTAAAAGAAGTTGAGTCCTGTGTTTTCTATGGAGCCTGTTTAGAGAGTTAACGATTGTACCAGCTTGATAAATATGTTCCATAGAGATATATTTTATTTTAACTACACTTATTCCTGCTTAACACAGCTTATCCCAGTTTAACTCAGCTTTTGTACTCCTTTTTCTACTGACAAAAACAATAATTCGTAATAGTACAAATTCATAAATATACCCCATTATCTTATTAATATTTAGCTTGACAGGTTAACGGTTCTATCATTAACATAAATACATTTCAGTACTGAAACAATCCTTCCTAGCAGAAATCTGAAAACTATAAGGCTGCACATACAATAGCCAAATGCATGAGAAGTCCTATTGAGGTCAAGGGCTAGATCTTCATTCCCAGTGGCAAACAAATATTTAGGGATATTATCATATGTTCCTTCCAAGTAATTGACTGTGCACCATCTATTCATGTTCACACTACAAGGCAGCTCTGTTAGCCCCCATAGACAGCATGTTCTTTGCAGTGTTGCGAATTCAGAAGCATATTTACAATCATAATGTCCCTCTAGATGGCCAATAGTTAGTATGTGTTACTGTAATAGGCTACATGAAATTGCTGTAGTAAAGACCTACTGCTGGGAGATGACAAAAAATGCTTTTTATGACTGCTGATCTAGTAGAAATTTCACGTATTGTAGTTAACTGCTTGTTCAGAATTAGATGCTTACAGATTAAGGCAGTCGAAATTCGTTAAGCCTGAATGCATATACAGCTCAGAGCTATCTTAAAGGGAATGTGACACTATTAAAATAACTATTATTATCCATAGGGCAGGGTTAGTTTAGTAGGACAAAGAACTATGCCCAACGTAACTCAATAAACCATTGTCCTAGATGGAAGGTGTTAATAATATGCCATCTGCCTATTTGTAATGGGAAATAAAGGTGAGGCAGAGAGGGCAAAAATATAAAACTAGACGAATGACAACGAGAGAAAACAGATAGAAAAAAGGGGCAGAATAGAATACGGGTGGATATTGGACAAAACAAGAAAAATAAAGAAAGTTGTGTTGTAGATAACAGTAAGACAATTAGGACTTTAGATGTATGGAAAAATGTAAGAGGTTGGAAAAATAATAGGTAAGCAAGATGCCAGTGAAGAACGTGTGACAAAAATCAGTAAGAGTCTGGGATACATAATAGAGCATTGAGGAGTGGATTAAATACAGACAGTTCTTTGATTTAGTGCAAAAATATGCTGAGTTTTTCTAAAAACAAAAATGTAATGTGACACAAAAATGGTACATACTTATGCACAAGATAAAGCCCAGAATAACTCATTCTCATATACATATGCAGCCTTATAAGCAAGTCCTGTACTACTATTTACTCTGGGAACTGTGGTGTAAGTATTGTAAGTTTTCTGACAGAACTTACATTTCTTACAATTTACACATTAATACTATGATAAAAACAATTGTCAAAATTTATCATATCCAAAAAAAGGGTCTCAAGTATTCTTCAATAAGCTGAAGTATTAAAAATGCATTTGGAAATGGACATCACAAAAACAATCTAATGATATGTAGGTGATCAATTTCCTTAGCAGCAGCATTTCATGAGAGTTTTTCTGGGGATGGTACAATGTTCAATAAAGGGGAAGAAAGGATAATAAAGGGGAAGAAAGGGGAAGAAAACTCAAGGCCATGGCTAATAGAAGATAAATTCAAAACTTTGCATTAGGTAGAAAAGAAAAATCAGTATCAAATACCAAATCAATAATGGAGTGGTAAATGACAACAGAATGAATATGAGTTCACTGCTGGGAAATTAAATATATATCAGATGTAAACCTAACAGATATTTATAGTGAGTGGAATGAAAAAAAAATGCTAAAAATACAACAGGGTTAAAAATGTAATCGATTTTAGCAGAAAATGAGTGTTCATGGTTGATGTAATTGGAAGAAGAGTCTACTACGTGTTGGGCCACAGATTGGCATATACAGTCACCAAGATCAATTAAAAATGTTTTTATTTTTTTATTTAACAGTTGTACTATGTTTAGTTTTAATTTCAATTAACCAGTGCTGATGTTTATAAAAATAGCTTTGTTGTGATTTAATAAAGATTAAGTGCTAAGCAAGAGCCAGTACAGTGGACAGATCTTTAAAATATCTGGTCTTCATTATTTTTGCCTAAAGATCAGTACAACAACAACATAGCACACAATTATCTTTTTTAGAGAATCCACATTAAATATAAAAGACTCCGGAGCAGTAACTATCTGTTCAAGGTGTAACACCTACTGTAATCATTAACCACAGATCCTTAGCATCTAAGGATTATGTATCTGAAAGGTGGGATTTGGAAACTTTACACAAAAAAAGAGCATTTTCAATAAATACATCCAGAACACTTTCTTTATTTATGTTGAATAAGGTATAAGTAAAGGGAAATTCTAATTTACATAATGAAATTGTTATGTTTAAACGCACAATTAAGCCAACATCCTTTATAGCTTGAAAAATCTGCTGATTCAAACATTGTTTTCGGCCTTCTTCTAACTCAACAAATAATGAAACGTATAGTTTTATATCACACAGGAAAATATATTTAAGGTAACAATATGGAGAACAGGAAATAATAGACATATATTAAAAATGCACATAATAGAGTCCATAGGAATGTTTATCTATGTTAACTTTAATATTTTTAATGTTAGATTAAGAGGTGATGATTGCTCTGTATTCTTTCAGGAGGATAAGCTATGTGGAGTGAATATTTGTTATATTCCTATTGTGGAATTACTTGGCTGAATACAAGAAAATTATTTATTAAGGAGATGTTGAGTGATATGCACTTCGGTTTGTTATGTCATTGTGATAAACAATACTTATCCATTACTTATTCCCACTATAAATATATTACATGTACAAACTAATATTGTATAAAGTGACTATAGTGCTTGAAAGGCACTTCACGCTGGTAACATATGTAAGAAACTAGCACCATTGGCACCAATATAAATCACAAGCACATTCGTTTTAGAGAAAAAAATCTTAAAATCTTAAATCTTCCTTTATAGTATATTACTTAGCGTAAGCTGATGAGGAGGCTTATCATACTGCAGTATTGTCAAGTGTCTATTCATAGTGGCAGTCTTCCAATAGATCTGAACAGAGTGGTATCTAATAATAGGTTCATCCCATTGTCTAAGAACAACTCAAGTGTCTACTTCTACTGGCTAATGAAATGTGTAACCAGTTTTTCATGCTCTTTAAGAATAATAAAAAAAAACACACCTTGATTTTGGGGTGACAGAGTTCCTTAAACAGCAAATTGCCCCTCTGGCTCATGTTTCTGGCGAAATGTAATTTTGATTTTCAACTTTATTTTTTACCTTGAATGACATATATGCACAACCTTGATATTATGGTGATTACATTTAGATTTCTATGTGGTTTTGTTGATGATATTTATATTTTGCAAACAGTAATCTTAAAAAATATGACTCATTGTGAAATAAATGAGTGTAGGTAAATATGATAGAGAGTACTGTATTGGTCCGAATATAAGCTGCACCTTTTTTCCGATTTTTGAGTTTGGGAGTTACGGAGGCGGCTTATAATCGCGACCGTAAAAAAAAATCACTATCGATTTTCGAGCTACGCGTGCGGCTTCTATTCGCGAACGTAAAATTATTGCCGATTTGCGCGATTGTGACTTAAGGGTGTCGATTTACGTGCTTGAAACTGCGGTATTGTAGCTATCTTTTTTCTATTTTTTCCTCTTGAATTTTACAGGTGCGGCTTATATGCGGGTGCGGCATATATTAGGACCAATATGGTAAATTAGATAACACGCTTAAGGGAAAAATAGTAGTAGCTGTAAAAGGAATAATTGTCCAAAAAGGCTGAATCATTGAATTCCTGCAGCAGAATTGTTTTTAATAAATAATGTTTGTTGAAGAAAGGACATATAATACAATTTGAAAATCAGATACTTATGGTAGGTTTAAGAGTGTCCAACCAGGTTAAACAGGTTCCAAGATGATATTAAAATTGTCAATATAGTATATCAGTTAATTTAGATATGATTTACTGTTGAAGACGGGGTGAAAGAGGTAAAGGAAAAGCAATAGATAATAGGGATGAATGTGGAGTTTGCAGAGGAGTTTTGTCTACAAAAATAATAATAATTCACAGATTGCATTGATTGTGCTGTATCATGTGTAAGTATTGTTAACCTCTTTACAACACTAGAGAGCTGTACATATTATACTGTGATAATAAGATCAGCTAGGAATAAGATCAGCTAATCAGTATATACCTTTGCTTTGCCATCTATGAGCTCAAGGACAGATGTTCATGCCATGGATATTCAGTATTTCTCTACTACCATATTACCAATGTCATGTGTCTGTGAGCCTGACGTGGGGCCATTCACCTCTTATAGCCTGGATTAAGAAAGGCTTTGGAATATAAAACCAAAACTCTTCTAATACGGCCCCCCAACCTTCGCTCGCTGCAGAACAGCACCCTTTCATCAGGGCGCCTAGAACTGCGCCTGGATGACGCTCTGCGCTCCATCCTGCATTCCATCTGCCACAGAGGCTTCTCATGCGCGAGAGCCCCATCTCATATTTACTGGACCTGCTTGGCAAGGTAAGTTTTTGACATGCAAATAATGACAGTGACATGTAGTGATAAACATGCAATGCTCCTAGTGACACATGCACACAACGACAGTGACATTACATACAATATGCTCCTAGTGACACATGCCAGTCCCACATGGCACACTGCCAGCCCCTTTAGGCCTTGGCAGCCTCCAAGCAAGCAGGTTCAGTAAATATGAAATGGGGGCACACGCATGAGAAACCTCTGTGGCAGATGGGATGCAGGCTGGAGTGCAGAGCATCATCAGAGCACAGTTCTTGGCGCTGTAATGACGGCACGCTGTTCTCCAGCACGCGAAGGAAGTGCCATCCTTCTAATACTATATTTGTATCAGTATAGGCAAAATGCCAGCCAACCTACACAATAAAAAAATGTAAATATGTTATAGTCTACCATGAGACGTGCAATACGCCTACAGTCTACTGGATCTTCTAGAGGGTTATTATATTTAGGCAGAAGTCACAAATAAGCTCTATTAAATACCAGGGCCCTCATTCAATTGCGATTTGGCCAATTGAATAGTGCTCTAAATAAGCACATAACATATTTTTTTAAAATAAGTTTTTAGTTAGTGAAAAACTTGTTTTTGGATAGATGTTTACTAACTAAAAACTTCTTTAAAAAAATATGTTATGTGCTTATTTAGACCCCTATTCAATTGGCGAAATTGCAATTGAATGAGGGCCCAGGTCTGGATAATTTTCCTCCATATTAAAATTAATTAAACTGGTGATATTTGTGTAAAGATGGTGTTATAAAACTCTACAGTGTACCCATTAGGGCCTGGCGCTTTTCCATTAGATTGGTGTTTAGTTGCATTATCAATCTCTTTAGTAGGTATAGGGGCATTGAGCGATAATTTGTCTTGCTGTGTTAATGTGGGTAGCTTGATATTGTCTCAAAACAACTTGGATCGAGGAGGAATCTAAGGTACAAGTGTAAAGTTTCTGAAAAAACCTTCATATAAGGTCTGCAATTACCTGTGTGTCAATGGTTGAAGACCCTTTAGGTCGCTTACAGTGTAACTGAGCCTTGATAAACAGACATTTATCCTGTCTAATTACTGTGTCTGTAAAATCTAGCGTGGATGCGTGCAAACTTGGTGCATTTAAGATCACCCAATATCATTACCAATTTTATTTTAGCAGAGGAATACATTTTGGAAGGATTTTCAGGTAGGATTATGTTTATACTGTGAGTATGCCTCTGCTAGAGTCTCACTTAAATTGTTATCTATTTTTTCGCAGGTTTTTACACTGCTTATATAGTGTGCAATTATCTTGTTCCTTAAGATAACCATTGCAGATTCCCAGAGAAGAGTTGAATTATTCAGATGTGAAATATTATATATTTAAAAAAAAATTCCATTCATGGTGTAAGAATATAACAAAATCTCCAGACTTGGGCCATTGGTAGAAAATATTACATTTGTATACCGATTTGTAATGAGGGAATTACTGCTGAATGATCAGAGAATACTGTTTGCTAAGTGTTGGTTGTGTGTTAAGAAAGAAATCTATACGTGAATGCTTTTTGAAAGGCATGTATAGTCTCTTGCATGTATAGTCTTCCGAGCATAAGTAGGAAGTAGCACCACCTCATCCTCATTAAGAAAATGGAAGGACTTCCCAGCATAAGAAAAGTGATTAGAAGCCGCACCACCTCACCCTCATCAAGATAATAAGTAAGTAAATTAACAGTAAAAAAAATCAAGTAAGTGGGTGAAATCTATGTCAGTCAGCAGGGCCTATATAAAGTAACTGGGCAGGGCATATAAAGGTCAATATGGTGTAAGGGAGTGGAGTCTATAAATGGATGGAGTCTATGAAAGGGGAGGAGCCAGGTCTTGCTCTATCGCCCCACCAACTGAAAAGTTCACCAACCACCACTGGTGAGATGTGTTTCCTAATGCATAGAGCAAGAAACTACGTTTCTTGAAGAGGTGTTATATATGAGGTCTTTTAATTAGGATTGTTTTTGTTCCACATTCTTCTGCCAATTCTAAGTTTGACCATATTGTATGCTGTTTTTGTTATTTACTTTTGCAAGTACTGTTAAGGTGGTTGAAAGCTAAATTTGCCTATGTGATATGTCCTAAGAGATATTTTTAAGTGAGATTGGGGATGGGGTCTGGGGTGAGGAACCTCTACTTACTCGGAGCTAGTGTGGTTGGTAAAGATCCTTTGCAAACAATGTGGTCCTGCTACTCAGGCTAAGTTGGGCTCTGGGTATAGGCCACTAGAGTATGACAGCTCTAGATATAACCAAATTAATGTAGAAAAGAGCACAATAATATGTATGAACTCAAAAGAGAAAAATATTACAGAATGACTAGGCAAATTATGCAATATTTTCTGCTGTGTGTAGGGGATAAGGAACAGTTAAACTGTTAAAAAAGAGGGGGTTTGATCTGGCTTGGAATTAGTAGGACCTATTTAATTATTAATTCCTTGTGCTAATATTAGGCAGCTGTTATTATATATCAGTTATGTGACAGGGGCTAGCTTATATATACTACCTCACTTCCCTTCATCTAGTCATTTGGGTCCAGATATCAGATTGCATATCACCATTCATTCAGACACATCAGATAGGTATTGCGTCATAATTTATCTGACCACTACCTGATTTCTCTAATTACTTACCTTACTTACCTGAACTGGTCACTTGCTTACCTGTATGCTATAATGGCATCTCCATTTGTGGATGGGCTTATAGCACAGCTTAGGCAACAGACCCTAGCTAGGGGCCATGCATGGCTGGCTAAAATTGTTAAACAAGTTAGGGCATCTGCCCAAGGGGCTGCTTCCCCTCATTCTTCTCACTCCCAATCTTAATCACACCTACCACAGGATGTTGCCCCCTCTCAACCTAATTCACTCAATTATGCCCTTACCCAGGATTATGCCTCTTCTCAAGTGTCCATGTCTGCCCCACTTGACACCCCTAGGCGATCCAGCCCCAGTCATCCACAGTCATTAGACTGCAATCGCAATATGCCTGCCACCAGGGGGAGCTCCGATCGCGTTATGTATTCCAGCCTAGAACGCAGGATGCGGCCCAACCTCAGGATTCTTCACTCCCAGCGCTCAGATTACATCAGGAGCAGGTAAGAGCGGTTCCATGGGTCTGAGGTCTGATGCTGCATCTGATCCAGGGGCTGATCTGGGCTCTGATTTGAGGTCTGGGGCCCGGCAGGCTATATCCAAGATGGCAGACGGGCCAATGAAGGGGAAGAAGAGTCACAAAATGGCTGATGGCATCTGGGAAAGGGAGGGGTGGGCCGGGGGGCGTGATTAGGGTGGGGGAGGGGGTTGGGTCACAGACAGGGGATAAACAGTGGAGGGAGGCAAAAAGGGAAGGAGGGATGGGAAAAGGACAGGGGAGGTGATAAGAGCACAGTGGAAGAAGACTCTTGGGATAGCAGGCATATTGCGATTGCAGTCTAATGACTGTGGATGACTGGGGCTGGATCGCCTAGGGGTGTCAAGTGGGGCAGTCATGGACACTTAAGAAGAGGCATAATCCTGGGAAACTATGCGCGTTCCTTAACGTCTATAAATGAGAGCAACTATTTTACATTGTGTGTCTGTCTCAAACCCCTTTTTGTTTCTGGCCTGGGTGTTAGCCCATTGAGCTCAATAAAGCACAGACTGTCTGGCCCCTGCCCTGGATTATCTGCATCAACACCTTTATTGTATTTGTAAACCTGCTTTGTTCCATTGTTTGCCAGATTAAACTTATCCCATCAGTAAGAGAGGAGATCAGACATCAGACTGCCAGATTAAGTTAATCACGTCTGATATTTGCTAGAGACGGCAGGATGTGTATTGGAGTTAATCCTATTGATCTCAGGATGTGGGGTCATCTCCTGTAGTTGTCTGCCATTCCCCCTTCAATTGTTGTGCTGTGTACACCCCCTCTGTAGCTATTCACCATTAGTACTGTGGTCAGTTCCAATACTAGGTCAGTTCACTTGGAGATACATAGAAATCGTGTATCTCTGATTATGTCCCTGGTGGCTGTGATACTGAACCTATCTCCACCATACAAGCAACCTGTCCTGGTCACTACCACAGGAAGGTTACTGGGACTCCTGGAAGCGCTGATTCCTGATGAAGAGACTGATACAGAAGCCAGATATCAGAGTGCTGGTGTCGAGATTTCAAAGAACCCAACAGTCCTTGTGGGTAGATTACATGTATTATATATCAGGTGGCTCTGCGGTTGTATAGTCCCTACTCAAGGATCGCCACAGTTCCCAATTCAATTAACAATGTTCCTTACCATAATATATAGTTGTGGCTAATGACGTCCTAGTCCATTCAGAACCAAACAAATGGTTTGTTTAAAGGCCAAAATAAAAAGATTATAACCAAATTTGTTAAGGTGTACCCAATTCTTACCATAAAATGCTAATGCATCCTCCCCTTCTATGTCAGTATGACGTACTACCCAATCCTCTAATATGGCTAGACATTGTTTTGTTAAGTTTCTTCCTGCATTTGTGATTATTATTATTATCTTTTATTTGTATGGCGCCAACAAATTCCGTAGCGCTGTACAGGGGATAAGGACAAGGGAAATACTAACATACTTTAACAAATTCAAAAGTTGAAGGTTTTGAGCTTAGAATCTTAGCAGAAAGTGCTTTTGAGTGGGATCTCCATTTAAGACGGTGCACCATCTCAGACCATAATTGGTGCAACCTATCCACATCCCATTTCATCCGTGTAATTAAAGCCTTTAACGGCATGCTTCTCAAATCATTATCCCCCCCCCCGCACGAATAAATAAGATGTCAGTGGGACCCGCTAACCAGGCATACTGCACTACTTTCCTAACTACACACTCTTAATCATCCCCCGTATGCCAAACCAATTTACAACTCAGTTTTGATGAAACCAAGCTACATGTTGCCATCTTTCTCTACTGCCGTTCTACATGCCCAATACACGTATGAGTGGCTTAGAATCTATGCAGTCTGAGGAAGTGTGCCTGCGGGAGGACAGAATTACAATTAGAACACCAATAGCTAATCAACTTTGTATTTATTTATTTATTTATTTTATTATATATATATATATATATATATTTTAAAATAAATAACAAAACAGTTGCTAACCAGCAAGGATTAAATGATATTTATTAACAACTCATTTTCAATAACATCTAAATACATATTGTAATCATTCATCATAAATGCTAATTAATTTATTTTTTTAAATATAGAAAACACATTTAAATAAATAAGCAATACCCCCCCCCCCCCTCACACACACCACCACCACACACACACACTTTCAATTTTTGGATGATAATAAAGTTTATTAGGCAAATGTCCCCATATCATACTTATCTAAAGGACTACCTAGGTCCCATAGCTGTTCCGGACATATAGTTGAAGTGTTACTTGCCCCTGGTGCAAGCTCCCTGAAGCGTTGCCACTGACCCCCTGACAGTGCGTCAGCTATACCATTAAGCTTTCCAGGCACATGCACTGCTCTGCCTAGAATATTCTTCTCCATGCACTGCAATACTAGCTTACGAAGCAAACGTACCACTGTCAATGAGGAGGATGTCAGTTTGCTGATTGACAGAACAGTGCCCATGTTGTCACTATGAAATATGACATGCTGGTCCTTCAAGCTGTCAACCCAATTGTAAATTACCACCATGATGGGGAATAATTCAAGGAAAACCAAGTTCTTGATCAACCTAGAACTGGGCCATGATGCTGGCCATTTAGCCACACACCACTATCCCTTCAAATAAGCTCAGAATCCAACACTACCCGCAGAATCTGTGTAAAGATTAATATCCTGACTCAGAACTTGCCTTGCCATTAAGTGTTGTAGGAACTCATACCAAATACATAAGCCCTGCCTAGGAGATGCAATAATTATTATGAAATGATGAGGTTGCTTAATTCCAATCGTAGCCAAAGACAGTCTTCTGCTGAAAATTCTGCCCATTGGTATCATTTTACATGCAAAATGTAGCTTCCACAGCAAGGATTGCATCTCCTTTAGGGTGACCTTATTGACTCTCAAAACCTTCCGTATGGCAGCCCTCAGATCCACCACCTTCTCTATGGGTAGCGAGCACTGGAACTTTACCTAGTCAATGTGAATACCTAAAACGGATAGTGTAGAATCAGGAGCAGCTGTCTTATCTTTTGCCAAAGGTATGCCAAAATCCTGTGCTACTTCAACAAAAAAACTCCATTAAACCTTGAATTTGTTCCAATGAGGAACCAACCAACAGGAAGTCATCCAAATAATGGGTCATTGATATGTTAACCTGAAACTTGTTCCACTACCCACTGAATAAAAGAGCTGACACTTGCCCTTGTTTCACTGGTTGTCAAGGATCTTTAGATAACATGGAACATACTTTGTCTTAAAATGCGTCTCTCCACGCGACTGTGACTCTCCGTCCTATAGATGTCAAGGGACGTGCTTAGCTGTAACTGCATGTTTCCTAATTTAGATGGCTAGGAACGTATTTAACCGTTAGGGGTGCATTTCCTGCAGGGGGGCAGGCGCACTGCGTTGGTGTGCCTGTGGTGGGGGTGCTTGCCCACAGGTGATTAGTGAGCTGCGAGGTGCACTCATTTGGTTGTACTCCTGGAGCATGGGATCCCCTCAAACCTTTAAGTGTGGATGGGAAAGCACCCCTTGGTTTTTTATGTGTGTTATTATTTATAATAAAGCACATAGCTGTGAGTGACCTTTTTAACCCCATACATTGGCCCTCATTCTATTAAAAATGGCCGCAAAGCTGCGATTTCTTGCAGGGCTCCCGTTTCCTTGCAATTCAAATAGACGGCGCCGCAAGGATATCCCCTTACGGCCGGCCGTATATCTTGCAACCGGCCGTAAGCTCAGAAATCTTTACAAGCAAATATAAATTCAAGACGGCACTGTAAAGCTCTGTAAATGCTAGGGATCATAATGGGGGACATGAGGATTAATAGCAATCCCCTCTCAAGCTTGCACATCCGCCCAAATCCTAGATTTCATTAACTGTTTATTTTCCGGGCGCAGCGTGGGCGGGTCTGAGGTGCTCCAAGTCCTCTGGACTTTTTCCACGGATATTTGACATAAAATAAAATAAAAATTATTTACGGATTTTAGTGTAGGGGAAGGTTGTGCTATGGATGCTAACACCTACAATCACTTTATAGTTTCCTCAGAGTGCAGGATGGATTTATTATGGCTTTAAAATGTGCTTAATTGTGTGCCTGCGGGACCTTTTTGCTGTAAGTAAGCTGCGGCTCGGTTTTAGCCTTGCATAGAGGGACTTGCTTGCGGCCGAAACTCTTGCGGCCGTTTAAGATCAAAGGCTTGCCTCCGGCGCGTGCGGCCGCAAGGGATAACAAGGCGCCGGCCGCAAGCCTGCCGGAGCCCCCGGCCGGAAGGGAATAGAATAGGCAAATAGCCTGCGGCCGGAGAAAAGGGAGACATTTAATGATGCTGAAGGGCAAGTATGTTGAAGCATGGATCATGGTGCATAGAGACCCCAAAAGTACACAGCTCTATCATATATATAAGTTAAGTATTAATAAGATCAGTAATGCCTTCAAAGCTTATTCGTTTTTTCCTTATGGTAAAAGAGCTTTTCATACATTATCAGAATATTGTGAAACAACTTAAACTAAAAAAAAAAGAAGAGAGAAGGAAGAAGAGAGAAATTGAAGTGGGAGTGAGACAGAGAAGGAAGAGAAAGGGTGAAATTGAGGAGGGAAAGAAATAAAGAAGAAAAGAGTAGAGGGTGAGAAAAGGAGGAGAAAGAAAATGAAGAAAGACATTGGGAAGGGCCACTGAGGACCAAAGAGTGCCTTGGGCCAGAAAGAAGTGTGAGGACTGGAACGGGGCACAAAGGCCCCCTTTGAGATTAGGGGCCTGGAGCAGCTCTATCTAAAGTGCCATCTAAATTGCTTCTGAACCCCTTTCCTCCTGTGACATTCTCTGCTCCAGTTCATCATGTTGGGAAGATGGAAGATCTCTCAGGTTGGCCATCATGACCTACAATGTGGCTGGATATAACATTATGAAACTAATCTTGCATTCTGCCAGAGCTTTACACACTGGAGTGATGGTCCTTCTTTTCCGAGCCACCTCCTGGATTTTACTATAAGTTTTCAAGACCACCTCCTTGTTAAATATTCTGAGAATGACAGGTCTTGGATCACTACTTCTATTGCCTTGTCAGGGTTTCTCTAATCTGTGTATACTCTCTATAGTTAGAGTTTGCAGTTAGTCCTGGATTATAAGAAGTTTCATCAGGGATGTAGTACCTAATTCATATAGCTCCTTCCCATGCCTTGATTTTTGACAATTTCTTCTGTATTAGCCAGTTTATGCTGTATTTAATCTACCTTAGATTCTTGTTCTACAAAATGTGTTTTTAAATCTGCAGCGTCTTTCCTAATATCTTCTGAATTGTTATTCATAATTTGGATAAACTTTTCTGTGATAATAGCTTTCTCGTGTTCATTCATAATGGGTAGAAGTTGTTCTGTGACTGTTCACGTGTTCCTGAAGGACTATTACTGCCTGGGTTAATAATATATTTACGATGCTGTGGGGTTCTCAATGAACCCCAAGGTTATGTAGATGAGGTGATCTTGAATGGGGTTCAGGTTTAAGCAGGCAAGGGATTCTCTTAAACGCGTGCATGGATGGAGGCAATCTTCAGGGATTGTCATTGGTGAATGAGGAGATTGAGCAACGTAACCGTTCTCATTCTCTGCATTTTGCGTAAATTCATGCCTTGTGCTTTACTGACAAGGCATGTGTTTATGAGTTGTGATCAGTACTTTTACGGCTGGGGAGTATTGAATATGTGTGTAACATTACTGAAAAAAACTCCCTTAATTTACTTGGCTCTAATTAAATTGAATGAGCAAGCAAGCTGGAAGGCTATAGTGCAATCCACCTTAAGCAAATTAAGAATGATAGATCTTGAACAAAACTAGAGGAATCCACCTTAAGCGATCTCGGTTTGGAAAAAAATATGTAAAGTAATGATGGGCAGCTTATTTCACCCCTATTTTCTAGGAGATGTGGGTCCTTTCCTCTAATGAGTACTCCAGCACACCTCCAGCACAGGTGGCAGCAGTGGCGGTGAGCATCCTCTAGATGTCGATGCCAAGATTTTGCTGCTGATGTCACAGCTTTAGGGTAAGGACTAGGGGGTTAGGGTTAGGGTAGGGGTTAGGGTAAGGGTAATGGTTAAAGCTTGGAAATTGTGTACAATAATAGCAGTGCTTATAAACTGCGTACAATTTCTACAGCGCCATCTAGTAACTCCTGGTGTTGCCACTTCATTTAGGAAAGATCTGAGCTATGACATGAGGAAGCATTTGTGTGCTTTATTAACTTTAGTGTTTCCTGCGATTGTATTGTCCACTTATGTCATTATCCAGAACTTGATTATTCACTAATAGTTGCTGACAGGGTTTGTCTTTGGGGATGACATGCCCTCTGCAGTCAGCCTGTTAATATGTACATGTACATATGTTTGCTTAAAGCTACTATTACATTTTTTTTTCTTGTCCTGGATCTTTGATATAGACATATAGTGTAAAAGCTCCATATGATATTAGGAATTGTCTTTGGATATATCTTCGCTTATAAACAATATCCTTTAAAGTGGCATAAATACAAAACAAAGTAAACAAATTAACAGAAATTAACAGTAAAAAAAACATATTAATTACAATAGAAAAAGGCATACCTTGAGTACCACACAGAAAAAAATTCAAAAGTCTTTTCTGCTGACAATTTTTGATATATATATTTATACATTTTTACAAGTGTAAAAGTGAATCATGGTCAAATTAGCATAACACTCCTAATTTTATGCAAAAGTTATTTTCTCACAGAACATGATCAAACAACTGGCTTTACCTGAAAACCCCTAAGATGTATTTTATACATATTGTTAATTATTTTGATTTATCTACTGCTAAACTGCTAGGCAGGCGATAAGATTTACAAAAGAAGACTGTGATACTTGGAAAGGCAACAAAGAGAGGATGACAGAGTATATGAGATAGATAGATAGATAGATAGATAGATAGATGGATGGATAGACTGATAGAATCACGGAAACAACAAGCACAAACTTGCAAGAGCTCAGAGAAGTAGCTGCTTCCAGACAGAACTGGTGTGCTAAAATCCACAAGGTCGCAAAGAGCTGGACCAGACTGAATAACTGAACACCAAAAATAAAAACTGCTAAACATTCATCACTAGATAAACTGTTGACCTGCACAGAAGTTTTTTAAACTTGCTCGAGATTTAGAAAAGCTATTTACTTTATCTGTTGGCTGCTCATCATTTTGTGATCTTTTTGTGCAAAATTACATTATGGTGGTGATACTTTGTGACTTATTTTTTCACACTAACTTAATAACCCTTAGTGAATCGCTTTAATTATGGATCAGTAATTAATAAATTAGCACTTATTAATGCATCTGATAATAAAATGTTTTTATTAAAAATCTATATATTTGTCAATGGAAAGAGCCAAAACCATGGCTTACATGCTCTCGATGCAATGTGTCAAGTCAATTATAGAGAACTGCAAACACAAGTGACATGTCCCGAGGAGCCAGTGTAATGTGTCTTGTGCATAATAAATACGCAATCTTTTGGATTAATATTACACCCTTAAAGACATTCTGACATAGCTAGAACTATTGTCTTAAGTGTGAAACCAACGTGTGAGAGTGAGAATGTGCACCTGTCACTGCTTAGCCACACTCCTTCACTTGCTGAGAACTTTTCTAAGGAACATGACTGATTGACTAGCATTGTTGACAGATGGTTCAAGGATGCATTTTTTATTCCTGCTTCTGAGGAATCTAAAGCACCCTCATAGTCTATGAAGCATGGCACTTTAGATTTAAACATTATTTTAATGCTATCTATATTTTAATTGATAATGCCTCTTAGCAGTATAGGTCAATGAGTGGTCCCTAAAAAGACACTGTGGTCACTTTTCCTAAATGGTTCTTTAAATACCTAAACCTGATAATGGATGATATGTTTTTAGAAAGTAAAATATGAAACTTAACCTATATTTTTTTATCCACTTTTATATAAAATGATTATTTACTACAGGCTTCCTTTTATTAACAAGGCTGCTTCTTGCAGCTTTTGTCACAGCAGTGTTTGCCCTTGTAATGTAATTACCATTCCATTAGTCATATATTTGCCATATTTCCATTGACCAGATAAAAGTTTCTTGTGCATTTAAAGACTCCATATCTTTCCTGTTATATCCCTGCCAGTGTAGTGGAATGCAGTGAGGGTTTAGGGTTAGCTCGCTACTACTTTATTATGTTATTATTATCATTATTATTATTATCATTTATTTCTAACACACCAACATGTTCATATACATGCCTGAGTTCATGGCAAAAACAATAGCAGTATTAACACATTACAAAGATGGAGGGCCCTATCTTTGAGCTTAGAATCCAGTGTCCAAAGTGCTTTTCCCAAATCACATTGTAAGATTGAAAACTAGCAATCTTACAATCTATGTAAAGATTATCATCTGCCACTACCGTAATCAAAAAACTCTAACCCCTGACTCTAAATCTTAACTTAAACCTAAACCCTAACCCTACCCCCAAGAAAAATTGAACAAAGTCTTGTCAGACCATGTCACGCCACCTGCTGGCAGAGACATAACAGGAAAGGTAAAAGACTCCTGCTGCATCAGGAAGCAGTGATTGGAAATTTAAATGATTTATCTTTACAATTGAATATAATTGCCTATTTCTAAGTGTAGTTCTTCAAAAGAGTGCATATGGCCACGATGGTCCTTTCACTTAAGAACATGAGCTCATGGTGAACAACTCATAAATAAACTCACCCTCTACATTCAAAACATTGTAAGGCTTATTCCTCATTTTTGCTGCTAGAAAGGAAACAGTTGTGTGAGATTCTGTATTTATTACCAGCCAAGACTTGCTCAGCAGGGGGAGTGTGGGCACGCTCCGGAGACCAAAACTAACCTACATCTAACAGACTTGAGCATGAGACACATTCCAAGATTTAGAGCCTGCTTTGCTTCTTCTGATTTGTGCAGCAATATGGAGAAATATATATTAAATCTTAAACCTCATTGAATATCACTTTTGACAGCAGACACAAAAAAGTCCTTAGCTCGCTGTTTTTCCATTTCCATTGTATTGTAATATCCAACTCTAACAGAAAATTGGCCTTTTTATTAATATTTACTATATAAAATAAAAGTGCAAACATATGTTTATTTATCTGTTGTCTCTCCCATTTCTAGAATGAAAACCTGTCTAACAACGTTTTTTTTCCAGACGGATACTTACTCATATGGTAAAGCGAGAACAGGCAGGTAATGAGTTAATAGCAGCAGTCATTTTCTTAAAACTTGGAACGTGCAACGTTATGTTAAAGGGTCAAAAAAGAGGTCCCAATTATGAAAGAATAGTAAAATACCAATACATATATGAAGATTTGCAGTTGGAAGTTATTTAAAAACATATTTAGTAATAGAAACATAAATGGGAATTTAGTAAAATTTTCATAGCACATTGTTTGGGCCTATTGACCTCATAATAGATTAATGGTTTCCTTTTGCATATGGCTTCAAGATATCAACAGAGTCTGGCAATTCAAAGACTGGTAAGGATAAGCCAAAAGCAAAAGAAAGCCATTAACCCAGGGAGCCATTCATCGATCATTAGATCAGGATAACAAGATGGATCTAGTGGGTTTATCTCTAGAAAAGTCAAATACTGAATCAAACTTGTTTTCTATTATTATATTGCATTGTTTTAAATAACTGCCAATTTCAAATAGTAATATTTATTGGGACTTTACTGTCCTGTCATTACTCTGCTTTGGTCTTTTAAAAGTCTGAAACATATAATGTATGCCAAACTCCTCTGATTATTTTGAAATAATAAGTTTGACATAAGAAGCCTCTCTCTATCTAATTTAAAGGACCACTGTAATGCACTAGGAAGTAGTTATTTTATATAAGCATTCATCATCAAATTCATTTTCAAAGATTAGAGTACCAGCCTCCAGCTGAGTGTTTGTTTCATTAAGGGGGTGGGGACAATTGTGTTTGCGTCATTCAGTCATGTCCAACTCTCTGTGACCTCATGGACTGCAACACACCATGCTGATCCACTTAGTATTCAGGGCAGAGATACTGGAGTAGATTTCCAGTCCCTTCTCCAGTGGGTCACAGCATACAGCTCCTGCTATTCCTAGGTGGTTCCCATCCAAGTACTGATCAGATCCAACCCTTCATGGATTCATAGTAGTGTGACCTCTTGGTTCCTTGACTGGAATAGAACCCAGATCACAGTGATGAAAGCACCGAATCCTAACCACTGCTCCACTAGGGAATCCTGGGGACAATTAGATTTGGTATAAGAACTACTAAATATTAATTGGCTGTGCCCATAACAAAAGCTCATTGTCAAGGGGAAATGGTTTAACAGAGCCAATGGAGAGCATTGTGTGGGCACACTTTGAGCCCAATTCAATTGCAAGCCCGCATCTCACGGGATCGTGGCCGTATGTCTGCGGGCGTGCTTCAGGCTCCCGTTTGTCTCTGATTACGGTGCTATTCAATTGAAGGAGCCCGCAAGTTACAGACCGAAAGCCGACTCCGTAAACCATGCACTTATCCGTAGCAGTTCAGGGCGGGAATATGATCAATTAAGCAAGACCGTAACCACCCATTTCGAAACAGCCAATAAGACAATGAGACCGCTATCATTATGTCAGTAAATCATGGAGGTAACATATCAATTAATTAGGTTCGCGGGTCCGATATGCGATGAGCGTTACAAACCCTCAAAATACGAAATTATAAACATGAATGCCCAAACTGTTCTAGTCCATGTGGGTGGCCTGATATGTATTAACTCTACTGATTCCTGAGATCGCTATAACCCCGAAATTACACATAAAAATACATTTCTTTTACTGCCTATTTGCGAGATTGAGACTGTTGTGTAATTAATTAATGTCTATCATCGCTTTCCCCGTTATTTACAGTGCAGTATTGATTTTTTTTTGCATTTACAGTGCTGCAGGCAGGGGTTAAACCCCCTTGCGGGTCCCAGCTGGTACACGTAAGATTTTCTCCTACATTTGCCATTTACAGGTGTGAAACCATTTGCAGGCTTGGGGAATTGGGGCAATTGAATAGCGATCTGCGATTTTAGCGATCATAACTCTTGTGGACGGGAAAGATCAGAGGTATTCAGGAGGCTGTAAGTTCCGGGTTTCCCCATCACAACGTTTTCAAGCCAGTAACCCGTAAACTGTACGAAACTCACAAAAAGACGCCAATTGAATAGCAAATTAACTTACGGCCTCACTTACAGGCTCCGGTAACTTACAATTGCTCAATTGAATCAGGCCCACTGTGTGTGAACATTTTACGTCTGCCTGCTAGTCACCACCCCATTGACCTAATAGTGGGCTAATCCCAGCAGCAGCTAAGCCTAAAGTTTTAATATAACGTGTTTTAAATGATTAAATAAAAATCTTATTATGGATCAATGACTAATTAAAACATCTAGCTCATCTGTTGGGACATTACAGTGTACTTTAAGAAAACTCCATAAATAGAATGTGTCTAGGTTCATACATATTTGGTATAAACACGGCTTCTACTATAATGCAAAAAAGCATTATATTTATACATATTAAACATTTTCAGTGCAACCTACCTGATCTTTTATTCATATATGTTTTTAATCAATGTGTTTTTTTTTCCAGAAACCCTTACTGATGTGGAAGTTTGACGTATATATATATATTTGCCTTGCAGAACAATAAAGCCTAAAATTGCCTCCCCGTGCACATCATGTTGTCATTTCTTATGCAATTTTCATTAAGTGATGCAAATTATAAGGATTTTCATTGACCATATAAATGTTTCCATTGTTATGTGTCACATTTTTTTACATGAAATGGGGTTCTCCGAATGGTTAGTTCTCGAGTGCCACCAGTCAGAAAACATTAAACGCATTCCCAATATAATGAAAATGGTAATGTATACATTTGAGAATCATGCATTTTAAAACGGCCATAGATTTCCTACATCCTGTCACATAAATATCCCTGATTTGCTTTGAGCTGTATCTGAACATAAGCTGATGTTTATTAAATGAGATGCAGCTGCTGCCACCCACAGGTGTATTGTGGTACTGAAGTGTAACGCAACCCTTGCACATTGAATTGTAAATCAATGATCATCAAGCTTCTTCATAGCACTGAACAGCTAAGTATGGATTTATTAATTCACTAAAACTAACTTACAGCAATTAGATGACACTGCCACGTTACAGATACATTTCCGGGAAAGATTGGATTTGATATAATCACATTTAACTCTTTGAGTACTCACCTTAGCAAGGTTCTGAAGGTGTGAATCTGTTTTTCTGTGTCGTGTTGTTCTTTAATATAATTACTATTAGCTATGGTGTCCATTATCTACAGAGCCAAACAAACAAAGCCAAATGGTTTTCAATGTAGTAAACACCATACATTATAGCCTGATAATTGGTATTGTTTTTTTTTTTCAAATTCATCAGGTAGACAGAAATACTCCTTCACCATGCCATTTAGACAGAAAACTAAATTGTTAATCAATATATTTGATTGTTAAAATATATTATACCATTATCCCTGCTGTCTATAATATATATGTGTAGGATATTTCCGGTTATCTTCCCGCCAGTGCAGTGGCGTGCAGCAGCCAGCAGGTGGCGCAATGGTGGCATGCAGGGTTGATTTTGTTCTTAGGGTTACGGTTTTGGTTTTAAGTTAGAGTTATGGTTTAAGTTTCCATTCTTGTAGGGTGCTTTGGAAAAAAGCACCTTTTACAAGACTTAAAGCTCAAAACAGGGCCCTTCATTTTCTGCAGTTGTTAATATTGTATATTTCCTTGTTCTTATCCCCTGTACAGCGCTACGGAATATGTTGGCGCATTACAAACAAGAAATGCTTGAGTCAAACATGTTGAAAAGAAGGGAGGCTGATGGGGGTACTTTTGTCAGGGTGCCACCATGAAATGTGATCCCATGATGGCAGGCATTTATATCATGTGCAGAGATGCGTGCCATCAGAAGAGAAAATAACAGAGCTCCGTGGCTGGTGAGGCTGGCAAAGTAGCATTTCAGGATCCTCCACGTCCGCTGCCTGTTAAAGAAATCAGCTGCACATGGTCTGGTGGGTGACTGGTACAGTACAGTATCATGTGATCAGAAGATGACTAGCATTGTTCTTTTATAAATTATTAAAAACAAACAAACAACAAAAAATAAATATATATATAAATACTTGGGTCCTCATTCAATTGCGATTTGGCCAATTGAATAGGGTTCTATATAAGCACAGAGGATATTTTTTTGACAGAAGTTTTTAGTTAGTGAAGTTCTTGCTTTTGGATAGAAGTTCACTAACTAAAAACTTCTGTAAAAAAATATGCTCTGTGTTTATATAGAGCCCTACTCAATTGGCCAAACCGCGACTGAATGAGGCCCACAATTTTTCAGCTACCTTTAAACAATAGGAGAATTTAGCATTTACGGTCTCCTGTGCAAACAAACAAGAAATAACCAGTCAGATAGTATGCAACAGCTCTAAGTTTTTGTACGAACTTTTGCTCTAGTGATCTTAATCTCAACTTCAAACTACTGATTCTGTTACTATGTGATATTGTTTAATGGTACCATAATTTAGTTACTTTATACAGCCTTTTTAAATTGCGATTCAGCAAATTTAAAAGGGCTCTATTTAAGCACATACCATATTTTTTTACAGAAGTTTTTAGTTAGTGAACTTCTATCCAAAAGCAAGGTCTTCACAAACTAAAAACTTCTGTAAAAAAAATATGATATGTGCTTAAATAGAGCCCTTATAAATTTGCTGAATCGCAATTTAATAAAGCTGTATTTGTTAATGTCTAATGTTACCATTGTATTTCCCTGTAAATATTCTAAGCCCTGTGCAATAAAGAGAGTGGTAGAACTAAATTATTTTCTTGGATACTGGTATTCCATGCTTTGATTGCAGCTGTGTAATTTGCTGAAATTGCCCAAAGTCTGCTGTTTTCTCCAGCACTGTTGCAAATGTTAAGCAGAACAAGGGAGATCTATGTGTCTATCTATATACAGTGAGGGAAAAAAAATATTTGATCCCCTGCTGATTTTGAACGTTTGTCCACTGACATAAGAAATTTTAACAGTGAGAGACAGAATAAGAACAAACTAAAAAAAACAAGAAAAACGCATGTCAAAAAAGTTATAAATTGAGGAATAGAAAAAAGCTGACTAGGAAGCTGCTAGTATGAGCAGCTAGCTGGGCTTTGGCGGCAAATGGCAGTGGAGTTACTAACCGAGAGCACTGCTGGAGAACAATGGTCGCAAGCCAAATTATGTGAAAGATTGATATCACTTGCTGAAGCTCACCCTGATCCAGTCAAGGAATCTGCTCCCATGCACAGAATGTCTGATTGGAGTCGGCGGTCCCCGTTAGTGACTGAAGACTCACCTGATCTTGCATTGTCTCGTTAGTGAAGCGTTATGAGCGCGGAGGACAGCTGAGGGGCAGCAGGAAGGACCTTCAGTCTGTTCAGTGTTGGAGCGTGCCAGAAGGGTAAGAGAGATGGAGGGGGAGCGTTGCAGCTGAGCACGCTGTGGGACAACTGTGGCGTGACGATCGAAACTGCAGTACTGCATTTTCTTGAGCAGACCCCCCATCCTATACATTTGCAGCCTTATTAAATTGCAATTCAGAAAATTCTAAAGGGCTCTATATAAGCACATAGCATATTTTTTTTACAGAAGTTTCCAAAAGCAAGATCTTCACGAACTAAAAACTTCCGTAAAAAAAATATGCTATGTGCTTATATAGAGCCCTTTAGAATTTGCAGAATTGCAATTTAATAAGGCTTTTAATCTATGTTGTGTTCTCCCTCACCTCTCTACCCCTGTATATTTGACAAGGATAAGGATCATATCTCTCTACGGTGCTTGATCTATACAGACAGATCAAAGATACAGAGCCAACTGTGAGCACATAGTGCTATGGGCATATTGCAGAGAAGAGTGAATGTGGAGCTAACACCTTATTTTGGTTGGATGGACTTAATGCTTGCCAGCTCGGCTCAAGGATAATTGCTAAGATCCAATCTTGTTGGCATGAACCTACAACTAAAAGACTCATAGCCTTTTATATACCAACCTTGGTAGAATGTATTAGACCCAAGGCTTATACATTGAATAGCTTCATATTGTGGACACATGCCAGTTTCTAGATCGTTGTTAAAGCGAGGCTCAATTGGCGCACCTCAACTAGTTCAACTGGCTTAGGTGGGGTAGCTTACTCGGCACAATTTACTCCCACTTGCTAGATCTCTGCCAGACAACAAGCTCACATATTAGACTTTCACCGCTCTTTCAAACTCTGCATACAGATTGATGTTAGAGCAACTTTGACTGTGCAGAGCGTGAGGGTGCCTGAATGTGATGAATAGCATGAACACCTGAGACAAGAGATAGAGCTAAAGATTCAGTGTGGGATTTAAAGCTCTAAATTCTTTGTTTAATAGAAATTTTCTGACCTAATGCAATCCTTATATACTGATGGGCCAGACATTGTGGAGCTTCACACAAAAAAGTTATTGCTCAGACCATTTATAAAAGAGAGGAAATATTTTGGCAAATTGTTACTACTTTTATCTCTGCACTTTGAGTTATCATTTTTGTGAAAATCCAATTTGAGATGGACCCACGTCTGATAAAAAGTTTTGGAAGTAGAATTTCCTCTCCTTATTGAACTCAATCTATATAGACTGATACCATAGGGGAAAAGATATATAAAGAAGAAGATAGATAGGGATAATAGGGGAGGATTGCCCCGCGCTCAGAGGTGGTTTTCTCATTCCGGTAGGCCTTTCTCCTGACTTTTATCTATTACCTCTCTCTGGAGAGCAAGAGAGTAAAGATCTGTGCTTGGCAGTAAATGCTGCAAGTTTTAGTGTCTAAGAGCAGAACAGAGACTGTATCTGTGAACGCTATTAACTCTGTATGAGAGGAGGTTGAGCCTTGGAGGGTTAAGCTGATAATATTGATTGTAGTTAAACTCATGTTACTTTGTTCTCAGCTTATATCAGCTGTGTCTGGACATATGTTGATATTAGATGGAGATGTCCTAATAGGCTGGGGTATTAAGGAGGTTTTTGTGTCTATCATTTTCAATTCAATATTTTATTGAGAATTGCTGTTTGCTGATTGAAGTACATGTTTTGAGTTCTATTTTTAGTACTCAGTTTCATTTAGTATAGAATTTCCATGTTTTGACATCTGAGGATAATTCTTTTGAGTGTTTTTTTGCCTAAAACACTGAAACCTAAGGGTAATGAAGTCTAAAAAGTATTATCGCATACATTACAGTCTGTAAGGATGATGAAAAAAAACTCTCAAACTGCTAAAGCCAAATCAAGAAAAAAAAACATCAAACCTCCAGAAGAATTTTTCTTCCCTGGAAGTAAACACAAAAACCTTGATAAATCCGAACAGAAAGTGACATGTCTGATAAATTAGATAATTCCTTAAATCAATCAAGAATGTTAGAAATAAAAGGACCAATGGAAAATCCAACGCCCAGTAATCCAAAGGCGGAAACGCTTACTGCTTCTTCAATGAAAGATTTGATGAAGGACCTATTGACAGAAATTAAAGCTGAGTTAATCTCCAAATTATTAGCAGAAATGTCATAAAATATAAAAGCAGTTTCAGATCTCGTAGGTCTTACAGATACTGTAGAAAAACAACAGACCCTGTTAATTACTGCACAAATGAAAATTAAGACAGATGACAGGTTTTAAAAGCAAACCAGCAAAGCTAAAGAAGAAATGCAACAAATTAGAAGATTACTCTAGGCGCAACAACATCAGAGTAAGGGGCATTTCTGAAAACATTGGTTATCAAGATTTAGGTAAATACAAATATCTTTTTCTGAATTAATTGATTAAAATCAAGATCACTGCTGATCAAGTGATAGAAAGAATCCATTGGATCCAGTTATCTAAAAAAATAGATCCTAGCCTCCCGAGAAATGTAATAATCAGGCTACACTTCTCTTCATATAGAAAAGCTATTATAAGGAAATTATTTGAGATTAAATATTTTGAGGACCCATAGGAAGCTATGAAAATATACCCGGATTTGTCAAAAGAAACTCTTGACACTAGAAGGGAATTTAGAGAGGTGACCCAGAATCAAAGATTAAAAAAATATAAATTACAAGTGGGGTTTCCCCACAAAACCTATAATCATTCATGAAACTAAAAAATACATTCTGAACTCTTCAAAGGAAGTAGAGAAATTCATTCAATCATAGGAAAAGTAGACACATTCACAATAGAGGGTAATAGACTCCAATGCTTAGAAGGAGATATATTAATTTAGGTGTGTAGTTAGCACAGACGAGGAAAAAGTTTTTGGTCTTGGTTTACAAATTTAAAATTGCCCTTTCGGAGGCAATTACTATTTAGAATTATTACAAATGAACACATGTAGAAAGATTAGTGATAGCGGAAGATCAATGGAAAGGCTTTTCTATGTTTTTTTTAGCTTTTTTCTGTTTTTCTCACTTCTCTATTAGTAAGAGAGTACTACAGATATCACTTGTTAGAAACATTTACTATTGAAGGGCATTCACACAAATTTCAAATTTCACAATTTATGATTTTCGCTTTATTGTTGGATACTTTATATCATTAAAGTCTTCTTTTCCTTGAAAAGGGAGAAGAGGGCAAATAATCAAAAACTGGAGTTAGACTGGCAGAAAAATGTGATGTTAGAGGAGAGAGGAGTATTAACCATGGTACACTGTATATAAGATACACTATGTAAATAAATCCCACAGAAAAAGTTTTTTGATAAAAAGGTATATTATTATAAATGTTATAATAAAGATAAAACCTTTAAATTTGAAATTAAAATGACACTAGGCTAATCACTTTGATAATGAGTTTTTATATCTTCCAAATAAAAATTTCGGTCAAGTCACTCTCTGCCTTCTCCTCTTGGTTTAGATAGCAAATACATTTATGCGTCAAAATCTCCAGGAGAGAGAAAGACAGTTTGGCAGGATGTTAAAAGTATAGGTATTGCAAAATATGAAGAACTCACTATAATATGTGCTCTGATTGTTTAAATAGATGATAAAAGGAAAGAGAAAAGAAAGGAAGGGGATGAGAAAAAGAGAAAGAAAAAAAAAAGGGCTAGTAAAATAGGTGCTGAAGTCCGATTAAGGGGATTAGTTTTGAACTTTTAGAAAAAGTATGTTTTTGTCCGGCCTTTCGGGCCTCATCTCTTGGTTGATATGGGGGGGCGGGCTTGGAGGAGCAACCAATTTCTTCTCTAAAGAGTTGATTGGAAGAATGAGTGAATGTGTTTCTTTTCCCTTTTCCTTTTTTTTTTCAACCCCATTTCCATATTTCCCTTTTATGTTTTCTGTGCTTCTTTCTTGTGGCGAGATCTGGGGGACAGAGTTTGGGATGGGTTCAGCAAATGGCAGTTAATAAGTTTAGCATAACAAGACTTTAAAACTAGTTAGTCAGAACGTTCGGGGTTTGAACTCACCTGGTAAAAGAGCATTATCTTTTAATGGTTTCTATAAAGGAAAAGCTGAGATAATATGCTTACAAGAGACACACTGGCAGACCGGTAAATCCCCCACTTACTTTGATAAACAATACTTGAATGTATGTATTTCAACCTACGATAAAAAAAAGGTAGGATATATCAATCAGGATAAGTTTTCAATCCTAAATATATACGCGCCCAATAACGGACAAATAAAGTTAATCAATAGAACGTTGAAACAATGTAAAAAATATTTTATCCGGTCTACTGTTAGTGTGTGGCGATTTTAATGTGTGCTCAAATCCAGAAATGGATAGAAAATCGTTCAAGCCAGCTAAAGTTAACAAGGCAACTTTGCAAATGGGTTTAATAAAATGCTCTATATTCATGAGTTATTTGACTCATGGAGATGCTTTCATCCCATAGATAGAGACTACTCTTTCTTTTCAGCTAGATATCATATATATGTAAGACTTGACTATATCTTAGTAAATGACAGTGCATTGAAAAAAAAATGATGAGAGCAGAGATTGACCCAATTACTAAATTGGATCATGGTTTACCGTAGTCTCGATACACTTAAAAATTTGCTCTTAACGCTCAGGCCCTCCAAATTGTAAATCAAGAGACGCATTTCTTAAAGATCAGGGAATTAGAAATAAGATTAAAAAAGAGCTAGATATATTTTTTTTAATTAGTAGAAACTCAGTTATTTCTAGGGTTACCCATAAGGCAGTAATGAGGGGGGTATGCATGGGCTTACATGCTCAGATAAAAAAACAGCAGGGGCAGCCACTTAGAGAGCTATATGCCGAACTAGCCAAACTAGATAAAGAAAATAAAAGAACTCCTCTCGAAATTACTCAAGAATCAATAAAGAACTGCCAACAACAGATTCAAAAAATCGAACAACAATGTATCACATATATAGTTGTGAGCGTACGAGTCGTTGCTCACGCTTGCGGGCTCGCGTAGCGGGCCCGCAAGAACTGCGTCCCTCGCGAAGCGAGGGACGCAGTTCCGCGCAAATGCGGGTCCTCGCGAAGCGAGGGCCCGCATTTGCGGTGGTGGAGGCTCAACGTCGGCTGTGTTAACACACACATACACACACACGACTTTTTAACAGAATAAACCCAACCGCCCAGCCAACAAAAACCCAACAACGTCCCCGCAAATGCGGATCCTCGCGAAGCGAGGGTCCACATTTGCGGTGGTGGGAGCATCCCAACATCGGCTGTGTTAACACACACATACACACACACACAACTTCATAACAAAAAAAAACTCAAAGTCGCCTCACACCCGCTTACACCCAGACACACAGACGCAAGACTTAACAAAAAAACAGTAAAAAAGGCCCTTCACACGCTCTTAACACACATACGCACGACTTAGAAACAAATACACTGCGTCGTACACGTAAAAGCTAACTGCGTATATCGCAAAAAAATACGGCAACATCGCAACAAAATACGGCCGCATCGGAAAAAAATACGGCCGCGAAAGACCCATTCCAACCGCCGCACATCAAAACATCACAAACACAAGAAATAAACACAACAAACACATAAAAAGCTTACTTACAGCACGGCGGGCATCCGGCACCTCCAAAAGTTCATTTATACGTCCATTTAAGTCCAAAACAAAGAGTTTAAACGACCGAAAATCGGCTAAGCGAGAGAAAAAATGGCCGCCGAACAAAACGAAAACGAGGCTCCAGACGTAACTACACTACACTTACTCGCAATAATGAAACACATACTATGCGGAACGGATCACACTCATATTAAACACCATTTTAACCACTACTACGCACAAAATGGCGGATGGAACGCAAATTGTAAGCTGGAACGCAAATAGCGCATGCGTATTGCGTTCTAACGGTCTAACTTTCCAGAATGTTCTACAAGTTTATAAACACTGCCTATTTGACAGAGAAAAATACATTTCTCCTCAGGTGATGAACAGAGTGACTTCTGAGATAACTGCTGCTAAAACTTGAGAAGATAATTCTTTCCTAATTTACTACTTTACATTGTGCAAATTACAACTGAGAGGTAAGCTATAATATATTACTTATTTTATTATCAAGACAGGACATCAAAAAAAAAAATTAAAGAAGACAAAGAGGTTTATGTATACTGACAAGCACATATATGCGTATAATGTATACTGACATGTGACACGCACATATATGCGTATAATGTATACTGACAAGTGACACGCACATTTATGAGTATAATGTATAGTGACATGTGACACGCACATTTATGCGTATAATGTATAGTGACATGTCACATGCACATTTATGTGTATTGCCCCTGCAACAAACTAATTAAACAACTACATTTAAATTACATTAGAAAAAAATAAGTTGGGACTATTAAAATACTATTAAAATATGAGTCATGTATACTGATATGTGACACGCACATATATGTGTATCATCTATAGTCACATGTCACACACACATTTATGTATGTTGGCCAAAAATAAAAATAAGGTTAATTTAACAATTAAAATATGATTCATGTATAGTGATATGTCACACGCACACAAAAAAATTACTTTCAACTATGGAAATGTGCTTCATGTATGTGACATATGTGTGTAGACCCCACCAAAAAATATATGTTAATTCAAATTAATTACAGAAGTATATTTCAATGAAATTAATTTACTGCAATTTAATAGATCACCTAAAACTCAATCTTTCTACTTTTTTTAATATTCAAACAGACTCTGCATCAACAGCGTCTCTCAACAATTTGCACCGTGCACTGTGAAGCACAATCCCTTTTAAAGAACACCAACAAAGAAGAAGAGGTAAGATACAAAAATACTTTAAATGCTGAAAAGGCCATGGTTTGTTAAATACAAATAAAAAATTCTATAATTCACTATTTCACTTTATTTTTCAAACAGACACTACAAGAAGACCGGCGGATTAAGATTGCCAGGAGGGGACCCTCTGTCATTCCACACTTCAATCAAGGTACAGTATTAAGTATAACAAAGAACCGAACCATGAGCCTTATTCAATTGTGAGTTGGCTAATTGAATAGGGCTTTATATAAGCACATAATAGATTTTTTAGACAGACAATTTTAGTTACTGAACTTCTAACCACAATCAAGGTCTTCACTAACTAAAAACTTCTGTCAAAAAATATTTTATGTGCTTATATAGAGCCCTATTCAATTGGTCAAAACGCAATTGATTCAGGACCTAAATATGTTTAATGGCCGAGGGCCTCATTCAAATGTGATTTGCCCATTTCAATAGGGCTCTATATAAGCACATTTGGCTTAATATGAGCACAGAGCATCTTTTTTTACAGAAGTTTTTAACTAAAAACTTCTGTTCAAAAATATGCTCCGTGCTTATATAGAGCCCTATTGAAAAACCAAATTCAATGAGGCCCTCACAATATAACAAATCCAGCAAACAAAGGCCCTCATTCAATTGATATTTTGGACAATTCAATAGGGCTCCAAATAAGCACATTTAGAACCCTATTGAATTGGCCAAACTGCAATTGAATGAGGGCCAAAGTATGCAACATATGGTACACACAAACTGGTACACACAAAACAGGATTGTAACAAACACATAGCAAACTAAATTTATATTCTTTTTGTTTAACAACCTATAACCATTAGAAAAAACACTACATAAGTATAACAAAAGTGGTGCCCATCAAACAGGATTGTACGAAAACTCACACAAACACATAGCAAACTACATTTAAATTCTTATTTTAATGTTTAACAACCTATAAGCCTTAGAAAGAAGCCTAAATAAGCATACCAACATTGGTGCCCACCAAAAAGGATTGTATGAAAACTCACACAAACACATAGCAAACTACATTTAGATTCTTATTTTATGTTTAACAACCTATTAGCATTACAAAACTACATTAATAAGCATACCAACAGTGGTGCGCATCAAACAGGATTGTAAAAACTCACACAAACACATAGCAAACTACATTTAGATTCTTATTTAATGTTTAACAACCTATAAGCCTTAGAAAGAAGCCTAAATAAGCATACCAACATTGGTGCCCACCAAACAGGATTGTATGAAAACTCACACAAACACATAGCAAACTACATTTAGATTCTTATTTTATGTTTAACAACCTATTAGCATTACAAAACTACATTAATAAGCATACCAACAGTGGTGCGCATCAAACAGGATTGTATGAAAACTCACACAAACACATAGCAAACTACATTTAGATTCTTATTTAATGTTTAACAACCTATAAGCCTTAGAAAGAAGCCTAAATAAGCATACCAACAGTGGTGCGCACCAAACAGGATTGTACGAAAACTCACACAAACACATACCAAACTACATTTATATTCTTATTTTATGTTTAACAATCTATAAGCCTTAGAAAAAGGCCTAAATAAGCATACCAAAAGTGGTGGGCACCAAACGGGATTGTAGAAAAACAAAGAAATAATGTCATTTTTTAGTTCATACAAATACATTCAAATAAAATTACATTTTCATTTTTATTTTATATCAGATACTGCGTCAAGAACATCGGACCAGGAGTTTCAACTGAGGACCACACCAGCGGACGAGGACTTTCAACAGAGGACCAGACGATTGGACGAGGACTTTCAACAGAGGACTACACCATCGGACGAGGACTTTCAACAGAGGACTACACCATCGGACGAGGACTTTCAACAGAGGACCAGACGATTGGACGAGGACTTTCAACACAGGACCAGACCATCAGACGAAGGCTTTCAACACAGGACCAACAAAGATTCTGCTTCAAATCAAACTTCAACCAAGGTACAGTATAACAAGTAAAATAAGAGAAAAATTAATTAATATTCTTCTTTAATGTTTAACCACCTATAAGCCTTAGAAAATAGCCTACACAAGCATACCAAAATTGCGGCGCACCAAAAAGGATTGTAGAAAAACACAGAAATAATGCCATTTTTTCATTAATACAAACACATTCAAATAACATAACATTTTCATTTTTATTTTATAACAGATACTGCGTCAAGAACATCGGAACAGGAGTTGGAACTGAGGACCACACCAGAGGACAAGGACTTTCAACAGAGGACTACACCATCGGACGAGGACTTTCAACACAGGACCAGACCATCGGACGAAGGCTTTCAACACAGGACCAACAAAGAATTTTGCTTGAAATCAAACTTCAACCAAGGTACAGTATAAAAAGTAATATCTATCATCTATCTCTTATTTGTCTTTTAGGGCCAATAATCTTTAACACTAAATACAAACTTCAATGTAAACTTAGAAAATAAATTGGCATAGTCCAAAAAAGTCTAAAAACACAGAATCTATACAATTTGTCATTGTAACATTCCAGTCCTAAACCCTAATTTAATTGCCATTTGACAAATTGAATAGTGCTGTAAATAAGGACATAACATCTTTTTGAAAATACCTTTTTAGTTACTGAAACACTTGCTTTTTGATACATGTTTAATAAATAAAAATTTCTTTAAATAATTATCTGATGGCCTTATTTAGACTTTTATTCAATTGACCGCATTGAAATTGATTAAGTATAAAATGTTAACACACTATTGATAACTATTTGTCATGAAAAACAACTTAACATCTCAAAATAAACTAATGGTACATTATTTTATTTTTACAGATTAACATGGCTGATAACGAGAGTAAACAAGAAAAGAAAAGACGCCAAGCTAGAGAACGACGACAGAGAGCAGACAGCCAGCAGACACCGGAGAAGAAGGAAATTCGACGAGAAAAAGAACGCAAAAGAATTGCAAGCAAAAGACTGTCACTTGCAGAAATTAAAGATATGTCAAAAAAAACAACAAAGAAAATAAAGCATTTACAACCTGTTGCTCAAACATCAGATGACATTTTACCAGAAAAAATACAAGAGATACCAAAAAAAGCAACAAAGAAAACAAAGCATTTAGAACCGTTTCATGAAACATTACATGACATTTTACCTCAAACAATACAACATATACCAAGAAAAGCAACGAAAAAAACAAAACATTTAGAACCTGTTGTTGAAACATTATATGACATTTCACCTGATGAATATGAAAGTCAAAATCCTATATGCTTTGCAAATTGTCCTCTACTCAAGTCTTTAGCAGTAGAGGTTCATAGTTGTGGGGACATGACTACTCAATGTCAGTTTTGTGAGGCTTATTATTTTAAACAGGAGAGACCCAGAGATGGACAATTTATTAGTTGTTGTCAAAAAGGCAAGTTCAAACTTCCAGAATGGAAAGAATTTCCAATTTATTTACAAAATATTATGACTGAACCTACTTTTCCAAACTACAAAATTTTTAAGACAAACATAAGATCCTACAATAGTGCCATATCCTTTGCATCCATGGGGGCAACATTAGCTGCTAATGTACCAGGACATGGTCCTTACTGTTTTAAAGTCCAAGGACAAATTTATCATCGCACTTCCCATTTACATCCAGAGGAAGGAAATAAAAGAAAATTCGCTCAACTATATGTCCTAGATACAATGGAAGCTGTTGACCAACGTATGCAGATGGAAGAAAATAAAAAATGCTTACCCACTGTTTTCATAGAGCTAAATAACATTATGGACAACAATCCCTACAGTAAAGCTTATAAAAAATTGGCAGAAGTAGAAAATGAACAACTACTTCATTCACAAACACATCAATTACCCATGCCAAAGGTTAATATGGTGCTTAAAAGAGACAGACATACTGATAAACGTCGTTATAACTTGCCAACAACAAATGAGGTTGCAATGGTGTTTCAGAATGATGAAGGAGAACCACCATTTCAAAGAGACATTCGAATATATCCTAGAAATGAGGACCAACCGTTTATTAATATGAGTATCTTAAGTCCAAATTTAGATCCAATGACATATCCCATCTTTTTTCCACACGGAGAAGCAGGTTGGCAACCAAAATTAACTCTTCCCAGTTACCCAAATGCTAAAGCCAGAATCCGAAATAATGTTTCTATGCTTGAATTTAAAGTAGCTCAAATTGCCATTCGCAATGTATTTAATCCAATTTTATGTGGTGGGAAACTAACACAACAATGGATTATTGATTCATATTTGCAAGTTGAGGCAAATAATTTAAACTTTATCAAATATCAACAAGATAAACTCCGTGTAGAACAATATTCTGGACTCATGGACTATGTTGCTGACGTGGCTACAAGCAGAGACATGACAGCTGGCAAAGCCATCATTTTACCATCTTCCTTTCAAGGATCTCCTCGGAATATGAGAGAAAGATACAATGATGCTATGGCTATTGTGACAAAATTTGGCAAACCCGATTTATTTGTGACATTTACATGTAATCCACAATGGCCAGAAATTACACTAAATCTACTTCTTGGACAAACTGCTTCAGATCGACCAGATTTAGTAGCCAGAGTTTTTAAGATTAAATTAAATGAATTAATACGTGACTTCACTATAAATCAGTTATTTGGCAAATGTCTTGCTTATGTATATACCATTGAATTTCAAAAAAGAGGCCTTCCACATGCACATCTTCTAATAATACTTCAAGAAAAAGATAAATTAGATACTTCAGACAAAGTGGATGCAGTCATTGTTGCTGAACTACCAGATCCAGAACTATATGGTAGACTATATGAGATTGTTACTCATCGCATGATTCATGGACCCTGTGGTGACCTTAATCCACAATCACCATGTATGGAAAATAATAAATGTTCCAAAGAATTTCCAAAAGATTATAGAGACAAAACCTATGCCAATTGTGATGGATATCCACTTTATAAAAGAAGAGAAGGAGATAGTGCCATTATTCGTGGAAAAAAAGTGGACAATAGATATGTAGTACCCTACAATCCACATTTACTCATGAAGTACAACGCCCACATCAACGTAGAAGCCTGCACTTCCATCAAATCCATTAAATATGTCTACAAATATATTTACAAAGGTTACGATGCAGCTACTGTAGTCGTCAAAAGTGCAGACAACCCTGAAAGTAGTGAGTTAGTACATGATGAACTTGCATCTCATGTAGATGCTCGCTATGTCAGTGCGCCAGAAGCTATGTGGCGGCTTTTAAAATTTGAAATGCATGATAGATCACATGCAGTATATAGGTTAGCAGTACATTTGCCACAACGACATTTAGTCTATTTCCATGCTGGAAATGAAATGAATGCATTGGCCCAAAGTGAAGATCGTCACACTACACTAACTGCATGGTTTGCATTAAATTCCACTGATGCGGAAGCAACACAATACTTATATATTGAAATTCCATATCACTATGTTTTTGTGAATGGATTATGGAGACCAAGAAAAACCAGAGGCAATAAAATTATTCCAAGAATTTACACAGTCAGTCCAAGAGATGTGGAACGTTTTTGCTTACGGATATTACTTTTAAATGTTCCTGGAGCACAAAGTTTTGAACACTTAAGAACTGTTAATGACATTGTATATGAATCCTTCCATTTAGCTGCAAGACATAGAAACTTACTCGCTGATGATACAGAGTGGGAAAGATGTTTAGAAGAAGCAGCACAATGTCAAATGCCACGACAGATGAGAGAACAATTTGCTTTTATTTGTATCTTCTCAAATGCTCCAAATGCATTAGCTTTGTGGGAGACTTTTAAAAGTAATATGGCTGAAGACTTTATGCGACGATACAATGAACCCATTGCACACTTAAAAGCGTTAATGGAAATCCAAGAAGTCTTTTTAACTCATGGATTAAGTTGTGCAAGTTTTAATTTGCCTGATCCAGGTCTTATAGATGACATTAACTTTGAAGACTATGACATTCAACTACAAGCAGAAAGAACAGAAGAAAGACTTGCAACTTTAAATACACTACAATTGCAAGCATTTCATGCCATTAAAAATGCTATAGATGATGACATGGTGACAGAGCGTTATTTCTATCTTGATGGACCTGGCGGATCAGGAAAAACATATTTGTACAATTTATTAATGAGTTCAGTACGAGCACAAGGAAAAATAGCAATGGCGTTTGCCACTACTGGAATTGCTGCACTTTTATTAGAAGGTGGAAGAACTGTTCATAGTGGATTTAAACTGCCAGTGCCTATTTTAGAAAATTCTGTGTCAGATATTCGCATGACATCCTTACAAGCAAAGAAATTGAAGAAATGTAAATTAATTATAATAGATGAGGCCACAATGATGTCATGCTATGCCCTCCAATGTATTGACCGTTTGCTTCGTGAAGTCATGGATAATATTTTTCCATTTGGTGGAAAGGTAATGTTGTTGGGTGGCGATTTTAGACAAACATTACCTGTCGTTGTACATGGAAATCGAACTGACATTATCGAAACATGTATAAAGTCAAGTACAGTATGGAAACATTTTACCCATCTTCAACTGCAACAAAATATGAGATCAGAAGGCCAAACTGATTTCAATGATTGGCTTATTAAAATTGGAGAAGGCAGAACAGAAAAAATACTACATTTACCTGACGACACTGTAGAGATCCCACCTCATATGATTTGTCAACAAGATATTATATCGGCTATATTTGAAGGGAGCATAAATAACGAAGAATATTCCGAGCTTGCCAACCAAGTCATACTGACGTGTAAAAATAAAGATGCATTAATCCTCAATAATAAAATCTTTAAAAAAATGTATGCACCACAAAGAAATTATCACAGTGCTGATTCTGTACTTGCTGATGACAATGAAAGTCAGGCTAACTTTTCGACTGAATTCATAAACTCTTTAACTCCTTCTGGAATGCCACCACATATTTTGCAGCTAAAGAAAGGTGCAATTATCATGTTACTGCGAAATATGAACCCCAAAAAAGGCCTATGCAATGGCACAAGATTAATTGTTCAACAATTAAAGGACCATTTTATAGATGCTGAAATTTTAACTGGGACCCATAAAGGAGAGAGAGTTTTCATACCAAGAATAGATTTAGCACCAAGTGAAAGTAGTCTCCCTTTTATACTTCAAAGAAGACAATTTCCCATTATTATGGCATTTGCCATGACCATTAATAAATCACAAGGTCAAACTTTCAAATCTGTGGGTATTTTCTTGGAAGAACCAGTTTTTGCACATGGTCAATTGTACGTTGCGTTGTCAAGGTGCAAAAATCCACAGGCTATTAAAGTTTACATTGAAAACAATGAAAGTCAAGGTGATTTATTAGAAGATGGACGTATTTTTACTAAAAACATTGTCTACTATGAAGTACTATAACTTTGAAGGATACTAATTAAAGATGCCAAGATTTTTTAAAAGCATTGCAAAATACATAACAATTGGTTGTTTAATTCAGTCATAATTAATGGAAGTCATGTTTATGAATGATTCGCCTCACAAAATACTTGCCTTGCATTGTTAGTAAAAATTATGTTAAAATGTTAAGTCACTATGTTAATGTTTCTAATGTTACAAGTTTAAAAAATATATTTTCAAGTTATTTCATTCAACATATTACAAAGTGGATGTTAAGAGGTCAAGCACCTTTTAAGTCACAATGTAAATATTGTCTGTTAGTTTAAGATTACTACCTACATTAATGTTTATCGCCAATTTATGTGCTCAGTAATAAATTACTTTAATTACGTACGTTTTAAGAAGAGTTTTACTGTATGCCTTCCTCTACATTCAATGTATATTCAAGTTAACAATTATTGTGATAGAAATTGAATTTTAATACTGATTAATTTAAATGTCAATTGTTTTTACATTCAAATGTTAATACTTTTAATAAAAAATTAGGTTACAAAATGTATTCACTATGTTCCTGTTTATAATGTTCAAAATTATACCAATGTTTTGTCAACTTCTAAACTTACATAAAAAATAAAGTTCAAGTTTAAAAATATATACTTTGATGGTTATTGCTTACATATATTTTAAACTTCATGTTAAAATTTGCAACGTTTAAAAAAGGCTTTTTACTTTTTGCTTTCCTATTCATTCAATGTATATTAAAGTTAACAATTCTTCAGATACTAATTACATTTTAAAAAACCATTACATCAACATTTTACAAAAATACACGTTCATATTAAAATACTTACAAGTGTCAAAAATATATGTTAATAACTAAACAACTTGACAAACATATACATCACATTGCCGTCATTTTTTGACGGGCAAGTCGCTAGTAGATAATAAGCTTTGGAATTTACAAAAATATATGTATCATTTTGGAGATAAAGCTAATAAATTTATAGCGAATAAATTAAAAAAGAATAAAAATAGAAATAGAATAGATGGGATAATGTTTAATAACAAACTTAACACTAACCCAATTGAAATAGTAGAGACCTTTAAAAAAAAAAATCGGAAGTTTTATAATTTGGCGGATTAAAACGAGATGGTGGAACCAAATATAAAGGTAATTCAACAGTGTTTAGACAAAATACAAATCCCTACAATTCCTATAGCAGAATTAGAGTTATTAAACAGAGACATTTCTGAAAAACAAATGAAGGAAGCAATTTCACAACTTAAAATGTCATCAGCGCCAGGGCCAGATGCTTCACCAATCAGTATTTTAAAACTTTCCAACAGGAGTTAAGTAGAGACTTAAAATATGATCAAGAATACAGGTGCTGCCCCAAAAGAAATGCTTGATGCATTTATTATTAACATTCCCAAAAAAGAGAAGTCTCCGTTGGAATGTACCGATTTTCATCCTATCGCGCTTTTGAACTCTGATCTTAAAATATATGCTAAAGTGTTGGCGAAGAGGATGAATAGGATTATGAGGTTACTGATTGATGAGGACCAGTGAGGCTTTATGGTTGATCGTCAGGGAACAGATAATGTAAGAAAACTGTTGAATTTGAACTCCGTCGCCAAGAATAATAAATTGCCAGCGTTTTTTCTTTCTCTTGATGCTGAAAAGGCCTTCGACAGAGTCGGATGGGGCTACATGGACCAGGTTCTATCCAGGTTCAGTTTTGGGGATTTTGGCTCTATGTCCATTAAGGTATTATATGTGGCCCCATCCGCCTCTGTCATCGGCCTAGGGTTTAGATCTCAAGAGTTTGATACATCCAACGGCACAAGGTAGGGTTGTCCCCTGTCCCCCTTGATTTTCGTTTTAATGATTGAGCTGCTGGAAATAGCAATCCATGAATCTAAAGACATAAGGGAAATAAAAACTGGCAGCAGTGAATATAAGCTTACAATATTTGCTGACGATGTGGTTTTATCACTAGTAGACCCACTGGAGTCTTATAAAGGTCTACAAGAGTGTATCAACAGTGTATCAATGGAAACAAAAGAGTGCTCCTAATCTCCACTGGTTAGCTGTATAATAGATGCCTGGGAGCCAGAAATCTTGCTGATTGATAGGGGATCAACTTTCCATACAAAAGGCAATCACACATTAAGCATGCAGGTATTTATTTTTATTCAGACTTTAAGCAAATTTTGTCTCAAAATTTCAAAATAGTGTATGAAAATGTATTAGAGACAATTTCAAATAGAAAAAAGTTCCACATCTCATGGTCTGGCCGTATTATAGCAACTAAGATGTTTTTGGTGCCAGAAATATGAGGTGTATCCCATGTCAGCTGCCTGGGTTTATGTTAAATAAATTGCAAACCTTAATGGATAAATGTATCCATAATGCAAGAAAAATGAGAATCAAAACTCAACAGATGACTGGATCTTTTAAAAAAGGGGGCCTGGCATATCCTCTATTGATACATTTTCAAGAAGCCATTATGGTATCTCATTTTCTGAGATTAACTGATCCAGTGGTTGACAATCATTGGTCCCAAATTGAAAACAATCAAGTAAAAAATGGAGATCTCAGCTCTCTTCTTTACTTACAACCAAAAGATTGGGGAGAAATACCAGTTTTAGATAATACATTAAAGAAATGTAGTAATACATGGCTTAAGATCAATTATAAATACTCTCTAATGACCCTTCCAAGTAAAATTACTCCATGGCACTATTGTACAGAATCTTTTCTTCTCTCTTATTGAAGATATTGATAGAGAAGGGGATTAAGTATGTAGGTGGACGATTTCAAAATGATCTCCTATATCCCTTCAAAGATTTGCTCATAAAGTTTGCCCTACCTTCAACATACTGGTTGAAATATATAAAGCTAAGGAGCTTTCTAAAAAAAAATAGGTTTCAGCAAAATTAATCAACAAGGCTTAACTGAATGAGAAAAACTGATCTTCTTTAAGCCATAACATACTTACCGTATATACTCGAGTATAAGCCAAGTTTTTCAGCCCTTTTTTTAAGGCTAAAAAGGGCCCCCTCGGCTTATACTCGAGTCACTCCCCCTAGTGTCTCTCTAACCGGTATTTAGAGGGGAGATGGTTGAAGAGGGGGTTGAGGTTGAGGAGGGGGGGTTGAGGAGGGGGTTGATGAGGAGGAGGGAGGTGTACGAGGGGGGTTGGGGTTGGGGGGGTGAGGATGGGGGGTTGAGGATGAGGATGGGAGTTGAGGATGGGGGGTTGAGGAGGGGGTTGATGAGGAGGAGGGAGGTTGAGGAGGGCGGTTGAGGAGGGGGATGAGGATGGGGGGTTGAGGATGAGGATGGGGGGTTGAGGATGGGGGTTGAGGATGGGGGGTTGAGGAGGGGGTTGATGAGGAGGATGGAGGTTGAGGGGGGGTGAGGAGGGGGTTGGTGGTAAAATAGGTGCCTCGGCTTATACTCGGGTCGGCTTATACTCGAGTATATACGGTGAGGAAAAACAAGTTCCTAAGAAATCTATGAAAATCAAATCTTGGGAATTAGACTTGAAACAAGAATGGTCAATTGAAACAAGGCACTCAGCGTTTGCACTTACTGAAAAATTTGTTAAGAATGCCTCCTATCGAGAGAACTATTTGAAGATCACTGGTGGTATCTTGTTCCAAATAATATGTTTCAGATTGGCAAGGTAAATTCTCAAAAATTATGTTGAAGAGAATGTAACCAAATTGGGACTCACCTCCACATATGGTGGAACTGTCCGTTTATAAAAGAGCTCTGAGAGGAGTGTCTGCTTTATATCAACAATAGCATCGTCATTTCACTCAATCTCGAACCGGAAATGATACGATTCCATATTTTGCCAGACACAATGGCTATGGAGATCAAGGCATTGCTTATTCAAATTTTTGTTGTGGCTAAAAGCAGTATTGCTCAAAAATGGAAACAAAAGAGTGCTTCTAATCTCCACTGGTTAGCTGTATAATAGATTACTGGGAGCCAGAAATCTTGCTGATTGATAGGGGATCAAATACTTATTTCACTCATTGACCTGCAAATCAATTTATAACTCTTTTGACACGTTTTTCTTGTTTGTTTGTTTTTTTGTTATTCTGTCTCTCACTGTTAAAATACACCTACCATTAAAATTATAGACTGATCATTTCTTTGTCAGTGGACAAACGTTCAAAATCAGCCGGGGATCAAATACTTTCCCCTTTCATTGTAACAAGCGATAAGAGACCAATTGAGAACAAAGGAGCATATCTTTCAAAATGTAAAAAAGATCACTTCACATGTCTCACAAAATGTTTGTTTCAGTTATAACTGATATTTTGAAAGTGGAAACACCTTTTGAATATTTAATATTTTCTATCTATCTATCTATCTATCTATCTATCTATCTATCTATCTATCTATCTATCAACCAAGCTCTTCATTAGAAAAAGGGCAGGTTGTATACGTTGTATGAAAGACCTGTGGCTATTGTGAATAGGAATATGTGTGCATTTATTGATGCGTTAGACATGTACTGTAGTATGTTGTTAAAGTCAGATGAAGAGTTATTTCCCCACACTTTCAGCACAGGAACTGCTGCCAGACCACCATTTATTTTTTGCTCTCATCGATGCTCTGAAGCATAATTGCAATTTTCAGTTGCTAATTTGAAAATCATATAGTGCATTGTGAGTCCATATAATATGTTACTACTTCCTGCAGTTTCTTCTATAAGGAAGACAAATTAAGTTTTATTATGTTCTGTTCAGTGCACACAATCAAAAGCTTTTCATATTGCTCTATACCCTAAAAATTGTATTTTGCGTGTGCAGATATAATGGCCAGATTTACATCACATTCATCTTCCACAGCTTTATCAAACGTCCACTTGTCGGTGCACATTTAATGTCAACGTATGAAGATGCCTCTTATTAGGGCTCATTCTGATGCCCAGTGCGCAAATAGTAAAACACTCATTTGTGTGATTTGGATGTCTAATCTACATTAAATGAATAGTATAGTCTATATTTGCAAATATACATTTATCTTTAAGATACTAGAGTGCTAACAGAATTGCAAAAGTGAAACAGGGATGATAATGACAGTTCACTCATAAACCACTATCAAGCTATCAAATCACATGGAAATCTAGCCTCCGTGAAATGCCATCCACATGTTGGAAATGTCCCTAATATCTTAAGCCCTGGGTGCCTGTCCTGTAATTATTTTCTAGATTGTTATTACATTGCTTCCGTAATGATTTGCAAGCTCACTAAAGTCTCTCCAAGTTGCCAAAATATAAAAAAAGCCTCTGGGTATCTTCAACCACTGTAAAGACTCAAAATTGTCCCTAGGCAGCCTGAATGCCTAAAACCCGACACTGTGAAGAAACTAACATCATAATTTTTTTGGATTTGAGGCTCGATTGCTCAAATGCCACGCAATTAGGGAGCCTATTAGTGCCTACCTCTACAACTTTAGGCCCAGGTACCCCAAGCATTTCACCATTAAAACCTGTTACCTCCTATGAACTTGGGTATTCCCCATGATTCCTGCATCAAAACAGGCCCTCTTCCCCTACTCCTTGTGCTATGGGGTCCATTAATGCCAATGGAGCATCTAACCATAACCATAGGAGTCCCTATAGACCCTCGTGGACCCACATACAATATGAAATTTACCTGTTAACATGGGAATCTTTATGGACCCTCATGGCACTTAACATTAACCCTCTATATTATGGTATACAAAACTATACCCATGTGTGCCCCCATGGTAGCTAAACCTAACTACCTACCATGGATATCCCTATGATTCCCAATGACACCCTATTATTATTACATATTCAGCTATACATGGGTTAAGTGCAAGGCAAAAACAGTTTTAACACATTGCAAACAAATAGAGTGCCCTGTCTTTAACCTTAGAATTTAGCACATAAAGTGCTCTCCCAAGGCACATTGCAAGATTAAAAACTTTAAACTTAAAATTCCACCCTGGGGTTCCAAAAGAAACCACATAGTCCCTAACACTATGCCCAGTAAAATATATTACAGAAATAAAGAATTACAGAAAAAAACTACAGATTTAAAATAAAAAAAATGCAAATAAAATAAGAAAAATATAAAATTTTAATAAAAAAAAACAAAAAACAAAAAAAACAGCTTGTTGGAGGGGAAAATATAACTACCCTCCTTTTAACAACCCTCCAGCGATAATCATCAACGCAATGGGAAAGAGAAAAGCGTGAGAGGAAAGGGAATGAGAGAAAGGGAATACAGAGACCAGGAAGAAAAATTGGAACTGGGAGAAGGAATGGGAGAGGGTGAGAAAAAAGGGAGAGAGGTGATAGATGGGTGGGAGACAGTGGGGGTGAGAGTGAAAGGGAGGGTAAAAGAATGAGAGAGAGAGAAAAGGGGAAGAAAATGGGGGAAATGGAGAGAAGGGTAGGGATAAGAGAGAATGTTGAGAGGCAAAAGGAAGAGAGAGAAGGGAAAGAGGAAAAATGAGGGAAGCATTGATGAGGGATAGCGAGAGAGTGAGGAATGATAGAGAATGGGAGAGAGAGGAGGGATATGCAATTGGGAAAAAGGAGGAGGAGGATATGGACAATTATAGGAAAATACAGGAGAGGAAGAAAAGAGAAAGAGGGAGAAGGGGAGAGATGAGTGGCAAAAAGAAAGTGGAGTGAGAGAATGGGTAGAAGAATGGGTAAAGAAATAAAAAAAGGGCTAGAGAGAAAATCCTTAAAATTGGCAAGAGGGTGAGGAGGGGGAAGAAGAGAAAGGTAGAGCAGGGAAGAGTGAAGAGGAGAGAAAAAAGGAGAAAGAATGAGAGACAGGGAGGAAAGGTGAAGGGAGAGATAGGAGAGGAGGGGCGAGTTAAGGGGAGAAAGAAGAGCAGATGATGAGCTATAGAGGGAGTTGTGGGCAGGGGAATGAGCATGAGAGGGTGGCAGGAACAAGAAGGGGTGTGTGAGGATCTGCAGGAGCTGTGAAGGTCCCCTAGGCATTGAGTGCCTTGGTGCACCTGCAAAGATAGTTGCTCCACCCCTGTCCAGCTTCATAGAGTAGCAGGTATTTTTGGGGAAATCTCTGGGGAGAGCCACTCATAAGAGCAAGGTTCATAAATCCCTGCATTTTTTTTTATTATTTAATCCTTTCGCTGCCATTGGGGGGTTATATATATATATATATATATATATATATATATATATATATATATATAGCAATATGGTATTTTAGGACTGATGTAGTGTGTAATGTAGTATGTACCATTTCCTAGCATTGCTATGGAGACTGCTGAGATTCAAACTCAGGTATACTTTAGGCAGGCTGCGAGCACAAAACGCCATGGTACAACTAGATTTTATATGGTTGTTTTTGCAGGAGCCATTGAATAACTCCAAAAGTTTGATTGTAAAAACTTGCATAGCTATGAGTCAGCCTTACAGGAGTTCTTGAGGGAGCCATTGAATAGAGGCCCAGATTGGGAATAATAAGATAGTAGATGTTCCAGGATCCATTTAGCAGATAGCTTGGTGCTCTTGAGTTTTTTGCAACAGGACTCATACAGGAGGTAGGAAACAGAGTTGAGTCTATAGTCAAGGGTTCAGGACACCAAATGAACAGAGTCCAGAATCAGGACACAGGAATTGCTGGTAGGGTTTAGGATTTGCTAGACATGACTGGACTAGAGAAAACACATGAAAACCAAGGTCACAAGACAAAAACAATAATGTTCAGTAACAGGAAACAGAACTGGCATGCAGCAAAAAGGAATCGTCTGGAGGCAGACAGCAATACAGAAGGTAGCAACAACATGCAGTTGTAGTCTTACAGGACCAGCACTGTTTATATCAAGCACTTACATGATAGTAATTAGCCAAAATGAAGCACATCTGAGGAGTCTGGCAGCAGAATCCAAAAAGAAGAGGAACCCGGTTACAGTGCAGAAGAATTGGGAAACCTAGTTAGATAGTTACATAGTAATTAAGGTTGAAAAAATACTTTCAGTCCATCAAGTTCAATCTGTTAAGATCTCCTCTGATCTGCAATATGCGGATAAGTTATTAATTAATTTGTTGTTAAATAATTATTAATAGTATAGTATTGGAGGATGAATAAAGAGTTAGTCCATCAAGATCAACCTTTTTAGATCTCTATTGATCTTTTTAATATGTGGACTATTTATTATTAATTGTTAATTGATCCAGAGGAAGGCAAACAGAAAAAAAAAAAAACCATTGAAACTTTGCCAATTGTCTCATAAGGGGAAAAAAAGCAAAATTATTTCCTGACCCCAGAAATGGGAAACAAATTTCTCCCTGGATCAATATTCCTTTGCTAGTTATCTAGGATAGCCTTGAATGCCCTCTTTATTCAAAAATATATGTAACTCCTTTTTAAAGTTGTCTATCGAATTCGCTGTTACCACCTCCTTTGGTAGAGAATTCCACAGTTTAACCACCCTAACTGTGAAGAACCCTTTTCTTTGTTTAAGGTGAAATCTTTTTTCCTCTAACCTCAAAGGGTGTCCTCTTGTCAGTTGAAAATCTCTTGCTACAAAAAGTTAACTTGACAAAGCCTTATATTGACCCTATATGTATTTAAATAAGGTAATCATATCCTCTTGTAGACGCCTTTTTTTGAGCAAAAACAAGTTTAGTTTGGTTAGTCTTTCTTCATAACTTAGCCCCTCCATTCCCCTTATTAGTTTTGTAGCCCTTCTCTGTACTTCTCTGTGGTGCCCAAAATTGTACTCCATATTCCAAACGAGGGTTCACTAAGGATTAGTATAGTGTTAGAATTATATTTGCTCCCCTTGCTTCTATACCCTTCTTAATACATGCTAATATTTTACTTTCCTTTGCAGCTGCTGCTTGGCATTGAGCACTGCTACCTAGGTAATTGTCCACTAGTACTCCCAAATCCCTTTCAATATCTGATACCCCTAGATTTGCTCCATTAAGATTATAAATTGCATGGAAAAAATGGAGACACTACTTTCGAGCCCTACTTCTATGTCATTAATAAATATGTTAAAAAGGAGAGGACCTAATACTGAACCTTGAGGAACCCCACTTGTCACATTAGACCAATCGGTGTATGTTCCATTTACAACAACCCTTTGCTTCCTGTCTTTTAGCCAGCTATCGATCTATGAGCAGATATTTACTGCAATTCCTGTATCCCTTAGTTTGCTCACTAGTCTTCCATGGGGCACTGTTTCAAATGCCTTTGAAAAATCTAAAAAGACTACATCCACTGAGTTGCCCTGATCCAAGTTCCTACTAACCTCCTCATAAAAACGAATTAGATTGGTCTGACACGACCTATCCTTCATAAATCAGTGTTGACTGCTACCTACAATCTTGTTCAAATAGACATATTCTTGTATTCTGTCCCTTATTAACCCTTCTAAAAGCTTTCCAACTACAGATGTGAGGCTCACTTGTCTATAATTCCCCGGATTTGCTCTAGATCCTCTTAAATATAGGTATCACCTCTGCTTTTCTCCAGTCATCCGGTAGAGACCCTGTAGTGAGTGAGTCTTGAAAGATTAGATATAATGGTTTGGCTATTACAGAACCCAGCTCCCTCAGCACCCTTGGATGTATTCCATCAGGACCTGGGGCTTTATTAACATTTATTTTCTCCCACCTCTTTTGGATTTCTTCCTGCGTTAACCAATTATTTAGTGATGGTAGTGTAGCCCCATTATGTTGCGGTGTCCCAACCACTGGTACCTCCCTTGTGTATACCGACGAAAATAACCTATTTAGCTCATCTGCCTTTTCCTGGTCACCAATTATCAGATGGTCTGTGTCACATTGTAATGTTCCTATAGCTTCCTTCCTGGCCTTCTTCCCATTAATATATTTAAAAAATATTTTAGGGTTAGTCTTACTTTAGATTGCAACTGACTTCTCATTTTCTATTTTAGCCAGTCTAATAGCCCTTTTGCAAGCCTTTGTTATAGTCAGATAAAGCTGCCTCTGTTCCCTCCTTCTTGTATAATTTAAATGCATGTTTCTTTTTCCTCATCATGATCTTTAAGTCATTGTTAAGCCACATGGGATATGATTTACTCCTATTAATTTTATTTCCACATGGTACATGCCGATGAGTATGTTTAATTAGTAAGGATTTGAATGTTGTCCATTTATTTTCAGTATTCTTCCCTGTAAGTTCTTTGTCCCAGTCTATATGTTGTATTGCTGCCCGTAGCCCATTAAAGTTAGCCCTTTAGCTTTTGTTGGCCCCTTACAACTCTGTTTTTTGTATTCAATCTCAAATGATACTGTGTTGTGATCACTGTTCCCCAAGGGTTCCCCTGTTTTAACATTTCATATTATATCAATATTACTTGTGATGACTAAATCCAAGATGGACCCATTTCTAGTAGGTTCTTGTAATACCTGGGCCTGATAATGATCCCTGAGTGTACTCAAGAACCTGCTCCCCTTAGCTGAGCTGCTGGTCTCATTTATCCAGTTTATTTCAGGGTAATTAAAGTCTCCCATTATTAGAACTTGCCCATGCTTAGCTGCATTTCCAATCTGTAACAATAATTGTATTTCCTCACTTTCAGCTATTTTGGGGGGTTTATAGCATACTCCCACCAATATGCATTTAGAATTAGCTCCTCCACTATTTAGCTCAACCCACAAAGATTCAATGATGCCGTTAGTGCCAGCATAAATATCTTCTCTGAGTATAGGCTTAAATTCAGGCTTAACACACAGACAGATCCCTCCTCCTCTTTTACCATTTCCCCTATCTTTCCTAAATAGGTTATAACCATCCAGATTAACAGTCCAGTCATGAGATTCATCCCACCATGTTTCAGTAATGCCTATTTAGCCCCATTTTTCTTGTACTGCTAATATTTCTAGCTCATTCATTTTCCCAGGCAAACTTCTTGCGTTAGCAAGCATACACGTCATGTTGCTATGGCTCTGCCATTGTGAAGTGCTTGCCACTGTATTTGAGGCCCCTATTAATACCTCCCTACTGTCTATTGTAACCCTCCCCCCTTCTCCACCCCCATGGGTAACTAATTCATCCCTTTCCCTCTCTAGCCTATTTACCCCAATACTTCTATATAGTCCCTCCCCCCCACCTACAAGTTTAAAAACTCCCCCAGCCATTCTACCATCCTATCCCCTAGCACAAAAGCTTCCTCATCATTACGGTGCAATCCATCCCTGCTATAGAGATTGTACCCAAGTGAGAAGTCAGCCCAGTGCTCTAAAAATCCCAAAACCTCTGCACTGCACAACTTTTTTAGCCACGCATTAACCTCCCTAAGCTCCTTCTGCCTCCCTGGGATAGCATGTGGCACTGGTAGTATCTCAGAAAATACTACCTTGGAGGTCCTTGCTTTAAGCTTATTCCCTAGTTCTCTAAAATCATTCTTTAGGACGCTCCATCTTCCACTAACTTTGTCATTGGTACCAATGGGTACCAAGACCGCCGGTTCATTACCAGTGCCTCCCAATAATTTATCCAGCCGATCCACAACATGCCGAAGCCGAGCACCAGGGAGACCGCAAACTGTTCGATTGCTGGGATCTGTGTGACAAATTACCCTGTCTACCTTCCTAATATTAGAGTCCCCTACCACCAAAACATGTCTGTTGCTCTGCATTTTCTGCCCTCTCTCTCCTCCAGTAGAACTGTTCTCCTGGCTGTTAGAGGGAACAGCTCTATCTGGCATTGCCATTCCTGAATGGACATCCCCAACAGTTTCACTCAGTCTGGCAAATCTGTTGGTGTTTGCCAGCTCAGAACTGGCCTGCCTCCTCCTGTTCCCCCTGATTCCCCTTCTAACTGTAACCCAGCCACCTCCCTGGCCATCCTCACTAGCCCCAGCTCCTCCCTCCATACTAGGCCCAGCTAAACTGTGCTCACCACCTTCCTTTCCAGTGGAGCAGTATCACTAAGTGATGCAATTCTCCTCTCCAGATCTTCAATTTGAGCTTCCAGAGAGGCAACATGCTCACACCTCTCACAGAGGTATGGACCCTGAATCATCTGTTCCAGTAGTGCATACATTTGGCAGGATGTACACTGAGTGAGGTTGCCACTGGAATGACACATGATTATCAGTTACAAAAAGAAAGTGAGAAAACAAATCAATGTATTTGTATAAAGATTGCTTTTCTACACCTTAACCCAATAAAACAGAAAAAAAATATATATACGTTTGTTTTCTGTTTTTTCTTATAATACCCCTTTCCTTTGGATTTCCTCCTTTTATTCAATCTCCTACACACTAACTACACTTACACTAGAAATGATTGCAAGCTCCCAAGCTCGCTCTTCCGTTGTTAAAATAGACCCGGCCTACTTGCCTGTACAATGATAAATGAGCACAGGACAGAAAACACTGCACTGCCTCACAGAACTGATTCAGCAGAACACGACAAATGCATACAGATAAACCTATACACAGGCCAAGCCACACCCACTCTCACCTGGACCCAGATTACAGCCCACAGGAAGAAAATACTGCACCGATTTACAGAATTGATTCAAACAGAACCTCACGCAAATGCGCACAGATATAACTTATACAGGCCAAGCCACACCCACACTCACCTGGACCCTGATTACTGCAACAGGACAGAAAACACTGCACTAATTTACAGAACTGATTAAAACAGAACCTCACACAAATGCACACAGATATAACTTACACAGGCCAAGCCACACCCACTCTCACCTGTACACTGATTGCTGCAACAGGACAGAAAACACTGCACTGATCAAGAACTGTGAAAAAGAAAACTTATTCTGGCACTATACTGCAGTGATTTTCATCTGCAGACTCTCTCACTACAGAAGGTGTTTCTCCTGCAGAGCCACTGGAGACCTCCTGCTTTCTTTTCAAATGGCTGTTAAAAGGTTTTATGTTTTCTTAACTGTTTAAGATTTTACTGGATTTTTGTTTTGTTTTCTATGCTTAGATAAAATTATAATTTTTTGGAACATATATTAGATGTGCAACAAAAAAACATATTGTACACATTTATTGATGTTCAGATTGCACAAGGTCCTATATTGTTGTTTACCTTTTTCCACTAAAGCAATTTCATTAATTTGGTTATACTGTATGTCCTGTACAAACTCATAGTTCTCATCAGGTTTCATGTTATCAGTTGCCTGACTGAACACTTGACTCCATCTTGCTACCTTCCTGCCTACAAAATCTGTTTGCGTTTGGGTCTATTTGATGAAGTTCTTACTTGTAAAACTGTGATCAAGAGGAACACTACTCACATATAATAGAGTAGAAACACTGCTTTATATAACAAGTGCATGGGAGACCACTGCTTGGCTCAATGCAAATCTTCTTACTCATCTTCACTTCTTACAAAACAGTCTGCAAACTCAGTGTGACAGTGGTGGTGACACTTTCTGCTTCACACTTTGTGATAGAGCATTGTTCCTGACATCACACATCCATTACTAGAATACAGATGGCATGGTAGTGATGCACAGAGCTTTCTCTTGGAGTCTAAAGCTTTTTCTTGGAGATTATTTTTTATCCACTACACTATTCATTTTTCGTCAGATTATATACAGTTGCAAGCAAAAGTATGTGAACCCTTTGGAATTATATGGATTTCTGCACAAATTGGATACCACAGAGGAAGCCACTGCTGTCCAAACAAAACATTGCTGCACGTTTACAGTTTGCACAAGAGCACCTGGATGTTCCACAGCAGAACTGGCAAAATATTCTGTGGACAGATGAAAGCAAAGTTAAGTTGTTTGGAAGAAACACACAACACTATGTGTGGAGAAAAAGAGGCACAGCACACCAACATCAAAACCTCATCCCAACTGTGAAGTACGGTGGTGGGGGCATCATGGTTTGGGGCTGCTTTGCTGTGTCAGGGCCTGGACGGATTGCTATCATTGAAGGAAAAATGAATTCCAAAGTTTATCAAGACTGATCTGCAACTACAGGAAACGTTTGGTTGAAGTTATTGCTGCCAAAGGAGGTTCAACCAGTTATTAAATCCAAGGGTTCACATACTTTTTCCACCTGCACTGTGAATGTTTACATGGTCAATAACAACATGGTAACATTTAATTATTTGTGTGTTATTAGTTTAAGCAGAGTGTGATTGACTATTTTTGTGACTTAGATGAAGATCAGATCACATTTTATGACCAATTTGTGCAGAAATCCATATCATTCCAAAGGGTTCACATACTTGCTTGCAACTGTATCTAGAAGATTCTGAAGTTTGTTCATTCTGTCGTGTCCGACTCTTTCGTTACCCTATGGACAGCAGCACGCCAGGCACATCTGTCAGCCACTGCCCCTCCAAGCTCCATCTACCCCATCTATCCATCTCCAGACTGTAAAAGAGTATCACTACATGCATAACTCGTATGGCATGTTTGGAATGAACAGACTCACACATGTTCATGTTGATTGGTAATTTTATGTGTGTGTTTTTTTGCCAGTAAATATTTTATTTCACTTATATTGTGCACTAGGGTGACTTTTTGAATTATTTGCACATTTGGACTGTTTTTTTTTTATTTCATAGTGTGAACTATATAGCTCACTTGGTTATTTATATTTTTATAAGACAATTTGTAGGATTTTTGCACATTTGAGTTTTGGACATTTTTGTTGAGATGTATTTTAAAAGTGTAATACTATATTAATATTATTTTCTTCACATATAAAGGACTTTTGATATTTAATTAAGTTTCTAAAGTTATTGAGTTTTGCACTTTTATTCCTATTTGTAATTAGGATTTCTGACTTATTTTAGAAATGCAAATGTACAAGTGCATAATTTTGCTTAGTGTATTTTATGGTGGGGGTCCTCTATCACTCTTTTGCCCACCCTAAGCTTAATTAATTTGTTGTTTCACATATACAACAGAAAGACTTTTTGTATTTTTAGTGAGACAATATTTTTAAAATATGAGAACTCAGACTATTGCAGTATAAAGTGCTATCTTTTTTATGGACAAATTTTATATTTAGAGTGATGAGCACAGGACTCTAAATATAACTTTTCATACTGGATTACTGGACATTCACAGATATGTCACGCTTCATAATTTGAGACAAATTGTATCACTGAATTTTTAGTTTATATTTCTCTGGCTCAACATTTGGATCAGAGAAGATCTAAAAAGATTCAACTTGGCTGATATGATAATACAATTACTATTTTACTATGTAATATGTTGGATCTAAAATAGAACCACTAGATTCACAATGGCATCATCAGATCCAAAACACAAAACTTGGAGCTGCAATCGTTGATTAAAAACCTAATATCCCATTAGTATGGTGGCACTACTTCAAGGCGCATGCTGAAGGGCACTGACGTCAGGCTGCCAACAATTGCGCAGCAGACAAATGTGCGATGTGGTAGGAGCGAGCACGGCCAATCGCATGCTGTGACATGTAATAAGGGAACAGTAACTGCCCTGACATTGGCTGCAGAAGAAGACACAATAAAATGTATTGTCCTCACACTGATCTCTATTGTCTGTATGATCAGGGTCCTTACTGGACCCTACCTCCTCTCTGGAGTCATTTCCCAATGATGAGAGCTTCTCCTTCAACTTGTGGTGGGACCGATGTCTCAGGCAATAGATGACCCCAGACTCTGACTGCTGGGCATGACATCTGACTGGCAAGCTGGTTGTTCCTCTGACCATCCTGGAAAGGCACAAGCAGTTACTGAGAGAGATTCTTAATGTTGCTCCCTACAGCAGTTTATTACTGTACTTGCATGTCATGTCCTGGCGCGCGATTGGCTGTGCACGCTTCACTTCGCGCTACATTGATGGTGTGCCCATTAGTATACATCAGAAAAAAAAAGTATTGCAAAATGTAAAAGAGTGAGAGATGACTTTTAATTACTATCCCTAAAGAACATTCAATACAGATGTAAACTATTAGCAAAGGTATAAGATTGTTAATACAGTACTTAAATTAATATTATACAATATGTCAAGGATTGCTAATGTCCCAAGGTGTCCACCACCTATAATGAAGTCAGAATAGAAAAATAGAAACTATTAGAAATAGGCTAATAGTTTATATTTTTCTATTCTCTGATTTATTGAGTTAGCATTATCTTTATATGTATAGCTCTCTATTCTTTTCATAGTATGTATGCTTAGTGGGGCGAACTGCAGGTTAAACCCTATGAGCCTCATTCAATTGCGAGTTGGCCAATTGAATAGGGCTCTATATAAGCACATAACATATTTTTTTATACAGAACTTTTTAGTTACTGAACTTCTATCCAAAATCAAGGTCTTCACTAACTAAAAACTTCAGTCAAAAAATATGTTATGTGCTTATATAGAGCCCTCTTCATATATATGGGACTTGCTTGTTGTCATCCTCGTATGGATGACTTTGTCCTACTGGCCATTAGTAGCTTTGTCAACTGTCATTGTATTTTACATAAGATGCCATCTCTCAATTGTAGGATTCTGTTTATCCATAGTAGCTTTATCTCTGTCCATCTGTCCATGTCTCTCTGTGTGCCTGTGTCAATCTCTGTCAGTCTTTCCCTGTCTCTCTGTGTGACGGTGTCAGTCTCTGTCAGTCTGTCCCTCTTTATCTCTGTCAGTCAGCCCTGTTGGTCATTCTGTCCCTGTCTCTCTGTGTGCCTGTGTCAGTTTTTGTCAGTCTGTCCCTGTCTCTCTGTGTGCCTGTGTCAGTCTCTGTCAGTCTGTCCCTGTCTCTCTGTTTGTTGCTGTCAGTCTCTGTCAGTCTGTCCTTGTCTCTCTGTGTGATGGTGTCAGTCTCTGTCAGTCTGTATCCTGTGTATCTGTCAGTCTGTCCATGTCTCTCTATGTGATGGTGTCAGTCTCTATCAGTCTGTCCCTGTGTGTCTCTGTAAGTCTGTCCTGTTGGTCATTCTGTCCCTGTCTCTGTGTGCCTGCATCAGTTTCTGTCAGCCTGTCCCTGTCTCTCGGTGTGACTGTGACAATCTCTGTCAGCCTGTCCCTGTTTCTCTGTTAATCTATGTCAGTCTGTCCCTGTTTCTCTGTTAATCTTTGTCAGTCTGTACTGTTGTTCAGTCTGTCCCTGTATTTCTGTGTGACTGTGTCAATCTCTGTCATTCTGTCCCTGTCTCTCTGTGTGACTTTGTCCATCTCTGTCAGTCTGTCCCTGTTTCTCTCTTAATCTCTGTCAGTCTGTCCCTGTTTCTCTCTTAATCTCTATCAGTCTGTCCCTGTGTGTCTCTGTAAGTCTGTCCTGTTGGTCATTCTGTCCCTGTCTCTTTGTTTGCCTGCTTCAGTTTCTGTCAGCCTGTCCCTGTCTCTCGGTGTGACTGTGACAATCTCTGTCAGCCTGTCCCTGTTTCTCTCTTAATCTCTGTCAGTCTGTCCCTGTTTCTCTCTTAATCTCTGTCAGTCTGTCCTGTTGGTCATTCTGTCCCTGTCTCTTTGTTTGCCTGCTTCAGTTTCTGTCAGCCTGTCCCTGTCTCTCGGTGTGACTGTGACAATCTCTGTCAGCCTGTCCCTGTTTCTCTGTTAATCTATGTCAGTCTGTCCCTGTTTCTCTGTTAATCTTTGTCAGTCTGTACTGTTGTTCAGTCTGTCCCTGTATTTCTGTGTGACTGTGTCAATCTCTGTCATTCTGTCCCTGTCTCTCTGTGTGACTTTGTCAATCTCTGTCAGTCTGTCCCTGTTTCTCTCTTAATCTCTGTCAGTCTGTCCCTGTTTCTCTCTTAATCTTTGTCAGTCTGTCCCTGTTTCTCTCTTAATCTCTGTCAGTCTGTACTGTTGGTCAGTCTGTCCCTGTATTTCTGTGTGACTGTGTCAATCTCTGTCAGTCTGTCCCTGTCTCTGTGTGACTGTGTCAGTCTCTGTCATTCTGTCCCTGTCTGTCTGTTACCCTGCATCAATTCTGTCAGCCTGTCCCTGTATCTCTGTGTGACGGTGTCAGTCTCTGTCAGTCTGTGCTTTTTAATCTATGTCAGTCTGTCCTGTTGGTCATGCTGTCCCTGTGTCAGTTTTTGTCATTCTGTCCCAGTCTCTCTGTGTGCCTGCATCAGTTTCTGTCAGCCTGTCCCTGTATCTCTGTGTGTCTGTGTCAATCTCTGTCAGCCTGTCCCTGTTTCTCTGTTAATCTCTGTCAGTCTGTCCTGTTGGTCATTCTGCCCCTGTCTCTCTGTGTGCCTATGTCAGTCTCTGTCAGTCTGTTCCTGCCTCTCTGTGTGACTGTATCAGTCTCTGTCATTCTGTCCTGTTAGTCATTCTGTTCCTGTCTCACTGTGTGCCTGTGTCATTCTCTGTCAGTCTGTCCCTGTGTGTCACTGTCAGTCTGTCCATTGTGTGTCACTGTCTATCTGTCCTGTTGGTCATTCTGCCCCTGTCTCTCTGTGTACCCTGCAGAAGAAAAGAACACAGCACACAAAGGGTTTACCTGGTACCAGTGAGAGACACAAAATAAAACTCAGGGGTATAGTGATTAACACAGTCTCTGTGTAATAATAATTTCTCACACAGTTTTATATCTTTCCTGTTTGGCAAGTACTCAAAAACACAGCAAAAGAAACCACGGCTGTCCGTTGCAGATATGAGCCAACAGTATATCTTGCAAGTCATTTTTGCAATCCCAGCAATTACAAGGATAAACTCCTAATTAGTTTTCTTTTAATATATGGATATCATCCAAGAAAGACCACTTCAGAACATTAAGACATTCTGTAAGATTTCATATATTAACAGGTGGTTAAACTCTAGGCATATATGAAATTTCCCATCACATCATGTCAGTTTCTATCAGTCTATCCCTGTCTCTGTGTGACTATGTCAGTCTGTCCTCGTCTATCTCAATATATCCCTGTGTGTCTGGGATCAGTCAATCCCTGTGTCTGTTAGTGTATCACCGTCTCTCTATCAGTATGCTCCTATCTCTGTGTCTCTGTCAGTCTCTCCTTTGTTTGTCTCCATCACTCTGTCTCATCTCATATCTGCTCCCGCGCTCTGCATCACATCTCCCAGGAGCTCCACCCGGGCATGTGATTCAGTCCCACCCCTTGTGATGCTGTCAGTCCTGGCTGAAGTGAGGGAAAAGATAAAGAGCAATAATGAAGGTAATGACAGGATGTCGGAGTCTGAGCAGTTTCAGCCACATTAAATTCCCCATACGTGTAAAATCGTAGCTCGTAACGTAGCTTGCAAGACTTCCGGCTATTTAATTGGCCTCTTAAAACTGCCCGCCGGAGGCTTGCAGGGTAAGAGCGAGAAAACAATACAGGACGCGAGAATTCGATTTGCGAGCCCGCAAATCCTTTGATCTGTCAAGCCTGTAACCACTACGTTCCAATTGCGCTATTAAATTGCATCAAAATAACTAGCGTTCAACCCCGTAACTCGCAAATGAGCCAAGAAGCCAACTAGTGCTAGAGAGGAGAGGACCCGCAAGGGTGGTAAACTCCAATCCGTAGCACTTTACATGTACATATACACACACTACTGTACTTATATGTACAGGTAAAGTGATGTTAGGTCTTAGAATTAATAGCAGAACTTTCTCAAGCTCGCAAATCGGCCCAATAAAATACTTTATTTCATGTGTAATTTCCGTGTTCTATCGATCCTGGCAATCAGTGTGTTAATACATATCCTGTAACTTGCATGTAATAGAATATCATATTTGCGGCTTTAGCAATATTGCATTATATCTGGAATGTGGGTTCGATTGTTACTCGTAATTGAACCCCGTAAGACTTTGAAATGCAACCTCCATTTTTCAGTGGCGTAATGATGATGATCTCTATTTCCATTGGCTCCATCTAAACCCGTAACTACGAGTTTGACTAATTGATCACATTCATGACCGCACAACCACCAACGAGCAAAAAATGCTTTACGGGTTTGCCTCTCAAGCCGTAACTCACAGCATGTTCTATTGTAATAGCATCGTAAATCCGCAAAATTTCAAGCTCCCAGCCATTGCAGGTCTCAAGTTGCACATACAAGCTTCAAATTTATGTTTGGGTATGGGCCTTATTGCGGGGGCCCTACACTAAAGGAATAAAAACAATTTAAACTGGACTGGACTTAATTAATTCTAGCAATAAATAGGTTAAAAGAACAGACTGAACAAACTTTATATACATATTTCATTTTGTGGTTTAAGATATATATGTTTTAGAAAGCCGTTAGTACTTTTAGGCAAATATTTAATTCTATACTTATGTATCAGATAGTGGTAAACCAATTTCATTGGATAAGGGCTTATACTTACTTTATTTATGTCACTAATAAGCACATGGACATGCGCAAGCAGACGGTACCTATTGACAGTTAGTCATTTCTTCCATCATTCAAAGAACCACACAGAAAAAATGTCCTAGATGGTTCTTTACTATAAAAATATATATTTTTTGCAAGGAACCTTTATGACACAAAACTTTGTCATTTAGTCTTGCCACGAACTATAATATTTTAAGGCCTGACTAGTCTGTTAAGTTCATATGTTACCAATGTAGAAGATAACAACCATTGAGCCATGTTGAGGATTTAAACATAATTTCTTTATATAATGGTATCACTTGTAATTCTATAAAATATCACTAGATGGCAGTATATGAATGGGCAATAAAACATAGAAAGGACTGATGGGTTAAAGAAACTATTTAAAAAAAATGTGTAGATTTAAATGTTGCACCGGAAGATGACATTAAATTGTATTTACCCCTAAACTAAGCGGGGTATATCTGAGGGTGTATACACATATATGGCATCATGTGTCCTAGTTATGGCAACAACTGTATAATTATATCATAATGTCATTATTATTATTTAAGCTCATAGGGCTCCCTTTTTTATTATATATTTAAAGTTATATTTTTGTCATGTATGTACATATCCTTGTATGTAGCAATGAAATATATTGGCTTATTACAATTACACAATATTTATAGGGAGTGTTGAGGTGTAGGATTTAGCTTAAATTTACAATTAAGTAAGTGGGCTAGTAAATATCCAGTACTTTTAATACTTGCATCTTTTATATGAATAACAATTTTAACATTTATATTTGAAGTATTTGTAACAATAATAAAGTCAAGTAGTGAAATAGAGTGAATTTTGTCAAACAAGTTTTTGCTTCTATTACATATATTTCCGATTGCCAATCAACCTACGTATAGAAACACATTTGTCCATATTCAATTCCAAGCCTGCAAGTCTATTGCAGACAAGCCCGCAACTCGATCACAGACAAATCTTTTTGCTATCTCCATTAAATTTCACCTTCCTTATATATATATACAGTATATATATATTACTTTATAAGCCCATCTGAAAGACTTAAAATAAGTTAAAAACTTATTACATGCTCAGGTTTCCCAGACATAAAGTAATTGTACTGCATTCTGGTTAGACTGGGCGGGGACATGCAGATGAGATACAATGTACCTTGCTCTTTGAATCCAAATTACCATTTTATACATGGCTCCTTTGAAACATATGCTCGCTGTATTAAGCAGCTATTAAGCAAAGCTTAGGCCTGGATTATGCACAAGCCAGAAACCCACTCCCAGACAGAACTGTTTTGAGTTTGATGCCTCGCATCAGTCTTAGGTTGGTTCTGGTTTTCTGTATTAGATTCCGTGGGACGGGGTATACCACAGCAAGCTTCTCCTCTACTTAACCCACACTCACCTGGCAATCAGGTGCACAAACGTTGAAGTGTGGTGTCTTCTCCCACCTAAAATCTTTTTTTTAATTTTCAGCCTTTTTGTCTAGCTAAGGATTTGCTATCCTTATTCATCCATATGCCTCTCACTCTCCTCTCAAGCCCATTTGAACCTTCATTCAGCTCCTCGGTTATCAAACTACAACCCCCACCTGCAGTCCTCTCACCTATGCTGTCCTCCCACTCTTTCATGTATACCAACTCACATTAGCCTCTCTGTCACAGCGTTTTCTTGCTGCAGTTTTCAAACCCTCCAAATTTCCTGCTAACTGCAGTTAGCTTCTCCCTCCTTGCAATGCAGCTCTGCATCCCACTGCCTTCTAAATCCTTCCCTGGCCAAGGTAGGTGTCACAGTTTGAGATTTTAGTTTTTGCTAAAGGATCCTCTGCTGCCCAGAGGTAGTGCTTACGTGGCTTAGTCTGCCCTGCAGGGTTGGTAAGGGCTTCACACTATCCTTTTTTGTTTGAGTTCTAGCTGCTCATTCTATTGCTCATTCTAGTCTCAGATGTGCATTTCTCTCCTATATGTCTCATTTACGTTCACACTGACCTAAGATGTTCACTTCTCTGCATATATGTCTCATTCATGTTGCTGTTTTTCAACAAGCATTGTAGCAGTGTATATCACTCTGAGTTTACCATACTTTGTCTAGGCTACCATGATACTGTTTCTTGTTATACTACACCAGGGGAGCGTCTATGCTATGTTCATATTATGCTCCTAGCTCCCCCTTACCTCTTGGGGTACAATTCAGCTGCATCTCCTTCCCAGGTGGTTGGTGTGGAATACCCCACAAGTATACATCAGTATATCTAGGGATTGGTCTATTTTAAATCTTCCACATGCATTATCTTGTATGTATTGTCCATTTATGTGATCATTTTTATCAATGCTGCTTGCAAGCCGCTATTGTGACCACATCTTCACAGCATTTTGCTATTGTTTGTCACATCCATATTCTGCTATTTCACCACATTTTATTCCTTTTGTTGTTGTACTACAACAGTGGATTGTCTGTTATGTTCATATTGAGTTCCTAGCTCCCCCTTATCTTTTGGGGTACTATTCAGCTGCATGTCCTTCCCATATGATGGGTTGAAACCCTTCGCAAGGCTACATCAATATATCCAGGATTTTGATGCTCTATATTTTTGAATTGCTTGAAAACCACTATTGTGCCACCTTTTCATAGTATTTTGCTATTGTTTGTCACATCCATATTCCTCTATTCCACCACATTTTAGTATGTAGTGTTCCATTACATGTGACTCTGAAAGTACACTGTACTACAAGGATATTTCTCATGCATTATACATTTTATGTACATATTGTCCATTTACATGGTCTTTTAGTCAATTACATCTTCATGGCTCTTATTCAGTTGGCTTCTTAACACTGGTCTACATGTTTTTAGCTACGTTATGTGACTCCTGATGTACCATGTGATTAGTTTATTGTACTGTCAGATTTCCAGCTCCCACTCTCTGATATGTTCCCGCCCTCCACTGTGCACACCCTACACCCCAGAGTATGGCTTTTCCACCCCCCCTTATTAGGCAATTTTATTATATACTTTGCTCCAAGCACCATATTTGCATGTCTTGATCCATGCCACCCATGGACACAACCTAGCTCCACCTGTATTTTACTCTCCAGTCTGATACACAAAATATTCCATACACCTAACCCGATTCAACCAGTTTCTCCACTGACATTATGTATATCTAGTTTCTGACCTGCACTTTGCCACTCTATCTTTTGGCTCCCTGTCAACCAGACCGTTCTGTTCTTTCTATTACTCATGCCTTTTGCATACAGTCTGAATTATATGATTCTTCTCAGACCCCATCGTAGTCTCGTCTGTCCCTTTTTCACCTTTTTCAGCATTTCCACTAATTATTCCGACATACAACCCTTCCAGATATTCAACCAAGTTCCTGAATCTCAACACAGAAACCTCATATTGTTCATCTACCGCCACTTGATTTAACACTTCAGCCTATACCAATCAAACTATAAGAATACAGGTCCATTTAATATACGTCAACCGCAGTCACTCATCATTCACCATCCCCCAAAATTTTCAAATTGTATTCCCATTTATCATTTAACCTTCAGTTTCATATTCTAAGTCGTTAATCCTTTACCCCCTCCAGTCACTGACTACCAGCAGCATCGGCCCGCAAGGCTATTTACAAAACCCACAGTCGCTCTAAGTCTCATATCGAGATAACCAATTTAATATTCCCTGATAAACCTGTATGTAAGTTTTATCCTACTATCAGGACTTCAGTACCAAAGTTAAGTTGCTAACCCCCAACCACCTCCAGATGTGCACCACTGGCCATCAGGCTACCATCATAGCCTCAGAGTTCCTCAGGTTTCACACAGACAATCCATTTCACACGTATATTACCAGGTTATAAATGTTACCCCTCTTTAGGTGCTATGCATTATCTGATATGGATGGCCAAGCACCCTCATGCGTCGATAGTGTCCCATTCCAAGCTGCATCTTCTCCATCACGTCCTCCCTCCATTGCTGGATGTATCTCCCCCATCACGTGTGGACGGTCCAAGAATTATACAGGGGCTCATAGACAGAAGTTGCGTCTGTTTATGGAACTTGTGCTGTGCTCATTTATGCCTGTGTTTTCCTGTACTCTCAATAATAGCATTTATTCTCTCAATTGTTTCAAAATTCCTTGCTTCTGGGCTTTTCTCACATTTCTCATGTTACTTCCCAAGGTTACCTATACTGTGTAGTGTATCTTCATGTCACCACTGTGCTGCTATGCTGTACACTTAATGTGTTTTTGCCCCCTGTTTTGTGTGAACCACAATGTTCGCTTACTCAGCATTCAGCTTTCTCTGTCTTTCCCACATGCTCCTCTATCTTGATGCTCCCCATGCATTACCCTTATTGCTTGCTCACGTCTTGTCTCCCATCTTGCTGCCATCTGCTCTCACTGTGACATGCATGGCCTTATTGCTCATCAGACACAAAGCCCCATTTTATATCTCTAATCCAGTCACCGTAATTAGGACTCACAATGTAAGACTAGTATCAATCAGTCTTTACCAGTGGTTCCCAAACTTTTTCGGTTCAAGGCACACTTACTATTTCAAGATTTTTCCAAGGCTCCCCAAGTCAGACCATAGTTCTATATACATATATATATATATGGTCCAATTACTTATAAAAAATAAACGTGTATTATTACAAATGTTCTCTTTCTCTCGCCACTTCTCTCTCTCACCCTTCCTTCTCTCTGTTTTTTCTCTCTCCCACTACCCCTTCTCTCTCTCCCCCTCCCCCTTCTCTCTCTCACCCTCTCTTTTCTCCCTCTCTCTCCTGTATCTCTCTTTTACTCTTCTCTCTTCTCTCTCTTCTGCTTCTTTGTCTCCCTCTGCCCTCTCCCTCCTCTCCCACATTAGCTCTTAGACACATGCTGGGCACATTGGCTATTACAGGCACAGGCTGGGCATATTGTATCTTACCGGCTGGGCACATTGTCTCTTTCAGGCTGGATACATTGGCTAATACAGACACATACTGGGCACATTGGCTACTGCAGGCACAGACTGAGCACATTGGCTATTACAGGCACAGTCTGGGCATATTGTCTCTTACAGGCTGGGCACATTGTCTCTTTCAGGCTGGATACATTGGCTAATACAGACACATACTGGGCACATTGGCTAATGCAGGCACAGACTGGGCACATTGGCTATTACAGGCACAAGATAGACACATTGGCTCTTACAGGCTGGGCACTTAGGCAATTACAGATACAGACTGGGCACATTGGCTATTACAGACTCAAGCTGTGCACATTGGCTATTACAGATACAGCATTTACAGAAGCTTTACACAACATAACTTAATTATTATCGTTTAATTGTACGTTCCAACATATTCCGTAGCGCTAACATAAAAAAAAATTACTACACCATTCCTTTGTTCAATATTTTTAATTATATTGGGGGGTATCGGCATTGAGAATTTAAACAAATTTAAAAAAAAAAGGTTTTATGGGGCACTACAGCACTGGTGTTAGATCCGTAGCCGCTTCCTGTCCTGGGAGTAAATTTGAAATAGACTCCCCAGATTTTTTTTGGCTCCTACGTCCATGAATGATGTGTTGAATATCTTCGTAGAACTGGACTATTTCAGCCTCTTCAGCATCAATGGTTGGAGCATAGACTTGGATCACTGTGATGTTAAATGGCTTCAATTCAAATTGAAATCATTCTGTCATTTATTCGGTTGTATCCGAGCATTGCTTTGGCCACCCTTTGACTATGAGGGATTTCTTTTGCAGGATTCTTAACCACAGTAGAATATCTGGTGATTGTCAGATGTGAAATGTCCCATTCCAGTCCATTTAAGTTCACTAATTCCCAGGATATCAATGTTTAACCTTGTCATTTCATTCTTGACCACATCTAGTTTGCCCTGGTTCATAGTTCTAACACTCCAGGTTCCTATTCTGATTTGGCTAACAATTGCATAGCCATTGGATAAAAACAAGACAACATTTACAAGTAGACAGAAATAATGCCATATATTATATTATACTAGTGACTTGCCTGTCAAAAAATGACGATAATAAAATTGTAAGGCAGGTAATGCTGTTTGCCACAAAATGTAAGGCTTTTAGTCCTCTGAGTACCTTTGGCACTCATTGCGAGCCTCTCGCTGGATGCCTTTGGAGCTCATTGCGTGGCTTGCTATGAACGCCTTTGGCGCTCATTATGAGCCTCTCCCCCCATGTACTTTTGGTCGTCTGAGCACTTTTGGCACTCATTGCGAGCCTCTCCCCTTGTGTACTTTTACTCCTCTGAGCACCCTTGGTGCTCATTGTGAGCTCCGCGCTGAGCGCCTTTGGCAAAGCGAGTCTCTTCTCGGCTAAATTTTTTTTAAATAATCCTCAATACGATTGTCAAAAAACCCAGATGTCAGCTTGGAGCCTGAAATGTGTAGAGGCTTGCATAATCTAGGCGGTTTCTAAGGTCCATCTGGAAAATTCCTCTGCAGTGTCTCAATGTGTTTTTCGATGTATTCAGCAAACGTAGAGTTAATTTCCTGGTGCCTACTCATCCATATAACTGCTTTATACATTTGCATCCTGTAGCTTTGCCACCAAGAGGTAGAATCTAAGCATTGTCAGGGTCTAAGTCCAAAGATTCAGCCAAGAGTCATCATCACAAGTAGGTTCTCGGATCTTCTTTGTCTCCAAACAAAAAGGATGGTCTTAAACTTTGACTATCTGGGTTTGAATAAGATTATGATGGTGCATCGATATCCCCTTCCACTGATTTCTGAGCTATTAAATCACATCCATGACCCTGACATCTTCAGGGAGGAGCCTATAACTTAATATTCATCAGGGAAGGAGAAGAGTGGAAAACTGCATTCAATACTGATGAACATTATGGATATACCGTAATGCCCTTTGGCCTATGCAATGCTCCAGCTGCGTTTCAATGTTTCATTAATGAAATTTGACTGGTTATGGTGGTCTATGTGGATGACATATTCATTTTTGTCACCTGATCTAGCCACACATACACTGCAAGTTAGTAAGGTATTAGAATGTTTATGAGATAACCACCTATACACAAAACTGGAGAAATGCTGTTTTGAGGTATCCACAGTACCCTTCCTGGGTTATATCCTGTCTGATGATGGAATCAAAATGGGTCCAACTAAAGTAGCAGCCATGTTAGAGAGGCCTTTACCAACCAATCTCAAGAGCATACAGAGTTTGAGTGGGCTTGCAAACTATTACTGGCATTTTATACTTTGAATCTCAAAAATGTAAAGGTGGTAATTTGTGATTTTGGGGTCCGGAAGCTGGAGAAGTCTTCAAGAAACTAAAATCAATGTTCACGTCTGCAATAATCCTCAAACATCCTTACCCCCCTAAGCCATTTGTTGGGAGAAGATACCTTTGAAGTTTGTGTGAGAGCAATACTGTCATAAAGGAGAACCTTTAGGAACCCACTCCAACCATGTGCCGTCATGTCTAAAAAATTCTCATACACAGAAGTTAGCCTTGGAAGAATGGAGGCATTTGCTTGAAGGATTTTCAACAACAATTCTGATTCTCGTGTCCACAAAAATTTAAATTTCCTAGAGACTGCTCAACATTTAAATGCTTGATAAGCCTGGTCTCTATTCTTTTCAAGGTTTAACTTTGTCATTAATTACTGGCTCTAAGAACTGTAAAGCAGATGCTCTTTCTCAGACCCTTTAACCTGTCAGTACTCCTCAATAACCAAGAAAAGATCTTGCCTCTTACAAGATTTCTGGCCTCCATTGATATGCCCCTGCGCCACAATATCACTACTGCTCAACCTGAATTACCTCAGGAAACGATACCACCCAGAGGGTTGCTGTTTGTGCCTCCTGCTGGTCAAATAATCCTGGTGTCCACAAAGCTCTGGACCTTGGATCCTCCTATTTTTGATGGCCTAATGTTTCTACTGATATCCATAACTTTGTAGCAACTTGTAACACCTGTGCCAGATTCAAGGTCGCTCCAACCTTTGGAAATTCCAGCTCATCAATGGACTGGATATGGATATTATTACTGCCTTCCCTTGATCAAGAGTGTAATATACCAGATGCTTCTGTTCTGCAGAACAGAATACCAAGGTTGATCTCCTATCCTTGGCGGAATTTGCCCATAATAGCATGATTCCTTATGAACTATACCATTTTATGCAGTTTTGGACTAAAACCCATCTTGTTTGCCTTTATCTACTCTTCCTACTGGGTATTCTGCAGCTGACCCAAGGGCAGAAGACATTCATCAAGTTTGGTCTTCAACTCAACGTATGCTTATTGAAGCCACTATTGAGCAACCGTTTTATATGGTCTGTAGAATAAATAGTTCCAGGTTCTGCAAGAAGAAGAATTAGTTTAGCTTTCCACACAAAATCCATGTGTGTTCCTCAGGTCCAAATCCTCTCTAGGCATGCAGATATTGAAGAGAAGACCTCCAGAATCTAGGATAGCAGCCGTCATTCAATTTAAATGTATTGTTGAAACCAAACTCCACCCAATAGTCTTTCACTTGACCTTTTCACTTGGTCTTACTCAAACTGTATGCACTGAACGAATTTGCTATCACTCAGTCCTCTCCTCATTTTTTTTTATGAATGCCGATTAAGAATTTGAAGTGTTTGCTATCCAAGACTCGGGAGGTCTTCTCTTCAATATTTGTTTGCCTGGAGAGGAATTGACCCACATGGATATGAGCCTCTGATATCAATGCCCCTGAGTTGATCAATCGTTTTCATCAACATCACCCATTCAAGGGGTACAATAGTGTCATACCATATGTGCTATAGTGATCAGTCAGAAGTGACTCTCATGGCCTTTGATGCGGTGTCTCCTTAATGGTTGTTGTTAAGCCCAGTGTTTCTACAGCCATTCCCACCTCATCTGGGACTATTTAGTACTGCCCTGCCTCATCTCAGTGCCTGTTTGACTTGTCTGACCATTCTTTTCCTGTGCCACTGCACTTGATACCTTGGACTTGCTATCCACTGATACTTTGTCCTTAAGGGGTTTCACCCGGGCATCCCTGACATGCAGGTATTGTTGCTAGTTACTGCATTAACCAATATAGCTAGTATCTCTTTACAGCATTCCAACAAGCTCTTCCCATTGTCTCTCATGCTGTTTGGTTGTATCCTCCAAGTCCATTCCCCAAGTCCATCCATACTCAGCAAATCTTTAACCTTCTATATTCTTGACCTTCTTCTACTCTGGATTGGCTCTTGAATCTGTATTTTTATAATCCCTTTTGATATGTTGCTGACCTCTGTGTCAGTAATAATGCAAAAAAAAACAAAAAAAACAATGGTAGTCAGCAGTAATCATAAATCTAATTATCATCATTCAGAGACGGGCTACAGATGATCAAATCATCCATTCTTTTCTATTATTAAATGTGCCTGCACAATTACATTTCCCTTTTGGAATACAAAGTCTAAATCAATCTGTAAGAGATTTTAACTGGAAGGGTTTGAATATAATTATTGCAGGATGTTATATAAGTTGTAGTTACCTAAAATGACTCAGTTTCTAAGTACACATTTTCTAGTACTCAAAATCTTAACATAAACAGCTTTTTGGAACAGTACCTGATCATATGTAATTTATTGCAGAAATTAACTTTGAAATATACACTAAATTAAATGCTAGACACTGTTTTTTTTTTTAAAGAAATCTGGAGGTGGCCATCTTTGTTTTGTGATGTTACACTGGAAATATTTAAAAGGCTGAATTGTGTTTCAGATCCATTAATCACCATTCTGTGTTCTGCATCATCCAGATCAGTACAAGCATGTAGTCTTCATTGACGATCTAATGAAAACCATCTGGAGCAGATGACGTGTGGCGCTTGAAAATTCTGTAATGTTCTTTAACAATGAGAATTCCAAGGAACAGTGGTGAGAGTCGGTACATTATGAACCTATCTATCTAGTTCTGAAAATTCCCAGAAACAACACATCAGTGCCAAAATTATGATTATATTTACCAAACAAATGGAATCCCGCAAAAAATAAAAAATTTAATTTTGGATAACTTGTAGTTATTATTAATACTGGTTAGTACACAACCAGGACATTTTGTTAAATAATCTTTTAGTTTATTTTTTATAAATATTAAGTTAAAAATATATAATAAGAACGCTAATGTTATTAAAAATGATTTCCCTACACTACACATATTAGAGTATGCAATTTTATTTAAGGAATATTCAATTAAATAATTTTTCAAAGTATCCCTCTCCTGCTGAGTGTTTGCCTCTAGTCTGCAATAAAGTGGAGGAATGACTGAAAGACTGGCCTAAATGATTTTGAGAAAAATCAGACCTGTTAATTATTTTATTAGAAAATGCATTTAAAATGAATGGCATATGTACTGAATAAAAAGTATATATTTCCAGAGTGCACCAGAATGTAAATGTAAATTCCATTTACACTGGTTAGACCCTATAATTCTGGTCACAAAGTGCTATCTGAATATCACAGAAACCACTAGCCAAAAAGTTAGGAGTTATTTTCCTTGCTCACCCCAAAATAACTACAACCCATGCAATAATTAAAGAGTGTTACAAAATGACTTTTGTAATTTTTATATTCTTTAACAAAATCACATGGTAATGGCTATTTTGGCAAAATACATGGTTAGAAATACACATTATGCATGTTGGGTATGACGGAAGATTCTGTATACGTACTGGAGTTGTGCAGCAAGGATCATTATGGAAAAACTTGCTTGTTGGCCTGCAGCCTGAGCAGATGGCTTTCCCACTGTGAGTTGCATTCCAGTTGAAATAATTAATAAATAGGAATGTAACCCTCAATTTGATAGAGAGTTAATAATAATACATTTTAACACACACCCATCACAAAACAAGAGAGTAATGGACGGGCATCACAGAACTCTATTACATTTATATATTAAATTAATATTATTAATTATTATATATATTTTTGTAAGAACTCAAAATAAAAAACTTTATTATGAAAAAACAATGGACCAAAATTAAAAAATATAAGGGGAATTGATTATTAAAACCAAATGTAGATTGGCTTTCCTCAGTAAAACACACACTCTAATATGGAATAGAATAAATGGCACACCATCTCAATCATGATATATACAAAAAACAGAAAACCATTATAGTGAGATAGATAAAGATAGTTGTAGACATAGATCTTTACTCACTGAATGAAAAGCTATCTTTTATACTAAATTAGTTTTGACTGTAATATACAATGATCTATATTGCTTAATAGATAAGTTTATAGTTTTTCACTTTAGTAAACAATTAGAAATACATTTCTTATAAGGAAATCTAGTAATACGCTATATTACAAAAATATATTGCTTAAAATACCAGTGAATATATATTGAATGATACATTTATTTAGTTACTAATTAAAATTGCTGTACGGGTAGATGATAGTATGAAAACATCATAATGTCCAATTAATTAAATAAACTATATACACGGTGGAGCTAACTAAATAGAAAACTAAATAGAAAAGGCCCATAGTAAAGACTCTTCTAATATAGCTTTTATAGAGCTACTCTATAAGTGTAGCTGTACCGATTGCTCTATTGATGATTTAATTTGTCTTTTAAATAAACGTAGAATAATTGAAGCATTCATTAAGGCCATTGGGTGTTAAACTTTTAAATAGGAAGATCCATTTTGCTTCACGTTGTAGCAATTATTGATCAACATCTCCCCTTCTTTTGGTCATTCCAACTTTTTCTATGCCACATAAAACCAAAGATCTTGTATCACCATTATGAAATTGATTAACATGTCTTGCGATGGGAAAGTTAGCATTATTGAGGATTGAGTTTATGTGTTCCAATACTCGTCTCCTCAATTAATGACAAGTTTTACCAACATATTGGAGCCCAAATTTACATTGGATGAGATATACCACTGCTGTTGTTTGACAGTGGATAAAATCTCTAATTGTGTACATTTTTGTATTAGAAGAGTTAGAAAACTCGTTGCTGCTATTCATAAATGTACAGGCCTTACAACATCGACATGATTTTGAACCCTGTAGACCAGCAGTAAGTCACTACTGTTCACCATTTGAAAATGGTTTAAAATGACTATGAACCAATTTATCTTTAAGAGTTTGAGCTCTTTTATACGTGATGGAGGGACTTTATGGTAAGACCTCTTTTAGGTCAATGTCCGCCAATACAATATGCCAATGGCAAGTGTATTCTTTATATTAAGGGTTAAATGTTCCAATCATCCTGATGGTAGTATCTGTATTGGCTGTCTTTTTTGATTGATTTGGCAGAAGTTCAGATCTGGATCTGGATTTCACTCTAATCTAGGCTTTTTTTAAAATGTAATGCAAGTACCCTTGCTGTTTAAACCTACATCATTTGAACATTTCTTCTTATTCTTAGGTATTGTCCATAAGGTATACTGTCCAAAAGATGTCTAGGATGATGACTATCGTACATCAAAAGGCTGTTCGTGGCTTTACTTTTTCTAAAAGTTCTAGTCTCAATGGTGTTTAATTCAGGCTTTTTGAGGTTCAAATCCAACAATTCCACATTAGTCGGGCTTACCACAAATGCAAATTTAAGACCTATTTCACTGATGTTCAGATGGTCTATAAATTTGGTTAAGTCCTCACTGGATCCATTCCATGTCAGACAAATGTCATCACTTTATCTACATAGCTACTTGGATTCTGCGTTAGGTTATTATTCCCCGAAACTATGGGCCTTCCTGGTGGACTTATAGGACTTTTATGAATCTTGGGAACTGTATAAAATTGTTTAATAGGAAGTGATACTCAGCACTAGAAATCAAATCCCAAGTTAAAGCTTCTTCTAATATTGTCAATAATTTAGATTTAAATCTATTCGTAGCATCACTGGACAATAAATTGTAACATTTAACATCAGCCAATAACCCCACATTTTCTTAATGAGAAAATGTTCTAACAAAACAGTGTTACCACCCTTATCAGAGGGTTTTATAACAACATCATCTCATTTTTGAAGATCTCCAAGAGCTTGTAATTCTATTTTAGTCAGATTACTTGGTCCGATGGAAGTTGTCAATTTTTCTAAATCATTGCATACTAATGTTACAAAAACATAAATGTGTCGTGAAATGCCAAAGTTCGGTGTAAACTTACTATGTGGTTATAAGTCTGTATAAGGACCACAACCTACTATTGTTTGTGTATTTGCAACCAGAGGGTCAGACAACAATTCTTGTACACAAGACTGTTCCCCTCGATTTAGTCGCTCACATTATTCATTAAACATTTTTTTAATGATATTTTTGCAGTAATAACTTTTTTGCAAATAAGTGGACAGCTTTGGTCCATTCAAATGTATTGAAATAAGTGGTAGGGAAAACGATAATCCTTTCATTAATAAGCTATTATGATGATCATATAGCTTTAACTTTGAAAGGTTAACTACCAACATTGATCTTTATTTTTTACATTTTGTAGGTCTGATATCCCCATCTGTTGCAATCCCGTAGGTTGCGTTGTGTTTGCTAATTCTTTGATCCTAAAAAAGATTTACCAAGTTGTCTCTTATGATGTCCACCTATAGGTCCTCTTTTAAATCCAAATTACCTTTATTCACGCTGTGATGTTTCAGAGTCTGATGTATCATAATCAGAGGAAGACACTTTATCTACAGTACTGTCTGTAGACACGTTTAGTTTCAAAGTCCAGCAAGGCTCTGTAAAAAAATTATGTTTACGTTCTTTTAATGTCTTACGAAACTTTTCAATATTTGATTTTAACTCTCTAAATTCCAAAATTTGCTGTTGTCTCTGAAAGTTTCAACATTAGCTAGATTTAATGATAATTCAACTTTTGTACTTTCCAGAATAGATTCTTCCTTTGTCAAGGTTTATTTCATCAAAGACTCAGAACATACATTGAGAATACTGTTCCAATCCTCCACAAATTTCTCTGATATTAAATGTGATGCTGGACTAAAGTGCACCCTTAAGCCACATAGTATTATTTTTCTTGATAAATAGTTCTTGATACGCTGAATATCCCACCACACTCTAATCTGACGTTTATATTGTTTTGTAATATCATGAAATGCTTGTGTGATATTACAACTATGATCTCTCAATACAGCACTAATTGAAATGGAAGAAAATGGCACCAAGATCTTTGCGTGCTGCAGAACAGCGCACCTTCATCAGGGCGCTGAGAACTGCGTCCTGATGACGCTCTGCGCTCCAGCCTGAATCCCATCTGTCACAAAGGCTTCTCATGTGCAAGCGCCCCATCTCATATTTACTGGACCTGCTTGGCAAGGTAAGGGTCTGACAGTGTGCCATATGGGCCAGGCATTGTTTCATGTGTCATTAGGAGCATGTTGCATTGCATGTTTATCACACATGCAAATAATGACAGTGACATATAGTGATAAACATGCAATGCAACATGCTCCTAGTGACACATGCACACAATGACAATGACATTACATAAATATGCTCCTAGTGACACATGCCAGTCCCACATGGCACACTGTCAGCCCCTTACCTTGGCCTTGGCAGCCCCCAGCAAGCAGGTCAAGTAAATGTGAGATGGGGACATGCTCATGAGAAGCCTCTGTGGCCGATGGGATGCAGGCTGGAGCTCAGATCGTCATCAGAGCGCATTTCTCCGCACCCTGATGATGGCGCGCTGTTCTCCAGTGAGCGAAGGACGTGCCACCAAAGAAAACACACTGTTCCTCCTCTACCCATTGGTTGGGTTCATTGTTTTGATTAAAAAATCCTTCCATATAAATGACCAGGATAGAAAGGGGGATAACCCCAAAATTGAAATAATTAATAAATAGGAATGTAACCCTCAATTTGATATAGAGTAAATAATAATACATTTTAACACACACCCATCAAAAAACAAGAGAGTACAACGGGAAGGAAAATGGATCTTCCATTAACACCCAATGGCCTTAATGAAAGCTTCAATTATTCTGCGTTTATTTAAAAGACAAATTAAATCATCAATAGAGCAATCGATACAGCCACGCTTATAGAGTAGATCTATAAAAATTATATTAGATGAGTCTTTACTATGGGCCTTTTCTATTTAGTTTTCTATTTAGTTAGCTCCAAAGTGTATATAGTTTATTTAATTAACTGGACATTATGATGTTTTCATACTATCATCTACCCGTACAGCAATTTTAGTTCGTAACGAAATAAATGTATCATTCAATATATATTCACTATACCAGTTAAGCAATATCATTTTGTAATATAGTGTAGTACTAGATTTTCTTATAAGACATGTATTTCTAATTGTTTACTAAAGTGAAAAATTATAAACTTATCTATTAAGCAATATAGGTCATTGTCTATTACAGCCAAAATTAGTTTGGTATAAAAGATAGCTTTTCATTCAGTGAGAAAATAATTTTCTCTTCTACCTAACAACTGAATTTAATGTGACTATTAATTGCATAAAAGATTTGAGTCTACTTGAACCTGCTATTCTACCTAGCAACAGTAAATGATTGGTTATATCCCGATGTGATGCGATTTGCGTCTTGAAATGGGCGGAGCATAAAGCTGTGACACAATTCACATCGTAAAATGGGCGGAGCCTAACAGCTTTAAAAACTTGGCGCCAATTAGAGATTTTCAGCGTTCCTTCACAAATCTGGATTACAGTAGTGGTGAAACGCGCGTTGGATTACTAGAATGTGTGGAGGGCTTCCTGATACTAATTACGATACTCATTATGGATGGAAAAGATTGTGTATATACCCAAATGGAGCAATATATTATACAGCAACTTGGCTTTAAATGAACAGAAGTGTGTGTATCTGTACGCTTATAAGCTTTATTAACCTTGGTATTCCCAGCAGTATGGTACATGTGTACTATCTATATATATATATATATATGTAAAGAAAAAAGCACCACTATACGCAAATGATGTCCATATAAAATGACCATGAAACAGAATCACAGATATACTGGGGTCTCAAGAGTTGCTAATAATTTAATGAAAAAAAAGGAAGAAAAAAGAGGCAACTAATGTCCAGAGTTCCCAGAAACCAATGTCTACTAAGTCAAAAAAGTACCACAATTTATAAGGTCTGCTCATACAGATGAACACATGCATATATAAAAACATCCTGCAAAAAGGTTAAGATCATTCAAAATCATTGCTGACTTGGTGGAGAGATCCAAGATACATATATCCAACAAAATGATAAATCAATGATTAAAACTTAACCTTTAATATTATACAAAATAAAATATATAAACAAAATAAATAAAAAGCGGGTGAATGAGGAGCTAATATCATCAGGAGAGTGACTTTCCAAACGAACAAATATATGTATAAATAAGAATAATCTACTACCTTAAACCAGGTAGAGAAAAACTAAATTACATACAGTGGATAAAAAAAATGCACAAACATTGCTGCACACTGTTGGCAAGCATGAATTGAGGAGAAGAGGCTAAATCACAATATTAAACATGAACAGTTAAATTACTGCAGCACTGTAATTTGTTGATTATCAGAATAATATAATATATGGTCAAAAGAGTAGACCATTGTCAATCACAAAATAAGTAGGCTGAACAGATATGTATATATACTTCTTACCTCATAAAAACGCCAGCAAACAATGGTGCAGCAAGTAAGGAGCAGCTTGCTCATTTGAGGCTCTCCACTCCCTGGTCCCTTTCTCACGACATACAGCGCCACTGGTCAGTGATGCTGCGTAGCTCCACGGACAAACGCGCATACGCAGTCACAGCCGTGGATTAGAAACCCGGCTCAAAGATGGAATAACTGCTAGCTGGAGAAGATCTCCCTCTCTGAGGGATGTCCTAGTGCCAAGTCATTAGTAGACATTGGTTTCTGGGAACTCTGGACATTAGTTGCCTCTTTTTTCTTCCTTTTTTCATGTGTACTATCTATGTCTATCTATTAAGTTTTTTTAATATATCATGATTAAGATGGTATGCTATTTATTCTATTCCATATTAGAATGTGTATTTCACTGAGGAAAGCCAATCTACATTTGGTTTTAATAATCAATTCCCCTTATATTTTTTTAATTTGGTAAATTGTTTTTTCATAAAAAAGTTTTTTTATTTTGAGTTGTTATAAAAATATATATAACTAGTGACTTGCTGGTCAAAAATGACGGGGCAATAACATGTGTAGGCTGTGAATGCTGTTTTCCAACCAATGTGAGTCTCTGACACTCTTAACCTTTTAGTTATCTACGAAGAAGTACAACAATATATAGTAAATGTGTTTATTTTTTTGATATGCAACTTGCAGTTCAACTACTGGGAAACCATCCTTTTTTAACAATATTAACCTTTTTAATTGTCATGTATGCATGACTAATATAACAATGTGTGAACTTACAGCCTTATTAAATTGTGATCCGGTAAATTTAAAAGGGCTTTATATAAGCACACAGCATATTTTTTTTACAGAAGTTTTTAGTTAGTGAACTTCTATCCAAAAGCAAGGTCTTCACTAACTTAAAACTTCTGTAAAAAAAATATGCTGTGTGCTTATATAAAGCCCTTTTAAATTTACCGATTCGCAATTTAATAAGGCTGTTAGTATGAATCAGTATTGTAAACCATTACATAATGCTTTTTAATATGCAACTTGAAGTTCAACTACTTGTAAACCATCCTTTTTTAACCATATTATCATTTGAAATTGTCAGCTATGCAGGAGTAATATAATAATGGCTCAACTTTGTATGAATGAGTATTGGAAACCATTACATAATGCTTTGTAACATGCAACTTGTAGTTCAACTACTGGTAAACCACATAGGTATTGAATCCAGAGGAAGGCAAACAGAACCCCCCCCCCCCCAAAGTGAAACTTATTCAATTGTGTCAAAGGGGGGGGGGGTGAATTCCTCCCTGACCCCAGTAACTGGCGACCAGATTACTCCCTGGATCAATACTCTCTATTTAATTATACATATACATTTTCCAAGAAATCATAATCCTCCTACTGACATCAACCTTTAATTATATACAATAAAACAAACCTTGTAAAATACAATTTAAACCCTCTGAGCAGTAATCTTGAGCATGGCTCGGGGTAATTTGCTCTTCCCAAATCAGTGATGAGGATGAGGGGGTAAGGTTGGTGAGTGGGGGGAAGGGTATGAGGAAAAGGAGGATAAGGGGGGAAAGGAGTATGAGGGGGGAAAGGAGGAGGATGAGGGGCGAGGAGGATGAGGGGCGAGGAGGATGAGGGGCGAGGAGGATGAAGGGGGAGAAGGATGAGGGGGAGGTGGAGGAGGGTGAGGAGGGAGGAGGATGAGGGGGGAAGATGAGGAGCAAGGATGAAGGAGGATAAGAGTGGATGAAAAGGATAAGGGGGAAAAGAGGGGGTGGATAAGGGGGGAGAGGGGTAAATGGAGGAGGATAAGGGAAAAGGGGGAGGAGGAGAGGGGGAAGGGGTAATGGTGTATAAAGGCGGTATGATTATGTCAGTATTTAGAATGTACCACTTTGACATTCTAAATACTGACATAATCATACCACCAGGCTGGTTAACAGTGCAAACATTAAGGTAATGTAATAACATTTGAACTGGAATTTTAAGAAGCTGCAACGTAACTGTTTTGTGGGGCGAAACCTGCGAAAAGGCCATTTCCAAGACATTCCAATATTTTACTTTTGTTTACACTGTTTACTCTTGTTTTTTTGTTATTCTTGTAGTTATTGAAAATGACACATAGAGTTTCATATGTAAAATAGTGGTCCACTAAAAAGAGTCTGCCAGACATAAAAGTTTGTCCTCGGAGTATAAACCATTTTTTGCCATTTTATAGAGTTTCTTATGTGAAATAGTGATCCTCTGAAAAGAGTCCGAGTGACATTAAAGTTCATCCCCGAAAATAAAACCACTGTTCTCTATGTTTGTTGTTTTGTTTTTTTTGTGAATTAGTCTTTAGTCTTTGAGATAGAAGCACCTTTCCTTTTTTTTATTTTTATTTATTTATTTATTTTGGTACATTATTTGTATTGTTATTCTTTTTTGTAATTGAAATTACAGCACCTCATAGTAGTGTTTTTTTTTCAATATAAACTGTAATTGCCTCTGGATTGTTGCATCTTGAAAATGCAATTGTACTTCATCAGCAAATGTGGATTGTATGGAACTACATATCTATTATTGACCTTTTGGCCATGAATAATAGCAGTTTGTCCTTCTCTTCTTTTATGTATCCATCACAATTAGCATAAGTTTGCAATTGAAATTTATTTTTTAAACTCTTATGTGCATTTTTTATTTTCCATACATGGTAAATTTGGATTTATATCTCCACATAGACCATGAATCATTAGGTGTGTTACAATGTCATAAAGTTTAGAATATTTTTGTGGATCTGGCAGTTCAGCACTAATCACTGAATCCACTCTCTCTGCAGTATTCAATTAATGTTTTTCTTGTAGGATTAAAAGTATATGTGCATGTGGCAGGCCTCTTTTTTAAATTCAATGGTATAATCAAAAGCCACACATTTCCCAAATAACTGTGCTTTAGTTATTTCATGTATATGTATGTATTTAGTTTTATTTTGAATACTCTAGCCACTAAATCTGGTCGATCAGAAGTATTTTGTCCAAATTTAAAATTGTCCTTGATCTCTGGCCATTGTGGATTACATGTGAATGTAATGAATAAATCAGTTTTTTCAAATTTAGTCACAATAGCCATGGCATCATTGTATCTTTCTCGCATATTGTGAGGAGATCCTTGGAAAGAGGATGGCAAGTCGATTGCTCTTCCAGCTGGAATGTCTCTGTTGGTAGCCAATTCAGTGACATAATCCATCAATCCACAATATTATTCTATGCAAAGTTTTTTTTGTTGACATTTGATAAAAATTTTGATTATTTCCTTATAGATAGGAATCAATAATCCATTGTTATGTGAGTTTCCCGCCACATAAAATAGGATTAAAATGATCATGAATAGCAGTTTCTGCCACTTTATATTCCAGCACTAACACAAACTTTCCGTAACATGGATAACTTTGCAATTGTAATTTTGGTTCCCATCCTGACTCACCATTTGGAAAGAAATGGGATATGTCATTGGCTCCAAATTACAACTTAATATATTTATGTTTATAAAAGGATGCTCTTCATTGCTTTAATATATTTTAATATCCCGCTGAAATGGTGGTTCACCATCATTATTTTTAAAGACCATGGCAACCTCATTTACTGTTGGTAAATTATAACGTCTTTGATCAGTATTGCGATCTCTTTTCAGAACCATATTTACTCTTGGCATTGGAAATAGATTTATTTGAGCCTGTGCCTGTTGCTCTTTTTCAACCTCTTCTAATCTTTTGTATGCTTGGCTATATGGGTTGTTGGCCATAATGTTATCCAGCTGTTCAAAGGCTATGCGTTAACATTGTTTATTTTCAGGAACCATCATCCATTGTTCAACAGCTTCCATTGTATTTAGGACATATAATTGCAGATTTCCTTTCTCCTGCTTGTGGTTGTAAATGTGAAGTCCAGTGGTAAATTTGTCCTTGTACTTTAAAATAGTAAGGGCCATGTCCTGGCACATTTTCTGCTAATGTAGCACCCATTGAAGCAAATGCAATTGCACTGCTATAAGACCTGATGTTATTTTTAAAATTGGTATAATTTGGAAATGTTGGATCACTTATTATACTTTTTAAATATTCTGGAAATGTGTGTCTTTCTGGAAGTCTTACCTCTCCTTTCTGATAGCAACTAATAAACTCTCCATCAGTTGGTCTTTCCTTGACAAAATGATAGGCCCGACAAAAATAAAAACAAAAAGCTTCTTAACAAAAAGCTTCTATACAGATGTCCCATGAAGATATTACATGCTTATACTGTCCCATACAATGTATATGTAGTGGCCCATTTATAGAGGGACCACGAAGTATAATATATCTAGTCCATATAAATGTCTAATTGCATTAAGAACTTTGGGGTATAGTAGTGGTGTCTAAAAAAGAACCACAAGGTATAACCTACTTTGACCACTACACCTTTAGTATCATTATAGGCCTCTCATAGTAGAACCACAAGGTAAACAGCATAGATTGCCAGTTTCCAACTTGTAGTGTTTATCATAGTAGAACCAAAAGTTATATTAACAGCTTGCCCTAAGTTTGCAGAAAATATAGTTAGTATAGTAGTGGCATTTTTTTTGCCACAAGGTAATTTATTGCTGAAGTTGCTGCTTGTGAAATGGTGGTCTCATAGAGATTATACAGATTGTGAGAAACATAAACATAAAGTTTATTTCAGCAACATAAATATATTTATAATGCAGCTGAACAATATTAGGATGTAGTATTGACACTAGCCAAGATATGGAAATGTATGCTTGTAACCCAATATACATAACTGAATTCTAAAACGTTATTGTTCATAATAGTATCAGCAACATACTGACAGATACTCTTAATGCCAAGACATCTTGATAAGACCAACAGTATAACCAAAGAAATTATTCATAGAAGTTATATATTCAGCTAAGTGGATAAATTCCACCACCTTTGTATAGAATGTATAGCACTTTTGTATAGAATGTATAGCACCTTTTTCATTCTTTCACTATGTAATTTTTTCATTTGAATTTTATCACATTTAATTAGTTTATCTAAAAATAAATCACAAATTTATATGTCAATATACTTTGGCAATAGTAAATCATTATTTACACAGATATCAATGTTGCTATAGTAAAAGTAACATTTAAAGTCTCGCTAGTCACTTATTCTAATATAGTTAGTGTTGCAATTTATAGAGCAACTCTAATCAATATTTGTAAAACACTAATATCACCTGCTATATTCACTTAGCAGCTATAGAGAAATTGTAATAATCTTAAGGGACAAAAATATATTGATTATAAGTCGTTTAAAAAAAATAAAAAATATATCACATTATATCTAAACCAATTACTGTAGTGATGTCATTGTATTCTCTGGAGAATAAATTCAGAGATCTGTTTGTGTTTATTTTTTGTTTTAAACGATCGGATTTTAATTATAAAAATTTAATATGAGGCAATTCATAACATATTTAGCCACATTAAAGTATTCACCCTTTTTTTGTTATTTCTCTCTGTGCCCAACAAAAAGATCTATTATCTAAATGTTCCTACTTTGGCTATAACCAAACAAAGAATCAACTCTAAGAGAATTGTAGAAAATGATAGGCTCCACAAAAATGACAAACCACATTGAGTAATCCACAATAATGACTCTACTGTTAAAGGACTATCCCGAGCTTCCTCAACACAGATATCACTGCAACTTTGTATATTAACATTGGTGTCATGTAAATCAACATTGGTGTCATTAGGCAATGTTTTACAGACATTATGTTTTTTACTATTTCTGTTGTTTGTAGCTCCGTCACACTCAGTTTGTCCTTTTTCAGTATTTTTTCTTTTATTGGCAAGTCTCTGTCGGTCTTCTTCTCTTAATCTTTGTGAAGTCTCGGGCGATTGTGCATCTCTCCATCTTTGCTTCCGCTCTCTTGCCATTCTACTTTTCCGTTCTTTCTTTTCTTCTGCGTTGTCCGCCATTGTAATCTGTAATTGTAAATACAGGCATTTTAGTTTTAATTGTAATGTTTTCTTAAATGGCAAACACTGGCAATCATAACATTACCAAGATATTTTTTTTACTTACCTAAAATAATGTATGAAGTTCTTTTCCCTTTTTTTGATGGTCTGGTTGTGGCCTTTTATTTCTTCCAATCTGTAAAATATAATGTCTTTTTCTATTGTACATATTGGTTTTAACTGTCATCAATGCAAAAGCTAAAAAAGCAATAATTACCTGAAATGCACTAGTATTTTTTTCATTAAATGTATTAAGTAATCAATCAATGTCTGATTTTTAATTGGCATACATGAAAACATAAAGAGCTAAGCATATATATATTGATACATAAGGTCAGTGTAAAACAGTATTTTTTAAAATTAATTAATAAGTAATTAATAAATGAATATCCGTTAATTAATTAATCAATAACTGTCATCAATGAAAAACATAAAGAGCTAATCATGTTTTCCTAAAGAAAGGCGTCCTTGAAATGTAAATTTCATATCCAAACACAAAGAGCTATGAGCAAACTATAGATTGACCTGAAAAGTATTTGTAATGCTTTGATACAATTAATTAATTAATTAATCAATCAATGTATGATGTTTAATTGGCATACATTAAAATGTAAATAACTAAGCATTTATGTATTCATAATTAAGGTCAGTCTATTTTTTTTGTTTTAAATTATTAATTAATAATTAATTAATTAATATACGTTAATTAATTAATCAATAACTTATATCAATGCAAAACGAAAAGACTTAATCCTTTTTTTCCTAAAGAAGGGCATCATTAAAACATATACCTGTAAAGTTGATGTAATTGCAGATGAAATGCTGCAGAGCTCACACTCTGTGTCCATGCAGGTCCAGTGTTCACAGAGATGAGCAAACTGTAAAATGACATAAAAAGCATTTTTAATGATAGGATTCGATTACCGTATATACTCAAGCATAAGCCGAGTTTTTCAGGGGCCCCCTCCGCTTATACTCAAGTCACCCGTCTCTCTCCATCCCTGTGTCTCTCTTTCCCCCGTGTCTCTCCAATCCCATGTCTCTCTTTCCCCCCCGTGTCTCTCCACACCTATGTCTCTCTTTCCCCTGTGTCTCTCTTTCCCCCGTGTCTCTCTTTCCCCCGTGTCTCTCTACCCCCATGTCTCTCTTTCCCTCCCGAGTCTCTCCACCCTGTGGCTCTCTTTTCCCCCTGTGTCTCTCCACCCCGTGTCTCTTTTTCCCCCTGTGTCTCTCCACCCCATGTCTCTCTTTCCCCCCATGTCTCTCCACCCCTGTGTCTCTCTTTCCACCCGTGTCTTTCCACCCCTGTGCCTCTCTTTCCCTCCCGTGTCTCTCCACCCCGTGTCTCTCTTTCCCCCGTGTCTCTCTTTCCCCCGTGTCTCTCTTTCCCACGTGTCTCTCTTTCCCCCCGTGTCTCTCTTTCCCCCTGTGTCTCTCCGCCCACGTGTCTCTCGTTCCCCCCGTGTCTCTCCACCCCCATGTCTCTTTCCCCCGTGTCTCTCCACACCCGTGTCTCTCTTTCCTCCCATGTCTCTCCACCCCCGTGTCTCTCTTTCCACCCGTGTCTCTCCACTCCCCTGCCTCTCTTTCCCTCCCGTGTCTCTCCACCCCAGTGGCTCTCTTTCCCCCTGTGTCTCTCTACCCCCATGTCTCTCTTTTTCCCTGTGTCTCTCTAACCCCATGTCTCTCTTTTTTCCTGTGTCTCTGCAACCCCGTGTCTCTCTTTCCCTCCTGTGTCTCTCCACCCCTGTGTCTCTTTCCCTCTCTGTGGTTCTATCATCCTCAGCCCCCCATCCTCATCCTCCACCCCCATCCTCATCCACAACCCCCCATACGCATCCTCAACCCCCTTATCCTCAACCCCACTCCTCATCCTCAACCCCCCCATCCTCAACCCCCCTCCTCATCCTCAGCCCCCCCATCCTCAATCCCCCTCCTCAACCCCCCCGCCTCATCCTCAACCCCCATCCTCATCCTAAATGCCCCTCCTCATCCTCAACCCCCCTCCTCACTTTACCCCTCTAATTACCTCCCCCTCTCCATTTCCCCCTCGCTTACCTTCCATTAGCAGCTGCTCCTTCGCTCCTCTGCACTCCTTCTGGCTGCATCAGGACCCGGCCAATGCTAATGACGTGACACGCAGGTGACGCAGGTCCATGCAGGTCCAGTGTTCACAGAGATGAGCAAACTGTAAAATGACATAAAAAGCATTTTTTACGATAGGATTCGATTACCGTATATACTCAAGTATAAGCCGAGTTTTTCAGCCCTTTTTTTTAAGGCCGAAAAGGGCTCCCTCCGCTTATACTCAAGTCACCCGTCTCTCTCCATCCCCGTGTCTCTCTTTCCCCTGTGTCTCTCCACTCCCATGTCTCTCTTCCCCCCCGTGTCTCCCCACACCCGTGTCTCTCTTTCCCCCGTGTCTCTCCACCCCGTGTCTCTCTTTCCCTCCCGAGTCTCTCCACCCTGTGGCTCTCTTTTCCCCCTGTGTCTCTCCACCCCCGTGTCTCTCTTTCCCCCCGTGTCTCTCCACACCTGTGTCTCTCTTTCCTCCCCGTGTCTCTCCACCCCCATGTCTCTCTTTCCACCCGTGTCTTTCCACCCCTGTGCCTCTCTTTCCCTCCTGTGTCTCTCCACCCCGTGGCTCTCTTTCCCCCTGTGTCTCTCTACCCCTGTGTCTCTCTTTTTCCCTCCCGTGTCTCTCCACCCCTGTGGCTCTTTCCCTCTCTGTGGCTCTATCATCCTCAGCCCCCCATCCTCATCCTCAACCCCCCCATCTTCATCCTCAACCCCCCATACGCATCCTCAACCCCCTTATCCTCAACCCCACTCCTCATCCTCAGTCGCCCCATTCTCGACCCCCCATCCTCAATCCCCCTCCTCAACCCCCCCTCCTCATCCTCAACCCCCCATCCTCATCCTAAACACCACTCCTCATCCTCAACCCCCCTCCTCACTTTACCCCTCTAATTACCTCCCCCTCTCCATTTCCCCTCGCTTACCTTCCATCAGCAGCTGCTCCTTCGCTCCTCTGCACTCCTTCCGGCTGCGTCGGGACCCGGCCAATGCTAATGAAGTGACGCGCAGGTGACATGTCATTAGCATATGCCGAATTCCGATGCAGCCGGAAGGAGCACAGAGGACTGGAGGAGCAGCTGCTGATGGAAGGTAAATGAGAGGAAAGGGAGAGGGGGTAAAGTGAGCAGGGGGGTTGAGGATGAGGAGGTGGGTTGAGGAGGGGGGTTGAGGATGAGGAGGGGGGTTGAGGGAGGTTGAGGATGAGGAGAGAGAAGGATGAGGAGGAGGGTTGAGGATGAGGAGAGAGGTTGAGGAGAGAGGTTGAGGAGGGTGGTTGAGGATGAGGAAGGGGTTGAGGAGGGACACAGAGGGCACAAGAGGGACACAGGGGGCAGCACATTTCCCACCCTCGGCTTATACTCGAGTCATTAAGTTTTCCCAGTATTTTGTGGTCAAATAAGTGCTTCGGCTCATACTCGAGTATATACGGTAATTCAATAATCATTGAAAGTATCTGTTTAATTGGCATACATGCAAAATGTTAAGGGATTAAGCACTGATGTATTCATAAATAAAGGCAGTATAAAATATGAAATGTAGCAGGTGTCAGAGCATAATAAACTGATATATACAGATATATCAGTGCAGTGTAATTTTTTTTTTTTTTTGCGGGGTCAGTGTATAATATAATTTGTTTTGTTTTTTGTAATTATTACTTATTACTAATTAGTAAATTAATGAACGTTAATGAGCAGTAATACAGATATATAAGTGCAGTGTAAAATTTTGAACTGAAGCTCCCCAGTGCCGGCAGCACTCATGCAGGCCCAGACCATGACACTCCCACCACTAAAAGTATACATCTATAATGAGGAAAGTTTGAAATAATCCCGGTAATCTGTGAAGCCCTGGTCAACTTCATGCCCATGAGGCTTAAAGCAGTGCTGGAAAATAATGGTGGCCACACAAAATATTGACACTATGGCCCAATTTGTAGATTTCCATTTAGGGGTGTAATCACTTTTGTTGCCAACGGTTTAGACATTAATGGCTGTGTGCTGAGTTATTTTGAGGGGACAGCAAATTTACACTGTTATACAGGCTGTACACTTACTGCTTTACATTGTAGCAGGGTGCCATTTCTTCAAGGTTGTCTCATGAAAATATATAATCAAATATTAAGAGGGGTGTACTCACTTTTGTGACATACTGTGTGTGTGTATATATATATATATATATATATATATATATATATATATATATATATATATAGAATAATCAGAGTATTAGAGTATTGCAGTATGTAGTGATACCTTTTTTATTGGACAAACTTATTCATAATCTAGAGATGAGCTTTCGAGGGAACAACCTCTCTTTTTGAAGTCAACTTGCTTTTCGACTTGATAAAGAGAGGTTTATCTCTCGAAAGCTCTTTGCTATATTATGAATACGTTTGTCCAACAAAAAAGCTATTACTACATACTGCAATACTCTGATTATTCATCTAAATTAGTGGACACTCATGGCTACCTAAATTCTTATATTTGCCCAACTGAAATGCAAAATTCCAGAAGAAGAAGAAACAAGGAGACATTCTATAATGAGTGATAATGAGATAGAAGAAGATAACAAAATGGAAAAGTCAACAGATCTCTTCAAGAAAATTGAGGAACCTTTTGAGGAACCTTTCATGCCAAAGTGGGTGTTAGAAAAGACAAAAATGGTAAGGAAGCAGATAAGATAAAGTAGAAGTGGTAGAAACACACAGACGATCTACACAGTAAGAATCTTAACAGCATTGATGACCTCAGTAGTTTATCCAGTGAGCTGCAGCCAAACATGTTTGAGAGTAAAGTGAGATGTGCCTTATGAAGCCTTGCTGGTAACACGGCTGCAGAAGTTGATGGAATCCCAGATGAATTATTCAATTATTGAAGTTGTTGCCTGCCTTATGCCAACACATTTGGAAAACTCAACAGTGGCCAGTAGCCTAGAAAAGGGCAGTCTACATCCTAATTACAAAAAAGGCAGAGCCAACAATACTTCAGTTATTTAACTATTTGCACTAATTTCACATCCCAGTACCAGATGATTTCATCCTCCTCCTGAAGAATTTGTATATGGACCAAGCAGCCAAGGTCAGAAAAAAACATGAAACAGAATAGTTCAATAACAGTGTGCAACAATGTTGTATAGGGTCACCTTATTTGGTAAATGTTTATGCAGAATACATCACGGGTGAGGCCAAACTGGATGAAGCTAAAGACAGAATCAATATTGCTGGGAGAAATATCAACAACCTTAGATATGCTAATTATACTACTATGATGGCTGCAAGTGAGGAGGAACTAACAGGCCTATTGATGAGGGTGAAAGAAGAAAGGGCAAAATCTGGCCTGCTGCTCAACGTTAAAAAGATGAAAATCATGGCAAACTGCAGCTTCAGTTCCTGTAAAAATGAATGTGGAAGAAATTGAGGCAGTGACAGATTTTATTTTCCTGAGATCCAACATCTCTGCAGATAAGGACTGCAGCCATGAAATTAAAAGATGTTTGCTGCTGGGAAGGAAAGCTATGGCAAGTCTGGACAAGCTACAAAAAAGTAAAGATATTACACTATCAACAAAGGTCCGCATAGTTAGAACTATGGTATTTCCTGTAGTAACATACAGATGTGAGAGCTGGACCATAAAGAAGGCTGTGCGCCATAGAATTAATGCCTTTGAATTGTGGTGTTGGAGAGTCCCTTTGACTGAAAGAATATCAAATAAATACATACTTTATGAAATCAAGCCAAACGATTCGCTGGAAGTTATGATCATGAGGCTGAAGCTCAAATATATTGATCATTTAATGTGAAGACAGGATTCCCTAGAGAAGACTCAAAGGCTGGGAAAGACTGATGTCACAATAAGAAGGGGACAGCAGAGACAGAGATGGACAGATTAGGTAATTGATGCAAACCTTGAGCCGTATTAAATTGCGATTCAGCCAATTCTAAAGGGCTCTATATAAGCACAGAGCATATTTATTTTACAGAAGTTTTTAGTTAGTGAAGACCTTGCTTTTGGATAGAAGTTCACTAACTAAAAACTTCTGTAAAAATAATATGCTGTGTGCTTAAATAGAGCCCTTTTAAATTTACTGAATCACAATTTAATAAGGCTGCTTGTGTATAAGCATAGACAGAGACATAAGTAAGTGTGCTGAAGTCTATCTAAAATGTTGATATACTTGATATATGTGATGTGGCGGTGTAATTTGGACACTATTTCTTTTCCCAATGTAGATCTGATGAGTGAGATGTATAAAAGATTATCTTTGTATTTTTAGGGTCAGCATCAGAGCCTCTGTGAGTGAGAAAGGGATAATATGGCAGCCATTTTCATGTATTTGTGTTGCAATGTAATCAGGTAGTTACTCTTTAATTGCTTTCAGCATCTTGCAGCATGACTTTTCATATTGGCACATGCATGACCATTCCAACATATAAAAAAACAAATAAGGCATATTTGTTAATTGGTACTTGTTTTGCAATTAATTCTAATGCCTTCCATTGTTTTCCCCATATTTTACAGTCCATTGGTGTGTTTTTATTGTCTTTTGCAGTGTTACAAACTGGTCTGTAAACCCTTTGTGGGTCCTATTTGGAACCAGTAAGATTCTGGCTGACATTTGCCGTTTGCGGGCTTGAATGCGGTTGCGGTCTTGAGGAATTGTAGCAATTGAGTAGAGATTTGCGATTTTTGTGATTGTAACTCTTCCGGACTTGAAAGATCAAAGGCTTAGATGGGCTGTAAGTTCCAGTTGTAACAACTGTAATCATTTTAAGTCCGTAACCCGGAGACTGTTTGCGGCTCGCAAACAAAAATGCCAATTGAATAGCAAAGTGGCTTACGGGCTCCAGTAATTTACAATTTCTCAATTAAATGAGGCCCACAGTCCGTAATCTTTCATTAAAGAAGACAAGATGCAGCAAGTCAATTGGTGTGCCTCAGTACCTGATGTCACCTATAGGTGACGCCATTATATACGTGTCTATTTTGCATTGTATAACCCATAATTGACATGTGTTTGTGAAATATTGATTGTTATGATTAAAATTGTTTTTATATACTTATTTATATCAATAAACCCATGGATCTCTATTATTATGCCCTGCATTGAATTTAATTGCTATTGAAGGAAAAAATGAATTACAGACATCAATTCATTGGGGGTCTTTTAGTATCACCAAAGGCATTCACCAACCTATAGATTATTACCTATTAAACCAATTAGTTAAGATATATTTATTCTCACTTAAGACATAAGATTTGACACACACGAACAAGGGGTGCTGAAGTCTCAACCTGGAGGAGTAAACCATGCAACATACAGATTGTCCCTCCATCCAACCAGATCAGGGATCTGATGAGTACGCTATCAATACCTCACTGTATGAGGTGCTCCAGGTGAGAGTTGAGATATTATTGGACATTGTGTTTCCTTAAAGTGAGTTACCTGCACCAGGGGTTTGTGCTCCTTCTCTCTTCCCTCCCTCTTGTCTTTGGTTACATAGACACTACACATATACACACACATATATATATATATATATATATATATATATATATATATATACAGTAATATGTGTATGTATATATATATATATATATATATATATATATATATATATATACTGTATATATATATATTTATTTATTTATTTTTTTATACATGTTTTTTATTTTATTTCTTTATATTTATTTATAATAATGTTGGCACCAAAGTGAGGCCCAGAGGAAGGGGGGTCCAAATATTTTTTTTTTTGGCATCCCGTTCACTAGCTCCACCATTGAGTAAAGTATGTTCAACTTTTTGCTACGTAAACATTTCACTAATACTGATGGTAGTGACACCTTCTTAGATACTGATGAAATAATCCACAACAGCCTGATGGACTTATTAGATGATGATAAACCAATTATTAGTATAACAAACTTCTTAAACAATTTTTTATTACTCCAAAGAGCATAGTTTCCTTCAAGTGAGTAATTGACAAATCACCACAAAAGTGCATAAAAATAGGGAGAAGCCACCTGGAAGACCCATCATATGAGGCAATGGTAGTCTTTGTGAGAAAGCAAATTGATATCTTGATGCATGACTTAGATCTTTTGTACTTTTGGATACTGTGGATGTGCTAAGCAAGTTAGAGGAAATAACCATTGATTCAACATTACTAATTAATTAAAATAGTCAGTCAATATACTCGTCCATAGACCATGAGATTGGTTGTCCTGCAGTAGACTACTTTCTGAAAATGGAATCAGCTGCAAATTATGAGAAAAAATATTTTATTAAGTTATATCTAAGTGAGCTAGATTAATACATTTCTGCACTCTATAGGCAAAAAGCAGCATATGTGTATGCAGCATATCTCATAAAACATTTTATTTTTTATTAATATCTAAAAATCCCTCTAATGATTGTGTTGACACCCCCAGGGGGTGTCTACACAAATTTCTGATCCCCATCCAATCAGCATGCAGCATCCGGGGAGCAATATTAACCCTCTATTCACATGGTCTTGCTTGTTCAGCCAATAGGAGAGCAGTGTTGTCAGCCTCCTAGTTACTGCTGGGATATGACTCACTACTGCTTCCTGTCTAAGCTGTGTGCTGTTGCCATAGCAACTAACATAGTGCTATGTCTCAAATCTTTCATTTTACCGGATTGGCCAAAACAAATTGGAGGGGGTGTAAACCTTAATTTTAAACTGTCAGAAATTAGAATAGATTTTGCTAACTTTAAGGTGAGTGTTTAAATGTTTATTTTGGTATTTTTTCATGCAAACATATTTTTATATACTATTAATTATCCTCTATTGGATGCATTCATAATCTAGAAAACTTACACATCCCTTTAAGTTTATGTTACAAAATAATTACTTTGTGTTTGTGTGTAATTTTTTTCTGCGGAAATGGGTGCTATAATGGATGTCTCTGGTGCCTTGACTTGCGTTAACATATATTTGGGATGGTGAGAGACAATCTACTCATATTATGGGATGGCACTTGGGATAAATTTGTGGAATTCATCAATATTCTTAATCACAGCTTCATCTTGAAGCTTGCTTACCAAATTGATTCCATATGTGTAGATCTACTTGATCTAACCATCAATAAGGATGAGTCTGGTAACATGCATACACATTTGTATAACAAACTGCAAACAATAGTACATTACATTTTCCAGCTCCCACCACTTGGCCTTTAGAAGAGCTGTAACTGTAGTTGTGTTTCTCAGAGTCCCGAAGACATTGTTCTCAATTAAGTACCTTTAAAAACCAGGGGTATATTAACACAGCTGTTAAAAAGCTTATTATAGAGTGTTACACACAGATAGAGAGTAGAGATGTTGCGAATAGTTCGCCGGCAGACTGTTCCCGGCGAACATAGCATGTTCGCGTTCGCGGCGAACTGTGAACATATGCGATGTTCGATCCGCCCCCTATACTTTATCATTGAGCAAACTTTGACCCTGCAACTCACAGTCAGCAGACACATTACAGCCAATCAGCATCATACCCTGCCTTCCAGGCCCTTCTAACTCATGGACAGCAGCCATTTTGGAATCATAACTAACTTGCAGTCTTACTTAGGAGGGAGAGTGTAGTTGATGCTGATTGAATAGGGAAATCAATAGCTAGGCAAGTTTATTCAGTGTCCAGTGCAGTGCTGAAGGACTCATCAGATCTCTGCTTTAAACACAGCACCCCAAAAAGCCCTTTTTAGGGCTATAACATCATATTTTTTTTCTGTCTAATCTAACTTAATTTGCCTGTCTCCCTGCTAGCCCCTGCTAGCAAGTGTGTGTGTCAGGCTCACAGCTTATACTGTGTGTGCACAGTGCAACCAATACAATCTTGTTTACTAGTTGTCTACTTTTAAAAAAACACATTTTTTATTTTGTTAAATCTTAGTTCATTTGCCTGACCGCCAATCTAAGTTCATTTGCCTGACCGCTAGCCAGTGTGTGTGTCAGGCTTACAAGTATTGTGCCAAGTTCAACCAATCCAATCTAGTGGTGTACCAGCAGTCTACATTTAAAAAAACAATAATTTTATTTTCTTAAATCTAAGTTCATTTGCCTGACCGCCAATCTAAGTTCATTTGCCTGACCGCTAGCCAGTGTGTATGTCAGGCTTACAAGTATTGTGCAAAGTTCAACCAATCCAATCTAGTGGTGTTCCAGCAGTCTTCATTAAAAAAAACAATAATTTTATTTTCTTAAATCTAAGTTCATTTGCCTGACCGCCAATCTAAGTTCATTTGCCTGACCGCTAGCCAGTGTGTGTGTCAGGCTTACAAGTACTGTGCCAAGTTCAACCAATCCACGCTAGCCAGTGTGTGTGTCAGGCTTACAAGTACTGTGCCAAGTTCAACCAATCCAATCTAGTGGTGTACCAGCAGACTACATTTAAAAAAACAATAATTTTATTTTCTTAAATCTAAGTTCATTTGCCTGACCGCCAATCTAAGTTAATTTGCCTGACCGCTAGCCAGTGTGTGTATCAGGCTTACAAGTACTGTGCCAAGTTCAACCAATCCAATCTAGTGGTGTACCAGCACTCTACATTTAAAAAAAAACAACAATTTTTTTCTGTGTAATCTAATTTCATTTGCCTGCCTGCCAGCGTGTGTGTCTTAGGCTCACATTGTATACTGTGCCCACTTTCCCAGTCAGTGCCACCACTCATATCTGGTGTAACAGTCAGTAGTGAACATTTAAACAAAGAACACAATTTTGACTGTAATACATTGAATAGCAGTTACTTGTCTGCAAGCGTCTGTGTCAGGCCTACAGCGTCTACTCTGCCAACTTCTGCAAGTGCACAGTGCCATTCATAACTGTTGTCACAGTAGCTTGCACGCAAGGTACCACTAATCGGAAAAAAAATGACAGGCAGAGGCAGGACAACCCGCAGGGGCCGTCGTGGTCGTGGTGCTGTGATTCCCTTTGGCCCTACAATAATGCCCAGTGTTCAGAGGCCAGTTACCCTGAACTTGAAAAGTTCAGAGGACGTAGTTGACTGGCTAGCACAGGACACCCAATCTTCTACAGCTTCCCTTGGAACATTGACGCACCATCCTCCTCCAGCTTAGCTTCGGGCACCTTTCAAGTTACCACTCGCCCGCCTGCCGCCACCACCAACACTAGTACCACAGCCGATTCTATTGATCAGTCGGAAGAGTTATTTACACATCAGTTTGAAGAAATGAGTGATGCGCAACCATTATTGCCAGAGGATGTAGATAACAGGGATCTGTCTCAGTCAGGCAGCAGTACACACATGTACGTACGATGTGATGATGATGATGTACCCGCTGCTGCTTACTTTGTTGAGTTGTCAGATACAAGTGAGGCGGGTGATGATGATGACGATGCGTCCGTGGATGTCACGTGGGTGCCCGCTAGAAGAGAAGAACAGGGGGAAAGTTCAGATGGGGAGACAGAGGAGGAGGAGACGAGTTGGAAGCAGAGGGAGGTCATCGCAACGAGCTAGTGGCACAGTCAGACAACATGCATCAGTATCCGGGGTCAACCAGACAGCACGCCAATCAACGCATGCTGTTGCCACCACCAGAATGCCGTCACAGCAGAGCTCAGCAGTGTGGCATTTTTTTGTGTGTGTCTGCCTCTGACAACAGCGATGCCATTTGCAACCTATGCCAAAAGAAACTGAGTCGTGGGAAGTCCAACACCCACCTAGGTACTACTGCTTTGCGAAGGCACATGATGTCACATCACAAACGCCAATGGGATCAACACATGAGTACAAGCAGCACACAAACTCAAAGCCAATCTTCATCCACGTCAACCACTGCTGTCCTCCTTGCCCCCTCTCAACCATCCTCCACTCCGTCTCTCGCCTCTTGCTGTTCCTGCTCATCTCCCCACAGTCAGGTGTCTGTCAAGGGCATGTTTGAGCGTAAGAAGCCAATGCCACAAAGTCACCCCCTTGCCCGGCGTCTGACAGCTGGCTTGTCTGAACTCTTAGCCCGCCAGCTTTTACCATACAAGCTGGTGGAGTCTGAAGCGTTCAGAAATTTTTTAGCGATTGGGACACCACAGTGGAAGGTACCCGGCCAAAATTTCTTTGCCCAAAAGGAAGTATTGGCATCTCTGGCACACAGTGTTGGGACAAGGGTCCATCTGACCACTGATACCTGGTCTGCAAAGCATGGTCAGGGCAGGTATATCCCCTACACTGCGCATAGGGTAAACCTGATGACCCCTGCCAATCATGGAATGAGTGGCTCTGCAGAGGAGTTGGTGACACCGCCACGACTTGCAGGCAGGCCTGCTGCCACCTCCTCTACTCCTCCTACTCCATCCTCTTCCATAACCTCCTCAGCTGAGTCCTCTTCTGCTGCTGCATCTTGCTCCACATCAACGGCACCCCCCCCCCCCCCAGCTCCCCAGATACTATTCCACATCCCGGATACAGCAGTGTCTTGCCGTCTTGGGGTTGACTTGCCTGAAAGCAGAGAGTCACACCGGGCCAGCACTCCTGTCCGCCCTGAACGCACAGGTGGATCAATGGCTGACTCCGCACCAACTGAAGATTGGCAAAGTGGTTTGTGACAACGGAAGAAATTTGTTGGCGGCATTGACTTTGGGCAAGTTGACGCATGTGCCGTGCATGGCACATGTGTGTAATCTGATCGTACAACGCTTTGTCCATAAGTATCCAGGCTTACAGGACGTCCTGAAGCAGGCCAGAAAGGTGTGTGGCCATTTCAGGCGTTCCTACACGGCCATGGCACACTTTTCAGATATCCAGCGGCGAAACAACATGCCAGTGAGGCACTTGATTTGTGACAGCCCCACACGTTGGAATTCAACACTCCTAATGTTCGACCGCCTGCTCCAACAAGAAAAAGCAATAAATGAGTATTTGTATGACCAGAATGCTAGGACATCCTCTGCGGAGCTGGGGATTTTTTTGCCACGTTACTGGACGCTCATGCGCAATGCCTGTAGGCTCATGCATCCTTTTGAGGAGGTGACAAACCTTGTCAGTCGCACCGAAGGCACCATCAGCGACATCATACCATTTGTTTTCTTCCTGGAGCTTGCCATGCGAAGAGTGCTGGATCAGCCGTAGATGAGCGTGACGAGGAAGAGAAAGAGTTGTGGTCACCATCACCACCAGAAACAGCCTTATCAGCATCGCTTGCTGGACCTGCGGCAACGCTGGAAGAGGATTGTGAGGAAAAGGAGTCAGAGGAGGAGTGTGGCTTTGAGGGGGAGGAGGAAGACCAATCACAACAGGCATCCCAAGGTGCTCGTTGTCACCTATCTGGTACCCGTGGTGTTGTACGTGGCTGGGGGGAAGAACATATCTTCAGCGAGATCACTGAGGACAAGGAACGGGACATGGGTAGCTCGGCATCCAACCTTGTGCAAATGGGGTCTTTCATGCTGTCGTGCCTGTCGCAGGACCCTCGTATAAAAAGGCTGAAGGGGAACGACCTGTACTGGGTGTGCACGCTCGGTATAAGCAAAAAGTGCCTGAAATGTTACCAAATTACCGCAAGTCAGAAAGGATGCAGCAGGTCCAAAACAAATTAACAAGTATGCTTTACACAGCATATAAGGGTGATGTCACAGCACAAGGGCAATATAACAGGGGAAGAGGTGAAAGTAATCCTCCTCCCATGACCACGCCGGCAAGGACAGGACGTTTAAAAGACGTGTTGTTGATGGAGGACATGCAGACCTTTTTCAGTCCTACGCATCGCAACAGCCCTTCGGGATCCACCCTCAGAGAACGATTTGACCAACAGGTAGCAGACTACCTCGCTTTAACTGCAGATATCGACACTATGTGGAGCAATAAACCCTCTGACTACTGCATATGCAGGCTAGACCTGTGGCCTGAGCTATCCCAATTTGCAATTGAACTTCTGGCCTGCCCCGCTTCAAGTGTCCTGTCAGAAAGGACCTTCAGTGCAGCAGGAGGTTTTGTCACCAAGAAGAGAAGTCGCCTAGGGCAAAAAAGTCTAGATTGCTTCACCTTTATAAAGATGAATGAGGGATGGATCCCGAAGGGACTGACACTGGGCGATACATTCGACTGAAAAAGGCCTGATGAGATGAGCTGCCTTCGGCTAAAAATAGTCCACACGCTGCTGTATGTTATCTGTGAATGCCGGATGACTTGCGTGACTTATCCGCCACCAACTAGGGTTCAAGAAGACGCAATGTTTTATGGCACTTTCTGCCTGGGGAACAAAGGTCAATTTTTCTGGCCGCTGCAACAGCAGCAGCTGCAACAATATCCAATTTTTGAATTTCAATTTTTATGCCAGAAGGCGTACGGCATGTAATGGAAAAGAAAGCATATTGAACAGTCTTGCATAACACAACAGTTGTGCAAAAATACATATTTACAATGAAGACATTTTGTTAAAATTAGGTGGCTAGGCCTTCTTTTTTTTACTTTTTTGGTTAATACATTTTCTTTTTTTTTACTGTGATTGCAATTTTTAAGAGAAACCTAAGACATGGTAAAACAGACAATAGTAAAGTCCTATTATCTATCATCACTCCAGCAGTAGCTTATTATTTACAATATCTAACCTGCTCAATCGCCCTTGGGTTACCCTAGGGAAGGCTTCAGTAGGCGACCTCTCCTTTCCTCGGATGATTTTGCCGCCGGTTGCTTCTGAAGGGTCTCCTCCAGGGCTCCCCCACTCCGGTCCTTCCCCCCGAGTCGCTTCAACCATTAACAAATGTTTTATTATATTAGGGGGGCACTAAATGGGGATGTTATCCAGGGATCCCAAATTGTCTGAAACTGGGTGATTCTATCCAAGACTACATGGTTTAATCTCTCGTTGAGCAGTAAATAGTTGATTTTTTTTAATTAATTCCTGAAAGTTTTAATTTGGGGTTTTCCAACTACTAGCTATGTGTATTTTTTCTTTCAAAAAATATTTTATTAGGTCAGGTAATATATCATATTCAAACAACCATTTCCATGTTACATATATATCCATACATGTTAATACATCAGTGAGTTACCTTATCTCTATTAATACTCAGTTTCCCCCTTTCCATTCCATAATCTTGGAGCTTATACCATATCCAGGGCTAGTATGTTATCTGGATTTGGTTGTACCTGTAGCCTAAAAATATATATATTTTTTTTACTTTTCAGTTATTAATATAGCTTTAATTCAGTTTGTTTTAAGTTGATTCCCTTTAAGTGTTGAATCCGACTATAATTGGGGAAAAAAATAACTAGTTTTAACATTTAACATGTTGGGAAATGGAAAGGTCCACAAACATTCTCCTTTTTTACATAAATATGATGTAAAATATAGCACTTACCTCCATCCTCCGCCCCTCTAAGGATCCACACACACCTCCATCCATCCCGTTCTCTTGAGAATATCCTCTCCCATTTAGGGGAGCCCCTATTCCTGACCTACATTTCTTTAATTGTCTCCAGATGATATGCTATCCCTTAATTGCAGCCACTGAGACCATATATCTTAAAATGTATCCATGGAGTTGTCTACTAAATGGGTAAGGCGTTCATTTATAAGGATAAAGTTTAATTTATTTTTAACCACCTGAAAGTGTAGGGTATCCGATTTCCATTGTCTGGCTATATGGTTCTTTGTGGCCAACATGATGAACTTTAATAGCCTATTTTGAGCGGGCGAGAGACAGACATGCGGAACACCCAGCATGCAGTTTTCTATATTAGCAGAAATCTGAATCTTAAACATTTTAGAAGCTAGTAAGCATGTTTCTTCCCATAGTCTTATGACTGCCGAACACTCCTACCAGACATGAATAAATGTAGCCTCATTACCACTGTTCCTAAAACATGAGCTTCTCCGTTTTGGATCCCATTTATTTAGCTTAAAAGGAGTCATATATGTCCTGTGTAGGACCTTTATTGAAGTCTCAAGCAGACTATAATTTAAAGATCCCCTACTTAAGCCTCGCCAACTTTTATCCCATGTGCTGTCTGCCAACTCGGTGCCCAAATCCCTCTCCCAGGCTTTGGTATAGTCTGGTTTGTTTGCCCATGAGTTTTCATTAAACAGTTCATACATGAGGCTAATAATACCAGGCTGAAAGGGGGAATCCCTACATTTTTTGAGTAGCCAGGTGTTTCTTTGGGGGGTTCCCCTACCACTTATCGTATATATAAAATGATGTATCCTGCAAAAATTATAGTGTTCAGACAGGGGTAAATTGTATCTATCTCTCACCCACTCAAAGGTCATTATTTTGTCGTCATGCCACCATGGACCAACCCTTAGTAGGTTCTGAGACTTCCACCAACTGAGAGAGCTTTCCGGAAGAAGTATCTTAAAGTGGGGATTGGGTACGATAGGGGTAAGATCTGATACCCGAGTGTCCAGTTTTTGTGTCCAGTTCATCTCCGTCCATATTTTTAATGAGTGCTTAATCAACGGGTTTTTCAAGTTTCTCAAAAAAGTATACAGGCCTGGAATCCATATTACTGTATCCCATGTATAAGGTGACATGCTTACATTTTCCATAAATACCCAGAACGGCTGATGTGTGGGAGAATGCGCCAGAGGAATGAAAGCCAGCTGCGCTGCCTTGTAATACAGTTTGAGATTCGGGCACAATAGGCCCCCTTTCCCTTTTGGTCTATACATATTATTTTTTGAGATCCTCGGGGCTTTATGATTCCAAATAATTCTAAAAATTAGTTTTTTCCCCTTTGAATCTTTATGTGTTGTAAGCGATCTCCCGGGAGTTTTAATCTGGCTGACGGGGATGTGTAGTATGTATCTATCAAGTTCATAAATTTGCCTGCAAACCCAAATTTCTGTAATACTGCTTTTAAATAAGGCCATTCCAACGTATCAAAGGCCTTTTCTATATCTAACGCCAAAAGGCATGTGGGTATTTGATGTTGGGATGACCATGAGATTACATTTTGTGTCCGTCTGATATTGTCCCCCGTTTGTCTATGGGGGATAAACCCTGTTTGGTCTTTATGGATTATGGAGGGGAGAAATCGCGAAATCCTGTTTGCCATTCATTTGGCCAAAATTTTTATATCCCGTTTAGGAGTGATATGGGGCAGTAATTTTTAAGTTCTAATGGGTCTCGTCGTTCTTTCGGGAAACATATCATATTTGCATGGTTTAGTTCTTGTGGCATGGGAGAGCCTTCTAAAATGTGATTGAAAAGTGTGGCTAAGTGGGGTAATAACAAGTCTATAAAAGTTTGGTAATAGAGATTTGTAAATCCATCAGGGCCCGGGTAGCTATTTGTATTTTGAATGCTAAAGCCAATAATTGGAATAGCTTGTTCTAGGATTGAGATACGTTTTTTTATGTGTATCCCCAGTAAGCAGGATTCCATTGAAAGAGAAATATCCTTTTGCAAAGTTTGGAGGCCCGAGATTTAGCTGAAGTCTTTTATAGTGGACATGAGTGCTGGTATAGAGAGAAGGGTCTTGGTAAGGGTGCAAAGCATATCGTCCGCGAAAAGTGAACACTTAAACTGATGGTGTCCTACTTGAACCCCCTGGATGGCATGGTTGGTTCTGCCTGCGCTAGGTTAAAATGTTAGGTGCGGGGGCTCAAATTTCTTATAGTACAGATGAGTAAAACCATCTGGCCCTGGGGACTTGCCAAATTTAAGATCTTGGATTGTAGATTTAACTTCCTCTTGGGATATGTCTAGGTTCAAGCTGTCCAATTGAGGTACAGGTATTTCGTGGACTTCTTGCTGTAGTAGGAACAACCCTATGTCATATCCGCTGCACCGGGATTGGGATGAATATATGGTCTGATAGAAGTTTTGAAATGTTTCTTGGATAGCATTGGGGCAAAAGGAGGGTTGGCCATCATGTAGTCTAAAGATACCGTATATTATGTCCTCTCTTGGGGGGTAAAGACACTAATAATTCCTCCAATAAAATTCTGTTTTTTATGTGGGCAAGGTCCCTGGTTAGCCCCTTGGGTTATCTGTTAAAAAGAGTGGTGCAGAGACTGTGGGGGCTGTTAGCCTCCTTGTCCCCGTGTGGCCGTTTAGAATCCCTGCTGCTGCATGTTTCAGCTTTATTAAGGTGTAATTGTACAGCGTTTGACTCACGTAGCTGCCTGTGCTGGGTCAGTTTGGCTTAATTGCTGGGCCCTTTTCCTGCCAAAATGGCGACCGTCAGTCCATGGGCCTCTATGTCCCCTTCACTACCTTTGTCCCCGCTTGTGTGCTTATTTGGGATGGCCCACCTTTATATGTCCGGCCCGTGGCCTTCTCAGGTCCCCCCCTCAATCTCTGAGTGTGGGTATGCGGGACTGGGGCGTTGAATCAGGCCTACCTTCTTCTCTGCTCGCTGCAAGATCAACAATACCTAATTTTTCGGGCATGTGTACGTGCCTAATTTTTCTGGCCTCTGGTGCTGCACTGTGGCTTCAACAACCAAACCCCAAAAAAAGGCACATAACAGGGATTAAACTGATAGGAGTAGTACTACTTAACACACCACTCATATCTGGTGTAACAGTAGTGTACATTTAAAACAAAAAAATTTTTTCTACTGTAATAGATTGCATAGCAGTTAGTTGTCTGCAAGCGTGTGTGTCAGACCTACAGCGTTTACTCTGCCAACTTCTGCAAGTGCACAGTGCCACTCATATCTGTTGTCACAGTAGCTTGCACGCATAGTACCAATCTGTCAAAACCTGTAATGATGAATGAGGTCTAGAGTAGCCTGGTTCCCTTATCCTCTACAGGTTGATACCTAATGTTTGGGTGACTCCAGACCAACACATGATTACAAGCAGCACACAAACTCAAAACCGCCATCCTCCTCCTGGTCCAGCATCATCAGCCACATCAACCACTGCTGTCCTCCTTGCCCCCTCTCAACCATCCGCCACTCCTTCTCTCGCCTTGAGCAGTTCCTGCTCATCTGCCCATAGTCAGGTGCCTGTAAAGGACATGTTTAAGCGTAAGAAGCTAATGTCACAAAGTGCCCCAAATTTGAAGTGATATGACCAACCAAGCATCTTTTTCCATCTCCCGGTTCTAAAAATCCAGGCCTTATACACGCCCCCTGATAGGTGCTGTAACAGGTATTAAACTGATAAGAGTAGTACTTACAAACACGCCACTCCTATCTGGTGGCACCTTTGATTGCACGTGCCGTGCCCCAAAATTGAAGTGATACGACCAACCAAGCATCTTTTTCCATCTCCCGGTTCTAAAAATCCAGGCCTTATACACGCCCCCTGATAGGTGCTGTAACAGGTATTAAACTGATAAGAGTAGTACTTACAAACACGCCATTCCTATATGGTGGCACCTTTGATTGCACGTGCCGTGCCCCAAATTTGAAGTTGTACGACCAACCAAGTATCTTTTTCCTCCTAGCGGTTCCAAAAATCCAGGCCTTATACACGCCCCCTGATAGGTGCTGTAACAGGTATTAAACTGATAAGAGTAGTACTTACAAACACGCCATTCCTATATGGTGGCACCTTTGATTGCACGTGCCGTGCCCCAAATTTGAAGTTATACGACCAACCAAGTATCTTTTTCCATTTACCGGTTCCAAAAATCCAGGCCTTATACACGCCCCCTGATAGGTGCTGTAACAGGTATTAAACTTATAAGAGTAGTACTACTTAACACACTTTATAATAATGCAGAGAGAGGCAACTCAGTGAGAGGAGTCTGAAGAAGAGGAGTCAGAGGAGGAAGGTGGCTTTCAGGAGGTGGAAGACCAAACACAGCAGGCGTCCGAGGGGGCTTGTTGTCACCTTTCGGGGACCCTTGGTGGCTAGGTGGAGGAAGAGACCTTCAATGACATTAGTGAGGACAAGGAACGGGACATGGCTAGCTTGGTATCCAACCTTGTGCAAATGGGGAGTTTGCGGTTGTGCAAATGGACTGTTTGTGGTTGTTTGCGGTGTGTTAAACGGGGAGTTTGGTCTGTCACTGTGAAGCTGGCCTAACCCTTACACTACCTGATCGATACAACCTCATACCTGATGTTTTAAAGCACGTTATTCCAAACAATTTAGGAATGTTAGGTAATTTATGCCCTTTATGGCTTAAAACCAGACTCTGCATCAACTATGTAATTTTCTGTGGGAGTTTTGCCATGGACCCCCCTCCGGCATGCCACAGTCCAGGTGTTAGTCCCGTTGAAACAACTTTCCCATCACTATTGTGGCCAGAAAGAGTCCCTGTGGGTATTAAAATTTGCCTGCCCATTGAAGTCTATGGCGGTTCACTGGGTTCGCCGGTTCGCGAACATTTGCGGCGGTTCGCGTTCGCAAACCGAAAATGTTATGTTCACGACATCACTAATAGAGAGTTTTCTTATGCCTAAACCAAAGTCAGATCCAAAAATTAGGTAGATTTGTGGGTACATTCAATCAACAGCACCATTAAATTACCCATTTCCTTAACAAATATGATCATGTTTTAAGACTTGATTCACAACTTGATTCATGTTTTTGGACGCAAATTAATACTAGTTGGCACAGAACCCGTGTCATTAGAGACAATGTGGTTAGAAACCATTCCTCCAGATGTAATAATAACAAACGTAACACACTTCCCTTAATGTGACCATTGTAAATTTCACACATCAATGTGACCATTGCAAATTTTGCCAATATATAGGCAACAAAAAAGCAAGTCTGTGATAGGATGGTTATACATGCTATTTAAATATTTTGTAATTGTAGTACTAGCAGTGTAATTTATTGCCTGGAGTGTCCCTGTGGACTGAAGTACATAGGGATGACTGCACAAGAGATCAGACGTCGATTGGGCAAACACATGTGTAATATACGCAAAAACAAGGTCTTCAGTAACTAAAAACGTATTTAAAAAAAGATGTGCGAATGGCAACTTAATAAGTCTTCAAGGCGATACCGCGTTTCCTAAGTGTTTGTAGGCTAAGTCTATCAGATGTTGGATCCTGCAAAAGATTGTCTTGGGAATAAGGAGTGGCAATATGGAAGAGGAACACCTAAGCAAGTGGATGACTCTATTAGATCACACTATACCAACAGAAATGGAGGAGAATATTAATTTTGCTGTTTACCTATAATGTACTTTTGATTTGTATTTCTATATAAAATCTTTCCATATTATATGTACTCTATTGCCTATGGGTTATATATCATGATGACTTACCTATCTATGTTTAATGATCATAATTCATTCATATACATGGGAGAATCTCTCTCTATATAGGTAGTGAATTTCTGATATTTCAGAATTCTAGTGCACCCTTATACCATCTGAGAATGTCAGAGACTTATTATTTAGTTACTATGTACTTATTTACTAATCCTTTATACTACCATAAGAAATAGATATTCATAATTTCTTTATGGATGACATTTTGGAGACCTCTGGCTATAACAGGATATTATTTAAATAACATATACTTGCTGTTTGAATACATTTGATTTGTCATTATTATTTCTGGCCCCATTTTTGGGCATAATATAATCAATATATTTTAATTTATCTCCAAAAATGATATGATTGCACAAAAAATAACTTTTTATCTATTTTTTCACTGGAATGCACAGTGTGATGAAATTCTTATTGAACACTACTGTAGTGATTTCTGCTCTAAATTTAGTCTATAGCACACTTTCTTGACATTGTTATATAATTTTTATCATGTGGTCATCATCATCCTGAAACTTATTTACTTACCCTGAATTTTTTTGGAAATGTATGTCCATTTTCCCATACCAGATTTTGCTGGTATATTCAGTTTTAATTGAAGTAATTGCTTAATTTGTTTAGGTTATTTAGTTTCATGTATCTTCTATATCACTCACAGACTGAGAGAGACAGAGTACTGATATGTATAATTAAATAATGCACCTTGACATGATGTGATAATATCACCTCTTTATGCATTTATAAAATACAAAAATTATTGTCACTTCATTGATTTTAGAGTTATAGCTAAGTTTTCTATTTTAATTTTGTTTATCACTAATTCACTTTAAACTAATTTTTGCACTTTATTGGATTTATTTTTCCTTGAACCTTATTCAGAAATATTAGCACTTTTATCCAACCACTCTATAGACATTAATTGTGATCCAGTGAGAGTTTAATGTAATCAATCCTGTGTCCTATGAAATAAATTAGTGTCCTATGGTAAAAAATACTATCAATTGTTCAATCACATATTTTACTTGTCAAACTACGAGACGTCGTCACGCTTTGCGTGGTGCGTACGAATTAGGCGAGGAGCGCCTGTGAGCCTTGCATAGCGAGGCGAGCCGTTAACTCACAGCACTTAGGCGATGAGCGATAAAGGCGCTCATTGCCTGCGAGCCTCGCATAGCGAGGCGAGCCGATAAGGCACTAACACGCACAGCACTTGGGCAAGCCGTTAAGGTACTGCAACTCCCAGCACTTGGCCGATGAGTGCCAAAGGAACTCCCAGCCCTTGCCCGATGAGCGCCAAAGGTGCTCAGTGCCTGGGAGCCTCACAAAGCGAGCCGTGCAGCCAATGAAACACACAAGACTTAGCCTACAAACACTTAGGAAACACGGTATCGCCTTACAGACTTATTAAGTTGCCATTCGCCCAATTGAATAGGGCATCTTTTTTTAAATACGTTTTTATTTACTGAAGACCTTGTTTTTGCGTAGAAATTCACTAACTAAACACTTCTGTAAAAAAAATGTATCCTATGTGCTTATATAAAGCCCTATTCAATTGCCCGATTTGCAATTTAATAAGGCTGTTAGGCTTATTAACAGCCAAACCGTGAAAAACAAAATACATGAAAAACCCAATCCTTTTACTGACTGGATCCTTCCTGCTGATCTCATCAACTAAGTACATTTGCACAAGCAATGATACTGGAATTGGTTGCCAGTTGCTTCTCAAGTGGAATTGACTCGGATTAGAGCCCAGGTCAATAGCTGCGGAAGCCCAGAGCGCTAACTTACTGCACTACCACTGCAGCACTGCCCTCCCCATACTCTGTATGGTGAGGGCCTCTCTTGTACACTAAATGGAATTCCTATAGACACAGGGGAGGGAGGGGGTGTGGAGGCACAAGGAGGGGTAGACACAGAGGAGGGAAGAGACACAGAGGGGGGAAAAGACACAGGGAGATGAAGGAAGGAAACACAAGGGAGGGAGGGGGAAGAGACACAGAGGAGGGGGGAGCGGCTCGCAATGAATGCCAAAGGTAGAAGGGAAGAGGGGGTGAAGAGTCACAGAGGAGGGGGGAGTGGCTCTCAATGAGCGCCAAAGGTAGAGGGGGGAGAGGGGGTTAAGAGACGAAGCAGAGGGGAGAGGGTAGGGAAAGACACAGAGTAGGGGAGGAAGAGAAACAGAGGAAGCGGGGAGAGGCTGCAATGAGCACCAAATGTGCTCATTGCGAGGTGCATAATAAATAATAAAGTCGATGGGGGGAGGGGGGGCGGCTCGCAATGAGTGGCAAAGGCGCTCATTGCGAGGCATGTAATGAGCGCCAGAGGTGCTCATCGCAAGGCCTATAAAGTAGAGGGGGGAGAGGTAGGAGGGGGGAGAGGCTCGCAATGAGTGCCAAAGGTGCTCATCGAAAGGCCAGTAAAACAAGGGGAGGAGAGGTAGAGTGGGGAGAAGTAGCGAAGAGACACAGAGGAGGGGGTAGAGGGGGCGAAGAGACACAGAGGAGCAAGGAAGAGACACAGAGGAAGGGGGGAGAGGCTTGCAATGAGCGCCAAAGGTAGAGGGGGAAGAGGGGGTGAAGAGACACAGAGGAGGGGGGAGAGGGGGGAAGAGACACAGAGAAGGGGGGAAGAGACACAGAGAAGGGGGGAAGAGACACAGAGGAGGGGGGAAGAGACACAGAGGAGGAAGGAGAGGGGGCAAAGAGACACAGAGGAGGGGGGAAGAGACACAGAGGAGGGGGGAAGAGACACAGAGGAGAGGGGGAAGAGACACAGAGGAGGGGGGAAGAGACACAGATGAACGGGGAGAGGGGCTGCAATGAGCCCCAAAGGCGCTTCTCGCAAGGCCAGTAAAGTCGATGGGGGTAGGTAGTTGAGGGTCAAGCTCACAATGAGTGCCAAAGGCACTCATTTCGAGGTGGGGATAAGCGCCAGAGGCTCATTTCGAGGTGCATGATAAGCGCCAAAGGCGCTTATCGCAAGGCCAGTAAAGTCGATGGGGGGAGGTAGTTGAGGGTCAGGCTCACAATGAGTGCCAAAGGCACTCATTGCGAGGTGGGGATAAGCGCCAGAGGCTCATTGCGTGGTGCATGATAAGTGCAGAAAGTGCTCATCACAAGGCAGTAAAGTAGGGAGGGGAGAGGTAGTGGGGGAGAGGCTTGCAATAAGTGCCAAAGGCGCTCATCGAAAGGCCAGTAAAGTAGAGGGGGGAGAAGGAACGAAGAGATACAGAGGAGGGGGAGAGGGGCTGAAGAGACACAGAGGAGGGGGGGAAGAGACACAGAAGAAAGGGGGAGAGGCTTGCAATGAGCACCAAGGGTAAAGGGGGAGAGGGGGTTAGGAGACACAGAGGAGGGGGGAAGAGCTTCAGAGGAGTAGGGAGAGGGGGCAAAGAGACACAGAGGAGGGGGAAAGAGACACAGAGGAAAAAGGAAGCGCTCATCGCAAGGCCAGTAAAGTAGAGGGGGGCAAGGTAGAGGGGGGAGAGGCTCGCAATGAGCGCCAAGGGTAAAGGGGGAGAGGGGGTTAGGAGACACAGAGGAGGGGGGAAGAGCTTCAGAGGAGTAGGGAGAGGGGGCAAAGAGACACAGAGGAGGGGGAAGAGACACAGAGGAGGGGGAAAGAGACACAGAGGAAAAAGGAAGCGCTCATCGCAAGGCCAGTAAAGTAGAGGGGGGCGAGGTAGAGGGGGGAGAGGCTCGCAATGAGTGCCAAAGAAGAGACACAGAGGAGAGGGGGAAGAGACACAGAGGAGGAAGAAGATATACAGAGGAAGGGGGAGAGGCTGCAATGAGCACCAAAGGCGCTGATTGCGAGGTGCATGATAAACGCCAAAGGCTCTTCTTGCAAGGCCTGTAAAGTCGATGGGGGGAGGTAGAGGGGGGCGAGGCTCGCAATGAGTGCCAAAGGCGCTCATTGCGAGGCTGGGATAAATGCCAGAGGTGCTCATTGCAAGGCCAGTAAAGTAAAGGGGGGAGAGGTAGAGGGGGGAGATGTGGCAAAGAGGCACAGAGGATAGGGAGAGGTGGAGAAGAGACACAGAGGAGGAGGGAAGAAACACAGAGGAAGGGGGAGAGGCTTACAATGAGCGCCAAAGGTAGAGGGGTGAGAGGGGGCAAAGAGACACAGAGGAGAGGGGCAAGAGACACAGAGGAGGGGGGAAGAGACACAGAGGAAGGAGGGAGAGGATCGCAATGAGCGCCAAAGGTAGAGGGGGAGAGGGGATGAAGAGACACAGAGGACTGGGGAGAGCGGGGGAGGAATCACAGAGGAGGGGGAATAGAGACACAGAGGAGGGGGAAGAGACACAGAGGAAGGATGGAGAGGCTCGCAGGGAGTGCCAAAGGTGCTCATTGCGAGGTGCGTGATGAGCACTGAAGACGCTCATCGCAAGGCCCGTAAAGTAGAGGGGAGGGAGGAGAGGCTTGCAATGTGGTTGGGGCCTATATAGTCCCGCTTGGTATTTTAAGGTTTTTAAGGTCCATTTTGGGACTATTTAGTCCCGCTTGGTATTTTAAGTTTTTTTAGGTACGGTTTGAGCCTGTATACTACTTATTGGTGTAATGTGAGTTTTTAAGATCCGGTTGTGCCCTATATAGTCCTGCTTGGTATTTTATGTTTTTCAGCTCCAGTTCTGTCCTATATAGTCCTGCTTTGTATAATATTGTTTTTTTAAGTATGGTTGGAGCCTAGATAGTCTTGTTTGGTTTCATAAGTATTTTTAAGTACAGTTGGTGTCTTGCACTCTCTAATTTGTTTCCTTGTTTTATATTACGCCCAGGTCCAAACACTCTGTGGCTGCAGACTATTTTGGACTACTATACTTGAAGACACCCCGAGAAGGAGAGTCAACTGTTGGTGAGTGTTATTGCATTCATGCAGAAGAGAAATGTTATTATTTGCCTGAATCCCAAGATTCTAGAATTTTTGAACAGTATTAAAACATCAGTAGGTGGAGTCCATTTCAATGGGCGGAGCAAGTATAAGTTTATTGGGCGGGGCATATAAAGGTCAACATGACAACAGGGGAGGGGTTTAAAATGGGTGTGGTCTATGTAAGGGGAGGGGCAACGTCTTGCCCTGACGACCCCTCCAACTTGAAAGTTTCCCAGCCGCCACTGATTTTCACACCCGTAAACAGCAAATGTAGGAGAAAATCCTATGAGTGCTAGAGAGGACTCGCAAAGGGGTTAAAGACATTTAGAATTAATTGCACAACAGTCTCAAGCTCACAAATCGCCAATCAAATGCACTAGAACAGTATCGTTATTCATTTTTGATTTTTTGTACTTTGTGGTTCGCATATCGGACCTCTAAATGCTAATTGATTGATATGTAACCTCCATGTTTTACCGACGTAATGATGACGGTCTCATTTTTTATTGGCTGTTTGAAATAGGTAGTTAAGGCCTTGCTTACTTGATCATGTTCCCGCCCTGAACTGCTACTTACCAGTGCATGGTTTATGGTTTCGGCTTTTGGCCCATAACTTGCGGGCTTGATCAATTGAATAGCACCGTAATTGTGGCAGAGTGTGAGCCCGCAGCAGGCCCACAGACATACGGCCTGTATACAGTGAGATGCAGCCTTCTAATTGTATGAGGCTCATTGTATATAATTTGATGAGTTGTTAGAATTACATGATAGTTTTATAGTTACTATTAGAATGGAAATTGAAATCTTGTTTATTTAAGTAAGTATGTCACATGCTAAAGATATTTTATATAGAGCCCTATTCAATTGGCCAAATCGTAATTACTTGAACTCGTAATCTAGCCTTAAATGTTACTGATATTGAATTGGCTACTTTTAGCTACTTGCATTCCAATTGTGAGTTACAGGCTCAAAAGTACTGCTGTTTTTAAAACCATACCTCTGTCCTATCTCCTCCTTTGATTTTTTTAAGGTTGCAAATGGTACCAGTGCTAAAGACGCAAAATCGATATTCAATTAATTCAACAAGCCTGTAATTGGCAAATGCATAAAAAAATGATAAGAGTACTAGATAGGACCCACATATGGTTTAAACACCTGTTCGTATATCTGCAGCAGCAAATAAGCACACACTACTTTACTTTAAAATACTGTGAACAACAGTCTCAAGCTTGAAAATATGCAATAATTATTATTATTATTTTTTCCTTTTTATTTCCGTGATATATCACTCCTGGGAATCAACGGGTTAATATGTATCATGGAACCCGCATGGACTAGAACAGTTGCCTTAATGATTTTTATTGATTTCTAGATTTTCTGGATTGCTAGTCTGATCACAAATTGTACTTCTAAACACAAATTGATTGTAGTTTATACTCCCTGTTTTGCTGATGATGTTCTCATTTACTATTGGTTCTGTCTAAAAAGTAACTTACATGCTTGCTTAATTGATAACAATCATGCCCTGAAATGCTACTTACAGGTTCATGCTTTGCATGTGAAGGCCATGAGCCTGTAATTACAATTGAATTAATATAATTGAATACATCTAAATGTTTAGAAAATTTGACCTGCAGCCAAAAGTTCAGTTTGAAGGTAATTTCGGCTTGCCATTGAATGAGGCTCATACTCTGTGCTACATTACTTTAGTAATACAAAGATAATTGTTGTCATTGTGACATCCAAGGGGGGCCCAAGACTTTGTGGGACTATTTAAACTAATGGGGGCCCTGTATTAACATGGACTATTGCTATTCTTTATTCCTTCTCTCCCCTGAACATATCCTCCCAGCCTGGACACTTGAACTGTGACAGCTACATCTTTATTGGGAGCCCTGTGGGATAGGGGAGCCAGATTATTCATGTAGAGGGCAACAATATGAGAGTGATCATAATTATTGTATTATTGTGTAATATTATTGATATAAAGGTGGTGCCCAGGCATGTTTAGTATTGAAATAATGCATTTTTTTCCAAGGAGTTTAACAAACTACCAGGGTCTCTGAAGTGGAGGGTCTTCAGTTTTGAGGGTTACCTGTTTGTGACAGACAGAGTCCATTAGAATAGAGGGAGAGTAGTTGGCCCAGTACATAAAAGGGACTACATAGATGCTATTTCTACAGATAAGGGTTTACAATATCACCCTCTCTACCATTTGGCTCACTGCCAGAGGAAAGACTACAATGACTCGGGCATGTGAATTCCTTAGCGCTTTGAAGGCAGTCACAAAGAGATGGGGAAAAGTGCTAATTCATCTTATTAATAATATTTTAATAAAACTGGGGTGGTTGTAGTGTAATATATACCCACTCCTGTAATCTGTAGGCCAGGATAAAACATGGGTCTAATGCAGTGTGGCAGGTGACTTTTCAAGTTGGTGGGGCGTAAGACAGAGACCTGGCCCCTCCTCTTACATTGACTCTACCCAACAGTATAAACCCCTCCCTTTCATAACATGTTACCTGTATAAACCCTGCCCAGTGACAAATACTCCACCCACAAAAGTGATCCCATAGAGAGAGACAAAGATAGAGAGAGAGGGAGATAGTGAGAGAGGAGGGTAATGAGAGAATGATAGAGAGGGAAAGAGGGATAGCGAGAAAGAGAGAGGGATAGAGAGAGAGAGGGAGGGAAAGAGTGATTGGAAGGGATAGGGAGAGAGGGAGATGGAAAGCTAGAGAGAAAGATTCTATGCCTCTACTTCTATCCCTCTCTCTCTCTCCCCTTCGCTCCCTCTCTCCCCTCTCTCTCTCCCCTCCCCATTCCCCATACCTCTCTATCCATCCCTTTATCTATTCCTCTGAGCCTAGGTCACTTATTTTACTACTGAGCCAATAATGATACAAGCAGATACTATGACAGCAGTACATATACTGAGAAAGAGTAGAACAGCATAAATAAATAATTTGTTAAATGAGCAAATAAATAAATTAAACAAACAGAGACTAAACAACACGTGGGAGGAACATCTTGCACCCACAGGACAGGGTGATAGTCCAATTAAAAACAGTCCAGAACACGAAAGTTGTACCCCAGGTTGATTCTGCACGATTCAGTACTATTTTGTTCCTCCGTCCAGGTTAAACATTATTTAAATGGCATGTGGTAGAAGCATCTCAAACCTCCCACATGCTATTTAGACTGTCTTATAAAAATACATTTGAATAAATCTATGTGTTCTTTCAAAATATTTATTCAGTTTATAGGCTGCCTAAACATAATTAATATTAAGTTGCAAAAACATATTTGAGTGGTTAATTAAGCAGATATTTCTAATTCTGCTCCTTCACATAGACACATATATATATATATATATACACACACATTATATATATATATATATATATATATATATATAATTTTTTTTTTTTTTACTTATATACACATTATATATATCTTACACATACAATAAGAGATATCCCCAAAAAGTAAGTAGACCCTCTTCTTATAAATAATGTTACCTCAATGAAGCTGTCAGCTATATCATGATGGGTCACCCAAGATGGGCAGGTCATTTCAGAGAGGTCAGACAAAATGCAGTACACTGGAGCATGGAATGGCAACCTACTCCAATATATTTAACTAGAAACACAGACAGATGTGAAAATAGTACGCAAAGCCATCTGGGGAAGTTTGCTTTTTCCGACCAGCATTTTATCAGAGGATCTTCTCCCATCAATTCACCAGTGGAGGACAACATGAGTAAACTCTGTATCTGAGACGTCGGACTTTGCATGTGTATTAACCGTTTATTATTATTACTAGCGACTTGCCCGTCAATAAATGACGGTTAATAAAATTTTAATACTGTGAATGCTATTTGACACACAATGTGAGTCTGTGACACTCTTAACTTTTTTGTTATGTAGAAAGAAGTACAACAATTATAATAACTTTTTTTTATTTTGTTAACTTGTCTTTCAACAACTGGTAAACGATCATTTTTTAACCATATAAAACATTTTAATCGTCATGAATGCAGGAATAATGTAACAATGAATGAAGTTTGTATGAATAAATATTTGTAAACCATTACATAAATGCTTTGCAACACGCAACTTAGATTTGAAACATTAGTGAACCATTTTTATTAACAATACTACATTTTTTAAATCTGAGGTATGGATGAGTAACATAACATTAGGTCAACCTTATATGAATGAGTATATGAAACCATTACATAATGGTTTGTAACATTCAACTTGTAATTAATGATCCGGTAAACCACATAGGTATTGAATCCAGAGGAAGGCAAACAGTAAAAAAAACATGAACACTTAGCCAATTTTATCAAAGTAGGGAAAAAATGAATTCCTTCCTGACCCCATTAACTGGTGATCAGATTACTCCCTGGATCAATACTCTGTATTTAATTATACATTTAATTTTTACAACAAATGATCATCCTCCTACTAACATGAATCCTTAATCATATAGAATGAAACAACTTTTGGGAACTTTGCAAAAATAATTTTAACATTACAAACATCAAGTTAATGTATTAAACTTTAAACAGTATAATAGTAATAAAAAGCAATGTAACTGTTTTGTGGGGCCAATCCTGGCAAAAGGCCGCTTCCAAGACATTCCAATCATTTTTTGTTTTTGCATGTCCAAGTGGTTCTCTTAAAAAGAGCCCAGCAGACTTTTCATTTTGTCTATGGGATCTAACCACAGTTTATTGGGGTTTTTGGGTTTTTTTTTGTTGTTGTTGTAGTTTTGTCAAATTGTACATAGAGTTTTGTATATGAAATAGTGGTCTTCTAAAAAGAGGCCAAGGGACATACAATTTTGTCCTGGAAATGAAACCACTATTCTCTATATTTACAAAACCTCATAGTACACAATGTTTTTTGTAAAAATGCGTCCATTGTGTAATAGATCACCCTAACTTTGGTTGTCTTCAATTGAAACTTTAATATCATCTGGATTTGTGCACCTTGAAAAAGCAACATAGAGTTGTCCATGTGCAAAAACCAGTTCCTGTAAAAAAATACCCACAGACTTAAAAGTTTGTCCTTGGCGATTTATTTATGGTCATGGCAAATGCCATGATAACTGGAAATTGTCTCCTTTGAAGGACAAAAGGCAAACCACTCTCACTTGGAGCCATATCAATTCTTGGTATAAAAATGTGTTCATAATTTCTGCATGTATAACATTTTTAAATCGTGCACAAATGATCTGGTTCCATTACAAAGTCCTTTTTTTGGATTCATTTTTCTGAATAGCATGACAATTGCCCCTTTTTTCAATTGCAAAACATATGGTGGCATTCCAGATGGTGTTAAAGAATTAACAAATTCTATACTAAAATTAGATTCACTGTCTTTATCATCAGCCAGAACTGAATCTGCACTGTAATAATTCTTTTGATGAATTTTTTATTTTTGTTATTTAGATTCAAGGCATCTATATTTTTGAATGCCAATATCACTTTATTTGCAATGTCTGAGTAATCATCGCTATTTAGAGTGTTTAAAAAGATTGCAGATATGAGTGATTCCTTGCAAACCATTTGTGATGGAATTTCAATGGTATCATTGGGTAAATCGTTTATTTGTCGATGCTTTCCTTCTCCAATTTGAATGAGCCAATCATTGAATTCATCTGGCCTTCAGATTTCATATTTAATTCTAATTTGAGGTGTTTAAATATTTTCCACAGTTTACTTGTCTTTTTTTTTATTTTTAATATTTTATTTTTATAGACAGGTATATATAACATATTCTTCAAAATAAGACATATCTTCTACCCAACCATTGGGAGATTTACACATCAACAAGAGGAAAAAAGCAATATACCAAAGCAAATAACATGTACAACTTAGCAATTGGGTATAGGAAATAAAAGCCAATACTGGAACCCTAAGCCTCTTCTTTTTTCTTAAAATTTTACAGTTGACAACCAGCGATATTACATTAAGAGGCCCACAAGGACATAACATAGGATCATTCTAAATAACCGATGTTATTGTTATCATTTTGTCTTTTATTTCCTTTACTTTTCCCTCTTCTTTTACCTTTGTTATGTTTTATTTTACTAAGACCTTCCATCTCTTTTGAATCCTTTACACCATTACGTTCATTAGAGAGAAGGTTATTCTATAATAACCCAACGGTATCCCAATAATATACCAAACTACTATTATAAAATACACATTCAAAATAAACACACCTCCACTCACACTTCTTCCATTCATGGCTTCAGGCTCGGGAGTAGCTAGGACAGGGAGGTAGGGAGAGTGGACCGGGGTAGAGAGGCCAGAATGTCCAGGGTCAGATCAACGGCTTCTTTAGTTATGTATTTAGGAAGTATTTGTCCCATAGGGACCAAGATAGGTTACTTTTTTTTATCACCCCCAGGTCAGTAAAATCTAGTTCTAATAGACGATTTTTATCCACTTTTATTTTGACCTTGTTCCAAAACGGAACTCCGATCTGCTTCCACTTAGAGGCTATTAATGATTTTGCTACCATCAAAATCTGCAGCATAAGGGCTTTGACTTTTAGAGATAGTGACGGAAAAATATGGAATAGAATTATTTCTGGGTGTGGACTCAATTCTACCTCACATATCATAGACATTTGGGAGAAAACATCTACCCAAAATTTTTGAATGTGTGGACATTGCCACCAAATATGGAGGGAGGAACCTGTCCCATTACACTTGCGCCAACAATATTTCACATCATCTAACCCACTTATCATTGCCATCTTAACCGGTGTATAGTGCCATCTGTTGCAAATTTTAAAATGGAGTTCTCTATAGGAGGGATTTTTAATAAATCTATCCGTAATTGCATAAGATCTATACCAATCTTCTATAGTCCAATTATATTTCAATTCATCTTCCCAATCCTGCATACACTTAGATTTATGCTCCATTTGTGGCCTTCTAATGATATCGTAACATTTTGAAATAAGATGGGTTTTAGTTTCCGCCATGATCACTTTTCAAATTGAGTTAAATCTCTTGAACTAGTTAAATAGAACTCTGATTTTTTAAGAGCTTTATCCAGTGAAAGAGATTCTAACCATGAGATCTTTAGTTGAGGGGCTTTAATCTTAATCTTCTCCAATGAGAATATATTTCCAGGGAACAATTCTGATAGGAGGTTAAATCCTGATTTAGCTATCCTCCCTAAAGTCAGAGATTCAATATGTGATGCTAAATCTAATAGCGGAGTAATTGGTGAAGGAAACGGAATCAAATTATATTTACCATTCAATTTGTTCCATATATTCCCCTTCCCTCTAACCATAGTTTCGTCCTGTTTCAAATATTTAAAGTTAAGCTTTTTTGAAAATAAAAGAATTTTAATATTATTTAGGCCAGTTAACTCTTGTTCAATTTGGACCCAGTTGTTAACATTTGTAGGTTCTAGCCATTCCAATATATTTGCCACTAATATAGCTTCCTGATATTCCTTAAGTAGTGGGTAAGCCAAGCCCCCGTGTTTAAATTTCCCTCCCATTCTCAATTTTTTTATTCTTATTTTTTTCCCTTTATGAATGAAATTATCAATTTTATTTTGTAATTGGTATAGCAAATGTGTAGGGATTTGGCAGGGAATATTCCGTAAAAAATAGGTAATTTTGGGTAATATTACCATTTTTATGGCAATAAGTCTGCCGGACCAAGATATATTTAAGCCTGACCAAGCGTTGATCTTTTCTATAACATTTTTATACACTTTTTTATAATTAGTTATTATTGTCTGCTTCAAATTTGTTTCCAATATTATCCCCAAATGTTTCAAAGAATTTTGCCATATGAGAGGGAATCGTTGTTTTAATTTGAGTGACATTTCGTAAGGAATATTGATGGACATGGCTTCTGATTTACTAATATTTAGCTTAAAGTTTGATATTTTACTATATTCATCTATCAGTTGGAACAAAGATCCAAGAGAGGCTAACGGATTTTCCAGTGCTACAAGAATGTCATCCTCAAAAGCGGATATTTTATGTTCCATAACTCCAACCTGTATCCCGTGCACCTCCTTCTCCTTCTTAATCAATAATATTAACGGTTCTATGAACATGGCAAAAATAGCAGGGGATAGGGGACACCCTTGACGTGTCCCATTTGAAATAACAAATATGAATGAACTATACCCTGGCCCCACTACTTTTGCAGTGGGGTCAGTGTATAGGGCCAGGATAGCCTTCGAGCCAAAGTCGCCCAACCCGTATCTGTCCAACAATAGTTCCAAGAATTCCCACCCAACCCTATCAAAAGCCTTTTCTGCGTCTAATGATAAGAGAACGGTGGGAGTTCCCTTCCGTTTAGCATAAGAGATCAAATTAACCATTCTCTTAACATTGTCAGATCCTTGCCTCCCTCGAATAAAGCCTTTTTGATCTAAAGAAATGAGTTCCCCTAAAATTGCATTCAGCCTAGTGGCTAGAATTTTTGCATACATTTTTATACCAGTGTTCAATAAAGAGATCGGGCGGAATTCCTTACAGGATGGTTCTTTATGATCACCTTTAGGAATTGTTATAACCGAGGCCTCCAGCATTTCTTTCGGTGCAAGCCCTGATATCATAATTTCATTCAAAGCGTTCTTAAGAGGAATTAAAATTTCTGACTTACAGATTTTATAGTAGCCATTTCTAAAGCCATCTGGACCAGGGGAAGAAATTTTTTTAGGCTATCAATAGCTTCCAAAATTTCTTTAACAGTTATTTCTTTATTTAACATATCTAAATTGTCCACAGAAATTCTTGGTAAATCAATGTTATCCAAAAATTTAAGTATCTCTTCTTTAGATGGTGAAATAAAATTTTTGTCATCCCTCAAATTATAAAGATCTTGATAAAACCGACCAAAAGCATTCCCTATATCACTAGGCTTTGTCAGAGTCTCATTTTTATATTTTAGCCTATCTATTCTTTTACTTGCTGTTTGGTTATTTAATTTATTAGCTAGGAGTCGCCCTGATTTATTTCCCATATGATACATTCGTTGCTGCAGTGACCATAAATATTTATCTAACAGTTCTTGTTCTATTTTTCTAATCTGAGATCTTATTACCTCCATACTCTTTACAATCTTATAATTTGAACCAATCTTATTAAGCCTATCTAAATTTGTCAAGTCAATATATAGATCTCGCAATGAACGGCCTCTAAGTTTCTTCTTCATTGCCTGCCAACTAATCAAATAACCCCTTATGGAGGCTTTGTGGGCAGTCCATATAGTAACTTTAGAAGTAACAGACGGGTTATTAACTTCAAAATAATTATTGAGTTCTTTTTTTAAAAGATCTTTTATTTGTGAGTCCTGGAGTAAGGAGATTTTTAATTTCCATGGTGGTCTATCTGTTTCTAAATGACCCATTGATATATTTATAGAGACCATACCATGGTCTGACCACAATATAGGTCCAATTTCTGTTTTGATCACTCTTTTTAGGGTTACACTATTCACAAATATGTAATCCAGTCTAACATGCGTATCATGTCGATGAGAATAGAAGGAATAATCCCTTTCCTGGGGGTGAAAAGTGCGCCATGAATCATATACTTGATATTTCATTAAAATATTATGAAAAAGCTTCATTTTTTGTTTCACATGGGAATCTAAAGATATCCCTTTATGGGATTTCCTGTCTAGATCCGCATCCACACATAGGTTAAAGTCCCCACAAATAACAAGTGCACCCGAACTATATCGTCTTATCAGATTAAACATTCGGTTCAAAAAACTAATTTGTCTTTGATTTGGGGCGTATATGTTGATTATTGTAAATTTCTCATTATTTATTAAGCCTCCCCAAATTATATAACGACCATTAGGATCTATTATAGAAATTTCTTCCAGCAAAGTTAATTTATGGTTAAAAAAAATTGAGACTCCCCGGGCTTTTTTCTTATAAGTGGAATTGAGAGTCAGGCCTATGTTTTTCATTTTAAAATAGGGGATCTTACCTGTCTGCCAATGGGTCTCCTGAAAACATACCACATCGGCTGAACCCGATCCAAACGATCTCTGACATATCTGTCTTTTAACACCTAAATTTAGTCCTTGGACATTCTGACTACAGATTCTTAGTCTTCCTTCTTTGTCCTTATCTGTATGGGTCATCCTAATTTACGACCATTTACCTCTCCTCACCCCCACTCTCCCCTTCCCCCAGTCCCTACCGAAGCCCTTACGCCTACCATAACATTCATAGACATCACATTTGTTACCCATACAATCACTACCGGTGAATCATTCTCCATCACCTCCCCGGACAAACCAACCCAAAAAGAAAATTGGTTTACCGTGGGGAAAGAGAAAGTTGAACTTCAATAAGTTCAAAAATTGGCAATCCACTGGCTTAGTTACACCCGTGGTAGCCCGCAGCGACCAAAACAGGATGGAAGGCACTTACAAATAATTTTTACCAGGTATTAATTTCACATTTATTTTACATACATTGATCCCTTCCCCTTCCTTTCCTTTCCCAATCTACAAGAACATTTATTAACTCCCCTCTAATTACTAGGACTTTGAGAAATCCACCATTTCAAAGGGGATTATTCATACCCGTTAGTCAACCCCTCCCTCTTACTCTCCACTTCGGCCTCTCAAACAATCAGCAAATACATAGTAATAACCTTTAAACCTAGTACCCTTTTATCAATTGTGATTTCTTTACCGTTTATCCTAAAACAGAGCTATACAATTTTTAAAGATTTATGTGAACAATATTTGTCTTCCTACTCTTCACTCTCCCTCTCACTTTTTTTTTTTCCCCATTTAGTTCACTCTGAATCAAACCTTATACTACTTCATTAACTACCCCTTATCAAATTAGTATAATTTAGTGCATTATGTGTTCAACTTTTGTATTTATCAGTAGTCCAATAATTCATTTAAAGTAAAGATACTCAATCTAATGCCTCTTAGGCTCTATAAAATTTATAAAATATTAAATCTACATTCCACCACGGTAGCCTTTTGGTGCACTGTGTATACAACTAATTTTGTTTAAGATTTATGCCAAGTATTTACAAACTCTCAATTCGTTAGTCAAATATTAATTGTGATATACTTTAAAATACCATTTAGATACTGATTGTTATTTAATAGGCTGAAAATCCGGTCCTCCTATAGCAGAACAACTTAGACCCATCCCTGCATTAAATCTTGATACACAATATTTATAAACGCAATTAGAGGAGGAAAGAAACTAAGAACAAGGGAGGAGAAAGAAGAAAGAGGTGGGGGAAGAAAAGAAAGGCAAGGAGATGTCCATATTTACAGGTCCTTCAGGACTTCTTCACCTTCATGATGGTTATTAATTATTACTGTTTTATTACCCAATGAGACTATCAATTTCGTAGGGAACCCCCATTTGTATTGGATATTTTTAGTTCTTAAACTCTTGGCTATGCCCTTCAGTTCCATTCGCTTCATTGTAGTTTCCCTTCAGAAGTCCTGAAAAATCTGCAAATTTTCATAGGGTGATGGAAATACTCTTTTTTTAAACGAATATCTCATAATCGATTCCTTATAGGCAGCAAAATGGATTTTAAGTATTACATCTTTAGGACGGTCTTTAGAGGCAGATTTAGGAAGTGGGAGACGATGTATTCTGTCAATCAAAATAGATATATCAAAGTTTGGTCTAACTATGGTGGACAAAAATGTAGCTACATAGTTATTTAGATCACCACTTCCAATTTCTTCTCCAATCCCCCTAATTTTAATGTTGTTCCTTCTGGAGTAGTCATCTAATTTAGTATTACAAATTTTAAGGAAAGCTACTTCTGACTCAAGTCGTTGATAATTATATTTTAAGGTTTGCATTTCCTCCCTTATTATTTTAAGCTCTTTTCCTAAATTTTCTGACTTTACTTGAACCAAACCTATTGCTCTTCCATTTTCGGCAATTTTCCCTGTTAAATCAGAGACAATTGAGTTTTTAAATTCAAGGAAGAGCCCCTTGAGGGCTGACAGTGTCACCCCACTATCTTCTGGTTCTGACACTTTACTGGAAGCTTCTGACCTTAGTGTCTCATTAGGGGACGATTGATCCATACTTAAAAAATTGGCTTCAGTATTACTCTCTGGGTATGTTAGTTCAGCAGTTTTCCCTTTAGAAGAGGGTGAAAAAAAGGATCTCGATGTTACGGGATTTTGTTGGGATTTATCCACCTTAAATTTATTTTTTACTACTCGGCCTTGTTTCGCTTTCAACAGTACTCATAATATGAGTCCCAAAGCACTTCTCTGCAGGCTAGCCATGTCTTCACCCTCTCCTCCCTCTCCACTGTTTTGGCATAGCCTCCCCCCTCTCTGTACCTCCCTGATCAGCCTCTTGGCCTCCCGCCTACCGCCAACTCCGCAGTGCAGCCTCGAGGGTCCTTTCCTACGATCTCCTCTCCCTCATACCAGGTAGGCCACGCTATCAGGACCGGGTCCAGGGTGGGCTGCAGGGTCCAAGGTCAGTACGCCTGCTTTTCAGAGCTGGTGCGCCAGTACCCGTATTGCTCCCTTCTCACTGGGCTGGAGCTTCTTCCCTGCTGTGTCACTGCAGGCACGCCACGGGTGAACGCGCCATTGCCCTGTTAGCTGTGCTCGCTAACACCTTCCGGGGCGTGGCCCATCACAGTTTACTTGTCTTGATACATGTTTCAAAGATGGCAGTCCTATTTCCATGTGGCACAACAGGTAATGTTTGCCTCCTAACAACATCACCTTTCCACCAAATGGCAAATTATTATTCATCACTTCTTTTAATAATCTATCAATACATTGCAAGGCATGACATGACATAATTGTTGCCTCATCTATGATAATTAATTAACATTTTTTAAAATGTTTTGGCTTGTAAAGAATTCAGTCGAATATCTGACACTGATGTTTCTAAAATGGAAACTGGCAGTTCAAAATCCACTATGCACAGTTATGCCACCATCTAACAAAAGTGCGGCAATTCTAGTTGTTGCAAATGGCATTGCTATTTGACCCTGTGCTGTAATGTAACTCACCAAACAATTGTACAGATATGTTTTTCCTGATCCACCAGGGCCATCTAGATAGAAATAACGGTCTTTGACCATTTCATCATCTGTAGCATTTATGATGGCACTACATGCTTGCAAGTGTAAAGTATTTAAAGTTGCCAGTTTTTCTTGTGTTTTTTTATGTTGAAGCTCAGTGTCATAATCATCAAAGTTTATGTAATCTATAAATCCTGGATCAGGCAAATTAAAACTTGCACAATTTAATCCATGAGCAAGAAATATTTCTTGAATTACCTTTAACGCTTTTAAGAGTGTGATGGGCTCATTGTAACGTTTCATGAAGTCTTCAGACATATTTAATTTTTAATGTTTCCCACAAAGTAAATGCATCAGGTACATTGCAAAAGATGCAAACACATGCAAATTGTTCTCTCATTTGCTTTGGCATTTGAAATAGAGCTGCTTCTTCCAGACACCTCTCCCATTCTGTATCATCTGCTATGAAGTTTTGATGTCTTGCAGCTAATAGGAAAGTATCAAAAACTATGTCATTCACTCGGCGTAAATGTTCATAACTTCGTGCACCGGGAACATGTAAAAGAAGTCATCTTAAACTGAAATATTCAATGTCTCTTGAACTGACGGTATAAATTTGTGGTATAATTTTATGAGTATCTCTTTTACGTTGTTGCCATTGACCATTTACAAATACATACTGATATGGAATTTCAATGTATAAAATTGTCTGGCCTTAGTGTCCTGGCAGTTTAATTGGAACCAAGCAGTAAGTGTTGTTTCTCGAAGTTCACTTTGGGCTAAGGCAGATCTTTCATTGCCTGCAGTAAAGCAAACAAACTGACTTTATGGCAAATGTACAGCTAATCGATACACAGCATGTGACAGATTAGGCATCTCAAATTTCAGAGGACACCACATTGCTTCTGGAGCACTGACATAGCGAGCATCTAAATAACATGAAAGTTCATCATGTAAAATTGGATTTTCGTTTTGTGCACCTTGCACAACAACATTTGCTGCATCATATGCTTTGTATACATATTTATACACATATTTGATGGATTTAATAGAAGTGCAAGCCTCCACATTTATGTGTGCATTGTACTTCATCAGCAAATGTGCATTGTATGGAAAACATATCTATTATCAACCTTTTGTTCACGGATAATAGCTATTTGGCCTTCTCTTCTTTTATACAAAGGGTATCCATTACAATTACAATAAGTTTGAAATTGTTTTGGAAATTGTTTTGTACATTGTTTATTTTTCCATACATGGTGAATTTGGATTGAAATCTCCACATGGGCAATGAATCATTATGTGTGTTACAATCTCATAAAGTTTAGAATATTTTTCAGTAATTACTCAATCCACACTCTCTGCAGTATTCAATGTATCTTTTTCCTGCAGGATTAAATATATGTGTGCATGTGGCAGGCCTCTTTTTTGAAATTCAATGGTATAAACAAAAGCCACACATTTTCCAAATAACTGTTCTTTAGTTATATCATGTATTAATGAATTGAGTTTTATTTTGAATACTCTTGTCACTAAATCTGGTCGGTCAGAAGTATTTTGTCCAAGATTCAAATTTTCCTTGATCTCTGGCCATTATGGATTACATGTAAATGTAATGAATAAATCTGGTTTTACAAATTTTGTGACAATAGCCTTGGCATTATTATATCTTTCTCACATATTGCGAGGAGATCCTTGGAAAGTGGATGGCAAAATGATTGCTCTTCCAGCTGGAATGTCTCTGTTGGTAGCCAATTAAGCAACATAATCCATCAATCCACATTATTGTTCTACTCGAAGCTTGTTTTGTTGAAATTTTATAAAATTTTGATTATTTGCTTCGACTTGTAGATAGGAATCAATAATCCATTGTTGTGTGAGTTTGCCCCCACATAAAATAGGATTAAAATAATCCTGATTAGCAGTTTGTGCCACTTTATATTCCAGCATAGAAATATTGCATCTAACATGAACTTTATTATTGGGATAACTTTGCAATTGTAATTTCGGTTCCCAATCTGGCTCACCATTTGGAAAGAAAATGGGATATGTCATTGGTTCCAAATTGCAACTTAATGTATTTATGTTTATAAAAGGTTGCTCTTCATTGCGTGGATATATTCTAATATCCCGCTGAAATGGTGGTTCACCATCCTCATTTTTAAAGACCATTGCAACCTCATTTACTGTTGGTAAATGATACCTTCTTTGTTCAGTGTTGCAATCTCTTTTTAAAACCATATTTACTCTTGGCATTGGCAATTGATGTATTTGAGCATGTTGCTGTTGTTCTTCTTCAACCGGTGGTAATTGTTTGTATGCTTGACTGTATGGGTTGTTGGCAATCCGTTTATCCAGCTGTTCAAAGACTATGCTCAAATCATCCGTTGTTCAACAGCTTCCATTGTATCTAAGACATATGACTGTGCAAATTTTCTTTCCTCTACTTCTTGTGGGTGTAAATGTGCGGTGGTAAATTTGTCCTTGAACTCAAAAACAGTATGAACCATGTCCTGGGACATTTTCTGCTAATGTAGCACCCATTGAAGCAAATGACATTGAAATGTTATAAGACCTGATGTTTTTTTTTGTTTTTTTTAATGGTTATAATTTGGAAATGTTAAATCGCTCATGATACTTATGTAAGTAATCTTCAAATGTGTGTCTTTGTGGAAGTCTTACCTTTCCTTTCTGGCAGCAACTAATGAAATCTCCATCAGTTGCTCTTTGCTTGAGAAAATGATAGGCCCCACTAAACTGACAAACAACATTGAGTAATCCACAACAATGAGTGTTTACTGTTAGTGCTGTAATGAAAGCAGTATCCTGAGCTTCCTCAACAAAGATATCACTACATCTTTCTATATTTACATTGGTGTCATGTATATGAACATTGGTGTCAATAGGCAACATTGGATCATTAGGCAATGTTTCACAGACATGTTTTTGTTTACTTTTTCTTTTCTTTGAAGCTCCAGCACACTCCCTTTGTACTTTCTTACTCATTTTTCTTTTATTTAAAAGTCTCTGTCGGTCTTCCTCTCTTAAGCGTTGGGACTGTGCATCTCTCCCCCTTTGCTTCCTTTCCCTTGCCGCTCTTCTTTTGCGTTCAATCCTGTCTGCTCCGTTGTCCGCCATTGTAATCTGTAATTGTAAATACAGGTGTAAGATGTAATGTTTTTTTTGTATTGTACATATTGTTTGTAGCTGCTCTCAATGCAAAACCTAAATAGCATTAATGAAAGAATGCAATGATTTGAAAAGCATTTTGAATTTTTCCATGAAATAAAGTATTCCATTAAGTTTTTTTATTGGCATGCATTAAAAAGGAAAGCACTGCGCATATATATATTGCTAAATATATATATATACATTTTTTCTGTAATAATTAATTATTAAGTCATTAGTAAATGAATAAACATTAATGAATTATTCAATAACTGACATCAATGGTAATCCTAAAGAGGTAATTATGTTTTCCTAAAGAACGGCAAACAGAAAGAGCTATGAGCAAAGTATAGATCAGGCTTAAAATAATGGGCAATTTTGTAATTTATCAATGATGAAATCAATTGACTTATGAGGTATAATTTGCGTTCTTTAAGAGTTAATTAGGTAAGCATATATGTATGCATAATTTTTTTAATTTTTTTGGTTAATATGAATGAATAATTAAATACTAAGGGCCTCATTTATTTGCAATCTGTGCAATGCAATAGGGCCCTATATAAGTGCATTTTTTTGTAAGTTTTTATTTGGTGAAAACCTTAGTTTTGGATAAATGTTCATTAACTAAAAAAATATGTAAAAATAATATGCTATGTCCTTATATAGAGCCCTATCCTATTTTACAAATTGCAATTGAATGAGGCCCTAAATAAATATAGGTTAATTAAATAATCATTAACTGTCATCAATGCAAAACAAAAAGGGCATCATGAAATTGATGTTATATCAGAAAAAATCCTGCAGAATTCACTCTCTGTCTTCAGTCAGCAGCAGAGATAAGTAATCTGTAAAATTACATGAAAATCATTTTCAATGTTTGTATATTCATAAAAAAAAACAGTATAAAATATTAAATGTAGCACATGTCAGAATCTAAGAAATTAATTTAACTATTTAAGTGCTTTGAAGGTCCTGTAAGGCAATTATAAGCACTCCTGATATGTAAGTGCTTTGTAAAACGTACATATTTTTTGATCTATTGTAAATGTTTTTTTGTTTTTTGAATTACTTTTTTGTTTTTTTTATTTAATTTTTATTGTTTTCAAAATATATTACAAATACAACATCAATAAATATATATCACAGTTTTTAAAAGAGACATACATGACATTTATCTAACATACTATCATTCAACCAGAAGCTACCGTGTGACTTTTTTCCCTTCTTTCCCTTCCCCTTTTACTTTCCCTTTCCTCCTTTTTTCTTTGTTTACTTTCTTTTTTTCCTTCTCTTTTTTTCCTTCTCTCTCTCTTCACCTCCTACCCCCCTTCTTTTCTTCTCTATCTTATTGTAGAGGTAAGGTATTTATCCCATTTAGTCCAATTGATGGAAGGGGGAAGCTTTAAGGAAGCTGGTCTGTTATAGTTATCTGTTAGATCCCTGTTGAGGCTAATGACATTAATTAACTCTTTTATTGTAGGAACTACAGGTAAGTTCCAGTATTTCACTATTAGCCATTTAGCCCCCAGTAGGATTAGACATATCAAATATCTGTCCGCAGAAGACAAGTACTCCAGGTCCATATGAAAGAGAACCAATTGTGGGGTACAGGGAATATATTTATCAATCACTCTGGATAGTAGTTGACATATTTCTGCCCACATCTTGGATATTTTTTTGCACTCCCACCAAACATTGGCATCGTGACCTAATAAGCCACACTGTTTCCAGCATGAAACTTCCCCTTTTAAAATGAATTTTGACATTCTGACAGGGGTAAGATGCCACCTGTGCATTAATTTAAAGAACAATTCTAAATATGCTGTTTTAAGTGCTGAAATCTTAACCATTTTTATAATTCCCCCCCAATTAGTTTTGTCTAAATTCATACTGAAATCTAATTCCCATCCTTTAATTCCTATTCTTTTGATGAATGGGGTGATCTTGCACATAATCTAATTACATTTGGAGATAATGTGTGGATTTACCCTCTTAATAATTAATTCTTCAATTTTAGTTGGCGGTTTCATTCCAGTCATTTTATATCCCCAGGTGATTAAAGTTTGTTTTAAGCTTTCATAATTTAACCAGGTACATTTTTTTGATCTCATATTTCTTCTGCATCTCTGGAAAGGTCAAAAATGTATTCTTTTTATATAATTCAGACACTGAAGTTACACCCCTACTGCGTAAGAGGGACAGTGTTGAGGAAAGATCTTTTGTATCAAAGAGATCGATAGGATTAAGGAAAGTTGGATATTTGCACCCTCTCTTTATTTTTGTACCAACATCTTAAGAGTGCATTTAAGTTTTTTGGAAGTTTGCCGGATACGTTTTTGTTATAATTCGGAAGCCATAGTACATTATTTTTTAAATTGTTTTCTTTTAATTACTATTAATTAATAGTTCCAAAAGCAATGTACATGAATGAGCAGTAAGGCAGATAAATAAAAGCAGGTTAAAAATTGTATTCTTTTTTTTCAGTATAAATTGTAAGGTTTTTTTTGTAACGATTACTAATGATTAATTAATTAATATATTAATATATGTTAATTAATCAATAACTGTCATCAATTCAAAATAAAAAGAGTTACTCCTTTGTTTGTTCCATAAGAACATAATTAAATGATATACATGTAAAGGTGATCTTTATGCTGTTCAAAGGCTGCAAACGTCACACTCTGTGTTCAGTCAGCTGCAGAGTTGATGAAACTGTCAAATAAGATGGAAAGCATTTGTATATTTGGCTTCATCTCTATCAGGCAATCAGCAGCAACATGGATATGTCAGTACATAGTAAAATATACATATTGATTGTGGTCCTTTTTTAAATAATTTTACTAATTAGTATTTAATAAATTAATGTACATTAATAATCAATTAATAAATGACTAAATGTATTCTAAAGAGCTAAGCATTAATATATTAATAAACTAAAGGCATTGTAAAATATAGAATATTTGTTGTTCATAATGATTATTAATAAATATTTAATAAAATAATGTATATTAATAATTAATGAAGCAATGTCTAATTATATTAGAAAGAGGTAAGCATTAATATATTAATAAACTTTAGGCAGTTTAAAATGTTATATATTTTTTGATTGTGATTACTAGTTAATAAATTATTGTACATTACTAACTAATTATTCAATTAATTAATATATTACAAACAGCTAAGCATGAAAGTATTACTAAACTAAAGCAAGTGTAAATTATAAGTTTATTGCTAATTTTTTTTAACTAATGATGTATACCTTTTTTTTTTAAATAATTAATTTATTGATTAATGATTAATAATGTGAATGAATATACTTTACCTATTTGTATTTAATATTCATCAATCAGTATCCTGAAGAGCTAACAATCTCTTTGGATTTTTCGGCAGCAGAAAATATCCACTCAGACTGTCAGTTCTGTGGCAAGTGTGCCCTATATATAGCCTGCATGCGCAAGACAAAACCGTTGATTTAGGCGGGAAATCTGCCATTTCAGAATCTTAATGTGTAAATGTGTAAGTTAGTGTTGTAAAATAGCGATGTTAGTCTATGTTTTGCGCGTTCGCAAGCATTTTGCTTCCTTCCGATTAGTATCTTTCTACCTCGTATGTCGCTGGCTGTGTTTTGCGTTGTCTGGGGTCGTGTAGCCTCGTTTTCATTTTTCCCTGACGCCATTTTTTTCTCGCTTAGCCGATTTTTAAATGCCGAAACTGCTTAAATTCAACATAAAATCACGTTTCACCTCACTTCCAGACGTTCTGGCTGTTCTCCCGTGCTGCGTGTGAAGTTTTTGTTGTATTTGTATTTTTTCTATGTTGTATTTTTTTTTCTAGTCCCAAGTCGTGAACTGCTTGCCTAAGGCGATCCCAAGTTTTGTAAGTGTTTGGAGGCTAAGTCCCGCGTGTTTCATTACCTCCACTGTTCGCCTCACTTCGCGAGTCTCGCAAGCAATGAGCACCTTTGGCGCTCATCGTCTAAGTGCTGCGCGTTTTAGTGGTTTAACGGCTCGCTTCGCCTTGTTTCGCAGGCAATGAGATCCTTCGGCACTCTTTGCTTAAGTGCTCCGAGTTAAAGGCTCACCTCGCTATGCGAGGCTTGTCGTATTGTAGTTTGACTATTATAATATGTGATATATGATACAGTGCCTTGCAAAAGTATTCACCCCCCCCCCCCCCCCTGGCATTTTTCGTGTTTTGTTGCCTCACAACCTGGAATTAACATGGATTGTTTGAGGATTTGCATAATTTAATTTACAGAATATGCCCACAACTTTAAAGATGTTTTTTTTTTTATTGTGAAGCAAACAAGAATTAGCAGCAAACAAAATAACAGAAAAAGTCAATGTGCATAACTATTCAACCACTAAAGTCAATACTTTGTAGAGCCACCTTTTGCGGCAATCACAGCTCCAAGTCGCGTTGGATAAGTCTCTATGAGCATGCCACATCTTACCAGTGGGATTGCAAAACTGCTCCACCTCCTTCAAGTTGGATGGTTTGCGCTTGTGAACAGCAATCTTTAAGTCTGACCACAGATTTTCTATTGGATTGAGGTCTGGGCTAGTTTGGTCTAGTCTTTGACTAGGCCATTCCAACACCTTTACATGTTTCCCCTTAAAGTGTTGCTTTAGCAGTGTGTTTGGGGTCATTGTCCTGCTGGAAGGTGAACCTTCGTCCTAGCCTCAAATCACGCACAGAGTGGAACAGGTTTTCCTCAAGAATATCCCTGTTTTTAGCACCATCCATCTTTCCCTCAACTCTGACCAGCTACCCAGTCCTGGCTGCTGAAAAACATCCCCACAGCATGATGCTGCCACCACCATGTTTCACTTACTGGTGTTCTTTGGGTGATGTGATGTGTTGGGTTTGAGCCAGACATAGCGTTTTCTTTGATGGGCGAAAACTTCAATTTTAGTCTCATCAGACCAGAGCACCTTCCTCCATATATTTTGAGAGTCTCCCACATGCCTTTTCACAAACTCAAAATGTGCCATTTTGTTTTTTTGCTGAAAGTAATGGCTTTCTTCTGGCCTCTCTGCCATAAAGCCCAACTCTATGGAGCGTACAGCTTATTGTCATCCTATGTACAGATACTCCAGTCTCTGCTGTGGAACTCTGCAGCTCCTCCAGGGTTACCTTAGGTCTCTGTGCTGACTTTCTGATTAATGCCCTCCTTGCCCGGTCCGTATGTTTTGGTGGGCGGCCGTCTCTTGGCAGGTTTGCTGTTGTGCCATGTTCTTTCCATTAAGTTATGATAGATTTGATGGTGCTCCAGGGGATCATCAAAGATTTGGATATTTTTTTATAACATAATCCTGACTTCTCAACAACATTGTCCCTTACTTGTTTGTAGAGTTCCTTGGTCTTCATGGCAGTGTTTGGTTAGTGGTGCCTCTTGCAGCCTCTGGGGCCTTTCAAAAAAGGTGTGTATATGTAATGACAGATCATGTGACACTTAGATTGCACACAGGTGGACATCATGTCACTAATTATGTGACTTCTGAAGGTAATTGGTTACACCAGAGCTTTTTATGGGCTTCATAACAAAGGGGGTGAATACATATGCGTAGGCCAATTTTCTGTTTTCTATTTCTAAAAAATAGTTTTATGTATATATTTTTCTTATTTCACTTCACCAACTTAGACTATTGTGTTCTGATCCATCACATAAAATTCAGATTAACAAAACATTGAACTTAAGTCTGTAATGTAACAAAATAGGTGAAAAGTCAAGGGGGTGAATAATTTTGCAAGGCACTGTATATATTATTATATGATATCTAATGCTATTATTACTATTATTATTATTATTATTATTATTATGATGGTATAACAAAGCTTTATTTCATGCACAGAGCACAATCAGAAATGGACAAGACTGTGCATTAATATCATGGGTGTGGACGGATCCCGGGAGAGAAAAAGGCTTGTGGATAAAAGGAGATACCTAAAGGGGGTAATGTCATAGTCTAGAATAAGCATGATGCATAGCACCTACCATTGTCACATGTGGTCACTACACCACTGCAATCTGAATCTGATGAAATTAGAAATCACTCCAGTTATTTGAATAAACCATTAATATGTATAGCACTTACACCTTTTCTATATCTGCTCAATGAAACAGATGATTAAACCTCTGGACTGTGTAATCCAATCAAGTTTCCCACATACAGTGTGGTGACAAAACAAAAATCTGAAAAAAATTGGTAAAAAAAAAAGGATGAAGAGGATAAAAAAAAATCAACATGCATGTACAGCACAGTGCTAAATGCTGTAACTGTAACAATATACCAACTCACGTGATTCCCATCTGCAAGCATTACTATTAACTAGTTCTCTGGATAACTCACTGGCCATGACCATTAATAAGGATGTGTCATCTCACAATAAATGCTTAGCTGTGACCAGCGTCAGTGGTCAAGGTGTACTATCACCTTCTCGACATGATATTGTTCATCAACACTGATATTACATCCATCAGCTATACAGCTGTTAGCACATGTTAAAGGATAATCATAATATCAGCAACAGGGAAAAATACCCATTAATACGGAGAGGACACAATGGTCAGCAGCCAGATTCAATGTTACTTACATCAGACACAAGGATCTGTTCTCAGATTGATATTGAGATCAGGATTACATGCTTCACTATTGCATATATTAATGCTGACTGTCAATAACATACCATGTGAGACTTTGCAAGTCCACTGCCATAGCGGTATTAGTCTACATTGGAGCTAACAATAGTCATGTCTTAGATATCTAGCTATATGATAGCTTTAAGACTATGGGAGCTACATGTTAAGGTGGGCTGTCATTGAAGGAATGTCTACTTGAGAGGCACTGGGAAAACCTTACACCTCATACATTTCCTTCACAAGGAAAGATGCAGAAGAGGCCTTCATGGACCTGAAATGTACCTAAACAAAACAAAACAAAAACATAACGCCTACAAAATAAGGCCTTAAAAATATGTGGACTGCAGTATCTCTTCTCAACAGCATTCCTCGGTGACCATCAATTGGTGAAATGTTAAACAGAACCCTACGTGTCCACAGAGAAGAGGATCATGGACCATGTGATGGAAGGTAGCCATCTGCATACAAAATATCACCATCATATAGGCCACGATCCAAGACTCTGTAGCCAGGCTAGATTAGGTTAACGTTGTGACCAATATATTGTCACTGAGGAGTACTGTTGCGAAGGCAAAAACATCTGCGCATCCCCTAGGTCCTCCTCTGCCTAGGCACAGGGTCCCAATCCCCTGTGGCCGGCTGCCGTCTCCCTGGTGGTGGTGGTGGGGGGGGAGGGGCAGGGGGAGGCATTCCCCTGGGAGACAGCTGCACTTACAGTGGCGGTGGTGGGTGCATGGTGGGAGGAAAGGCGGGCCCGGGTTGCCTGGGAGATGCCAACGGGGTGGAGGAGGCGGGGCTGGGGACCAGAGCTCGTTGCATGGCTTCTGCGGTCACCCTGTGGAATGAGCTTTGGTCCGCCCCAATCCTGAGCAACCTGGCCAGGTAGGACGCAGTCATCAGGTAGTGCCTCCTCTCCTCCCTATTGCGCTTGGCCAGGCTGCACATGGCCTCCACATGATTGGAGGAGATGCTGGCCTGAATCCCCCGAAGACACTCCAACTACTGTCGTATTATGCCTGTGCAGCCTTGCCTGATGTTGGGGATGGAGGCACTTGGGGCATGGCCTTGTGAGCAGGTGGCGGTGGTGGTATCCAAGTGGGTAGGGTCTGTTGCGCGGCTGGAACCTGCTGCATTATGGGCGGGGGTGTTGGTGGGCCCGATGGAGGTGGTGGTGGTCAGTCCAGAGCACTGCTGTGGGGGGAGGGAGTAGGTGGTGGCTGGCTGGCTGGAATGGTCCCTGCAGTTGGAGGGCCCTGGCGATATGCTCAGTCTCTTGAGGAGGGGGATAGTGGGGTTGAATCCTGATGGTGTGGCTTGTGGTCCTGATGGCGACCCCTCTAACCATATTATATCCTCCTCCTCCGAACCAGGGCCCTTGGCTCCTCTTCTCTACTCCTCCCCCTGTGCCTATTCCTGCTAGGCTGCTTCTTGCTCCTCCACTTCCTGCTCCGATGGAGCCGACGGCCCGCCTCTGGCTCATCACTGGACCCAGACCTCCTTGATGCTGAAAAAGAGAAAAGAAAGGTATATGTTATTGGTATGATGAATAATACATTATTTTGTGTGCATTCCTAACTATCTGACATCTAGGCCTGAACCTGGATAATTCTCCTAATTGCAACTCAGATTAGCTATCATTTGCTAGATATGATCTATAGTGATGTCGCGAACCTAAAATTTTCGGTTCGCGAACCGCGAACGCAAACCTCCGCAAATGTTCGCGAACCGGCGAACATCGGCGAACCGCCATAGACTTCAATGGGCAGGCGAATTTTAAAACCCACAGGGACTCTTTCTGGCCACAATAGTGATGGGAAAGTAGTTTCAAGGGGTCTAACAACTGGACTGTGGCATGCAGGAGGGGGATCCATTTACTAGCGACTTGCCCATCAAAAAATGGCGGCAATAAGATTGTAAGGCAGGTAATGGTTTGGACGAGACATTCATTTTGTTGGCGGTCGGTGATCCTTCGGCGCTCATTGCGAGGCTGTTGGTTGTATTTTTTTTCTGATAGGCGCTTTTGCTGTTATTCTTTGGTCGGCAGTGATGTGTTTTTTGCGCTTATTGCAAGGCTTTGTATGCTATGAGCAGCGTTGGCACTCGTTGTGAGGCGCGCAGTGAATGGCTTTTATGTTTAATGTGATAATGTTTTTTTTGTGTATATGTATTTTTGTATGCTAATGAAATAATTACTAAATGAATATACTTTACCTATTTGTAAGTAATATATGCAGGAAGCATTGTGCTGAAGAGCTGACAATCTGTTTTCATGTTCCTGCAGCATACAATGTAGGTTTTCAGTGCTGTGGAGCTGCTGTGTAAGTGTCAGCAATGTGTGCAGTGTGTAGTGTAAATAGGCTGCGTGCGCGAGGGGAAGCCGTTAGGGTAGCTGGGTACTTCCGCATTGTGTAAGTTAGTGTTGTAATATGGCAGGGAATGTGTATGTGGTACGCGTGTGTGGATGATTTAGCGCCCTTGTTAATAGTGTATCTTTACCTTGTGTTTTGCGTGTTTAGGGTCCTGTAGCCTCGTTTTCTTCTTTTCAAGGGCCATTTTTTCTCTCACTTAGGTGATTTTCCGGTGTCTAAACTCATGAATTTGGACTTAAATGGAGGTGTAACTTCACTTGCAGAGGTCCTCGGTGCCCGCCTTGCTGTGGGTAAGCATTTTATGTGTTTGTTGTGTGTATTTATTGGGTTTTTAATGTTTTTAAGTGCGTGCGGTTTAGGCGTTAAGGTCGTATTTTTGTGAGCTCGTAATGTTTTTTTTTCTAAGTCCCGTATTTTTGGATGGTAAGTCCGTAAATTTGATGGTGTAAGTCCCGCCTGCGGCTCATTGCAGCCGACGTGGGAGCCTTCGGCGCTCCTTGCCAGCAACTCTGGCCCTCGCTTCGCAAGCCCGCAGCGTTAGCAACAACCCGCCTGCTCACAACTATATATGTGATATCTGCAGGGGCGGCCCGTCCATTGGGGCGTCAGGGCAAACGCCCCCCCAAATATTTTCTTCACCCTGCAATAAAAAAAACACAACAATGTATTAGTATAACCCAAAAACAAATAAATATAAGGTGTACATCATCATTTCAAGTCTAAATAGTATTAAAATGAATTAAAGTTAGAAAAGGGACACTGTCACTTTAAAATAACCCTTGCGCTACATTAACTAATGCTGTGTATCTATCTATCGCCCCCTGCCTGCACCCTGTGTGATCAAATTACAATAGTTACACTGTGTACACTAACCTTTAGACTCTTCTCTTCTCTTCAATGAGTCCTGGCCTGGCCCACTGACCGTTAATGCATGCCGCCCACCATCACAGTGACGATATGCATGGGCGGTCATAAATGTATCAATTAATAAATGACAGTCTTCCATCATTGACCAATCAATGATGGAAGGTTGTACAGTTACTAAGAGAACAATCTAAACCCACCCAGACCGTTAGCCCTGAGCGCCCGCCAGCAAATAGAGCCTCGAGTTTGATTTTGATTGACTGATACAGTCAATAAAACCACCAGTTCCCTGTCCCTTCCCCCTTTCTGTTTCCTGACCCTGGTCACGCTGAGACTGAGAGACCTCCCTGGCTGAATCTACTCATCTGCTCTGCCTGCCTAACACAGTAAGTCTACACCTGCCTCTGCCTGGCACCTGCCCCTGCCCCTGGCCAAACCAAAACCCCTAGTAGCCCCTAATAAAAGTTAGGGGTGACCAGTTACCCCCAGTCCCCCACTATGCCTGCCTGGCCTGCCAGTGCCACCTACCCAGCCACCCACCAACTACCACCGACGACCCCAGCCATCACCCCCATGTGGCCTGTGCCACCCCCGATCAGGCCTGCCCTATGCTAGCCTAGCTATGCCATCATGCCACCACCGGATTACACCGATCACGGGATCGGGGTAGTCGGGTGGTGAGCGGGGTGGCACAGGCCCACATGGGGGTGATCGGATCACCCCCTTGATGAGGCCTGTGCCACCCCTGATGACCTCCATGTATGCCACCCTGCCCGAGGCCCGATCACCACCGGGCCCCCGGCACCACCCCGATGCGGCCTATGCTACCCCGGGTATTCGGGCAGTGAGCGGGGTTGACCAGGCCACATGGGGGTGGATGTTCACCCCCATGAGGCCTGTGCCACCCCTGGTCGTGGCCTATGGGCGACCGATGGGCGCCTGACCGTGACCGACCCCACCCTGGATGAACCATTAACCAACTACCTAACCCCCCCCCCCCCCCCCTATTTTTATTCCATTTTTAGAAGTAACAGGCATGTATATGTGCATGTCACTTCTAAAGATAAAATAAAAATAAGCCAGGGAAGGGAAAAAAAAAATACAGTAACAACATTATTACAATTAATTTACACACAGTAAGCAAACACATTGTTAGTACAGTTAGTAACACAACACATCGTATACAAAAATAAACAGCTTTAAACAAACATTAATAAAAAATAAAATAAACAGCACATACACACATTGTTAGTACAGTTAGTAACACAACACATTGTATACAAAAATAAACAGCTTTAAACAAACATTAATAAAAAATAAAATAAACAACAGCACATACTTACCTGTAAAATTGACCCCTCCAGCGTTGGCCTTCTGTCCTCTCTGGATATAGTCATGATGAAAAATAAATAATCCATGTTGATTGAAGCCAATGATCAAAAATTAAATAATCCATGTTGATTGAAGCCAATGATCAAAAATAAAATAATCCATGTTGATTGAAGCCAATGATCAAAAATAATCCAATCTTGATTGAAGCCATTGTCCATCCATCCATTCTGGCCCATTGAAAGAGGCCTCCAAAAAAAAAAACCGACGCTCTAAAAAAAAAAAAAACAACACACTAAAAAGAGCTCCTCCTACAAGGAGCCCCTCCCGCGATTAATTGTTTTTTTCCCACGGTCTGCTATATATACTAATTTTTGAAGGACTCTGATTGGCTGAAATTTTTGATTGACATCGATTTCAACCAATGAGAGTCTTTAAAAAATTAGCAAATCAGCAAGCAGGTATGGAAGCCTGTAAGGGTAAAAAAGGTTAGTGTGAACTTGTTTGACCCTGTATGTATTATACATATTACAGGGCTATTTTATGTGATATACATGTTACAGGATAATATCCTGTAACATGTATAGCCAAAAAATAGCACTGTAATATGTATAACAAATAAAGTGTAATAGAAATGCATGAACAATATAATATATCACGAAATAAAGAACATCAATTAATCAAATAATAAATATCAATTAATATATATTGTTGTATGTATATGTTTATGTATATTTATGTGTAATTTTTTTTATATATATATATATATATATATATATATATATATATATATATAAATTAATATCAAAATATCACAATAAATAAATATATATATATATATATATATATATATATATATATATATATATATAACAATTTGATATATATATATATATATATATTTATTTATTGTGATATATTGATATCAATTTATATATATATATATATATATATATATATATATATATATATATATATATATATATATATATATATATATATATATATTTATATATATATATATATATTTTTTTTTTTTTTGGGCCTATATGTTATTTAAGGTTTTTAAGGTACGGTTGGGGCCTATATGGTCCCAATTTGTTATTTAAGGTTTTTAAGGTACGGTTGGGGCCTATATGGTCCCAATTTGTTATTTAAGGTTTTTAAGGTACGGTTGGGGCCTATATGGTCCCAATTTGTTATTTAGGGTTTTTAAGGTACGGTTGGGGCCTATATGGTCCCAATTTGTTATTTAAGGTTTTTAAGGTACGGTTGGGGCCTATATGGTCCCAATTTGTTATTTAGGGTTTTTAAGGTACGGTTGGGGCCTATATGGTCCCAATTTGTTATTTAAGGTTTTTAAGGTACGGTTGGGGCCTATATGGTCCCAATTTGTTATTTAAGGTTTTTAAGGTACGGTTGGGGCCTATATGGTCCCAATTTGTTATTTAGGGTTTTTAAGGTACGGTTGGGGCCTATATGGTCCCAATTTGTTATTTAAGGTTTTTAAGGTACGGTTGGGGCCTATATGGTCCCAATTTGTTATTTAGGGTTTTTAAGGTACGGTTGGGGCCTATATGGTCCCAATTTGTTATTTAGGGTTTTTAAGGTACGGTTGGGGCCTATATGGTCCCAATTTGTTATTTAGGGTTTTTAAGGTACGGTTGGGGCCTATATGGTCCCAATTTGTTATTTAGGGTTTTTAAGGTGCGGTTGGGGCCTATATGGTCACACTTGCTCTTTTAAGGTTTTAAACGTTACAGTTTGGGTCTTAAACGTTCTAATGTTTTTTTTTTTGTTTTCTATAACTTCCCAGGTGCAAACTATCTGTGGAATCAGATTTCTTTGGACTCGTTGGTTGACTTACTGGACGTGAATACCCCGAGAAGGAGCGTCAACTGTTGGTGAGTATATGGTCACACTTGGACTTTTAAGGTTTTAAAAGTTACGGTTTGGGTCTTGAGATTTCTAATGTTTTTTTTGTTGTTTTCTATCACCCCCCAGGTGCAAACTATCTGTGAAAGCAGATTTGTTTGGACTCGTTGGTTGACTTACTGGACGTGAATACCCCGAGAAGGAGCGTCAACTGTTGGTGAGTATCATTGCCTTTAATTTTCTGTCCATGTGTATAGGTGCAAATTTGATGGTGATGTAGTCTTGTCACATGAGGGTTTGCAATCTGTAATGTATACCAATGAAATCAACACACTGTTATTTTTAAGTAATTTTGTGACATAATATAAATTAATATACCGTGATCTCTTTCTTTTATTGGTATCAATATCAGAAATGAATACTATTGACTCTCTACTTGTGAAGCCTTTCGCCACCCTAACCTATGAGGAGAAGGTGGAAGTAAAACGGTTAGGAGCTGACCAACCAGAGATAAATCTGCAGCAAATCGCAAGAGATAGAGGGAAGCAATATGTCCGTAATTTCAATACTGAATGGTACAAGAAGAACGACTGGCTTTCTGGAAGCGTTTCTAGGAAGTCCTTATATTGTTTCCCATGCATCCTATTTGGTGGTGACGCTGCTTGGACCAAAACTGGAGTGACTGACGTCAAACATCTAGCTGACAAATTGGCAAAACACAAAAGTTCTAAAGCTCACTTGGATAACAGGATCAAGTTTGAGATGCTTGGACAGGCGAACATTGCTGTTCAACTGGACCAAGGATACCAAGTCAGCATTCAAAAACACAACGAAGAAGTGGCTAAGAACCGGTACATCCTTTCGAAGATAATTGATTGTGTTCGCTTTTGTGGCGCCTTTGAACTGGCATTAAGAGGACACGACGAGAGTGAAACATCGCTAAATCCAGGAGTGTTTAGAGGCCTGGTGGATTTGGTTGGCAGTATCGATAGTGCAATGGAACAGCATTTGAAGACTGCAACTGTGTTTAAGGGCACTTCCAAAACCGTGCAGAATGAGCTACTGGACTGCATGCATGAAGTTATAAAGGAAGTGATTCACCAAGAGCTTAAGGAAGCCCAGTTTGTGGCAATCCAAGCGGATGAAACAACCGATATTTCCGCTAGGACACAGTGCGTTGTAGTCTATCGCTACATTGACAAGAAGCATCAAGTGGTGGAAAGATTTGATGGCTTCACGGAAATGAAATCAACGGATGCAGACTCCATTGCTGCTGTTGTGCTGGAAACACTGAATACTGTTCTCCCAGAGCCAGAAGACAAGAAGAAACTCATAGCTCAAAGCTATGATGGTGCCAGTGTGATGCGTGGAGATCAAGGAGGAGTTCAAAGAAAAATAAAAGACGTGTACCCGAACGCACACTACGTCCATTGCTATGCTCACCAACTGAACCTAATAATGGAGAAAGCAGTTTCAAGGATTGGAAGAGTTAGAGTTTTTTTTTCAAACATAGGCGGCATACCATCTTTTTTTTCACGCTCTCCAAAAAGGACTGGAGTTCTGGATGAGGTAGTTGGTAGAAGACTTCCAAGAGGTGCACCGACACGATGGAACTTCAACGTTAGGACCGTGAACGTGATCTACGAGAACAGAGATGCGCTACTTGAGTGTTTCCAGACAATTGAGGCATGTCTAAACTTTGATCCAACATCTATACGGGAAGCCGCAGGTTTCATTGGAATGCTGGAAGACAGGGAGTTCCTTTACTTCCTTAAATTATTTCATTTAATAATGCCACATGTAGACATCCTCTATAGTCAGCTTCAGAAGCGAGACACGGATACTGTTTATATCAAAAAAGTCACAGAAGACTTTGTCGCCAGCATCCAGAAAATCCGGAATTCTGTGGAAGAGATAGAAGCAAGTTTGCCAAGCGATCTAACAGTCAACAGACGGAGTGCGGAGATCTCAACCTTGAGACAACTTTCAAGAGAGGTATGTGACATAGTGGTGGTTCATGCAAAAGAACGATTTTCATTTTCAAATCACCTAGTCAGTGCCAAACTTGTTCAAAGTGACTTGTATAAAACCCATGGCACTTGCTTTCCAACCCAAGCTCTGGAAGACACCGTGCAAGCATATCCAATACTGAAGAAGGAACAATTACGTACTGAGCTGTCACTTCTGTATGGGAAGACAGAGTTTCATACTTGTACAAGTGCTGTTGCTCTGCACAAACTTTTCCATCAATTTAATCTGCAGAATGATTTCACAGAGACAGTGAAATTATTAAGAATCCTGATTACAACACCAATGACTACTGCAGAATCAGAAAGATGCTTCTCAACATTGAAGAGGATAAAAACCTTTTTAAGAAGCACCATGTCCCTGGAGCGGTTGAATGCATTGGCGATGCTCTCAATGGAAAAGCAACTGATTTCCGAGATCCCACACTTCAATGAAAAAAACATTGAGAAGTTTTGTTCTTTGAAAGATCGCCGTGCAAAATTAAAATACAAGTGATTGAAGCAAAGAAGAATGCATACCCCCAAGGTGTGCAAAGATAAACTGCGTTAAGCAGCACCACCTCACACTACCAAACATAACTAGTGGTAAGTAAAGTATGAACGGTGTGTGGGTGTGCATATGGAAGGAGCTATGAAAGGTGTGTGCATGGTCAGTAACAATTGTTGAAGCCTTGGCGTGGTTTGAAGGAATTGGAGGCACTTCCAAGGGTAGCTGTCACTTGTGTACAGGAAGCAAGAATTCCATGTCTGTACAAGTGCTGTTGCTCTGCAGCAACTTTAGCATCAATTTAATCTACATAATTTAACAGAGTGAGTGAAGCTATAAGGAATCCTGCTTACAACAACGAAGACTACTAAAGAACCAGAAAGATGCTTCTCCACATTGAAGAGGATCAAAAAAGTAATTAAAAAGCACCATGGCCCTGTAGCGGTTAAATGCATTGGTTTGAAGGAATTGGAGGCACCTTCAAGGGTACGTAAAGTTCTCAGAAATGGCACCACCTCACTACCAAAAATAACTAGTGGTAAGTAAAGTATGAATGGTGTGTGGGTGTGCATATTGAAGGAGCTATGAAAGGTGTGTGAATGGTCAGTAACAATTGTTGAAGCCTTGGCGTGGCGTTACTGCTCATATGGTTATCCATATGCTAATTCAACGTGTTTGTTTGACATTGATTATTGTGTGGTCTAAACAGAAGTGAAATGTTGTTGTTTTCTTGAATCCCAAGATCCACTGGTTTGGGCCTATGCAGTGCTGATTGGTCTTCTAAGGTATGTTTGAGGCCTATATGGTCCCACTTGGTCTTCTAAGGTATGTTTGGGGCCTATGGTCACACTTGGTCTTCTAAGGTATGTTTGGGGCCTATGGTCACACTTGGTCTTCTAAGGTATGTTTGAGGCCTATATGGTCCCACTTGGTCTTCTAAGGTATGTTTGGGGCCTATATAGTTCCACTTGGTCTTCTAAGGTATGTTTGGGGCCTATGGTCACACTTGGTCTTCTAAGGTATGTTTGGGGCTTATATAGTCACACTTGGTCTTCTAAGGTATGTTTGGGGCCTATATAGTCACACTTGGTCTTCTAAGGTATGTTTGGGGCCTATAGTCACACTTGGTCTTCTAAGGTATGTTTGGGGCCTATATAGTCACACTTGGTCTTCTAAGGTATGTTTGGGGCCTATATGGTTCCACTTGGTCGTTTAATGTTTTTTAAGTATGGTTTTGTTCTTGAATGGTATGATTGATTTGCTTGTTTTCTTTCAACCCCAGGTGCAAACCCTATGTGGCTGCAGATTTGTTTCTACTCATTGGTCAACTTAATGAACGTGAATACCCTGAGAAGAAGAGCTGACTAAAGGTAGGTGTCACTCCTTTAATTTTTCTGTTAATACGTATAGGTGCAATTATGATATTGCTGTAGTCTTGTCACATGAGTTTTTTCAATCTATATTGTATACCAATGAATTTAACACATTGTTACTTTACTTCTTGACATTTCTGCATTGCAGATCATGTATTTCAATGGGCTTTACAAGCATAAGGTCATTGGGCGGGGCTTATAAAGGTCATTATGACGTCAGGGGGAGGAGTTATAAAAATGGGTGTGGTTTGAAAAGGGGGAGTGGCTATGTTTCGCCCTGTCGCCCCTCCAACTTGAAAAGTCACCAGCCGCCACTGGATATCTGTAACGTCTTCCCTAGTTGGCACTTGTAAATTGGCTAAGCGACAAAAAAAATGGCGTCCGGAAAAAATGAAAACGAGGCTACACGACCCCAAACCGCGCAAAACATCGCCAGCCATGTACGACTTTTACCTAGGAACAGACGAGGTACAAAATACACTATTATAAATAATGGAAACTGCTGGCGAGCCGCGTAACACATACACAATCGCCGCCATTTTACAACACTAACTTGCAACTAATAACATTACAAATCTAAAATGGCGCGTTACACGACTATACAAGCGGTTTTCCCTCGTGCACTGCGCACATTGCTGACACTTACACCTCGGGTCACCAACAGTCCAAATGTACACTGTAAGCTGCAGGAAAATCAAAAGTGATTGTTAGCTCTTCAGGTTATTGATCACTGGATATATTAATTACAAATAGGTAAAGTTTTTTAGTAATTAATTAATTCATTATTATTAAAAAAAAATATATAAAAAAAATACGCTTAATAGCATATTTTACACTGCGGTTACTTTACATACATTAACGCTTCGCACTTCCTAATACATTTGTTCATTCACAATAGTTATTATCGTGCATTCATTTAATAAGTATTAATTAGTAATGGAAAATAAAAATGTAGACTTTGCATTACACTAAAATGTTATACTTTTTACTCTGCAGTTATATATCTGGATTACTGCTCATTGGCTGCCAGCGATAGCAATCTCAAAGCAGTTACAAATCTAAATCACTTTATTATGCTCTGAGACCTGAATACATTTTTTAATTTACACTGCACAAAAAAAATTATATATTTAACACTGTACTTATATATCTGTCTTTGCGATGAGCGCCGAAGATTGATCGTTGCAAAGCACGAAACATGAAGGACACGAGGGAAGAGACTCACAATGAGCGCCGAAGGTCCTCAGAGTACAAAAAGCCTCACATTGTGTGGCAAACAGCATTGCCATGGCTTCAAACTTTATTGCCCCATCATTTGGGTAACCCCCCCCCCCCCCCCAGATTTCTTATTGTATGTATGTATGCGTATAGAAGCTAACAGGGGAGGAGAGAGGGGGAGGAAACACAGGGGAGAGGGAGAGGAAGACACAGGAGAGGGGAGAGGGGGAGGAAGACACAGTGGAGAGGGGGAGGAAGACACAGGGCAGAGGGGGGAAGAGAAACAGGGTAAGGGAGAGGTGATGCGAAGAGACACATGGGAGGGGGGAGAGACACAGGAGAGAGTGGGGGGTAGAGACACAGGGGAGAGGGGGAAGAGACTAATGGGAGGGAGTGGTGAGGAGACACCGGGGAGAGAAAAACAGAGGAGGGGGGAAGAAACACAGGGGAAGGGAGAGGGGGTAGAGACACAGGGGAGAGGGGGTAGAGACACAGGGGAGAAGGAGGAAGAGACACAGATGAGGGGGGAGAGACACAGGGGAGAGGGAAGGGGGAAAGGAAAAAGGGGAGGGGGGAAAGAAACATGGGAAGGGAGAGGGGGGTAGAGACACAGGGGAGGGGGGAGTGACACAGGGAAGAGGGAAGGGGGAAAAGACACCGGAGAGGGAGGAAAGAAACACTGGGGAAGGGAGAGGGGGTAGAGACACAGGCAAGGGTGGGAGAGACACAGGGGAGAGGGGGGGAGAGAGACACATGGGAGGGAGTGGGGGGGAGACACAGGGGAGGGAGGGGAGAGAGACACATGGGAGGGAGTGGGGGGGAGACACAGGGGAGGTCTTCTGCTTTATTATTATTCTTATTATTATTACTATATAATGTGTAATACGGACCACTTTGGCAATGAGCGCCACAGGCGCTCATTGCAGGCGAGCCTCGCATAGCGAGGCGAGACGTTAATACGGACCACTTTGGCAATGAGGGCCGTAGGCCTCTATATATCATTCCTGGCTTATTCAGATATATGGAGGATGAATCCATGGACGTACCTGAATCCCACAAGAGAGTGGTCGCCATGTTCATGTGGTGTTTATTATGACACTAGCGACTTGCCCGTCAAAAAATGACGGCAATGTTATTGTAACTGAGCTAATGTTGTTTTGTGTGTAATAGTAAACATGTAATACATTAATAAATGAATAGACTTTACCTATTTGGAAGCATTGTGTTGAAGAGCTGTGAACCTTGTTTGCACACAGACCTACAGCACCAAGCACACTGACAGTAGACACAGACCCATAGCACCAAGTACACTGGCAGTGCACACAGACCTACAGCACCAAGCACACTGACAGTACACACAGACCCATAGCACCAAGTACACTGGCAGTGCACACAGACCTAAAGCACCAAGCACACTGACAGTACACACAGATTAACAGCACCAAGTACACTGACAGTACACACAGATTAACAGCACCAAGTACACTGACAGTACACACAGACCTACAGCACCAAGCACACTGACAGTACACATAGACATATAGCACCAAGCTCACTGACAGTACACACAGACCTACACCACCAAGCACACTGACAGTACACATAGACATATAGCACCAAGTACACTGACAGTACACACAGACCTACAGCACCAAGCACACTGGCAGTGCACACAGACTCACAGCACCAAGTACACTGACAGTACACACAGATATACAGCACCAAGTACACTGGCAGTGCAAACAGACCTACAGCACCAAGTACACTGACAGTACACATTGACCCACAGCACCAAGTACACTGATAGTACACACATATATACAGCACCAAGTACACTGACAGTACACACAGACCTACAGCACCAAGTACACTGACAGTACACACAGACTTACAGCACCAATCACACTGACAGTACACACAAACCTACAGCACCAAGCACACTGACAGTACACACAGACCTAGAGCACCAAGCACACTGGCAGTGCACACAGACCCATAGCACCAAGTACACTGGCAGTGCACACAGAACTACAGCACTAAGCTCACTGACAGTACACACAGACCTACAGCACCAAGTACACTGACAGTACACATTGACATATAGCACCAAGCACACTGACAGTACACACAGACCTAGAGCACCAAGCACACTGGCAGTGCACACAGACCCATAGCACCAAGTACACTGTCAGTGCACACAGAACTACAGCACCAAGAACACTGACAGTACACACAGACCCATAACACCAAGTACACTGGCAGTGCACACAGACCTATAGCACCAAGCACACTGACAGTACACACAGACCTACAGCACCAAGTACACTGCCAAGTACACACAGAACCACAGCACCAATTACACTGACAGTGCACACAGACCCATAGCACCAAGTACACTGGCAGTGCACACAGAACTACAGCACCAAGAACACTGACAGTGCACACAGACCTACAGCACCAAGCACACTGACAGTACACACAGACCCATAGCACCAAGTACACTGGCAGTGCACACAGACCCATAGCACCAAGTACACTGGCAGTGCACACAGAACTACAGCACCAAGTACACTGATAGTACACACATATATACAGTACCAAGTACACTGACAGTACACACAGACCTACAGCACCAAGCACACTGACAGTACACACAGACTCACAGCACCAAGCACACTGACAGTACACACAACCCTACAGCACCAAGCACACTGACAGTACACACAGACCTACAGCACCAAGCACACTGACAGTACACACAGACCTACAGCACCAAGTACACTGACAGTACACACAGACCTAAAGCACCAAGCACACTGGCAGTGCACACAGACCCATAGCACCAAGTACACTGTCAGTGCACACAGAACTACAGCACCAAGAACACTGACAGTACACACAGACCCATAGCACCAAGTACACTGGCAGTGCACACAGACCTATAGCACCAAGCACACTGACAGTACACACATATATACAGCACCAAGTACACTGACAGTACACACAGACCTACAGCACCAAGTACACTGACAGTACACATTGACCCACAGCACCAAGTACACTGATTGTACACACATATATACAGCACCAAGTACACTGACAGTACACGCAGACCTACAGCACCAAGTACACTGACAGTACACACATACTCACAGCACCAAGCACACTGACAGTACACACATGCGCTCATTGCAGGCGAGCCTCACATAGCGAGGCGAGCTGTTAATACGGACCACTTTTTTATGGAGCAAACTGCTCCATATGTATATTAATAACTATACAACTTTCCAAACATACACATCTCATTGCAATACGCTAGTAATAATAATAATGCACAAGAGTCCTTCAGCACTGCACTGGACACTGAATAAACTTGCCTAGCTATGGTTTTCCCTATTGAATTAGTATCACCTACACTGTCCCTCCTCTCAGTAAGACTGCAAGTTACTTATGATTCCAAAATGGCTGCTGTCCATGAGGTAGAAGGGTGTAGAAGGGAGTGTATGCTGCTGATTGGCTGGAATGTGTCTGCTGACTGTGACATGCAGGGTCAAAGTTTGCTCAATGATAAAGTATTGGGGGCGGGTCGAATCTCGCATATGTTCGCAGTTCGCCGCGAACATGCTATGTTCGCCGAAAAAAGTCCGCCGGCGAACTATTCGCGACATCTCTAATGATCTATTCTTTGGTTCTTGATCTTGATCGTACTTGACTCCTAATGCTATCTTTATTCCGGCTGCGGTCTGTAACTGCATAGGCTGAAGTGCGCACACCAATACATGGACTCTCTATTGCTTGATTACTGTTGTTGTGCCTAGAAATGAAAGTGTCAGCTTCATGAACTTAATGACGCATCCTTCTATACCTTAATTCCATGGAACTGCCATGTCAGTTTTCTTGTTGGTCATCATGTACATGTGTAGTGTGTGTGATGTACATGTGGTGGCATGTTGGTGTGTGTGATATTCACCTGACATGGAGACTGGGTCCTGCGCTGCCACCAGTCCTGAAGCTCCAACAGCAGGTACCTGGCTAGGAAGGTCCTTGGCAAACCTCTCCCACTCATTATAGCGCACAGTCACCTTCTCCTCCTCCTTGGCCATTATCCTCCTCACCATGGCCCTGATGTCGTCAAAACAGTGCTTGACGGACCTAACATCCCTTGGCGCTGCGCCCACGGCTGTAACATCAGCCACTACCTCTTTCCATGCCTAAGCACTAGGCCCTGGCCTTACTTCCCTCCCCTACAAGGGTCATGGGGCAGCCACGGATAGCACCAAGAAGGACCACATTCTCCCAGGGCGTAATTGTAGTCCCTGTGCTTGCCCTTAGCCTCTTGCCTTCCCGACTATGGACTGGGATTCTCATCCCCCTGACCTGTCCCTGAGGCCTGTCCCTCGCCCAAACTACTACCCCCTGGGATCAGGCCTCTCCCCCTCTGTCCCTTTTCAACATGTGCCTGGTGCTAGGGCCACCCTGCCACTTCCTCCTCTAGACTCTCCTCCTCCACCTCCTGCTCCTCCTTTTCCTCCTCCTCCTCTGCCAACTCCTCCTCCTCTTCCTCCCCTGCCCCCCCCCTCTCAAAATACTCCTACTCTCTCTCTCTCTCTTACTGAAAATCCTCTAACTCAGGGACCTGCATGCTACTTCATCAGGAAATACAACACAGTCAACACATGGGCAGGTGGAACGCAACTTTATAATCTCCCTCTGTCAATCATCTGCGGCTAGACCACTTTCTGTTGGCTGAGAGGCCCGTGTTGCACTACGCTATACCGCAATTGGATAGTAACAGCTATCGCATCTCGGCCAGCCCCTTAACAGTTTGCGGCTGCAGGAGGGATTTATGGGCTTGAGGCTTCGGTCCGTAACTCGCACACTTTCTCAATTGAATAGCATCGCAATCAGAGACGAACAGGAGCCTGCAACCCACCCACAGACATCCAGCCTACTATGATAGTCTTGTGGTCTTGCAATTGAATGCAATGCATTTTATGCCCCCAAAATGTATTTTTCTTACACAGATGTATCATATAATAACATGACGTTAAAATTCCTTGGTGCTTAACACCTATTTACAAAAAGCACTTTATTAGATGGGAATACCAGGTGAAGAAAAAATGATGTTACCTCATAGAAAACAGGAAGTTAGGGGCTTTATAAGCCAGCGAAAGACTAGATGCAGTATCCCATGAGTAAGCCCGAGTGGGGGCGAAACAGACCATCGGGATTGCACCGTTTGTCTGAAATGCGCAAGCAGTTGTTGAATGAAGGAAGGAGGGTTCCTTGATGTATTGAGTACAGCCATATTGAATATTTGCGTTTGTGATAAAAATGGCACTGGCATTGAGTATGCTGTTCTAATTGCTGCTTAAAATACACATGGTATATAATTCTCATACTGTATCTCCCTTCATCATAACTATATGTGTTTTGACAAATGTGTTTCCATATTTCATTGTTCTTAATCGATATTTTAGAGCTTTACTTTTAAGCTATCCAAGGAATAGCAATTCTTTTTGCAATATGAGAATAGCTCGTATGGCAACTTTAGAATTTGACATAGTTGTAAAATGCGTCATTGATTCATTGTTTGTTTTTTCATCTATAGATATACGTATATCCAATTGCATAGAGAACAACGTTCATTTTGTGATTATCCATATCAGTATTGAGTTGCTTATGGTGGCCTGATAATTCACCTATATTTAGCTCTAATATATTGTTATAGTCTTATTTTTTGAATGAGAAATACTAATTATTTGAAAAATACAGATCTTTATACTAAAATTATATAAAATTAAGCATGTTTAATTGAGGTCCTTAATGTAATAGTTTTTAGGGAGAATAATTATTTGGTGGCCTCAATCATTTATATATGTTATGGATAAACTCAGGGTAACGCACACAATATGCAGATTCCTTTCTATAACATATATACATATACACCATATGGGATAGAATCTCTTCTTGTGTATTTAAACTAAGCACGGGTTTGAATCTTTAGGAATTCATAAAAGGATATTATACATGAAATACAGAGGTTTTATCCTAGTTTGCACCAATTCTCTCATTTAAAACTATGTAACACTAAATAATAAATAAATAAAAAAACACCACAGAAGCTCTTTTGGAATGCCTCTGTGAACAACAGCTTTAAATCAAACTACAGAAATGTAATTTCAAAGGGAACCTTATCCAGTTATTTGGGTATATCATCTCTCTGGAGGGTTGGAGTATCCAAGCAAAATTCCAGCTGTTCTAAATTGGCATGTACCCAAAAATCAAAAGAGAGATCAGCAACTTGTTGGTTTTGCACATTTCATCAGATAAATTGCTAAATTTCTGAAAACACCAACTTTACTAAAGAGCATGTCCTATCTGTGTTGATCACAGCGGTTAGTTTAACCTTTGAGTAACTGAATACTCCCATTAATTGTGAAATTCAGTACCTCCAAATCAGCAGATGAAAACTATTTTTCAGAGGAATTATGTGAAGTGTTTCTTCACCCTTGTGAGACAAGGATATTGCTTCCTCTTGCATTTTAGAGATGACAAGAACCACTGAAGATTAGTTATTAATATTAATATTATTATTATTATTATTAATGATAATAATAAACTTTATTTGCAAAGCTGCATTTTTTACGTATTTCTTTATGCAAGCGATAAATACACTTAATACAGCAAAAACTAGAGACATAAAAGTACAAATTTAAACATGTTTATAAAGAAAGAATTGAGGTATCCGCTCTTAAAATGCAATGCATGAATACGTGAGAGGCACGGGGCATATACATTACAGGTGTTGGTCATTCAAACAGGCTCCAGTAGGAGACTGTATGTCATGGTGGAGACTTAACCAGAAGGGCAGCAGACCTCTGAAAGCTGTTCGGGTTGTCAGTGTTTATTCTCTAAGATTTTAATTTAATTGTGAAGGTATCGACAGATTGACAGAGAGGTATAGTGGAAGAATTGTGATGAATTAAGTTGCTAAGTCTTGCCAAGATATTCTTGATGGTTTAAAGTAAGAATAGACAGATGATGGGAAGGTATGTTGGACAGTCTAGATTTGTTGTGTAGGAACATTCCAATTTAGATATTAAAATATGGTGATATCAAACATGCCTCACTTTGCTAAAATCCTATTTGCTTTTTGGAACCAAGATGTGATTTACAGAGAAGAGTTGCTGTATTTATTATTCATGTGATATAGTATTACCATTATAATTAATAGCATGTTACACTAGGCCTAAGGAATTGGTTGGCACTCTACAAATAAAATAGAAATAAATAACAATCTTGTGATTTTTTTGTTAACATAATGAACAATATTTACCAATGAAAACTGTTTCCTATGTTACTTGAAATTTGTCATCATTCTTGTTCAGTCAACTGTATTTTGGGGTGGCTTCTATTTTAACCATTATGCAGTAAATAAAGAACCTGTGACTGCTGAAATACCTTAGCAATGATATACGTGCTAAATTTGCTCAGACGTTTATTGTATGTGTCTAAACGCTTGTATGTTTGTCCCATAGTGTGCTTGGAAGGGTGTGTCTTCCAACTGTTAGTGTCTGGGATATAATTGCTTTTAGCTCCATACGACTAAGATATTTGTTCTAGTAAACCATTTCAAGCAAGGACCAATATTAGCCCAACTCAATTAAACAACATTAAAGTATACATTTTACTCTTGTTTTTTTTTCTTTGGCATTTCCATTTTTTTGCTGTCAATAACTTAAAGTAATTTCAAATGTCCACAGATTTATCAGCATTTACCATAGGAATGTTTAATTGTTTTTAATTAAATGTCCACGTTATATGGTTTCAAGTGGTGTGATCACGTTATACCATTTATAGTTATTTTGATCTGTATCCTCATTTAGAAAGATTCATTAATGTCATTTTATATAAGTGCGTAGCCATCTCAAAGTATTTATTAGATGAAAAATGTAAGCTATGAAGCAAGGGATTTTTGTTCACTGGTTGCTGATATCTTTATCTCTCTACAGTATCTTGACCTATGTCTTGACCTATGTAAGTCACAGAGTAATAATCATGTCTCCTGTAAAGATTACAGAGTTTTTTATATGATGATAATCAAATGGAAGAATTTGTCAAAATATCTGTATACAGTTTGCATTATGATCATAAATAAAGTTGCTGCCAGCTTCAATGTCAGTTGGCATTTGTAATTAATAAACATCTGAAGGTGTTCTTCAACAGCAGTTCACTGATTCATCAGAACCCTGCACACTTTTTGCATACATTTATTTAATACATTCCTAAATACACATATGTTTATTTCTGTCAAATATTAATAGGCAAACAAGTCTATTTCAAAGTAGTTTGCTACAGTTAGAATTAGTGCAGCATCAGTGCAGCACAATTTATTTGTTAGACCTATAGGTGCTTGTGGAGCAGGTGGTTAGGAAACAGAGGTGGCTAAGGATGTAAATCAGGTCCTGTTCGAGTAGGACCCTTCAAAAGAAACCTTTGAGTTTCAAAAGCTTTGCATTTCCTTTAAATCACCTACTACAACAACATTATATGACAATGTGGAACTATTTATATACATGTATGTGTGTCTCTGCTTCAATATGTCTCTCTTTGTGCTATTCTTTTAAAATATATGCATTTCTATATAATTATTCTGACTCTCTTTAGAATATATATATATATATATATATATATATATATATATATATATATAGTATAATACACCCAGGAACAGCTGTAATGTGGAATAGATACTTCCATGAATTTCACAGCCTGAAATGATTTTATTATTGCTAACGGGAACTTAGCACACTATCATAATCGTATAAGAATGTGTGACGTATGTAAAGAAAAGACAATGCAAGGGCGCAGTTCTGTACATTTATAGACACAGCAATTACAAATAGCTTTCTACTTAATCTATGTTCAAGACTGTAATGTCTTAAAATCTGATCTTGCTTGTTAATATGTCATAGTTCAATATTTCATATGCAAGTAATTGTATTCTACAATGTCAATGTTTGGAATCAGTTTAAATAACCACGGGTTCTAGTCTCCTCCCATTCTTTTTTATACATCATGTCTTCTTTTCTGCTTAGAAAGTCTATTTATATTCAATAATAGTGGCTTTTCTGAGGGGACAACCAGCATTTAAGGATTTCATTGGGGTTATTTGTTATTTGCATGAGCCAGTCTAATTATATGAGGATAACTTTTTCCCTTTTTTGCAGCGAGATAGGCTTAAAGATTTAAGAGAATTAAAGATGAAAAGCTGTGAGTGGGACTTTGTTCAGAATTACTCACTAAATTCCTAGGTGTAGGGCACCTTGGAAATTACTGTGAAATAGTCTCATCTATTTCATCAGTATTGAACATTATTGTCATTTATAATACAAAGGAATATCAATGTAAATGTGTTGGACAATATTTGGAATGAGCTTCAGTATGGACTCTTTACTATTTATTTAGTACACGTGGTGAAGGGGCTTGTGTAATTCAATGAAGCTGTGAGCTATACCATGTAGGGTCAGCCAAGATGGGCAGGTCATGGCAGAGTGGTCCACTGGAGAAGGAACTGGCATCCTACTCCAGTAACGTTGCTAAGAATACTTGGACACGGACAACCAGAGACATAATGATATGGCACCAGAAGATGGCACCAGAAGATGAGCCCCCCAGATCATAAGGTTCCTATCACATTACTGAGAAAGAGCAGAGAGAAAGTACAAGTAGCACCAGATCTAATTAAGTGGTTAAAGGCTACAGTACTCTAGCAATGATATATGTGCTGTGGATGTGTCTGGAGAGGAAAGGAAAGTCTTCTGCTGCAAAGAACAATTCAGCATGGGAACCTGGAATGTTAGAACTATAAGCCAAGGCAAACTAGATGTGGTCAAGAATGCGATGACAAGGTTACAAATTTAAATTCTGGGAATTGGTGAATTTAAATGGACTGAAATGGGACATTTCACATCAGACAACCACCCACTGTGGTCAAGAATCCTGCAGACTAAAGGGAGTAGCCATTCTAGTAAATCAAGTGGCCAAAGCAATGCTCTGTTACAACCCAATCAATGATAGAATTATTTCAATTTGAATTCAAGGCAAGTCATTTAATTTCAAAGTGATCCAAGTCTATGGTCCAAACATTAATGCTGAAGAGGCTGACGTTGTCCAGTTCTACAAAGATATTCAACACGTCATAGATCTAACACCACGAAAAGATGTTACTGTCATCCTAGGAGACTGGAATGCTAAAGTAGGGAACCAAAAGACACCTGTAAATAACTGGAAAATTTTGCCTTGAAGTACAAAATGAAGCAGGTCAGTAGAATTTTGTCAAGATAATTCTCTGGTCATAGCAAACACTCTCTTCCAACAGCCTCCGAGATACTCTATGCATGGACATCCCCAGATGGACAACATATAAATCATATTGACTATATACTTTGCAGACAAAGATGGAGGAACTCTTTACAATCAGCAAAAACAAGACCTGTAGCTGACTGACTCTTATTGCAAAGTTGAAAATAGGGAAAATTATGAGACCAAGTAGATACAAAATAAATAATATCTATTGTGAATATCCAGTGCAAGTAAAGGAAAAATTTAAGGAGCTAGACAAGGAAGATAGAATGCCTGAAGAACTTTTTTTCAACATTATCCAAGAAACAGCAACAAAGAATATCGCTATGAGAAAGAAAAGTAAAAAGTCAAACTGGCTGATGATAATGAAAGTAGCTCAGGAAAGAATGAAAACGAAAGGTAGTGGAGATAGGAAAATATTTGTCCAACTGAATGCAGAATTCCAGAGGATAGCAAAAAGAGACAAGGAGACATTCTACAATGAGCGATGTAAAGACATTGAAGAAGATAACATAATGGGTAAATCAAGAGATCTCTTCAAGAAAATTGGGACGCTAAAAGGCACCTTTCATGCCAAAGAGGGGCTGTGATAAAAGACAAAAATGGTAGGGACTTAACAGAAGAAGATCAGATAAAGAAGAGGTGGCAGGAATACACTCAAGATCTATACAGGTAGGATCTTACCAGCAGTGATGACATCAATATTTTTTTTTTAGATGAGCTGGAGCCAGATATCTTTAGAGAGCTAAGTGAGATGGGCCCTAGGATGTCTTGCTAATAATAAGGCTGCAGGAGGTGATGGAATCCCAATTGAACTATTCAAAATTCTACAGGATGATGCTGTGAGAGTGTTACTTGCCTTATGCCAACAAATTTGGAAAACTCAACAATGGCCAGTAGACTGGAAAGGGTCAGTCTAATCCCAATTCCAAAAAAAGGCAGTGCCAAAGAGTGCTCTAATTATCTAACAATTGCACTCATTTTACATGCCAGCAAGCTAATGCTTAAGATTCTACAAGATCGACTCCAACCATATATGGACCAGGAACTACCAGTTGTGCAAGTCAGGTTCTGCAGTGGAAGAGACACAAGAGATCAAATTGCCAATGTCCGCTGGATAAGAGACAAAGCAAGAGAGTTCCAGAAAAAAACTTTTACTTCTGCTTCATAGGCTATTCTAAAGTATTTGACTGTGTGGATTACAACAAAATGTGGCATGTCCTTGGGATTATCAGATCATCTAAGACTCCTAAAGAATCTGTATGTCGAACATGGGACAACAGAATGGTTCAAGAAAAGGAGTGCAACAAGCAGGCCCAGATATACCTTTTTAAAGGCCCCTGGGCATTAAAATGGAGGAGCCACTGCAAGTGAGAGCACAAGGTATGCATGCACCCATTTTTCCCTTTTCTGTGCATGTATATCGCTCTTGCAGTGTGAGCAAATCACCAACATTTACCCCTAAACTCATACACTTTTACATATATTCACCCAGGGTCAACCATAATTATAATAAAACACATATATGTTTAACCAGGGAGTATAATTAAACAAATGTACACACATTCAGCAAGGGTCACCTATAATTATCATAACAATATATAAATGTACAGTCAGGGTCTCCTATTATTGTAATATAAATACATAAATATATATAAAACCAGGAATACGTGTACGTACAGTATAAATAGCCTTTCACACAGAATACAGACTTTCTACAAATATTTCCTTACAAAAAAACATTTTAGTGAAAAAAACATTACACTGTATAAAGTTACTTATGCTGCTCTGGTGCAGGTCCTTCCTCTACACTACAGCAGGAAACGCATGGGCAGAGGAAAGGAACACTGAGCTCTCTACACTGTAATTCCAGGCGGGAACAGTCTGTGAACTGCAGCATTTCATTTTAAAGACAGTATTTTAAGGGGATTTACTGCCCCAAAAAAACAAGTGCCCCTCACAGGAAAGCACCCTTAGGCTTCTGCCTACTTTGCCTAATGGGTAATCCAGCCATGTCAACAAGGTTGTATATTGTCACCTTATTTATTCAACTTATATGCAGAGTACATCATGCGTAAGGCCGAACTAGATGAATCCAAAGCCGAATCAATATTGCTGGAAGGAATATCAACAACCTCAGATATGTTGATGATACTACTCTGATGGCTGAAAGTGAGCTGGAACTAAAGGACTTATGGATGAGTGTAAAAGAAGAGAGTGCAAAAGTTTGCCTGCTGCTCAACATTAAAAAGACAAAGATCATGGCAAACAGCAATCTCACTTCCTGGCAAATAGATGGGGAAGAAGTGGAGGCAGTGGCAGATTTTATTTTCCTTGGATCCAAGATCTCTGCAGATAGTGACCTTAGTCGTGAAATTAAAATATGTTTGCTCTTGGGGAGGAAAGCTATTGCAAGCTTGGACATTAAAGCAACTCAGCTTCTTTAGAACATGTCCAAAACTGTCTTGAGACAATATTTAAGTCACTGTTAGGCAAAATTACACAGAAGTTGCCAATGGTACCCAGCTAGCCCCTAGCTCCATACAGTTTGATAAACCCTACTATAGACCTCTCTTCTTTACCTTTTGGAACAACACTGAAGAAAAGTGTTTTTTCAGAGCCCACTTCTCCTGTCCAAAGATACCTCTTGTGAGGCGTAAACAGAAACAGACTTTAGGCTGAAGAGGTTTAAAAAGAAAATCAGTGTTACAGAAATAGAAAGAAACATTTATGTAAATAAACTAACTGCAGAAACACTGCCTCTGACCCTGTGCAGCTTGTCTGCTACAGGTAGCAAAAATACTGCAGCCAACGCTATGGTGTCCTTTGCAGTTCTAGTTGCACCTTTAGAAATGTTACTTTTGGCCTCCAAATTCCAGCTTGCAAATGTTGTAGTAATATCCACTAGCCCACTCTTCTCTCCAAATGCTCCACCACAATGAACTTTAAATATATAAATTCTTCACTGGCACATTCATACAGTCATTTCCCTGGGGGTTTGTACTGCACCTTCCACATGTATAGTTCTACGAAGTGTTTCATTATTCTGGACAAATACCACTCCTGAATACTTCTAGTCACATAGACTCTCTTTCTTTGATCTCTTTTGTTCAACTAATTTGGACAGTTTTATTCACTTTGTCTCTCACATGCCCTTCTCAGGACCACCCACACTGGACACCTCAGTAAGACTGCCCAATTCTTTTTCAGGTGCTGCTTCATTATGCTTTAGACTGGAGCCTGCTAGAGACTTTTATCTTTTACCTGGACTGGGCATAAGGCTTTATTGAGCCTAAGGCTCACATATATGCTTTCAATTACTTCTCCATTGTCCCTGTCCAGTTTTGCCATAAATACTATATTTCTCCTTGCATGTTGCAGAACAGAGTCTGTGTGTGTGAGTCTTACAGTCGTGCCCGACTTTCCGTGAGCTCATGGACCGCAACACACAATGATGATCCACTTGGTATTCACGGTAGCGATACTGTAGTGGGTGGCCAGTTCTTTCTCCAGTGGGCCACAGCATACAGTTCCTGGTATTCCTAGGTGGTCTCCCATCCAAGTACTGACCAGTCCTTACCCTGCTTGGCTTCAGGGTGGTGTGACCTCTTGGTTCCCTGCCTGGAATCAAACCCAAGTCACAGTGGTGAAAGCACGGAATCCTAACCACTGGACCCGCAGGGAATCTTAGAGAAAAGTCTACTCCTGTGTATATTCCTGGGCTTCTTGAATCAGTCTCTCTAGCTTTCTCCTAGCATGATGAGACATAGTGATGGCAGATTACCATCTGCTTCTTCTTTTATGCGGCTTATTAAATATAATGTATTTCATGAGGGTACCAGACCTTTCTTTCAAACAAGTTTATCATCAGCAGACTCTCCTATGGAACAATACTCTATGTCCCCATTTACACAGAGGTTTGATGATCACATAATCTAAAACTAAAATAACTAAAGCTATTACTTGAACCTAGACAGTGATCAGGTGCTACATAGGGCACTTTATGACTCAACCTGCTCTAGGGTGTCGGTCAAGAAGACTTACATCTGCAGGATTAATGGAGTGACCTGAAGAAATGTAAGCAAACATTAAGAGAAGAGTTAAATAGCCTTATTCTCTTAGTATAAAGTATGCTGCATTTCTACTATGACTAGCAGGATGGTTCCATCTAGCACTGTGATGCTTCAATAAAGAATGCTCATATATTGCAAATCTACATGGTAAACAGAAAAGCATATCTTCTCATGTATTGACAACATCATTTGACATATATTATATATATATATATATATATATATATATATATATATATATATATATATATACTATAAGATTAGCTGGGCTAACATATATTACCTGTTCTTCATTTGAATGTGATATAGGTAAACAACTCGTTCACTCCTTCAGATACCTTATGAGTATGTATTTTTATGCCTATCTGTCAACAAATAGATAACTGGCATGGTTCTCTCTCTTACTCAGCACATGATGATAGTCATTACTGCAGTAGCCAGATTAGAAGCAAGAAACTAAGGATTATACACAGGAGTGGACTATTTTGCTGCTTTAACCTATTTCAGCAGGAATTTTATATTTGAACCTATGTGGTCAGCTGAGTGCCTGAGGATCGAAGCGAGGGCTGCGGTTGCGGCCAGGCAAGGAGCGTTGAAGGCGCTCACTGCGCTGGTATAGATGTGCGCCGTAGGTGCTCATCCCTACGACCATGCACGCGGTGCGGATCATACCTACAACCCGCGGGACTACACATCAACACACAACTTAAAAACACAATTCAAAGTGCGAGACCCGTAACACTTTGAAAAAAATCGGCTATAAAAATTATGGCCCGTAACAAAATAAAACCGCCATTGAGAGGAAAAAAAAAATATGAGCCACAAAAAATATGAATTTAACAGCAACACGCACAGCGAAAAACATGAAAAACACACTAAATACAAAATAAAAAAATATACACACAGCAAGGGGGGACAGCCAGGACATCTGGGAATGAGGTTACATGGCAATTTTGATAGAATTTCAAGATTTTCACAATAAAAAATCCCCTAAGCGAGAGAAAAAATGTCAGCCGAAACAAACGAAAACGAGGCTACACGACCCCTAAGCACGCAAAACACAGCCAACCACATACGCCTTTTACACAGACCCACACGACCTACTAAAAACACTATTAGGAAACATGCTAAACGGTCAACACCAATACGACCCGCAAAAAATACGAACTTAACTGCTGCAACACGCCCAGCGAAAAACACGAAAAACTCACTAAATACAAAATAAAATTACAAAAAAAATACACACACAGCAAGGGGGGACAGCCAGGACATCTGGGAATGAGGTTAAATGCCAATTTAAATACAATTTAAAGATTATAGCCACTCGAAAATCCCAAAAGCGACAGAAAAAATGGCAGACGGAAAAAACTAAAACGAGGCTACACGACCCCTAAGCACGCAAAACACCGCCAAGCACATACGCCTTTTTGCACAGACCCGTACGACCTAGTAAATACACTATTAGAAAGCATGCTAAATGCTCCACACCCGCCTATCACATGCACAATCGCAGCCATTTTACAACACTAACTGCAAACTAATAACATTAACATTACAAAATGCGGAAATACACAGAAAAACTAATTGTTTCCCCTCACGCACACAGCCTATTTACACTACACACTTCAGACATTGCTGACACTTACACCTCAGCTCACCACCAGTGCAAATCTACATTGTATGCTGCAGGAACATCAAAACAGATTGTTAGCTCTTCAGCATATTGCTTCCTGCATATATTAATTACAAATAGGTAAAGTATATTAGTTGATAACTTTAATAATTAGTTAATTTACATTAAAAAATACATACACAGAGAAAACCAAATACAATAAAGGCAATCAGGGCACTCCTCACAAGCAGCGCCAACGCTATTTATAGAACCACAACTACACCAGGGGAGAGGGTCGCAATGCGAGCCAAAAGGCCATCAGTGCAAACCTTACAATCAGCGCCAAAGGGGCTCTCATAACCAAACATACATTAACCAAGAGGCTCGCAATGAGCGCTGAAGGTACTCACACAACCAAAATACTTACTTTGTGTACCAAACAGCATTACCTGCCTTACAATTCTATTGCTGTCATTTTTTGACGGGCAAGTCGCTAGTATATATATAATGGCCAACCGTGCACTACCAGACTCATAGAGCAGAGCAGGTTTAAGGGAGCAGAAGACAATTAAAAAGCTTCAACAAATTCAGACAATATTAATTACTCAAAGCAACCCAGCCAAAAGCTAGAAATCATGAGCGATAATAAAGTGATATGGAATAAATTTTGTATAGGCTAAATATTGGTGAAGATGACCCATTTACCCAAGACTGTAATTGTTGTATGAGAAAACAGATATCACTGGGCTCTTGTAATCATTTTTCCTTAGCAGGATGGAATACAATGATCAAAAGTAAACATTTTTTACACGCTGCAATCTTTCTCTTACTTACCCCATTTTGTAAATTAGACTTTCCACATCTCAGACGATGAGCTCACTTTACCATGTGTCTTTTTTTAATAAAATGGACATGTACCAACAAAAAACATTTAATGTGGGAGGGTTTCAGCTCAAACTACTTGGTCTTAGTGTTGAACATTCCCACCTAAACTGTTGGAAAGAGTATTATGTACTAACACAATCTGCTTTAATTCATATTTGCGGCCAAGAGCCCATTTTATACATTCCTCGACCTCTATTTCTGTTTACAGACAGAAGATTATCTTGGTTTTTTATCTGTATTGAAAACGAATTCGGAAAGTGTGGGATGTAACCTAAATAAAGGATAAAAACTGATTCAATATGTCCTTTATTACAATAATGAATAAAAACAAGAGTAGCACAACATTCATCACTGAACAGAAGACTAGAATAATGTATGTGTTAATAGTACTCAGACTTCTCTGTTACTTCAGGCAACCATTTAGCATTGTATTCAGAAACGTAATAGCCATTAGAGTATAAATAAAAATGCAAAAATACATGGTTTTGTAGGTATTTAATAGAAGTGTTTCTTCAGTCCAATAAAGATGTACAACATGGAGGCACAGCATTGTGTGTTAATCTTATTTCATGTATGCCCCTATCCCATTTGCCTACAAACAACACCATCACAATCTTATCTATTAAAGTCTATTAAATCTATTAAACAGGAGAACCCCAATACACGAGCCACAATGTTCAACCCAGATAAACATTTGAGATATCAAGCAAGTTTTGTCTTCATTGAAAAAAATGTAAATACTGTACATGTAAAACACAGAAACAGCTTTTTTTTTAAGACAAATAAATATTTGTTATGGTACACCTTTTATTTCTTCTTAACATTACAGTTTGTGTCAGCCTCGATTATCAGGATTTATAAAGAAGTGCTAGATAAAAATAAACTCATCAATGATAATTTAGGTACAGCTGGGAACATGCATTGAAAAAACACAGCTGCTGATCACTGAGTAGACAGAAATGGAGACCCCCCCAGCATACTCTGACCTGCATTTCAACTTTTATATACTTAACGAAAGCTTCTTCTGGTCAGCTAGGAAAGCAGAATTTTATAGCACTGGAAATTAGTTTTCATTGGTAAATGCATTGGTATAGTTCAGTGTAAAAGAAATAGCAAAAATATTACATATAATGGTAATTGTGTATGACAGGGCAAAGGAAAACAGCTACTCTTTTATGGAGATGATATTTTTAATTCTATATATCAAATAGGATTCTTGGCAAAGTTACTGTTGAAATCACTGTTTTTAGCACCTCAATTTAAGTGTTCTTACACACCTCAAAATGTTCAATGAGTAAAAAAATAAAGAAACAATATTGTGGTCTAGCGATGAACTAGATGATTATATTTTATGTGTAGGTAATAACATTAAGTCGTCAGAATATGGCATTTGAAGAAACCTAAGCAGAAATGTGACAGTAGTTTATTTGTTGGCCAACTGGATGGGAAGACACATTTGTAAAATCCAACCCAAGGTTATATTTCAGTCAAAACTCACAATCTAACAGGAAAAACAAACAACATTGGATTTGTCATCACAAGTCTACATGTACTTAGTTTTTACTATGGCCTTTGGGTGTAATAAATGTCATCATCAGTCTCAAATAATACAGCTTCAAATTGGGGTCTTATGGATTCAAGGTCATTTTTTGTCTGAAGCCAGAGGTTTTGCAGTTGGTGGATACATGAATTGCAGAATCTATGATTAGAACAATACTATACTGTGGTGTAAAAGTCATCTTCTAAAAGTATTCAAATATAAAAAAAGGCAACTACAGTAGTTCTATAATTTTGCTCCACAGGTATGAATTCTGTAAGAACTGACATATACACTCAAAATTTTACCTGAAACAGACATACATTAATAATTCATGTATACTGTCGTAGTAAAAGGGCGATCTGAATTTAGAAACAAGCAGGCCCAGAGACCTGTTTATCTCACAGTCCCATTAAACAGTATTTCCACTGTAGCTAAGTATTCTTGGAAGTGACGTGCAAATGGGGCTCCAAACGTTCCATCTTTTTCCTATGTTAAGTGAGCATGAGGCAAAAAGGTGGTAAGTTTTGACCATCATTTTGAATCCTTAGCTACACGGTTTATTAAGACTTTATGTAGAATAAATAGTGGAATAAATAGGTCTTTTGGCATGCTTGAGTCATGCAAGTGAAGTATCATATCCCTTGAAACAAAATTATAATATTACTAAGAAAATCCAGTAATTAATACAATGTAGCTTTGAAAGCAAAAAAAGATAGCAGATAGTCCCCTGAAACTTTCCACCATCCAAGGACATAATATGATTTAGTAATAAATTACTCACAGATTTTCTCTTGAGATATAAATTGCAAATGATTCCGACTGTCTACTGAATGTATTAAAGGCAGGAGTCTAGCAATTTAAGACAATTTGAGGTATGGAATAATCAGCAGTAATATAATAAAAATGTTATATGTTAAATGTTCGGAAAGTCTTCTCGTCTGAAATAGATATTGCATGCAAATATTGTAAATATGTGGAGTTATATACACAGCAATATTCACTAAGTAGCGCTATATTTTTTAAAGCAAACATATAACTCTATAGTCAAGTTCATTGGTACCCAGACTAATCTTCAGTAAAACCCAGACAGACCAGCTAATACTGTGTGAATATAGACGGGGCAATTAATATACAACATAATTTGGAGAATATAATACATATTTGTTATATCCTTACATCTTGACCTGTCTGGAGTTGCTAAGTTATGGTTTGGGAACCATGTGCTGGAAAACTAAAATAGGATTTAGGTAAAATACCTCTATCTTAGTCACAAATTTGTTATCAGGCAGTTTTTAATACTAAAAGCCTGACAAGAACAGTTGGAGGATGTAGTGCAGTTTACTAGATGCCAGCAAAGGGGTCTTAATGGTGTTTTGCCAGTAAGTGGCAAGCATGGTCCAGAGTTGATTTAGTATCTACTGCAGGAAATTAGTGGGCTTGAGGCCAGACTTCAGAATAGCATCTCTGGAAAGGGTTCCATTCTATCTGGAGAGAAAGGCATACCCTTAGATCAGGACCAAGGACCAACACAGTTAATGTTGTGATGTTTTTCAGCAGCCGGGACTGGGAAACTGGTCAGAGTTGAGGGAAAGATGGATGGTGCTAAATACAGAGATATTTTTTAAGCAAAACATGTACCACTTTGTGCGTGTTTTGAGGCTAGGACAATGACCCCAAACACACCGCTAAAGCAACACTTGAGTGGTTTAAGGAGAAACATGTAATTGTGTTGGAATTGCCTAGTCAAAGCCCAGACCTCAATCCAATAGAAAATATGTGGTCAGACTTAAAGATTGCTGTTCACAAGCGTAAACCATCCAATTTGAAGGAGCTGGAGCAGATTTGCAAGGTGGAATGTGCAAAAATCCCTGTGGTAAGATGTGGCAAGCTCATAGAGACTTATCCAAAGCAACTTGGAGCTGTGATTGCTGCAAAAGGTGGCTCTACAAAGTATTGACTTTAGGGGGGTGAATATTTATGCACATTGACTTTTTCTGTTATTTTGTCCTATTTGTTGTTTGCTTCACAATAAATATAAAAAAAAATCTTCAAAGTTGTGGGCATGTTCTATAAATTAAATTATGCAAATCCTCAAACAATCCATGTTAATTGCAGGTTGTGAGGCAACAAAACACAAAAAATGCCAAGGGGAGGGGGGGGGGGTACTTTTGCAAGGCACTGAATATATATATATATATATATATATATATATATAGATATATAGATATTAATGTATTAATGTATGTATATTCTCCCCTTCCCTATCTCCCCTTCCCCATCTTCCCTTCTCCATCTCCCCTTTTCCATCTCCCCCTCCCCATCTCACCATTTTCCCCTCCCCCATCTCCCCTTCCCAATTTCTCCTTTTCAATCTCCCCCTTTTCCCGTTGACCATTTCCCTCTTCTCCACTAACTATCCCCCTTCTCCATCTCCCCTTCTCAATCTCCCCATCTCCCCTTCCCCATATCCCCTTCCCCATCTCCCCCTTCTCTACTTCCCATCTCCCCCTTCTTCCCTTCCTCATCTCCCCCTTCTTCCCTTCTCCATCTCCGCCTTAGTCAGACAGGATTTCCTGCCCCAGCCCAATGACGCGCCAGCAGGGGAAAGTTACACAGCTACTGAACACCCATTCAGTAAGAGAGTGAGATGGTGAAGGGGAGATGGGGAAGGGGAGTAGGGGAAATGGGAAGGGGAAGATGAGGAAGGGGAGATTTTAAGTGGAGGTGGGAAGGTGGGAAGGGGGCATGGGGAAGGGTAATTTGGTTAAATTTACACAGCACGACTACACTGGAGGTAGATCTGCCCCTGGACACACCTTAACAAGGACCAGTGAGGTTAAGTGTGAACCAGACAGTCAGGTAACAGAAGTGCACTCTGACAGTGCCAATTATGGTAATTCAGGAAGCTCGAGAAAAAAAGTAAGCAATAAACTATCAAGGGTCTTGTTTTTTGCAATATGTTTAGATTCAATGACCTGCTCTGCTTAGGGCTAAGCAACATGGCTGACCACATACAAATGGAAAATAGATTAACCACAATTAAGGCCTAGCAGGTCCCAAAATCATTCTAACTGATAATAAGTCCCACAAAAACCTGAAAGGCCCTTATAAGATAATTAGAGCCTATGAGCCACATTTTACGGTGTACATTACATCCACCATATTGCCACCATACATCAATAACAGCACATCCATTTTATCCAAAAAATCATTACAGTAACTATATGTACACAATGTCGATCTATCCATCAGCCTGTTTTCATTATTATCATTTACCTTAAAATCGCTTTTAGCAACATTCTTTGCTGTAATGGCATCCAGGTCATATTAGCTGTAAGAGTTACGGTATCCATATATACATTTTCCTAAAAAAGCAATTATAATATCCTTGATTTATATTTTCATTGTTTATTTATAGTAATGGTTCGACCAATCATACAAGCTGGCATCAGTTTTACATGACAATTATATGAATGGTTTCGGCCCCATGGGTACAAGAAAATTTGACAATTCATATATTTAAGATACGTGATAGTTGTCTGGGGGCCCTCAGTATATCCACTAAGTTATTGCCACTGTGCATCATGTATTTTGTTTTTTCCTTTTATTTTGTGGGTTATTTGTTTTGCATGAATGTTCAAACTGAGTAAAGATAACTGTACTGTAGTGCTGAAAGAAGTCATGGCTCTTTAAAAGTATAGGCTACATAATAACATCTCCATTATCACAATCATATAAAGTTATGAAGTATTGCAATGTTTTGAATTTTCATCTGCTTGTCTCTAGAGGCTGGAGTGTTTTCCTCTCTGTTGATCCCTTTCCTCAGCAATGTCTTCTAATACATACAGGGCAACAAGCCGAATCCTATTAGTCCATGTGAGTGTTTGGTAACACCCTCTTGAATGGAAAAGGTTATAACTTTATATAATTGGGCTAATATAGTTTTCACTATTCTAGATGCAGATTATATTTTTAAAGGGCCATAACTTGTTTTTACCCCTACAGTGTCCTTTTAAGAAAATTATTTCATTTCAGCCTCAATATGTAGTTGCAAAATTCTGCAATGACTTACTGGGTGTCTTAAAAACAATATAATAACCTAAATGCCACTGAATAACTGTACTGAACTTCAGCATAACGGGTTTGCAGTACTTATTTTATATTATTTATATGTTTAGGAATGTATTTGTCTTGATATAGTCCACTAATTGTAGGAATTTTTATTTTACATTTTGTATGATTTCTTTGTATTTTTAATTAAACGGATGATTCTTCTTGTATTGTTAAGTTTGAAAAAAAAGGAAGCAACCTAACAAAATTGTTACGGTAAAGAAAAGGTTAAAATGTTAGCGTTACTTTTTCCTAAATACTAACATATGGAATGGATGAATAGTGAAGCGATTGAGACATGGAAAACTCATGACCCACAAACATGTAAACTAAAGACAGCGCTCACTTGTGTGCCAAGGAAAGGTAATCTGAGCATCTTTAATAACAAAATAGAACTGGACGAGGTCCAATATCACGAAACATAATCACCATACTGCATTTGGCAAGGAATCAAGTTGTCTCCGTGCCATTCTTGTTACCATAAGAATGTTAAATTGAATCTGTCAAAATTATTTAAAAACTCAGCTCAGGTTGTCAAGACATAACACAGAAGGACAACTGCAAAACCTCGACATACAACATCGCAGTGGAGAATCAGAAAGGGCTACAGTTTAGTGCACATATAAAAAGGGTGTCTAATCAACTCTTTCCTGAAATGAATCTACTGTGTATGTAAAGATTCAACAATATCGTGCATGCTTTGAAACATTACACCAGATCTGTAATTACAGATGGTTTTTGATGTCCTGTGACATTTGGGGGTTCTCAAACAAATTCTGAAACTATAATACTCATCAATACACATTTATTGTCTGAGGCAGTTACATAATATTTCAAACATTTTCAAAAATTTAGATAAAAAAATAGAAATAGGGTTTTATATTTGTTGGCATGCCGTTGTGATGGTGTTCTCAGGGTGGAGAGCAATGTTGGCTTTGTGACACAGAGCTTTCCAAGTAATGGCCAGAAAATTACATTTTCATCTCATCAGGCCAGGGGATCTTTTCCCACATGGTGGCAGTGTATCCTACTTGGCATTTGAGAAACTTCAAATTAGTTTTTTTTTTAGCAACAGATTTTTTTTTTATTACTCTACACCACCCATAGATGTCTTTTTTCCATTCTCAGCTGTGGATCTTTTCAGCTCCTTCCGAGTTATCACTAGCTTCTTGGTTTCTTCTCTGACTAATGTCCTCTTTACCAGGTCACTACATTTTGGTGGGTGCAATTCTTCACAGTTGTGCCATATACGTCACATTTTTTTAAATGTATTTAATAGAGTTCTGAGGGATGTTCAAAGTTTGAGTTATTTTTAAACCCAATCATGAATAGTGCTTATCCAAAACTTTATTCCAGAGTTATTTGGATGAATCCTTGGTAAATATTTGTGCCATATTCTTTCATTTCTTTAATAATGTATTGAACAGTGTTCTAGGGGATGATCAAAATTTGGGATATTTTTATAATTCAAGTGCTTATCCAAAACATTATCACAGACTTATTTGGCAAACTTCTGTTTGTATAGATATGCTTCCTAATAAAATGGTGTATTTATTCTGAGATCACATAACACTTTAATTACACACAGGCAGCTTCCACCTAATTAGTACAATGATTATAACATAAGAAATATTTTATTCATGATATTATATTACATAAATGATAAATAATGTGTACTGTACATTTCAACAACATGTAAAAATATGTTAAACGTAATACTCAATGTTTACATTAAAGCTATTTACATAAGGAGTCAATCTTTTGACAATGCTTTCAATACTTAAATCAGACCTGTTTGTTCCACGTGTCTTGTCATCTTATGTACCACAACAACCACTCCTTCGGTTTGTGCCTGAAACTCCAGTTCAATGATAAGACCTGTATCTTTAGTGTTAAAGAATGTGATCATCTTCATTTCAAAAGTGTTTCTCTCCAGGATCTTTTTTAAATTACCCCTGAGTATTTTTATATATTTGAGTATTTTATGATGTTCTTTAGTACTTCAGTATTGGAATTATATTGTAATTGCACAGATTCACTATTGAGATGTGGCAATGACGGATCTGTATTTCACCAAGCAAGCACAGTACAATGCCTTCCTGGCCGAATACCAATGCTGTTCCTAGAACACCTTATCTGATGCCACACGCTGGTGAAAAGTATACACAACTTTATAGTGTAAGTGACCAGCTTGGTAATGTATGTTTCACCACAGCCAATTCTCCTTTGATGTCTAATTATATATTGCTGTGCAGGTTCTGTCTATGGCAAGAGAGCCCAATATTGTGATGACAAGGCTGCACCCCCTAGATACCCAGCATTCCAGGCAACTGCTTGGCTTGTCTGGCCCAAAGAGTGGTCCTGCAGATTGATGTTCTTAAAGCTGAAGTGCTGTGAAATGCTGTAGATGGAGAAGAGGGGGGAGAGACATAGGGGACGGAGAGGAGGGGGAGAGACACAGGGGAGGGAGAGGAGGGGGGAAGAGACACAGGGGATGGGGAAGACATACAGGGGTGGGAGAGAAGGGGGTAGACACACAGGGGTGGGAGATGAGAGGGGTAGACATACAGGGGAGAGAGAGGAGGAGGGAGAGACACAGGAGAGGGAGAGGAGGAGGGAGAGACACGGGGGAGGGAGAGGAGGAGGAAGAAATACAGGGGAGGGGTGAAAGACACGGGAGGGAAATGGGGGGGAGACACGAGGGAGGGGGGGAAGAGACACAGGGGGAGAAAGAGATACAGAGGAGGGAGAGGGGGGAAAGAGACACAGGGGAGGGAGAGGACGGGCATGAGACACAGGGGGGGAAAGGGGGGGCAAGAGACACAGGGGAGACGAGTAAAGTAGAGGGGGAGAGGCTCCCATTGTGAGGCCAGTAAAGTAGAGGGGGAGAGGCTCCCATTGTGTGGCAAACAGAATTGCCAGGCTTCAAATTTTACGGGCAAGTTGCTAATAATTAAATAACTAATTAAATAACTTATAGCATTGTTTTACTAAATTTGCTCTGTGACATGGATTCTAACTGTACTAAATTGTCACTCCTCACTTCACCCTATAGTGAAACCAGTTTTCAGACCCAGATGCTATCTAACTCACTGGAGACCCAATATCTCCTAACCAGACCATCGTTTAAATGCCATCTCACACTTTTGCTGACAACTTACACATAATGTATATAAATAAGTAGATTAAATATTCTGTTTATACACAAACAAAATATTAACTAAAATATAATATGCACTGGTCATTACATAAGAAATATTTTAGTCATGAGTTATTATGCAGTAGTAGATTATATTACATAAATGATAAATGATGTGTACTGTACATTTCAATAACATAAAAAAATAAGTTAAACGTAATACTCACTACTTACATTAAAGTTATTTACATAAGGAGACAGTCTTTTGAAAAGCTTTCAGTACTTAAGTTAAACCAGACCTGTTTGGTCCAGGTGTCCTGTAATTTTATGCAACCAAAGCAACCACTCCTTCGGTTTCTTCCCTAGCTCTAGACTTCCTGACTTCTGCTGAGGTTTTTAGTTTTTGCTATGCAAATACAGATGTTATTTCTATTCTGAGAATAAACTACAGTTCAGACAGGTATAATATTACATTTTATGTTTCATCATCTTTATTTATTAACTCTAGCGAATTTCCTTTCCCTGGACAGTTGACGTTTTAGACCTTTGTTACTCTCATCCCTTGCTTGATATTTTTTCAGTAGCCTCTCTGTAAACTGTAATTCTTTGCTTCCCTGGGGATGACTATCTTCTCCTCCTTTCCCACTACAGTCAGTATTCCTCATGCAATTCCTATATTTCCCCTCCTTTGCCCTGACAAGATCTTCTTTGACCTCAATACACCTAACCAAACCCGATTGTCTAGACTCTCCTTTAGCTCCAGTTGACTATTTACATTGACTTACAAATGTAGATCTTGAAAACCTTTTTTTTTTGTCTAGTAAAATTGTTAATATGTTTGGTACAATGGCAGATTCCAGTTTATTTAACAAATAACAATGTCTATGCAACTTGTTGTCATCCCATGTTCACTACTTACACTAACTTTCCCTACTGGACAACTCATGTTATAGAATAGAAAAAGGATACAATGGTCACACTGAATGAATTATGTGGGTAAATGCAGATAAGATGATATTAGTAAGGAACTAATGTTTAAAGGAGAAAATGGGGAAAGGAAGAGCTAATATTTTGTAGAAAACAGACTGACAGTCCCAAACTTTATTCATTATTAAGCAATATTTTTAGCATGATAACTTCATATTCAAGGTTACCAACTGTACTATTCTAAATATTAGTGGATTGTCCTAAGGAATACAAAACTACAGGGAATGCCATAAATTAAAATAGATAGTATAAATCAATTTTTGAGAACTTGAATGTGTAAAAACAATGCAATCTCATGTTATTTTTATACATAAATGATTTAAAGTTATTTTTAAAAAAAAATATTAATAAGAATTGCAAATCTTAACTGTCATTGTACATTCTTGCAAGATTGGATTAATTGATGCAATTTGGAACAAATTAAGTGAACATTCTTCTTTGGATAATTAGGAATTTAATTAGTTTTTTAAATTGCAAACTGATGTATCCAAATAACGCTGTAGGATGAAAGAAAGAGATTATAGTTTTATGAGTTTAATAAATGTAACTTTCATCTTCATTTCTAATATATGTTTAGATTTTGATTCAAATCTTGTTAACATTTAAAACTTTGTTTTTTGTGCTATGCTAATCAAGTTTTCTAATTGTTAAATAAAATATTGTTGGGATAGATAATTTTTTACTTATTTTCTACTTAATAACAATGAAGCAAAGAAGAGTTTGCTTATTTTTTTCAGTTATTTATTTTTTTGTGTAAATTCATACATTTTGATACTTTTGAAATTCAATACTAAATGTACATCAATAACATTTTTGATTATGAAATTTATAAAAAAAAAAAAAACTTTACTGATTACCAAGCAATTTATCACTGTAACAGGAGAATGTTAAAATAACAATGTTTTATTTTTATAGTAATAAAATGATCAACAAATAAAATAAAATGATCAGTTTGATTGGATATCAATACTTCAGGCAAATGATCAAATGGCACATTGATGATGTCACTCCATATTTTGTAAGAAAGGGTAATAACATGAGCACTCTCATTTGAATGTGTCAGTAGATGACCTCCCCTACAAAATCGGATAAAATAACTGAGGCAGCTTTACACACTTGAAAAAAGTATCACTATTAGTTGTGGTACTCATGACACACTTTTGCCTATTTGTTTACTTATAAAGAAGCAATTATTGTACATGGCAATGCAAGTTACTGATGTTTATGCCATAATGTAGCAATGTAGGGTAACATCAACATATTTTTTTTATGAAGCACTCCATTGTCAACATAGTGATGGCACGGACTATTTTTTGGTTATGTTCTCATTCTAAAATCAAATCATCTGTGACATTTTGTGTCTTTGGTTAGAAATGTTAACCTGAATGTACATTTAGAAGTACAACTCTATGAAAAGAGTAATTTTATGATTCAAATTAATATTACCTGTTCATCAACATTTTACTTGTTGGTAGATGTCATAAGGTCTTAAAGTGTTCAGTGTCAAAAAAATAATTTCTTTCAACCAAAAACAGTGGTCTAGGCAATGTAAACATCATCCTGTAGTGATGATATTAATGAACATCTCTTATCGTAAATGTTGTAAGAAGCCTTTCACAGGATGTTTGCCAGCATGCCAGAACTGACTATAAAATATGAAAGTACAAATTTGGACAAGTACAATTTTTTTTTAAGGTGGTGTGAAGTTGTGAAAATAAAATGAAAAATGACAGCATTCCAGTAGAAATTTTGATGTATGAAAGATGATTTGAAACATGGACATATATTCATCAATAATCTATTGTGCATCTAAATAGAGTATTATCTCAATTATTTTACTGGTTACAAAGTTAGCATACATTACTGTAATACAATAGTTTTTTTTATATATCTTCCAGATGGTAAAACTTAAAAAATATTTTGGTTCTATGAGCAGTCCAAAGTACTGTTCAGTTGAATGAGAATAGCAGATTTAAGACAAAAAATTAGAAATAATGATTGATAAAATGATTGATAAAAATGATTGAAGCAGCATTCATTCACTTTACTAGGTTTTATATCATGTTTCTTAAGATAATAAATTGTTATAAAAGAATAAAAGCAATAATTGTGGGAAAAATCATTAAACATGATTTTCTTCACAAATATTACATTATCAAGACTTTCATAAATTATGTGCTGGCTGCTTATAGGTTATAAAAAAGTTTTATGAGAGGCTACAATGCTTATTTAATAAAACTAGATAACATTTTAAATAATTTTTTTAACCATTAAATCTGGAACTTTTTAAAGAAGTTTGTGTGTATCTTTTGGCTCTACATCTCCCAAAAGTGGAGGGAGTCTGCCCTCTAATTGTTTATCATTGTTTCTAAATAGACTCCTGAGATCCCCCTGAGCATTTCTGTTCCCCTATCTCAAGATCGGGGGAACCGGAGGTCTACGCAGCGCAAGAGATCCGGCCTGCCTCTCTTCCTGCCAACACTACCCTGAGCCGCCCCCACAATCTCCTCACTCCTGGGCCGAGAACAGCATCGATCGATGTCACTGAGTGGATCCAGCCTTGAGGGCAGAAGAGCCACGGTGGAGGGCCATTTTAGAAAGGCTGCACTCAGAGACCCGACGGGACCCAGAGGGGTGAGTCGCTGTGGAAGAATACCAAAGGTGGCGCCTGTGCTGAGGTAGGAGTGAGAGGGCTGAGGCTTGGGGAGGAGCCAAGGACCTTCAGCCGCAAACTGCCACATCACCCGACTGGCACCTACCTGACGGCCTGAATCAGAGGAGGGGTGAGTCCCACACTGGAGGGGCTCCAGCCAAGAAGGCAGGGAGCAGCGTAGCCCCAGAGTGGGCGGAGGGAGCCTACTTTGGCTAAGATTGAAGCTCTGCTTTATTCCCACCTCTCTAAAGCTGTTACAGCTCTACAAAAGGATATGTCTGAGCTTGGCCAGCCCACAAACCTAATGGAGGAGACTTCGGATGAAGTAATAGAGGCCCAGGACAAAGTTCTGATAGATCTCCGGATGGAGATCTTTCAGAATACATCACGCATTGCTTTGCTTGAAGACAACCTAGAGTATCTTGAGAACCGCTCAAGGATATATAATATTAGAGTCCGAGCCATACCTAAAGCTGTACTGGATCTCACCCAATACCTCATAGCAATGATAAACAACATTCTATCCACTCATCCAGATCATACCTGGAAGATTGAACAAGCTCACAGAGCCTTAGGGGGAGCAAAGAATCAAGAGCTTCCTAAGGATGTTATTGTCTGACTTCATAAGCAACAAACCAGAGACCTGATCTTGGCAACTACTAGGAAGATGACTACAATACCAGGTCCTGATAAAGCTTCATTACAAATCTACGCTGATTTATCTCCAAGCACACTTGCCAAATGGAGATCAATGAAGCCAGCCTTAGCGATCCTAATTGACAGCAACATCAAATACATTTGGAACTTTCCATTTGCCCTGGCGTTTCAATTCAAAGGATCTCAATATTCTACACACTCACTAGAAGAGTGCCTAGGATTATTAAAAAGACCAGGCCTCCTTTCTGAGGAAGAAATAGCGGAGATACAAGGCCCTTCAAGTAACACTAAGTTGAGTAAGCAATGGACAACATCTTCTAAAAGCAGGAAAGCACAGTATGGATCCTTGCCTGTGGGATCACAGCTACACACTCCGGAACCATCTCCCTCATCATCTCAGGAACCTATGTCATGGTTCATCTTTAGTGTTCACATACTTATAGACTGACAGGACCTGCAAGCTGCATAAAGGCTGTATTGAACTTTGTGATTATAATAATTGTTATTAACATGATTTTTCCCTTATTCATTTTCTTTGTCATGCGGCAAAATGTAATTTCTCAGTTTATATTGGTACTCATATCAGGAAAAAGGTAGTATTTAGATCAATAAATCCACACATGTTGCTACCAACTCCATATAACCACAAGGCAAAATTGACCAGCCTGAAGGAACCATTCCCCAATTTTAAAGGAGTAACCTAGTTGCAGACCTCCCACTAGGGCTAATATCATCACATGCTCCCACTAACTGGACTAACATATTTTATTTGATCTTCATAAGGGATAGCTTATAGTGAAGATAATAAAGGAACCAATATACTTTTTACATTAAGGGTAAACTCCCCTTAGGTCTAGCTTTTAAAGATTCCTGCTTAGGGTAGAGCTAGGGAAGCTGCAGCCCCTATGTAAGAATCTGGTAGATTACAAATCAGAGAAAATCAAAAATCCACTCTGTACTATAGGGAAAGCTAAACTTAGGCTAAGAGGACCCTAGAAAGAGATTGCAAAATAAGTACAGAAGCTATTAGTCTCCATAAGATTACTTTGGCTCACAGGATCCCAGTCATATGTATAAAAGCAAATAGGAAAGGGTTTTCTAAAACTGCAGTATTTAATATTGACTTAGTAAGTTTAGACAAATTTCAAGTATAGCCAAATACATTAAAAAAATGGCTTAATCATAGCCAGCTGATAGCTACCCCCTGCCAAAGTTTCAAAAACCCAATGTAGGGAGTATTCCCTAAACAGGTAGTTTTTTTTAGTATATCCCTCCTTTCAGGGGACTGAGTAGGAAATGGTTAGTCCATTTACCTCCCCTGATTTTACCGATGCCAAGGCACGGTCTAGAAGGTTGTGTTATGTTCAATTCAAGGTAATGTTTTTATATGATGTACTGTTAATCATTCTTTTTTTCTTATTATTATTCCCTTTTTATGGTGAAATTCCTCTCAGATTTCCGATTCCATCTGCTTGGAGACATTGCTCTAGCATGGACAGGCACTGGATCCGTCTTCTCTTCCTACCAACCCTGGGTGAAGGTAAGAGAGTAGCCTACATTATTTCCCCACTCCAAAACACACAATGACAGACCCAGATTTTACATTTATAACCCATAACGTCAAAGGATTCAATTCTCAGTTCAAGAGGAGGAAAGCATTCATTTATTACAAAACTTACAAGCCTTCAGTATTGTTCCTCCAAGGAACACACTTCTCCCATAGCAATATTCCGACATTTATGCACAAAGAGCATCCCACTTTTTTTTTCAACAAGCCACCCCTCTAAGAAAGCAGGAACTTCAATCCTCTTACATAAAAACTTCCCTTTTAAGATTGAGTCTAAAAAAATAGATAAAAAAGGGAGTTATATTATACTGGCAGGGACCATTTTTGGATCTAAACTCTCATTAATTTCAATTTACTCTCCCATCACATCTCATCACAGTTCCTTAGTTAAGACACTAAGATTTTTAGAAAGCCAGGACTTTAGTAATTGGAGAAGACTTCAATCTAACATTTAATTCTGATCTGGACAGATCTAGAAACCTGACAAATAACCGCTTTTCAAATAAACAAAATCAGATCAACAGCCTTTTACATAGCTTGTACCTGGTTGACCACTGGAGGGGTCACCACCCAGGGAGCAGGGATTTTACGTATTATTCCCCGACCCATGGCTCATATTCTCGCATAGATACATTTTTTATAAGTTCCCGACTTTTTGACAACTCTTCAGAGGCCAAAATTATCCCTTGTTCATGACCTGATCATGTGGCTATCCAAGTAAAATTAATCGGGCTTTGCCATACTCTTGCAAAATGAATGGTCTTCTGCTATTTAATCCCGCTTATGTAGTCCAAGTTACTGACGATCTAAAAACATATTTTGTCATCAATTCCTCACAAGATGTGAGTTGGGTGGCTCATAAAGCCTATATCAGAGGCACCAGTATTCAATTTGCATACAATCCTAGGAGACAGACCCGCCTGTCTGTAGCACTTTATTAAATATTTACTGAACTATAGGATAGTTGAAAATACTTACATGACTTTACTCACTTATGATTCTAATTTATTGAACTTCGCACTTTTATAAGTTACATATTACAATTAATACATTATGTTCTCTTATATCATAGGCACACCACACACTTTCATATAAATTTTATAGATATATTGCGCATATATTAGCTAGTTATGTATGTTGGCAACAATTTTATGTATTCATATTCTCTGAGAATACAAGACTCATAAAAATACTAATTAGTCTCTCTTTTATATTATTACAATTTAAGCCTTCATTGAATTTAAAAAAAAATATATTATTCCAAATAACATTTTTAAGTGGATTTATAATTTTTCATTATGCTATTTATTGTCATGCTATAATACATTTTCTAACTATGAGTGGAGCTAGCCCCTCCATTCCCCTTATTAGTTTTGCTGCCCTTCTCTGTACTTTTTTCAGCTCTAAAATTTACTTTTTATGTAGTGGTGCCTCAAATTGTATTGCATATTCCAAATTAGGACATACTAGGGATTTGTATAGTGGCAGAAAAAAATGTGTTTCCCTTGCTTCTTAATACATGCTAATACCCTTCTTAATACATGCTAATATTTTACTTGCCTTTGCAGACTCTGCTTGGCATTAAGCACTGTTACCTAGGTTGTTGTCCACAAGAACTCCCAAATCCCTTTCAATATCTGATACCCCTGGATTCGCTCTATTAAGATTATAAATTGCATGGCTATTTTTCCTTACCAGAAGCATAACTTTACATTTATTTGTATTAAATCTCATCTGCCATTTAGTCACCCTTTTCTCTAATTTATGCAAATCCCTTTCAAGGGAAAACACATCATTAGCTGATTTAATTATCTTGCACAACTGTGTGTCATCAGCAAAAATGGAGAAACTACTTTACAATCCGACTTCTAATTCATTAATAGATATGTTAAAAAGGAGAGGACCTAATAGTGAACCCTGAGGAACCCCACTTACCCCATTAGTCCAATCAGAGTATGTTACATTTACCACAACCTTTTGCTTCCTGTCTTTTAGCCAGCTCTCAATCCATGAGCAGATATTTACTGCAATTCCTGTATCCCTTAGTTTGCTCAATAGTCTCCAATGTGGCACTGTATCAAAAGCCTTTACAAAATCAAATCCAAAAACACTACATCCACTGAGTTGCCTTGATCCAAGTTCCTACTAACCTCTTCATAGAAACGAATTAGGTTTGTTTAACATGACCTATCCTTCATAAATCCATGCTGACTCCTACTTATAATCTTGTTTAAATAAACATGTTCTTGTATACTATTCCTTATTAAACCCTTCTAAAAGCTTTCCCACTACAGAAGTGAGGCTTACAGGTCTATATTTTCCTGGATTTGTTCTTGCTCTCTTTTTAAATCTAGTTATCACATCTGCCTTTCTCCAGTCATCTGGTAGAGACCCTGTGTTGAGTGAATCTTGAAAAATTAGATATAATGGTTTGGCTATTACAGAACCCAGTTCCCTCAATACCCTTGGATGTATTCCATCATGACCTGGTGGCTTTATTAACATTTATTTTCTCCAACCTCTTTTTGATTTCTTACTGTGTTAACCAATTCTTAGTATCAATCGACATCTATTTCGCCCTAGGTGGAAAAAGTTCATTGGAAAACTAAGATTAAATATACACCTATAGGGATTAAGAAATTTCTGTGTGCGCTCCATGTTTTCCTTTGTGCGCTCGTCTCATGACCTGTGTTCATGCGCGCATGCGCATAGCTTAGAGGGAACGGTGGTCAGCGGTTGTACAATTTTTACCAGAAATCTTTATAAAATTAAGAAAAATTCATGGTTCCTTATGTTTGCATTTTGTATCTGAATATATTTGCCAGGAACTGTAAATGTTTCAGTTGTACATTACAGTGACATTTTTTATCCACATTGTATTATGAAACAAAATGATTTTAACACATTTGTAAATGTCTTTTAAAAAAAACTATTGAAACAAAAATAAAAAAATGCTTCAATTTAAACAAACATTCTGCCAATAATAAAGCTTAGTATACCACTATCCTGACATTAGTATTGTGTACTTAATAAGGAGTCTTCTTTTGAATACTTGTATCTCTGAAAGTTCTCTATCTATAGTAAAATACTATAACCATTTACACAACATACATACTCCTTGCTTTTCAAGGCTGTCACATTTTTTTTCCAAAAGCAGAGGATACTTACTACAGTAATATGGCATAATTGAGCCATAAAGTAAAAGAGGATTCAATATTTAAATGTTTTTCTATAAGAGTTTTATTTTTTCTTTAATATAAAAACAACCTTTATTAATGCACAGTTAAACATTCCTCCCTTGATAAAGCTCCAAATAGCAGACAAACACGTGTTGGGAGCACACAAAGAAGCTCAAGGCAGGCATCTAAAATGGAATGTTAAAATATGAAAAATCACATGCAGCATTATTAATATAATTGGTCACTGAATTCAATATTTAATCTTCAGTTAGGGACAATATGATAGGCGCCCGTCAAACGGTAGAGTCTGGTATATTATATAATTCACCATTTGTTAAAAGACAGTACAGTATATCTAACTCAGCAGCCTTGTGCAGAAAACTGATTGCATGGAAGGCAGGGTATGAAATGCTTTATTGCTATAAGAGGTATAAATGTAATTACCCAACAAGTTAAAATTGCAAAGTAGCAGACAGATGTTGGAAGTGGTGTTGAAAGGCAAAAAGAAAAGCTATACTAAAAATGAAAGACAGCTGCTTACTAAATTTTAAACAGTTTAGGAATCATTTGAATAGGATCGGGGTGGAGCTTGTGAATGGAGAGCCCTGTTGCAAAAAGTAATTCTGGGAGGGGATTGCAAAATGTTTTTTTATCCTGAAACACTCCTGTGCCAATTCACCCGGTGCCACTTTCTTTTTGCGCTGGCCCCCTTTCCATAAAAGCTTCCTTCCCCAAGACTCCTTCCCGTAAGAGCTCACTTCCCTAAGATCCCTTCCCATAGCTGCCCTCCCAAAGATCATTTCACATAACAGCACCCCTTCTCAATATGCTTTTTCATAGCTGCTACCCTCCACAAGTACGCTGCCCATTGCTGTTCTCTCTCCCCCAAGAACCCTTCCCATAGCTGCTCCCCTTCCCTCACCTCTTGCCTGCGCTTCACTTTCTATAGTATAAAAAAAATATACAGTATATCTAAACACATATATTCATAGAGAAACAGCAAACCCCAGACATATGTTCTGGCCTTTATTGTGCCTCATCAGTAGTATATAGCTGAACTCCCTAAAACACAGTAAGCAAGGAGTTTATGTCTGGAACCCCGTTTCACCCTTAGGGAGAATAGGGTCATTGCATAAGCAAAAACAACATCAGAGCCGCTCAGTCTGAGAATGAACTAACCTAAGTTGTAACTGACTCAGAGAGAAGCCTTGTTTAGATCATTATTCCCTTCACAGGGAGAAATATGCTGTATTATATCAGTCAGGTCTCACTCAATAGAATTATCTAGTGCTTTACTTTGTAAAAAGTCAAGTACTATATGCTTACAGTTAGTCTCTGTTTAATTTCATAAATGTACACTTCCTTATTTACAGTACCTTACCCTACATTTCTCTATCCTCTCATCTCTTCTTCTTCTATATCCCAATCCCACAAATAAAAAAGCTAGAATTGCTAAGTATTCAATGACTGTGATTTGTTGGTCATAGATATACAATTGTTTGAACAGTACAGTAATTTACCATTTTGTTATGTTTTTGCCAAACCTCCATGTTATCCAGCTCTTGATTCATATTCAAACCATGTACCATTCTCAAATTATGTCTAACTACTTCTGCTTCTAGCACAAATCTGTTTATTAAGTTTACATATTGAAATGTCACACACCATAAAAAACCTATGAGAAATGTCCTTTGAAAACTGTTAAAGTACCTAAAATTGTAACCCACACCTGTCCTATTGATAATTCCTAAAAGGCCATCACTTTGTTCCCGCAGTGGAATCAATCTAAGCATGAGTACAGAGATTTTCACCATGCCTATGTTTACCTTCACCCAAACATAGAGGCCTCTGAGAAGCATCTGAGAAATGACTCTGAGAAGCCTTCTTCAATCAAATATGATGCTATCATCAACCTAATATCTTATGGCAGGTCCCCTGAAACTCCCCCTGTCTCCCCCTATGAGCTCAGGGAGCCCTGGGATTCCTTCAGCCTATGCTCTATTAGCCCGGGGATACCCCAGGACTCCCCCTGATCATGCACTATGAGCAGATGAATGTCCTGGGATTTCCCATTCCCACACACCAGCACCTTTGACTCCCAGTATCCCCATCTAAAGTATAACAAAGGAGTTCCTTATAGACCCCCATGGCAACCAACATTAACCCCCTTACCATGTTTTTTTTTTTCAAATAACCCTATGGTATTTTCCACTATAATCAAGGAGGTCCCTATAGACATACTGTATATGGTATATTCCACTATAACTACAGGGAACACCATGGCATCTAACTGGAATCCCTATACAGCAGGGATTCCTATTGGACCCCTGTGGCAACTAAACATTAAAACCATACTACAGAGGTCAGTAATTTACTCCCATGGCATCTACATTTAACCCCAATACTATGGAGGTCCTTAAAGAAATGTAAAATTAACCACTGTGCCACTGTGCTCGCTCAAGGGGCCCACATATTAGAATTAACCATAATGGTGGGGCTATCAAGAACCCCAAGGCACTCTTTCTACTACCACAGGGGTCCATATTAAAAAACCCTAATGCGCTACCTATTCAATGACGCCCTTGAGTGACGATCAAAGCTCTAGGCCTCAATCTTTTTTCTTGAAAAAGCGGGCCATCCATGTTGATTGAAAAAAACATCCTTCTCAGTCTTGATCAAAGCCAGTAATCGTCATCTTCGGCCTTTGAAATGGGCCTCTGCTTAAAAAAAATTCTACTACTAAAGCCTCTCTTCCTCTGAGGAGTTACTGTGCCACAAATAGCTTTCGGGAAGCTTTCCAGTCTTAAATAGAGGCTTCTGATTGGTTGAAATATGAGTCAAACATATTTTAGTCATCAGAGCAGAGTATTTGATGACAACCTGTTCAACATTTCCATGGTTCAATTTCTAACCAAAGAGATTGTCAATCTTTTTTGTAATAATCTAATAAAAAAAAAAAAAAAACATTGGACTGTTGGATGAGGCACACTAGTCGCATAGACCACAACACTTCACCCTCCACCAGCATGGCACGATCATCCTAATGATTATTATTGAGAGGTAGGTAGATGGAATAATGACAAATTCCTACACTTTTTGCAGTGGCAGCTGGTGACTTTCCAAGACAGAGACCTGGCCCCTCCCCTTACATTAACTCCACCCAATAGTATAACCCCTCCCCTTCAAAACATGTTACCTGTATAGGCCCTGCCCAGTGACACAAACTCCACTCACTTACTTGACTTACTTTCAGTCCATCAAGTTCAACCTTTTAAGATCTCCTCTGATCTGCAATATGCGGATTAACCATTAATTAATTAGTTGTATAAAAAAAAAATAATAACTAAATTCCCTCATGATCCCAGACACCGGCGACCGGACTTCTCCCTGGATCAATACTGCCTCTCTAATTATCCATGATAACCCTGAATTCCCTTTTTAATTAGAAATAAATCCAGTCCCCTTTTAAAGTTATCTATCGAATACGCTGTCACCACCTCCTCTGGTAGAGAATTCTACAGATTAACCACCCTTATTGTGAAGAACCCTTTTCTTTCTTTAAGGTGGAATCTTTTTACTTCTAACCTCAAGGGATGTCCTCTTGTCAGTTGAAAACCTCTTGGCACAAAAAGCTCCCTTGACAAATCTTTATACTGACCCTGGATGTATTTATATAAGGTAATCATATCTCCTCTTAGACGCCTTTTTTTTAGAGAAAATAAGCTTAATTTCATCATCGTCTTTCATCATAACTTAGCCCCTCCATTCCCCTTATTAGTTTTGTTGCCCTCCTCTGTACCTTTTCCACCTTTAAAATGTCCTATTTATGAAGTGGTGCCCAAAATTGTACTCCATATTCCAAATGTGGGTGTACTAGAGATTTGTTTAGTGGCAGAATTATATTTGCTTCCCTGGTTTCTATACCCTTCTTAGTACATGCGAATATTTTATTTGCCTTTGCAGCTGCTTCTTGGCTTTGTGCACTGTTACCTAGGTGGTTGTCCACAAGCACTCCCTTTCAATATCTGATACACCTATATTTGCTCCATTAAGATTATAAATTGCATGGCTATTTTTCCTTCCCAGATGCATAACTTTACATTTATTCGTATTAAATCTCATCTGCCATTTAGATGCCCATTCCTCAATTTTATGTAAATCCCTTTGGAGGGAAAGCACATCACTATCTGATTTAATTGCCTTGCACAACTTCGTGTCTTCAGCGAAAATGGAGACACCACACTCCAATCCTACCTGTAAGTCATTAATAAATATGTTAAAAAGGAGAGGACCTAATATTGAACCCTGAGGAACCCCACTTACCACATTAGTCCAATCGGAGTATGTTCCATTTACAACAACCCTTTGCTTCCAGCTCTCAATCCATGAGCAGATATTTACTGCAACTCCTGTATCTCTTAGTTTGCACAATAGTCTCCCATGTGGCACTGTATCAAAAGCCTTTGCAAAATCCAAAAAGAGTACATCCACTGAGTTGCCTTGATCCAGGTTCCTACTAACCTCCTCATAGAAACTAATTAGATTTGTTACAGACAGATCACAAGCTTGGTGTGTGGAGCAGGGTAGACTGAAACAATAAAACCACCAGAGTATTGCACAGTGAGCTGGGAGTTGTTTGTTTTTTCAATAAACTTTAATCAGGATTGCACAAATGTATTCACTTCAGGGGTGACAGTGAGATGTGCTGCCCCTGCAGGGTCCAGGACTTTTCCCTCCCAGCCATTCCGATTGGGTGATGCTGTGTGTGACAGACAGACTGAGTGCTTTTGTTTAGAGCACAGTTTGACTATTCTATTTTAAATTCTAACATGTAACCTGATCTGTAGAACTAGGCAAGTTACCAGAGGGGCTAGATGTGATAAGTCAGTGTGTAAGTGTGTAAGTCAGTGTCTGCTGCACAAAGTTTTGTAATTTAAAGTGACAGCAGCAGATATTAAAAAAAATAGAAGATTGAACATGATATAATTAATTTTTATTTTTTATTATTTAAATGAAACAATTAAGTGATGTGGGAGTTAACAGCCTTATTAAATTGTGATTCGGTCAATTTAAAAGGGCTCTATTTAAGCACACAGCATATTTTTTTACAGAAGTTTTTAGTTAGTGAAGACCTTGCTTTTGGATAGAAGTTCACTAACTAAAAACTTCTTTAAAAAAAATATATGCAGTGTGCTTAAATAGAGCCCTTTTAAACTTACCGAATCACAATTTAATAAGGCTGTAAGTCAGTGCATTCATTTTGGGAGGGTGGTTGCCCCTGACTTTTTGTTCTGTTTTGTCTGTCAGGTCTTATACTACCATATGCCGTTCCAAATTGTGCGCCCCCACACCTCACTTGCAGCTCCTCCTTCCCTATTTATATGTCTGAAATCATACGTGTGCTACACAGTTACAATAATCCCCTCCCACAATCTATCTATATAAAACCTTTCCCATGGCAGTTAAGAGGTTAAACAAATTAAATACATTGGCAGGGGGTTTAAGACCCCACTGCGATTCACTCTTATGAGCACAAAACCCCAGGTATTTCCTTCTCCAACACGCTGAACGGAAACCCCAGAGATCCCCCTCCGCTTACCCCAATCCCCACTTAACAATATAACCATGGGGGTCTATATAAAATTCCAAGACACCTAAATATTAATCCTGTGCCACAGGGATCGTTAACGTACCCTGTGGCACACAAAGTTAACCTCTTAATAACTATTAACCTAGCTATGGAGTTTCTGCAAGGACCTCCATGGCACTAACACTGCCTAGCTGCAGGACCTCTGTGACTCCTACCATTTACCCTTCGCAATGAGTTCCTTTAAGGACCATTGTGGCATCTAAAAATTAACCTCATGACATGGGGGTCCTGGACTTGAGGGGGTTTATTTCGGGTTCCATAAGGTCAATATAGACCCCCATGGTATTAGTGGTTAATTGTATATACCATGGGGGTCCTTTAAATATGAATAAGCAGTTACCAAAACATAAGATATCTCAATCTCTTACATTTTGCACTAGTCTGTTTATCAAGCTGAATAAACTTCTCTTTACGGGCTATTTGATAAATAGTCCCTAGAGATAACATAGAAAGTGGACGCAAAAACTTTCCTTTTTAACCCTACTTATCCTCACTTTGATAAATATACCCTAGTGATTCTTAACAATTTGACTGACCTTCTATCATGCATTTAGACAAAATGTTTCTCTTCATCAAGATATAGGTGTATAAAAAATGCACATCTTGCAACACAGACAGTTCTTAGCTCAATTCTACTGCAGTTTGAGAAGACGCTTTACTTTTGCTATCCGATCAGGACATGTACAACTGTATTTAGGAAATTTCTAGACATGGCAAAAGAAGTAAACTATCAAACCAAGTACAAAATGTAATCTTACATTGTGCAGAAAAAGAGACCAAAATTGTTGTAATGTTTAAAATATACTCATTTAAAGGCATGTTTGAACAGCTAGGGGTTCCTTTCAAGGGATGTGTTGTTCAGTCATTCAACGGTGTTGTATTCTTTGTGACCCAATGAACCATAGCACAGCAGGCATATCTGTCAGTTACTATCCCTCTAAGCTACCTCAAGCTCATGTTCATTGCTTCAATGAACTCTGCTATCTGCACCTCTGCAATTCCTTTGCTTTGTGTGCCTTCACCTTTTTCCTAGCATCAGAGTCTTCAGTAGGGAATCCTGTCTTCTTATGATTAGCCTCATGATTAAACCTTCCCGTGAACAGTTTGGTTTGATATCCTATAGTATTGATTGACTGGATCTTGTGTCTGTCCAAGAGACTCTAAACGTTTTTTTTGTTTAATATTTTTATTATGTTGTTTTAATGAAATTGTATTGATAATGGCCAAAAACTTTTAGTAAGGTAAAAAAAAAGCCTTATAATATTTATTTCTGCAATTGTAGCCTTGACACCACCCCTCTCTGTTAGTGTATGTTTCTTTGATGCTGATATTAGCTCATTGTACCTCAATGAATCACTGTTTGCAGTTTTATAATAAAGACCAAATAGATTGGTCCTTCAAGAAGGATTGGCCTTGAGACATAGCACCACAATGGACATAACAGTTCTAGTTTTAAATAGTAAACTCAAAATATTGGACTCCAGTGCCCCTTTAAATGTTCAATTAATTGCAACTGCTAGTTGAACTTAGATGTAAGTGTCTCTTAAATGCGGAGGTTGTCCTCAGATTCTTTAAATGTTCTTTATGCGCTTTTAATGCACACAGTAATATAAAAATGAAAGAGAATGCTGTATTTTATGCTTCAGGGTCAGGATAATGCTGATGTCATTCCAGATGCTGGAGGGATCAATTTGATTGCAGCACGCAATGCCATGCTAATATCCAGCCCAAACTCCTTATTTTCTTAATGTTGTAATTTGGAAACTACTCTGTCTGATTTTGTTTAATGCCCTTAAAGGCTTGTGGCGTCTTGAGCAAGAATATTTTCCATTAAAAAAAAGCTTTGAAACTGATATTCACTGTTTTTGTTTTTTTAAACTGTCACACATATCTACCTGCTATTAATCATACTTTGAATGAAATGGATAAAAATCAAAAGGTAACTGTCACGCATGAATGGACCTACATCTATGGTGCCCCAGGCAAGAAATCTTCATGTTCCCTCTTCATATGACCTTCCTGTCCTTATATCCATTTTATCAGTATCCACTTGGTGCAACTCTTGGAGGTTTGGTTGTCTCCTGGCTGATCCACACTCAACATAGCAACGAGCCTTGGGAAAGATTGGTGTTTTTGTCCTATCTAAGTCCCTGTCAATGGAGCCCTGAAATTTCCATTGCCCCAGCAGAGTCTGAGGTTGGGCCCAATGCCCATTTTGGAGTCAGGTCTACAACAGAAAGAACTACATAACTCCAGTGATTCGTGTTTAAACTGCTATATGATGTGGAGGGTTAAAAATAGTGCACTCAGGCAATGTATGTTTCTGGGCAATTGTTTAAAGGTAATTATTTCAAATTTACGGGCAACTAGACCATAAGATGAACTGGAGAGGACACATAATATACTTGGAGTGTCTACTCATCAAGGACTCTTAGTAGGCACCAGTATATATATAAGTATTTGATCCCCTGCTGATTTTTAACGTTTGTGACAAAGAAGTGATCAGTCTATAATTTTAATGGTAGGTGTATTTTAACAGGGAGAGACAAAATAACACAAAAAAAAAAAAACAAGAAAAACTCTTGTCATAAAAGTTATAAAATAATTTGCAGGTCAGTGAGGGAAATTGATCCCCTATCAGTCAGCAAGATTTCTGGCTCCCAGGTGTCTTTTATACAGGTAACGAGCTGAGATTAAGAGCACTCTGTTAAAAGGAGTGCTCCTAATCTCAGCTCGTAACCTGTATAAAAGACACCTGTCCACAAAAGCAATCAATCAATCAGATTCCAAACTCTCCACCATGACCAAGACCAAAGAGCTATCCAAGGATGTCAGGGACAAGATTGTAGACCTACATAAGGCTGGAATGGGCTACAAGACCATCGCCAAGCAGCTTGGTGAGAAGGTGACAAAAGCTGGTGCGATTATGCGCAAATTGAAGAAACACAAAGTAACTGCCAGTCTCTCTCGGTCTGATGCTCCATGCTAGATCTCACTTTGTGGAGTTTTAATGTTCATGAGAATGGCGAGGAATCAGCCCAGAACTACACAGGAGCATCTTGTTAATGATCTCATGGCAGCTGGGACCATAGTCACCAAGAAAACAATTGGTAACCCACTATGCCGTGAAGGACAGAAATCCTGCAGTGCCCGCAAGGCCCCCTGCTCAAGAAAGCACATGTACTGGCCCGTCTTAAGTTTGCCAATGAACATCTGAATGATTAAGAGGAGAACTGGGTGAAAGTGTTGTGGTCAGATGAGACAAAAAATAGAGCTATTTGGCATCATACTCAACTGAATGCTCCCTATGACCCCAAGAACACCATCCCCACCGTCAAACATGGTGGTGGAAACATTATGCTTTGGAAAGTGTTTTTCTGCTAAGGGTACAGGACAACTGCACCACATCAAAGGGAAAATGGACGGGGCCATGTACCGTCAAATCTTGGGTGAGAACCTTCTTCCCTCAGCCAGTATATTGAAAATGAGTAGTGGATGGGTATTCCAGTATGACAATGACCCAAAACACACAGCCAAGGCAACAAAGAAGTGGCTTAAGAAGAAACACATTAAGGTCCTGGAGTGGCCTAGCCAGTCTCCAGAACTTAATCCCATAGATAATCTGTGGAGGGAGCTGAAGGTTTGAGTTGCCAAACATCAGCATTGAAACCTTAATGACTTGGGCCCTTCATTCAATTGCAATTTGGCCAATTGAATAGGGGTCTAAATAAGCACATAACATATTTGTTTTAAAGAAGTTTTTAGTTAGCAAGCATCTATCCAAAATCAAGGTTTTTACTAACTAAAAACTTCTTTAAAAAAAATATGCTATGTGCTTATTTAGACCCTTATTCAATTGGCCAAATCGCAATTGAATGAGGGCCTTGGAGAGTATCTACAAATAAAAAGTGGGACAAAATCCTTGCTGAGATGTGTGCAAACCTGGTGGCCAACTACAAGGAATTTCTGACCTCTGTAATTGCCAACAAGGTTTTTGCCACCAAGTACTAAGTCGAAGGGGTCAAATACTTATTTCCCTCATTGACCTGCAAATCAGTTTATAACTTTTTGGACATGCGTTTTTCTTTTTTTTTTCTGTCTCTCACTGTTAAAATACACCTACCATTAAAATTATAGACTGATCATTTCTTTGCCAGTGGACAAACGTTCAAAATCAGCAGGGGATCAAATACTTTTTCCCCCACTGTATATCTTAGAAACAAGGATGTCATGAGGATGGACCAGCTGGACCTGCCAATGAATGGATCCCATTGGTTAGGTTCTCTCCTCTTCAGGTTTCTGTTTATGTAGTGGTGCTAGGAAGGGAGGCATATTTTAGTATTTGTGGAGAGCAGGGATGTATTTATGGAATGTAGATGCTGGAATCCTCTGAAACTTCACTGGAGGAAGGTGATTAAAAATCTCTTTCCAACTCCTCAGAGACACATCTGATATGCTTGTATACTTTTAGAAGGGGTAATGCTCTTTATTGAACTACACAGGGACTTATATACATGGGAGAAGAAACAGGTCCTTGTAATTCAGTTAGCTTGGGTGCAGAGTAACAAAGGGCAACACAATTAAGGTAAGAAGGCAAGCTAACCAAACAGGAGTTCTTCATTGCAGAACACCCCTATTGTAATAGTTTTAATAAAGGGGTACTTTATATGAATTACAAAACTACATATAAAAATTATATGCAAGGAATTTTTTCACACACCTTCTAACCACACATATAATAACTGATGAACCCCAAACAGTCTAGTGGGCCCTTCCGTTCATAACAAACACCAATGGAATTTTCAAACTGTTTCATTTTATTAACTGTAAGTGAACTCAGAGCATATACAAACAGTTTCTGAACTAAAATAAATTAAAATAAATTAAAGGAGCAGTACATACTGTCCCAAAAAAAAAATGACAGTACAATGTACAATTTAAAGGACAGATGTTGAGGCATCAGGTTCATCGTCTACCCTGATTCTCTTTGCGACGTACTGGTCTATGCACATTTGTCACTTCTTTGTGCGCCCGTCAAGCATGTGTTGGTAGCCGAATATTGCCCCAACAACAGCACATCTCATGTTCCTTCTCCTGACAGAGTCCGGATCATGAGCCACTAAATCATCCACAATTCTTTGCATCCGCACAAAGCTCTGTCCAGATCATTTTCCAGATGGCTTGCAGACACTGCTGTGTCACCTGCTGCCAGCACAAATCGTTGTTAGTGACCGTCTGCATGATGTTGTATTTATTCCAGAAATGCAACATCGACTGTTTGTCCCGGTTGTCCGTCTGTTCAATGTGCTGGTGGAATGTGCGGCTGAGATAGTAGGCCTTGAAGGTGGCAATCAACCCCTGGTCCATCGGCTGAATCAGCAAAGTATTGTTGAACAGCAGGAAAACCACTTCTTCTGGGATGCAGCAGTCCAGCACATCCAAATTGGTAGTGTGGCTAGGCATTATGCATTAAGAGGAATGCATTTGGCTCAATGCCTTTGCGTCTGCAGTAATGCTTCACCGATGGGTGGAAATGCTTGCAGAACCACTGTTTGAATATATCCATTGTGATCCAGGTCTTTGTATTGAATTGCCAAATAACAGGCAAGCCAGATTTATCCACACCCTAAATGGCACTCATTGTCTTGGAGTGGTACAACAGCAATGGCTTTATCTTAAAGTCACTGCTGGCGCTTCCTCCCACAAGAAGGGTCAGACGGTTTGGCCGCTTTGAAGCCCCGTGCTCTACTTCTCATATGAGATAAGGGGGAGCTTGGCACCCTCTTCCAGAAAAGGCCAGTCTCATCCACATTAAACATCAGATCAGAAGGGTAATTGCCTCTCTACACAATTTCCCTCAATTTGTCCGGAAAGGTCTCTGCATCCTTGAGGCGGTCAAACCAACCCCTACTGGCTGAGAAGCTCTCTGTCTCATCTGGTGTTTGGGCCTGGATATGGCTACAGATATATAGATACTCCTCGCCTGCTCCATAATTATAGTTTTGCTGAGGAGCATGTTGCGCTGCACCTCATCATCTATCCAGATGTACTGCTTCTTCTCTATCTCCTCCAGGGTGTAGCATCTGGAGAAAGTCATCTTTTTGCAGTGCAGATGCAGTGCTGGCAGTGGCTGAAGATTTTATCTTCTCCTTGTTCTTAAGGATGGTGCAGATGGTGGAGGTTGCCAGTTTAAGGTCTGCTTCAATGTCCACTTGTGCTCCCCTTTCTCTAAGCGATCCAGCACCTGCATCTTCACATCCAGATCAGCTTGGCCTGATCTTCCTTGGTCTGTAAAACAGTACAAAAAAATACAATTAATGTAGATTTTATTAGACAATTAACAATAAACAATCACATTATAAGAAACAAGGGAACAATAACAATATTATGGACCGTACCTTGTCACTGGATGCTGTAGATAAGATTTGGGGGTACCTGGTGTAAATCTCTCCCTCCAACACAGACGTCTTCCCCCAAGTATAAAAAAAAACAGGTTGATTTTATTTCACAATTAGAGTAACAATCAATAATCACATTATGATTAAAAAATATATCAGGGGTAAACATTGGGTACCATTATCTGATAAAATTTCACTCTGGAACTCAACCTGGGTGAAAATGGCTACCAAGGCACCATTCACTGTTGTTGACATAATGAAGCAAGTGGTGGGCTAAGGAGGAAAGGAAGACTGTAGTCGGGGTCGCCTTTCTGGTCGGAGCTGTGGTCTAGGCTGGGCTATGGGGCTGGTCTTTGTGGCTCAACAGTGTGGAGACCAGAGAACGGGGAAGGCACTTTCAATTCTCCCCGGGTATTCTTGTACTGATACAGCAGGCAAACTGCCTCTTCTGCAGTGGTGGGACGTTGGTCCTTGACCCAGGGTAAAAAGCTGGAAAAATTGCTCCGGTTCAAAGACCTGCGCCGTGTCCACAATTGTCTGGATGTTGTACACCTTTTACCATCAATCACGATTATGTCCAATCTTCCACACCAGCTTCCCATGTGAGTTCTGGGCATCCCAGGCCCGGTCCTGGAATTGCTTCCCATTATGTTTAGGGGTCACCCAGTTTTGGAGTCCTCTGAACCACCTCCATTTTGTGAACTGGAGACAGTCCTTCCCCCTGTAAGGCAACCAGGTGATGGTACCTCATTGACACCTCAAGGTTATCACCACGGGAGAGGAAAGACTAATTTCTTGGGTCCTGACTTGCGGTATCCCCAAAGCCCTTGGGGTCCCCCTAATCTTTCTCCAGGCAGTGCAGCCCCACCACAGTGACATTCCTGGCACAAGTGGCTGGTACAGACACCATCCTGCTGGGAATCAGCTATCTTATTTTGGACATGCTGATTTAATTATACTGGGCCATCTTTACTGCTGATTTGCTGGTCTCTGTCACTTTTTTTTACCTTGAAACCACCAATCCCACCACTGCCACCAGTTTGTCATGGGGATGGACCTTCTGGACCGGCCAGTGAATGGATCACACCAATTAGGTAGTCTCCTCTGAAGATATATGCATAATTTTTCAAGGGATTTCCCTGCAAGGAATATTGCATCAGGATCTATATAGCAGGAAGGCAAGTCTGAAACGTAGATGCAAGAGTACAGCCGACATGCTTGTATACTTTCAAAAGAGATAATGCCCTTTATTGAAACACTTATATACACAGGAAAGCAAACAGGTCACACTAATTAGTCTAGGTGCCAAGTATCAAATGTAATTAAGATAGGACAGTCAGCTAACCTAGTCACTCAGCAGGAGGTCTTAAATTCTGAACATTCCCATTGTGTTAGTTTTATCCAAATCCCCTCTTTACGTGTGCTTCACTGTGCAGTGCCTACTTCCTCTAAAAACAGACAGAGCTGCAGGAGTTAACACTGAGCTCAAGGCAGGATGAGGGAGGGGGATAGGGAAGGAGGGGGGAAATAAGAGAGAGAAAGAGGGAGAGAGGGGATGGAAGAAGAGAAAGAAGGGGGAGAGGGAGGAAGAGGGAGGGGGTGTAGTAGGAGGGGAGAAAGAAGAGAGAGAAAGAGGGAGAGAGAGGAGGGAAGAAGATAGAGAAGGGGAAAGAGAGCAAGAGGGGGGTGTAGAGAAGGAGGGGGAAATAATAGAGAGAAAGAGGGAGAGAGGGGGAGAAAGGGAGAGAGAGAGTGATAGAGAGAGGGAGACAGACAGAGAGAAAGAGAAAGAGTGGGGGAAAGAGAGAGAGAGACAGAGGGGGTGAGAGAGAGATGGAGAGAGAAGACAGAGAGAGGGTGAGGTAGAGAGAGGGAAGGGGAGAGAAATAGGGGAAGAGAGAGAAAAGGGGAAAGAGTGGAGGGAGAGAGAGAGTGGGGAGATAGAGGGGTTAATAGAGAGGGACATAAGGGGAAGAGAGATGAAGAGGAAAGGGGAATAGAGAGAGAAAGAGGAAAAGAGAGGGGGAAGAAAGAGGGAGAGGAGAGAGGGGAAGAGAAAGATAGAGGATGAGTGAGAGTGGAGGACTGTGAGAGACAGAGAAAGGGAGGGAGAGGGAAAGAGCGGGGAGGAGGGATAGAGAGAAATAGAGAGAGACGAAGAGAAAGAGAGGGGAAGAGGGAGAGAGAGTCGGGGGAGAGGGAGGGAAAGAGAGACAGAGGGTGGAGAGAAAGATAGAGGAGATAGAGAGGTAGAGAGAGAGACATAGAAAGAGGGAAGGGAGAGAGAGGGAGAGAAAGAGAAGGGAAGATCGAGAGAGAAAGAGGGAGAAAGAGGGAGGAAAATGAGAGAGAGGGAGGGAGACAGGGAGATAGAAAGAGAGCGGTAAAGGAGAGAGAGTGAGAGAAAGAGAAGGAAGGGAGCAAGAGGGGAGAGTGGAAAAGGGAGAGAGTAAGACAGAGAAAATAGAGAAATAAAGGGGGGAGAAAGAGAGAGAGCTAGAGAAAGACAGGGGTAGAGAGAGGAGAAAGTGAGGGAGAGAGAGAATGAAAGATAGAGAAGGGAGGAAGAGAGAGAGAGGGAGAGAATGTGAACAAGTAATAGCGTGGCTTGTATATGAGTAGCTATGCTGGAGGAAATGTCTGCAATTTGCTCACACAGCAAGATAGCGATATACACAGCAAGATAGCGATATACACTTTACTGCCTAGGGGCTCCAAAAAGATAGATCCGGGCCTGCACAAGGGGTATTCAGTGGGGAGGAGGGTCTTCAGATAAGGGACAGTACAAAGATGGGAAACCATGTTTTATCACAGGGGTAGCCCTGGGCTGGAAACAACAAAGCCAAGGGTTGTCATGTCCATGTTTCCTGGCCCAGGGAAGGGATTATGTTTGGGAACACTAGAGTAAGCTCCTTTGGGGCAGAATGAGAAGCAGGAAGTACAATAGTTTATTACAGGCTTCTCCTCATCAAGCAAGTCATATCATTAGTTTTAATGAAAACCAATAAATACATTTTCATGAACGTGTTGGACCATGGAAGCAGCAGAGAAAATTTGGTAAAAATAGTTACATTACATGTTCCAACCCTACAATAGCAGTATATTTTATAGTTATATAAAATGATATTACTAATATTCAGTCCATATTCAGTAACATACATATAACACATGCTGCTAAATACAATATAACTGGCAAATTATATCAACACAATTATATTTATTTCTTGTATATGTATGTGGGTAGGTTTCCTTGCTTGTGCTTAATCCATCCTAGGATTTGCTTAAAGCTGTGCATATGCTTAAACATAGCCATGTTTGAAATGGTATTTCAATTAAAGAGCGAAGCCTTTGTGGGCACATTTGCATATCCCTGCCGAGGGTCCCAGAACAGGAAACAAGCTTTTTTAATTGTTTTAGACTTTCAAATGTGAACACAAATGTGAACACAAATGTACTATATAGTGAAATAGGAAGTGTAAAATATATTTTTATTAAATGGTAGCTAGACTTACATTATAAACAAATAAAAGTTATTAATATGTTATGCTCATGAAGATGCATGGGTATTTTATCCTTCTGCATGGTTTACTGTTATTATACAGCATTAATGACATAATGGCAATCATTAGGTCTTTGACAACAATATGATGGTGCATGCATGAAATCAATTACATGAGCATACAGTATTGCATTGTTTACATACAATTGTGCATCTGCTGATGGAAACCGCTGTTAAACCAGCTTGACCCTTAAAACATGCATGCTCTACTTTGTGATGTGAAAAGGGGTGGATACATAATGCAACATTAATCATTACCACTCATTGCGGACCTAATTATACTACATGAGATGATGATTAACACAAATTATTTATTAGTTAGTATCAAGGTATAAGTCCAGAAATTACAAAATGTGTAAACAAAGAAAAATCATCAATAAGGTATTAAAGGAAGCATTATTTTTTGCATAACTAAACTTGCTAATGGACATTTTGCATATTTTTATGTAATTATTCTTTACTGTGATAAATACAGAATGTCAAATTTTCAATGCATAAAGACCAGTTTTTAATTAGCTGGTTATCCCTAAAAGTATTTCAGAGTGCAGACATGCATCTCCATAGTAAGCTGTCCTCATAGTGTTTCCCAAGGGACCAGTGGAGGAAGTGTCCACAAGGAGCTGAGGGAGGCCACAGGGGGCTGCCGGGGCCACAGGGGGCTGAGGGAGGCCGCAGTGGTCTGTGATAGGCCACAAGTTCAAAAGGACTAAGAGAAATCTCATTCATTTACACACCCTCTTGGGAATTTAACTGTCAGAAGCAGATCAGAAATGCAAATGGAACTTAACTGTACATAATGCTGAAAAAGCCCCCCTCGGCTTATACTCAAGTCTCCCTGCTCCTGCTGCTCTCTCCCTCCCCTGTGTCTCTACCCCCTCTCTCCCTCCCCTGTGTCTCTTTCCCTTCTCTCCCTTGTGTCTCTTTCCCTCCCCCTCCCTTATCATCCTCCTCATCCTCCCTCCTCATCACTTTCCTTCTCTCCAATTACCGCCCCCCCTCTCTTACCTTCCATCAGCTGCACCTCTGCGCGTCTTCTGTCTGTGGTGAGACCCGGCATATGCTAATGACGTGACGTCACATGCACGTCACGTCATTAGCATATGCCAGGTCCCGAGGAGTAGCTGATGAGGACAAAGGGAGAGTGGGGTAATTGGAGAGGGGGGAAGTGATGAGGAGTGAGGATGAGGAGGATTATAAGGGAGGGGGAGGGAAAGAGACACAAGGGAGTGGGGGAAGAGACACAGGGAGGGAGAGGGGGGACACAAGAAAGGGGCACAGAGGGCACACAAGTGGGGTCACAGAGGGCACAAGAGAGACAAAGGGGGCAGCGCATTTCCCACCCTTGGCTTATACTCGAGTCACCAAGTTTTCCCAGTATTATAATCGGGTCGGTTTATACTCGGCTATATAATGTAAAGGTTGTGCATATTTTTTTCCTTTTAAAAACATTTTGTTTATTATCAATTTTACTCAAAAGACCATATAGAAATAATCTTAACTCACTAGTGCTTTAAGGTTGAGAAAATATATTTAATAGCTAACTGAGAAGTATGATTGAAAAGGATTAAAAGAAACTCTTATGTGTTTAAAGGTACAAATAGATCTGATTTTTACAGGTGGATTCTACATTAAATAAATTCAATCTATCTGGGAGAGTTTCATATGGAGAAAATTTTACAGCTTCTTCAATTTAACATAAAATATTTCTGTTCACACAAAATGGAAGAATTGTCCCTTATGCTAGAATATTTATTTTCCTATACTATATTTTATATCTAGACTTACATTTCCATTCCCTTCTGTCCTTCAGTATTGAAAGAGGCACATTTCTGTTCTCTCATTACCACACAATTAATTTTATATAAATAAATTTAAGCTAAAACCCTTTTCCAAGAATAGCATGCTTCTTTGGCACAGAATAGCTTGCTGTCTATTTGCCTTTATGACTTTTTAAAATAAATATAACCTTCATCCTCTTACCAAGAATAGCACATACCCTTGGCACGGTGCCTTTGGCTGTCTATTTGTCCTTATTTTGGGAGACTTGAGCTTGGTATACTAAAATGTTGTCCTGTCCATTTGTTTCTATAAACTCATGGGACTTGGCATATCAAATATCATTTTGTAATTTCTGGACTTATACCTTGCTAATAAGTCTAAACACAGAAAGATCATCAATAAGGTATAAAGGGAGCATTATTGTTTTGTATAACTAAACTTGCTAATGGACATTTTACATGAAATTTTATATGCAATTCCTTGTCATGTTGAGAACACTGACCATTGCAGCTACCACATTCCCACTGTGCAGACAGAAACTTCCTCTCCATTTAAAGTCTCCTCCCCCTCTAAAAGTTACTCAACAGTACCAAAAATAGTAGATTACATAGCACCATAATTCTATATAAAAGATAATAACTTGGAGATTGCAAGTTATAGATGCATTATTTTGCTTTTAAATCCTAGAAACATTCAAATGTAGTTCTTTAAAATAGTACATTTTAAAAATATGAACACATTGACCCTTTAATGTTTTTATAATACATTTTTAACCATACAGCCACCAAATAAATGTGCATGAACACAAATACATGCACAAATACAGAATGTCAAATTTTCAATGCATAAAGACTAGTTTTAATTATTGTCTGACAGAGTCTCACATTTTTAAATATGTAAAAGTATTTCAGAGTGCCATTTTACTTATATATATATATATATATATATATATATAATTATATATATTAATTTCAATTGTACACTTATCCTCTTCTACCTCTTAACCTCTAACTGGAAACACAGCATGTTTTCTGTATGAATAAAACATTTGAACGAGCTTGTGGGATAAACTATTAAAATGTCCCACTGGTAGATAAATAATGTAAGATTTCTTGGACAAGCTATCAAACAGATTACTGTATATATAAATATATAATTTAACAATAACATTGATTAAATACAGTATATTATTCCTGCACCTATTTTTACATTCTAATGAGTTTATTTTAACGTTGATACATCGGAGACGTTCTCGATGTTTTCGTGTCGCACACCATTCTAGCAAAAAGCCTTTTCATACTGGCATTAGAAAGCAGATAATGGTACATAGCTATTTACTCCTATCCCTCTTTGCTCTCACCTATTATTATAACATTCTTCCATCTATTATCAAGGAGATGTTTTCCTTTTTTGTGCAGAAAATAAAAAAAATTGAGAAAGAACCATCGATCCATGCCCTAACAAGGTTAGCTCTAAGAGTATATGGAGGTGGAATGAGCAAAGCACACAGTGCACTACTATAATATTGAAAGGGGAAAAAGCATCATATGCCTTCTTTACTTTTCTTTTGCGGTAATGTTATATTTTTTGGTTTTAAAAAGTAATTTTGAGAGAAAGAACTTGAAAAATATGGGATATTGAGAAGATTTTATATTGAAATGTCTTTGTAGTACACTGTTGCTGCTACTAATAACATAATAAAAGAATTATATACTTCTATATTGAATTAACACTGATAATTTATACAACACTGCACATAGCAGTTTTCTTCAGCCTCTTTCCATCTAATTTGGTGCATCTGGTAGAGTGCAGCCAATGCATCTTCACAGAATTGGTAAACTGAGACTGACTGCATAGGTCTCATATGGAAGGGGGTTCATCACTGACCATGTTCACCTATAGATCATATAGGCTCCTCACATGATAAATGGTTCCATAATTCATCCATAATTAAATTGTCACTAATGCTTTTCCTTTGGTTTCTCCAGTATCTTCGCCAAGGAAACCTTATGGATAAGCACAACCTGGACATGGTGTGCTGTGGTCCACAAGGTCACGAAGAGTCTGACATGAGTGACTGAACAGCAAATAGCAAAAAAACAACCAAAAAAATGTTTTACAACTTATCTGCTTGATTTTGACTACTCTTCTGATTGAGTGTCCCATTAAATATAGTTATTAAAAAAAAAGCTTTTCTTGTGTATAATCTTGTCACAGTGCAAGTACCTTTTCTTAATGTTTTCTTTTATTCTTGAAATTCTTATCCTCAAGAAGAGATATTACTCATCTTGTTTTGTTATCTCCATTACAGCTGTGATGTGCTCTGTGCTACACAAGAAAAAAAAACATGCATTCATATTACACTAGCATTGTAAAATTACAAAACACACAATAGTAAAACTAAATGTGTCTCCTAAATAATGTAAAAGATGAGAGCATAGAATGGAAAGACAAAGAACTATGAATCAATACATTGAGATTACACAAAGGCAATTCTGCAGGTCTGTGGAATTTTCACAGTACACACAATGTTTTCTACAATAAAGTAACTACGAGTGATGGAGCACATTTCCTCAAGTGAACACTTACAAACTCCTCTATTATTCAGTCCAGCAAATGGAGAATACGGTTGCAGATACTCTCAATCCTCCAAAATACATTTTAATGTAACTTATAAGAAACCTTATTAAGTTAAAGGGACTCATTGTCACCCCAAAAGGAAGTTGGTTTCATCTTAAATAATTTGCTAAACAATTGAGACTAACTTCTGAGAAATTTCATCTTAAATAGCATTAAAAACTGGCTATACATCCTACTGACCTTTTTTCTTTACAGTAAATCATTCTTGAGAAATACAGCGTTGTTTTTGTGATTAATGTACTTGATAAGTGTAGGGTAGGAATTCTAACTAAATTACAGCATTGGGAGTCCTTGTTTTGGCCACCACAAGGAAAGAGAAACAAACTGTGATTCTAATTATCACACAAAAGCAGCTATTTCTTGTTGAGGAGTTGCTCATATGCACAAACATGCAGTACAAATAATAATGAATTGCTCAGGTATGATCCACTTTAGAAAAAATGTTTAGTCAGTTTTAAATTGCTTTTGAAGATTAACATAAACAATACAACTTAATTTTGTGAGTCCCTTTAATTTAGATAATTTTCATAATGTTTTCTACAGCTCATACACAATAGGGCCCAGTGCATTGCACTACCTGCACTGGCAGTAGCTCCGCCCTTTAACAGGACTACCAACAGTCTAGAATTCTGATATGTCTCTGTATCAATACGAATGAATGAAAATGAACAACATGCACAGGTGTTAGAGCAGAAAAAATTAGTATGCAAGCAGAGAGATCCCCAAATCCGGGACTGTTTCTAACCACGTGTGTAGACATATGGTAAGAATAAGAGAGTTGGTAGTGATACTATACATGCTAGTTTCTTAAAAAGTATTTCTGATAGGCATACAGATCAGTAGTTTGAACTTCTTTTTGAAATGCAGAATATATTTTACTGTTAGTTGATACTTCTGCTTTCAGAAAGATTGTGCTGAGCTTTTAATTACTATAATTTTAGATACTGAGTGTCAATAATATATTTTAATATTTAGACAATATTTTCCCATATGCTTCAAATACTGTTATTTATAAAGTAATGTAAATAAGTCCATAATAACCTTATATAAATTGCTATTTTAGTGTAATTAATCCCATGTAGTGAGATTCTTGCACTTGAATTTCCCTATTGAAGATTTATATGAATATATAGGGCCTCATTCAATTGCGATTTGGCCAATTGAATAGGGCTCTAAATAAGCACATAACATATTTTTTTGAAAGAAGTTTTTAGTTAGTGAAAACCTTGCTTTTGGATAGATGCTTGCTTTTGGATAGATGACAAAAGCAGCAGGATGAATTCTGAAGTTTTTCCGGCAATATTTTCTGCTCATATTCAGCCAAATGCTTCAGAACTCATTGGACGGCGCTTCACAGTGCAGATGGACAATGACCCGAAGCATACTGCAAAAGCAACCAAAGAGTTTTTTAAGGGAAATAAGGGGAATATTGTGTAATGGCCAAGTCAATCACCTGACCTGAATCCGATTGAGCATGCATTTCACTTGCTGAAGAAAAAACTGAAGGGAAAATGTACCAAGAACAAACAGGAACTGAAGACAGTTGCAATAGAGGTCTGGCAGAGCATCACCAGGGATGAAACCCAGTGTCTGGTGATGTCTATGCGTTCCAGACTTCAGGCTGTAATTGACTGCACAGGATTTGCAACCAATTATTAAAAAGTGAAAGTTTGATTTATGACTGTTAATCTGTCCCATTACTTTTGGTCCCTTAAAAAGTGGCAGGCATATATACAAACTGTTGTAATTCCTACACCGTTCACCTGATATGGATGTAAATACCCTCAAATTAAAGCTGAAAGTCTGCAGTTACAGCACATCTTGTTCGTTTCATTTCAAATCCATTGTGGTTGTGTATAGAGCCAAAAAGATTAGAATTGTGTCGATGTCCCAATATTTATTGACCTGACTGTATATATATATATATATATATATATATATATATATATATACAGTATCTCACAAAAGTGAGTACACCCCTCACATTTTTGTAAATATTGTATTATATCTTTTCAAGTGACAACACTGAAAAAATTACACTCTGCAGCAATTTAAAATAGTAAGTGTACAGCCTGGATAACAGTGTAAATTTGCTGTCCCCACAAAATAACTCAACACACAGCCATTAATGTCTAAACCGTTGGCAGCAAAAGTGAGTACACCCCTAAGTGGAAATGTCCAAATTGGGCCCAAAGTGTCAATATTTGGTGTGGCCACCATTATTTTCCAGCACTGCCTTAACCCTCATGGGCATGGTGTTTACCAGAGTTACACAGGTTGCCATTGAAATCCTCTTCCACTCCTCCATAAGGACATCACAGAGCTGGTGGATGTTAGAGACCTTGCACTCCCTCACCTTCCATTTGAGGATGCCCCACATATGCTCAATAGGATTTAGGTCTGGTGACATGCTTGGCCGGTTCATCACCTTTACCTTCAGCTTCTTCAGCAAGGCAGTGGTCGTCTTGGAGGTGTGTAATGGGTCCTTATGACGTTGGAATACTGCCCTGTGGCCCAGTCTCCGAAGGGAGGGGATCATGCTCTGCTGCAGTATGTCACAGTACATGTTGGCATTCATGGTTCCCTCAATAAACTGTAGCTCCCCAGTGCCGGCAGCACTCATGATAATACTCAGCAAAACTACTGATCAGCATTACAACATGCTGCTGACACAGATCATCTATCCACATCAATGGGAAGGTATGGCATCTACATCAGGATCTTAGCTCAAAGGAAATGGGGTGTAAGAAATGTCAGCATGGGCAGCCTCAGTCCTTAAAAAGAGGAGGGGGCGACATTGATGCTGGCCACATGGGTATATAACTACATAGCACAGGCCTGGCACTGCATTGTCACAGAGAGCATGTCAGAGTTTTAGGGACAAAATGGATTGCACTAATCTGCTCAAGCTCTTCAGGAAGGCCAACAAACACACAATGAGTCTGTGGAGAGGCACATGAAGCAACAGCAAACTCAAACCTCCATCAAGGCCAATCTTGGGTACACCCATCCTGTAAAGTCCCATATCAATGCTGTTGGGCATGTGGCAAGATGTATACCAATAATAATGTTGGCAAATGTTCATGTATTAATTAATTAGGAATAATACCTTTCATTTAGTTAACAACCCTTCAGGGGAATGGTGATACTGAACAGTGCTACAATGTATATTTTCCTGTGTATTAACTTAAAAACATTACCAAGAATGTTGTTCAAGCATGATAGAGAAAATGTTGAAAATAACACATAAAATAAGTGTTTGAACGCATTTTGGAAAGTTTAAAACATGTGATCACTTGGAAACCATGGCTTTGTCACCAGAATGTTAACATAACATTGTTTTGGACAGTAAATAGGAATACTTATTTCAAAAGGATGGCCCACTTCATGCAAATATTTGGTGTTAGGTGCCAGAGTATGTGGTCTGATGTTAACAAATGATGATATTAACATCACTTTTAACATAGAAAGTGTACACACTTGACCCTAAAAATATTACATCCCAATTAATTGAAAATTAGTGACATGCAAACATATTATAACAGTACTCAAATGCATGAAGCAATGGCTGTACATTAAGATCACCTACCTATAAATATATTATCATTGCATAAATGTTATGTATGTTAATGTCCCAAAACCTTAACCATTGAAAACACAAGTAAACAGGGATAATGGTATAACAAACCTGTATTATATACACAGAGCACACACAGAAATGTATACAACTGTGCATTGATATCATGTGTGTGGTGAGGGCGGATCCCAGAAGGGCAAGAGGCTGTTTTGGAAAAAGTGGAAACCTAAAGGGTTAAAGGTAATACTGTATAATAATAATGATGCATAGCCTCTACTAGGGTCACAAGTGGTCACTACACCATAGTAATCAGAATCTGATGGATATAAATCTCATTATATATCACTTAATTTAAAAGAAGTTACCAGTAATGCACATAGCACTTACATCTAGTCTTTATCTGCTCAATTAAACAGATGCATTAAAAATCTTGATTATGTAATCCAATCCAGTTGCACACATACAGTATGTTCTGAAAAACTAAAATCTGAAAAAAAGGTGGTCAAAACATAAGAAAAGCAGAGTAGGGTAAAATAAATCTGTTAAAAGGCATTTACAGCACAGTGCTAAATAATGTAACTGTAACAATATACCAACTTACCTGGTGTTCATCTGCAAGCACTACTAACCATTAGGTAGGTGTCATGATAAATCACTAGCCATGACCATAATAATGATGTGTCATCTCACAATGAATGCTTAGCTGTGACCACACTCAATGGTCCAAGAGTACTACCACCATCCCTATATCATATTTTTTAGTCACATTGATATCACATTATCTGGTATACAGGTGTTATCACATTTTCAAGGATTCTTATAATAAGATGAAGTCTGAACATCGTTTAATACAGAGAGGACACAAAGGTGAGAAGCCATGTCTCTTACTTACATCAGACAAAAGTATCTGTTTTCATATTGATATTGATAAAAATATGACATGCTTCACTAATGCATGTATTAATACTGGCTTTGATTAACATGCCATTATAGGACTTTACAAGTCCCCCAGCATATCTGCATTGTTCTAAATTATTGATAATAACAATAATTTAGTCTAAAACTGGATATATGATTAAATTCATAGTGTGTGAGCTACATTTTTAGGAAGGAATGTAATTGATGGAATGTCTATCTGATAGCCGCTGTGAATATATTTCAATTACTTTAAATTTTAGCAATGCTTGTAGATAAAGCAGATGCCTTCATAGACCTGAATTGTACCTAAAATAAAATAAAAAAATTACTAAGGCCTGCAGCCTCTCTTCTCAGCAGCAATCATTATTAACCACAATTTGGTGAAATGTTTAACCCTGCGTGTCCATAGAGAAAAGGATCATGGACCATGTGATGGGTATCTATTTACAAAATATCAACATCACATAGGCCATAATCCTCTACTATGTAGCGAGGCTATATTATGTTAACATTTGGACCAATAGATTGTCAATGAGAAGTGCTGTTGAGAAGGTCCAAAAATATGGACATCCCTACATCCTCCCCGCCTTGCCACAGGGCCCCAACCCCACGTGACTGCATGCCTTCTCCCTAGGTGAGGGGGGTTGCAGGTGGAGGTACCCCTTCCCAGGAGGCAGCAGCATGAGTGGTAGTGGAGGCATTGAGGGATATGAGAAGTAGCTAGGCTGAGGGTATGCAGGGGAGGCTTCTGGGGCGAAGGATACAGTACTTTGAACCAGAATGCCCTGGGTGGTGTCAATGTTCAGTTGAATGAGTGCGCTCTGGTTATCTGACGACTGGAGCAGCTTGGCCATGTACCACTCCATCATCAGATTGTGCCTCCTCACCTCCCTATAGATCCTCCAGGGGCTGCTGTCCACAGAGGCCTGCTTTGTGGAGACACTGGTCGGGAGCCCCGGAGTAGTGTCAGGACCAGCATCTCCCCAATGGTGGTTTCCAATGGTAGACCTTGTGATGGAGGTCTGCTGTGGCTGAGCATGACTGTGTGAGGAGGCGGCGGTAGTGGTGGCCCAGTGGGGAGGGGCTGTGGCCTGGCTGGAAACTGTGTTCATTTTTGTCGTGGTTGGCCTGGTGGTGGTGGGACCCAGGTTGTGCTGCTGGTGGGAGGAGGTGGTGGTGGAAAGGATCTTTGGTCCATTCAGTAAGAGGGCCCAGGTGGTGACTCAATTTGTTGGAGGAAGGGGCCAATGGGGTCAAATGGCACGGGTGTGGTGGAAGGTGCAGCCGGTGCCTCCACTTACCACAAGAAGTGTTCATCCTCCTCCTCATATCTAGGGCCCTCTGATCCTCTCCTTGTCTCCTCCTCCTGCGATGGTTCCTGTTGTGTGGGGGCACATTCGATAGAGCCAATGCCCCTGCCTAGTGGTATATTTGTTAATTATATTGAATATCCTATCTATCTGACATCTGGAAGTTTCACTTAATTACTTTGTGGAGCTATAATTTTCTAGATGTGAATAATTCTTTGAATTATGAGCATGGTTCTAATTGGCTCATAACAATATCTTGATTCCTGCTGCACTCTATATATGCATACACATACTGTTCAGAAATTGCTGGAAATTAACCAATCAGTGAGCATATCTCAGCAATAGTTGTTTACATTCTGCTGAGAGTTGTTCCCTGATAGGCTAGTACACTATACTGCACATCCATCCTTACAGAGTCTATATCTGCACACCCATACATGGACTCTCTATTGGATGATTACTCGTGTTATGCCTACTAATGAAAGTGATTTGTCAGCTTCATGGATATTAAATCCCTGGAGCTGACATCCTAGTGTCGTTGGTGGTCAGCATTTTACATGGATTTTGTGTTTTCTATGTGTGTGTGCTGTAAATGTGGTGGCATGCTGGTGTATCTGATATTCACCTGACAAGCAGGCCGGATCCTGTTGGGCCACCAGGCCTGGAGCTCCAGCGACAGGCACCTTGCTCAACATCATCTTGAGCACCCTCTCCCACTCGTTGAACTTGATAATAACATGGGGGCCACCACTTGGAGCTTTTGCTGCTCTCTCTTCCTCTGTCATCATCCTCCTCAGCTTGGCCTGGCTGTCATCGAAGCAATGCTTAACAGATCCCTTTCTGCCAAGCAGACTGTTGTAACTGCAGCTGCTACCTCCTTCCAGGCTGAGCTCTGGGCCCGGGCCTAACTAATCCCCCCCCCCCACCCACCTAAGAGATAGTGGGGTGGTCACGGATGGTACAGAGGAGGACCATCATCTCCTAGTTCCTATAGTTAAGGGCCCTGTGCTTGCCCCCAGCCTCTTGGCCCCCAACTGTGTATGGTGATACTGTCCTCCCCTCTCTGACCCTGAGGCCTTTCCCCTTTCCCTACTACCACACCCCTAGGAACAGGCGTCTCCCCCTCTGACCTTGTGCTTGGAGTGCCTATGTCGAGGAGCAAATCCCTCCCTCCCTCTCCCTCACTTCCACTCCCTTCATCTTCACCACCACTCCCTGCATCCTCCCCTGACTCCCCTCTCCTCCACTCCTTTCTCTAAGTCCAAAACATCCAGCTCTGGGACCTGCATGCTGATTTGTTAACACATTCAACGCATGGGCATGTAGCTCAAAACTTTACTATCTCCACCTGTCAATCATCTGTTAAGCTTAAATTATGGGATTGGTTTCACAATGCAAGCGTCATATAATCACGCCCCCACAAAGCTTCTGAGTGCAGGCAAGGTTTAGGCTTAGACTTAAATTGCAAGCTTGTGGCAATATAATACATCTAAACATTTAGAGATAAAACACCTGCAGCCATTAGCAAGCTTCTTACAGAATAGGGCTCAGTACTGTATTAGTCTGATAAATACTTGACAAACAAGTGTCCTTTTACCTGAACATCAGTGGTCCTTTAATAGACATTGATAAATAGCTGCCATATATAATAATAATAATAATAATATAGGATATATTCAATGTTTTAATTCTCCTTATCCCCACTTTGTAAGTATACCCCATTGTTTGTTCTATTATTTTGCTTTTAAATAATAACATGGTACTTGATTTTGTATAGAGCTTGAAAAAGGATCATGAAACCTGGAACTTGTGATTTATTTTAGGAATACACCTGCTCCCTGTCTAGAGATATATTGACACTATTAATGCTACATGCTTTTATCTTGTAAAGTTAGTGTGATGCACTCTTTTAAGTGCAGCGTAACATTAAGGAACTGATAGTGTCCAAACACCACTGTACTCATTGTTTTCTATATTGTTTATAAGGTAATTAAAAATGACAATTAGCAAAATATCTTTAGAAAGCAATATATTTATTTATATAAATGCAATCTTTAAAACTTTTATTTTTTATAGGCAATTACTATTTAATAGTTAATAATAATAGTTAATAATAATAATCTTTTCTCTGAGCTAATTCTTTCTGCTACTTTTTCAGGATGTTGTGTCCTCTTAATCAAATCTAAACTAATTAGATTTACGTTGTATTTTTAGTTACACTTTCCCATTTTACCTGCACTTTCACATAATGCAAATTGAAGGTTCCTCTGCATTCAGACTCCTTCCATCAGTGAAAATAGATCAACAGGAACCAGAATTTCACAGTAGTATTATAATATATAAAAGATAATAAATTAAGGGTGGTTTATTTTTTTTTAGATTAATTGTTTTGCCTACTTTCAAATGTTTTTCTTCGAAGGATTATATTTTAAATATAGGAATAAAGTGGTCCTTTTAGGAGCTGAGTGTGATATAGTAGTGGAAGGAATAATATGTGTTTAGGGTAGACAAAATTACTATAGAGCAATATTATTTAGAGCACTATTATTATAGGGTTAAATACATAGGCCCTCATTCAATTGCAATTTGGCCAATTGAATAAGGCCCTAAATAAGCACATAGCATATTTGTTTTAAAGAAGTTTTTAGTTAGTGAAAACATTGCTTTTGGATAGATGCTTACTAACTAAAAACTTCTTTAAAAAATATATGTTATGTGCTTATTTAGGGCCCTATTCAATTGGCCAAATCGCAATTGAATGAGGGCCATACTGTTTGCCTGTAGAGAGTGGTGAAGAGTAATTGTTGAGATAGGCTGATGGCAGGATATAAGGAACCAGGGGCGTAGAAACTGTGTGTGTGTGGGGGGGATTTGTGGGGACAAATTAAATGAATAGGGGACACAAAAATAGCAAAATTAAACTTTATAAGGCATTACACAATTTGGCCACTAGAGGGTACTAGAGTACTATGGAGCAGAATGACTTTCCCAAGATAGTTATGACCCATAATGTATATCATTTATTATATATATCATATATTATTTATATCATATATACAAACATAAGTTGGCATATATGACTGAACTCTTAATCTTCCCACCCTCTACTACAGCTTGAATTCCTCACATCTCTCTCTCTGTCAACAATGCCATCATCACTTCCACCTCCCAAGCCCGTTGACTCAGGGTTCTACTGGACCCTGCCCTCTCTTTCATCCCACACATACAGGGCCTCATTCTATTAGCGGCCGTAAATCGGCCGTAAGGCTGCGATTCCTTGCGGGGGTTCAGTTAACTCGCGATTCTATTATACGGCCCCGCAAGGATCTCCTTTTACGGCCGGCCGCATATCTTGGAACCGGCCGTAAGCTGTGAAATATAAAAACTCAAAAATAAATTCAAGCCTGCACTGTACAGCTCTGTAAATGCTAGGGAACATATTGGGGGACATGAGGATTAAAAGGAACCCACTCTCAAGCTTGCACATCAGCCCAAACCCAAGTTCAAATTAACTGTTTATTTTCCGGCTGCGGCGTGGGCGGGTCTGAAGTGCTCCAAGCACTCTGGACTTTTTACATGGATATTTTACGGATATTAAAAATAAAATATTTTACGGATTTGAGTATAGGATAATTATGTGCTATTTTTTCTAACACCTAAAATCCCTTTATAGTCTTCTCAAAGTGCAGGATGGCTTTATTTGAGCTATTTTATGTGCTTAATTGGTGCTAGCGGGACCTCTTTCCTGCAAGTAAGCAGCGGCTCGTTTTTAGCCTTGCAGAGAGGTTTCCCGGAGCAATTGAATTGCAAATAGGAATTTCTTACGGCCGAAACTCTTGCGGCCGTTTTAGATCAAAGGCTTTCCTCTGGCGCGAGCGGCCGCAAGAGATAGCAAGGCACCGGCCGCAAGCCTGCCGGAGCCTCCGGCCGTAAGGGAATAGAATAGCCGAATAGCTTGCGGCCGGTCCTTGCGGCCCCGCAACGGCTGCGGCCGCTAATAGAATGAGGCCCACAGTCTCTAACCAAATCCTGTCTTTTCCATCTAAAAAACATATCCAAAATACGCCATTACCTTATACAAGACACTACTAAGAATCAAATACACTCTCTCATCATTTCTCGTCTTGACTATTTCAACTCGCTCCTTGTTGGCCTACCCATCACTCGCCTCTCCGCACTTCAATTCACAATGAATGCCTTCGCCAGACTCATCTTCTGTACACATCGTTCAGTGTCAGCAGCTACTCTTTGTCAATCACTTCACTGGCCTCCCTTAGCCTCCAGAATAAAGTTTAAAATATTGACCCTAACTTATAAAGCCCTCAACAACAGCGCACCCCCATACATCTCTGATCTAATCTCCAAATACTCCCCCACACGCCCTCTTCGTTCTGCTAACGACCTTCTTCTTTCTACCACTCTTGTCACCTCCTCTCCCGCCACTCCCGCCTCCAGGACTTTTCTCGTGCTGCCCCTATTCTCTGGAACTCCTTGCCTCGCTTTACCAGACTATCCTCCTGCCTTAAATGCTTCAAATCTTCAATAAAAACGCACCTCTTTAAAGAAGCCTATAACTTTCCTCCCTAACATGCTCAGCACTACATTCTCCCTACTGTACCACATACAAACTTCAACCTTTAGATTCTAAGTCTGCTAGTTTCAATCCTGCAAGGTGCTTTAGGGAAAGCGCTATGGACACCGGATTCCAGGCTCAAAGACAGGGCCCTCCATTCATTGCAAACTATGCATCTTGAACTTGTCATTGCCTGTAACTTAACTTATGTATAGCGCTACGGAATATGTTGGAGCGTTGCAAATAAACGATAATAATAATAATAATATAGACATATATTATATATATATATATATATATATATATATATACAGTGGATATAAAAAGTCTACACACCCCTATTAAAATGTCAGGTTTCTGTGCTGTAAAAAAATGAGACAAAGATAAATCATTTCAGAAATGTTTCCACCTTTAATGTGACCTATAAACTGTACAACTCAATTGAAAAACAAACTGAAATCTTTTAGGTCGAGGGAAAAAAATAAAAAAAAATAATGTGTTTGCATAAGTCTGCACACCCTCTTATAACTGGGGATGTAGATGTGTTCAGAATTAAGCAGTCACATTCCAAATCATGTTAAATAGGAGTCAGCATACACCTGCCATCATTTAAAGTGCCTCTGATTAACCCCAAATAAAGTTCAGCTGCTCTAGTTGGTCTTTCCTGAAATGTTCTTAATCGCATGCCACAGCAAAAGCCATGGTCCACAGAGAGCTTCCAAAGCATCAGATGGATCTCATTGTTAAAAGGTATCAGTCAGGAGAAGGGTACAAAAGAATTTCCAAGGCATTAGATATACCATGGAACACAGTGAAGACAGTCATCATCAAGTGAAGAAAATATGGCAACAAAATTGATGAAAAGACGAGAAAAAAACTGGTCTGGGAGGCTACCAAGAGGCCTACAGCAACATTAAAGGAGCTGCAGGAATATCTGGCAAGTACTGGCTGTGTGGCACATGTGACAACAATCTCCCGTATTCTTCATATGTCTGGGCTATGGGGTATTGAGCAAGACGAAAGCCTTTTCTTATGAAGAAAAACATCCAGTCCAGGCTACATTTTGCAAAAACACATCTGAAGTCTCCCAAAAGCATGTGGGGAAAGGTGTTATGGTCTGATGAAACCAAGGTTGAACTTTTTGGCCATAATTCCAAAAGATATGTTTGGTGCAAAAACAACACTGCACATCACCAAAAGAACACCATACCCACAGTGAAGCATGGTGGTGGTAGCATCATGCTTTGGGCTGTTTTTCTTCAGCTGGAACTGAGGCCTTAGTTAAGATAGAGGGAATTATAAACAGTTCCAAATACATGTCAATATTGGTTCAGAAAGCTGAACATGAAGAGGAAAGACCCAAAGCATACATCCAAATCCACAAAGGAATGGCTTCACCAGAAGAAGATTAAAGTTTTGGAATGGCCCAGCCAGAGCCCAGACCTAAATCCGATTGAAAATCTGTGGGGTGATCTGAAGAGGGCTGTGCACAGGGGATGCCCTCGCAATCTGACATATTTGGAGTGTTTTTGCAAAGAAGAGTGGGAAAATCTTGCTATATATACAGTATATATATATATATATATATATATATATATATTTATATATCTATAAATATATATATATAGATTGAGGTAGTTGAGGCATTGAGAAGATAAACAGAGCAGTGCCACCAAATGCACCAGCAGTAGATCCGGCTCTGGGAGTAGAGTGGAGTTATCCCTCCCCCAGATTTTTTTTGGCTCCAACGTCCATATAAGGAATGGAGTGTAAGGATCGAGTACATTTATATGCTTTAAATTCATGTATACCCCTAGTGCTATACAATGTATTGGTGCTCAAAAAATGAAAATTCAAAATAATCACATATAATAGTTGTCAAACTGCGAGTCGTGGTCACGCTTTGCGAGAGCCACAGTTCTGGCCGCAAATGCGAACCTCAAGAAGCGAGGGTCGCATTTGCCAAATTGAAAAATGTATTACCACATAAGCAGATAAATTAGAGTTCGCAACAAGCAACATATAGAAAAATGGACCTATTATAAAACATGACTGTCACGATTTAATTGTTTAAGGACTCATATTGCCAGTAATTTATCAATATGGCCAAGGGAGTATGAAATTTTTGCATTGGGATTATGTGTTATTGTGTGGTTTTATGTTGCCTGTACATGGTTATTATTTATCCTAGTTATAATCACATATATAGTTGTGAGCATGCGGGTTGTTGCTAACGCTGCAGGCTCGGGTAGCGAGGAGCGCATATATGTGATTATATATGTGATTATAACTAGGATACATTATAACCATGTACAGGCAACATATAACCACACAATAACACATAATCCCTTTGGCGATCCTTGCCAGCAACTGCAGACTTTAGGCGCGCAAATGCGGACCCTCGTGAAGCTAGGGGCCGCATTTGCGGAGGTGGAGGCTCCCACGTCGGCTGCAATGAGCCGCAGGCGGGACTTACACCGCAAAAATCACACAAATACGAGCCGCGGGACCCATTACGGGATCGCAAAAATATGACCTTAGCGCCCGAACCGTCTGCACATCAAAACATTAAAAACACATTAAATACACACAACAAACACATAAAAAGCTTACCCACAGCAATGGGGGGCACCCACGACCTCTGCAAGTGAAGTTACACCTCAATTTAAGTCCAAAATCAAGAGTTTACACACACGAAAATCCCCTAAGCGAGAGAAAAAATGGTCGCCCAAAAAAACAAAAACAAGGCTATGGACGCAAAATTACTACACTATGCGGCACGTACCACAGTTAAATTCCCCACCATTTTACATCAAACACATCACTATTACATGCAAAATGGCGGCTGGAAAACAAATTCAAGCGCGGAACGCGAGTAGCGCATGCGTATTGCGTTCTAATGGTTTCAAACACCTTAAAGTTTATAAATACTGCACACTTTCCAGAAAATTTGACATTTCTCCTCAGGTGATGAACAGTGTGACTGGACAGTTCACTACTGGCGTTACTTCAGAAGAGAATTCCTTACCAATTTACAACTTTACAATCTGCAAATTACAACAAAGAGGTAAGCTATAACACATTTAATTCATTAACAAATACCCCAAAACATTAAAAAAAAATAAAGGTCTTTTCAAAGATTGACGCGAACCACTGGATTCATCTATAGTAACATTTCACATACACAGATATGTGTATGGGCCCTACAAGAAAATCATGTTAAGTCCAACAAATAAAAAAAAATATATTAAAGTCACATTTATTTACAGAAAACAATGTCACCACAAAACATTGCCACACATACATATTTAGCCTGCAGCTCAATCTTTTCCTTTTCTGCACATTTCCAACAGACGCTGCATCAACAGCATCACTCAAGAATTTGCAGTGTGGCCTGTGAAAGGTGATCCATTTTCAACAACACAAAGAAAGAAGAAGAGGTAAGATACAAACATACATTACATTCAGGAAAACACCATGCTCTTCCAAAAAACAAAATAAACACTAAAATTTGCCATTTTTTATTCTATTTGGAAACAGACACTCCTTGAAGACTGGTGGATCAACATTGGCAGTAGGGGACCCTCTGTCATTCATACAGCAAAAATACTTCAATCAAGGTATAGTATAACAAATAAAAACAAAAGAAAATAATAGCCTGTTTGCTGACCGCCAATGTCAAAATGAAAATAAAAACAAATAAGAAGCCTCAATACAAATTACAGTAAACAGAAAACACCAGACTTCAACAAATATTAATAACACATATAAAATACAACAGTAAATACTCTTTACTAGGCAAAAAAGTATGAACAGAAACCATAACTGAAATATAAGTGGCAAACACAAAACAGGATACTATACCAACTATTGGGAACATATAGAAAATGAACCTACCTTCCTGTTTACTCTGCAAGAACCTCTAACCCTGACCCATAAGCCAAATGGAGCATCCCAAAAGTGGTGGACACAAAACAGGATAGTCGAACAAAGCTTGCTAACATATACATAATGGAACAAAGATTGCTGTTTAGTCTGCAATAAATTCTAACCCTAACCCAGAACAAAAATCTAGCAGCCCAAAAGTGGCGCACAAAAAACAGGATAGTATAGGAAACACTAATAACACATAAACAATTCCAAAAATAATAATCCTGTTTTCTGTGCCACAAACTACTACAGTAAAACAATAATTCAATTACACCGGTGGTATACACAAAACAGGATACTACAAAATTAGTTCCAGCGCTGCACGGTTTCACACACACTCTCAAATCGCCAGGATTTTACACACAACATGGAAAATCAAAATGCTTATACATTGCTTTGCAAAATAAAAAAATATGCTGTTGTATGAAAATAAATTACTATAAAACAACATTTCTCTTTCTCTTTTACAACAGACACTGCCTGAAGACTGTCCCACGAAGATTTGCAGCACCGGATCCAGTGATATTCATCCCCAACTAAGACTTCTAACAAGGTATAGTACAACAAATAAAAAAAGAGAAAAAAAAAGCATCTTTGCTGTGCAGCAATGTCAACATGAAAAATAAAAGAAAATAATAACCAAAGAACAACAATAATGAGGCACACAAAGCATGATCCTTCAACAAATATTGTTGACACATTTCAAATTTAAAAAGTCATCCTCTTTTAGCTACACCAACCTCTAACACTAACCCATAAGTTAAATCTATCATCCCAAACATGGCCAACAGAAAACAGGAAACTACAACAAATAGTGCTAACACATAATAAATTCAATAATAAATCCTCTTCTCTGGGCCCTAACCTACAACATTAAACCCACAACCTACACAGACACACAAAATAGGATACTACAACAAATATTAGTAACACCTACAAAAAAACACAATAAAGTCTCTTTTATGACCACACCATATAAGCCTAAAACTACAAGATAATCCTACAATTACAACAATTGCCTACAGAAAAAAACAAAATACTCAAAATATTGGTACCATTTACAAAATTTAATCCACAATTCCCTTCCCTGTGCTATGCATAGAAGCCAAACCTACAATTTAAAAAGTAGCATCCACAAAAGAAAAATACAAATTTAACACTATAAAACTATTTCATTTACAATAACCTATAAGCCTAAACACCCAACTTAAATCTATAATGACAACACAAACAAGCACTTCCAAAACAAATTACAATCACAAACTAAAATAATAAAACATTATTTTTATTTACAGATTAATATAGCTGATGCTTCCAAGAAACAGGAAAAGATAAGATGGCAAACTAGTGAACGACAAAAAAGATGGGCAAACCAGGAGACGCCGGAGCAGAAGGAAATTCGATGAGAAAAAGAACGGAAAAGACTTGCAAGCAAAAGACTATCAGCTGAAAAACTCAAAACTACACCTAAGAAGGCAATGAAAAAACAAAAGCATTTAGAACCTGTTCCTGAACAATCAGATAACATTTCCAATGATGACTTACAAACTCAGACTGATATATGCCCTTCAAATTGTCCTTTACTTAAGTCTTTAGCAGTAGAGGTTCATAATTGTGGTGACATTAATATTCTTTGTCAGTTTTGTTGGGCTTATCATTTCAAACAGAAAAGACCCAGAGATGGCAAGTTTAGTTGCTGTCAAAAAGGCAAGGTCAAACTTCCAGAAAGACAACAATTCCCACCATATTTACAAAGCATTATGACTAAACCTGCTTTTCCCAACTATAAAAAATTCAAAACAAGATCCTATAATAGTGCCATATCCTTTGCATCTATGGGTGCAACATTAGCTGCTAATGTGCCAGGCCATGGCCCTTACTGCTTTAAAGTCCAAGGACAAATTTACAATTGTACTACACATTTACATCCAGAGGAAGGAGAGCAAAGAAAATGTGCTCAACTATATGTCATAGATAATGCTTACCCACTGTTTTTAGAGAGGTTGATAAATATATGGCCAATAACCCCTATACTCAAGCTTATAAAAAATTGGCATAAGTAGAAAAGGAACAACAACTTCATGCAGAAATACATCAATTGCCAAACCCAAAGGTCAATATGGTGCTTAAAAGAGATCGACATACTGATAAACGCTGTTATAATTTGCCAACATCAAATGAGGTTGCAATGGTATTTCAAAAGGATGATGGAGAACCACCATTTCAGAGAGACATTAGAATATATCCCAGAAATGAGGAGCAATCTTTCATTAATATAAGTATCTTAAGTACAAATTTAGATCCAATCACATATCCAATATTTTTTCCACATGGAGAAGCAGGTTGGCAACCCAAATTAAGCCTTCAGAGTTACCCAAATTCAAAAGTACGAGTGCAAAATAATATTTCCATGCTTAAATTTAAAGTGGCTTAAATTGCCATTAGAAATACTTTTCAATCCGATTTTATGTGGTGGAAAACTAACACAACAATGGATTATTGATTCCTATTTGCAAGTTGAGGCAAATAATTGAAACTTCATAAAATATCAATTATGTGTAGAACAGTATTGTGGATTGATGGATTATGTCGCTGAGGTTGCTACAAGCAGAGACATGACAGCTGGCAAAGCCATCATTTTACCATCTTCTTTCCAGGGATCTCCTCGCAATATGCGAGAAAGATACAATGATGCTATGGCTATTGTCACAAGATTTTGGAAACCAGACTTATTTATTACATTTACATGTAATCCCCAATGGCCAGAGATTACACAAAATTTGCTAATTGGCCAAACTGCTTCCGATAGACCAGATTTAGTGGCCAGAGTCTTCAAAATAAAATAAAATTAATTAATATGTGACATAACCATAACTCAGTTATTTGGCAAATGTCTGGCTTATGTTTATACTATTGAATTTAAAAAAAGAGGACTTCCACATGCACATATTCTTATAATCCTTCAAGAAAAAGATGTTAGATACTGGTGACAAAGTGGATTCAGTCATTATGGCTGAACTACCAGATCCAGAACTACATTGAACACTATATGAGATTGTAACTCATTGTATGATTCACGGACTCTGTGGAGATATTAATCCACAGTCACCATGTATGAAAAATAACAAATGTACAAAATAATTTCCAAAAGATTATAGAGACAAAACTTATGCCAATTGTGATGGGTATCCATTATATAGAAGAAGAGAGGGACAAACTGCCATTATTCAAGGCAAAAACGTTGACAATAGATATGTCGTACCATAGAATCCACATTTACTCATGAAGTATAATGCACACATTATTGTAGAAGCCTGTACTTCTATAAAATCCATTAAATATGTCTACAAATATATTTACAAAGGCTATGATGCCGCTACTGTCGTCACCAAAAGTGCTGAAAATACCGGAAGCACTGAGTTAGTACATGATGAACTTGCATCTCATGTAGATGCTTGCTATGTGAGTGCGCCAGAAGCTATGTGGCGTCTTCTAAAATTTGAAATGCACGATCGATCACATGCAGTATATAGATTAGCTGTACATTTGCCACAAAGACATTTAGTGTATTTCCATGCTGGAAATGAAACAAATGCATTGGCAGAAAGTGAGCATCGCCACACTACACTAACTGCATAGTTTCAATTTGCATTCATTTGTATCTTCTCATATGCTCCAAATGCACTAGCTTTGTGGGACTAATTTAAAGCTAATATTGCGGAAGAATTTATGCAACGATACCCTGAGCCAATTGCACAATTAAAAGCATTAATGGAAATCCAAGAGGTATTTTTAACTCATGGATTAAGTTGTGCAAGTTTTAATCTGCCAAATCAGGTCTTATAGACGACATCAACTTTGAAGACTATGACATTCAACTACCAACAGAAAGAATAGAAGAAAGACTTGCAACTTTAAATACATTACAATTGCAAGCATTTAATGCTATCCTAAAATGCCCTAGATGATGACATGGTCAAAGAGCATTATTTCTATCTCAATGGACCTGGCGGATCAGGAAAAACGTATCTATATAATTTATTAATGAGTTCTGTACGAGCACAAGGTCAAATAGCGCTGGCATTTGCAACCACTGGAATTGCCATACTTTTGTTAGAAGGTGGAAGGACTGTGCATAGTGGATTTAAACTGCCAGTGCCTATTTTGGAAACATCAGTGTCAGATACTCGAATTAATGTAACATCATTACAATAAAAAAAATAAAGTACATTAATGATAATAGATGAGGCTACAATGTTGTCATGCTATGCCCTACAATGTATTGACCATTTGCTTCGTGAAGTCATGGCTAATACCTTGCCATTTGGTGGAAAGGTCATGTTGTTAGGTGACGATTTTAGATAAACATTACAATTATTTTTGAAACATGTATAAAGTCAAGTACACTATGGAAACATTTTACCTTTATCTTCAATTACAACAAAATATGAGATCAGAAGGAGAAAATGATTTCAATGATTGGCCTTTTACAATTGGAGAAGGAAAAACAGAACGAATCCCAAATTTACCTGAGGACACTGTGCACATCCCAGCTCATATGATTTGCAAACAAGATCTTATATTGGCTATATTCGAAAGTACAGTAAATAACGAGGACTATTCTGAACTTGCCAACAAAGTCATACTAACATGCAAAAATAAGGATGCATTGCTCTTCAATAATGAAATCTTTAAAAAAATTAATGCACCACAAAAAAATGATCACAGTGCTGATTCTATACTTGGTGATGACAAAGAAAGTCAGGAAAACTTTTCTACTGAATTCATAAACTCATTAACTCCTTTTAGAATGCCACTGCATATTTTGCAGCTAAAGAAAGGTGCAATTGTCATGTTACTGCGAAATATGAACCCCAAAAAAGGCCTATGCAATGGTACAAGATTTATTGTTCAACAATTAGAGGACCATTTCATAGATGCTGAAATTCTAACTGGTACCCATAAAGGAGAGAGAGTTTTCATATCAAGAATAGATTTGGCACCAAGTGAAAGTAGCCTCCCTTTTGTACTTCAAAGAAGACAATTTCCCATCATCATGGCATTTGCCATGACCATTAATAAATCACAAGGACAAACTTTCCAATCTGTGGGTATATTCTTAGAACAACCAGTATTTGAACATGGGCAATTGTATGTTGCCTTCTCAAGGTGCAAAAATCCACAGGATATTAAAGTTTACATTGAAAACAATGAAAGTCAAGGTGATTTATTAGATGATGGACGCATTTTTACCAAAAACATTGTCTACTAGGAAGTACTTTAACTTTCATTTCAAGAAACACAACACATGCCACACAAAATACAACCAAAAAAGGAACCAATGACCTGTAGGACAATTTAACAACAAAAACCAAAGCAAAAATATCTACAATGGTGGTTTCATTTCAATAATTACTTTTTAGGGCACTCACAATATTTTTACAGCACCACTATTTCCATAATAAACTATATACAATGCCAAAACACATAGAGAACAGTGGTTACACATCATGGACAAACTTGAATGTCTCGCGTTCTCTTTTTAGAGAACCACTCTTCCACATAGGAAACGCTATGTGCATTTTCACCAATTACTACACCAACAAACAAATGTCAACCATTAAAAAGCACCAATGACAAAATAACTCATTACTATTTCATGGAAGTACTGTTTCTGCATGATTAGCCCCACAAAACACTTGCCTTGTATTTAAAAAAAAATCCACTTCAAATGTTAATTAAGTATGTTACTGTTTACAATGTTACAAGTTTTACAAAAAACAAGCTCAAGTTCGTTAAGTGCAGATATTTCAAAGTTTATGTTAACAGCAGAAGGACTTTTTGTTATACAAATCAAATGTAGCATTTCAGCCAAAATATTAATCCAGGGAGTAATCTGATTGCCAGTTAATGGGGTCAGGAAGGATTTTTTTTTCCCCATTTGATGCAATTGGCTACGTTTCAAGGGGGGGTTTTACTGTTTGCCTTCCTCTGGATTCAATATATATTTTGATTAACTGTTCTTCATCTGCAAGTTACATGTTAAAAAACATTATGCCAAGTTTACAATACTCATTAATACAATGTTCAACTGTTGTTACATTCAAATGTTACCACTTTTACCAAACAAAAATACAATGTTCAAAAAATAAACATGTTTAATATAATAATTGTACTTCTTTCGACATAAGAAAATTTTTACAACTGTCAAATATGCATATTACCGACAAAACAGAATTACAAACATACACATTTCATTGCAGTATATTATAAGAGTAAAAATGTTATATAGAATAGATGTGGAATTGGTAGAAATGCTCTGCATAGAAGTTAGCTGCAGATCATTGCACACTCACACATACAAACCTTGGGTCAAGACAGATGCATGTACTTCAAGTAGTCCTAAGCAAACACTTGAGTTTAACATAAAGTTTTTTTTTCACTAGCCAGCTACAGATATCTGATGAATTTGATCTCAAGAGCTTTGCTAGCCCAAGGTTGCAAGCCAGATGGACTGACGTCACACATACACAAATGTACACAAGGGTGTGGTATTGGAGAGTATAAATATGTTCAATAAAGGTTGAGAGATAGTTTTCACATATACAAGGTGTGAGACTATTTCTGTGTGTTGTATCCTGACTTGGGGATTGGTCTTTCCATGGGCCACTTGTAACCTGTATGCCTTATTCTCTGCCAGTACCTTTTGGGTCTTGCCCTCTTCAGAAGCCATCTTTTTTGCCACAGAGAACAGGAACTCTGTTGGGGTAGGTTTGAACTAGGTTCATATCAAGCCCCCTTAAAGAAGCAGATCATGACAATTACATATTATTTAATTATTCTTTGAACGTGAAAGGTCCAAATCTGTGTTCGGAAGAGCTAGAATCTTTGTTTAATCTGTCAATCCATAGGAATGACTGAAAAATAAAGATGTCACTTAGGTAACCATACAAATGTCTTATATCTCATAACGTGTAGATTTATAGGTGTATCTCCAAAAATATAAATTATTTTTTATATAAAGCAAATAACGATTTTTCTACTGACATGAATTCCATTTCCCTGGATCATAGTGTTGATCTATCTTTCTCAGCTTTTTGCTATAGAAAAATGTCAGTCTGGTATTTGGAGGGGTGATATGTAAAATCTAATAAAAAGCCTTGAAGTTTCTGGATTTTACAGTTGAATAAAACAACTCTTTATGGGTTCAATCAGGAACTTGAAGGAAATTAATGTATTATATTTATATTGTATAGACTAGCCCACACATGTACCTGTGTATACCTGTTTTAGGTACACATGTTTTAATTGCATTGCCATTATTGTATATGTACTGGTATTGATATTTACTTTCTATTTTTCACCTTAAAGACGATGTTACTAATGTAATTTGAGTGAGGTCAGGACAATATTTATGTTGATATCTATATTTTACAAATGGTTTGGTTTATCTAGCTGCTGAAATTTGTTCCTTAATATACTTTTTATATGGTATTAATATTATAAGTGACCATATCTGACTTTATATGGTACTAATATATCATGTGTAACCACAAGGGAAGATACTGCCAGTTCAGGTGGTGCAATGCACTAGGGCCCTCCTTTAAGGGGGCCCCAGTGCAGTCACTTCCACACATGGCCCATGTCCCCCTGGGCTCCCCTGTGTGCCCCTAGGACTCCCCTATGCTCCTCAGCCACATCGCAACCCCCTCTTGATGGCTTCTTGACTCCTCCACCAGGGTAGTAGCCACCAAGGAGGAGAAGCCACCACAGGGAGGAGCCGCTGGACCCAGGAGCACATAGGTAAGAGAAGTTGGAAAGGGGAGACAAGGGGGGAGTGAGAAAGACAAGAGGGGGAGAGGAGAGAGAGGGGTGAGAGAAGGGAGGAGAGAAAGAAAGAGAGGGGGAGAGAAAAGGAAAGAGAGAGAGGGGAGAGAGTAGGAGAGAGGGGGTAGAGAAGGGAGGTGAGAGGTGGGGGAGAGAGAGAAAGAGACAGAAGGAGAGAGAGGGATACAGAGAGGGAAGAGTGAGTGGGAGAAGGAGAGCAAGAGGGAGAGAGAAAGAGAGAGAGGGGGAGAGAGAGTGAGGGAGAGAGAGGGAGAGAGAAGGGAAAGAGGGAGAGGAAGAGAGGGGAAGAGAGAGGGAAAGAGAGAAAGAGATAGAGGGGAGAGAGAGTGAGAAAGAGAGGGAGAGAGAGAAGGGAGAGAGGAAGAGAGAGATATGGGAGAGAGAGAAGGGAGAGAGGGAGAGAAATAAAGGGGAAGAGAGAGAGAAGGAGAGATGGAGAGAGAGAGGGAAAAAGGGGTGAGAGAGAGGGGTGAGAGAGAGAGGGAGAGAGAGAGAAGGAAGAGAGAGAGAGAAAGAGAATGAGGAGTGTGATATATATATATATATATATATATATATAGTTACTTTATATTTATTTTTTTACATATATATATATATATATATATATATATATATATATATATATATATATATAAAGTTCAGAGACAGTCCTGGGAGGCAAAAGTTCTAGATACGCCATGTGTGTGACGTCATTCTGGAATCCCTGCTCCGGCAAGTACAAGTGCCAGCCCGCAAGAGGGGGGTGCCTTGAATCTGAGGGCTCACAGGGGGAACCCAGGGGGCATGGGAAGGGTGGGTGAGACCTACACTCTATTTGTACACATATATATATATATATATATATATATATATTTTTTTTTTGTGAAGATCTGTTTTTCCCTAACCAAGAGACTTTCAGATTCTAAAGCCATTTTGTGTCAGAAGAACTATGTAGCCTAACACTATGTAGCCAATTCACTGTTGAGATAGGGACAGTTTCATTTGTTATCCTGCAGTGACATCTTGTGGCTGTTTAAGTGTATTATTGTTCTTTTGTTTACATGTTCCCGGCAAAATGTCCTGGATGTTGCCTCCCATTGATCCACCCCCAAGGCGTGCAAGCCATGCCCACAGTTTTCTCTGCCTCCTGATTAGCTCTTTTATTGACCAATGAGCTGCATACCCCGGAGGCACATGTTATTGGGTAATCCTAATCTAGGGTCAGAGTTTGCATAGGTTCAGCTCACTTATATCTAAATCCTTTGTTCTGTATCTGCTGAAATACTGTGTCTGTAACCAGAAATAAACATGCTCTTTTTGGGCCAAATAGACAATTGTGTGTTTCATTTAGAGCGAAGGATACTGAGCTAAAATCACTTTGCTGCCCTGAGCCTCTGCTGCTCACCTAGGGAACCGGGTTGGACTCTGCTCGGGTAGGATTGGTCATCTAGGCTTTTTCAAGCCCCTTGGAAGAAGCAGATGACACCAGTTAGGCGGACCCTGTAACCCTGGGCTCCTAAGCTGATGCAAATTATCCTGATCTGACTGCTGGGCACCAAGAGGCCTATTCCTTCTAAAGAAGATTGCCTGAAGGAGAGGGATTCCTGTAGCCAAAGGCAGCAAGTTCTGGAGCTGAATAGCCCCCTCCCCCCGGATATATATGGAATTGACTACAGAGGGAAGTCCAAGGTGGGGGAGCGAGGGGTATTAAAGGTATATTTAAGTTTGCCTTTTTTTTACTTTTTTCTAATCTAACACATGCTTCTTATATCAGACACACACATTACTTTGAGTCATTCTATATCCATACAGGTTTATTCTATTTAAAAATAAAACTTGTTTTCCACACCCCCAGAGCTGCTTACATAAGCAAGATAACCTGCCAATAGAAACACTGCGTTTGGGTACAGATTTTAACAGTTCCTAAGCCATTAGCAGCATAATGCAGAGCAGTGTCTGGCTCCTTTCTGCTTCCTTGTGCAGGGGAAAACAAATCCCATGATTCCTTCCTGGAAAACTGCTAACACAGATTGATTCAATGTATTAGCTGCCTGTGATTGGCCAAAACAAATTATTAATTTTTTGCTAATTTTAGCAGGGATTTCCAGAGGTGTTAACTAGGTGTCTGCTAATTGCAAACTCAAGAGATTTAGCAAACTTTAGGGTATGAGTATAATCATTTTATATCTATTTTAATTATTATTTTAATATTTTTTTCATACATGTTTTTTTTCATATACTACTCACTCTCTTCTATCAGATGCATTTACAATCCTTGAAACTTAAATATGCCTTTAAGGAGAATAGTTAAACAATGATTTCTCATTGTCACTAGGAGGTCATGGCTCTAGAGGGTATCAACCCCTTTAGATCTGTACTTATATAATCCACTTATCCCAGGTTCTGTACAATTGTGTGCTAAGGTCTATTAGTTTTTTCCATCACTAGATCTTTTTTCCTTTTGGTGTAACTGATAAGGTCATGAAAGAGCCCTTTCACCTTTTAATTAGTTTTACATCATTATCTCATTATATTCTCACCTACATTACTGATCCAGACTTGGGAAGCGTATCACTAGCACTCTTTTGACAACACATGCTTGCTATATATAACATAGTATAATTGATTATAGAAGGGTGTTTCTGGATAGAATCTCTATACTGTTTTTTTTAATAAAATTAATGTATAAAAGGCATCTGTTGTTTGTAACCCTTTTGCTTGCCATTTTAAAAAATTTATGTGACGGCCTCTTGTGACCTTAGTATGTGAATTTAGATTTTGTACATTCCACTGAGACATAAGTGACAACATGTTGAGAGAAACCATATAAAAAATTAGCATTGGGTAAAAAGTTATCACAAATATAACAACATAACTCAACATGTACACACCCTAGAAAAATAGATAAGATGACTTCATCCAAAAGATACTCTCCATTATATTTACAGTATTGTACAACATTTTTCTTATTATATTAAGTGAATACCATGTGGAAAATGGAAGATCATGAGCTAGCTTTGTACTCCATTTCATATGTAAGCCAGGCTAATACAAAAGATAGATCTTCTTGATTTTATTAATGCACACACAATAATAGGGACAATCCAGGTAGTATTTATGAAGATGATTCTTAAAAAAAAATTATGTGGAGTGTTGCTCCATTGCACAAAAATAAATAATGAACATAACAAAACAAACCAAAGGGACAATAAGCAGAGTACTCGACAGTCTTGTCTATAAAAAAAAAAATGTATACAATATCTGTTTATAAAGCACGAGGACCCAAGTTCACCCCACCAACTATGTAATAAAAGTCTATGCAGATAGAAAGGAGGTGAGACAGAGGACATTGCTAAAGTATAACTAGTTTTATTAAAGTTAAGTACCACAGTAGATACCAGTATGATCTGAATAATTATATGAATATAAAATCCTAAATTGAAAAACCTAAACTATGCACAGAAATATTGTTAAACACACAGAATCAGAATGATTGACAATACAGTCCTAGTAATAATTCAGAGATAGACTCCAGCTCCATGAATTAACCAGCAATAAGACAGAACGGTTCCAGCAACAGTTCAAAATATTCAGGTAAACAATATCAAGTGTAAATACTCTTTGTGAATTAGCTATTGCTGTTTTAACTAGGTAAACAAATTAATTCCATCCTCCTCAATAAAATTATATTATAAAATATACATTTCATTTTCTTTTAAGAAGTCTCAGAATAACATGTTTTCAACTTCTACAACCTCCCCCACTCCTGCTCTCTCTTATGAGACATCTTCATCAGCTGTGACCTAAAGCCACGCCCACAGGGAGTTCACACTACCAGTGTCTCAGATTGGTAACAATCAGAGATTAACACTCTGTGTATCACCTTTAAGTAGAACTGAACCCATACAGCCTTATTACATTGAGATTCAGCAAATTCAAAAGGTCTCTAATTAAGCACACAGCATATTTTTTTACAGAAGTTTTTAGTTAGTGAACTTCTATCCAAAAACAAGGTCTTCACTAACTAAAAACTACTGTAAAAATAAAATGCTCTGTGCTTAAATAGAGCCCTTTTAAATTTGCAGAATCGTAATTTAATAAGGCTGGTAGTGTGAAGCACCTCCCCGTGGCTTTATTTTGCAATTGTACAAGATATCAGCTCTAATTAGAGAGCACTCAGGAAAGGGGAAGGCTGCAAAAGGTTAAAAAAATGGAGAAGATGACATTAATTAGTTAACCGTATTAAAGCAATTATATAAAACTAATGTTTTGCCTGAAGAACCCCTATAAATAAACATGTTCAGCCTTATTAAATTGCAATTCAGACAGTTGAAAAGGGCTCTATATAAGCACAGAGCAAATTTATTTTACAGAAGTTAGTAAAAAAAAATATGCCCTGTGCTTATATAGAGCCCTATTCAATTGGCCAAATCTCCATTTTATAAGGCTGTTAATATTTGTCTATGTATGGAGTTAAAACTGGTAAAGTGCTTTTTATTTCTTGTCCTATTTTGTGTTGTTGTGTGATTTTGTTATTTAGTTTAGATGTGTATAACATCTAAATCAGGCTTTGTGTTTTCAAAAATATTGTGGTATGCTACACTTTTAAATGTGCAATGTAAGCTTAGAATTGGCTCTTAAATCTATTGACGCACCCTTATATCAATGTATCACACTTTCAAGCTTGAAAGAAAAAAAACATCATGTAGATATTTTCCTAAAATAATCCTACTCAAAGTGCACCAGTATTTATGGGCCAGGTTGTACCTTCTGAGAGCTTCTTCTGAATTCACAATGCAGCTCAATCTCCAAAAAAAAGGTAAACAGGGCCAGCAATACTTCTAAAACTGTGTTATATTAGAGCAGTATGGCAAACTAGTACATTTAACATTGTTCAAACAATGGAAATATATCACTCAAAACATCTGAAATCCCATCTCTTCGGGATCAAATAGGCCTCCAATTTTCAGAATTTCTGTAGCACAAATGAGGAGATAATATTCACTGAAAATGTTATTTTCAACATCAGTTTGCGCTGAGGTTACTTGTTTTTTAATTCAAGTTATAAGGCATCTTTTCTTCATCCTTCCTTTACTTTATCAGATACATTTTTTCTCTGGTTACTGGAAATTTAGATATTGGTACCACCACACTGAAAACATTTAAAATGTACAGTTCATTTGAAATACTGCTGTTTCTCATTTGCAGGCATATTTTCCTAGTATTTTTAGGTTTGAGGTAGCCCAATATGCTATTGAAATTTTCTCCTTTTTAATGGCACAGGTAAATTAAAGTAAATTAAAACCGGAGTCACCACACCCCAAGTACCATTCTATAAGGCATGCTGCTTAGCCTTGACAGGACTTAGTTGTGTATCTCGTGTATCTTGGTTCATACAAAAATCCTTAGGGTCCCTTGCTCCTGGAAGATCATTGATGAAGGCGAACCGAGATAAATATTCTTCTGGAATCATACATTTTCTCACAGGCAGTGGCAGATGTGGCTGGCATTTCAGGTTTACCCTGATCTTGTTGATGGATGGAGACTAATATGTTACTTGAAATGGTTCCCCTATAATTGCAAAAGTAAGCTAAATGTGAATGATTTAGTAGGTATTATTCTAACGGACACACTACACTACTTGGTTGTGTGTCTCTGACACTGATTTGCTTTTGCATCTTTTTTCTGACCTTAACCTAGTTATTTTTCTATGTACTGAAATATTATTTTGAGCAATATGGTGCTTACATTGTAGTAGCGATAAGATAGGAGATGGTTAAGTTGTTTGATGCAAAGTGATTATAAGGAGGAGGAAAATTCAGGCCACAGATAGTAAAGTGATATTCAGGATCAGATGCAGTATTGTAAGAAAAAGATGCTGAGCTGAGGTAGTTTTAATACAAAACAGAGCTAGCTGTTAGAATATGTTGATGGCATTGTCATAGTCAGTTGACAGCAACATCAACCATTTGGCTGCCTTACATGTTAGGTATACAAGAATTACTATGAGGGAGAGTGAGCTATAATAAAATGTCCACTGTTCATAGATAAGGTTATACACTGAACTTTCTAGAAAATGTGACAAATACCAGTCCTGGTCATAATAGAGTAGAACTTGGCAAGCTCTATGTCATCTGACATAATTGGCAACCCTTTCTAAAATATATGACCTAACACATGTAAACTCACTTATATATGACTAACCTCAAGTTAGGTATTACATCTCGTGAACAGTGACTTATGTTATAATAAGGTACTAATTTAAATTTCATCACCGCTACTAGGCTGAGGAATCATTTTTAGCTGAAAGTTTTCCTTCAAAGACCTAATAAAGGATCACATGTCATGTATGTGATCCATTTCCGTTTAATTTTTTTTTTCACATAATTGAGTCAATCAACAACTGGCCAAGAGAAAAATAACGTATTAATTTAGAGAGATGAGTAGGACACTAGTAGCATTTATATTGGCTTGCATACTAAAAAGAATGTATTTGCCTATATTTAATGTTAGCATTGCTAAATTGCATCTCTTGAGTAAAGAGCTGACAAGCTTGTATTTGCAACATTGCATTGTCTAAAGTTTTATTCTTCTAGCCACATTTACTATTCTGTACCTTCTGACATGTATGCTCTTATACTGTCACACAGAAGAATGTATCTGCCTTCTAATTTCTTTCCAAATATATTAAAAAATATTTTCCAATTTTTTTTTTTAAGACGTAGGGCTTGATTTATTATTATGTGAAACTTGGACTCTTGGAGATGTCAGCCCTAAGTAAATCTGCTGTATGGAATAGCCCATCAGAGGTGTTTTTTCTGCCTAGGCACATGCCCATTTTCAGAGAGCAGCAGCCTCCCTGAAGATACCAGTGCAATGTAATGGCATAATGTTTGCATATGAAGAGAAATGCCTATATGCCGTTGCAATCCTCTCTGTAAGTATACATGACAATACTGACATACCGAATTAGGGCCCCATTGCAATTGGATACGTTGGTAATGAACATGTCAAGCTGACAGGTTATTAACAATTTATCAATCCAAATCCAGCAAAATTCAGCTCTATATGAAGGCACTGCTGAATAGAGTACAATGGCCTGCATTTTCAAATTAGGACTAGCCTTTAAAGAAAAGCACATGTTTCAAAGACAGTTATCCATAAGTAGGGTTACTTGGTTTGAATGAATCAAATGGGCAGACAATATCACACATTGATATGTATAAGCTATGCATAACTTTATTAATCTGTCTATAAAAATGAAATTAAGACATTTTAAAATCGGACGATTATGTTCTAATTATGAAATAAAATAACTACTGTGGCACATCAGAAGTAGATAGTACAGAAAAGTTTCCTTACATCACACTTGGTACAATTACACATGTCATCTGCTCGAAAAATATAAAATAATGTTATACTGTGCTGAAATTGTTAACAGCTAGTAAGCAGTCTCTCTTATCAGCAGCTCAATGATATCTTGATTAGGTTTGTTAGTATTAGATAAACAAATAAACAATATATCTCAAAGAGTAATACATGACAAAATGTGTAAAAAGGAATCACAAATTGAGGATGCACATATAGTATAAATGTATTAGTCTAATGAATTATTTCAGGACACATTGTATCAATTGTACACTGAGTGACCGGCACCTCAGACCAGCAACTGATATCATAATACATTTTACATTTATCTTTTAAATTGACTAAAATCAGAGGAAATGAAAAAAGATACAAATGTTTAAAAATAAAAATGTTTAACCTTCACAGTGTTGTAATGCAAGGTAAAGTGAAATGTAAGTACAATGTATGTTCCCCTATGGATACTAATTCTTAATTATTGTTTCCTTTATTGGTCCTCATATAATAGATAAACAATAAAATTATAGTTTTTTAGTATACTACTTGAAATATATATATACTTATATATTCTTTGTGACCTCAAAATGTAACTTTGTTGGCCAATTAACATAAATACGCTCTTTCTTGCAATCCTGAGGGTTCAATGTGTTTCTTTCCTTTCTTTAATACAAATCTTTCTGTGCCCATATACTGATATCACAGGGCTGAAAATACGATATTGTAACTGCTTTTCTGTTTTCCGACAGTGTAATTTGAAACAGTTAATAAGTGGCAGTAATGATCTAATGGGAATAGAAGATTTATTTATAATACATTCCCTATAAGGGATTTTTAGACCATATTCAAATGGTCTTTCTTCTATAGAAGACCATTGATGATTATATGGGGTTTCCAACACTCACTGTAATATTGATTTATTTAATCATTTTAATAATTACCTCACTGAATTACACATCAAGGGTCTTAAACTTCTAACAGTGTGCCAGCATGTATAGTAGAGATATTTTCAAAAGTGTCCAAAATGTGCTGGTATTACAGCTTCTATCTCTCCATGATAAGGGATATATCTTAAAGTAGAGATTTCCCAAAGCCCATCATCCCTCAACCTATTATAGTTACTAAGCTAATCTTTCAGCAGAGCAAACACGGCCCAGCAAGTGCTACCACTTGGTGTGCCACAGCATCTGACGTCACCAGGAGGGCGACATTAGTGAATGCTATGGTACTGACACTATTGTTATGCATACTGGGCTTCTTCATTACGGCTAGCTGTCACATAAAAATTTCCCTCCAAGTCATCTCAGTCAGATATACAGTTAGTAACTGTGTAAACCTTTTTCTCCTCCCCAATCCTATGTGTACTCAGTACAGGCATTAAAATGTCTCTGCAAATGATTTAAGTATTAGATCTGACACTATAATCATTAAATCACCTTACCTTAAGATGAAAATTAGGCTTGATTTATTTCCCATCTCCAACAGAACTAAGGTGTGCTAATGTCCACTCTAACACACTAAACACCACCTATACTCATGGATCCCCCTCCTAGTAACCCTAATCCCAATGAACCCAGGGATCCCCAGGATTCCCCCACTTAAAGTACAATAAATAGTGGAATTCTGGAGATTCCCCCTACAACTCACTGAAGGGAAGCCCAGGGATTCCCTCCACTCATGTTTTGAAGGGAAACCCTGGGATTCCCTCCCCTGCTGATATGAATAAAGATGGGAGGTCTATTTAGACTCCCAAAGCATCTAAATATTAAGCCACTCAGAATTGATTATTTGGTGTCACTCTGCTCATTTGTGCATATGAAAATTGTTTCAACCAAAAATAGTGTTCTTAATGGCATGGAAAAGGACATAAGAAAGAAAATTACATAGGGAAATTGTACAGTATCTCACAAAAGTGAGTACACTCCTCACATTTTTCTAAATATTTTATTATAAAAATGTCCAAAATTGGGCCCAAAGTGGCAATATTTTGTGTGGCCACCATTATTTTCCAGCACTGCCTTAACCCTCACGGGCATGGAGTTCACCAGAGCTTCACAGGTTGCCACTGGAGTCCTCTTTCACTCCTCCATGATGACATCATGGAGCTGGTGGATGTTAGAGACCTTGCACTCCCCCACCTTCCATTTGAGGATGCCCCACATATGCTCAATAGGGATTAGGTCTGGAGATATGCTTGGCCAGTCGATCACCTTTACCACCTTTACCTTCAGCTTCTTTAGCAAGGCAGTGGTTGCCTTGGAGGTGCGTTTGGGGTCGTTATCATGCAGACCAATTTGATGCAGTGTGCAACATATGGACTGAGCACTGACAGGTTTACCCCCCCACCCCTTCAACCTCTGCAGCAATGCTGGCAGCACCTATACATCTATTTCCCAAAGACAACCCCTGAGCATGTGCACTTAACTTCTTTGGTCGACCATGGCGAGGGTTGTTCTGAGTGGAACCTGTCCTGTGAAACTGCTATATGGATTTGCCCACCGTGCTTCAGCTCAGTTTCAGGGTCTTGGCAATCTTCTTATAGCCTAGGCCATCTTTATGTAGAGAAACAATTCATTTTTTTCAGATCCTCAGAGAGTTCTTTGCCATGAGGTGCCACGTTGAACTTCCAGAGACCAGTATGAGAGAGTGTAGGAGCGATAACACCACATTTAACACACCTGCTCCCCATTCACATCTGAAATCTTGTAACACTAACGAGTGACATGACACCGGGAGGGAAAACGGCTAATTCGGCCCAATTTGGACATTTCTACTTAGGAGTGTACTTACTTTTGTTGCCAACGGTTTAGACATTAATGGCTGTGTGTTGAGTTATTTTGAGGGGACAGCAAATTGACACTGTTATACAGGCTGCACACTTACAACTTTACATGGCAGCAGAGTGTAATTTCTTCAGTGTTGTTACATGGAAAGATATAATAAAATATTTACAAAAATGTGAGGGTTGTACTCACTTTTGTGAGATACTGTATATAATTTAACTAACAACTTATTTAAGGTTATGAAAGATTAGGAATGATATATTTAATGATGATATAGAGGTCCAGAAGATATTTAGACCCAGGCTTTCCTATTTGCTACCCCTAATTTAGGATATAGGAAGGGCAACGTTGAAGTTGTAAGTGTGGCTCAGGGGGGACACAAGTTTGCATAGTCAGGTAACCCTTGTGGCCAATGTTGTTTTCTAAGCCAGACGTACAGCAGATGGAAGAAATCAGGCCTAGAATGTGTCTGCACATTCTAAATTGAATTACAATCTTTAACCTTGAGTTGATACAACTACAATGTTTTAATTGGGGAATCCACTAGCAGCACACATAGGCAGTTCTTTGCACACATTTTGTCCAAACCAACTAGATAATGTCATGTAGGTGGTAGCATAATATCAATGAACATGTCACTTTAAAAAAAAATGGCTTATCAAAGCATATACTGGTTTCAATATGTTTCCCATATATTTCATGTAATGGATTGCTTAATTCATTTTTGTTGTTTGCTGTAATTTTCTTTATTATTGTGATGCTGTTGCAAATTATTGATAGTCTAAAAAGTTAAACTGTTAGTCAGATATGATCATTTGAGATTCATGATTATAGTTCCAGCATATCTACTATATTTTCCTATCATGAGTAAAGATTTTGTATACATTTTATGAACAATGATTAATATTAGTTGGCTTAAACATGTAATTTCAACGTAACACGGTTTTCTATTAGTGTTCTAGTTACTACATTTCTACAAATTTAAGTGTTTTTAAAGAAGGGCATATGAAAGCTGTCCTCTTCTATACTACATGGCCCTGAGTTTCTTAATTCTAAAATAGCTATATTCAATAGAAAAGACTAAGGGCCCAATTACATTTAAAGAAGTTAAAGAGGGATTAAATTGAACAAGGCCACAACCAACGGTAGCTGAAAGCCCGTAAAGCCTTCCAGGGGCCGCAAGCTGTTTGGGGGCTGGAATATATATGGACCGCATTTCCAATCTAAATCCGTAATCACATAGTGCGATGCATGCCTCAGTGCCAATAGAAAGCGTGGAACAGCAATTAACACCACAAAAAGGGTTTTTAAAGGGCACGAAAGCATTGGTGGGTTTGTGAGCATTGGAGAGAGAGAGAGAGAAGGCGCTGTTTTGTGATATTTTTGCTATTTTGACCACTAAGATATATTAACCCTTAATTTACAACACACATTCTTACTAATATCACATAATTCACACACATACATTAATACGTACACATAGCTATATATATCAGTAGACCACAGCACATCTACACCCCCCATACCCCCACCTACCTCCTACTTACAATTACTATAATACACATAATACATACATTCTTCTTTTACCTCATACACATACATGTATATATTGTATTGATTTATACTTATATTTATTTCAGAAATTCCAGTACAGTAGAGGAGGGGAGGAGGAAAGTGAGGTGAGAGGAGGGGAGGAGAGAGAGGGGAAGAGAGCGAGGAAAGGATGAGAGGTAGAGGTATGGAGAAAGGGAGAGCCAGGTCAGGGAGGGGAGGTACAGGTATAGGAGAGCAAGAGGGGGGAGGGATGGTCCCCCCAGATGTAGGCACACAAGGAGTAGGGGCAGAGGGTCAGGGGCCTGATCCCAGGGGGAGTTAGTGGGGATGAAGGATCGGCCCCAGGGAGAGAACAGGGAGGCCAGGAACCCCAGGCACAGTTGGAAAGGCCAGAGGTTGTACCAAAGCCCAGGGCCCCCAATTATAGCACAGATGAGATGGACATCCTCCTTAGGGAAATCTGTGCCGGCTATAGAATCATACACAGTGGGATAGATGTGAGGCCTAGCCAGAAGGCAGAGGTCTGGAGTGAGATAGCTTTAGCTGTTGCTGCATTAGGGGTTGCAAAAATGGATGTCAAGTCTGTCAAACACAGGTATGACGACAGCCGGCTGAAGTTGAAGGGGAAGATGGCAGAGGAGGCAAGAGCAGCACATGCAACTGGTGGTGACCCGCCAGCCAACATCACATACTGTGGATGGGAGCGGATCCTGAAGGAGTGGATTGAGCCAGTGGCAGTAGTGGGCCATCCAGGACAGGTGGACACAGATGTGGCGAGAACCATGTGATGTGAGTATCATATACACCATCACACCTTCATATGCACACGCATGAACCCCACACACATGGGTGAAGGAACCGAGGGAGGGGGATGGGGTGGACAAATTCCCCCGCAGATTTTAATATGTTTGTATCTATGTATAATTAAGCATAATTATGGCTAGTGTATACAATGAGCTGTATCCCCGTAGAATTATTCTGGCTATTACACCCCTGCCCACACACATAGATAACTGACATACAATAGCATCATCCGGCCCTCCTCTGGGATTCAACCCCACTATCCCCATCCTCCAAAGACTGAGCCTGTCACTGGTGCCCTCAACTGGAGTGACCAGAACAGCCAGCCACCACCTCCTCCCCCCATAGCAGTGCACTAGACTGGCCGCCCCCTCAACCACTGGGCTCACCCACACCACCGCCTATTTTCCCCAGGCTCCAGCCGGGCCCCAGACCCTCCCCACTCTGCCACCTCCTCACCTGGCCACACCCCACAGGCCACCATCATCCTCATCAGGTCAGGCTGCGCAGGCGGAGATGCTGGTCCTCATATGTCAGAAGGTGAGGTTGCTCCAGGGGATCCAGGCCAACAACTCCGACAATCATGCAGAGATCATGTGCAGACTGACAAGGTGCAAAAGGGAGGCAAAGAGGCACCACCTGATGACAGAGTCCTACCTGGCCAGGCTGCTCAGGATTGTGGCGGACCACCCTGGAGGCATCCTGCAGCCCGGCCCCTCCTCTACTCCCACCATGCCTCCACCACCGACACTGCAGGTGCCGCTGCCTCTTGGGGGCGCCTTCCCCTGCTCCCCCCCCCCCCTCCACACACACACACACACGCCAGCTACGGGGGATGTGGGCCCTGTAGCTAGGTGAGGAGGACATAGGGGCTGCGCATATGTTTGTGCCTTCTCAACAGCACTCATCAGTGACAATTTATTGGTAACAATGTTAACCTAATCTAGCCTGGCTACAGAGTCTTGGATCTTGGCCTATGTGATGGTGATATTTTGTATGCAGATCGCTATCTCCCATCACATGGTCCATGAAGGCATCTGCAAGCATTGTGAAGGAAATGTATGAGGTGTAAGGTTTTCCCAGTGCCTTTCAGGTAGACATTCCTTCAATGACAGTCCCCCCCCCCCCTCCCCTTAACATGCAGCTCCCACAATCTAAAATCTATTATATAGCCAGGTATCTAAGTCATGCGTGCTGTTAGCTTAAATGTAGACTAATACCGCTATGGCAGAGGACTTGCAAAGTCTCACAATGCCATGTCAGCCAGCATTAGTATATGCACTAGTGAAGCTTGTGATCCTGACATATCAGTCTGAGAACAGATCCTGGGGTCTGATGTAAGTAACAGTGAATCTGGCTGCTGACATTTATGTCATCTCTGTATAAATGGGTATTTTCCCCTATCGCTGATTATCCACAGACCTAGCTAATAGTTAGTAATGCTTGCAGATGGGAATCAGGTAAGTTGGTATATTTGTACTGTATTTAGCACTGTACTGTACATGCATGTTGATTTGTTTTTTATCCTTCTCCGCCTTTTTTGTTGTTGACTATTTTGTTTTTTTTCACCACACTGTATGTGTAAAACTAAATTGGATTACACAGTCCAGAGGTTGTATCATATGTTTCATTGAGCAGATCTAGACAAGTTGTAAGTTATATGCACATTAATGGTTTCTTCAATTAAATGGAGTGATTTGTGATGATCCATTTTTTCATCAGATTTCGGTTGCAGTGGTGTAGTGACCACATCTGACCCTGGTAGGTGCTATGCATCATGCTTATTCTAGACTATGACATTACCCCCTTTAGGTATCCCCTTTTTACCCAAGCCTCTTCCTCTCTCGGGATCCACCCACACCAAACCCATGCTATTAATGCACAGTCTTGACAATTTCTTATTGTGCTCTGTGTATGAAATAAGGCTTTGTTATACCGTTCTACCGTGTCAGTGTGTTTTCAATGGTTGGGATTATGGGGCATCCACATACATCACATATGTGTCACATTTCTATATCTGTAAACAAATGAGCCCAAGTTACTATGCATCACTACATATAACAATTCTAATAGTCATAATAGCATTAGATATCATATAATAATATATATCATATATAATCAACATAAAGGGTTAATACAGATGCAAATGTCCAATTAGTGATATTGTGGAGTATCAATATTCCCCTGAGGGCCTGATAGGAATATGACAGGTGATACTGGAGTTAGTTGCCAGTTCCTTCTCTAGTGGACTGTGATTTGTCTGACCTCTCTGCTATGACATGCCCACTTTCAGTGGCCCTACATAGTATAGCTCACAGCTTCATTCACATACACAAGCCCCTTCACCACCACCACTTAGAAATCCAGAAGGGGACCAGGGGAAAACATATTGGTAGGTGACCAAATGGGAATGGGTTTACATTTTGGCACATGGACACCAGCAATGGCATGGGACTTCCCAGGATGGGCGTAGCAGAGCTTACCCCTGACGGAGGTGAGTTGGCTGTTAATCCCAGTGTCTCTGCACAGCCTCCATGTGTTTTTGAGGCCCTTCCTGATGAGTTAGAGTAGATTAGTGTGGTGTATTGGGCTTGTGTACCTGAATGAAGCTGTGAGCTATATCATGTAGGGCCAGTGTAGGTGGCAGGTGATAGCAGAGAGGTCAGACAAATCACAGTCCACTAGAGAAGGAACTGTCAGCCCACTCCAGTATCTTTGTCATGCAAACCTTGGGGAACATCACGGGCAATGACCTAGCTAAATGTGCTGCAGTCCATAGTGTCAAAACTCAAGTTGGACACTAGTTGTGCTTACCAGCAGGGACTGGATTACAGTAGCAGCCATATTGTACTGGGGGTAGCCATCTCTGTACATATTGCAACACATAAGGAGTTCAACCATCTGGTCTCCCAGGTTATCACCCAGGTAAACACACTTGAGTGATAATGGTCAGAACAAAGGGGTCTTTACAGACATTGAGGCACCTCTCAGGGGCAGGTCTGACAGGGTTTCCTGGCCTTCACTTGAGGGGCTAACTATCCATCTGGGAGATGTACACAAGTCGCCAGTCAATCTTCAAATGAGCCCCTTAGCCACGCCGTTCCCAGGGATTTCCCTTAGCCCATTGGCCAGGACTAATAGGAAGTCTCAGAGACCAGTTACTATGGGTCAGCATATGTACAGGAGGGCGTCCTCAAGGTTAGCCACCCCCAGGTCTTTGATGATGACTGCATATAACCTGTCCAATGTAAAATAAAAGGTGCTTAATTTTTCCATCATGATTATGGTGTTGGAGTGAATTATAGTCCAAGCTAGCAGTCTGCTACAGTAAGGTCTGATCCAGACTTACTGTAGATCCCCAGAAGCATCTCTGGGCACTCCTAATGATTGGGAGAGCCCTGCCAAGGCTGGCTGCATCCATCATTCGGTCCAGAGTCATCCCAACAGAGCTATTCCTGCAGTAACTAGGGGTAGTGAGTGCCTTTCATATCTCACTCAAGGAGCAGGTCGTGGCACATAGGGTCACAGAGAGCCGGACACGACTGAAGGACTGAACAACAAATAACAAAATGTTCCCCTGGTACTATGTGATGTGGTAATTTATCCACTATTTGTTTTCCCAATGTAGATGTTGTAACGGAGTTGGAACACGAAGTCCAGTATCTCCGCTGGTATACGGTAGAATATCCAAGAAGCACTGCAGTCTCACAAGACACTCAATTGGGAGTCAAAGAATACTGTCTTTATTTGGTTATCCAGAAGTATATATACATCTCTTCCCACAGATAATACACATCTCCCTATTTGGCCACACAATTCACATAGAGAGACAATAGGTGTGGTCACACCTCCCTGAGGCTACCCGGCTACTTTTATACAATATAGACATTGATTAGATCATCCTTCCTTTTGTTCCATCTTTCACAATGTGAACACTTCACACAATAGGGCTCTCCTGCCTCTAGGAGATCCTAATAGGATTATGCATTATGCTAGGTGTCTGAGCTAATATCCTGCAGAGCATAAACCAACATATCTACAGTATAGCAATGTGATCATATTTTAACCATAAGAAATAAATAACCATAAAACAGGGTAAAACAGTGATGGGTTCCGTTACAGGTGTGATGAGCGAGATGTATATGCAATCATATATATATATTCCAGGGTTCACAGGGTTAAAGGTATACAGTATGCAAGTGAGCTGGATTATTAATGCATCTGATAGTGGAGAATTGGTAGTGTATGAAAAAAATTGTTTGCATGAAAAAATACCAAAATAAACATTTAAACAGTTACCCTAAAGTTTGCTGAATTTCTTGCATTTGCAAACTTTTTTTTATCAATGTTGACACCCCCTGACAATCTCAAGGAAAATTACCATACATAATACATTGTATCTGTCACAACCTGTATGTTGAAGGGGGTATTATAAGAGCCTATTGCCCAAATCTTTCCCCACAGGTGTGACCAGTTCCTTTTACCTCTGTACATCAGGAAGAACTTTCAGCCCTTAGGTTAGACTGAGAGATGTCTGTGGTCTTGTATAGCAGACACATCTTTCTAAGTTAGAACTTACTTCAGGAACCAGGATCCAGCATCAATGACAAAATTCACACATTAATTATGTGAACCAGTTAAGCATCTTTTTTACTGTAAACATCAGACATATTTATACCACATTCTAGCAACAACAGTCCAATAAATTCAAATGGGCATCCATGGTTACACCCAGTCCTTGTTTTCCCTTTTCCACTGCTGTATTCTTGGTAGGGGTAATTACACACAATAGACATAGAGACACAAGTCTAAGGGCTTGTGATAGTGGGAGACATACTGGTGTCATGTGACTCCTAGGGGTCAATTATCTCCCCAATCTTGTTAATAAGGGACTAGTCCATTACTATGAAATATTGGGCATATACAATATTTCCCTTGTAAGTGCAAGCCCCCAAAGCACAACACAGACATACATCTCATTACTCCTATCATGTTCATACGCACACCCCAACTATAAACAGGGTACCATAGTATAGGCCTAGTGGTACCCAGGAAACTTTAAACAGTCATAACAATGAACAACACACACATGTTAACCCATCTCAGTGGGTCCCTTTCACCTGGCACAATAAGTCTATCTTATAAGGCTGAGGGCATCAGTCTGTAAGGTATTGCACTGCTGGCACATTGGCATGCTTAAGCCATGACAGTATCCTTTTGGTCTGTTATTTGAACTGCTTCATTCCTTTAGATTTCTGTAATACCCAGAACAAGGTCTGTGTCCTTTCATTCACTAATTGTTTTACCTACATCCCAGGTTAAAATTTCCCCAGCCCCAGTGATTTCCCCCTGTAAACCCCCAGACCCTGTGATTTACCCCATCACCTCCCCCACCCCCAGTGAATTGCCCCTGTGATTTCTCCCAACCTCAGTGAATTGCCCCATTACCTCCTCCAGCCACAGTGAATTACAACTGTGATCTCTCCAAGGGCCAGTGAATTGCCCCATTACCTCCCCAGCCCCTGAGATCTCTCCCAGCCCCAGTAAATTGCATGCACTGACTCACACAGAGACAAATGCATGGATCTCAAAAGTTGCAGGTCATTACAGGACCATAAATCACACATAAATGCACATTCGCCTAAAAGACAAATTAGCATAGGAAGAAGAAGCTGAAATGTTTGGTTTCAGTACAATTATAATTTGTCAGAATTTATCAAGGAGAAGGTGTATGTCTAAAGAACAACCGTGTAACCGCTCAAGCATTTTTACTTGAATGTCGATTTATGGTCCTTTAGTCACCCAGTGTAGTAGTCACCAATGCTGGCTGCATAAAGCATTGCTGATTGGCTGCAAAGCTGACAGGCTCACATGGACAGGGTACACTTTTAGAAAATCGTACCCTGAGAAGTCTAGCTCAATCCTGGGTGTGTAAACATCCCCTCCAATAGTTTTTTTTTCTCTCCCTCATGCTCTAAATAAGCTACTTAACATATTTTTCACGTGAAAATCCCAGGTACACACAATGTACTTGGGATAACTCCCCAAGTGGTACATATAAGGTTTTTGGTATAGCACCCTCCCCCTCGCGCGTGTTGCACAAGATGTCAATTGGATAACTCCCACATGACCTACTCAAGAGGTACTTGAGATACAGTGCCTTGCAAAAGTATTCACCCCCTTGACGTTTTACCTATTTTGTTACATTACAGCCTTAAGTTCAATGTTTTGTCTATCTCAATTTTTTTTTTGATGGATCAGAACACAATAGTCTAAGTTGGTGAAGTGAAATTAGAAAAATATATACAGAAAACTATTTTGTAGAAATATTAGATATTTAGATATTTAGAAATATTTTTTTTAGAAATATGAAGCCCATAAAAAGTTCTGGTGCAACCAATTACCATCAGAAGTCACATAATTAGTGAAATGATGTCCACCTGTGTGCAATCTAAATGTCCCATGATCTGTCATTACATATGCACACCTTTTATGAAAGGCCCCAGAGGCTGCAACACCTAAGCAAGAGGTACCACTAACCAAACACTGCCATGAAGACCAAGGAACTCTCCAAATAAGAAAGGGACAATGTTTTCGAGTAGTACAAGTCAGGGTTAGGTTATAAAAAAATATCCAAATCTTTGATGTTCCCCAGGATCACTATCAAATATATCATAATCAATCAGAAAGAACAGCAAATCTTCCAAACCGCCCGCCCACCAACGGACCGGGCAAGGAGGGCAATCATCAGAGGATTATCTGTACATAGGACGACAATAAGCAGTACGCTCCATAGAGTTGGGCCAGTGGCCAGTAGAAAGCCATTACTTTCAGCAAAAAAACATAATGGCACGTTTTGAGTTTGCGAAAAGGCATGTGGGAGACTCTCAAAATGTATGGAGGAAGGTGCTCTGGTCTGATGAGACTAAAATTGAACTTTTCGGCCATCAAAGAAAACGCTATGTCTGGGGCAAACCAAAACACATCACATCACCCAAAGAACACCATCCCCACAGTGAAACATGGTGGTGGCAGCATCATGCTGTGGGGATGCTTTTCAGCAGCCAGGACTGGGAAACTGGTCGGCGTTAAGGGAAAGATGGATGGTGCTAAGAACATGGATATTCTTGAGCAAAACCTGTACCACTCTGTGCGTGATTTGAGGCTAGGACGGAGGTTCACCTTCCAACAGGACAATGACCCCAAACACACTGCTAAAGCAACACTTGGGTGGTTTTACCCGCCTGGCGGTATGATTATGTCAGTATTTAGAATGTTAAAGCGGTGCATTCAAAAATACTGACATAATCATATCGCCCTTTCCCCCTTATCCTCCTCCCTTCTCCACTTCCCCCTTATCCTCCTCGTCCTCCCTTACCGCCTTCACTCCTCCTCCTTCCCCTATACTCCTCCTCCCTTCCACCCTCTTCAATCACCTCCCCTTCCCCTCCTCCTTTTACCAATTATTATCATCCCCCTCCTCCCTCCTTCCCCCTTTATCATCCTCCCTTTCCCATGGTAAGATGTAGCAAGCTCATAGAGACTTATCCAAAGCAACATGGAGCTGTGATTGTCGCAAAAGGTGGTTATACAAAGTATTGACATTAGGGGGGCAGGGATAGTTATGCACATTGACTTTTTCTGTTATTTTGTCCTATTTGTTGTTTGCTTCACAATAAAAAAAAAAAAACATCTTCACAGTTGTGGTCATGTTCTGTAAATTAAATAATGCAAATCCTCAAACAATCCATGTTAATTCCAGGTTGCGAGGCCACAAAACACGAAAAATGTCAAGGGGGTGAATACTTTTGCAAGGCACTGTAACTCCCTATGTGCTACACAAGAGGTACTTGGGATACTTTTACATGCACAAGAGGTACTTCCTCCCCAATGGGCTTCACAAGAGGTATTTTTGATTACATTCTGTAAATTAGGTGTGAGTTTATGCTTTTTTGTAATTTGTACCTTTTTTGTAGTCATTAAGTTGTGGCCATGTTCAAAGTATTTTCTCCTCAGGGAAAAAAACTAGAATATGTCTATGAGTTACTGCGGTAACAGCACTTGCACAGGACATAAGAGGACTTGCAGTATGAATTCCTGGACAGTTATTTATCTTACTTAAAAAGTAATCACTGCTACATAGACCTACATTGTACAGGGGTAATTATAACATGACCGAACTCATGAATTCCAAATTTTAATTAAAAGTTCCAGTTAGCACAATTTGAAATTTGAAAAAAGAGAACTTGGTTGATACATTTTTGCAATGTGTACACAATCATTAGGCTCTGTATCATCTGTGGTCACTATGTTCCTTTACGATACGTATTTAATTTCTACATTCACTCTTTTGCGTAATGAGATATTTGCATATTTTGTACTCTTAAACAGGATGTTCACTTCCATTCCAGGCATTCATATTTATTAGCGGTTACAAATGGACTTGCATGAGGTAAAACTTCAAAGGAAGTGGAGACCAGGCACATGTAAACAGGAAGTGGAATAAGGTGTTTTTTTACAGGATCATAATATCTAATTGAAAACAACTAAAATGCACTGTTTGCTAATACATATATTTGAAGATGAGATATTTTTGCTATATTATTGCAGATCAGACACTGTCCTGACCTACTAACATCAGGAACATGAGAAAGAAACTAACATAAGGTCAAGCCTGGCAGAGAAGGATTTGTTCATATATATTAGGCTCTTCTTCAAATAAGGGACAGATGGTTTTACTCTTAAAATGGGTTTGTCCCTCCAAACGATGTGCAATTGAGAGGTATTATTTAAACATTTAAAGGACCAACATAGTTCAGGAATAACTTTACATGGCTGTATGTAACAACATTAACAGCTGTGCAAGAAATGCACAAACATATTAAAAAAATATATATATATATTATTCATATAGAAGTGCCATCTTTTCTGGGCTCAACACATTCTGATAGCATGGTGCCTGAAGGTCTATGGTTTATTACTATCACCACCACGAGTATCATGGATGCCTCCTATCTAATTATGTTTTTAGTCACACTCACATTTATTTATATATACATTTGACTCTCAGTTAACCGGACCTCAAGCAACCAGAACTCTCAAGCAACCAGAACTCTCAAGCAACCATAACAAAAATTAAATACTGTACTTGAAATAAAAATTTAAATTTACTTTTGGAATGCCTAAAATGACTCTCTTAAATCTGATACCAGCATATTTACTTGAGTATCCATTTAATATTAATATAAATCCATGCAGTGTAGTTAAATGTCTTTTTTTCCAATGTTACTTTCTACATTTTCATATATTTTAATACTAGCGACTTGCCCGTCCAAAAATGAAGGGGTAATTAAATTTGAAGCCATGGCAATTAATATCCTGAAGACCTAACAATCTCTTTTTATTTTCCTGCAGCATACAATTGTTGCTGTCCTGATGAGAAAGTGTCAGCAAGGTGCCAATTGTGCGGTATAATTAGGCTGCGTGCGCGAGGCCAAACCGTTAGTTTAGTAGGGTAAAGCGCCATTTTAGATTCGTAAGGTTATTAGTTGCAAGTTAGTGTTGTAAAATGGAGGCGATTGTCTATGTGTTACCCGGCTCGCGAGCATTTTCCGTCCTTTCTAATAGTATATTTTGTACCTCGTACGTTCCTACGTGGTACGCGTCTGGCAGTGTTTTGCGTGGTTTGGGGTCATGTTGCCTCATTTTCATTTTTTTGGACCACTATTTTTTTTCCTGCTTAGCCGATTTTCGAGTGCCAAAACTCTGCAAATTTGGCTTAAATTCGCGTGCAACCTCACTTCCAGAGGTCCTGGTTGTCCCCCTGTGTTGTGTGTGAGGTTTATTTTTGTATGTTTTGTTTTATTTTTTATTCGCTTTGTGAGGCTCGCAGGAGATGAGCGCCTTGGGCGCTCATCTCCTAAGTGCTCCGAGTTTCAATGAGCCTTCAGCGCTCATTGGCTAAGTGCTCCGAGCTCGGGAGACTTCTGTGCACCAATGGCTCGCCTTTCTACGCGAGGCTTATTACTCAGTTTGTGATAAAAGTAGTACACAATAGATCTCTCAGTTGTATGACAACATTGATCTACTAGAAAGATGTCAGCATTTCTGTACATTGGTCTCCCAATGATGAGAAAACAGAAATTTTCTTTCAACTTCTGGACAAAGGCAGCTGGAGCCCTCATGTAGTCCTATATCCCTATTACCAATTAATCAACCTCTGTCGCCTCCCACAGTGATTTAACCATTTTTGCTACTGTGAAAATAAAAAGCTAAAAACCATTGTGGAGCCACTTTAAGGACTCAGTGGCCTTAAATTGAGCTCTTAAAGTTAAATGGGTTGCCTGTCTGATGTAAGCACCAAGGATTATTCAGAAATCTAGTTCTGTACCAGAGATCAAGTGGTTGTAAAAGAGCAGAGATCCCCATCTGGAAAATTTACAATGATTCGATAGACAACTCCAGTGTTAGAATACAATGGTTTATGATCAGATGTCTGCAGTGTTTAATAACAGTGATTTGTTATAAAATATCCGCACTGTGAGAAAACAGTGTTTTAACACCCAATGTCTTCAGTATTAGAAAACAGTAGCTTGCTATCAGAGGTCTCCATTGTTAAAAAAAAAGTGGTTTGCATCCTTATGTTTCCAGTGTTTGGAAATGTTTGGTCTCCACAAGATGTCTCCAGTGATTCAAAATATTGTATCTATAGTTTTTGAAACTAGCGGCTTGCTACCTGATATTGCCATTTTAGAAAAATATTTATTCAACCCCAGGTGTCTCCAGTGGTAGAAAGTTATTCCAAGAACATGTCTCTAGTGTAAGAAAACAATGGTTTGCTATGAGATGTCACCAGTGGTTTGCAACCTGATGTTTACATTATCAGAAAACAATGATTCCCATGAGATGTGCCCAATGTTAGAAAACAGTGGTTGGTATAAAATGTCTTCAGTGTTAGGAAACAGTGAGTCACAGTCAGATCTCTTCATCATTAGCAAGCAGTGGTTCTCCACAAGAGGTGTACAATATAAGTTAATTCTCCTGTGCCCTCAGAACAACATTTTAATATTCAATGTGGCACATCAGCTTCAGGAGAGAAAGCAACTGTTACTTTAAAAATTGAGAATATACAAGTTAATTTGTAATGATGAGCATCTCTGTGAGTCACACTGTGACTTAAACCCCATGGAATATCATAGAACAAGATAATGTCTCATTAGCATGAATAGATGAATGTACTGTGCATTATCTCTTACACTTGAAATGCATATATTTATTGTATAACTACAGTATATATTTAGCAATTTACTATGCAAATCAATTAACTGAATTTAGAAATGAAAGAAGAAAAATAATTAGTGGATGATGTTCAGTATATCAGAACAAAAATAATTGAAAGTCCTGCTACAACGTCTAGCTCCTTAATAACTACATTCTTTAATATTACAGAAAGTTTAAAGTTTCACTTAAAATCTTAAAATGTAAGAGCTCTATTAATATTCAACCAAAGCTGCTCACAGCCAATTAAAAAATCTTTGTAAACACAGCAGCACTCTTCACCCTACCACACTTTGAGTGTGATATAATGAAGTAGGCCATAAAACATGTATATAATAGTTTCCAATTTCTTTACACAGAGCACTTTGCTTTTTTACACCTATGATTGTTTTTATGTGCCACAACCTTGTGTAAACATTATTTGAGGTTATCAAAAGCTGCATTTGCACAATCCAAAATATATACATTTTATAACATTTTATATAGAGCCAGTTTGTTACTGTAATAATTAAACTCCCTTTATGTCATGATTGTCGCAAATCTGATTAAATACACCAACATAGATCTATACTATTAACTACTGTTGAGAGTTGGAACTGATAATTATCAAGCATAAAAAATACTACAATTCATTGAAACTTTTTTATTTTATTTATAAATTTATCTATAACAAATAGTTATATGTCTGCCATGGACCCCTTTCCAGGGCCTGGATCCTGGTCCATTGAGCGACCATAGAGGATAGACTGCCCCATTGGAAAATGTGTAGGGGAAGTATATTGCCACATGGGCAATATGGTCAGGTGGGTGGTGGGGTGAATAGCAATAAGACATAGGGCCATTGTGTCACACTGTGCTTCCTGTAGTCTTATGGCAAATGTCCCTGCCTTATTCTGTATACTGTGTGTAATTCCTAATGTAATATTACTGTATTCTGTGTTATGTTTAAACTGTGAGTGAATGATCATGATTGGGTTAAATCAGAGAGTGCTGAGTCTGCAATGACCAGACTCATCTATTGTACATATAGTGTGTGTTATCTGTTCTGGCCCATTGCTAGCAAATTCAGTTAATTAAATCTGCCATTTACTCTATCTAATGTCTCACTCAGACACAGAGACAGCAGGATGTGTATTAGAAGGTAGCCCTATTGTTCTCAGGTGCTGCTAGACCCTATGTGGGGGTCATCTCATGTAATTGTCTGCCACACCCTCTCATTGTTACATTGTGCACACCCTCCTCTGTATCAGACTGCTAGAAATATTGCTGACTTTTCAAAAATAAAACAGTTCACTTCTGGAGACATATAGAAATCGTGTGTCTCTTATGTTGCTTCTGGTGGCTGTGATACTGAACCTATCTCCACCCTACAAGTAACCTGTTCTTATCACTACCACTGGAAGGTTACTGAGACTCCTGTAAGTGCTGATTCCTGATGGAGAGACTCTGACTGATACAGAAGCCAGATATCAGGGTGCTGGTGCAGAGATTTCAAAGAAGCCAACAATCCTTGTGGGGAGTTAATCGTTAGTCTATAACTGGTGGCCCTGGGCAGTGATAAGCCCTACCCTGGATCATGACAATGTCCCACTGGATCAGTGGTGGAGCTAGTAAATGGAGGACCCCAGAGCTAAAAACATTTTGCCCCCCCCAGGTGCAATTTAACGTCACCTTCTCCACCGCCCATGGTGCCACTCACAAAAGATGCCTTCACAAAGCAACTCCATTCCCCCAGCCACTGGCCCCTTTAATTTTCTTACCTCCAACACCTCTTCCTAAAGCAACTCTTGCCTCCTCGAGACACAACTCCCTCAGCCCATAGACCCTCTTAATTTTCTTACTCTCAAGGCCCCTTCCAAAAGAGTACACCGTATACTCAAGAAAAACCAAGAATCATAATAATTAAGCTAATTTATTATGAAACATAGGAAAATATTTTGAGGGAAACTTAAAAAAGGGCAATTTAACATTGGATGGAGAGAACATTGAAATCTATCCAGATTTATCTCCAATTACAATTACAAAAAAAGTGACTTTAAAGCATTAACAAAAGTTTTTTTTCAGAAAAGCTCTATACAATATAGATGGGGCTTCCCATTTAGATTAATATATTCTTATGAAAATAGAACATTTAAAGTGAACTGCTAATATCAAGGACTTACATTACTTAAGAGACTCAGATTTTTAAAGGACATTTGAAGAAACAAAGTGATACTCAGGAATCTATGTATAATAACACAATATTCTGGTCACAAGCACCACCTTATACAAAAAGACTAGACCAACTACTCTGATATAATTTGCAGAAAGCTCACCTCATATAATATAATTTATTTGATTTGATTATATAAGCAGATTAGAATTTCTGGCTGGTATACCTTAGATGTGATACCAGCAGTTCTGCAAAGCCGCAGCTGATATCCCTCCCTTATGCCTTTGAGGCAAGAGTTGGGCAATTATACTTTTCAGGTTGTAAATGCTTTAAATGTAATATATATTATTTAATTTCATTTGCGACTTGTTAACATCATGAATATGTATAATTTAATAATATCCTTAAAACAACTCTTCATCTGCATCTAGGTAAAAATGGATGGAAAAATAAGTTTAAGAGGAATTACATGTGTGGGTTATGAACAAGCTAAACGTAAACAAAATTAGCATGAGTCTTCATAATAATTTATTAAGACCAACATTAATAAATATTGTATCTCATAATGTTAAAGATTTAAATAGCCCTGAAAAAAAGGTGTTTAGCATTTCAACACTAAAAACTAAAACCGGACCTTGTCTTATTACAAGAAACATATTTTCCATCTTAGAGAGCTCCAACATTTTAATTTATGTTATAAGGAATATTATTTTTCTAATAATTCACAGAAAATTAATGGAATTGTGTTTTTAGTACATAACAAATGTCCCTTACAAGTTAAATTTCATTATGAAGATAAACTTGTATGGTTAATTGTAATACAGGGGCAAATCGTGTGGCAGGATTTTACAATTGTTTCTTTATTTTTAATGCCAACTGAACTACATTAGAAGAACTAGATAAAAAAGTAAGTAATCTAAAAAAATCGACATTAATTCCTAGAGGTGATTGTTACGACCCTAAAATGTCTTCTTCTTCTAGGTCATGTCTTTTTGTGTTCAAGATCTCAGCATCCAGCCAAAACAGTGTCATCAGTCATGGAGAAACAGGAAGACAGACCACACCATTGTTAGTGCATAGAAAGACTGCTCACTTCTTTATTGTTACAGATATATCAAACACAACACAAAATGATCCACTTCCCCACTCCTTCCTCGCCCGACATTCCTTCTTTTAATGATTTTAATGATGATGATTTGCCAGGGGTCGCCAACAGTACCGTAGCAAAGGGGGGTGGAGCATCCCAGGAGTCATATTGGTAGGGGTGGCACAGGAGGAAGAAACAATGCTGCGCGGAGGAACACCTCAGCCATCTTTTTTCCATACTTGTGCTTGTAAGGAGCTTGATCTTCGAAGCAGGGGGTTAACAGCCTGCTAGGGGGGCAGGATCAGATTAGTGAAGTGCCGGTACAAGCCTGCAAGCACATGGAGGAGCCAGGGAGAGAGCTGATCTGATCTGCTCACATGCTGCACATCCTACGCCCAACACACCTGAACCCAGGGTGAGTGTGTGTGACAAGCTCAGTGTATGTGTGTGACAGGGTGTGAGTGTGATATGACAGGCTGAGTATGTGTTGGACAGGCTGAGTGTGTGTGATATGACATGCTCAGTATGTGTGTGACAGGCTGAGTGTGTGTGTGTGATATGACAGGCTGAGTATGTGTGTAACAGGGTGAGTGTGTGTGACATGTGACATGCTGAGTATGTGTGTAACAGGGTGAGTGTGTGTATGTGACAGGCTGAGTGTGTGTGATATGACATGCTCAGTATGTGTGTGACAGGCTGAGTGTGTGTGTGTGATATGACAGGCTGAGTATGTGTGTAACAGGGTGAGTGTGTGTGACATGTGACATGCTGAGTATGTGTGTAACAGGGTGAGTGTGTGTATGTGACAGGCTGAGTATGAGTGTGACAGGCTGAGTGTGTGTGTCATATGACAGGATGTGTGTGTGTGTGTGACGGGCTAAGTATGTGTGTGACAGGCTGAGGGTGTGTGGCATATCACAGGGTGAGTTTGTGTGTGACAGGCTGAGTGTGTGTGATATGACAGGCTGAGTATGTGGGTAACCGAGTGAGTGTGTGTGACATGAGTACGTAATTTTCGAGCTGTGCTAAAACCAATGGAGTCCTAAGGCCGGTTTTGCGTGTGTTCAGTAGTGATTGTGGGCGGGTAACTCGTAATCGGAATTCAAGTAGCTAATAGAATCCGTGGCGAGTTTCAGAGTGGTTTTAAGACATTATAATTTTACAAATTGGGCAATAGAATAGGGCCCTGTGTTTGTATAATGTATGATTTTAATTTTTTGTTTGTATAATTTATGTTCTTCCAATAAAAATATATTTTTAAAAATAAAATGTGCTAATTCCACAGAAATGTTTCTTTGTTTACTCTGTCACACACAGAAATTAGATAAATTGTTATGATTCCAGCATACAAAAATGTCTCAGTATTTTCTTAGCTTGTGTAGTTTATGTAATTATAAAATAATTGGTGGTTTCTTAAGGGCCAAATATATGTATATATATATATTTTTTATCATTACTTTATCTCTAATGGGAGCCACATGACTCTTGGAATTATATGCGTCATATAATCTTTACATTAGTGCATTCTGCATTTCTTCCTTAAATAAAACTTGCTTGGTCAGGTGTGATTATGGCAGGCAGACAGGCTCCAATCTGTTAGCTGGGAGTTCTGCACATAATTTATATTCCTAACACAGCAGTGTGATATTCTGCAAGACATGGCCTGTTAATAAAATTCTGTCTAGTTCATACAACGCCCTTATGATATCCAATGCTTTTCGGTCACACCTAAAACATATAGGATCACTGAAATCATATTTTTCTATATGGTTCTTAGAATAACTAACTTTGATAATGGGAAAAATGTTTATAGAAAGCAAACAAAACCCAATTTTTTCCCTATATGCAATTATTTTGTACAGCAGGGTTCTGTTTCCTTTAAAGGATTGCATCTTGCAACATCTTTCTCACATGGTGCGTCTTTGTAAACGAATGAGTTTCTTATTCGTCTTAATTAAAGAACTGGCACTTTTAGCTGTCATATTTCAATAGTTCAGATAGAGGCGTCCTCTGCATTCACATTCAAAATATGCTCAGACTGTCACTTTCCTCAGAAAAAATAAAATGGCAACTTCCATTGCTTCATTATTGTACATAAAAGGTAATGAATGAAACAATTACATTTTTTCTTTTTTTTTCTTTTTGCATTCTAAGTGTAAGTCTTCAAAATAGTATATTTTACATGATGGACCAAAGTGGTCCTTTTAATTGAAAAATACATTTGGCACTGGAAACTTGGGAAATCTTACAATGGAAACTACCATTTTGATTTTTGCCTATTTTGACAGATTGGAGACTCTGAATTAAAGATTAAAGCTCCTATGTGCACAATGGAAATGGGCAGCTAAAATTGGCAGTACTTACAGCAGAACTAAATGAAAGCTAAGATAACAAATTCTTATTCTCATTTTGCCCTTTTTTGACCAAATTTTATGATTTAACAGACCAAGTACAAACATCTTGACAGTGCTCCTTTAATTAAAGCAATTAACAATAAATAAAAATGAGAAAATAATAATAATAAAAAGATTCAATAACTGCAAGCAAACTATAATAATGTTACACAAGGCAATTAACTTAAGTTCAGAGGATAGATCATACTGTGATACCACTGCACGATGTTCCCACTATACTTCTTCATCTGCTCCATCCTCTTCTCCTGCATTGCCTCATCTGCATCATGACTGTGCTACCCTGCCTTTTGACCCGTTTAATATTATATATGCATTTAAACTTTCTCATAACATCTGGGAGAAATGATAAATCCAGATGCATCTTTGTTTATTGTAAATCTGACATTAATTTAGTCCTCGAAGCCTGAACAAACTTGGCTTAGTGGTTTCTGAGGACTCTAAACCTCAGATATATAAATATATACATTTTAAAAGTCTGGCATCCATGTAGCATCATCAAGTATTCCTGTTTTTTATGGCTCATAGTCCTAAAAAGCAAACAAACTTTTTTCTTGTATAACTGATATAATTAATATAGATTTGACTTCTTGGTTCTACACGCAATTACAAGTGAAAAACTACACAATTAGCTCAGTATTGATAAATTAAAAACATAATTCCCACATGTAGTCTATACTCGTGCCTTTGACATTAAAAGGAGACTGAAGGAACATATCTCTTGCATTTAAAAGCCTAGGTTTTAAACATTACAACAGTTGGTGTTCGTTGAAAAATGAGTGCTGCAAGGGTTAAAATGTTCTCTTATTCCTTGTATAAATTGCTTTTGGAACAAAGTCCCCCTGATTTTTTTAAACTATATCATGTTTAGCCAGTAGAGGGGGAATTTTTTTTTATTTTTTTTTCAGATAATAATTTAGAATTTTCACAATCTGATTTGCAACACTTTGCAACCAATCAGATGTGGTTTAAGAACATATATAAGCACTGACACCTCTGAATTTCCTAATTTGTTGGAGGACTGCGTTTGAGTCATTATTTGATGGTCCTATGTTGGTGCAGTAGGGAAGGAGAATCTTGGTGTCTAATGACACCAACATTTATTTTAATGCTTTGAGGGATATGATAAGGCTGATACTCAATAGATTCCAATTTTGTTATTGAACTTGGGAGTGGGGACATATTTAAAAGAGGTTTTAGTTAGGGGATGTGTTTTATTGTTGAGCGTTTTGGCATTTAGTGTGTTACTTGATTTTTGGCTAATGTGAAGAGTGTTAACTTACTTTTATCTAGCTAATAATGGGGAATCTTGAGAGAGGTTTGAGAAAAATGGGTAAATTATTGGTAAATAATTTGGAATTTCCAATATTTGGAATTTTACTGCTTGAGATCATTAGGCACAAAATCTTATACTTTACCAATAATTTGTGACAGAAAACAAAGAAGCAATTTGCATGTATTATATTGCTACAAAATAGAAGCGCTCTATAGTTTACCTACTGTGTATACATATATATGTATGAACTATATTCGATGTGTCTACATACAGTTCCTCTGGAAAGATGCACAAATGGAAATTGGAGTAAATATCCGTCCATATAAGTCCAGAACCACAATAATAGAGATGCCAGAGGTGTGCAGCTTCTTCTCAGGACACCGTTCCCACCGTGTCCAAGTAACTGGTAAAGATAATAAGAAGGGTAGGGGAAAGACAGCGCGCCACCTCCTAGTGCAACATGAGTGTATAATAATCACGTCAAAACATCAGTCATATAGTGTTTCACTCACATGGGGTAACCCCAAAGTTATGAGGTATCTGTATGGTTTAAACAGGATAGCTCTGGAAGTACCCCAATGTCCAATCCTTAGATCTCCATCCCAGGCTCAGGATATGATCCAGATGGTTTGGTAGCAGATACAGTTAGATAGAGACCTAAGGATTGGACATTGGGTACTTCCAGAGCTATCCTGTTTAAACCATACAGATACCTCATAACTTTGGGGTTACCACCATAATTCTCATTGACCATTTGATGGAACAGAGCTGTAATTCCTCCCCCATATATAATCAAGTACCTTGGAACACATCATTTATGCATTTCAAAAAGCAGGCTTTAAATAATAAAAAAGAACAGATTTTTGAACAAAACAAATATTGATAAAATCTGTAAACTAACCAGAAAAAGCACAATGTCCCTTAAACATCTGGGCATGACATACTTCCTGCTTATAATCCTGTATATTAACATTAGGAACATAAATATGACTTAAAGCTATATTCGTGTAAATTACTATATCAGGTCCATTTTTATATTGCTGTAATCCCTGTCCTTTTCATTTTGGGGCTTATTTTTTTAAAGTTTATTTTATGTCAAATATTGTGCAACTCTCCATCAAATATCAATAATCTGTATTTTGGAAAAAGTACTGCATATATGTTGTTTTCAATTAACATTCTGCTATCATTGAGAATAGTTTTGTACCTCTGAGTGCATACTTGATTTGATTGTAACTTTCTCCTCCTCATATCAAATTTGTTGCAAAAACATATAATTTTCTGCTTAAGAATATAGCAAATATATGCCTTTTTTTTAGCCCCTGTATGCCAGGACATTGACCCAAGTTCTTATCCATTCTCATCTAGACTACTGTAAAATCTTGCACTCTGGTCTCCCTGCTTCTCAACTTTTTCCTATGCAATTCATATTTATTACAGGTGCTCATATCCTCTCATTCTTTTCTAAATTTCTTCCTTCTTCTCCAATGCTTAAATCCTTTAACTGACTTCCATTAATGTCAATAACAGCCTATAAAACTCTCCTTCTCTGCTTGAACACTATTCACACCTGAGCTCCTCCTTATATCTCTCTTCTCATCTATTTATTACCCAACTCTCTCTTGGGAAAGTCTCCTCACTGTTCCATACAGTTCTAGTGCTCCTTCTTAACTAAATCCTTTTACTAATAATATTATTATTATTAGAAATGATGTTGCGAGATAGATTTCAATTCAATTCAATCTTTAATCCCATCTCTCTAAAATTCCTTTGAAATAGCACCCTTAGTGAATACACTTTGAAATAACTTCTTAGCATTTACCTTTAAACCTGCACTTACCCTTTTAACATAATACAAAGTCGAGTCACATTATTATGACCACTAGCTAATATCACATATATAGTTGTGAGCATGCGAGCCCGCTCAAGTCGTTGCTAACGCTTGCGGGCTCGCAACATCAAAACAGATTGCCAGCTCTTCAACACAATGCTTCCTGCATATATTACTTCAAAATAGGTAAAGTATATTACTTTATTAATCTATTAGTTATTTTATTATTATACACCAAACAGCATTAGCTCACTTACAATTTCATTGCCGTCATTTTTTGACACGCAAATCGCTAGTCCTATATAATTGCCATGTTCCGCACAGACAGCAGCTAGACGGAGTGGTAGTGAGTCAATAAGATGCTGGAAGGTTGGCAAGGGTATCTGGAGCCATGAAGACAGCTGCTGAAGAGTGAGTGGTGGAAAGGGTGTCCCACAGGAGAACGATGGGGTTCAAGTCCAGGGAATTTGGAGTCCAGGGAAGTAGTTGGAAGTCTTTGTTATGCTCGTCCAACCACTCCCAGACAATTCTGGCCACATGACATGTTCCATTGTCCTGCTGGAAGATACCATATGGTTCCAGGGAAGACAGTGAACATGTATGGGTGTACTAGATCTCAAAATCAGGTTAGATAACCAAATCCGTTGTGAGTGCCTTCCAGAGGTATGAGTGTATGCCAAGAAAACATTCCCCAGACCATAACGCTGCCGCCACCAACTTATGTTCCCTTCAACAATGGTTGCAGAGTGTTTGTTCTCTGGGGTTTCATGCCTGATATGCCAATGTACTGTACGTCTAGTTGATGGAGCAGAAAATGTGACTCATCAGAGAAGGCAACCCTTTGCCAATCAGAAGAGTTCCAATTGTGGTACTGTTGTGCAAATTGAAACCCTTTCTGATGGCTTACCCATAAGGTATATTGACATGCACAGCCTGTTACAGTACATCATGATATCTGTTAAGAAAACCCTGCTGTCTCCACATGCAAAATGATCTGATTCAGTTATTTCTAGAATTTAAAGCCACCACAACAAATTAAATTATCACATATCATGCAGAAAATAAGGCATCTGAATCGTGTCAAACACACACCAGCTGGGACCTCCTCCACTTCACAAAAATGTCATAAAGCATTATGTACGGTACAGTCATATAGTAAATATTACAACCTTTGTGGATAAAAGCTATTTTTAATATAAATAAGGAATTTCACAAGAAGCTGCAAAACAGCTGCTCTGGGACATGAAAAATAACATGTAGTTAGAAGAATGACTACAAATTTAGATTTATATCCCACACCTTTGCTGGTTTTATTTATTTATGTATTTAATATGTTACACAATATACCCATCAGGAATATGGAGTATGACAGGAACATTACAGCAAGTAGTACATAGCTAAAAGCTATTACATTTCTAAGAATCATGAACAAGCACAATTCAGCTCAGAGGTATAACTTTCACTGGGATAATGTAGTTTTTGTATTTGTATATAGCCTACTGCACAAAACCTGAACGACGCGGAGGCTGCACAGGCTCCCTGGGTCAGCCTGTAGCGTCACGTGACCCAGCGGAGCCTGTGAGGCTATTAGCCAATCAGGAGCGTCGGGGGGCGTGTCGGAAGCCCGTTTCGCGCCATTGAACACAGCAGCGCGGTCTCCCGACTGGATGGACGGAGGTCTGAGGTCCTGCAGCTGAAAATAAAGTAGGAAGGTTTAATTACTGAGATTTCACCCCAGCTTACCAGCATATAAGGGGATATCACTGTTGAGGCTATCTTTGTCCGTTTTTGTGTTTTTTCCTCCTCCGTTTTTTGTGTGTGTGTGTGTCCTTGTCTCCCTGTGGTGTGCTGTGTCTGTGTGTGTTCCTGTGTCTGTGTGTGCCTGTATTCTGCTTGTTGTTCCCCCTGTTTGTTCCCCTGTTAGCATTTACTAAGGATCCAGAAGGCTTAGAGACCTTACTGGCTGAGGTTAGGACCCGTGCCTTAAGCCAAGGGGTCAGGTGGGTGCAGGACAGGCTGGGACCTCCCATGCCTTCTGCGCTTGGAGCTCAGCACATTGTACAGGAACAGCCTGCGGTGGCTGGTGTCCTAGCCAATTCTGATGCCTCCAGGGAAATTTTTTCCCATCCCACCACTGTAGGGCTGCCAGACCCACGTCCATCAGGTAGCAGAGACACCAGAGATGGGGGGGTTACAGGTCAGGGCGGCCGGGACCCCATACCCCCCAGGCAGGCGAGCGCCAGGATCACGGGCGGTGGGGGTGAGGGCCTAGCACTCCGGCCACCACCTGCCAACTTGCCTAAAGGTCCTAGGCCGCGACAAAGGTCGCGAAACACCCCTCTAACACCCCGTAAGGGGGGTGCAGGGGGTAAGAGAGAAGCCGGGAGTCCTAAAAAGGCTCCTACAGGCCCTCACGGTGCCAAGCAGACGGTCCCTGGGGTTTCCCTCATTAACAGTGCTTCTGGTACTTTACAGGGACGCCCAACTGGCAGTGAGAGGAGCATGGCGACGACGAGAGAGAGAAGAGATGGGGTCATCAGAGAGATGAATAGCCAAGACAGCATGGTCATGATTGATGACATGCCTGTGACAGCGGCAGTGGCGAGGCTAGGACGCCCCACTCGAGCTAAGAAGGCTACGAGCAGGTACAGTCCGCTGCTATTTACGCACACACCGCTAAGGCGTAGCAGAGTAGAGACTGAGGGCGATACGGTTAGGCCACAGCGCAAAGGGTCTAAGACTGACCAACAGCTGGATATTCCAACGCCCGAAGAAGTCTCAGGGGACCCCCTACAGGGGGCGGCGGAGGCAGTGCTAGCCTACTCCAGCCGCGCAAGCTTAGCTGACCAGGACCCTTCCTCAGAAGAGGAAAGGGCGGTATGGGCGCGGGCATGCAGGTCGCGGAGAGCTAGTGACTGTTCTTCTTTTACCCACAGATCCAGAAGGAGATCCAGGTCTAGAAGCAGAAGATCTTGTCGGTGCGTAGCTGTGCTTGCACTGGATCTGAGAGGGAAGCCCGCGGAGGGCCAGACGGTCAGAGTCCCCGGGGCGTCAGGAGAGACGCGGGGATACTCCGTTGGCCGTACCTACTCCAAAGCTTCCAGAAGCAGGTGAGCGCTCAGAATTGAGCTGCGCAGCAGACAAGGGTGGTTTTATCGGGTCATTAAGGACTCTATTAGCTGCGCATAACATTGCAGTTAGCGAGCGCGAAATGGGAGCTTGGATAGGGGGGCTAGCAAAGGGTGCATGGTCCCAGCCAGCAGCGGTAGTGGCGCCAGCGAGCGCGAGCGAGGCGCTAGCGCCCGAGCCGGTAGCCAACGCGATTGCAGCAGTTGGGAATAACACTGTGGGAGTTACCGACGCAGCCATGAGGCCTATAGTCCTCTGCTCGTTGGATAATTTAGGTGCACACCTTCCACAGGACGTAAAGGAAAAGATCTGGAGGAGGGAATTTATAGAGTTGTTTTCCCTTCTCCCTATGTCTAGGCAAACAGACCTGGCCGAGAGGGGCCCCAGGGAGGGGAAATCCTTTGCTAGGCTACCCAGGACGTTTGATACCTGGCTGCAAGCATTTTCTATTTGGGCTTGCGTACTGTGTGAGCGGCACCCCGAACAGAGTTCGGGATTGTTCGTCTACATAGACGAAATTCGGAATGCTCACAAGGTTTATGGGGGTACGGCCTGGTGGCGGTACGATGAGAAATTCAGGCAATACTTGGCCTCGAGGCCAAGTATGGCGTGGAGTGACAAAGCGGTGGCGTATTGGCTAAACATCATGACACCCATGAGAGTCACGACGCCCTTTCGGAGCGGGGCCGGTGGAGCTAAGGGCCCCACCCACGCCTCAGGAGCAGGTCTTAAGACCTGTTTTTCGTACAACGAGGGGGTCTGCAGATGGGCACCTAACTGCAGGTTTAAGCATGCATGCTCAAATTGCGGAGGTGAACACCCCCTGTCTAGATGCGGTAGACCCAAAGAGGGAGGCAGGGGTGAACCTCCCGCAAAGGGGCAGGACGCCCATACGCCTCCCCGCCATGCTGCCGTGGCTAAAGCGCTACGGTAAATTGGCAGGCACCGCCGAAGCGGCGCGCCTGTTGGAGGACGGGTTCCATGTGGGGTCGACATTCAAGGTTTTCTTGTCCCAAACCTGAAGTCGGCTAGGGATTTCCCAGGGGTAGCTAAAGCTAAGGTGCTTAATGAGGTAAAATTGGGGAGGATGGCTGGGCCATTTGCGGCCCCGCCCATCCAGGGATTAGTTGTGTCTCCACTTGGGGTGGTCCCCAAGAAGGAGAAGGGTAAATTTAGATTGATCCAGCATCTCTCCTACCCCAGAGGTCGTTCGGTAAACGATGGCATATCAAAAGACCAGGCTACTGTGTCTTACGAGTCATTTGACCGGGCGGTCGACCTGGTGAGGAGGGAGGGCCAGGGGGCCCTTATGGCGAAAGTGGACATCGAGGCAGCATTCAGATTGCTCCCCGTACACCCGTCAAGCCATCGGTTGCTGGGGTGCTTCGTAGACGGAAGTTACTTGGTCGACTTATGTTTACCCATGGGATGCTCGATATCCTGTGCTTACTTCGAGGCCTTCAGCAAATTTTTACAATGGGTTGTGAGCATCGAGGCGGGGTACAAGAGTGTTACCCATTACCTGGATGACTTCCTTTTTGTTGGCCCAGCGAGAAACGACGCTTGCCGTTTCATGCTGGAGGTGTTCACCGAAATCTGTACAGAATTCGGGGTACCACTGGCCCATGACAAGACGGAGGGCCCTACGGAACAATTGACTTTTCTAGGGATTCGGATCGACTCCTGCAAAATGGAGTGCAGTCTTCCCTTAGAGAAGGTGGAGGACATGCAAGCCGAGATTACGGCGCTACGGGGCGCACGGAGGGTGACCCTGCGGCGCCTGCAATCAATATTGGGGAAGTTGAATTTCGCGTGCAGAATTATCCCCATGGGGCGGATATTCTGTAGACGGATGTCGCTGGCTACGGTAGGGATTGCGAAGCCGCATCATTTCCTAACAGTCTCTAGGGCCATGCGTGACGATGCAAGGGTATGGACGATGTTCCTTGCAGATTTTAACGGGCGGTTGTGGGGCGTATCTCCAAGGGCGATGGTGCGCTGCGGCATGGCCGGAGGAATGGGAAGAGGCGGGTTTACTGCTGAACCCTACATTCCTGGAGCTGTTTCCTATGGTGGTAGCAGTGCACTTATGGGGTCCTTGTTTCAGGGACAGGCGAGTCATTTTCCATTCGGGTAATAAGGGGTTGGTTGAAGCCGTGAACAACATCACGGCGGCATCCATACCAGTGATTAGATTGCTCAGGCATCTTGTGCTATGTTGCCTTCGCTTGAACATATGGTTTCAAGCAAGACACGTGACAAATGTGGATAACGGAATTGCTTACGCCCTCTCTCGGTTTCAGGAGGATCGCTTCAGGGCGCTGGCTCCTCGTGCGAACGCCCTGGGGGAGCACATCCCCGAGGAGCTCTGGGAGATTGGAGCTGTCAGGTAACGAGACTCGTGAGACAGTCTGTTGCCCCAGCGACGTGGAACGCTTATAGACGCGTGTGGGCAAAATGGGATAGTCTAGTGGCACTGGCAGGTGGTGCCACGACGGAGGACAAGAGCGTAGGGATCCTGCTTTGGTACCTGCTGCGGTGCGCCGAGCAAGGCGAATCAAAACCTGTAGTAGGGAGACAGGTCACGGCGCTTGCTTTTATGTTTAAGCTTGCTGGGCAGAGGGACCTTACTAAGGAGTTTCTAGTGCGCAATGTGGTGCGCGGAATGTTCAGCGGTGCGCAAAGGCCTGATAGTAGGCGGCCAATAACATTTGCGCTGTTGCTGAGATTGGCTCAGGAATTGGTGGTGGTTTGCAGGGACCCCTTTGAATCTCTACTTTTCTGAACGGCTTTTTCCCTGGCGTTCTTCGGAGCGTTTAGGATAGGGGAGTTAGTCGCGAACAGTAGACACGGTTCGGGGGGTCTGCAATTGGTGGATACCTGCCTCAGGCAAGGTACGGTGGTATTGTGGTTGCGGAGGTCAAAGACCGACCAAGTGGGTAAAGGAAGAGAAGTGGTTCTGCATCATGTTGGCACAGAGTGTTGCCCATATGCATGTGTAGTGGAGTACCTTAAGCAGCGACCGGTGGGACGGTGTTCGCTGCTGGTCCACGCCGATGGAACAGCACTGTCTACGTATCAGTTTAAAAGAGTTTTAAAAAGCGCACTGCATCGGCTCGGTTTCAAGCAGTCCGACTTTGGGACACACTCCTTTCGGATTGGAGCTGCCACTGAAGCGGCTAGGTTGGGGTTGCCCGACGCGACAGTAAAGCGCATCGGGAGGTGGGACTCAGACCGTTTTCGTTCCTATGTACGGCCAAATGCAGTGGTTTAATGGTGTTGCTTTCTACTTTCAGGGGAACAGAAGCAACTATGGATTGTGGGCCATTCATACGTGTACTGGGCCCATAGGTTAGCCGCAGTTACCGAAGAAAAGGCACAACTGGGCTTTCCTGTTACGGACTTACGCGTAAGGTGGTGTGGCATTCGGGGTCTGCGATGGGCACAGCTCGACGGTCTCTTGGAAACGTACGTGCAGCGTTACGGTCAGCCCAGTGTTATAATTCTTCATGCCGGCGGGAACGATTTGGGGACAGTTCCCATGAGACGAATGCTAAAGGTGATGAGACGAGACATCGAGAAATGGGTGAAGAAGTTCCCTGGCACGTTCCTTATCTGGTCTGAGATGATTAAGAGAAGATCATGGCGTAATGCGCGCGACCCAGTATGCTTAGATAAGGCTAGACAGAAGATAAACCAGCAGATTGCGAGCTTTGTGAGAAAACAAGGTTTCACTGCCATCCGGTATAAAGATTTCGAACCGGTCGGCACAGATGATTTTTTCGCAAAGGATAAGGTTCATCTTACAGAAATAGGGTATGAGTTGATGATGTTGGAGTTTAGGGAGAGTGTTTTGCGGGCCTTGGCTTTAATGTCTAGCAGGGGGGGATCGCAGCCTCGGGAGGCGTCCCTCGCATGCTCCGTGGCGGGAGGTGAGTTGCCCGGCCCACTGGCCTAAGGGGGCGATGGCCCCACCTCACAGGGCGTGCTTAAAGATAAGCATTGGGGCTTTGGGCAGGGCTCAAAGCGTGAGGTCTCTGTTCGTGGCCGGGCTCCTCCCCCGGAAGGAAAGGACTAAATTAGTCATTTAAATAAGTTATGGTTGTTTGTTTACATTGTTTCAAAATAAAGCTGTGGCCCGTTGTTTCTCCCAACTCAAGTTGTCGTGTCAGTTATTCCATCAACTAGCCTAAATGGATCATGCATGGGTCATGTACATATACACATTCTGACCTCATAAATTTCACATGATTTGTTACACATATAAATACTTCTGAGACAGGCTACAAATGCCCATTGGCACACAACCCCAGTTAGAATCTCAGTTCAATCCTATGGCCAATTAGGTATAGGTGAGTACTTATATAATTCTTGAGGAATTAAATGGACACTGTCATCCCATCAGTTGTTTTTTCTTACAATAAAATCCGGCTTTACATTGTATAGCCTCTTTCCATTACAGTATATAATTCCAGAGATAGACAGTATTCATTTTTTACATATGTGCTGCCTAATATGCTATTTGGGTTCAGAGTACTTGATTAGGGTGGAAGAGGTGATCATTTGTTTGACCACCACACAGACAGACAAGTAGACTGTAATTCTAACTTGCACATCAAAGCAGCTAATTCCTAAAAAAAACTCATAGATATTGTTATTAACACCCATATTTCATAGTATTTCAAAGGTAAACTATATTTTTCATCATTCTTTAAGAGCTTTACTATTATCAAACAGTATTCAGGGTGACCTAACACTTAACATAGCTGAATGGATCTGTATGACCATGCCAGAGTTGCTAATGGACTAAGTAGCTACTTGGACCTGCCCTGTCAATCATCTTCTATAATATTGAAAAGTGCAGTTCTCTTACAAGGAACTTTCATTAAGGTACTAAAGCTAATCAATGGATGTAATAAAGCTAATCAACGGATATAATAATGGTTGTATCCCTTTAACTTAACACTGAGTCTATTCCCAGCAGTTAAAGTAGAAATATGCATTGAGACTAACAACATCTATATGTTATACTTATTCATACTCACATATGGAACACAGATTCAGTTAAACACATTTTATGTAACCAGATATAGTGCTTCATCCAATAATTATTCCCACGGTTGTGCATCAAGTACTATTATTAAAAATGGAAGTGCTCTGGGAAAGAAAGTACAGGAGGAAAAAATCCAAGCAATTAGGTCAAGCATAAAAGAGGATATATAATAAATTAGCCATGTAATATTTAATTGGTACTGGGGCATTTTTATTACTAAAGAGGATATATTTTACAGTATATTTCTTTTTAATAATGCTAAAAATCATGTAAATTATATTTTAATCCATGGTAGAGTAGGCAATGTAAATTGAAGAGAATACACTGAAGAAAGGAAGAAAACTGACAGCAGTTTAAATTTATATCTTTATTCTGGTTGACTTTTAGAGTCATCACTGTTAAAGGAAAATAGCAAAATCCCAAGTATTGCAGAAATATATATATGTAAAATGTTTTGTTATTTTTGGAGTGAATGTGTTGGATAATGGAGCTTAAAATTTGGATATATTCAGACATAAATTACCTAAGAGGATCCTTTTACTAGCTCTATGTAAAGTTATTAATCTCACAGTGTTGGAGTGATAAGCATGGAGAGCATGTCCAGTTGGTTAAATCAGCCTGATCATAGAGGCTTATTAGTGTTAATGCATCTTTCATTATTCCAGCTGGACATTCTCTCCCTTCTGTGAGAGTTAATTAAAAACTATCGATATACAGCCTTATTAAATTGCAATTCGGTCAATTTAAAAGGGCTCTATTTAAGCACACAGCATTTTATTTTTACAGAAGTTTTTAGTTAGTGAAGAACTTGCTTTTGGATAGAAGGTCACTAACTAAAAACTTCTGTAAAAAAAATATGCTGTGTGCTTATATAGAGCCCTTTTAAATTTACTGAATCGCAATTTAATAAGGCTGATAGTTACTATAGTTGTTTATATTCACTGATAGATCATGCAAAAATACCTAACTTACAAGTTCAATTATCTATCACTTCCACTGAACATTTTTAATGTCCGCAAATTGCAATTATATTTATATATTCACTAAATGAGATATTTGTGTCCCTTTAACTCAAATAGGACACAGTTGGACAAAATATAAACACACAAATACAAAATCACATACTGTATATAGTTGTCAGTTGTTCGTAACGTTTGCGATGCTGGTAACGTAGTTGCGACCTCACAAAGCGAGGTCGCAACCGCAAGCCTTCACGAAGCGAGGTGAGCCAGCGGTGCCATCACAAATGCGAGCCTTGCAGCCGTGCGCAGCAGCCGTGCAGCACTTAGGCTGCAATGAGCGGCTGCAATGAGCTCCGAGGCGAAGCAGCTGCGCAGTACTTAGGCTGCAATGAGCGCCAGCAGTGCAATGAGGGTCGCAACTGCCAAGCGAGTAAGTTGAAAAACCATAAAAACAAAAAAACTAATTTAACAAATCTAATAACACACTCACAGACAGCAAGGGGGGGGGGGGTTGGTCAGGAAGCATGGGAGTGAGGTTGCTAGTAAATTTGAGCCATATTTTATGTTTTTCGTCAATCCAAAATCGGCTAAGCAAGGAAAAAAATGGCAGACGAAAATATTTCTGAAAATGGATGAAAACGAGGCTGAGCAAAGAAAATACACAACTGCAAAGACAGTAACACTTACACCAATGACGCCAGGCTCACAGGAATTTGAAAATAAAACAAATGGCCTCCAGTGCGTAACACAAAACATTCAGCAGACACAGAGAGGAGAAAGAGACAGGGAAGGGACAGGGGGGAGATGATGGAAAGAGACACATGGCATTCCCAAACACAAAACTTGCAGGTTAACGAAACCTGCAATGAGCGGACCATACAGTAGGTGGGAGGAAAGGCTTGCAATGAGTGCCAAAGGCACTCATTGCAAGCCACAAGATGAGCGCCAAAGGCGCACATTGTGGGGCTCACGATGAGCACCGCAAGTGCGAGGCTCGCAATGAGCGCCAAAGGTGATTAGTGCAAAGCAGAAAAGTTGAAGTACACGGGGGAGAGACTCGCGATGAGCGGCGAAGATGTTCATAGTGAGCCACGCACTGGGCTCGCAATGAGCGCGAAGGTGCTCAGAGGAGCAAAAGCCTAACATTGTGTGGCAAACAGCATTGCCCGCCTTACTATTTTAATCCCGTCATTTTTTAAGGGCAAGGAGCTAGTAAAATGTTATTCCCTTGCCTTGTATAACATGACAATAAATCAGCATTTTGATTTTTTTATAGTGCCTTTTTCATTTAAAACCACTTATTTATAGGAAGCAGCAGCCCTTTAAGAACTGTCAGTATCTCAGACTTTCCTTGTACATTTTTGTACATCAGCCAATATTTCCCTCCCAAATCTGTGAATCTGCATTCATCATTTAAAAGGTTTCACAGAGAGGATAAAGTTAGAACAGTCTGTGATTGCATTGTGGGACTCACTCCCCTAATGCATGTTAATAAGTCAGAAAGAGAGTTCAGTCTGTGTGGCTCTCAGTTTAGCCCAGTTTCTTAGTATAGTGTTGCCCAGGAGATGAGGGAAGAATCCAAGCATTCAGCTGCAATTAGAAGTCTCTCCGCTACTGTACATTTATATCTCAAGGATTTCTCCATATTCAATTTTTTTTTCTACTGAAGCACAACTTCTGCTTTTTAGTTTGCAGACAGGAATGTGTTTCTGGTGAGCCTGAAAAAACTGAGGTCAGGCTTCTCACAAACTTCTCTCTTACAGTAGGCTTCTTTTTGATGGTAAAATTTGAGAGCACACATACAGTATTAATTTTATTTGCAGCAATCAAGCCTGATTAAAGACTTTCCATCATCTTATAGTAAAGACCAAGATTTGCCAAGACTGTTTGCCTATGTCTCTATGGGCACCTTAAATGAACACTGGAAGAAATACTTTGTTCTGTATGGTAATTTGAATAACATGATAATGGCCCAACTTTGTTCATAAAAAGTAAAAAAACGAACATCAGAAAATATTTCACTTTTATATGCAATTTTATTCTGTAGGGTTACATTCCTTTTGCTGAGATCCTTTATTCTTCTGTTGTCTTTATTCTTCTTGTAAAAGAATGAGCTTTCATTTGGGTATAATAAAATCACAGACAGTTTTAGCTGCCAGATACCCATTGTGCAGAAAGCAGCTTGCTCTGCATTTGAAGTATTGTCACACCCGATGAAGTAGATCACCAGAAGAATAAAATTGTAAATTCCACTTCAACATAACTGCATTTTAAGGTGATTTATTAAAAAAACAGTGTAATGCCCTAGCTAATTAATTTAAAGGGACATTGAAGATTTCTGGATTCTACTAGGAATATAATATACATTTTGTGTACTCTGTTTTATTAAGTAGTGCTTAAAAGTTCTGTTTCAAGATATATAGTTACATAGTTACAAAGAGCCTCATTAAATTTGGGTCTCACAACTCGATCTCAGGCAGCCTGTGATTGAGTTGCGGGCTCCATTTGGTCTCTGATTGCGATGCTATTTAATTGGCCGGGCCTGCAAGTTAGGGGCCTGACGCGAAAATCGGAACACCATGCCGTCGGACATAGCATTTCAGAGCTTAAACATGTCACAGGAGCACGCCCGTAACTCCCGATGCAGAAACAGCCAATGGGAACAGAGATCATCATCATGACCAACATCCAAGCCTGTAACTCGTAAGGACTTTGAAATCCAACCTCCATTTTTCAAAGTCCTACAGGCTTGGAGGTTGAAGCTCATAGGACTTCACATTGATTGCGAGGCTGGATATAACACGAAAATTGAACATGAAATAAAGTATTGGAGAAAGTTGTGCTATTAATTCTAAGACCTAATATTACTTTCACTCTTAACAAAAGTACTGTATTGTTTTTTTATTTGCTCCGATCCGTCATGAAGCACTTTGCGAGACCTCCTGGTACCATTAACTTGGGGTTCGATATTTGCCATTTGCAGGCTTGACAGAGTGTTAGCGAGGGGGAATCGGAGCAATTAAATAGTGATTTGTGATATTAGCCTTGCGACAGTGAAAGATCAAAGGTTTGAAGGGCATTAACTTGCGATTATTTAAAATCGCTCTAAATCGCAGCTAACTCGATCGGAGCCAAACTGATGCCAATTGAATAGCAAAGTAACTTGCTGGCTCCATTTCCAAGCCTGGATCTCCCAAAAGCCTAATTCGAATGAGGCTCATAGTAATTGGAGTTGAAAAAATATTTTTAGTCCATCAGGTTCACCCTTTTAAGATCTCCTCTGATCTGCAATAGTTTGAGTCTCAGAGTGCTTGGTAAGGATTGGTAAGGGTATCTAACTGGATTGTAACTTTAGAGGGGCATTATTTTTTGCCGCCACACAGACAGACAAGCGGACTGTAATCCCAATTAGCACACCACAATACCTAATTACTACTAATTTGCATGAATTAAACTTATGAATGATTAACTTTAGAATCAAATGACTAGTACTATGTATAGCTATTCTGGGGGATTTGGGCTGACAGAATCTCTTTTAGCTTTGACAAAATTCATGATAACCAATCTGATCTACCTATGGAGAATTGGAGAATTATAGGGGCACTGAATATTGGCTTCATGTCATAGCAAATGGATATTCTGGGTCTGCTGAACCCAGACCTGCTTTAGAAGGAGAGGATCCCTTCGACTGCAATTGTACTCTGTATACTGAAAAATCAATTTTTCCTTCCTTTTTTCTTCAGACTAACTAACTAACTAAAAAAGTTGATATTTATTAGAATTTAGAGGGGGCTGGTAATGTATGAGATGTTGTCCACATAAGCTCAATATATGAGATGGTGTAACTGAACTCAAGATCATTTCCAAGGTAAGTAATCATTTTCATAGATTTAATAACCATCATTCCAACATTCAAACATTTAAAACCAATTTTAAACAGTGGAAAGCTTTTTATAGATTTTGCACTTTTGCACTGGAGAGAAGCAGTATTAGTCAAATCTGAGTAGTGTTTTGGAAGAACTACACTTGAAAATAGTTAAACCGTATTTAAATGCAGGCTCTAATATATTACATGTTATGTGAAATTATGCTGCTGTGGAATCCATCATTTTGGCTTCTGCCGATCAACTTTCAAGTGTTTTTAATAGACCAATGGAATGCTCATTAGTTTGCAAGAACAAACCCTTCTGAGACAGTAGCAGACATAATTAGATGATAAATGAAGATTAAAGTCTGCAATAAAGTATAACTGAATATATACATTACAAATGTAAAGGATGTATTTAATATTATTTTTTATTTTGCTTCCAAAAACATTTTGCCTACAGAAAATAACCGCAGCAGTCCTATAAGTCTTTGACTTCACAATAGAGTCATTTCGAGGTGTCAGCAAAATTGTAGATTACTTGTTGGTTTTGGAGCGTTGATAACTCTCTAGGTATCTGTTTCCAGTTAAAGGGATTACAACTTCTATCTGTTAATCTGGGCTGGCAAAAAATGGAAAATTCGACGATCAACAAGACATGACTTGTCATGACCCTGTAGCACAATAACAGTTGATATCTTAGGAGTTCTTTCAGGTAAGTAGAGGGCAGCAGAGCATCTTACATGTGAATAACTGATTAGCATCATGCAGCATAATCTCTATTGTTCAGTAATTTTCAGTCATACAAACGCCATGGGTGTGCAAACAAACTGTGTGGGTGTAATACAATATCTGTATTTTCTGGTCTGCGGGTAGCCCCCCAGAATCACTTGACCTTCAACAAAATATAATGGATACCTCCAGGGATCAGCAGAGGAATCATATATTTTTTTTATCTAACTAAAAACTAGATTTATTTTCGATGCCTATTAGTATCTCAAACATATATTTTTTCACCGTTCTTTAAAAGTATTATAGTAACACATGATTTTATTTTGCATTCACCAGGCTGGTAAAAATGTGGACACTAAATGTTAAAAAATTCTAGCTTCGGCCAGTCAATCTCTGATTAGATACATTTTTACATTTATTGAGCAAATGATGCTTTCTTATGCTTTACATTTTTTTTATTTAAATTGCAAAATTTCCATAAAACATACTATACTGAATATATAATACATATTCCACTGAATTTATGGAAAGGACATGAGCAGTATCTATGAATGTGTGATTACATTAATTACATTAATTAGCATTTTAAGTTTAGAATATCTGCCTTTTTTTGCTGACAAGACATTTCCATGGAAACTATTTCTTCTTATTCCAACTTTCTAACACACCTAACTCCTTCAAATAAAAGTTCTCAAAAAGTTAATTACTTTTCTCAAATCTGAGTCATGGAAGGACATATATGTATGTATGCATAGGTCTGGTTAATTAAAAAAATACTTTTAGGCATATGTGACATTAGGAGAGGGTGGGATTGAGGGGCTAGATGTCCCAAGTGTTTGTGTGTTAATGGTACACTGTCACCCCAATAGGAAAATGATTTCATTGTAGAGAACACAAAAAAATGTTTATTGTAATAGGCTTAATGACTAACACACCATTGTTTTTAGTCTGCTGTGCATTTCAATATGCTAATTTGCTATTCAGAATTATTGATAAAGATAGGGAGTTCTAACTGAATTACAACATTGGGAGTTATTGTTTTGCCATCACATGGACAGACAAACAGACTGTGATTCTAATGAGTGCATTAAGGCAGCTAAGTAGTATTAAGGAGCAAATCATTTGCATAAAATGCAGTATAAATAATACTGATTCCATGGATAATATAACCTATAGTCAGATTTTCATGTTCTTTAAGAATAATTGAAAAAATACAATTTGATTTTTTACAGTGGGTGGGTGGGTGGGAAGGGGGCAGACCAATGTTATGCCCTAACAACAACAGTTAAATGGTTTAATTAGGCATTGATCTTTAGTAAAATGATTTAGAAAAGCAGTATTCAATATTAAACTTACATTCAAACATCAGCAAAACTGCAATTGAGCTCTCAACATTTTATCAGGTCATGAAGGGGTTAGACCAACTTTGGCTGAAGGCAAGGTAAACTAATTTAACACACCAATTCTCCAGCCAACAAAGAACCTCCATTTCTGTCCATACATATGCATGTGTCTGACCATTTAGGACTGCACCAACCTCTTCATGACCTCATTAGTGGCGGAGAGAAGCATCTCAAATGAAGGTTTAAAAGTTGATAATTAAAAGTAAGTTTACTATTTAATATTTTTGGAATGTTTTAAAGATCATTCCCACATTTTAAATATCTAATTCCTGCTAGGTACTAAATATGTGGGCCAATGTCAGAAATATTAATATTTCATGTGTGATGCTCATCATGGCTTATTGTTGTACCGCTGCCACATACCGTCTTGGCCATATTTTTATTAAACTGCAAAGAACGTGTTGACCTCTCTCTGCTAATCCCTAATACATATAAACCACATATGACATAGACAATTCCCTTTCAAACATCAGCACAGAAACATGCATCATGTGATGCCAGTGTAAGGGCCATTACTCCTGTTTTTCCCGTCTGACCATGTCCAACTTTCTATGGTTCCTCTTGTTGTTTTCTTTCTAGGTCTGGGAAAAAGACAGAATCCAATAATGTTAGTTCTGCAGAATATAAATGAAGCATTATGCACATATTAAGTGTGTGTCTATAAAGCTTACAAACTCTACAAAATGGCAGTAACACTGCCTGATTGTGCATCATGTTTCAAGAACTGTCCTTCTATGACCATTTGAAATGTTGGGAGGTATGATTATGTGGAAAATAATACAGTGTATGACACTGCTGATATGTAGAACAGCATGTATATGCATATCAAGACATGACTTATACACTTGACCTAAGCAAGGACCAGTTGGTATGTATGGATATGGGTTAAACACAATCACCTCTAACATACGATGATTAGACCCAGACTACTTCATGGGCTAAATATAATGATTAGACACAGACTACTTCTTGGGAGGAAGACTGGCCACAGCGTTTATTGGTAAACACAAACAGACATAATAACCATAACTATTAATAAATAAACATAACCACGTGAGGGGATGAGCCTAGCCAGAGACAGTAGGCCCTACACCCTGAAGCCTCATCCAGGGCCTACCGTGTTGTAACATCTCTACCACCATAGGGTAGGATCTTACCCATTTTACCACTCTCACGGCGACTCCTCCCACGACCCGCAGCTGTGACGATGTTTATTTTTATTTTATTTTATTTTATTTATTTTTTATTTATTTATTATTATTACTTTTTTTATTTTTTTTTATTAAAACATATAAACTTTAAACAACAATACTTTTAGGGATAGGTGGGTGGGTATCTTCCCTCTTGGCAAGCTGAGGGACTACTGATACATTTGGCGCCAAACCAGCCTATAAATGGCTCTGTCTCCCCCAGCTAACCACCTCCTTCCATACCGGTCCTGCCAGGTCAAGGGGCCCTACTTCCAACCACAGCAGGCTGGGGTGGCCTCCAGTGTGTGTGCAAATAAAGGGAGTAGCTTTTTTTTTATTTTATAGCAGTTTGCATTGGGGACCAGCCTGTGACCCAGGGGTGTAGGAGCCAGAATAGTACTGGGGGATACAGCTCATTGTATACATACATACAAACATAGAAAAATCTGGGTGGATTTGCTGTGACCTTTATGGAAGTTAGCAATGTGTCATGTTCAAGAGTATGATATTTTAAAGAAAAGCAGTCGGATAACATTTTTACTGGAGTGGAATCAAGAAAAAGCAATAAGAGAATATGCTGTTCTTAAAATAATTCTCCTGTTTTAACATTTAAATGAATGATAGTTTAAAAACACTTTTTATTATATGCATAAATTTCAAGTTGCAAACAGCATCCCTTTAAAGTAATATATCCATTAAAGTACCACTGTAGTTCTCATACAATAGTGTTTGTTTCTTTTTATAACTGCTTAGCAATAATGAAAAGAAAGAATTTGAAAAAAATCCAATGTAAAACTTACATTTGATCTTTATTGTTTTAGACTTCAACAGACCTACCTATAAAATCTGAGGCAATAAATAAGTCGAATCTTATCTGAGTGTACAGTTCCCATCATTTTTTTCCAGGATTCTAATCCTATAAGAAACAAAGACAAAATGTCTGTCACCCAAAATCAAGTTGTTTTTTAGATTATTCTTGAAATACTCTACTGTCTATCACATATTATAATTGTCAAACTGCCATTTGTCGTCATGCTTGCAATACCAGCGATACAAGGCAAGCCGTTTGCGGCTCAGAGGGCTGCAACTGCGAGGCGAGACGAGAAGTTGAGGCATTGAAGTCTTCCGAGCTCGCAGGACATAGGCATTAAAGTCTTCCGAGCTCGCAGGACATAGGCATTGAAGTTTTCCGAGCTCGCAGGACTCATTGCCCTGTGAGCCTCGCAAAGGGAGGTGAGCAGTTGAGGCATTGAAGCACACAGGACTTAGGCTTAAATGAGCGCCGAAGGCGCAGTTGAGGCACACGGGACTTAGATAAAAAAATCTGACCTCGGAAAAATACAAAGTTAATGGCCTTACCACGGAAATCGAAAAAGATGAAAAATAATAAAAAATATATTAAAAGACACTCACACACAACACAGGGGGAGATCCAGGAAGACTGGGAGTCAGGTTGAAAGCGATTTTGAGCCATGTCACTCGAAAATCGGCTAAGCGAGAAAAAAAATGGCGGCTGAAAAACTTAAAAAAATCTGAAACTGGATTAAAATAAGTCTGAGCAAAGCCAGGCACGCTGGACTTTGAAAATAAAACAAATGGCAGTCAGCTCGCGCCACTCAAACATTTAGCAGACACACAGAGGAGAAACACACCGAGAAGGCACAGGGGGGAAGAGACACATGGCATTCCCAAGCACAAAACTTGCAGGTTAACGAAACCGGCAATGAGCAGAAAGGTTCGCGGTGAGCGCCTAAGGCGCTCAGAAAAGCAAAAGCATCGCATTGTGTGGCAAACAGCATTGCCAGGCTAACAATTTTATTGCCGTCATTTTTGATGGGCAAGTCGCTAGTATATTATATTAGCCATTATTTTTTAACAGTTGACCATTCCTGAGAAATTCACTATTATTTGAGCTGCATCTTTTATGCAATTAAGCATCTCGTAAATACTAATTTAATTCTTTGGTGTGCTAATTACAGTCTGACCCCCTCCCCCAACATTATCAAGCAATATGAACTGCAAATTAGCATACTGAATTGCACACTAGCTGCAAAACAATGCTTTATTTATCAGAATTGATGTACTTTAGGCAAAGAAGGCTACTACAATGTATAGCCAGTTTCTTTAAGATGAAACCAAATTCCTGTTTTGTTGATGGTATCCCTGTGAAGAAAAACTGAATACAATAGTTACAAATAAATAAAGGGTGTATTCATTTATTTTACAATTTGTTAGAGCATTTTGTACTTTAGTCATGTTATGTTCTTCAAACGAGAATACTATAAATATGGTAATTTAGTGATCCTCTAAAAGTACAAGTTCATTTGCATGTGCGTGCTTACAATCTCTAAGCTCCTTGTCTATATATAATAAATATGCCTGTTATGGCTATCATTGTCCAGACATACCAGTGTAGGACTTGTCAGGATGATGGGTTCAGTGCAATTAAACATTCATATATAGGGCACTAACTGAGCTCTTTCATCAGGTTTCCAAGTACTACACAGGCTGTCTCCAGTTCATTATACACATGGGCCATACAGATTCGAGCCATAAAGCATATGTCTAGAACTCACTAATGGAACATAAATACATTAACAGAATACAAATGGACTGATAAATGACAGATGAACTGTAATGTAGAAAAATATTTAGCAACACAGTTTTAAATCTACAAGGAGCATGTAAAGGAACTGAGATGTTATTTTACCAGCGAAGTGGCTCAGAGAGCATTGATTGGAGACTGCAAACATATATATGGAACATGAGGATGGGGAATAAAGGCTTCTTTGAGAAGAATGTTGATATGTTGAACAAGAAAACATAATGCCAAAACTTGTCAGAGAAACTTTGGAGTGGTTAATCTTGGCCTAGAGCCACCAAGGATAGCGGCCAAGTTTTAGATAGTCTCTATAGAGAGACCCTTCTTTCTCCTGCAGACTGGAGCAGTGTGGGCATGCAGAATATCACAGCACCTAGGGACATAGAGCTACAGTAACTAGCTATGCAGAAATAGCTGGGTATCTCTGCAGACAAATTGTGCCACAGCATATTTCAAACTAATTCAGAATCATAGTTCAAGTCATGTACATGATGGTAAATGACACACATAAATAAATACACCCGTGCAAGTACTATCCATTAAAGGATCACTGTTCTGCTCATACAAAAGTGTTTCATTTGCTAATTTAATAGCTGATTAGCAATACAATTAGTATTACCAGAAGAAAAGATTATGTTGCTTTTAAAACTTACATTTGAACTCTAGAGTTACAGAGAACATTAGATATTATATACCCAACCCATATCAAGCAGTGGGAAAGAATCAGTCCAGGAGGCTGGTTTAATCATCTCCCACCTCCTTGACACCTAATATTGGATGAAGAGAAGTGGCTATGCTAGACCCTAAAGTACAAAAGTAATTTTCAAAAGTTATACTTAATTTATTTTCTTTCTAATACTGATTGTATTGTTAATTGAATTATAAAAAACATAAATGTTACCCACTGCATGAATGAGCACTGCAATGTCCTTTAAAACACCACTGAAGACTCAATTGTTACAGTACACTAATTTGACTTGAAAAGGGCCTTTAATTTATTAACTGTTACATGCAATTATTTTTTACTATGGGCAAGTATTTCCTTGATTAAGCTGCCTGTTAGAGCGGGCACCTTGTAGACTGACTAGATTTAAACTAATCCCATTGAAAGTGCTTGTAGGATGTATGAAGTCACTTTTCAAATAAAGATTTGACTTGACAATGGGCAAAATGTTTTTTGCAGTTTAAAATAAATAAATCTAACCTTTCATTTATAACACTTTTATTCAGTTTTGCATTAGTTTTGTTCTGTTGAAAGACAGCCAGTATGAATTGGCATTGATAAAAGGAGAAAATAGAAATGCGAGCCCCATATCCCTCAGGTTCCAGACAAGCTGTGCAAGAGATGTACTGTAATTGCCATTGACTCAAGTCGCTAAATGTAAGATTTTCTCTAAACATGTTTTTATGCTCGTTTTGCATAGCTACAAATGCTCCTACTGTGTTATATACTTCACAAACAATTTACAAAAGAAATGCGAAAAGCGCTCCGGTGCTTAAAATCAAAATGTTACTTGATAATAAACAATTAAAAATTGGAACCTTATTAGTAGTGACCTTTGAAAAAGCTGCTTGTAATGCAGAGAAACGTCTGAAAAGTCTTAATTTAACAATACATGCTAATCGGGCCTGTGCTACGCTTAGCTTGGTTGGATGGCTTACCCCAATAGTTTCATTACCTTGTGAATTTAGGAGAGTTAAACTATTTGAATGATTTTAGAGTTTAGCTTTATCAACATTGTTATGCCCGGACTAGGGTCTAACTGTACAAGGCCGGTTTACATTTGTTTTTAATGTGTGGGTGGTAATTTGTAATATTTAATCATTTGAGAATAATGACAGAACTCTTCAAGTAGTGGAATATTGAATGATTTTGGATACTTTGGTTGTCACTTCTTATTCCAAGCTGTTAGCAGTAGTGAGAAGGATGTATATTTCTTTAGGTGATAGCGTCATTACGCTCTTTCATATATCTTAGGGTAGCATGAAAAGCTTATGGGGCTATATGCCTTCCAGTTAGGAGGATCCCTTTCCTCTCTATCCTATAGACATATGTACTAAACCAATAAAAGACAACTCATAGTAGCAATTTATTTTGCACCTTTAGTCATTACAACCACTAAAGAAGAGTAATGGTAGGAATAATTAGAGGAATTTATTCACCTTATACTCAGTCTTCTATTGATTTTGTTGTTAGCTGCCTTTTTTATTTTTTATTTTGATACTAATAAAGTTCCAGTTTTTAATTGTTAATTATCAAGATACTTCACAAACATATGAAGCTTTTCCCAATCTACAGTAGATCTTTACATAATAGTTACAAAATCTGTAAGAACATCTTATAAAATGATCTAAACTCATTTGGAAATAAACCAGTTTTTTTCACTATAATTTAAATAACTCCTAAATTAAAATATCTATTTCATCATTGAAAATGCTCCCTAATTATGGTATTTTAACAAGAAAAATATAATTGGATACACATAATGATACTTGGTAAGTAGCAGGTTTTCAAGGGCTTCGGGCAGAGAGATATAATGCAGCTTAAATTGGGAGCTAATTTATAGAAATACAGCTTCTTACTTTCCAAGATCTGCACCCGCTGCTTACAAATCACTATTTCAAAGCATTGTGGGGCACAGGTTAATTACTGCACCTCCTGCTCTCAGTGCAGGAAGTTCACTTCCTATTATAATTGCCAATGACCCCTTAAAGGGTCAACATATGATAAAATGAGATATCATTTTAAAAAATGCATCTGACTAAGAGCACAGTTATTCAGGAAAAATGTTCTGAAAGCTCTATATTGAAAATAAATGATGATGCCCCTGCTGCTCAAGATAGTTTGGTGGATGCTGTGTGAGAAGGGCATTTATATTACTACAGGAATAGGGCTTGCACTTATCCTTGTGAATACTTAATTCTGAGTTTGTTTTGGGTAATGGGGTGTCAAATACTAAAATATATTCTTAGGCTCCAACAGATCATCCAGATAAGATGGAACTATCTATATACAAAGTTTTCACTAATATATTTGCAAAAACAATGTTTTTATGTTCATGGTTTATATAGCTGATAATTTATTTATTTTATATGTGAAGTTTTCTCTAAACTACAGTGGCCCTTTCAATATTAGAAAAAACAACCTACCCCTTCCAAGAGTTTTAGAAGATAAAGGGGCAGAAAATTAATGAAAAGTATTCATAATGCAGTATACATAAATATCTCTGTCAATATCCCTTGTCTTATTAATAAATTGTATTCCATGTTTGTGCTAAGATACATTTTACAGGGATTTACCTACCCCTCTGTGAATATTAGATATTTCCACAACAGAGGAAACTAAGCTTTACTGGTCATACAATAGGGTTTCATTTATTTAGTTATTGATTAGCAATACAATCTATATTTTTATAAAAATGTAATTTATTGTAGCTTTTAAAAGGTGCATGTGATATTTGTATGTAAGTTTTGGACTTCAGCAGATTTGCTATTATCCTCCCTTTTTATCTATTTAACAGTCTTCCTCTGCCTCTTTGTGGTGGTCCAGTGGTTAGGATTTGGTGTTTTCACCATTGTGACCTGGGTTCGATTCCATTCATGGAACCAAGAGGTAACATCACCCTGAAGCCATGCAGGGTTGGGCCTGGTCAGTACTTGGATGGGAGACAAACTAGGAATAACAGGAGAAGGACCTGGCAATGCACTCCTGTACATCAGTATGGTGTGTTATGGTCCAACAGGTCACAGAGAGTCGGACACAACAGAATGACTATTGTAGGCAAAACTACATCGGCTAACCTCATGTACACCTAAAAGGTGGTGGAGAAAAAATCTGCTAGAAGGAACAATGCTAAGTCCAAATATATTTTAAAAGGTACATTAAACATTTTTATTCAAATAATGATTTTTTTTTTGCTGAACAGTATCTAAATAAAAAAATAAGTCTTACTGTACAACGACTGCATAGACCATTTAATGTAAAGCTTTGTAGCTTAGAAAAATATGTAAAAGATCTCATTCTGTAATAATGATGTATAATAATAATAATTATGTATACTGGTATAACTTGTTATATAAGCAATGGCTATCTGTATATAGAAAGACAATTTAACATCTATTTTTATATTATACAAGCAAATTTTCCCGGTTACAAGCAAAGGCAAGAGATTATAACTGAGTGAGAGATGTCTTCTTTCATTACGACAGTTTTCACTTTAAAAGCAATTCTCATTGAATGAATTATCCTGGTAACGAGGGATTGCAGTATATCATTTCTATAAATGCATTTAATTACTACTTGTCTGCACTGCTTAATTGCCCTGCGTTCCCAATAGGGAGGAGCCCTGTTGGGCAATTAGCACAGAAAATAAAGATGTAGCAGTATGTAAGAATCAAAAGGCCCATCATGTCGACCCATTTTTTATGTAAAAATGTGGCTTAATTAATACTCAGCATAGCCTTTTGTTTATCCCACGCCTGCTGGAATTCCTTTAATGTACTTAGTCTTACCATTTCTGCTCTGCCTATGTACAACCCTTCCTACAGAGTAATACTTTCACACACTTCCATTAAATCTTCCACCTTATGACTTCACATCATGACCTCTTGTTCTTGTATTCCTATTTATCTGCAAGTTATTTTACTCCTGAAACTTTATTAAATTCTTTTGTGATATTTGAAGGTTTCTATCATATCACCCCTCTCTATTCTTCTTTTTAATCTATAAATATTAAGAGGTCATGAAACCTTCCATTAATTCTATTATAAGTATTGGCACTAAGCATTACCACATACCCATTGAAATGGCTGAGTGCCTTTCAGCATCCAAGGTTGTCTTCGACTTGTATAAGGGGAAAAAAATGGTAACTGCCACAAAAAACCAATTCAATTACTAATATTTTATTTAAAAAATATATACTATACTGATTTATTTTTACTTTTTAAAACATTGTTCCCATTATCAATTGTAACTTTAAAAAAAAAGCATATTATGAATTTACTATGACAGCAGTGGTTATTTTGTATCTTTAAAGAACCACTTTATTTAAGAAAAAGCTAACGCTTATGAAGTATATATCAAACTAACATTCACAGCTGTGTGGACCATGATCAGGAAGTAACTTTTATAGAAAATCTTAATTTTTGTATATTCTGTTTCAATATGGAATGCTACCATCTTGTCTGACTTACTGATCATTTTGAGCCTGAGGCAATTTGTATAACAGTGGAGGAAGTGATGGGGTAGGCAGTCTGGAAGAAGAAGGTTGGGGATTTGTTGAGTCATTGGACAATTCCGAATGATACCTTCTCCCTTCTTCATAGCTGCTCAGAAGGAGGCAGCTTTCATGAATAAATACAAGCTACCTCCTGCAAAAAATATACATGCCACTTTCATACATGCAACCTCACAAAAATATCAGGAATGTGTCTCAGGTACAGAAGATGCCTATGAATACTTTGAGCAAGCGTGCATCAGGCCATTCATCTCCGTTTCCGTTGCTATTAAATTAAAGTTATGGGCCGAAAGCCAACTCCGTAAGCCATGCTCTCGTCCGTAGCAGTTCAGGGCAGGAATATGACCAGTTAAGCAAGACCGTAACCTCCCATTTTGAAACAGCCAATAGAAAATGAGACCGCCATCAATACAGCGATAAAACATGGGGGTTACATGTCAATCAATTAGGTTCGGGGGTCCAATATGCGATGGGACTTGCAAACCCTCAAAATACAAAATAATAAAAATGATTGCCAATACTGTTCTAGTCCATATGGGTGGCCTGATATATATTAACTCATTGATTCCCGAGATCAGTATAACCCCAAAATGAAACATTAAAATACATTGGTTTTTGCTGCATATTTGCGGGCTTGAGACTGCTGTGCACTTAATTTGAATGTCTTTCATCGCTTTCCCCGTTATTTACAGTGCAGTATTGAGTTTTTATTTGCATTTACAGTGCTGCGATCTGGTGTTTTACCCCCTTGCGAATCCTATCTAGCACTTGTGGGATTTTCTCCTACATTTGCCGGCCTTGGGGAATTGTAGCAATTGAATAGCGATTTAGGATTTTCGCGATCGTAACTCTTGGGGAATTTAAAGATCAAAGGCTTCGGGGAGGCTGTAAGTTCCGGGTTTAACCATCGCAGAGTTTTAAAGCACGTAACCCGTAAACCGCTTGGATCCTGCAAAAAGTCGCCAATTAAATAGCAAATTAACTTACGGCCTCACTTACGGGCTCCAGTAACTTACGATTGATCAACTGAATCAAGCCCTTTGTTTTCTCTAATTTAAAGCTATCTTTATGACATTTTACTGCCTAATTATGCTTTTAGTCAGATTCATAGTTTCAAACATAGATTTTTTAAATTTTACATTAGTCCTTTATTAAAAAAAAGTCAGACTGTTTTAAACAATGATTTTATTGGTACCAGCTATGACTAATGAATAAAAGAACCTGTACAGCACTAGTGTGTTTTCGCCAAGCAGACAATTTCCACATTATTTCAGCTACTTTCTCTGTTACTCTCTGGAAATCCCCTCTTTGTGTGGTGTGGCTTGTGTTGTAGTGCTCTGTGCTGCTCATATGAATGCTGGATGGCTGCACACAGCAGATCCTCAATGCAGCCAGAGATCACGGGGCAGCGACATTAATCAGATCTGACATGTCAGGAGTTCTGTACTTTCTGAATCTATGGAGTAAATGCTATCAGAAGGGACGAATCTAACAGATAATGTTGTTCTTCACATATTACAGATTAACAAGGAGAGATCAGGTTACTGTCTTAATAATAATTTATTTATAAACATCTGTTGGAGATGTGGGGGTATATCCTGAATATCCTGAGTTGCAAGACCATAAAAGAGCCTCACAGTGGTTTTTATAGCAAAATGGTAACATGTTGAGAGGTAAACATGGATTAATCAGGGAAAGACATATAGATAATGAGGATATGTTGTGGAGTGAAAGTGATTTACTAGTTGCAGATAGCTAAAATATACTCTGTTTTGTTAAAGAGGGATGTGCTCTCCCACTCTAGAGAATTACGTGGGGGCCACATAGAATATGTCTAAGGCCCACATGAGGTCCTTGGGCCAGCTTTTGCCCAACACTGCTCTAAGGGCTCACATGACTATTTTTTTTTTTTATGCCTGAAGAAACAAAAGTATTCAGTGCTTCTCATGTCCTTGCTATCGCGGGAGGGCAGGAGAAATCTTCAGGTACCTCCACCTCGAGGGCTCGAGGTCCTATTTGCCTTTATCTTCTTCAAGTCTCTATCCAAAAGGTCCAGGTAGTAGAAGAGGACCACTTTGATCCCTATTCATTATCTTCTGGGCCAGAGCCCTCAGACTCAATAAACTGTTCTGCAACCACCATCTCTGGCTCAGACTTGTGGCAGGGATGTCGCTGGGGCTACAAAGGGGTCCACAGGAAGAAAGTCAGTCCTTTTAAGGACCATGAGACCACTCCCATCCATAGTTCAAGGTAGCACTAATACAATTTTTTATTACAAATCAACAATGTGATCAAAAGCCCTGGAGAGACTACTGCAACTAATGTAATCCTCTAGCCAGACCAAGTGCCACCTGCCACCCCCTAACCCCTGTACTAATAAGGGAATGGGACAGTACTAACCTTGATCTTAGCCAAAAGACCAAGAAGTGATACAAGGGCACACATTCCTAATATTACACCTGTTCAGTGCATGAGAGGGCTCAGGTATAGAGCAGAGAAAGCAGAATGTTTTAATTTGTAGAGATTCTATCTGCTTCTGAACTTGTGTGGAGAGAGAGAAAGTGTCAGATGTGAAGGTGGACATCTCTCACTGAGTAAACCAAACAAATGATGGTGGTTGCTACTAGGAGGTGGACCTCTCAAACAGAGGTAGTGAACAAAGAAAGGCCCTTGAACCATGGTCCGTGTCTGGTTAGTTTAATAGTCCAGGGGCAAAAAGGTTTTGCTGGACTTATTTTCCCTTATGTAGCCATGGTTGGCATGAATGGGCTAAGTGGTTAATGTGTGTCACCAGGGAGATTGTCAAAATAAGTGTTGGAAGGGGCCCTTGTCTTGCATAACAAAAGGTCAAATACAGACAGATGGCCCTCCATCTAGAGGATGAATGGACTGATCTACATCACTACACTAATGGTTCTCCAGCATGGACGCTACCCACTCCTGGTGTCTTCTGTCGCCATGTGCATACATGACTAAGGGTATCAGGTTCACATTATGAATATAAATATAATGTTGATTTCCGATATAAAAGGGTGAGTTTTTAAAACAAGCAACAAAGCTGCTGTCCAATTCTTATGTGTTACTATTTCCTAGTAGTACTTTTAGGTTTGTTTGGTTGCCACTCTCCTTCATGCAGAGACCGAGTGCTGATATCCAACTCTTTGATCAGAACGCTAGCCTAATAAGCAAGATTCCTTTGTTAAGGACTAATAGGGAAATGGAAATAATTAATTTCCAAGATATAGAGCCCCAAGCCCTTGGATACCAGGCGATGTCAAAACAGTGCCAAGAATCCAATCAATACAAACCAACAAAATCAATAAAGTCAATGAATTCCCACTTCTGAGTGTGCAGTGCAAAATCTCAATCACCACATTCAGACAATGGCGGTAGCCAATGTATAAATGTAAGATAAAGTATATCACTGTAAAAAAGTTCCTTGGTGCCTAACACCTTAACAATGGTAATAATAGTAGAAAAAATATATATAGGAACTATAGGGTTTGGAATGGATGATTCCTTTAAATGAGCTACTAGCTGGTATATTCTTAAGTTCCTACAGTCTTCCCTCATATGGCAAAATGAATTTGCTAATCCTTGGGAGGACAAAAGTATGAAAAAATATATAAATAGTGTTTAGCTCAAAAAAGTGTGGTTAAAACCAATGTAGAAAAAAGCGCATGGAAGTACTTTACTGGTTATGAAAAAAGGGGGAGGAGGGTTTATAAAAAATGTATAAATGTATGCTAAAAGGAAAAAAAGGAGGACCATACTCTGTAGACTATAAAATGTTTTTTTGTCCAAAATATAATGATCAAACGCGTTTTGCTGTTTCTTGTTACAGCTTCACCTTAGCCCTTACATAGTATTTAGTTATCTTGAACCCTAGTAGTAACTAAGATATCAGGCTAACTGGGTAACGGAGAACTACAGATCAGAAGAATCCACAGTGAACCGTGAGAAGCAAAACAACGACAGAAGGATCTATTTTCAAGAATATCACACAAGCTCTTTTAATACCTCATACATCTGAGGTCTCCTCAGGTCAGACACCAACAGATTGAGCTGCAATTCACCCACAAATTCTATTGTAAAAATAATCTGCACTAGGAGTTCCTTGCGCTTTCTCTCACACCCTTCGGTTTTCAAGATTCCTTTGTTGGCTGATCAGCTGGCTTTTGCTTTAGGAGGAGACAAGCAGGCGGTTAGAGTCAATTAAGATCAAAGGGACAGCCAGGTCGGATCTGGGAGATCAAATATAAGAAACATAGCATATCCACAATAAATAAGTCCTTGATCGCAAGATGATGGGACGATGGTTAGATTAACACCCTTTTTATAGCCACATTTGACGCAGACTGATCATCTTCAGGGGCATTCGGCTCTGTTACCCTGGGATGATGCACTCTGCCCCAATTACACAGTGTGCCACATCGTGAGCACTGGGCCTTGCAATCCTAATCACTTATCATTATAGGACAATAATGAACAATAAAACTAGTGACTGCAGTGAGCAGTAAACCTAGGTAGTACTTCCTTCAACATCATTTTGACTCTAATATATCAGGCTCACTATAAATAAAATTTCTGTGTCATGGAGATCATGAGAGAGATAGAGCAGTCTAGTTTCAATAAGCATCACTGATTTAGTTTGGCATAGGTCAACAAGGTACAGTAGCAGAGCGACATGTAGAGGAGCAGCATGATCTTCAAACAACCCTAGAAACCTAAAGCTAAGACTCAAATAACTTTACTTACCGGTACTGGATAGCAAGTAGAGACAAGGAGACATTCTATATTGAGTGATTCAAATGTATAGAAGAAGATAACAGTTGTGAGAGGCAAGGGGTCTCTTCAAGAAAATTGAGGATTTCAAAGGAACCTGTCATGTGGACATGATAAAATACAAAAATGGTAGGTACTTAACAGAAGAAGATCAGTTAAAGAAAAGATGGCAGGAAAACACTATCAATCTCTACAAGAAGTATCTTAAAAGCACTGATAAGCACTGAAAGCCTCAATAGTTTGTACAATTAGCTGGAGCTAGATATCTTGTAGAGTAAAGTGAGATAGGCCCTAGGAAGACTTCCTGATAACAAGGCTGCAGGAATTGATGTAGTCCCTATTGAACTGTCCAATATCCTAAAATATGAATTTGTGAAAGTCTTGCTTGCATTATGCCAACACATTTGGTAAACTGAATATTGCTCAGTAAACTGAAACAGGTCATTCTGAATCCCAATCCTAAAAAAGGCAGTGCCAAAGAGTGCTCCAGTTATCGAACAATTGCACTAATTTCACATGCCAGCAAGGTAATGCTCCAACAATATATGGACTGAGAACTATCAGATAGATAACTGGGTTGCTCAGAGGCAGAGCCACAGGAGATCATATTTCAAATGTCTGCTGGATTATCAAGAAAGCAAGAGAGTTCCAGAAAAAAAAGCTTTTACCACTGCTTCATAGACTATTATAAAGCCTCTGACTGTGTGGATCACAACAAAATGTGTAAAGTTCTTAAAAAATGGGAGCACCAGATCATCTCATCCACCTCCTGAAGAATCTGTATGTGTACCAAGAAGCCATGGGCAGTACTGAACATATAAAAACTGAATGGATCAAGATTAGAAAAGTGAGTGTGACAGGTAGTATATTGTCCTTATTTGTTCACTTTATACACTGATTACATCATCTGTTTAGCTGGACTGGGCAAATCTAAAGCCGGAATTAATATTGTTAGGAGAAATATCAACAAACTCAGATATACGGATGATACAACTCTGATCACTGAAAGTGAAAGTGTGTCCCAAGGAGAAGTGAGCAAGGAGTCTACGTCTGGAGCCCCTATCACCTTAAGGGTCATTTGCAACAAACAATAGAGGTGCTCAATCATAGGATGAACTAACTTAATAGGTGACATGATAATCCACTCTTGAGAGCAACCTCTTTTAGCTCACGCGTGCCCTTCACAGGGAGGAATATCCTGCAGTATATCAGTCTGGTCTCGGTCAAAAGAGTGATCCAGCCCTGAAATAATAGGCAATTCTACCCTGGAAAGGAGAAACAGCAAACCATAGGCATATATTTCATTCTACATTGGACCACATCAATAGGGTGTAGCTGATAACTCTCTAAGGCACGGTGAGCAAGGAGTTCATGCTTGAAGACCCTCTACAACAAAGATTAGATCTATGGTTTTTCCAGTAGTAACATATGGATGTGAGAGTTGGACCGTAAAGAAGCCTGAGCGCAATAGAATTGCTGCCTTTGATTTGTGGTGATGGAGTCCCTTTGACTGCAAGAAAATCCAGTCAATCAATACTACAGGAAATCAAGCCATACTGTCCACTGGAAGGTATGATCATGAGACTAAAACTTAAAAAATGTGGCCATATCATGAGAAGGCAGTAATGCCTAGAGAAGACTCTGATGAAGGCAAAGATTGAAGGCATATGAAGAAGGGGGCTGAAGAGTCAGACATGATAGATAAGGTAATTTAAACAATGAAGGTGAGCTTTATGAAGTATCTGAGGGGCAGTGGCTGACAGATGTGCCTGAATGCTTTAGTCCATAGGGTCATGGAGTGTCGGACACAACTGAATAACAACTGTTTATGGTCTTCATCAGGATATTGTAGTATCCAAGTAGTGCAAAGGTGAGTTAATCCGAAGTGCATTTCTACTTAGGCCAACAAACCCTTCAACAGGCAAATTAAAGTTGCTTGGCTAGTGCTATGGAATAGTGTATGTATACGATCAGAAATGTCTGTATGAAGAGATATTTCTGTCTGCAAATACATGCAATACTTTCTTCCATTCTACATTTATACATAATGACATACAGACGTATGCCTTGTGTCAATGTTAGGATTACCATATATCATAAGAAAAGGTGGGTTAATAACTGGAGCATGGGAGGTGCACACATCTGGATGGGAAAAGGACAGCATAAACTGTAAATATGCCTCTGCATCTAAAGTGACAGAAAAACATAAGTGCATTTCTGAGAAGGATGTGCCAATAAAAGTCATAGGAGAAAATGCTCAGTGTGCAGATTCTTGTTCAGTGTCTAACAGCATAAAATAAGCCACGGCATTATGATCAATAAAGACACAATTGTTTGATTGTTCACTATAAACTGTGATTATGACATATCCAGACGCCTGACTCAGACCTCTATATATGTTCAATGGGTTTTCATTGTAAAAAGCATGAACATTTGTATACTACTAGTCTGCACACTGCTCATAACCCCTGCTTAGCTGTGGTACAAATCTTTCAAACATTTGGAGACAGATACTCATAAATAGTGAAAGAGTATGAAGAATTACATACAATCCTTTCAAGTTCCAAGAGTCACTTAGGGACTCAAAAAGACTCTATTTTAAGACCTTATGCAGAAGCCCAAGGGTTAGAAGAAAAACATGTCAATGTCAAACATGTCAAGTCAACATGTCAAAATATAACTTGTATTAAATAATTACGATAACTTGACACAAAATAAAAAGACAATTAAGACAAAACAGAGGATAGTGATCTTACTTAACATGAGCTGAAGATATTAAGCTTTATTTTGTACTTTAATTGTCTATTTTTAATGTAGTTATGCTTTTCTTTCTGACACTTGGACTTTGTTTAATGTCTTAAAAGTATTTTATGTCACTTTAAGTGACGTTGTAGTACAATGTAGTAAGTAGTTATATATAGAGGAAGTCAATCAGACAAAACACGCAAGAGTTTTTTTTATTGGAATTGTATTCAACAAATTTCTCATTACATTCACAAACAAAAATGTTTTTTTCACTTAGTCACTTGCGCCCCTATTCAATTGCAATGTAGCAATTTTCAAGCCTGCAGACTTACGGCCTGTATAATGTAAACCGCGGGCTTGAAAATTGCTACATTTACAGAGAGATTCAATTGAACAAGTTTGTAATTTATGGGCCGAAAGACAAAACTGTAAACCATGCACCCGTATGTAGCATTTCAGAGTGTAATCATGATCAATTAAGCAAGGCCGTAACTACCGATTTAGAAACAGCCAATAGTAAATGAGACCGTCATCATGACGTCAGTAAAACATGGAGAACAAACGTCAATCAATTCGCGTTTACAAATCTGATATGCGATCAGACTAGCAATCTGGCAATGTACAAAATAATAAAAATGAATAGTCATACTGTTCTAGTCCATGTGGATGGCCTGATATGTATTAACTCCTTGATTCCCAAGATTAAAATGACATAGAAATGAAACACACAAAAAAAAAATTATTGCAGATTTGCGAGCTTGAGACTGTTGTGCAATTAATTCTGTCTTTCATCACTTTCTCCATCTTTTAAAGTGCAGTATTGATTTTTTATTTGCATTTACCGTGCTACGATCAGGTGTTTAACCCCCTTGCGAGTCCTGGTACTCATAGGATTTACTGTTACCTTTGCAACTTACAGGTGTGAAAACATTTGCGGACTTCAGGAATTGTAGAAATTGTATAGCAATTTGCGATTGTAACATTTACGGGCTTGAAAGATCAAAGGCTTAGATGGATTGGAGTTACAATTTTTAACAATCGCAAGGATTTTAAGATTCTAATCTGCAAATCCTTTACGGGCTCCATTACGGGCTCCAGTAACTTACAATTGCTCAATTAAATAGGGACCTATATATCTTTATATCTAGCCTTAATTATATATTACTAATGTATATCACTATTACTTTATTGTCCGTAAACTTTGGACTCCACGCAGCACTTTATATTTGTTTGCAGTAAATCTCCTAACAAAACAGACATTTCAATCAAGATGAATTAAAGGTGTATAAGTGATTTATACTGTAATTATATATTTTGAGGTATAGTAAAACATATTTTAGGACATTTTCACAATTAATCTTTCTTTGTGCTCTACTTTTTGTTGTGTTTTTCTAATACTTTCATTCATTTGGGATCTTTCATTTGGATTAAGCATGGTTGAATAATTCCAATATCTACAATCAAAAGTGGGATTTATCTTTAACTTTGATCATCGGAGCAACTTTATATTGGACTGATTTACTCTTAATAGACTCATTTTTTATAAGTCCCAACCATCCTCCTATATATATCTCCCACATTTACTTGATATGCTTATATTGTTGATTGTAGGGATCAGGAATATTTAATATAATACTGCATCTGTGCCCGTTATATTTAAAGGGCCACTATATTACAAACATTTCTATTATGTATTTAAAAGACCACACTTTAAACATTGAATAACATATTTGGTATGATAAACAGTTGGTCTAAAGTGTAGAAATATAGACACTGTGACATTGTTTTCTCCCCATCTGTCCTGATATGTTACTGGAAAGACATTGATAGTGGGGCTCGTGGATATCTAAACGGCACCATTTTGTGTTTTTGTTCCCATTGGTTTTAATGTAATGTAATGTAATCAGGTACGAAAACAAATAATGATAAGGCATCCACAAGTCCTTGTTTATACTTTATCTTAACCCACTAGTCAGATTAAGGCAGATCAAACACATTGTTTTCTACTTGCCAGTCTGCTGTTTTAGTGTTCATTTTCTTCAGTAAATGTGATTTATTTTCAATGGGGACAAAACATTTGTAATCTATAAAGCTATAAAGAATAATCTTTTAGATTCATATTATAAAGTGTAAGTGCCTCATTCTATTAACGGCCGTAAAATGGACGCAATGCTGCGATTCCTTGGGGCCATTTTACGGCCCTGTGTATCGCTACGGCTACACTGCTATTAAAATGGACGGCGCCGCAAGGATGTCCCCCTTATGGCTGGCCGCAAATAATGCAATCAGCCGCAATCATTTCCCGTAAATCGTGTTTCAAGGACGCAAAGTCGGAAAACAGTAAATGCAAATATGAATTCACGATAGCACTGTAAAGCACTGTAAATGATAGGCAACATAATAGGGGACATGAGGATTAATAGCAACACCCTCTCAAGCTTGCACATCGCCCAAATCCAATATTTCATTTCCGGTTTATTTTCCGTCCCAAGTCCCGCGGGCTCGTCGTTGTTAAAACCTGTATGGGTTCAGAGGTTGAAGGCCGCAAACTCAAATATATATATTTAATCCAGCACTGCAAAGCACTGTAAATGATGGGGAAAACAATGTGGGACATGAGGATTAATAGCAAAACATTCTCAAGCTTGCACATCGCCAAATTATAATCTTTGATTTTAGGTTTAAAATCCGTCAAGGTCCCACAGGCTTCAATGACCAAGCCCGTAGCTCGTTATTCAAACCCATGCGGGCTTGCATGATAGATAGAACACGAAAATTGAACATGAAATTTAATTTCTTTATTTGCAGATTTGAGAGTAGGGGAATGTTGAGCTATTAATTCTAAGACCAAACATCACTTTCACTTCTAATAAAAGTACAGGATTGCTTTTCTATTTGCTTAATTAGTGCTACGATTTGTAAGTAAGCCCTTTGCTACCTGTGGATCTATTTTACCCATTTACGGACTTGACAGAGGCTAATCCCGCAGCCGTTGCCAGGTCTGATGTGCTCCAAGCCCGTGGGACTCTAGATACGGAAATTGAACATGAATTACAATAAAAATGATTTTCAGACTTGAGTGGTGGCGGTATGTTGCCCTATGAATTCTAACACCTCCAATCACTTTCACGTCTCATCAAAGTACAGGATGGCTTTTTTATGTGCTTAATTGGTGCTCTGATTTGTAAGTAAAAGCCTTGCGAGACCTTTTTGGTGTATGTAAGCTGCGGCTCGGTTTTAGCTAATTACGGCCTTGACGGAAGGGTTCGCGTAGCATTTGAATAGCGACCTTGGCTTTCTTGCAGCCGAAACTCTTGCGGCCGTGTAAGATCAAAGGGTTTCCCTGCGGCGCCGTCGGCCGCAAGGGATAACAGGACGCCGGCCGGAAACCGGCCGAAACCCTCGGCCGCAAGGGAATAGAATACGGACGTAGCTTGCGACCGGTCCTTGCGGCCACGCATCTCCTACGGCCATTAATAGAATGAGGCCCTAAGACTATAATGTTTAAGGCTCTTTCATTTTGCATTACTGGAGAAGAAGCTTCCATATTTCTGTCATAAACACAGAGATTCATTAATTTGCATTAATCAATGCTGAATTATTCTGTCATATTTTGTACCACCAGCAAATAACGGAAACATCAATTCTAACATCACATTTGCAGTGTGATTCATATGGACTGGTTCCCAAGAGACGTTTTACAGATACACATGAAAGAACAACATGTGAACTTAATATAGGCAGGTTGTGAAATAATGAAGCGAAGCAGGACATTGGTTTGATGACTCATTGTGGCAGTCTATTATACTTACACTTTACACTGAATGTGTCAGACAGACACGTCTTTCAGCTCCTGTTCTGACCACACAGCTCATTTACTGAGTACTGTCTAAAGGTTATGGTTATTTACAAAACAAGAAAGATACAGACAATACAAGGAGTACAATACATTATTTAAGAGCCGAAGTAAAGCTGTATAATTCATTCTAAGTCAAAGCTTTAGTGTAATCTTTTGTTGAAAGGCAGCGAGGAACAACAAACATTAGTGAAGGCATAATTAGATAAATCATCCAGGCACAAGTATGCTACTAGACAGGCATTGTCACAATTATCAAAGACAACATAGTTTCTTATATAAATGTGCTATTTCTTAAAATCCCAGTTACAAAAAAGAGATGTTTTCATGATAACAGTTTGGAGAAGATTCCACATTCCCCAAATGTTTCCCTTTTAAGGCCCTCATCCATACCCTTTCCTCACCTTCAGTTCTCTCTCTCTCTCTCTCTGAATATTTACAGACATCCATTTCTCTCCATCTTAAAGGAGTTCAAGATAAAGGCATTTATTTGTAAAGTATGTAACAAACTAACAACATTAGCAGCTGTGTAAGCCATGGACATAAACATTTTTTAGAGAAAATCAGAATTTATGAATAGATAAATGTTGATGATGAATTCTTCACTCCATAGGGGAGAAGCTTTTATTTGTTGTTGTTGTTCAGTCCTTCAGGTATGTGACCATATGGACGCAGCACGCCAGGCACTTCTGTCTGTGTTTCCAGGTGTGCTTATCCATAAGCTTTTCTTTTCTTGTGGGTTTCTTTTCCTGGTGGACCATGATCTGTCTGACATCTCTACCATGACCTGCCCATATTGGGTTACCCTATATAGTATAGCGCACAGCTTCACTCAGGTACACAAGCCCCTTCACCACGACAAGATAGTGATCCAGAAGAGAAGCTTTATGTTATTATAATGAAAAGTTTAATAATAAATCAGCAACATTACAGACCCTCCAAGTACGTCATTCTATAGAATTCATACATTATATTTACCGTCAAAATCTTGCAAACATTTTTGATTAGCTTGTGGGTGAGTACTACAGCATATAGCAGAGTAACTCAACTATTGGAATATAACAGCCCGTCTCGCATCCATTCTCTTGGAATTACTTCGTAGCCCCACTTTTGTAGCACTTGCCTTTGAGATTCACTATCCATAAGCTTCTGGAATCAGTTGTCTTAATATACTTAAAAACACAACAAGACTTGACTCAGGTAAATGAGTTTTCAGGCGTTTGAACCCTAAACAAAAAGGTCCCACAAGCAAACACAACATATAGTAACCACAAAACTAATAATGTAGCATTACAAAGATTCACAAGAGTCCCAAAATGTTATTACATTTAGTTAAAAAAAAACACAAATATGGTTCATGGGATTGAGTTCTGTCTAAAGCCAATCTGCCTAATTTCTTGCCCTGTTGGAGGTATTTTCTCAGAGGACTATAGAGGTGTCAGCATCCCCTCAACCCATGTAAGATATTTGCAATTTAACATGTTTACCATTTTCACATGTATTTTTTTCTAATATAATTATTTTGTAAGTATTTAAACTGGCTAAGATATTGTGTAACTGTCGGCAGTATTTTAGATCATCAGTGAATGTGTAGCCTCTTATATTACAGATTCTAAGTTTTTGCTGAATTTCCTTCCACACATGCTATGCTGGATGCATTATTTATCACGTTTCCACAGGTACCACCAGGAGGCACTGTGTGTTATAAACTCTTGGAATCATAACCGTTGATTGAATGTAACCAGTAACAATTACCATAATACCAGAAGTCAGAAATGCTTAATGTAGGATCAAGCAACATCACAGTGTTTTGTTCTTTGGGAGTATAACCTCTTGTAACAAGCTCTATCATACACAAAAGTAGAATCAGCTCAGTAACATTTAAATGGTCCTCAAGGATCACTACGGTGAAATAAATATCTAATTTGTATTTCTGATTGAATGATAGATAGATAGATAGACAGACAGACAGACAGACATATCCACAGATCAATAGATGGATAGATAGATAGATAGATAGATAGATAGATAGATAGATAGATCCACCGATCGATAGATAGATAGACAGATCCACAGATCGATAGATAGATAGACAGACAGATCCACAGATCGATAGATAGATAGATAGGCAGACAGATCGGTAAATTGATATATAGATAGATAGATAGATAGATAGATAGATAGATAGGATAGGATAGATAAGCAAAAACAAAAATATTTATTTAATCCAATCTAGAATGACAACGTCGCAATTAAAAGGTATAACTATATATGTCTGACAAGACCATAATGACCTCAGGCAGAAAGCAAAACTAATCTTGTTATATGAGAATCACAATTTCTGGCACAAAATCGGCAATTCCTCCTATAGTGATACTTGTTAATTTGTTCAAAAAAGAGCACTTTAAGGGGGGATAATGTGTGATAAGTAAAGCAAATACAAAACCTCCCAAGCTATGGTGGTCAGTCCATATTAAAAGCAATCCTCATATCTGCACCAGCAAATCATTGGAAATACTTTTGGAGGTTGACATATATAATATATACATTAAAAACAATGCACATAAGTGCATATAAAAAATACACTACAGGATGTATATAAAGAAATGTCCCGCTTATTCAATTGCCTAGGGATATTAGAAAACATACATTTATATTGTGACAGTATGGCGTTATAGGGTTGTGCAGAGGTGTACAGCAGGGATCAGTGTCACTCTATGTTGCCTCACCAGACCAATGTCTTCACTGTCTCAATATATAAAAATGGCAATGTAGTGGAGAAATAAACTGGTTCTGACAGGGCATAGCTTTAGTATTATACATCCTTGTGTCTAATACCAGCAGCCAACTGGTTTCACCATTACTGGGGCTATTGGTAGATTCACCGATAGATAGATAGATAGATAGATAGATAGATAAATAGATAGATAGATAGATAGATAGATAGATAGATAGATAGACAGACCCACTAATCGATAGATAGATATAGCTTTAAAACTGGCTATAAACTGTACTTGCTATTTTTCTATACAGTAATTAATTTCTTACATATTCAGCATTGCTTGTGCAGTTATTATGATAATGTGCTTTTCAATATGCTAATCTGAAGCTTGATAAGGGTGGGGGAGAGCAAGTACCCACAGGAGGACTTTTAAAATAATAATCCTAGCTTCTGCAGACCTGTGGAACATATAAGTACCATATTTGAAAGAACTGAACCTCAAGGTAGAATTGACAATGGAGGCTGACCCATCATTGTAGCTAAAATTATTATTAACATAACTAATGTATGTCTGTTATTGTAATTTAGTAAAATGAAAAAATATTTTTTTAAACAAATATCTATTATTTACTTAAACTTACATCTATGCAACTGCTCCTTAACTATGACTTGCATTCTCCATCTACCTTCAACTTACAATAGCCCCTGGTTTGTCTTTCTTTACATATACTGTATATACAAATGTTAACAAAAGCCCTAATCGCAGAATGCTACCCATCATTGCCTACCTGTAATGCCAATCCTGGTTAACATGCCACCATTTCCCATTATCTCTTCCGTGATGTGACACAGCACGCCCTTCACCATTATACAAACTCTGGTCCATTGCCACCAACTCAGCATGAACATTCTGCTACCTTCCCTATCTTAACCCTCTTGTACTATGACCAATTGTGCTGTTTGTAGAATTTTGAACACAAAATTAAAAAAAAATTATAATTTGTATCATTACTAATTTTACCGTTAATAATAGAATAAATGTAAAGCTAATATATATATTGCAGATAATGCAATTCTTTTTAAAGCCAACTTTAGTTACTTTGATGTTAATTTTTTCAATCTTCATTTAAATTATTGAAAAATTGATTTCACTACCACTGTAACAGTTACAGTGGAAAAGATATCATTACCCCTCCAATGGGATCTTAGTGAAACAACTTTGTGGTAATTGTGACGAAGTGCCCTTCGCCACTTTGTCTTGGAGAGGACTGTTTTCCAGCCTCCTGCCCTGCGACTATGGCCCTGCTACATATTGCCCTTCAAACACAGTATTCGGCCATACCAGAGTGTATGTCACTCATTCTGGCCCTTTACATACAGGGGGGTCATTCGGTACTTGCCCTGTGTGAACAGATAGCTATGCCATGGAGCCCATTCATATGATGAAAGACTATGGGAAAGACTTTAGCTCCATGGCAATTGAACTGTGTGAAGATGATCTGAGCGCTATTCTGTAGTTTTGTGCGCTCAGATCCCAGCTGTAACGGAACCCATCACTGTTTTACCCTGTTTATGGTTATTTAATTCTTGGTTAAAATATGATCCTAGTAATATACTGTATGTGTGTTGGTTTGTGCTCTGCAGAATATTGGCCCCAGGCTAGTGCAGACCTTGGCAGGAGAGATAATCCTGTTACAGATAAGGGAGTCGATTGTGTGGAGTGTTTTCATTCTCAGATAAGAACAAAGAGGGCTGATTTAATCATTGTCTGATTATATCAAGTTGCCTCAGGGAGGGGTGACCACACCTATTGTCCTATATGTGTATTGTGTGGGGGATATGTGAAATGTCTGTGTGTTATGTGAAAAACATACTTTTACTAACTTTTGAACCCCTGGTCTGATTCATGCCATTTTTTAATATGGTGTTCCCCTGGGTGAGAGATATTGAACGGTGCTGGACTTAAAGGTGTACCCCCTGTTTTTGGGGTACATCCAGAATGGGGTTAAAATTGTGTCTGTTTTAATTGTGTTACCTGTTATCTGAGGGGAGGAGACGTGGGGGTTGAACCATGTATCTAATTGGCTGTGATAATTATGTGGGTGTAGCCCTTCAGAGGGCACCATTGCATAAAAGGAGATCCCCTGTCATTAAAATATAGTTCTACTTGACCCTTCAAAACTTAGTCTCATCTCGTTATTGGAGGGGATCGCTATATATTACTGGGGATTGCTATGCTTTTGCATACTCCCTTGAGCTGTAACTACTGAACGCTTGTTCCTGATGTACTCTCCTTGGAGGAGAGGTCTTCCCCACACGGTCCTGGATGCTGGAGATTCATACAGGGTGGAAGGAAGACGGCGCGGCTCCAGCTAAACTACGGCGATTTTGGAGTCTGTGGTGGTTGAGGTGTCCGGTGCGGTGCTTGTAGGCCTCGACGCAAACTAGGACGCGTCTATCAACGGAGGTACCCGGTCGGGGTGCCAGTAGATCCGTTACAGTAATACATCTCACAAAACCAGCCCACTTTTTTAATTCCATTTCCAATCCGGGATTTTTTTATTGTTTTTATTTTCGCCACTGTGATCCAAGATTATTAAAGATTTAACAAAGAGAAGTGGGGTGGGGAGAGATAGCGCACCAATTCCTAGTGCAAAATAACCAATATATTGTAATCCCAAACCCTTGTTCCCAGAGATCAGTAGGTAAAGCTCTCACATTTTCTAACCTGAGTCTATGAGGTATTTTATAGACTTCCCAACACTTGTTGGCTTGTAGGTTGGTACTTCTTTCCTCCGTGAATGTCTAGTCTCTTCCAATAGAGTGTGGGTATTAGGGTAATGTATATGTGTACTTTTCAGAGCATGGGGAATATTACAACATTATCAATACATAGTGGTACCCGAATATAAATATTTTGGCCGGGTTTAATAAATCCCCTTTGGAGTAATAGGTGTCTTTAATCAAAATACTATATAAAACATGGTTTCAATATAAATATTCAATTTATTCAATGTTTGTAAAAAAATATATATATAATAAAATATATTCAATAGCGAAAAATAAAAATAAAAATGGCAAATGATACAGTGACTCTAATATTATAAAAAACTAAATAAATAGATAGGAAAAATACTGAACAGACGCGTTTCGTCACTTTTATCCTGTGGCTTTTTCAATGATCAAAAATACCTGTGTATAAAACATACATACATATATTGTATATACACACAGTTCTAAAATTCCCAATAATATTATATAGAGTGGTCATCAGAATATATAGTTATCTAAACATACATATATATATATGGAGATACAAGTACGTGGGTAGGTTTATAAAAATATAGAATATAAATATAACTCTGGAAGGGGAGATATGGAGGCAACAACAAATATACACATACATATATACACATACATACATATATATATATATACACATACATATTCATAGATTTAAGTTTTATATTCACCCAGAATGTTATAATAAAAGTATGATGTACATGATTCAGGCATGTTTTACAGTTCAGGCTCTAGGTATGCTCCTGGGTAGCTCTGGTAACATTTTAAAGAATTGTGATAAATAAAAACAAAATGCTATTGAACCTCAATTTTCTTGTAAAATTCTTCAGTTAAAAGAATGATTTTGAAGGAAATAATGTGAAGCAGGTTATGGCTGCTAGCAGGCAGGACTGTCTAAACATGTTGCTTGGCATCAGTGATTTACAAGGTAGTAACTGTAGTGATGAACCAACAAAAGTGGAGAGAGGTAAAACAGATATATGTTGTATCAAGTAGATATTGAGTGCAATCATATTAAAGTGACACAGTGGAGGATCCAGAAATTATATAAATTAAAAATTGCAATGCTTTATCAGTTCAATGATATTTAAAAAATGCATTTTCCTGTAGCAAACTGACATTGAATTTTGACATTTTGAGCTGCCTTTTTGATCCATACCTAAAAAAAGAGATTCTAATCTTGTGTTAATGAAATTAACGCTGTTATGGGAAGTGACTGGAGATAAAAAAAAGTAGTTAAAAATTTGAGTCAAAATTGGAGATAAAATTGAGGATAAATACCGGGGTTAAAGAATGGAGTTATAAACTAAAGATAAAAACTGGAGATAATAGCAGAGTTAAAAACTAGAGATAAAAAGTGGATATTCATCTGGAGATAAAAAGTGGAGCTAAAAAGTAAAGTTAAAACTGGAGACAAAATTGGGAGTGGGGTAAAAAAAATGTTTTGCATCGAGATCATCCATTCTCTAGCTCTGCCACTGGATAGCAGATTTTGGTTTAAACCGAGCTCAACTAACGGCCGCTGTTACAACATAGCTTTTAAGCACAACACAGGTTGGATATGCATAGATTAGGAAACCAATCAGTAAACAGCACTATTTCAATCTTGTGGAGGTCATTACTGTGGAGTTGGTTGCTCACGTAAGCAATGAATCTGATTAAAAGCTACAAATAGATTAAGAATAAAGAGTGCGGCAAGGAGTTTGTTTAAGATTTAAAATATGAAGGGACAGCCAGCTCTGCACTCATCAGATCCATGAGATAAAAACAGTTTTATCTATAAGTGGATTTCATGTTCATCCAAACTGGGTAATAACAGGGGGGACCATGTAAAAATGATTGGATGAAACAGTGAAACACAGTGCAAGTTCATGAGCATGTGCCACATGAAATATAGTATTTATTGAGAGGCTGTGTATACACAGTGGATATAAAAAGTCTACACACCCCTGTTAAAATGTCAGGTTTCTGTGCTGTAAAATGAGACAAAGATAAATCATTTCAGAACTTTTTCCACCTTTAATGTGACCTATAAACTGTACAACTCAATTGAAAAACAAACTGAAATCTTTTAGGTAGAGGGAAGAAAAAATATAAAAATAAAATAATATGGTTGCATAAGTATGCACACCCTTCAACTAATACTTTGTTGAAGCACCTTTTGATTTTATTACAGCACTCAGTCTTTTTGGGTATGAGTCTATCAGCATGGCACATTTTGACTTGGCAAGATTTGCCCACTCTTCTTTGCAAAAACACTCCAAATCTGTTAGATTGCGAGGGCATCTCCTGTGCACAGCCCTCTTCAGATCACCCCACAGATTTTCAATCGGATTCAGGTCTGGGCTCTGGATGGGCCATTCCAAAACTTTAATCTTCTTCTGGTGAAGCCATTCCTTTGTTGATTTGGATGTATGCTTTGGGTCGTTGTCATGCTGAAAGATGAAGTTCCTCCTCATGTTCAGCTTTCTTGCAGAAGCCTGAAGGTTTTGTGCCAATATTGACTGGTATTTGGAACTGTTCATAATTCCCTCTATCTTAACTAAGTCCCCAGTTCCAGCTGAAGAAAAACAGCCCCAAAGCATGATGCTGCCACCACCATGCTTCACTGTGGGTATGGTGTTCTTTTGGTGATGTGCAGTGTTGTTTTTGCGCCAAACATATCTTTTGGAATTATGGCCAAAAAGTTCAACCTTGGTTTTATCAGACCATAACACCTTTTCCCACATGCTTTTGGGAGACTTCAGATGTGTTTTTGCAAAATGTAGCCTGGCTTGGATGTTTTTCTTCGAAAGAAAAGGCTTTCATCTTGTCACTCTACCCCATAGCACAGACATATGAAGAATACAGGAGATTGTTGTCACATGTACCACACAGCCAGTACTTGACAGATATTCCTGCAGCTCCTTTAATGTTGCTGTAGGCCTCTTGGTAGCCTCCCAGACCAGTTTTCTTCTTGTCTTTTCATCAATTTTGGAGAGAACTCCAGTTCTTGGTAATGTCACTGTTGTTCCATATTTTCTCCACTTGATGAGGACTGTCTTCACTGTGTTCCATGGTATATCTAATGCCTTGGAAATTCATTTGTACCCTTCTCCTGACTGATACCTTTTAACAATTAGATCCCTCTGATGCTTTGGAAGCTCTCTGTGGACCATGGCTTTTGCTGTGGGATGCGACTATGAACATTTCAGGAAAGACCAACTAGAGCAGCTGAACTTTATTTGGGGTTACTCAGAGGCACTTCAAATGATGGCAGGTGTATGCTGACTCCTATTTAACACGATTTGGAATGTGATTGCTTAATTCTGAACACAGCTACATCCCCAGTTATAAGAGGGTGTGCAGACTTATGCAACCACATTATTTTTCTTTTTTTTTTCTTCCCTCCACCTAAAAGGTTTCAGTTTGTTTTTCAATTGAGTTGTACAGTTTATAGGTCACATTAAAGGTGGGAAAAGTTATGTCTCATTTTTTTACAGCACAGAAACCTGACATTTTAACAGGGGTGTGTAGACTTTTTATATCCACTTTATATATATTACCTATAATAGGCCGAAACCGCGAGGCGAGCAGTTGACGCCTGAACCAAGAATGTTGCTCACGTTTACGGCCTGTAGGGTGCTCTGTCGACCACAAGGCCTGCGGGACTTTAGCGCTCAGGACTGCAGGACTTAGCCTGCAGTGAGGGCTGCAAACCTCCTCCTCCCTCCTAACCACCTTATCCTCCCTCCTTTCCCCCTCTCCAATAACCTCCCTATCCCCTTTCCCCTATCTCCTCTTTTCTTACTTTGATCCGATGAGCTCCTGCTGCTGTTCCCTCGCCTGCAGCGCATCTTCTTGCTGTGACCAGACTGGCATATGCTAATGACGTGACGTCACATGCGCATCACGTCATTAGCATATGTCGGTTCCGGACACAGGCAGAAGACGCCCTACAGGGGAGGGAACAGCAGCAGGAGCTTGGGGAATCAAAGTAAGAAGAGAGGAAAGAGGGGAAATGGAATAGGGAGGTTATTGGAGAGGGGGGAGGAGTGAGGATAAGGGGGGGAAGGGTGGAGGAGGAAAAAGGGGGAAAGAGACACAGGTGAGGAGGGAAAGGAGACAGAGGGAGAGGGGAAGGAAATGAGACACAGCAGAGGGGGAGGAGGGGGGGAAATGAGACACAGGATAGAGAGAGGAGGGGGAAATGGAACACAGGGGAAGGAGAGGAGGGAGGAAATGAGACACAAGGGAGAGTAGGATAAACAGGAGACACAAGGGAGGGAAGAGGAGGGTGAAAATGAGACACAAGGAAGGGAGAGGAGGGGGAAACGGAGACACAATGGAGGTAGAGGAGGGGGAAAAGGGGACACAAGGGAGGCAGAGGATGGGGAAAAGGAGACACACAGGAAGAAGAGGAGGGGAAAAGGAGACACAAGGGAGGGAGAGGAGGGGGAAATGAGACACAAGAGAGGGAGAGGAGGGGGGAAATGAGACACAAGGAAGGAAGCAGAAAGGTGGAGAGACTCGAAAAGAGCCCCAAGCACGGGGCTCGCAAAGATGCTCACATTGGATGGCAAACAGCACTGCCAAGCTTAACATTTTTAATATTAGTACAAAAATACCTTTTTGACCAATTATATAATATTTCCTAGCCCTAGTGTTGTTCCCTACCTCTTCCCATTCATCGCTATCTGCCAAGGTGTGAGGTAAGTAAGCACCAAGCGGTGAATCTCCAAACTTTGAGTGCAGCTTCGAAATTGTCCACTTGCTAATTTATGACAAGCACAAGAATCCCCGTTACATAATCAGATGAAACAGTAGGAAGTTATTGGCCATGCTGTTAGATTCATATCTTGTTACCCATTCACTTCACATTGTGATGTAGCCTAAAGGATGGGAAGAGGGAGAGAGTGAGGCCAACATGGCAGCCCCACAGATGCAAGCACAGGGAAATGAAAAAATACTAAATCATAACATCATATAATAGTGATAGCAGGGATTTCAATATATTCTTTCTTTAAGCAATACGGTGTCCACATTGCCCAAGCCAAGTCTTGGCAAGCTTAGTACACAAAATGGTATAATGTGGAGATACTTCAGGAAAACAGTGCAATCCACAAAGAAATATAACAAATACATGTGATCCATAGCACAGTGTATTGAGTATTTGCATTTGATTAACGTGCCTCTAATGGATAATTGTTTGTACACATCATTCTGTTATTCAATCTTTAATAATTCTAAGTATAAATAAAGCAATTATTGATAAATTGCAGTAACTGATCATAATAGCAAGATTACTTTTTTATATTGTCTATATTATAAAGTGGTTAATCAAGGAGCATGGGCACAGCTCTCAGCATTTTAATTACAACTTTAAGTTGATTAATTTGATGTCTGATTTAGCATCTGGTTTTTTTTTTTTAGCAGATATTGCTGAAAAAAATACCATATAACCACAAACGTAGAAAATCTGCATTCCATCAAAATGTATATTCTGGTAGAATGCACAGAAAGTAAGCTCCAGTAAATACTCCCATTTACATACTGCTTCCCCAGCATTTCTCGGCACTCGGTTTTAAGCGAGTTGTGATTGAAAGATATTCATACATATAATGTTGATTTACACAGTAATGTATGAGATTATTCAACTTCTGAATAGCGCATTGCACACAGGCATATGTTGGAAATAGGCCCAAAACATTAAAAGCAAATGCATTTTTACTAACCCATATATCTGATCTAGGCTGAAACAGTGCTGAAGTTTAGTACTGTTTCAAGGATCACTGTAGCCTTATAGCTACAATATGCTCCATTGAAGATTTATAGGGATAATTGAAGGTTAAGTAATTAGTAGGGTTGAGTGTTAATTGTTATTAATTCCACAATTAAAACATTTTTTTTTGTTATTAAAATGATTATAATTTTTCATCTCAGGGAGCATGGTTTTGCCTGTTCATGATTTCATTTCATAGAAAAAAATGTTGCCATTAAAACTGTGTAGTAATTATTTAGCAAAAGGGAACGCTAGGCCATCTTGTAACAGACGCCAATTAATCTTGCTATTAAAAAGAATGAATCTTATGATTAATTGTGACTACAAAATTAATAATTTCTCAGCACCAGTAATTTTAGACCTTTTCGGTAATGTTATGTGGGGGGGTAGTTTGTATAGAGGGTTTTTAATTTGTTTTTGTTTTATTTTTTCCTATGTAAAGAAAGAAAGAAAAATTAAGTTATTTTATTTTAGGATAGGTAACAAAATGATTTTTTAAAGTTTTGTACAGGTAAGTTAAAGGCATATTTACCTTTCATGTATTAGGAATTAATCTGATAAAGGAGAATCAATAGGGTGTGAAAAATATCAAAATAAACATTACAAATTCACACTGATGTTTGCAAAGTTCTTCAGTATCCTGCCACTTGATTTTAAGAAGGAATGCCCCTTGAAAACATAAATAAATAAACATGAAATTCATAATCACAGGCAGCTATAATATTGTTGCAATGACAGGGAAGTCAGTTTGCAGCAAAGAATCATGGGATGTGTAGTCTTGCTTCCCCCCCCCTCCACAAGGAAGCAAGGAGCAGCTCATTGCTATGTGGATTTATGCATTGTGCTGCTGTTGCCTTGAAGGTTAGTAATGTGTTACAAAATGCACCCAAATTCATTGTATCTATTTGTAGGTACCAGATGCCTATGCAGGCACTTCTGGGGGTGTGGAAACCATTATTTTAATAAAATAAATCTGTGTGTGTATAGAATGATTCCATGTAATGTGTGTTTCTGATGTAAGCAGCATGTGTTAGATTAGAAAAAGTGAAAAACAGGAAAATAGGGAAACTTCCATAAACTTTATTTAAATTTTCAATAAAAGTTAAAAAAAATTAAAAAGAAAAAAAACAGTTGCTTAAAAAAGTAATACTATAATAGTGAAATGTTTTTAGAAATGGGCATTGAAGTCACAAATACTGCGGTGCACCATTAGTTATGAGAAATATGTTACATTTTAAATTTTTACAGACTGGCTGATTACCTAAAATGCTTGATTTGTTGCTTAGTGTAGTATTGAGCATGAGTGCTGTTTACATGCACATCATTAAACACGCTAGTTTGATCAGTGACTGCAGCAGATGTGTATATCGCCCATGTGTTTGGTACTGTGGTTAGACTGAGATTTTCCTCATTCCTTACCTATAATATATTTTACAATATTTTTAATCTATATATGTGCTTTAAAAAATAATTACCGGTATCTATCTGGACTCTCAATTCTAAACAGGCAAAAATAAACAGTAAAACAATAAAATAATAAACAATGTCCAGTCACATTAGCTATTTCTGTGTATTATTTCACATTAAGTATTGCAAAATCTTAAACAAATTAAGTTAATTAAAAGGTAAAGCTCACATGTAAAAATATTTCACCCCAAATAAACCCTATATAATGCATCACTAAACCATTCATATGTCAAATCCTGGGTGTTACTTTAATAAGGAAAAACAATCATTACTCATTGGGTGAAACTACAAATCCTAAAAGTACAGAAAATGTTTGTGCGTCACTCACAAGTCATGATATGTCTTAGTGGAACACTAACGGCTTCCTGTAGCACCTCTTCTTTGTCTCTGTATATATATCAGCTTCATAATTGTGGGATTATTTCCCAAGAATATTGTCTCTAGCAGATATAATGACTAAGGCATGCAGGAACAATATTACCGTGGGTCACTCGTTCATCAGAGAAGACTAACTTTACTAACAAACCTAGGTCACCTTACAATGATGACTTTGCTTGTAGCTCATTGAAGCTCTTTGTAGGGACAGGTAGTTTTGTCTGAAGTCATGACAATGTCCCTAACAGCATGAAATATAAAATTATTAGGCATTTATGCACTGCAAACATTCAAGTAGATGAATGCATGCCACTGGTGTGAAAGCAGACTACCCAGTACCTCCTTTAGAATTATATGCAGCACTTAAAAGACCACTGTACTATAAAAACATTAATATACTATAATGATGCTGAATATGCTTTGTAATGCTAGTAGTTATCTTTTAAAGCTCTTCCTTTATAGGTTTCTGTCCGGCATGCTTAGTTATGTGCCTTTTGCATAATTTGCAGTGTAGCAGACTTCCTGCTGCGTTCTCTGACTAGTGTAGATAAAAACTCAGACCTACACAAGTCAGACATTAGAGCATACAGTAGAAAGTCTGCTTCAGCTGGCCCACCCCAAATTATGCAAAGTGGTGGAGCCAAGCAGCAGTGCAAGTAGACCAGAAACCTATACATGTAAGAGCTTTAATGCATAACTACTAGCATTCCAAAACGTAAACCTAATAAATCAAGCATATTTATGCATATATTTTCCTCTTGACAGACTTTTTTTATAGTGGTGTTAAGGTAACATGAGTGAATTCTAGTCTGGTCATGACAAACCCCCCACAGCACAAAATTCATCTTGCCCTTAGCTAATGTTAGATCTTTGTCTAAACTAGATGTGTAGACTACAGATGCATGTGTAAAACATAAAGTACCAGCACATGTCTCTGTGACCTTGGGGAAACTGGGTAGTTATTTGCCTAGCCATCAGAGATATATGGAGGGCACTTGAGTGATATGCTCAGAAAGGTAGGGAGCCCAGCAGCCAGCACAGTAGCATTACCATGGACCATAAACTTTGATATTTAGAAAAGATTGGCTTGCTGACTATCATGGTGGAAGGCAGGCTGACTTAGACTTGATGGATGGGGCGGGCACAGAACTGTCATGTACTCCTCAATGGCTAAATCACAAAATATTCCAATCCTGAAGCCCATGGGATCTTGGGGCATACACAATAATGTCACTGCTTCTGTAGAAGTCGTCCATGTTTTGGCACTACACAGTGCTTGTAGAAGACTGCCAAGTGCCTAAAACATCTTCAATAGAGAAGCAGCCAATATCCACATGGAAAGGCTGCCTACAATAGAGTAACCTAAGTAACTAATTTTTAAATGTTTAAAATCCTAAACCAAAAACAATTATAAATACAGATACTTGCCAATATGACTAAAAATCTCTTTTTTAAAATATTTTACTGTTAAATGTACATTTAATGTAATGAGAGTCAATGGGAAGGCTTAAGATGGGTGTGAGGCCTCAAGACTTCAAATGGCACCCTTCGTGATTGGCATTTGACTCCCTCAAACACACATTTCAGCAGTGCCCTCAGATGGAGTGAAATGAAGACTTCAGCATACTGTAAGCATGAAAATTGAAGGGCAGCTTAAAATATGAAGTGAAGTAAAAAAGAAAGAATGTGCATTTGAAGGAGCCGAAGTTTAAACTCATTAGGTGTTATAAGAACAGTTAACTAGGGTTGTTCATCCTGGTTATTTCTTATTCTACTTAATGCCAGAGGACCTATTACCGGCCATGTATAGCAATAATATGTAAAGCAACACAGGTTTTTCATTTTTAATCCAGTTTTAATTCAATTCAACACATGTATTAGTATTTTGCTATAGTTAAGAGGGATTTACACTATTAAGGTAGTTATTTAATTTGGGATACAATCAATAATTTATGTCAAGGATTCTAGGTGTCATTTGATACAATTGGATACACTTTTTATTATTCATAAATTAAGTTGCTTATTTTATGCTACTATGTTACAGTGCCAATTAATTATTTTTCTAGCTGGGCATGCTCTCATGGCATATCACCACCCATCGTGAGAAAATGAACCAGGTAAGACAAAGTCATTAGGAGAGGGGGATTATATCATTGATGCCTAAGAACCCAACTTTTAAAGGCATATTTAAGTTTCCTGAATTATGAATGCGTCTTATAGAGGAGAATTAGTAGTGTATGACAACATTTGTGTGCATGAACAAAATACCAAAATAAACATTACATCCCAAAGTTTGCTAAATCTCTTGAGTTTTCGAGCAGTTGATTAACACCCCTGGAAATCCCTGCTGAAATGATCATAAAATTCATAGTTCATTTTGGCCAACCACAGGCAGCTAATACATTGTATCAATCCGTGATGGCAGTTTGTGCACCAAAGAAACATGGAATGTGTGTGTAATCCCATGCAAAAGGAAGCAAGGAGAAGTCATTGCTCTGTAGATCTCTGCATTGTGCTGGTGTTGGCTTGAAGGTTAGTAAAGGGATAACATCTCTTGTTTCTATTGGTTGGTACACTGTGCCTATGTAAGCAACTTCATGGTGTGGAAAACATGTTTTATTTTTAAATAAAATAAATCTGTATGTTTATAGAATGACTCAATGTAATGTATGTGTATGATATAAGCAGCATATGTTAGATTAGAGAAAGGTAATTTAGGAAATTTAGATATACTTTTAAACTGATTTATCAAACACTCCCACTTATTTATAGGTGTACTTTTTATTTATGAAATATCTAGTACCTGTTGCTTTAAAAAATTGAAAAAATTAACAATTTTCTCATGAAACCACCAATCCTTTTTCAACTTTCTTAATCCCAATAAGTTGAAAAGTTGTATCTATTGACATATACTCCTTAATATCCATGAAAGTCAGACCATTACAGTGACCCTTGAGTTTCCTAGACACAATAAAACAACTGTTCATTCATAATTAGGCCAAAACTGATCTCCTTCATATGGAAAGTCTTTCACATCTCTGACCTATTATAGAATTTCCTCAGTTACTGTGCATAATGCTAGTGATCTCTGTAACAGAAGGTTAACAAAGTCTTGCCAGCAAAAAGTTATTTTGTTCCAACAATTTTAGGGATAAAGTTACTTAATGGCATTAAATCAATTTACTTTGGAGATTACCAGTTCCCCGGTGCATTTGTCTGCCCCACAATTTGAGATAAAATTTATTCACATTTACTGATGTCCAATGACAAATTACTGGAAAATTAAGAATTTAGAGAATATTTATCGGATATCTATATAACTTTTGTCAAACTGATGAATGCACTACAAATTATTTTGCACAATTCCATAGGCAGCTGTAAAATATGAATGCCATATTTGTATTAGAATTCCATATCTTGTTAAAAGAGATTTACAGATGTGACATACTCTACAGATTCAGTTGCTTTTTAACAAGAGCAAGATGAGGTAATTTCCAGGGGAATTGCGTGTGTATATTTTAAGTAGATTATATACATGTGTGAGAAGGGTGAGTTTGGTCATTGTGTCATTTGAAATTATATTTCTTTAAAAATATTCAGAGTCTTATTTTTTGTAATGCGATCTTTAATAATATTGTGTGTTAAATGAGTGAAAGGGCAATTGTAGTGCCACATATACATTAAAACATTTCTATAACACCACACAGAGCAGTTCAAATCTGAAATGTGAAAAAAAATTAAATGTTTTTTCCAGTTTGATAAATGTTTAAAAAGTGATATGTCCTGCTTAATATGTTTTTTTTTAAATATATTTGTTTCTAGTTTTCATACCTACTATGCTACCCTAACAGCTTAATATATTCTTAAATATACAATCTAAGGGCCTCATTCAAATGCGATTTGGCCAATTGAATAGGGTTCGATATAAGCACACAGCATATTTTGTTACAGAAGTTTTTAGTTAGGAACTTCGATCCAAAAGCAAGGTCTTCACTAACTAAAAACTTCTGTAAAAAATATGCTCTGTGCTTATATAGAGCCCTATTCAATTGGCCAAATCGCATTTGAATGAGGCCCTAATTCCTCCAGTCACATTCCTCCTAATTCACTTGAACATCTTTAATTTCCAAAAAGGAGGGATTCATGATAACAATTTAATCAAAATGATATGTATTACATCTTAAGGACTTTTCTCAAACCCCTAATATACAATATCGAATATACATAAATATTCATAAATAGCTTCCACTTTATTACCAAATTTCACCCAAATACTATAACATAACTTGCAGGCGTAAAAATGGAGGTGAAGTTAAAAATGACAAATACGTTTGGGTAACAGAAAAGGACAGAGAAAAAATGAAAATATTAGAAGATAATATTTTATTACAGTTTATGTTAATCCTTATAGGCTAATATATCAAGGAATAATAATGTTCATGATATATCATCTTCTGCATTAAACTTTCTTTGGAAATTCCTATACATGTAGCAACAAATATTACAACTGTATGCTTTGCAGGTACTTTCTTCTAATAAAAAAATTAAATGAGAAAAAAATGGTTACAAGATACTTTATGATTATAGGCACATTCCATCAGGTCATGAATGGACCATAAATTACAAACTCCCTCTAAATGCTCATATTTGTCTTTGCAGAGAAGCAAGTAGGTGAGTCAATAAATTGATTAAATAAAAACTCTTATAAAAAAGTGAAATACTGTATGCATCAATAAAAAAAAAACTCTAAACATCTATATTCCTTTAAAGGATACATTCAGTACATTGTGTTATAAAACTTAAAGGCATATCTAAGTTTCCTCGATTATGAATGCATCTGATAGAGGAGAATCAATAGTGTATGAAAACACTTTTGCATGAAAAAATACCACAATAAACATTTTTAAACTTACTCTAAAGTTTGCTAAGTCTCTTGAGTTTGCTAGCAGTTATTTTGAGCATCCACACCCATGAAAAACCTACTAAAATAGCATTAAATTGTTTTGGCCAATCACATGCAACTAATATATTGTTTCAATCTGTGATGGCAGTTTGTGCAGCAAGGCATCATGGGATGTGTAGGAATGGAGGAGCCAGACATTGCTATGTAGATCTCTGTATTGTGCTGCTGTTGGCTTGAGGATTATTATAGGATTAAAAACATACCCAAATGCACTGCTTCTATTGGGAGGTACACTGTACCTATGTAAGCAGCTCTGGGGGTGTAGAAAACAAATGCTACTTTGAAATTAAATAAATCTGTATGTGTATAGAATCACTCAATGTAATGTGTGTGTCTTAGATTAGAGAAAGATAAACACAGGGAAACTTAGTTATGCCTTTAAGGGAATCTGAATAGAATGTAACACTAAAAATCAATGCTTATGACCAGAGTTGCTTTTTCGTAAGATATAGCTACCCCGATTCACTAAGCTAAGCACGGACTACAAAGTGCTCTAAGCTATATTCAGCCTTCAATTACTGTGTATAATGAGCGAAAAATACACTACAGGAAATTGTAGTAGGAGATTTATCATGAAGAAAAATGTTGGTGGTAACAATAGAACGTGTGACATTTCCAAGGTGCAACAGAAGGAATTTCTAAGCAAAACAACTTGCTATGCTATATTTTGCCCATAATCTGGTATGATTTTCCTTGGAATCTTGTCATATTTTAGGTATTTATCGGATTTCCAGCTATAGCTGAAGAAGCTTTTGTGTTCAGTATAGAGTGCTCCTGGACCCTTATGGACACATGAATATTTTAATAAACTAAAGCATAGACTGTAAACTTTTTATTTTTTTTATTTAAATCATCCTTCTGCAAACCCCTTACCCAAAATGCCATGCATTGAGTAAAAAAAGATGACAGCTGGTTCATTTCCATGACATGTAATTGTTGTTTAAAGGATAACCGTTGTCACATTTTTTTTTTAAATGTACTTTTTTGAAGAACTAAAATTAAAAATATACAATATGTTTTGACAATGTAAAACAATTGTGTTTTATATGCAATTATGCTGCTGTGGAATCTACCATTTTGGCTTTAGCAGATCAACTTTCTGAGGTGGGAGAAGACAGGAAGTGTCTGTCTACTTAATGAAAATTTGGTAGTTACTTCTGCCAATGCTCTTACTCGTTATTCTACAAGAACACTCCAACTGAGCAATTAACAGGCAACGGCAGAGAAAAAAGCAAAATTAAATCATGCAGTAAATAAAAGTTGCAGGTTATGTTATCTGACTAATAGGGGCAGATAACATACTACACACTAGAGCCATCCACCACACTATGTCGTTCTATCAGATCCCTTCTTTCTCCTACTAAATAAAAAACCTTTCTAACTTTGCACATCTTCCTACCTAAGTAAACTTTCACCTGCTTGCTGAGCATAAGACACAGGTGAGGGAGACCCCAAACAATTTGGATAGGTAAACTTGTTGATATTTTTTTATTTTTCTGTATAAAATTATTTGATATTAAATATTGAAGCCCCACTGAAGTCCCGTATTTACAATATGCTCTAGAGACAATAATGATCCCACAGCCGGATCAGTAAATGGCCATTGTAGTCTTATATTTCAAATATATTCTTTTGAAGAACTACACTTTAAAATGCTCACCTTACTGAGATATGAATGCAGAGGAGCTCAGTAGGAATGTACATGCTCAAACTGCACACACTGTGCTAAAACAATGCTTTCAAATAATATTATGCACATTTATTTTACAAAGTTAAGAAAGTGAATACTGCAACAAAAGAAATCAGTGGGAGGAATGTATTAGAATCGTGATTGGCTGAAATGAAGTGTGAAGGGCAGTGATCAACATTTTTCCACTAGATTTTTTTATTGTTGAGTCCTTTAGTTGTGTCCGACTCTCTGTGACCATATGACGGGCAATAGTATAGGGCCCAATGTCATTAGATAAGAATAGGGCCCAATGTCATTAGATAAAAGAATAAACCACATTTTTTCAGGCTGAACCCAAAGTAAAAGCTTGTTGCCAAGGGAAATTACTTAACACAGAAATGTTCACGCCAGTGGAGACCACTTTGCTGGTTACACATTGTGTAGGAAAATTTAGCACTCACTGCTCGACAAAGCTGTCTTTCCCTATTGACTTTATAAGACCAGCAGCTTTATATGCAGTCCGTGACTTGGACCCTGGAGATGTTGTTGAATTACTAGAATAAAATGAGAATATGTTTTTTTTCAAGTCCTTCCAAACATGTCATTGAGATCATTGAAGTGGTTTAACTGAACTAGAGGCTTTGAAGCAGTTTTTGCTTCAGGGGAAGGTGGTGAGGTGGCTTTGTGAGGACTTGCTCAGCTATTTGCATTTGCCCTTAATAATCAGAATATGTTTCAGGAAGTCTGGTATTCAGTGTCATCTTAACGCTCTCTCATATTATTTCCAGGGGTGTGTGCACTTGGGGATGGATCTATCTATCTATTTATCTATCTATCTATCTATCTATCTATCTATCTATTTATCTATCTATCTATCCATCTATCCATCTATCTACCTGTTCAGAAAATGACCAATAACCTGAAGTGGTTTCCCATACATCCATTCTAACCAGTATCATAAACTTTTCCACAAACTAAACTGAATACTGTGCTTGTTGGGAAAAAAGTATTTTTTTCCCATAAATCACATGACCTTAAAAGCATGTGACTATTGTGACATTTAGCTCAAATTTCCAGCATCTAATTTGATTTATCATAGTGCAGATATGTCTGCCTCTTGCAAGCAGCAGTATATGGCATATTGCATGTTAATGGTATACTAATACCACCAAATAAATTACCTTTAAAGGGAAACGTTGCAGACTGTAATCCTAATATACAGACTGTAATCCTAATAAATTCATTTGCATATAAATGCTGAAGGAACAAATTGAATTTACCAGGATTGGTTCACTTGTATAATGCAACATATAACCAGTTTTTCATGCTCCTTAAGAATAACCTAAAAACAATGTGGTTTTGGGGTGACAGAGTCCTCCCAAAATCAGTCTGCAGTGTTCACATGGTATGCCTTATTATATAGCACATAGAAAATAAATGTTAGAACAATTAGATTTTTTATTTAGTATGACACAGACATATTATAAAGCAAAAAAAGATAAAACACAGGCTTAATATTTTACAACTTGTGTATGGAGTTATTCTTCGCTGCAAACTTCCAATTTCTTTCTCCTGTCTCAGGAGGGCGAGTTATTGTAAACTAATGAGCTTTGCTTTAGTGCCGCTGAGAGTACTGGCGGTTTTAACTGCTGCATCCTCATTGAGCATACACAACCTTCACAATGTCTTCAAAGTCTCCTCCCACCTGAGAAAGTTGATGTGCTAAAAACAAAATGGCAGATTCTACAGTAGTAAAAATGTATATGAAAAGTAATAAATTAGTAACTGTTTTTTTTTTTAATGCCACAAACATGTTGCATATTTTCAAGTGTAGTTCTTCAAAATACTAAATTGTAAGTATATAACAACAATGAATCTTTAAAGTATTGGGGTCTTCCATTTTTTATTGTAAGTTTTAGGATTGTTTTTGTTTGTTTGTTTAAGCACACTATTTACTCTATAGTTGTTATGCATTTGTCTTTTTCATGGAGTGAAAAAAGGCATTTCAGAGTCCTTTAAAGGCCAAATAAGTAATTCCTTTAAGTACAAGCATTTCAGAGATTTTCAGACCAATGCATAAACCAGACACTCAGTTTCCTAATATCAGCATTTCCAAGCAAAACATACCGGAATGTGAGCAAGGTTGTTTTTAACGGAACAGAACTAGAGCAGAATAAAAGTGGAGGAAATTGGTTATCCAGATTGGAGAGGGCTGGATATTCACACCAGTCACTAATGTTCCACCAGAACTGTGAATATCTGGTGTATGTGCCACCAGATCTGCTGACATGCACTGGAAACTAGGAGCTCTTAAATAGTAATTCATTGAGAAATATATATATTTGCATTTTTTGTTCTGATTAGAATTTTTATAGATTTTTTTAGTGTAGTGGATGGTGTTCTTACAACCTGATAACCAAACCACATCCAGACCAATAGTGTAGTATTATATTTCAAATATTTTCTTTGAATAAAATACTTAAATAAAACAAATTGGAAATATTTATGTTTTATATCAGAATAAAAACTATGCTGCAGGTAAAAAAGGGGGATATTCCCATCACCCAAATAGAGGATAGAACCTCATATTGCCCACTAGTCACAATAAGGGTACTTGATTTGAAGTATGTTGGACAAATAAGTCCAAAAACATAAACCTGGTCATAATTTTTTTTAATATCAAATACAATTGCATCATCTAGTCACAAACAGCCTTGGGGAAATTTCTAGTATGTGAAAAAAAAGATAGTAGAAAGAGGAAGCCCAATGATCCTTGAAGGATACCTTCTATCTGGAAGGCTCAACTAATTTGATGCCCCAAATCTTGCTGGAATTCGCTACAGTAGATAGAAAAGCCTGTCGAAACACACTAAATAGAGTCTAATACATGCTTGGGATGTGCTGGATGTGAACAAGTGGAACAAATTGACACCTCTATGGAAGTCCTACTGAATGGGTCTCCCAGATCAAAATATTTAAAAACAATCATTTACAATCATTGGGACTCATTATTTTACAACCACAGACCATCCATAGAAATCACCATGCAGAATCAGGTCAGGAAAGAAAATATAACTCTGCAGTAAAGAATTGCATATAGAAGTTGAAAAACATTGTGTTTAGTTTTTGCTTTCAAAACATTTTTTAATTATGAAGTTTAGTTAATTAATTATCAGCAGTTACCATCGTAAATACATAACAAAACATCCCAGCTTCCAACGGGTGTAGGAAAACACACTTCAAGCACACATAAAAATTCTGTATAATAGTGTTGCTTCAAAAATAACCCTCTTAGATACACTGGGGTAATTTACTAACACATAATGTGGGGAAACGACACTTCTCAGCCTTTTTCATGTCATCTCAGGTGAGAAAATGCTTAGTAAATTCCCCACAGTTGGAATGGCTGACACAAAACCCCCTGCCATTACATGTGTGAAATAGCAAGCAGCATTTATTGGTATTCATTACTAAGGTGATCTCTATTTAAATAGATGCTAAAGAGCTACCAATAAATCTTGGTAAATCTTGTTTAAATAGATGTGATTGTACATAAAAAAATTTGAATCAACCAACACCAATGGGATTCTGTATAGTAGCCATGGATTTATTTGATAGCTACATAAACACTCAATAGTTTACATTATCATCCTAGCCAACACATATAAAAACAATGACAGATTATTTTTGTATGATAGCAATGGGTATATGGTAATACTCTTAGAATAGGCATAAACCAGAGCTGTGCATATATACCAGGAGCTGCATGTATGGTGATGGGCTAGGGGATGCATAACTGACATAAGTCATGCTTTCTACAACAATGTCAGAGAGGTTACATTTATTACCAGAAAATGTATGCAACAAATCGTACATTATTAAACAACTAAACAGTTGAAAAATATTTTTAAGTGTATTATATAGGTAATCCTACAAGATATAAAAAATATACATGAAAAAAATTAAAATATCAAAAAGGTGGCTTAAAATAATCAGACACAAAAGGGGGATGTGGGGTTGAAACGTGCAAAAGCACTTGATAGTGTAGTATAAAAAAAAGTTTATTAAAATAAAACGACAATATATATTGCACTCACATGTAGTAATATCAAAGAGTCATAAATACTGGTACACCCTGCGGATCATATTCTTCTACAGCTCCATACCTCAACATAACCAACTATCTTGATGGAAATATCTTCCTTAACGGGTGTGGTCCTGGTTTATTTGCCCAGATGCACAGCTCTGGGACAGCGGTCCACTGCTGATGGTACTATATATATGGGGATAGTGCCTCCGATGCTGATGATGCTCACACACAACAAGTCCATATAGGTGTAAATTCACACTTGCTGGGCTAACTGACCCTAATGGTATGAACTTACCTTCTAAAGTGAACTAGGACAATCAGCAAACAGGAGGAGAAGCCCATATGTACCTCAATCTCATAAAACAAGGTAGATTAGAAAAGGTCACATAAGAACGCCAATAGATCAATGGCATTCATACAAACAGAAGCTTGCACATAATGTGAATAAAAATAATAAATAAAACCAAATGTGTTTCGACCGTATCTCTGTCTTTCTCAATGGTAACAAATGTCCAAAGCAAGGAGTTGCTCACCTTATGTTGATGTTGGCAGACAATTTAATCATAATGATTACAAATGTTTCCATTCTCATAACTTTACTATTTTTGACTTTCACGATATTTATTACATATTGTTTTTGTGATTAATCACTACGCTTTAATTATGTTAAATTTGTAAGAATAAAATTACATCCTGCATATCAGATATTTATATTTCAATTCATAACAGTAGCAAAATTACAAAGGTTGAGAACCACTGCTCTAGAAGGTCAGTTTGTTTTAGGGTAATCATCTTATTTAGTGCACTTTTCACCACTCTTGATGGATATTTCTTTTCTCTACATTTTTTTTCCAAATTATTACTTTCCTTTTGAAATCTTCATCCCTTGTACAGTTATGTCTTAGTCTTAGGAATTGGCTATACAGAATATTGTGGATCCATTTTTTCTGGTGTCCTCTTTTGGCATGTAATAGCCCATTAGTGTCAGTTTAGAATACAATCTTGAATAGATCCCCGACATTTCCCCAACTAAGATGACATCTAAAAATGGTATTTCTTGTTTGTGTGTACTCATAGTAAATTTAAAATGTAATGTGTTGCCATTAATATATCATAACAATGTCATCGATAAAATGGAACCATTGTATAATTTCCTTGCTGAAGGGAATATTGTTCCAAATGTATTGTTCCTCCCAATTGCCCATGTAGATATTAGAATAACTAGGGGCACACTTGGTACCCATAGCTGCGCCCCTAGTTTGCAAATAATAATTGTTTTCAAAAAGGAAATAGTTCTTCTTTAAAATGAACAACACTGCCACTGCTATAAAATATTGTCCAATATTTGTTGGTTTGCGGCTGTTGCTAACTCTTGCAGAATGGATGTATACGATGCACCGACGTCTAAAGGAACCCACCTATAGTTGGAATGCCACTCTTGTTTCAACAGCATATTTAATAAGTGGGGGTTGCCTCTAATGTATGATTTAAAGGTGGTTACTATCAGTTACGAATGATGGTCTACATACTCTGATAACTGTTCTGTCATACAACCAATTCAGGTCCTTATTCAGTCTAGTATAGGTGTCCCATGAAGAGATAGCTTTCTTTAACTTACACCACGATTCTTCTTCCTTTATCCTCTTGGCGGATAATAATAGTATCATCTTCTCTAAGGTCCTTTAGTGCCCTTTTCTCTCTCCCAATAAGATCTGATCTCTTCTTTATATGATTCTTGGTTTCTGCATCAGCTAGCAGTAGTTTTTCAAAGACTGGAAAAAAAATTCCCCTTCGAGTGGGTGGAATAAAATATAGATTTGGATCTATATCCAGTATGTCTGACAATGTCGTTGCTCCCTTCTTCTGCTAGACTCATTACAGCTTTGTACCATACCCATAATAAGGGACGAATCAGTAATACAATCCTCTTCATCAAGTTCCTTTAATGAAAGTAGGGCTTTAAGATCATCTTCCCCCAAGTTAGCTGTTATAAATAAGGAACCAGATGGCAGTAGGGCTCCAGTGGATCCATTATTGGATGGCTCATGGATGGCTGTTCTCCATCTATAATGATCTTATCTATAGCCACAGAATTCTTGGAATGAATAGTTTTCCAGTAAATTTCACATGTCGATGGATGTTACCCTCTTTATTCAGATCTTTTCTAGGCTCTTTATGAGAAGGACACCCATATATCTCACAGTATCTAGGTGAATCTACCTTCCCTCTTTTTCCCACATACTGATAATCATAGTACCGTGGTTCTTGTAGGTACTTCTTGTAGGTACTTCTTGTCCTGTGTTCTACACTCACATACTTGACGGATGTCCTGGGGTACATCCCTTGACATCCTAGATGTAGTATGTAATCACCAAAATTAATTCTGCTTATGCTTTTTTGATGGTCTTTCGGATCCTCCTATCTTGATCCAAGGGTCTCTTCTCCTCTGTTGCCTTTTAGGTATACCTATACATTGACCTTCTACTTTATTCAGATAATCAGACACACTGACATGTCCCTTTAACCACACCACCATGGAATATTGCTGAGCCATGTACAGTATAAGGGTGAGGTAATGCAATCCCTGAATAAACTCTTAGAAGTTCACATTAATGATCCAGCAATGAAACAAAGCTATCAAGCCATCACACGCCCTACAAACAAACACTGATTAATGTGCTTCCTATGCTGTATCACCTTATTAATTATATAGTATTTCCATTTGCCGCCTGCTAATACCTGAAAATCAGTGTGAAACTGTTAGTTGCACATAACGACACAAACTATACAAAGAGCAGCCCTTAATGATATTATAGGATCACTGTACAATAATTGAGGAATAAATATGCATGTTTGTGAAGTATGTAACAAACAATATTAACAGTTGTATATACCTTGAGCATAAAAACATGTGTATATAGAATATCCAGAACTGCCTGACCGTAACACTTTATGATAGTTTATAGTACAAGTGGTTATCTATCATGGACGGTGGAGTGTGGGAAGAAGCAGAAAGCATATTTAGCATTTGGAGCTTGTAATATTTGACACCTACCCCCTTCTCCCACAAGTGCACAAAAGCAAGCAGAAAAAAAATAACTTCATTTGCCGAAATGTAAACTCCTGTCTCATAGATACAGCCTTCACCAGTGTACCATAGATGCCACAAAGGACCAGCATAGACATCATTTTATTGAATTAATACTAACTTTAATACTGACTTTATGACACTTACTTTATGGCATTTTTTGCCTGTGTTTTTGGTCTGACTCAGATCTTTCAAACAAATATTTGATTTTTATTTATACAATGGTCCTTTAAGATTCTAGCAATTTCTTCTGCATATCTGATCCTACATATACTATATATACATGATTACATGAAACAGGAGTGGTTTGTAAGTCATATTTCTTGTGCTTTAATCCAATTAATTTTGGATATGTATAAAATCTGTTTAGGTGCGGTGCACTTTACAGATTGGATGTCATGAAAATAAATTTGTTAGCAAAATATAAAACTGCATGGAAAATTTGGATGTATTTTAGAATTTAAAAAAAACAAAACAAAGTATGCATTTTTCTACAAAATGTTTTAGTTCAAATTTAATTCTTTTTGACTAAGATATGAAACACTGCAGGATTAAGTTTTGTGGTTTCAGCAGTGGTGGATATATGGGAATAACTTTTTATGAATCCTCAGTGTACAGACCACATGCACATTTATCTGCATTACTTTGAAAACCTACCGTACAGAATATTATGTTAAAAGGTATCTTAACACACAAAAAAAACTTGGCATATACATTTTTAGAAATGAATGCATTTTCTTGATAAAATAGATATAAATGGCATATTTAAAGGCCATTAAAGGATACATTAAGGCATGGACTAAATATATAAATCCAAATAATGTACATAATGTATTTTGCAAATGTGTCACTACTTCAGTGTTAAAGATATTAATGTTCCTATGGTGAACGGCACAAAACTGAGGGCTTTTCTCCTATTTTACTTCAATTCCTGTCTCATTTTATGGATCTGTCCAGCTGAATAAAGAGGCTCTATAGAGAAACACACTGCAAGGATGACAAAGATACATTTCACTATCTTATATATTTATTTTGTTGTCCATGGTGGATCTGCAACAGCAGAGCAGCAATGAATCTCCTGGTTTTCTCTACATTAAAAGTCCTATACATAATATCTTTACTTTTAAAAGATGTATCAGTTAGGTAGGGGTGGCTTGTCACTCCTCTGACAGAGCATGTTTACATCCAAGGGAACACTTAGTCTCATCAGTCTAGTTCAGTGGTTTCCAATCCTGTGCTCAAGGCATCACAGACAGGCCAGATTTTCAAATGAACTGTGTGGACACAGGTGAAAAAATTAGAGGCTCCTCTTAACACTATTAAATCGGATACCAGACCTGTCTGGGGTGCCTTGCGGACCAGTTTGGAAACCAGTGGTTTAGTTATTCCCTGGGGACTAAGAAACATCAGATCCCAGAGAGCAAATAGCATGCTCAGATCCCAGGAAACATTTAGCCTCGTCAGTCTAGTTACTCCCTGGGGACTGAGCATGTTTAGATCCCAGGGGACAATTAGCCTCATCAGTCTGGTAACAAGTCTAGAGGCCTGAGAAAGCTCAAATTCCAGGGAAGATTTAGCCTTGTCAGTCTAGTTACTCCCTGGGGACTGAGCATGCTCAAATCCAAGGGAACATTAAGTCTAATCAGTCTAGTTACTTCCTTGGGACTAAGCATGCTCAAATCCCAGGGAATATTTAGTCTCTTCAGTCTAGTGACAAGCCGGGGACTGAGCATGCTCAGATCCCAGGGAACAATTAGTCTCATCAGTTTAGTGACAAGTCGGATACTGAGCATGCTCACATCCCAGGGAACATTTAGCCTAGTCAGTTTAGTTACTCCCTGTGGACTGAGCATGCTCAAATCCCAGGGAACATTTAACCTTGTCAGTTTAGTTACTCCCTGGGGACTGAGCATGCTCAAATCCCAGGAAACATTTAGCCTAGTCAGTCTAGTTACTTCCTTGCGACTGAGCATGCTCAAATCCCAGGAAACATTTAGCCTAGTCAGTCTAGTTACTTCCTTGCGACTGAGCATGTTCAGATCCCAGGGAACATTTAGCCTAATCAGTTTAGTTACTCCCTGGGGACTGAGCATGCTCAAATCCCAGGAAACATTTAGCCTAATCAGTTTAGTTACTCCCTGGGGACTGAGCATGCTCAAATCCCAGGAAACATTTAACCTTGTCAGTCTAGTTACTTCCTTGCGACTGAGCATGTTCAGATCCCAGGGAACATTTAGCCTAATCAGTTTAGTTACTCCCTGTGGGCTGAGCATGTTCAGATCCCAGGGGACAATTAACCTTGTCAGTTTAGTTACTCACTGTGGGCTGAGCATGCTCAAATCCCAGGGAACATTTAGCCTAGTCAGTTTAGTTACTCCCTGTGGGCTGAGCATGCTCAAATCCCAGGGAACATTTAGCCTTGTCAGTCTAGTAACTTCCTCGCGACTGAGCATGTTCAGATCCCAGGGGACAATTAGTCATATAATTCTAGTTACTCCCTGGGGACTGAGCATACTCTGATTCAAGGAAAAAATTATCTTTATTGGCCTAGTTTCTCCCTGGGCACTGAGCATTCTTAGATTCCAGGGAACAATAGTCACATCAATCTAGTTACTCCCTTGGGAATGAGGATGCTCAGTCTTTTATACTTCAAATGGCTTTACACTAAAAACAATATTGCCAGATTTCCACAGGGTAATTAGCAAGTATATTCAATAATGACCCTTTAGGAAAATATATTAGTAGATATTTTAAAACTTCAATGAAGTTTAATATTACCAAAATGTAATACAATATTTGCAGTCTCCACTGTGTCCCTTTAACAAATTAATTAATGAATTAAATATATTTAAAGGCAACATTCTATAGTCCCTTTAATGTACTTGTATAATGACATTTCCCCATGGATTCTCAGGTACTCTGGGCAGTGCTGTATAAATGTCACCATATGTTCCCGTTCTGGAGATGGATGCGGTCTTTGTAGCTGCTCTGCAGACTGCGCAGCATTTGCCTCCTACACTCACATGACTGAACAGCTGCCGGGATTCAATCACTCAGCTCATTCCATAGAATAGAACAAAGTTTTCATACAGACAAATCCCATTTCTGATCCCTTTCTGTATGTATATATGTGTGTACACTGAGTAAACAAACATCACCTGTTTACCGTCTATGCCACAGCTGCGGCTTTAGATATTTCTTCTGGGGGAAACAAACACTTTCAGGTTTATGTCTTGGTACAAATATAGTCCTGATCATGTGACGTCTCAGCTTATGCAACAATGGTGCAAACAGAAACCTTCTGTACAATACAGTATCCTGTGTACCAAGAAAGCTTGTTTTTCATAAGAAATGACGATATCAGACTGTTCTTAGATTTATTTTTCTTTTGTGTCTTTTGTCTAGATTTTGTCTTGTAGGACATTAAAGGACCAAAAAAAGGAAATATATTTATTGATAGATAGATGGATAGATAGATAGATTGATCAATAGACTGACAGATAGATAGATAGATAGATAGATAGATAGATAGATAGATAGATAGATAGATTGATCAATAGGCTGATAGATAGATAGGCAGATAGATAGATAGATAGATAGATAGATAGATAGATAGATAGATAGATAGATAGATAGATAGATAGATAGAGCACACATTTATTTATGTTATGTTGGCCACCGTAGAGAACAGCACAAAAAAAAAAAAAGTACTGGGCGGGGACTTGCAAATGTGCCCACAATGCATTTTTACACTTTAAACCAAAACTATTTTAAACATAGCTACATTACAGCACATGCCTGCCGTTATTCCACAGCTTTTGAGCATAGCATAGGATGGATATACATTAGAAAGCTTACCCACAGACAGTACTGATTTGATCTTTTGGATCTCATCAATGGTTGGGACTAGTTCCTAACAAAGGTTTCATATAGAATGTTGTATTTAGGCCAATGACAGGCAACCTGTTTCAGATGAAGGGCCTCATATGTGACCCCTAAGTCTTTAAAAAGCCCTTATAGTGCTTTAAACCGTTTTATTTTACTGGGGGGAAAAATTGTAAAATCACTGGGAAATTAAATGATTAGTAATAGATGTATAGAAAATTAGGAGAAGTACAATTATGTATTATTTGGTAGTTTTAGTGAGATGTAATGGACTGTGTATTGTACTGGGGGCCACATAGGAAGTGTCTGAGGGCGGGGAGCGGGGCAGTCTGTTTCATTTTTAATAACTGTGTTAATATGGTTAGTTATATTTTATGTAATTGCAGGTGCTACATGGGCCATTTAATACAGATCTTGACCACAGTTTGGCGGTGGCATGTCTTTTGTGCCGAGTACTGCTCCCTGATGACGCTCTGCCCTCCAGCCTGCAGTTCTATCTAGAATAAATAGAATGCCAGCCTGCATCCCATCTGCTACAGAGGCCCCCATCTCATATTTACGGGAGGCTGCCAAGGCTAAGGTAAGGGTCTTACACATGCCAGTACCACTGCCTCACAAATATATAGCGCCTTACCTTAGACTTGGCAGCCTCTTGGCAGGCTGGGGCTCAGAGCGTCATCAGAGCGCAGTGGGCCTCATTCAAGTGCAATTTGGCCAATTGAATAGGGCTCTATATAAGCACATAGGATATTTTTTTACAGAAGTTTTTAGTTAGTGGAAATCTTGCTTTTGGATAGAAGTTCACTAACTAAAAACTTCTGTAAAAAAAAAATATGCTATGTGCTTATATAGAGCCCTATTCAATTGGCTAAATCACATTTGAATGAGGCCCACAGACAGTGGAGTTCTTAACACCACTTAATTAACTAACCAAGTTAAACAACCTATATGTGGCTAGATCTGCTTGCTAAGGATACATTTTCCAATACAAAGCTAGGATGAAGTCTCTGGGGACTTGTTGACTGCTAATGAGTCACTCAGAGATCCCGCCTGGTATGAGCAGGTGTGTTATGTTCTCACGTTTTCACTACATTTCAAGGGAAGGTGACTTTTTACATGTAGGGACTAAGTATGACACTTTGTTAGATGTACAATTTGTTCATGCCAATAATAAAATGGAGATTGCTTGTTTGCTATGTTGTATGAATAAAATCAAAAAAATTTTTATTACCGTAGATTTCATCACTATAATGATTGGTTAAATAAAGCTATATATAATTGCTGAAAATAGGAAAATACTTTAAAAATAGCACAGCACACCACTACTTTGCTATGTAAAGCTTATCATCTGCCACAGCCCTTATCCTGAACCCTAACCCTAAAACCTAATCCTTAAAGCTAACCCTAAGAGCAAATTGAACAAAGTTTCTGCGCTGTGCCAACTTGTGGCCACTGCATGCCACTGCTGGTGGAGACAAATAGGAAAGTTCTGAGCAATATATTTATTAAATATAATAGCTATTTTCAGTAATTAAATATTAAGGTTTACTAATCACTTTTGCTATGTGCTCATAGGCCAAAATACACTAACTTTTGCAGGAGCTCTAATGTGTTGCTATGTCTGTTTTCATATTAATTCCCTCATAGAAAACAACAATTGCATCCTCAGATAAACATTTTGCAGCCACTATAAAGCTTAGAAAATTTTGATCACAGATACACAAACCAATGAAAAGTATTAAAAGGTCACTTTGCTTATATATTTAAACAATTATCTTTTAAGAATTATACTTGAAAACATATTTTTAAAATCCAAAGAAAGTAATTCAGCCTCTATTGTATTACTTTTATATGTGTGACGTCACAGGGGACCCAAAGCTTTGGGGGACTGTTGGGCTATTGATGGCCCTGACTTGACAAGCACTATTGGTATTCTTTCTGTCCCCGGACACTGTCCTCCCAGTCTATATACTTAAACTGTGACAACTACATTCTTATTGTGTGCCCTGTGAGATGGGGGAGCCATGTTGTTCATGGAATGGGCCACAACTGAATTTATTGATGTGATGGGGGAAACCAGTAATGTTTGGTATTGAAATGCTGCATTTTCCCCAGAGAGTTTAATACATTGTATTACCAGGGTCCCTGGGGCAGAGGGGGTCACCAGTTAGAAGGTGCTTGGTTGTAGGACATCCTGTGAAGTGGGGGGAGAGCTGTTTGTGACCAGGGGACAGTGGACATTTACGTGTGAATGGGGAAGCAAGCTGGGGCATATGGAGGGTCACACACATCAGAAACTGAGTATCTCCTCTCCTGATCTGATCAGATACTCCCCTGTAAAGCCAGATTCAAAGAACCAATTAGCCTGGGTAGTAAGTTAGGCTCTAGGACCAAGGGAGGGGGGGTGAGTATGGAGGTGACATCACTTGATGGACAGGCCCCCCACGTAGTCAGGGTGGGGGCTGATGGAGTTTTGTTGGACTGTGTTGTGTATAAATGTGCTGTGTTCATTAATAAAGGTGTTGTCAGTCTGGACCATACATTCGATGTGTGTGTGTTTCATTCTGAGGGAATAATAATCCTTATTACTGGAATTATTGCTTCTGAACCTTCATTTGCTGAGTGTCTACTGATTCCCGTGGTGTGTTGGGCGCTTTGGTGGATGTAAGCTAGGTTGGTTCTGTTCCTCCTATCAGGGATACACAAAGAACCAGATGATCCTACTGGGTAGGTTTGAATTAGGTTCTTATCAAGCCCAACAGAAGCAGTTGTTCGTCACGATATACAATTATGTTGCTGTCTAATCTGCCATTTAGTTCTAGTGATTTACTTCCTAAAGTGAATACACAGAGAGTTTTTATCTGCACATTGGATATGTGGCCTCTGCAACTGCCATTATTTTACAAAGACACACCCTGTTGAGACAGGAGCTCCAAGAAGCAGTCTCAGTAAAGAAAATAGAAGCCTGCAGTAAAGAATAATATAAAAGAAAATGTACATTTAAAAGCTGTGTATATTTTGTTTATTTTCTAAAAACTTTCTGCCCTTCATCAAGTGTTGTTATTTAATGTACCATCACAATGGTCCTTTAAATAGACTCTTTAAGCATTTAAAAAAAAAAAACTATAAGGAACTCCGCTTTTAGATTAAGCCCTTTTATATTGTTTCTCATTTGTTTTTGTTTTTAAAAAGAGCTGTTAATCTCCTTTTTTAAAAATAAATATGATTGTTGCATATTAATCAATTAGATTGGGGCTCCTGTCTCCTTTTCTGATTGACTGAAGTTTATATGTTAGGCAATCAGAGAAGGAGGTATACATAGTAACATGGTGATCGAGTTTTTAAAACGTTAACCTTCGTAGTTTTCTCGTGATCCTTTTAATATGTAACAAAATGTTATTGATCCAGAGGAGGGAAAACAAAAATACCCCTCCAATTCTAGTTCCAACATATCCTTTTATAGAAAAATATATATAACCTTTTTTTTAAGTTATCCATTAAATCTGCTGTCACAACCTCTTTTGGTAGAAAGGTTTCCAGTCTTACTGTAAGGAACCATTTTCATTCTTTTTCATCTAACCTCAAGGAATGTCATCTTTTCAACTGAAACTTCTTAGCAAACGGTGTTCACCTGACAAAGCCTTATATTGACCCTGGATGCATTTATATAAGATAATCCTATCCCCCTCTTTGGTGCCGTTCGTCTGAAGAAAATAAATCTAATTTGGTTAGTCTTTCTTCATATCTTAGCCCCTCCATTTCCCTTAGTTATTGTGTTGTCCTTCTCTGTATACTTCTGTTCTCTCTATACCCATACAATATTAGGGGCTGGTATTTGTAGTTGCGGAGCAGGTCATTTGTATATTTGTGCTATGTGTATAGCCTTATTAATATAGCATTATTCACCTTTATTGCACTAACAGTCTATATAGTTGTATCCATAGCAAAGCAGGCGCATCCAGACATCTGGAATAAAAAAAACATTTATTATGTAAAGGACCGGACAATATAACATTAACAAGAATCAGAAACTATGTTTATATATGCCGGAGAATGATATCCTATCAAAAGTGAGAGCCAAGAAAAGGTCAGTGTCTGCATTAAGGAATTCAGTTTGCTTGTCCTGTAGCCAAGGTCGCCAGGAAACAGCTGGGGGCTGCAAAAATAAAACACAGCCTTATAATATAAATCGCAGGACTGGGTATAAAACAAAAGGGTGCAGAAATCAAGAGCGCGAGGATTCATAAACAAATATTAAACCGCTGTCAGTCCTTTCCAGTCTGAAACATAATGCATGAATCAAATGGAATTTCTCACAGTAGAAAGTAAACATGTTCCTGAAGTGTGTACAAGACAGTAATAATTCACTTTAAGACTTGTTGCTTCCATTAACCCTTTTATGTTCTAAGAAATTATTGTATAAAAATACATACCAGAATCCTCCAGCCTCTAGTGAGTTAAAAATAAATTTAATGTTTACAGTGTGCTCTTGACTTGATAATATAAATATATAAAGTCTTTAATTTATTGCTATTTTATTTAATTTTGCTAACATTTGTTTTCCACCACCCCACATGGGCACAGTGTACCTACCAATAGAACACTGCATTTTGGTATGGATTAAACCTATACTAACCTTCAAGCCAACAGAAGCACAATGCAGAGATCTACAGAGCAATATCTGACTCCTCCTTGCTTCCTTGTGCAGGGGACTACACACCCCATGGTTCCTTGCTACACAAATTGCCATCATGATTGATACACTGTATTAGCTGCCTGTGATTGGCCAAAACTAATTATAAATTATTATGCTAATTTTAGGGGTGTTAACTGCTTGCAAACTCAAGAGATATAGTAAACATTAAGGTAAGTATAGTAATGTTTACTTTGGTATACATTTTTCATACACAACTAGTTCTCCACTATCAGACACATTCAAAATCCATGACACTTAATTATGTACTTAATCTGGGAGGAATGGGAGTAACATCTATATTTAATGCTGTTGAAAGACTTACACCATAAAGTGGCACTTGATAAAAGGACCTCTTTGAGAATTATTATTATCGTTTATTTATAACGCGCCAACATATTCCGTAGCGCTGTACATAAGATAAGTTCAAGACAAAGATACATACAAATTAACACATAGTAAAACAAGGAGGGCCCTGTCTTTGAGTTTGGAATCCAGTGTCCATGGTGCTTTCCCTAAAACACCTTGTGGGATAGAAACTCGCAGACTTACATCCTAAAGGATAATAAGCCCCAGTATGATAACCCTACCCTATAGGCTACCGGTAAACAAGCTATCTAAAATGGAAGTGTCCATGAAGCCTAGCAGATGTGATACATTTAAAATAAAAAATGCATTTATTCTCAAACTGCAATGGTTCTTTAACAAACAAATCGGTTTATGTGTATTTGTACAAAGAGGCATATGCATTCTTCATGTTAAAAACTTTCCATCCAGCTACAGAAATTACTGAAAGCTCAGATTCACTGATGTCAGTAAATTCAGGGCAACTGAGGTAACTTTACTTAAGACTGTATACATTGCAGGAACATACGTATTCAGTAAACTAATTGCATCCATAAAGCATGAGTGAGAAGATAACAACAGCATTTATTACAGCTGGAAAATAACCTTATAATTAACCAGTTTACAGGCATGAGGTTGAGGATAGGACTTCTTAAAGGACCACTGTAGTCCCATTTTTTTATCTGAATAACTAAACCTAATCAACATTTTAGAACAGTGGCGGAGCTAGAAAGAGGAGGACCATGTTGCCCCAAAAAAAAAAATGCCCCCCACACTTTTATCTCTAGTTTTATTGACCACTTTTATCTCCAGTTTTATCTACAATTTTAACTCCATTTTTTAACTCCATTTTTTAACTCCAATGTTTAGTACCAGTTTTATCTCATTGTTAACTCTACTTTTTATATCCACTTTTATCTCCACTTTTATTTACAGTTTTATCTAGCTTTTGAAAAGCAGTGCTCAAAATAGAGCTACAAATCAGAGTTACACTTTTAATCTACACTTTTTAACTCTACTTTGCAGAGCCATTTTTAGCATTGCTTTTCATCTCCTGTTGTAGGGGTTCTACTGAATCCTTCAATCTCTTTCACTCCTTCCCCTACATTAAATTGCATAATCTTGTCATTTTCACCTAAAAACATCTCCAAAATACATCGCTATCTTACACAGCGAAAGACATGGTTAAAATTCTAATTTACTCTCTCATCATATCTCACCTTGACTACTGCAACTCTCACCTTGCTGGCCTCATCATCACCCATCTGTCTCCACTCCAGTCCATATTGAACACATCTGTGAGACTCAGCTACCACACTCAAACACCTCTCTGTCAGTCACTCCACCGGCTGCCCATAGCCATCAGAATACAATTTAAAATCTTGACCCAATAGACACTGTAGAATAGGGGTCGACAACCTTTTAATACCTACAGCCCACTTTCTTATCTGTGTTGATGGTCAAATTTCCTTACTGCCCACTGGTGCCACAATTTACCAAGTGCCAAGTAATTTTTAGAGGGAAGGGTTTGTAAAAAATATGTACTTAAATGTATCTATTTATTTATACTTTATGCATGTTTATACATAGATAATTTAAATTTGATACAATTTCTGCATTTCCATCGATACAGCATCTACTAGTGCGGGAGCTGCCTAAATTGAAGAAAAAGAAAGATACTGTAAATGTAAGAAACTAAAAAATGTATGGAAATTACCTTTAATTATTAATGAGATCCTTGAAGCTGATGTTGTGAGACTAAATATTTGATATCTGGTTAAATTTTCGCAAGGAACAAACAAAGGTCTCCTCTTTCGGAGATATTAAGACAATTTCTCTGTTTGGTGATAATGTGATTATCTGCGCTAAAGCCTGATTCTACAAGAAATGAGGTAGGAAAATGAATTAATAAATTAAATATCATTTTTTACATATTTGGATATAGAACAGGCATTTTTTTTATTTTGCCAGAGTTTTTGGTATCCACCACTATCACAATTATATTTGCTCTCTTCGTAGTTCTTCTTGGCCAGTTATATCAACCTCAGGAAAATTTGCAGCAAAAGGATTTATCATCCAGTGACACACCTTCATCTCCACACCTTCAAGTTCAACATTTTTAAATAATTTTTCCATATTCCATTATCTTTTATAAATTATTAGCCTTATTAAATTGCGATTCGGACAATTGAATAGGGCTCTATATAAGCACATAGCATATTTTTTACAGAAGTTTTTAGTTAGTGAAGACCTTGCTTTTGGATAGAAGTTCACTAACTAAAAACTTCTGCAAAAAAAAATATGCTATGTGCTTAAATAGAGCCCTATTCAATTGGCCGAATTGCAATTTAATAAGGCTGTGTGTCAAAGAAGATCGTTTTTCGATAAAAAATGACACAGGGCCTCATTCAATTGCAATTTGGCCAATTGAATAGGGGTCTAAATAGGCACATAACATATATTTTTTAAAGAAGTTTTTAGTTAGTAAACATCTATCCAAAAGTAAGGTTTTCACTAACTAAAAACTTATTTAAAAAAAATATGTTATGTGCTTATTTAGAGCCCTGTTCAATTGGCCAAATCACAATTGAATGAGGGCCACAGTATTTTTGCAGCTGATAAGAGTTATATTGGCTCCTTAAAGCTTGTTACTTTCAAAAAACTGCATGACACTATCATTCTATCATACTATTAAAACGAGACAAGCATGCAGAATACCAATAAGTGTTTTAAGAGTTAACAAATATTATTTTAATCCCTGTACAAAAATGTTTTATACCAAAAATTAGGCCCCCGCACATTTTTTTGTGTCAAGTCCAGTCTCTAGTGGGAGCAGATGATTTTGCCATAGAGCTCCATAACTCAACTGATGCAGAGCCCTAACAGAATAAGTCAGAATGAGGTACTGACTTTTGTCCAAAACAAGATGGCACAATAAATAAAAATAACATTTTTATATATTTGCAGCATTCATTTTCCCTCTAAACAAATGCTGTTTAAAATGCATGATAGCAAATTTGTAACTACAGTATCCCTTTATAGGTACATGCTTTAGTCCACTTGTTTTTATATTTAGCACAGCACCAGTAATTAATGTTCTAACAAATTATTAAAATGAACAACTAAAAAAAAGAAATAGTAGATTTGAATGCTCATTACTAAATAGCTGTTGCATAGTGTCACTGGTACAGGCATATGACAATAGCCTGGGTACGCTGGCATATAATGGTAACAGGAACAGTGGTACATTGGCACAGATAGGTCAGGGCAGGGGCTGGCTATGCTAACATCTTAGACTTCTATTTCCTCCTGCTGCTTCTGCCTCTCCTCCAAAATGTCTTACTAAGGATTGTCTGTCATCAGCTCGTACAATGGTTCTGTTAAGCCCTGGACTGTCTGGAACCAAGTGGCCGAGGAGGAGGAAATGGTGTTGAACCTTGGTTGCCATATCTGCAGTCCACTGCTCTGATGATCTACCACTTATGCCCTACAACTGTTGTAGCAGCAGTCAGCATGACACCTGTGGCTGAAGTTCCTCAGACTTGATTTTCTGCACTTGTACTCTTGAAACACACAACATGTACCAAATTCAAAGCTGTTTCCTATTACTAAATGTGATTTTTTTTAAATAATGTGATAATATTTTTAGTTTATTGGTACTTTACTATCTTACCATAATTGAGGCCTCTGCTACATGCGACTTCTGCTATATGTGTGTGACCCTTTAAGACTGAAATCAGCTTTTACCCATAGAATTATAGTCTGACATCACATTTGGGATCCTCCAGAGAAGGTTACTAAGAGATAATAGTTTTATTCATGGAAACAAGATTATAAGTGGGAGTCAGCAATTTTATGAAGGATATATCATGTCAAGCTAATCCATTTAGTTCCTATGAGAAGTTAAGAAGGAACGTGGGTATGTGAAATTTACTTGATGTGGTTTTTTGAGAACTTTAATAGGCTCTTTGATAGAAATGATTATTGTATAAAATAAGGGAACATGGAATTGTGGTAAATAACTGAATGTGGGTAGAAAACTGTTTTAAGGAAGTTTTTTTTTAAATAAATACTGTAATTGGACCATTGTGGTAAGAGCCAATAGTGGCCAATAGTATGATGTCTCCATGTGTTCACTGTGTTTTGTAGTGGGATTCAAGACCTGTATCTCCATATCTGCTAATGATACACAGTTGTGTAAGGGACGGTAATCTGAACCACATGTAGGTTCTATGAAAATGAACAATGGACATTAAATTGCACATGAGGAGTCTTCAATAGTAGAGCCTGAATTATATGTTAAAAAATGGTGTCAGAAATGCACTAATATGAGGACAATTTGAAGCTGCTGGATTTGGAGAAAAGTGAAAAATATGTAATTACTTCAAATGAATAAAATACTTATATTACTGAAGCATTTAAATAATACTATTTTTTTTATCAAATGAGCCTTGTTTGTGTAAAATGTTTTTTAGAAGTGTAAAAAAAAAAAACGTTATTAAAGTACATGAAAGGACATGTTATTTTCAAGCATTTAAAAGAGCATGTTAAGTTACAAAACATGTTTAGACTTCATTGAAACTAACAGGCAGAGAGCATAATTTAGTCTGTAGAATCCAGTGGCTGGCAGAAGGCAAGCACCCAAGAACAGCTACACTTCCGAATAAGAGTTTTATGCTCTGAAACCTTTATTTGGAAAAAGTAAAACACACTGTCAACATTATCCAATATCATATTTCTGATCCAACTGAGAAAAACATCTTTTCATATGCCTTAAAATATTATATGCAGTCATACTTTATTGTATGTAAACAATTATTTGCTTACTGTGTCTTTCATCTTTGCAGAGAACTTTGGATGTAGATAAGAATCCAGTTGATCCTATCGTAATAGTATCGTAAAAGCTGGAAGTAAATATTTTCATCATTTAAACTCCCCTCTCAGGTGGCACAAACATATATTTTCCCCCATTAAAGCATTATTTATTTATATTTGCTCACTGAAACATTTATTACCATGTCAAGTTCTTAAAAAGGGTCTTTAGTGGTCATTCAGTAGCATTTGCCAACCATACATGAATCATATTTATACAAACAATATACATAGAAAATATATTCTAGTTTCGTACAATTAGGGGTACTTACATGTAATGATGATCCTTTAAGCAGATCATGGTCCTCCAGCATATGTGCTCACACTATTATTTATATACTCGTATAGATCCTATAGCTGTTCAATCCGTTTTTTTATGTATTATTTAATAAATATTTGGTTGTTCATCTGGAATGGAGTGACAGGCTTTTTTATATTGATGGTGCTCTGCAGACTATTTGTTGAGTGTAGATGTTAAAACAGCCCATTTGAACATTGGTAAAGGAGGAGAGGAAGGACCTTCTGGTTTGAGAGCTTGCAATCTAAGGGGCACTTGGGTGTGTTAGAGACATGAGGTGAGGGACTACATAGGGATTAGATGTTATAGTGTGATGGAGGGAGAGGTGTGAGACAACCAGAATAGATAGCCTTGTTTGAGGCTCTAGTTGATAGTATTGAGGTGATAACTTGTTTGCTTCCATGACCAAGTAAGCTTTCAGAAAATATCTAAATATACTTGGTGAGAAAATGATCAAGTGAGGTATTAAATTCCAAAGAGTGGGGGCAATGCTAGCAAAGTTATTTGGGGAATCATGGGGGTAGGCAATGATTGGCATAAATCACTGTACTGAAGAGCTTGGAATATGTATGGAGACAAGTACTGAGATATATGGAGGAGCATATATCTGTTCAGGAATTTGTAACTGACAAATATTAAGTTATCCGTTAATACATACAACATTGCTAATTTTCCATAAAATAACACATAAAAAAAAGAAATATTTGAGAAATATAGATAATTGTATTTTGGTTACATGCTACAGACTTAATTTACTGATTCAGAGCCCTTTTTTATTCCCCTATATTGTAAATTACACTGTGTTTCACAACAAAGTAGAACTACCTAACTATTCTATTCACCCATCCCAGAAAAATTGTGAGAGAACTACTACAAGAGACTGCAAATAACGGCAGACGTTTCCATCGTTTTTTGCACTGCTGAAATATTACGAGTAACCCCTTTTCACTTTTACACGTAAACAATATTAAACCTAACAATATTTTGTTGAGCCCGTGCAAAATAAGACAGACCTGTAAAGAGTAAAAAAGGACAGTACAACACTCAAAAACAATAAGAGAATGGACATTCATCATACTTGTGTATATTCAAATATACACAAATGTGGTATTAAAACATATTATATATTTATTATTACGTCCGTGTCCCTACACAAGAGCCAGGGTAACATATCAAGAAATTGCATGGACTAGGAACAGATGTTCTAATGCATTGTCTAAATATATATATATACTTTTAATGTTAGCAGCGCATAACCAATGAAATACAGCATGTGTTGTGAGCTGGCTTGGTGGGTTTATAAGGTGATAAGGTGACATTTAGGCATTATGAAAACATATCAACCATCGCTGTCATGGTTAAAACGTGCAATTTATCCGACTTTGAAAAGGAGATGATCATTGGCTTTCGGGCCAAGGGTGGCAGTATTTCTTAAACAGTGCAGTTTGTGACCTGTTTGTGTGCTGCTGAGGGTAACCTGTATCGTGACTGAACCAACTGCACCATTGCGGCATTGAAACTGTGCAGCACCACGTGCCATTGATGTCGGCTTCAAAGGTTTTGTGAGAGCCATCCGACAAGCTACAAATGAGCAACTCACCGTCTAATGAATCAGGCCCAGACGTGTGTCTAAACAGCTTCCATTTTCATAATAGTACCAAAACTGTACCTCTTCTGATTGGCAAAGTTTTTCTTTCTCTGATGAGTCACATGCACTCATACCTCTGCTATCCATCCTTGCAGATCAAGTACACCCATACATGTTGACTGTGAGTCCACCTTGATCGCCATGTTCTCAGTATGGATCCTCCACCACACACTATTCAGCTGCTGTCTGCATTGCTCCAGATTCCCTTGCCAACCTTCCAGCATCTCATTGCCTCACTGCCACCCTTTTCTTTTTAGAATTATCTCTCCAATGTGCTTCCCTAACCAAGAGGCCAGAATATAAAGTGGTTTGCTAAAACTATGAAAATTGCCACTGCAGCCCCAGAAAACAATGTTGCATTTCTTGAGAAGCTGGGGAATTTTGCCTGAGTGAGAAATTTGTAAACTAATTTGTAGTAATTATATTTCAATTAACTGTAAGCAAGCGCGGCAAATAGTATTGGCATGTGACAAGCTTACTGAATCTGCCTAAATGTTGCCAATTTGTAACCATGAATTATTGCTTCATGTAACCTCTTTGTTAGTCATTCAGACAGAGCCAAAAATAAAATGAGCGGTAAAACCACATTGGCAATACAGCCAGATGATTCATCATGGTGCTCTGTGAAGGTATTGCTGACACTTTTCTTTTGATTGAAGTTAACTGACCATCAGATTAAAAAGTCCTTCATGGATATATCAGCTCACTGACCATTTGAGGACCACCATAAATAATTTAGCAGAAGCAAAACATGTAGATGTATGGGAACTGCCTAATCTTGTTAAAGGGCAAGAATTATCTACAATTATTTTTCTTTTCTATTAAAGAGCACTCTTGGAGAAGACTAACTAACTATGCAAATGCTATGGAATGGGTCTAGTTTGCCACTCCATGTTTATCTGGCATTTTCCGATCAATGCATGTGGCATGTGGGGTTTTATATGTCAGGATGTTGTGCTCCTGAAAAAGAAGACACAGTAATTACCCATCTTTTATAATGTTCAAGAATGAAAATGATATACACATTTTGCTATGTATCAACACGCACTTGTTTAATGTCATTAATCATTTTTGCATAAATGTACTTATTTTATATTTATTATTTATCCAGAGCTCAAAATGTCCATTAGCATATTAATATCTATGGACATTCCTTATTGGATAAATTACTGAACTTTAGCAGCATTTTAGAGGTCTTTGGTGACCTTCTTAAAGAAAAAATAACAACCTATTTTTCTGTATGAAATATGTATTAAGGATCGAGATCCAACCAGGGTTAGTCCAGAAAATCAGATTATACAATATGTCAGTCCACGGTGATGAAATAATTGTACACATCCATACATTGATATGTCCACTATTACTATTACTTAATCATGATGATCTGAGCTGATTACTTTTCTGTATGTCTTTGCTTTTTATATTTTAGTTAAAAAAAACTAAGTCAGAGGTGCTCATCAGAGAACGAACCAACCTTAATAGGTTTGTTCTATGGCCATGATAAGCCACTCGGAGAGCAGCCTCTTTTAGCTCACTTGTGCCCTTCACAGGGAGAAATATAGTAGTAGTAGTATATCAGTCTGGTCCCACTCAAAAGAGTGACCCAGTCCTGAAATACCAGGCAATTCTACACTGAACAGGAGAAACAGCAAACCCAGACGCGTTTCGGCCTCTATGGGCCTCGTCAGTGAGGTGCAGCTGAACTCCCTAAGGCACAGTGAGCAAGGGGTCCACGTCTGGAGTCCCCTATTACCCTTAGGGAGACTAAACCCTAAGGGTAATTTGAATAAACAAAAAAACTAAGACAGAGGTGCTCATCAGAGAACGAACCAACCTTAATAGGTTAGTACTATGGCCATGATAAGCCACTCTGAGAGCAACCTCTTTTAGCTCACTTGTGCCCTTCACAGGGAGAAATATCCTGTAGTATATCAGTCTGGTCCCACTCAAAAGAGTGACCCAGCCCTGAAATACCAGGCAATTCTACACTGAACAGGAGAAACAGCAAACACCAGACGCGTTTCGGCCTCTATGGGCCTCGTCAGTGAGGTGCAGCTGAACTCCCTAAGGCACAGTGAGCAAGGGGTCCACGTCTGGAGTCCCCTATTACCCTTAGGGAGACTAAACCCTAAGGGTAATTTGCATAAACAAAAAAACTAATTCAGAGGTGCTCATCAGAGAACGAACCAACCTTAATAGGTTAGTACTATGGCCATGATAAGCCACTCTGAGAGCAACCTCTTTTAGCTCACTTGTGCCCTTCACAGGGAGAAATATCCTGTAGTATATCAGTCTGGTCCCACTTAAAAGAGTGACCCAGCCCCGAAATACCAGGCAATTCTACCCTGAACAGGAGAAACAGCAATCCGTAGCACTGTAAATGCACATAAACACACATTACTGTACTTATATTAAAAGGGAAAGTGATGTTAGGTCTTAGAATTAATAGCAGAACATTCTCAAGCTCGCAAATCGACCCACAAAAATACTTTATTTCATGTTTTATTTCCGTGTTATATTGATCCCAGCAATCAATGTGTTAATACAAATACTGGAACTCACATGTAATAGAATATCATATTTACGGCTTTATTAATATTGCATTACATCTGGAATGTGAGTCTGATCCCTGAACCCTGTAAGACTTTGAAATCCAACCTCCATGTTTCTGTGACGCAATACTGACGATCTCTGTTTCCATTGCCTCCATTCAAACCTGTAACTACGGGTTTGACTAATTGATCGCGTTAAAGGCCGCGTATCCAACGGTCGACAAATGGTTTATGGGTTTGCATCTCAAGCCCGTAACTCGCAGCCCATTATAATTTAATAGCTATGTAACTCGGCCAAATTTCAAGCCGGCAGCTCTTGCAAGCTTCTCGATGCCGCTATGGGCTTCTAATTTAATAGAGTTGTAAGATATTTAGAGTCCCACTAAGAAAGTAATGCAGTAACATTTTGGATATTCTTCATCTCTCATTTTCTTTGGTAAGTCTGTAAAATGTGAATCAATATTTTACTTTATATCCCCACATAGTTCTAAATAATTGTAAATTATGAAAATCAGTACATTTTCTTGACAGGAGCATTTCACCTAAACACAAGTTTTTGCACTTATTGTTACATGCTATGGGCCCTATTCTATTAGTAGCCTGCAAATGCCTCTAACACATAATTTTGGCTGTGGGTGTTTTTTTCTCTAAATGTTTCGATATTTTCTACCGACTCAAGTTTGCAATTCACCTCCTTAAGCTTAAACGCGTAAACCCTGACTTTTTAACTTGCATTTCAGGGGGCGTGATCATATTATCTGACAATATTTATGCAAATCCATAATGTACTTCTTAGACACAGCCAATAGTAGCTAATAGAATAGTAGATAATAGAATAGTAGCTAATAGAATATGCAGCAATATTAAGAGCAGTTTTAAGTGTGTAAAAGTTTATGAATTATGCAATAGAATAGGGCCCTGTGTTGGGTGATGTGAACTGCTGAAGAACATAAGAAATCAGTGTAGTTGCTTTACCATAGAACTGTAGCTGTAGTTCTTGACCTTTTTCTCCAATACGTTCATACAGCTCAAAATTCTAATTGTCAGTGACATAAATGAAACACAATGTTTACTTTTAATAACAGCTCCAGCTCTCTGCAAAAGTAGAGCAGTAACTAGCAAACTAAGCAAGTTCCATGACTTTTGCATAGTTAGTTAGTCTTCTCTTTATTATAAAATAAACTTAAGTTTAGGTGGAGCTTGCCCTTTAAGCATGTATGTTTGTATATGTATTGTTACATCTAGCATCTGGCCGGGATTCATAAAGCAAATCAATGACACTAGTTAAACCTGTTTTAAATAAAAATAACTTTGACTCATAATTTCCTAACAGTTAAATTTGTTCGAAATTTGGGTTGGGCTGAGAGAATGTTTTTCTGTCCTTGAGACTCTTGCAGTTTTCATCATTACAGAATGTTATGGTCCGAGAAAACTAGCAGCCTATTTTATCTTTGGTCCTATAACTTCTATAATTTCTGTGATATGTATATAGATACTAGCGACTTGAGGTCAAAAATGATGGAGCAAAAAAATTTGAAGCCATGGGAATGCTGCTTGACACACAATGTAAAGCTGTTTGTACTCTGAGGACCTACAGCGCTCATTGCGAGCCTCTCCTCTCGTGTAATTTTGCTCCTCTGAACACCTCTCCACTCATCAGAAAGAGACATTTATATTTTTTTATATTTAGTTAACTAAAAATGATAATAATAATGAATGAATTAGTTTTTGAATAAATTAATATACTTTACCTATTTGTAATTAATACATCCAGCAATCAATAGGCTGAAGAGCTAACAATCTGTTTGTATTTTCCGACAGCATACAATGTACAGTTTGAGTGTTGGTGCTCTGATGCTAAAGTGTAATGAATGTCCTAACTGTGCATTAGAAATAGGCTGTGTGTGCAAGGGAAATCCTTTGGTTTTGTTGTGTAAAGCACCATTGTAGATTTGTAATGTTATTATTGTGTTACGCGGCTTGCTTTCTTACCACTCTTTTTCACATTAAAAAAACTAAAGATTTTTTTTTTTTTTTTTAAATGGGCACAATGGAGGTTTCAAATATGGTATAATATAAAAATATACAGCCTTATTAAATTGTGATTCAGGCAATTGAATAGGGCTCTATATAAGCACATAGCATATTTATTTTACAGAAGTTTTTAGTTAGTGAACTTCTATGCAAAAGCAAGGTCTTCACTAACTAAAAACTTCTGTAAAAAAATATGCTATGTGCTTATATAGAGCCCGTTTCAAGTGGCCGAATCGCAATTTAATAAGGCTGATAGTTAATAACAAGTTCTTCCTTAATTAAATGTCATAAAATATATATTTTTACAGTAAACTAATCTGACATTTGCCATTTTTACATGCCAATCCACCTTTCTGATCTACCCACCAAGCATAGTCTGTTATTTTATATTTCTGGGGAGAAATTGCCAATAATTACAAATTACCACATGAGGTAATTTGTTTTCAGTTTAAAGTCATATGACATTAATTAGAAAGTGTGTGTGTGCAACCCCCAGGGAGGTATAAGACTAACTGACAGTGAAAAAAGAAAATATTCAGCATAAGTTTACTGTAAGAAAATTCATTTTTAGTAACTATTCAATTAATACATTATTACTTCTTAGCTATAGTTATAAGCTGTATCCTGTTAGACAGAAGATCTGAAATCTTTATTTTCCTTTAAAAAACACAATTTGACTACAAGGTAACCTCACACCCTTTCTTTGAAGTAAAACAGTTGAATACTTGTTGTAGATTATACATATTTTATATAAGCTGCTCTTTCTTAGGTGATCTGAAAGCAACACTCTTTATTTATGATACAGCACAAATTTAAATCTGATATTTGGAAGACTATTTTGTAATTCAGCACTGGATAATTTGTAAAGCTATTCGCTCTAATAGAAGTCATTCACTTTGCAAACAAAAAGAGGTTTAATGTGTAACTAAAATGCATCCAAATCGTTTCCATAACTTCGCCTTAGAATGAGCAGCATTTGCAAGATCTGTATATATATCTATATACCCTGTGGCAAAGTTCCTACCATTTTGCAATATGCTTACTGAGAGAAATCCACCTTGGAGTTAGACTGCATACATGCAATTAGAGGAGGATTGTGAAAGATCATATATATGAGGACTTTTGTTCTAGTTGAACCAATATATATATATATGTATATATATATATATATATATATATATATATATATACAAATATATATATATATTTTTATATCACATATTGTCTGTCTATAGAAGTCTGCCCCATATAGAAGTTAAAGCACCACTGTGTGTGTGTGTTTGTGTGTCTGTCGAAACGCATAATTATGTAGGGGAAATTATGTAAAGCCAGTTTATATAAAGATGTTAAAAAATAAATGTTGATGGTCCCTGGAGACATCCTTTATACTTTGGTGAAGGTTACATGGATGAAGGGTCTTTACATTTCTGCACCAGCAGGGCTTGTAGTCAAGACCTGATATCCTATTAGGCAGACTAGATAACTGGGTAGGGGTGCCTGCTAAGAACCCCCATTTCAACACTGAAAAATGGATCAGAAAAGTGCTAGAGTCTTCTTATGTGTTTAGTGCTGTGACTGCATTGAACTTCCAATCTACCCAATACATTGGGAATTTACATTTTGTGTTTATATTTATATATATAAACTGTAGACAAAATAACCAGATTACCAGAGCTCTCTGGGTTTTGAGGTCAGTCACTTAGAGTGCTCTGGGATAACAGAAAATGTCCCCACTTACTTGTCATGAGTATCCAAGGGCAACATTGTGAATGGCAAGTGCCAGTGCTAGACTAGCCCTAGAGGGTCTATAAGAGATGTATATAATATGTATTAAGGTCTAACCAGTGATGGTGCTACTGCTGGTACAGCAGGTGCAAAGCACTAGGGCCCAAAACTGGACAGAGGCTATTTGTTACTGGCAGTAAAGGAGGAATTTTAATTTATTAGATGAATATGGCAGAAAATTAATTTATATAAAGGTGATCTGACCGCTATAGGGGTGATCCGATCATCTACATATATATTTGGCTTTTTTATTGATCTCAAGGGGTGGATAGAAAAGTTGCAAGGGAAGCAAACTATTTTGCACTGGGGCCCCCCATTCCATAGCTCCACCACTGGGTTTAATCCCATGTCTGCCAGTTATACACTATGGGTCTCATTCAAATGCGATTTGGCCAATTGAAAAGAGCTCTATATAAGCACATAGCATACATTTTTTACAGAAGTTTTTAGTTAGTGAAGACTTTGCTTTTAGATAGAAGTTAACTAACTAAAAACTTATATAGAGCCCTATTCTATTGGCCAAATCACATTTGATTGAGGCCCCATGGCTTACAGCTCTTCTGGTGTTTAAAAGCTGATATAAGATGCAATCCCCTTTGGTATACCCTCAATGGTTCTTTAATATGTGAGTGGTGCTTGTATAGCAAGTTCCATTCTGTGTGGCTCCAGCACTTCCTGATAGATGGGAACTTGTTGGGTGTGTTTATCTATTGAACAATTAAGGGAGAGTTAGAGGAGGAGGAAGGTGGTGGATGAACATAGGTTTGTCATATTATTGGAGCATTTAGTATTTGACTCATAGCACTTTCCCCACACATGGTTAGGAGCAGTCAGATGCAACTAAGAGCATTGGGCCTGCCGAAATACAAACATCCATCTTACAGACACCACCATCACCAATGTATCATGAATGTTTACGAGCACCATGACCTGGTAAGAAGACCCATAGTCCCTGACTCTAAAAAAAGACACAACACAACTGTTGGAGGTACAACCAGCAGCAGCCAGTTTTATTTAACATAATATGCAAAAGGTATATGTAAATCTGCTACGACGGGGGAGGAAACCCGGGCTTAGGCAGTAACCCCATCCATTGAGCCCATGCTCAAGAGGTCAACCTCTGTGCCGTCGTCACACCTTCCCAGGGGTAGGGATGGCCCCTTCTCACCATTGGCCCAGGCAACTCCCCCACCCATCACCAACACAACCATGTAAAACTCTGCTGCGACAAACAACATACACAAACAAAACCAAACAAAAATTTCTTCCTGAGTATTGTATAATTACTTTTCTTCATCATTTTTTTTTTAAATTAAAAAACGTAACAATATATAACAATCTGAACATTCTTAAATTATTTTTTAAGAGAGGAAGGATGGGTGCCTGCTTCCCTGCCTGCTGCGGAGTGAGTCAAGATAGCTCCCGTGCTGAGCCTAGGGGGCGGAGCTACTGCAACCCCTTGCGCGAAGCCCCCTTCGTTGGCACTTGGTTCCCCCATGTCAAGGGACCCCCACTGCGATTCCCAGAGCAGCTGGTTCTGCCCTGAGGGTCCTTCAGAAGATGCAGATTTTTTTTCTAATTAAAAACTAGCTTTATGACCCTTTTTATTACTAGTTATGTGCAGGATACATAGTACACACTTTAAAATTTTATGTGAATATCAAATTTAATTGTGCAGGCATAAGAAAAAATAGTTTTATACCACCAGTATCTCCTTCATTGTTTTATTTTGTTTATATGAAATAAGCTTTATTTTAATTCATTAATTTCATAATTAATTCATTTTATTGAATTATTTCTGATTGTATAACTACCAAGGTGAACTATATACTGATTATACCTTGTGTGTGCTGACCTTTCCCAGGTTCACTCCTCCTCCAGGGGTGTGCTTCTGCCCAGGCCCATGAGCCCCAGGCTTAGGGCATCACATTTAAGGGGTAGAAGGCTGTCTAAAGATACAGTGCAATACCTAGAAATATGTTTGTATATGCACCGAAATGTCTATATGTAGTGATTTTTGTGTCTGTAAGCATGCTTGACACTTCATGTCATACAACACATTTACACATAAACACACATACAATTATGTTTTGAGAAATATAAAGGGAAAATGAGGAGCTGCAAATCGGGGTGGGAGATACACAAATATGAGTGGCCTAGGTTAGCATAAAACCTAAATATGTCCATGTACCACCCAATGTTAGAAGCAGAAAAATATCTTCATAATCCAGCTATCGGGAAGTGGTGTAACAAACAGAAAATATATTCCTGCACTGTTTTTATATCTATGGCTTACACAGATGTAAATGCTGTAGGTTTGTTATATACATCACAAAAAGGTGTATTTTTCAGTGAAAAATTTTAATAACTAGAATGGGCAAAATGTTTTCAGAACATAAAGAATACAAACGTAATTACTACCTATTAAATGTAATCACTAGATTAGTTGTGATAAGTTACGAATGTTGGTCACGCAATGTTAAAAGCAACAGCGCTCATCATGAGGAACGCACAACTTTGCTGCAATGAGCGCCAAGGCACGCAACACTTTGAAAATATTACGGCTTTAGCGTCCAATACTTTTTTCAATCACGTAACTCGGAACACCGTCAAAAAAGCGCCAAATATTTTTAAAAAATGATATTAAAATCCTCACATACAGCACAGGGGGAGAGCCAGGGAGCCTGTGAGTGAGGTTGCAAGCTAATTAAAGCCTTAATTGCCGTTTTTCGACAATCGAAAATCGGCTAAGCGAGAAAAAAAAATTCAGCCATAAAAAAGTAAATGTTTTAAAAAAGGATCAAAACGAGGCAGAAGCCTGTAACACTTAGCAGAACAACGCCAGGACCGTAAAACGTGGAAAAAAACAAGCAACGTCGTTCATGAGAACTGCAATACTTTGAATACAAAACCAATAGAGCTCATCGCGAGGCACGCAAGACTTGATCAGAGAGAGGAGAAAGACACAGGGAAGGGAGAGGGGGAAAGGGGGTGGAAAGGGCCACAGAAGGGGTAAAAGAGACACAGGGGAGGGAAATAAGGGGGAAAAGGACAAGGAGGGGGGAAGAAGAGAGGGGGAAAGACACATGGCAGGGAGAGGGGGGAAACTGACACAGGGGACAGAGAGTGGGGAGGGGCTCGCAATGAGCACCGAAGATGCTCATTGCTGACTTCGCGTTGAGAACCGAAAGTGCTCATTGCGAGGTATAAAAGTGGCAGGATGGCCAAGGTCTGCAATGAGCGTCAAAGCCGCTTATCACGAGCCCCGTAAAGTAGACGGTGGAAGAGGCTCGCAGTGTTAGAGGTTGGAGATCCTTGCATTGTGTGGCAAACAGCATTTTTGCCAGCCTTCAAATTTTATTGCCGTCATTTTTGTCAGGCAAGTCACTAGTTATATATAGTATTGGCCATCTCCACTGTTTTCTTATAAAGAGTTCAACCACATGGTATGTCTCCAAAGGTCCTTCCATCTTGAAGAGCTGATAAGCAAAGGCAGGGTATTTTCTAAAACTGAAAAGAGTGTTTCAGAGAGTGGTAATGAGCTTCTCTCTGCATCTATGGTTGCCACTATTTGAAAAGAAACGTCTACTCATAAATAGGAGCATGTATTAGACAACAATGAAGATACTGCATACAATCGCATAAATAGATATTAGACTAAAAGGTTTATTCTACTTACCTTTCTTAAAGGTTTTTCGCACATTAGCAGCATTAGCTATTTAAAATGAAGTAATAATATAGAGGGCTACAGTTTTCCTTTAAATGTGAAATGAGAGAGCGATATATATAAAAGTCATAAGAATGCGTGTGTTAAACATCATTTGTTTCACATTTGTGAAATAATCAATTACATTCCAATACAGATTCAAACTAAATGGCATTTTTTCCCAAATTGTATAGCCAAAATATCCTTTAGTCGTTTCCAACTCTTGGTGACCAAATGGACTCAGCACTCCAGGCACATCTGTGTTTCTGGTTGTGTTTATCTATATGGTTTTCCTGGCAAAGATACTGGAGTGGGTTGCCAGTTTCTTCTCCAGCGGGCCGCAATTTGTGTGTTTATATACATAATACAGTTTGTCAGAAAGTGCCAGGTGCACTGAAAACAGAACTGTAACTGTACATAGACATTTCTGTACATATACACACTATTCCATGGCAGCCTGCTGCCCCCTTAAAGTGTGCTGCCCTAGGCCTGGGACTCATGGACCTAGGCACAAACACAACCCTGGTCAGAAGCTGATCTATAAGCCAAAAAGAATGCCAAAAATGAAATGAAACTGAATCTAAGTTTAGGAAATTTGGATTTGACTAACTCTTATTGCTTGAGGGCAATTCACATTTACCTCTTGCTTTCACAGCTTGAAGTTTAAAAAATTTCCACTCAGAAATATTTAGTCATATGCAAAGGTCTCACAGCTTTATATCTAATTAAGGTACAAAGAATACATTTCCACTGGCCGCAGTTTTTCATATACGTAGTCTTTACTAGTGACACAGAACTGAACCACTAATTAAACTCTGAATGAAAAGAATAATTGTGGTTGTTAGTCTTCCTCTCTGAAATCGCTTTATATCTCAAGGCTCATTTGTCTTCTTTAGTGGTCTATTCCTACCTGCCATGCACAGCACAGTGCTGGGGAACGAGGAGACAGATTTCAGTGAAAGCTACATATCAATTCTAACATTTTCATGTCAGATAATATTACATGCTTCATTGTGAAGCATTTTACAAAGTGACATGTTCTCCTCCTGTCCTCGCTCTCTGGACAGCTGTTGATTTGCAGTCATGTGACCCTCAGCCCGGTCTGCTAATGCTGTGTGACACATTGGGGAGATATGTAGAGAACATGTTATTTTCAGATATGGACACTCAGCATGTTTTGTATCGGGAGCAGTGGCGGAGCTAATAAATGGAGGTGCAAAATAAATTGGGCACAGTAGATACCTGTAGTGATCAATAAACAGCCAAAATATATGTAGGTGATTAGATTACCCCTAGATCACCCTTTTCATCACTAAATTAAGAGACCTCCTGCAGCAGAGGTCTAGGCACCTGCTGCACCAACAGTAGTTCCACCCCTGGTCTGGAGGTTCCATATCATGCAGGATTTTCAAGATATGTTGTTTGAGTACAGTTATGTAGTGAATGGAGGCCCCAAGTGCAAGAAAAATTTGGCACGTGATGTTCAGGATTCCTTGCCTAGTGGAGAAGATACGCCTGCAGGGGAGTCATAAGTGACCCTCAAGAGGGGGGAGTGGCGAGTCCCAGGGAGGCTTTGGCGTATGGCCCGGGGTGGGGTAGCCCTACACTACAGAAATGGAACAAAATGTAATTAAAAAAAATACACTGCACAGGGTCCCCTAGAGGAGGGCCCTAGTTCACTGCATCGCCTGCACCAGCGATAGCTCCGCACATGTATTTATATATGCTCACACAGGAATGTCATAAAGACTAAGGCTGATTAAGATTAAGGCTGGCTTTTGGCCCATGAGAAGTGGAAATAAACAAACCTGTTTTAGTTGAATTTATCTGGAAGATGGTGGAGACTAGCTCATATTTTAAATCTAGATCTCTGGCATCAATGTTTCTCTGCAGAAAAGTAAGATTTAGAAGATTCTCAAGATGGCATGATGATTATTTTCCGTTTTTGACCTCTGAATAACTTTCCGTAGGATCCAAAAGTAGTAATATATTCCAATGATAGGGAATAATCTATTTCAGCACAGTGCATCAGCTGGTGCCAAAACAGTTCTGAGCACTGGGGATTTGGAAAAAGAAACAGTACTTAGTGATATAATCTTAAAGATTCCAACTTGTGTCCTGTAGAGCAATGCAAAAAAAGTGGTGTGTAGGATTCCAAAATAACACATAATTTTGAGCTTATTTTTTTAAAATTTTGCAATAAAGAAAATGACCACATCAAACCCATAAAATCATCAGCAAACATAATAAGCCATTGTATGAGGAGAAAATGTTCCAACCATGGGTGTAGGAACTGGGGAAAACAGAGGGAACAAATCCCCCCCCCCCCCTCCCAGATTTTCTTTGGCTCTTACACCCGTGGTTCCAGCATTACTTCTTTGCTTAGGTTTTCACAAGACACAGTGTGTCAAAACACCTATCTATAGCTAACTTCACATCTTGGCCTCTTGTTCTTGCATACCTCTTCATTTATATGATACATTCCTGTATTTTATTGAATCTTTTAGCATATCTGAATCTTTCTGTCATCGCACCATTCTCCCTTCTGAATTCTAAGCTATAAATACTAAAGATGCGTCAAACACAATTGTTTACTCATGCATTTAAAACATCATTTTTGAAATATTACAAAACTTGTTTTGGCACGAAAAATATTTGGCAAAACCTGTTTAAACTTTCTTGAAACTAACAGGAAATGTACATATAGGTCTCATGCATCTATATTACTGCTCACTGGCTGACTGGGGCAAGCTCCTCATGGCAATGAAACATTTGAAGCAGTTTATCGAACTCTGGGAGCATCTTTTCAAAAAAGGAAACACACTATGACAGATTTCAGATATAATAAACAAATAATAAGATTTCTATGAGCATTTAGTTTTGCCTTTATATGTTTTGACTTTAAGAACAAACACCATTTTATTTAACCTCCTTTAAATTGCATCTCCTTTCTGGATCGCTACCTTGTCGTGGTGAAGGGGTTTGTGCCCCTCAAAGAAGCTGTGAGCTATACCATGGATGGTCACCCAAGATGGGCAGGTTATAGCAGAGAGGTAAGACAAATCACAGTCCATTGGAGAAGGACCTGGTATCCCACTCCAGTATCTTTGCCAAGGAAACATGGATAAGCACAGACAGGTGTGCCTGGAGTCCATATGGTCACCAAGAGTCAAACACGACTGAAGAACTGACCAACAACAACAACAAAATTGCATCTAATTTATTAATATCTTTTTGGTGACAGTCTCTAGCGCTGTACACAGTATTCTAGGTGCGGTCTGACTAGGAATTTATATCACTCCATAAGTATCTTTTTCCCTAAAGCTAATTTCTGTTCCCATACAACCGATAACCTTCTTATTTGTACCTGCAATTATGTTGCATTGTTTGCTTACTTTTTAACCATCCAACGCAGCAGTGTCTACGAAATCCTTTACCTTTTTTGAGTCTGTCATAAAAATACCATTAAGTATATATTGTAAAGTTGAGGATTATAGCTATTAAGAGTATATTTAAACTTACATTATGTTTGATATACATTGTACAGTCAAGATTTTATTGTATATAATATATCCCAGTTTGTGACTACAAACAATCTCAGTGATGCCTATATCTGCTCGAGATACACATTAATAACTATCCTGCTTTTTCAGTTAAACAATGTCACGGTTTAATAACCAATTGTTAAATTAACTAGCAAGATTTTGACTAGCAAGATTTTTGATCACAGGCCAATACTGCACCTTCCAGTTCAGGAGAAATCCCATTCAGGTTCATAGAATTTCTGGACGTTTGCCCTATTAATAATGTAGCAGGAAGCGTTATTATTGTGTATGTTTCTTTTAAAATGATTTAAAATTGATTTTAATGTGCGCCGCTGCCAATATTTAGTTATTTTTCCTCAAAAGAAAAAGTTTGATCTAGTCATACTCTGCATAAACTAGTGGCCAAAAGGTAAAAACAGCTGTATATTCTGGTTAGGTTAACTAGCCATATGTTTCTGATTTTAACATATAAAGTGGATTAAAACTTAAAGTGACAGAAGTGAAAGTGGTTTTATTTACACGCATCTGCCAAATGGAAAAAGTGTGAGCTTTGGGAACTTGAGGTAGCAGTCTTCAAAATGAAGATATGTGTATACCCTTACACAGTAAGGATCCCCTTTATTTTCAGCACTTTGCCTAATGTATTATTAAGTTAAAGGGACAGTGAATTTGCCAAATAGCTCTGCATCATCAGATGCAACTGAAAAAAGCAAGCAAAAAAACTTTGTAAATTCCTAAAATGAATGCAATTTTTGATCGTTATGCTGTTTTTGTAAAATTATCAACTGCAGCAAAAAGCCTTTCCATCAGATCCTGCACCCCTGATGAGCTTGGGAAGCAGTCCTGTATGCAATGAAATGTGAGGTGAGTCTTCTTCATTATTTTTTATTAGTCTGTCAGCAAGACCAATATTTTATCCAAAGGGGGAATTTACTAAGCATGGCAAGTACATCTTACAACATCCCTTAATTTACAATGCACTATTCCTATGGGGCGAAATAGTCCTCACCTTACCTCACCTCTTTTCATCTCATGTGAGAAAGTGCTTAGTAAATTCCTTCACTAGTCTCTAAACTAAACAGAGTTATGATGAGAGAATGAATAAGAATTTTAGTTGTTTCTTGTGTTAGATAGCAATGTATTTTGGAGATATTTTTTAAATGAAATAGACAAGATTCATTGAGGGAATATATATGAGGAATGAAAGAGGACAGGATCAAGAAGAACCCCACGACAATAGGCTTGGGAGGTTGGAGTAATGTTGGCATTGTCAACAGTGAGATGCTGTAGTAGTGGGTGGGAAAATATGGAGCTCAGTTTCAACATGTTAAGGTTAAGATGGTGTGCGGATATCCAGGAGGCTATACTAGAGAGGCAGTTAGAAACTTGTGCTAGAATAGAGGGGGGTAGATCTGGTGTTGAGAGGTAAATTTAAGTGTTGTCTGCATAGAGATGATATTGAAATCCGAACGATTTTATTAAGGTTCCAAGTGAGGAAGTATAGATGGAGAGAAGGACAGGGCCTAGGACTGAACCTTTGGGTACACAGACATAGGGTGAATGTTTGACCTTGTACGTATGATGTGAGCCATGAAAGAGCCGAGCCATGGATGCCAAGAGAATGTGGATTAGAAGATGATGGACAACTGTGACAAAGGCCGCAGAGAGACCTAGGAGGATTAGAACAGAGAAATGACCCTTTGACAAGTCATTAAGAACTTTTGTCTCTGTGGAGTGGTGGGACTGGAAACCAGATTGAAAAGGTGTCGAGAAGAGAATTAGAGGAAATAAATTGGGTAAGGTGATTATAGACGAGCCGCTCTAGCAGTTTTGAAGCCAGGGGAAGTAGTGATATAGGACAATAATTAGATACATTAGCAGGATCAGAAGATATTTTTTAAGAATGGGTGTAATCATAGAGCTTGTTTTAGAGATGATGGAAATTTACCAGTGTAAGGTTGAATATATGTGTGAGAGCAGGGATAAGTGTGGCAGAGCGGGGAGGGAGCAACAGTGATGGAATAGGATCTTCGGGACGGGTTGTAACACCAGAGGCTGATAATATATTTAAGACTTCATCCTCAGTTGCAAGGTTAAAGGAGTCCATAGTGTTGTGGGAATGTGAAAGGTTGAAGGCTTGGGCCCCTATTTAATCGTTCAAATCGCAATTACTGGAGCCTGTAATGGAGGCTGTAAATGTTACTGATATTTAATTGGCTACATTTCAGTTGTGAGTTACAGGCAAAAAATCATTGCTGTTGTCAAAAACGTAACTCCATCCTATCTCCTCCTTTGATGTTTCAAGCCCGCAAATGTTAACAGATGTAAAATCCATATTTGTTTACAACGTTCAAACCCTAAATGGCAAATGTATCAAACAATTATACGAGTACTAGATAGGACTTGCAAGTGTATTAAACACCTGTTCGAAAAACTGTAAAAGCAGAAAACCGCCCAGTACTATACTTTAAAATACTGGGAAAGCAATGAAAGGCATTAGAATTAATTGCACAACAGTCTCAAGTGCGCAAACCTGCAATAGAAAAAAAATAATTTTACGTTTTATTTCCGTGTTATATTGATCCCAGGAATCAAGTCTGATCGCAGATCGTACTTCTAAACACTATTTAATTGTAGTCTAAACTCCATGTTTTTCTGACGCCATGATGACGGTCTTATTTACTATTGGCTCTGACTAATTTGTAATTACGTGCTTGCTTAATTGCTCATTAACATGTCCTGAAATGCTATGTACAGGTTCATGGCTTGCATGTTAGGGCTGTGAGCCTGTACTTGCGGGCTTGAGTCAATTAAATATATTTGTAACTGTGACAAATTTCGAACCTGCAGACATATGGGCTGTATGAAGGTAATTAGTGGCTTGGGATTAAATAGAGGCCTTGGTGTTGTTTGTTAGTTGAGAAGAGGAAGTGTATGAGCTGGGTTGAAAGGAGAATGTGTTACAAATGTTTTCAATCTTATCTTTAAAGTGGTTAGCCAAGTCCTCAGCTGTGAGACAAGAGGGGGCAGGAGGCGATGGAGGGCAGATGAGAGTCTTAAATGTGGAGAACAAACATTTAGGGTTGGAGGATAGATTAGATATTAATGTTGAGACATATTGCTGTTTGACAAGATTGAGGGCAGGGAAGTAGCAGTGCAATATAAACTTGTAATGGCTCAAGTCCGAAACTTCCTCAATAAACCTTCAGCAGCGTGCAAGCACTTCTGCATGTAGTGTGTTTGTTTAGTGTGCCATGGTTGTGGATGTGACTGAGGCCATCTGCGAGAGGTTATGGGGACAAGAGTGTCAAGGGTGGATCAGTGGAGTTGTAATGTGAGGTGGTAGGGTCAGGGCAGGTGAGGTTGGTGATGGGGCTGAGAAGGGGTTATAGTATAATGGAGAGCTGTTGTGCTTGTTGGGGAAGAAGAAGGGTAGTGAGAGGAAGGTGTGGTGAGGCTGAAGGTTAGGAGTTGGTGGTCAGATAGAGGTAGTGGACGGATGAATAGCCTGGAGGTAGTGCAGAGATTTGTAAAAATAAGGTCAAGGGAGTGTCCAGCATGATGAGTTGAGGAATCTGTCATTATGAGAGGCCGAAGGAAGAGGTAAATATAAGTAATTTAGTGGCAGCTGGGGAGCTGGGAGTGTCAATGGCAAGGAAATTGCTCAGAAGGAGTGAAGGAACATTGGAGGAGAGAAACTGATGGAGCCAGGTGGCAAAATGATCTAGAAATAGAAAGGATGGTCCTGGTGGGCGGTAGATTACAAGACAAAGAGATATAGGTGAGAAGAGGCAAACAATGTGAACTTCAAAAGATGAGAATTGAAGATAGGGAACATGGGGTATGAAAAGTGCAATAAGAAGAAAGTGGTATGCCCACACCACCACCTTCTTTGTTCCCAGGCCGAGATGTGTGAAGGCCACCAAGTGAGAGTGCTACAGGGGAGGCAGTGTCTGATGAAAAGAGCCAGGTTTCAGTGATAGCTAAAAGAAAGAGTGAATTGGAAATGTAATATATGTTTGTATAATTATATTGTTATTAACTACATGCCAGGCACCTTCAGAAACTAGTTGCAAAATTTACACTTGGCTTTCTGGCATGGATTATTGTTTCCTGCCCACGACACACCTCTCAGTTGTCCCATCTTGTTCTTCTAGATCTGATTATGTTGTGGATAGTATATAGAGGTGAACATGCAGACCTGTGACACAACTCTATCTTTCAGTCAAATATAAAATTTCACCATGTTTTAAAACACTGTAATTAGGGGGTTGCATGAAAAAATGCTGTATGTTTTAAGAAAATTTATTTTAATCTATATGCCAAGGCGCCTTTTGAAATTCACAGGACTTACCTTTAACAACACTCAGTTTTCACAATCCCTGTTGCAACTAGTCTCTGGTTACATTCATCCCCTTTATTACGAACACTGGTGAAACTATTTGTTAACTCTAGAAAGTGGTTACTTACTTTTTCATAGAGCTTAAACAATTAAATGTGCCGCCTATGATAGACTACACCTATCACAGCCCAATCTGAATGTGCCTCTTGTGAATTTCAAATTCACAAAACTGATTTTTTTTAACTTTTTCATTCATTAATTGTGATATTTAAAATTTGCGTGTTTAAATAAATAACATAAAATTTCGGATGGGTTGAATTTCTCTTTAAACAAGTTACATATCATGACAATGACAAAGGTTCCATATAGTTTTTAGATGTAGTACATGCCATTCTGGGGAAGTGGATTGTGCAATATATAAAAAAAAGTGAAGCAAATGTATAAATATGGATTATATATAAACTTAATGAATTACAAACATCTGCACACAACATTTACAATCTAGTGGACTTGAGGATGTATTGTATGATTTAATCTATCAAATTGGTCATGCAGTCATGAGGTTCCAAGAGCACTTTATAGTAAACAAGTTTCCAGTCGAAAATCAATATATAGCACTTGAGTATGAGCACTTAAACACCAGTAAAATATAGTATTGTCCTTCTAAAAAGCCTTTATGCTTAGAATTTCTATCCATTGCTTTTTGAAAAATGTCACACCATTACTTTTCTTCTTGAGAACCATCCTACTGCAGTTTCTCATGTTATATTATTTTCCTTTCTATACACAATACTTGAAGGTTGAACATAGCTACCAGGATAGAAGAGAGACATGAGCAAAACTTCCAAATATATCAAAGTGCTTATATATATATATATATATATATATATATATATATATATATATATATATATATATATATTTGTTTGTTTGTTTTTGCTTAAGAACTTAAGAACTGAATACAACATTTTAGTAGACTATGGGCCATATTCAATTCCAACCCCGCAACTTGATCGCAGACGTCTGAATGTCTGTGAGTGTGTTGCAGGCTCCAGTTTGTCTCCGATTGCTATGCTATTCAGTTGCTCAAGGCCGCAAGCTACTGTACCAAAGCCGAAACCGTAAACCATGCACTGGGTCGTAGCAGTTCAGGGCGGGAACATGATTAATTCAGCAAGCCTGTAACCGCCGATTTCGAATCAGCCAATAGAAAATGAGACTGTCATTATTACAGCAGTAAAACATGGAGGTTACATGTCAATCAATTAGGTTTCGATATTCAAAGCGATCGCAAACCCGCAAAATAAAAAATTATGAAAATGAATGCCCATACTGTTCTAGTCCATATGGGTGGCCTGATATTTATTAATTCATTGACACCCGAGATCGATTTAACCCCGAAATGAAACATGAAAATAAATGTAATTTCCTGTTGATTTGCAAGTTTGAGACTGCTGGGCAATTCATTCTAATGTCTGTCATTACTTTCCCTTTTATTTACAGTGCAGTATTGATTTTTTATTTGCATTTTCAGTGCTACGAATAGATGTTTAACACCCTTGCGAGTCCTATCTAGCACTCGTAGGATTTTCTCCTTTTGCCATCTACAGGTGTGAAAACATTTGCAGGCTTGGGGAAATTGTGCAATTGAATAGCGATTTTAGCCTTGTGAAAGTGAAAGATCAAAGGCTTCTGGAGGCCGTAAGTGAAACCAACGCCATTTTTTCAAGGCCGTTACTCAGAAGCCGTCCGGAGCCCGTAAAAAGCCGCCTAATTGAATAGCAAATTAACTTGCAACCTCACTTACGGGCTACTAGATCGCCTAAAACCTCAATTGAATATGGCCCTAAAACTGTATATTTTGAAAAAATTCTATTTTTTTGTTACAATGGTTCTGTCAACAACCACTCTAACAATCCATGGGGTACACAGTCTACTAGAATAATTAGATCATCTAGTATAGTAGTAGATTTCTGAAATATGACCATGAGGGGTATGATTTCAGGCCTCTTATTGTATAATATTAAATGACTTGACACTGAACACTGTAGACAGTTGTAATGTGATATACTGTACTCAGACTTTATGGGATAATACACACACCACTTTGGTTCACTTCCAGAAATATAAACACGCAAAGAAATGCATGGTTTAACAATTTACTTTTAAGCCTTACACTATATATAAATAGGTTTAGTCCAACTTCCTGAATTTAATCTAGACTACTATGAGGTATGTATTTTTAAAGACACTGCAAATCCATAGTTACAGAATGGTTGTGTGAAGAATTTATAACGGCAATATGCTTTAGCTAATTAAGAATATAGAAAAAACCTTTAATGCAATACCTATGTCTATAAGGCATGTCCTAGCTTTTTGATTATTGGTCTTATCTAGTGAGGACGCACTTTTAAAACTCAAACATAGAGCCAGATTCAATTGAGCAATTGTAACTTACAGTAGCCCATAATGGAGGCCGTAAGTTATTTTGTTATTCAATTAGCATCTTTTTGCAGGCTCCAAAAGGTTTACGGTTACGGCCTTGAAAACCTTGCGGTTGTTAAACCCGGAACTTACAGCCTCCTGATGCCTTTGATCTTTCCCGTCGGCAAGATTTACGCTAAAATCGAAAGTCGCTATTCAATTGCTACAATTCCCCAAGCCCGCAAATGTTTTCGCACCTGTAAATGGCAAATGTAGAAGAAAATCCTATGAGTACCAGATAGGACTCACAAAGGGGTTTAATTCCTGTCCATAGCACTGCAAATGCAAATAAAACATCCATACTGCACTGTAAATGACCAGGAAAGCAATGAAAGACATTAGAATTAATTGCACAACAGTCTCAAGCTCGCAAATTGGCAATAAAAAATCTTATTTTTTATGTGTCATTTCGGGGTTATAACGATCTCGGGAGTTAATACATATCAGGCCACCCACATGGACTAGAACAGTATTGACATTTATTTTTATTATATTTGTATTTTAAGGTTTTGCAAGTCCCATCGCATATCAAACTTCCAAACCTATTTGATTGACATGTAACCCTACATGTTTTACTGACCTAATGATAACGGTCTAATTTTCTATTGGCAGTTTCAAAATGGGTGGTTATGGCCTTGCTTAATTGATTATGTTCCCGTCCTGAACTGCTACGCACGAGTGCATGGTTTAGACGTTCAGAACGTATATTGAGGACTTGTTCAATTGAATAGCACCGGAATCGGAGTCGAACGGGAGCCCGCAGCACGCCCGCATGTATCCGGCTTGCAATTAAAATCGGGCTCACAGTGTTGCAACACAGCTGATTGAGCTGATTGGTTCTGTTTCTATTGCTTACTCTCACTTGACAAGATAGATAAGCAAATTATTAGAGATAGCTGTATATACAGTAATGGTGCTGCACAGAACAGTATCAAATAGGCAATATTTAGGGGCTGCATATTGCTAAATGGGCATGGAAATCATTTTTTTCTTTGTTCTATTAGAAAGAAGGTTTTTGATAACTGCTCTTGGGTCCTTGCCCTCTGCCAACCAATGAGATCTACAGACTAAAGAATGCTCTCTGCATTTCCTGTTAGTGTCCATAAAGTTTAAACAAGTTTTGCTAATTTATTAGGGAAAAGCAACTCATGTAATGTTTAAAACTTGCTATTTAAAACATTACAAGAGTTGTTTTATACAGTTTTGCCCATTATCAAGTGTAGTTCTTCAAAATAAAATTCTGCAGATATGGTACAAAAAGAGTATGTTCAACCTAAAAACAAGATGTTCTTATGAGAACAATTCACCTATAAACGTTCAGTATATGTGTTTAAGTATTTTAGCACTATTTTTGTTTTACTGTTACAAGATCTCAGTATATTGGTTGATGCTGAAGAACACAGTAAAATAAATGTAACTGCCACTGTTTTGAGCTGCAGCTGTAGATTTATAGCCTATTGAATTGTCTATTGACTTTTGACCCAATCAGATGAAATAGCTCATAATTTTAAGTGGTCCTTTAAATGTTTTGTCAGGCAAATTTAAGATTATTGGACAGATTCAATTGATATAATTGCAAAATAGTCTTTTGAAACTATTACACATTACAATGTGTTTTCTTCTCATACTTGCAGTCAAGAACCACAATTTTTTTTTTAAACCTATGTTACTTTTTCATATTTATTTGATATTTTAAGTCAGAAGAATTTAGCGAGGGCTTTGACAGAGGCCATTCTACATATGGACTCACTTTTATGTATGGACGCCAAGGCTTTTAGTTGTGCAACATTTGTAATCCAAAAAAGTCAAAACATATGCCAAGAATGTTGGCGAGATATACCACACTGACCTCATTTATTTTGAGTACTATTGGTGAAATTATCAAAGTAACTCTTTAGACCAAAAGAATCAGTTCTAAACCAAATATGAGATCATCATAAAAACACCTAAAAAAAGAATTGTTATTTATATTAAAGAAAAGAGTTATATGAATGTCTTCAAAATGATAACCACAAAGTCAAACCTATCACAAAATAAGTAATTAATGGGACACTGTAAAAGTCTAGCTTTCATAACGGGGCTCTGTCATTAAAAAATCAAGCTGTTTTTTTGGGGTTATCCTTAAAGAGAATGAAAAAGTGGCTGTACATTGTATTTGCTTTTAATTTCTAAAGTGAATGTTTAGTATTTTTGTGATACATTTTTATGTAAATGAGCAGCTCCTCAATATTAATTAGCTGCTTTGATGTGCTAATTAAAATAACAGCCAACTTGCCTGTCTCTGTGGTTGCAAAAATATTATCCCCCAAATGCAGTTAGATCTTCTATCTTATAAAGTACTCTGACTCACAAGTGACCATACTGAGTCACAAATTAGAATACAGGAGCTGAACAAATAATGCTGAATACCAATTATTACCAATGATTTATTGTGGAGAAAATGGATAGTATAATGTATAGACAGTTTTTTGTTCTTTAATATGAAACCAACTTGTAACTACTTGTCACTAAGTAGTTACATATCAGTATAAACACTTTTCAATGGACTGGGATAAAAAAAAGATGATCTTATGTGATAAAATAACTAACTTTCCCACCAACCTTAGTCTGGAGCTCCACCCATTTTCCAAACTGTTGCCCAGTGTGGAGCTGCTTATCTGTGGTGGCAAAGTGTAGGGAAGTGAACTAAACACTCTATCACACGCTGAAAATATGGGAAGAGCTCCAGCCTAAAGATGGCATGAAAATCACATAAGCAGTTTCAGTTTTCTAACAAAAAATCAACTTTTCAGGCTAACTAGCATCCCTACTTTGTACAACACACCAGCATGATCATTTTTCCATTTTACAATCACCCAGCTACCCAGAGCATATTTTCCAGAGAAGCATGGTTGTAAAAACTGTGGGGGTTATAAATTCCTATGAATAGTGGTGGAGCTAGAGAATAGAGGGCCCTGGTGCAAAAGTGGGCCCCACTAGGGGGGGTTGTAAAATGTTATTTTGTGCTTGCCCCACAGGTATCAATTCACTCAGAGCCCCTCTGCAATATCCCATTCCATAATAGCTCCCCCCCATAAGACCTCTTCCTATAACAGCACCCCTCCCCAAAACCCTTTCCAATTGCTGTTCCGCCCAAGACCCTTTTCATTCATCCATTCTTATTATGAAACAAAAACACATAGCAAAGTCAAATTGAAGTATAAATGTAATTGTGGAAATCAGAATCATCTGAAATATGATGAAAATCAGCGTCTAATGAAACAAAAACACATAGCAAAGTCAAATTGAAGTATAAATGTAATTGTGGAAATCAGAATCATCTGAAATATGATGAAAATCAGCGTCTAATGAAACAAAAACACATAGCAAAGTCAAATTGAAGTATAAATGTAATTGTGGAAATCAGAATCATCTGAAATATGATGAAAATCAGCGTCTACATCGTCCTTCAGCATTCAGGAGAGGAAAACCCCCCTTATGGAGGAAACATCTGGGGAATCATGGCCTGAAGGACCAGAGGAAAAAAACGCTTGTGGAGGAAACCTCTGGGGTACCATGGCATGTAGGACCACCCTTCCCCCTGGGCATTAAGAGGTACAAAGAGGTAAACAGTGGATGTTATAGCTATAATCTAATTTAAAACTATAATGCCAATATATAAAGCATACATTTTATTATAAAAATCTAAATCATCTAAAATATGACAAAAATTAATGACTGCCTCGCAGGACTTAGGCTGCAATAAGCGCCAAAGGCGCTTAATTCACTGAGAGTCTCACACTAAGCACCTGCGGCAATGAGCGCCACAGGCGCTCATCGCAAGACCACTAGGACTTCGCGCCCGGGCAATTGAAACATGCTGGCTTGGCCCATGGAACTTAGTTAGGGACTGCAGGGCTCACAAAAATATAACTTTAATGACCGAAAAAGCTGAAAAAAACAACAAATATGCCTCAAATTAACTTACACACTCACACACAGCACATGAGGACAGGCAGGGAGCCTGTGACTGAGGTTGCAACTTAATTTAAGTCATATTTGCCGTTTTTTCACGATCTAAAAGCGCCTAAGCGACAAAAAAAATGGCGGACGAAAAAAAGCAAAAAGATGAAAACAAGGCCGAAAATCACATAAAGAGAGCCTCAAACACGTAACTTACTCCACAACAGTAAGATTTACACCAACACAGTAACACTTCGCCAAAAGCAGTAACACTTAACCCACGGCAGTAACACTTAACCCAAGGCAGTAACATTCATGGCGAAGCCCCCAAACTACACGGGGGGGGGGGGGGGAGAGATGCTCGCAATAATCGCCAAAGGTTCTCATCGTGGGAAGGCGCTCATCGCAAGCCGCATTGCAGGCCCTGCACAGTACACGGAGGAGAGGCTCGCAATGTGTGGCAAACAACATTGCCAGGCTTACAATTTTACTCCCGTCATTTTTTTACGGGCAAGTCGCTAGTATATATATATATATATATATATATATATATATATATATATATATAAATAAGTACATTAGTTAAATAAAACAAAAAAAGCAAGTAGGAGGCAAGGGAATCCAGACTATGACTAGCCAATGAAAAAAAGATTTGGACAGAACACTTACCACTACACCCTGCTTTTAAAGTCAATGTAAATCTATAGTATAATGTGCAATAGTGACACACTCCAGCCTTATTATTTATGCAAATTCTTGTGGGAGGCCTTTAAGGGCTAAACTAAAATGACAATATCTACAGTGCCTTACAAAAGTATTCAACCCCCTTGGCATTTTTCGTGTTTTGTTGCCTCACAACCTGGAATTAACATGGATTGTTTGAGGAATTTTCATCATTTAATTTACAGAACATGCCCACAACTTTGAAGATGTTTTTTTTTTTTGCCCATACCTCCTTGCAAAAATGCTCCAGCTCCTTCAAATTGTATGGTTTGCACTTGTGAAAAGCAGTCTTTAAGTCTGACCACAGATTTTCTATTGGATTGAGGTCTGGGCTTTAACTAGTCCATTCCAACACATTTACATGTTACCCCTTAAACCACTCAAGTGTTGCTTTATCAGTGTGTTTGGGGTCATTGTCCTGCTGGAAGGCACAGAGTGGTGCAGGTTTTGCTCAAGAATATCCCTGTATTTAGCACTATCCATCTTTCCCTCAATTCTGACCAGTTTCCCAGTCCCGGCTGCTGAAAAACATCCATTTTGTTTTTTGCTGAAAGTAATGGCTTTCTTCTGGCCACTCTGCCATAAAACCCAACTCTATGGAGCGTACAGCTTATTGCCGTCCTATGTACAGATACTCCAGTCTCCGCTGTGGAAATCTGCAGCTCCGCCAGGATAACCTTAAGTCTCTGTGCTGCCTCTCTGATTAATGCCCTCCTTGCCTGGTCTGTGAGTTTTGGTGGGCGGCCGTCTCTTGGCAGGTTTGCTGTTGTGCCATGTTCTTTCCATTTGGTTATGATAGATTTGATGGTGCTCCTGGAGATCATTAAAGATTTAGAAAACTTTTTATAACCTAACCCTGACTTGTACTTCTCAAAGACATTGTCCCTTACTTGTCTGGAGAGTTCCTTGGTCTAAATGGCAGTGTTTGGTTACTGGTGCCTCTTGCTTAGGTGTTGCAGCCTCTGGGGCCTTTCAAAAAAGGTGTGTATATGTAATGACAGATCACGTGACACTTAGATTGCACACAAGTGGACATCATTTCACTAATTATGTGACTTCTGAAGGTAATTGGTTGCACCAGAGCTTTTTATGGGCTTCATAACAAAGGGGGTGAATACATACGCACATGCCAATTTTCTATTTTCTATTTCTAAAAAACAGTTTTATGTATATATTTTTCCCTTTTCTCTTCACCAACTTAGACTATTGTGTTCTGATCCATCACATAAAATTCAGATTAACAGAACATTGAACTTAAGGCTGTAATGTAACAAATAGATAAAAAGTCTAGGGGGTTGCTACTTTTGCAAGGCACTGCATTTTTATCATTTTACTTCACCAACTTAGACTATTGTGTTCTGATTCATCACATAAAATTCAGATTAACAAAACATTGAACTTAAGGCTGTAATGTAACAAAATAGGTAAAAAGTCAAGGGGCGTGAATACTTTTGCAAGGCACAGTAAGTTAATCCTTAAACTATTTTAAAAATGTAAATATTTTCCCCATGTTTTTTCGCCCTCTAACTGGGTCTATTCTTGATCTATTATACAAATTTAAATATTTTACACCGTCTAACTGATTGAGCAGAGTACATATGGTGACTTAACCTTCTCATTAGATGGTGGTAGTTTACCGTGGTCAGTTCTTTTGTTGCAGGATGATGTCTTTCCAGCGGGGGGAATCTTCAGATGGACGAACTTTAGATCATTTTAGTGAAAATTACACACTGCAAATCATTTTGCAGGTAACTGGCACTCTGCAGCTCTCTTTGTCAGTCAATCATGATCTGGGGAATAGATGAAAACACCTGCAGACTGAGCTTTTTATAGGCAGTTACCATTGTTATGTCATCACACTATGACCTCATTCCTGAACCTCACAATAGAAGTACCCAGAGTGCCTGCCAGCACTCTTATGGCTGACCCTCTGGGTTGTCAAGGATATACCAGTGAATATAAATACACAATTATACTTGCTGTTTTAATGATTAACAGGGCAGTATCATTGTATAAACAAAAATATTCAGTTACAATTTCTTAACCATAAACAATATATGAAATTATTAACATATAAAGGTCTATGTATTTATTTATTCATTTTGAGCTTCAATTTTTGCATATCACAAATCACCATAAAGTCTATGGTTATTTTTCTGAACTGATGTACAAGTGTCGCTTTGCCTAGAAATCATTTTATGTAATAAACCAAAACAGTGGATACATATATATATCACACATAATAGTTGTCAAACATCAATTTTTCGTCACGCTTGCAAGCCTCGAGAAACGAGGCGAGCCATTTGCGGCCCAGAAGCGAGGAACAGTTGAGGCACGAGGGACTTAGACTGCAAGCAGTTGAGGAACCCGGAGAAAAAATTCCTACCTTGGAAAAATAAGAATTTAACGGCCGTACCGCGAAAATAGAAAAACAAACCCAAAAATATAAATATGTCTCAAATTAACTTACAAACTAAAACACAGCACAGGGGGAGAGCCAGGAAGCCTGTGAGTGAGGTTTCAAGTTAATTTGAGGCATATTTGGCATTTTTTAAACATTAGAAATCGGCTAAGTGAGAAAAAAAATGGCAGCTGAAAAAAAAGAAAACGAGGCAAAACAAGGCCATAGCACGCAACTCACAGCCAGGCACGTATGATTTTCAAAATAGACCATTACGACAGACACAAACTGCTCGTGAGGCAAGTAAGACATCAACAATCGCCGCCATTTTACAACACTAACTTGCAAATAACAACATTACGAATCTGAAATGGCGTTTTTCCCACCTAAACAAACGGTTCTGCTTCGTGCACGCAGGCTATATACTGTATACTGCAGTTTCCAAATTTCTAACACTTCCTCCTCAGGTGATGAACAGTGCAACTGTACATTTTCTGCTGATGGAAAATCCAAAGAGATTGTTAGATCTTCAGAATATTGATTGCTGGATATTAAGTGCAAATAGGTAAAGTATATTAATTTATTAATTAATTAATTATTATTAAAAAATATATATATATTATTATTAAAACATATATATATGCTAAATCTTATATTATTCCACTGCCCTTATTTTAAGAATACATAAATGCTTAGCTCTTTCTAATACATTTATATATTAATTAATTATTAACGTACATAATTGTACATTAATTTAGTAATTAGAAAAAAAAATGTATATTTTACACTGCACTTATATATTTGTATTACTGCTCATTGGCTGACAGGGATAGGACCCTCAAAGCAGTTAAATATTTAAATCAGTTTATTATGCTCTGAGACATCCATTGGGGGAGGACTGTGGCACATTAATTAAAAATAATCTCACTGTAAAAAAGAGAAACATTGCTCTTTATAATACATTTATTCATTAATTAATTCATGATTAACATCAATTAATTTATTAATTAGTAATCATTTTTTTTTATTCAATTTTACACTGCACTAAAAAAAATATTTGACACTGCACATATATATCTGTATTACTGCTCAGTTAAATATTTTTATCAGTTTATTATGCTCTGACACTGCTGCATTTCATATTTTACACTGCCTTTTTTTATAAAAAATGTGGTGCTTAGGCCTTTACGTTTTGCATGTATGTCAATTAAACATCATACTTTCATTGAGTAATGAATTAATTGAATACAAACATTAAAAATGCTTTTCATGTCATTTTACAGTTTGCTCATCTCTGCCTGATGAACACAGAGTTTACATTTCATCTGCAATTACATCAACTTTATAGGTGTATGATTTAATGATGCCCTTCTTTAGGAAAATATGATTAAGTACTTTTGTTTTGCATTGATGACAGTTATTGATTAATTAATTAACGTATATTAATTTATTAATTTAATAATAAAAAAATTAGAATGACCTTATTTATAAATAAATAAATGCTTAGCTATTTAGCTTTTAATGTATGCAGTTAAATATCATACATTGATTGATTAATAATTAATTAATTAAATCCAAAAAATAAAAATCCTTTTCATGTAATTTTAGCTCTTTGTGTTTGGATATGAAATTTACATTGTAATGAAGCCGTTCTTTAGGAAAACATGATTAGCTCTTTATGTTTTGCATTGAAGACAGTAATTCCTAAATTAACGTATATTAATTTATTAATTACTTATTACTTAATTATAAAAAAAATGTTACTATTTTACACTGACCTTATTTTCAATATATATATGCTTAGCTCTTTATGGTTTCATGTATGCCAATAAAAGAAAAATTACTGAAAAAGCACAAACTGAGTGTGGAGAGTTTATTAGTTGCTGTCAGAAAGGAAAGGTAAGGCTTCCAGAAAGACACACATTTCCAGAATATTTATAAAGTATAGTGAGTGCTCCAACTTTCCAAATTATAGCAATTTAAAATAAAAAAACATCAGGTCTTATAACAGTGCAATTTAATTTGCTTCAATTGGTGCAACATTAGCAGAAAATGTCCCAGGACATGGTTCTTACTGCTTTAAAGTACAAGGACAAATTTACCACCGGACTTCACATTTACACCCCTATGTCCTAGATACAATGGAAGCTGTTGAACAACGGATGACACTTATTGAAAATAAACAATGCTTACCCATCGTCTTTGAAAAGCTGGATAACATTATGGCCAACAACCCATATAGTCAAGCATACAAAAAACTGGCAGAGCTTGAAAAAGAACAACAGGCACATGCTCAAATAAATCAATTGCCAATGCCAAGACTAAATATGGTTCTGAAAAGAGATCGCTGTACTGATCAAAGACGTTTTAATTTACCAACAGTAAATGAGGTTGCCATGGTCTTTAAAAATGATGATGGTGAACCACCATTTGAGCGGGATATTAGAATATATCCATGCAATGAAGAGCAACCTTTTATAAATATAAATATATTAAGTAGTAATTGGATCCTATGACATATCCCATTTTCTTTCCAAATGGTGAGCCAGGATGGAAACCAAAATTACAATTGCAAAGTTATCTCAATAGTAAAGTTCGTGTTAGAAACAATATTTCTATGCTGGAATATTAAGTGGCACAAACTGCTATTCGAGATCATTTTAATCCTATTTTATGTGGGGGGAAACTGACACAACAATGGATTATTGATTCATATCTACAAGTCGAAGCAAATAATCTAAATTTTCAACAAAACAAGCTTTGCGTAGAACAATATTGTGGATTGATAGATTATGTTGCTGAATTGGCTACAAACAGAGACATTCCAGCTGGAAGAGCAATCATTTTGTCATCTTCTTTCCAAGGATCGCCTTTCACGATGCGAGAAAGATACAATGGTGCCATGGTTATTGTGACTCAATTTGGAAAACCAGATTTATTCATTACCTTCACATGTAATCCACAATGGCCAGAGATCAAAGAAAATTTGAAAATTGGCCAAAATACTTCTGAGATTTAGTGGCTAGAGTATTCAAATTAAAACTAAATGCATGAATATATGATATAACTAAAGCCCAGTTATTTGGGAAATGTGTGGCTTTTGTTTATACCATTACATTTAAAAAAAGAGGCCTGCCACATGCACACATACTTTTAATCCTACAAGAAAAAGATAAATTGAATACTGCAGAGAGAGTGGATTTAATGAGTAGTGCTGAACTGCCACATCCACAAAAATATTCCAAACTTTATGACATTGCAACACATCGAATGATTCATGGTCCATGTGGAGATATAAATACTAATTCACCATGTATGGAAAATAAAAAATGCACAAAAGATTTCCCAAAACTATTTCAAATGCAAACGTATGCTGATTGTGATGGATACCCTTTATATAAAGGAAGAGAAGGACAAACTGCTGTTATTCGTGGCCAAAGGGTCGATAATAGATATGTAGTTCCATACAATCATCATTTGATGATGAATTACAATGCACACATAAATGTGGAAGCTTGCACTTCTATCAAATCCATAAAATATGAAGCAGCAACTGTTGTTGTGCAAGGTGCACAAAATGACGAAAACAATCCAATTTTACATGATGAACTTTCACGTTATTTAGATGCTCGCTATGTCAGTGCTCCAGAAGCAATGTGGCATCTTCTGAAATTTTAGATGCATGATCGGTCACATGCTGTGTATCGATTAGCTGTAGATTTGCCACAAAGTCAATTTGTTTGCTTTACTGCAGGGAATGAAAGAAATGCCATATCCCAAAATGAAAATAGAGCAACAACACTTACTGCATGTTTTCAATTAAATTGTGAGGCCACTGAGGCCAGTTAATTTTTATACATTGAGATTCCATATCACTATGTATTCGTAAATGGCCAATGGCAACAACGAAAAAAAATACAAATAAAATTATCCCCAGAATTTGTACCGTTACTCCAAGAGGCATTGAACCTTTCAGTTTAAGATTACTTCTTTTACATGTTCCCGGTGCACAAAGTTATGAATATTTACGCACAGTGAATTACATCTTTTATGATACTTTCCAATTAGCTGCAAGACATCAAAACTTCCTGGCAGATGATACGAAATGTAAGAGATGCCTAGAAGAAGCAGCACCATGTCAAATGCCAAAGCAAATGAGAGAACAATTTGCATTAATTTGCATCTTTTGCTATGTACCTGATGCATTAGCTTTTGTGGGAAACATTTAAATGAAACGTTACAATGAGACCATTGCGCAATTAAAAGCGTTAATGGAAATTCAAGAAGTCTTTCTTTGTAATGGATTAAATTGTGCAAGTTTTAATCTGCATGATCCAGGACTCATAGATCAAATAAACTTTGAAGACTATGACACTGAGCTTTGTTACCAAAATCCCAAGAAAAAATTGCAACTTTAAATACATTATAATTGCAAGCATTTAATGCCATCACAAATGCAATAGATCATGACTTGTTCAAAGAGCGTTATTTCTATCTAGATGGACCTGCTGAATCGGGAAAAACGTATCTATATAATTTATTGATATGTTTTATTCGAGCACAACATCAAATAGCACTGCCATTTTCAACAACTTGAATTGCCTCACTTTTGTTAGAAGGTGGGAGAACTATGCATAGTATGTTTAAACTACCAGTTCCCATTCTAGAAACATCAGTGTCAGGTATTCAAATTAATTCATTAAGCCAATTAATTTAAACAAAGTAAATGAATTATAATAGATGAGGCAACAATGATGTTGTGTCATGCCCTGCAATGTATTGATCGATTATTAAAAGACGTTATGGATAATAATTTGCCATTTGGTGGAAAGGTGATGTTGTTAGGAGGAGATTTTAGGCAAACATTACCTGTTGGGCCACATGGAAATAGGACTGACATCGTCAAAACATGTATAAAGACAAGTAAACTGTGGAAAATATTTACACAGCTTAAATTAGAACTAAATATGAGATCTCAAGGCCACAATGAATTCAATGTTTGGCTAATTCAAATTGGAGAAGGAAAACATCCAAAAATAACTAATCTACCTAATGATACCATTGAAATTCCATCAGAAATGATTTGCAAAGAATCACTAATATCAGCAATCTTTCTAAATACTATCAATAACGAACAAACAAAGTGATATAAACATCAAAAAATATTGATGCCTTGAATGTAAATAGCGAAATTTTAAAATTAATTAATGCACCCAAAGAAAATTATTTCAGTGCAGATTTGGTACTGGCTGATGACAAAGACAATGAATCTAATGTTAGTATGGAATTTATCAATTCTTTAACTCCCTCTGGTATGCCACCACATATTGGGCAACTGAAAAAAGAGGCAATTGTCATGCTACTGAGAAATATGAATTCCAAAAAAGGACTTTGTAATGGGACTAGATTAATTGTGCAATATTTAAGAGAACATTTCATACATGCAGAAATTATGAATGGTACCCATAGAAGTGAACATGTTTTTATACCAAGAATTTATTTGGCTCCAAGTGAGAGTGGTTTGCCTTTTGTCATTCAAATGAGACAATTTCCCATCATCATGGCATTTGCTATGACCATAAATAAATCCCAAGGACAAACTTTTAAGTCTGTGGGTATTTTTTTACAGGAACCTGTATTTGCACATGGATAACTCTATGTTGCATTTTACAATGCAACAATCCCGAGGAAATTAAAGTTTATATTGAAAAAAAACAGTCAAGGTGATTTATTAGATGATAGCCACATTTTTACAAAAACATTGTCTACTATGAGGTGCTGTAACTTAAATTACAAAAAAGGATAATAATACAACAGATGTACAAAAAAAACAAAAAAGGAAAAGTGCTTTTATACAAAGGACAAATTCACAACAAAAACCCCAACAAACATAGAGAACAGTGGTTTTATTCCGAGGACGAACTTTGATGTCACTCTGACTCTTTATAGAAGACCACTATTTCACATAGGAAACTCTATAAAATGGCAAAAACATAGAGAACAGTGGAACAGTGAACTTTTTTGTCTGGCCGACTTTTTAGAGGACCGCTATTTCACATAGAAAACTCTATGTGCCATTTTCAATAACTACAACAATAACAAAAAAACTGTGAAAAAAAAAAAGAATAAACAGTGGTTATATCCCATTCACAAAGTAAAACATTGGAATGCCTTGGAAGAGGCCTTTTGGCAGGATTGGCCCCACAAAATAGTTACGTTGCATTTTCTTAAAAAAACAGTTTAAGTTAATGTTTGAAATGTTAAAATGTTATTTTTCAAGGTGTGGAAAGTTTTTTCATTGTATGTAATTAAGGGTTCATGTTAATAGGAGGATGATGATTTTTTGTAACATTTAAATGTATAATTAAATAGAGAGTATTGATCCAGGGAGTAATCTGATCGCCAGTTACTGGGGTCAGGAAGGAATAAAAAATGTTCCCTCTTTGACACAATTTGATGAGTTTCACTGTTTTTTTTCTGTTTGCCTTCCTCTGGATTCAATACCTATGTGGTTTACCAGTAGTTGAGCTAAAAGTTGCATGTTACAAAGCAATATGCAATGGTTTACAATAATCATTCATACAAAGTAGACCTATTGTTATATTACTCCTGCATAGCAGACAATTGAAAAGGTTAATATTGTTAAAAAAGAATGCTTTAACAGTCCTTGAACTACAAGTTGCATGTTGATAACAAAAAGGTTAAGAGTGTCAGAGACTCACCTTGTGTGGCAAACAGTATTCCCAGCCTTACAATTTTTTTGCAAGTCGCTAGTATATATAAAAGATAAGAAGCAAGACTGGAATCATCATATTACCTGAAGATTACCAACCCCATTGAATGCGGAATTTACTAAAAAAAAAAAATATATACATATATATATATATATATATTTGAAAAAAACAACAACATTTCTCCTGTTATAATTATTATGTATTTCCACTGACACAAGTCTGTTGTTGCAGTCAGTTGCAGTCACAAGTCAGTTTCTCTATCAAGAATCTAGTTACATTTTAAGTGATACTTTTCTAGTATTACATATGGTGTCAAATGTGAAAAAAAAACTTTCTTTTTTTCTACACTTTGTATCGTTAATCAACTATTAATACATTTATGGAAGCATATTTTAATTAGCTAAGAACATCATTATAATGATTAAGACAAGTATTTTCCGTTTAACTGTTTCGGTTGATGAATGTTTTAAAGATAAGAGTGCCTGGGGCAGAGCCAAGCAATGAAATAACAAAGGTGCCAGATGCTTGTTCACTGTTGACCATAGACTACTTTAGATGAACCCCTTTAGATTGTAAGCTTGCGAGTTTTCAGTCTTGTAAGGTGCTTTGTGAAAAAGCCCTATGCATGTTAGATTTTAGGCTCAAAGACGAGAGCCCTCCATTCTTTCGCAATGTGTTAATAATGCATTTTGCTTCGTACTTAACCCCTGTATAGTGCTACGCAGGACCGACGCTAGAAGGGGTGCAGGTGCTGCAATGCCCAGTACTGTTTTTTTTTTTTTTTTTTGCATTTAACTGCTTCTCTACACAAAAACACACACATTTAAAAATCCGCCCCCCCCCCCCCCCCACACACACTTATTTCCATCACTGCAGAGAGGAAACAGCATATCACTGTTACTATGAATAGCAACTCTTTTTGGTTATGTTAGAGACCCTCTTTTACTAAATGTTAATTTAGGTTATTACATGTTCTATAACTTTGTTAAAAATGCTCTGGAACTGAAAGTCCTCATGAGCTTTGAGAAGGTAACCTGCTAGTCCCCAGATATAAAAAATGATATAACAAACTACATTTTTATTGACAATGTGGGGGATGCATGGGGTTACTCTCAGGGGAATAAAACCTGCCTGGGCTTTTTATATTGAGGATTTTAATAAAGATAGGAAATTGGCACATTGGAGAGGCCAAACGTTTGTTATCAACTGTCAAATTCAATGTTTCTGCATGAATCAAATCAGTTATCTCAGTGTGTCTCAGAGTACAGTATCTTGACAATCTGTAATAAATCCCTCTGGTCGCGGCCATGCAGATCAGAAGCCGTGAAACATCCTGCCAACATTCCTTCATTGAGGTGGCTGTGTGATTGCCTCTTATTTGCAATTGAAAAGAGCCTTTGTGCTATATAAATGCAAGATCCTATTACAGCCTCGTATACTGGCTTTGATACTTAAGAGGTTTAGAATGTATGCATGTCATTGACAGGGGAATTTTTGGGGATATTAGTAACCCGTTTTCTGCAGAAGTCATCCAAGTACTGTGTCGTAAGCACCTCTGCTTAAAGACCTTGCCAAGTATAGAAGAATGTTTAATGTCATAACCAGAAGGTAGATCGAGCCTTTGAATCTCAGGGGAGGTAGGAAACTCGCCGCATTTACATTCCTGTCAATGGATAAAAGCATTTTGATCTAATGTAAGGTGAATAGCTATGCTAATGTATAAGGCTTACGTCTGTCTATATGGACCTGGAAATGTATTTAGCAGGTACTGTACATTAAAAGGATCACTGTCTGGTTAAAAAAATATATGTTAGAAATATTTGAAACTGAATAAGAGCATAATTAGATAGGAACATCTTTATCAAGCTGTTTTTTTGTTTTTTTTTAATTAAAAACAAATGTTTTGAAGGCTCTACTGGTTTTGGGAGGTATCAATTTGTTCATGATTGCATGTATGAGAGGAGCATTTAAATTTCTGAAGACCAGAACTTACAATTATTGCTGCATGTTTGGTGGCGAGGAAGCAGCAGTCAGTTCCAAAAACTCAAACAATTCAACAAATCCGCTCAGCAAATGTTTATTAGTACATGCTTTCTTATGTTTATGGATTACACAACTACTAATGTTCTTGATTTATTACGTAATTCACAACTGTGAGTTTTTTTCTAAAATACAGTGTTCATTTAATGAGAATACATGCAGAATCTCATAGGGAATATTTATAATTTATAATACACGTAGAAAATTTGCTAGTGAAATATCATGTAATTGCAGCAATTTGCTACGAGTAATTTTTGCATCAATTAAGTCAAGCATACTTTGATCACTTAAGACTTTCTCTGTGTGCATTTTTGGCAAAAGTTCTTTTGAATATTTCTACTAATGCTTTTAAATATAATAATTAAGATGTGCTTTTATTTAAATGATAATTTTGGCTATTATTTTAAATAATTTGAAATGCAAATCATTGATATTAATTGAAGATAATCTGATCATTTTAAAAGTGTTGTAAAAATTATAGTAAGAAAGGACATATTTAGAAATGAGCACCAGTAAACTGGACATTCTAGCTTGATAAACATAATTTTTTAATGACTTTACTGAAGTGTGAGTCTTGCAGACTGAGGCCCTCATTCAATTGCAATTTGAACAATTGAATAGGGCCCTAAATAACCACATTACATATATTTTTTAAAGAAGTTTTTTGTTAGCAAGCATCTATTCAAAAGAAAGGTTTTCAATAACTAAAACATTCTTGAAAAAATATATGTTATGTGCTTATTTAGGGTCCAATTCAATTGGGCAAATTGCAATTGAATGAGGCCCTGAGTGTTTTGTATGTTGTACTCCACACCTCATTAGGGATTCCTGCTTACAGAGGGAGATTTAACAGTAATTACAAAATGTGGCACGTCAGTAGTTAAATCTGTGTCAACCCTAAAAAGCTACAAAGACAGATTTAGAGAGGGAACTGATCCTATGGAGGCCTTCAAGGTGAACTAATTGTGTAGCCAAAAGTAGTGTGGTCATAGGCCAGCTTGGAAGCCTCCAATTCTAAGGGAGCACAGTGGTCCAATATGCCCAGCAGCATTTATAGTGGCTCCATGTGATCCATGGACTATAGCCGGTCTTTGAGACAGGTACAGGGTTGGGAGAGGAGATGGCTCAACCATCCTGGATGAACTTGCAGTGCTCTCTGTCTCAAATTGACCAGGCATTTCAGACTTGGTAAATTTCATTAAACTTCCACCTCCTTTGTTCTATGGTCTCAGTTCAGTTACAAACCGCAGAAAGGAATCAATTCAATCCAGTCATGTAGCATACAAAATGAAGGTAATGAGTAGTAATGAGCACCCAACACTTGACACATCACAGATAATTGGGGGATTTCATGGATCCCTCTAGTACCCCTAGACCCTATGAGCCTCATTCAATTCCGAGTTGCTCAATAGAATAGGGCTCTATATAAGCACATACAAAAAATTTTGACAGAACTTTTTAGTTACTGAACTTCTATCCAAAAGCAAGGTTTTCACTAACTAAAAACTTCTGTCAAAAAAATATGTTATGTGCTTATATAGAGCCCTATTCAATTGCCAAAATTCTAATTGAATGAGGACCTATGAGTCCAGAGATTCCTGCAATTCCGCCATTTAAAGTATATTACATGGAGGAACCCCTAGGATTCCTTCCTTTCACAGACAGAACGGAACTCCCAATCACCACTTAAATCTATAACCATGTGCTTCTATTGAGACCCCCATGATACCTAAATATTAACCCCTGCCTGTTTCCAGAGACAAATATATATGTATAACTAAGTTTTAGGTGCTACTCAGTTTCCAAGAATACAGTGCAATAACTGTAGTTTAGTTTAGTTTTTTTTACTTATGTATAGATATTCACATGGGAAAACAAGTGTACTATGTATATATATTTATATTTATTATATTTATATATATATATATATATATATATATATATATATATATATATATATATACATACATATATATAGGCCCTCCCTTACTTCCTCCTCTGGGATCTCCCCCACTACACTAGGGAAAAAAGTAAAAAAATATGTTTTATGAAAACAGGTCATTTACAGAGGGACAGAAACAAGCCCCTCTAGAAGTGAGGGCTCTAGTGCAATGCACCATTTGCACCAATATATATATTTATAATTAGTTGCCACTGGAGGGGGCAAGGGGTGGGGAGGCAACACAAAATAAAATGTTGTTGCCACCAGTGTCCTGCCCTCACTATAGGCTCTTAGAGATCGGAACTTAGCTCTCAATGTCTTTCATGTCATCTGCTCTTGTTCAGCTTTCTATAAACTCTACTACTACAGATGTAAATCCATGTGCACATTGATGGTAGCATACAAATAGAATTATATGCACCGATACAAGCTCTTTTAATTTGTATACCTCATATTCTACTAAACTATCTGCACCTTATTGACAAGAACAGTAAGTTTTGGTACACACTCTTATTACTTGTCATTGTTTGTTTTTACATTATTGGCTAATCTTTGTCCTTTTTGTTTTTGGTATGTTTAGTTTCTATTTATATAACACATATCAGTATGTTTTGTCTTTCATTTGCTGTTGTTCTAAATCCTGATATGGTTCCCAGTTTACTTGCTACTCTTATAAATACATACTAAAATGATGAGTAAAGAACAATACTCTTACTTTCTTCCCCCAGTTACATCTTAAAATGTACTTTTAATATGATGGACTAGATATATTAACCAAGATTAACATGCTGCATAATACTGTAAAGGAAGGGTACTGGTGTATATTGATGGCTGGAAATTACTAGAAGAAAAAAACACTTTGTAAGCACTTCTGTATGATACTGGTGAGAGATTTCATTTCCAGGAATTATATAAAATATAACTTTTATTGATACTGGTCAAAACAGAAAAAAATAATAATAATAAAACAACAAACAAAAAATATTAATTACTTTTTAGAAATAGATAACACTCAAGGATTTGTGTATTCATCTAAAAAGACGAGAGGTTCAAGCTATAAAGTTCAGTCTTTATAACTTTAACTGCAATTTTTACTATCATTAATACCAGCTGCTATAACACTTGATGTTATCTAAAGTTCTGAGTTATACTGCATTTAGAACCTCTAATGTGCTCCTTTATACCTTTCCTTTCCTTAGATAAGTGGTTCACAAACATTTTTTTTCAAAAGGACTATGTAATCAGGGTCTTTGCAGACAACTTATTAATGTGTCTGTCTCTTATTTTTCAATATAAATGTGTTTTGCTATATTGGAGTATAACATGTACATTTGAACACATTAAATCTTGTACTCCTGTATTGCTTGTTTATGCATTTTTATTAAAAAAAATGAATCATGTGTAATACTTTCTTGTAGACCACTTGTGGTCATTGAAGCAGAGTTTGAGTACCTCTGCGCTAGATTTACTAACCTTGACATGAACTCTGAAGTGATTTACTGAATGTTATGATAACTATATGTTCTCAATCTCAATACAAAATATGAAATTAGTAATCTGAGGGGAGGTTGTATGAAAAAACTATATAAATCTATTGAAATAGTAAATACGAATTACATTTATTGAATTCATACTTATCGGAATGAAAAGGTGTAAATAAGTTAAATAAACAAAAGAAGAGAAAAAGAACACCTATTTATCGAAACCGGTTTAGCCTCCTAAGGTAGGATAGTAATTAATTAATTATAATTCAAACATTTTTATCTGGATAAGTACAATTTCTCAATGTATTCAATACATATACAAGTACGACATGTTAAAAACAACAAAAATTTAACATATAGCAGCAATGAACACACACCAGAACACTGAAAGAAGTTAAGTATAATAATGTAATTGCTATAGAGACACTGCAAATAAATTACAGAACTCAGAACTCAACATTTTTAATACTCAATCTATCTGAATGAGCAAAAAACCTTAGTACTCATTGCGCTACCTTGGTGCGCATCATGTTTGCTAAAACCAATTTACATTACCACTTATGAGAGTTTGGTACGCAACCTTTTTGGTACTCAACCCGTTGTCTGAAATGGATAAAGGTTGAGAACCAAGGTACCAGTGTATAATGAATGTAGTACAATGTAACTGACTTAATTAGTGCAATAGCAGAGTTGATTCGCTTTGTAAATTCTGCCATTCCACGTCTTAAGCACAGAGCCATGAAAATAACTTGAGAAACAGATTTTATAAACTTAAAATGCCATATAGACAAGCTAGGCATTTTGTAGATCACAGACATTTTGTAACCAATGGCTTAAGGGTCAACTGTCTGTGGGTAGCTGTTGGTTTTGAGCGTCTGAGCTGTCTGTTAATTCTGGTATGACCACATGTGCGCATATGTATTTGTATATATCAGGGGAAGTACAGTTCATACACTTTGTCCCAGTTGAATTCATTCCTAGTTCCTCCTCTGATCCTCATGTTCATACAACCACATTGGTTTCTTTTGAATTATAAAAGCCTGTGAAGTTTCCTCCAGATGGACTGATAACAAAAACACAAGTGATTAATCACAAATCCAGATGTATTTGAGGCTCCATGTACCTGTTTAAATTAACTGAACAGTGATTGTTATACTGCAACCTAAGGAAACATTATTGCTTCTCACACACAGTCTTACAGGATCCTATACTTAAACATGATAAAAATGTAGAAAACATTGAATTACAATTACAGGTAATTGAAGAAGGAAGCAAACTAATTAGTCTTTACAAGACACTGAAATTGTACTACTAGACCAAGGCCCTCATTCAATTGCAATTTAACCAATTGAATAGGGCTCTAAATAAGCACATAGCATACTTTTTTTAAAGGAGTTTTTAGTTAGTGAAAACCTTGCTTTTGGATCGATGCTTATTAACTAAAAACTTCTTTAAAAAATATATGTTATGTGCTTATTTAGAGCCATATTCAATTGGCCAAATTGCAATTGAATGACGGCCCAGGTACAGAAAAAGTATGAGTGCTAAAATGTAGCAGTTTTTGAAATTAGCTTCTATGTTTTAAATGGCTACTGTACAATGAAACAAATTTTGAAGCCTCCATAATACTTTGGTGGACATTGTGTTTTAGATGTGGTGTTTACATTTCTGGAGAGCTGTGGTTACATTTATTGATGCAAAATTCTTACTTCTGGCAGTTGAGGGGGAGGGATGTGGTATCAATTCCAGTCACATTCAGTTATCTAACAAAGCCACTGGCTTCTCTCTGTTACCCCCTCCTTTACCCCTTTCTCCACTGATAAAGAAAACACATCCCCAAGATCTAGCTCACAGAAATTGATGTAATGAAACACAAAATGCATTCCTTTACTCATTTTCAAATGCAGAATTTTACAAAAAGTGTTTTTATGTTTATGGCTGACACAACATGGGTTCATGCTCTTGGAGCCCTTGTCTATATAGACCCCCAATATACCATGGGGGCCTATACAGACTCCCATGATAACCCAATAGACCCCTAAGATACCATGGAGGTTTAAATTAACACATGAAGTGCCGTAAGGGTCCACTAGGACACCCCTGACACTCTAAGTTAAACACAACACTACCCTAATAAAATCATCCCCCGTCCGATAAACAAATAAATTCAAATTAATCTAAATTACTCAAAATAAAAAAATGTAACCTGTAAAATAAAATGAATTACCAATACTTACCTAGGCCTCATGATCATCTCCCCTGGACTAGGCGGGCTATCCAACTTGATTGAAGAGATTCTGGTCCTCTTCAATTTCTATTGAAGGCCATAGTCCTTATTTTCTGGGCCAAGTAATGTCCTTCCATAAAAAAAATAGTGACTCTAAAAAAAGAAAATCAAGTTTGATTGCACTCAATCTAAGCAATCTGATTGGTCCACATCTTTTAACCTTGATAGTGAACAGAGTAACCACTGAAAAGCACATTCTGATTGGCTGAAGTATGATTGATATCTATGTCAGCCAATCAAGGATCAAAAACTCTATTTAGGCCGCAGCAATTTGTGGTGGGGGAGCCCCTCTTAGGTAGCCCGCCTAGTCAAGGGCAGAACTGTGAGAACCAGGGCATGGAAGATAATTGCTTGATGATCAGGAGACCTAGGAAAGTATTATTAATTATTTTTATTAAACAAGTTTAATTTCTTTTTTTATTGTGATATACTTTTTTATTTTACTTGTAATTTATTTTTATTTTTTTAGATTAATGTAATTCTTTTTTTATTTTATTTGTAATTTTTTTACTTGTGGTAAATGTATTTTTTATTTTATGTAATTGAGTGTTTTGCTATTTTTTGTAATTACATTTTTTTTGTAATTTAGATTTATTTTTAGTAGTGTACTGTTTAACTTAGAGTGTCTTTGGGGTCCTGTGCTAATTTAGTTAACCATGCGGGTATCCGCCAATCAGTGAAAAAAAAAAATCCTATGGAAAAAAATCCTTCCTGCCTGGGCTACATGGAGAGAACCCTATATGTTTTATTACCTCTGATTCCTTGGTACTCTGTTTGCAAAAAACACGTCATATAACGCAAGTGAAGGGGAGCGATAGGTAGGGATGAACACTGCTTCTGGCAAGTAAAAGTATTCACCCTCCTGCATCGCTACCAACAGAATTTTAATACAGATTATAACAGGTCCCATCAATTACTTTTCCTGAGATCACTGATAGGCAGAAGTGAAGCAATCCAGAATCTTTACAGAGGGTCTGAATAGCCAGCCCCGAAGAAGAACAGCCTAGGGATCCTGACAGGTGTGCCTTAATTCATCTTCTATGGATAGCTTCTACTGTCTCCCTTCCTCTCTACAGATCTGGACGGTAATATATTTCAAATACCGACTAAAGGCTATCTTCTCACACTTAATCTCAATACCATCATCCCCAAACTTTGCTCTAGAACAATTGGACAATAACATTAAAATGTGAGAGAAAACAGGCCTGGGATACTTAAAAGACATTTTAAAAGGTAAGACAATTCCATACAGGAAACTCTCCCAGTCTGCATCAATGCCTTTGTCTATATCCAAACTTTGATATTATGTGCAGAGTATATGCAAAAATATATATATTAAATGACCCATGCAATATCTGTATAGCAAAAATATAGAACAAACCCATACCCCCTAGATAGCACAAGATAATCAAGAGGCTGACAGGCTGCTTCCTTGTCCCCTGTCGAGCTGTGTCTAAAGGTCCCACTGCATAGACATGTGAGAATGTCCCTCAGCCAAGACCGCCAGCATATACAGTAAACAATGGCCTCTTCCAGTCTCATTAGATTATCCACTAATATATTGTATTTACCTCAAATTAAAACATCCCATATTTAAATGACAACTGAGCAGGGGCAGCTGGTGCATAGGGGCAAATGGGCAATCGCCCTCCCAAAATGAATGCCCTTACTTAATTGTATAATTTATATAATAAAACAAAACGTTTTATCATGTTCAATATTCAGTTTTTTTTAATAGCTGCTGCTGTCACTTTCAATTTCAAAACCCTTTGTGCTGCAGTTAAACACAGTGACTTATCACATCTAGCCCCCTGCTGGTGACTTACCTAATAATACAGATCAAGGTAAATGTGAGAATTTAAAAATAAACAGTCAAAATGCTGTTTATGTCCGAACTGTGCTCTAACAGATAGAACTGAGCCTGTCTGTCAAACGCAGCATTACCCAATCAGAATGGCCGGGAGGGAAAAGTCCTGTATCCTACAGGGACTGCACCTCTCACAGTCCCCCCATAACTAAATACATTAGTGCAATCTCAATAAAGTTTATTGAAAAAAAACTACTTCCAGCTCACAGTACATGCAGATAGATAGAGCTGCGTGTAAAGCTTCAGTTTTCCCAATAATCTGGTGGTCTTATTGATTCTGACTACCCTGTTCCACACACCAAGCTTGTGACCTGTCTGTCACCAGCCCGGCCTATACCAGACAGAAGCAGCTGCAGAGATCTGGTGAGTCCATATACCTCTCTTTGTCTTGCTGTTGTTTTTCTGTCCTTCAGTCATGTCTGACTCTCAGGGACCACATGGTAGCAGCACACCAGGTACATCTGTCTGTGTTTCTGGTTGTGCTTCACCATGACAATGTTTGAGGGAGGGAGGAGGGGTAGAAGGAGAGATGGATAGAGAGGGATAGAAGAAGAGGCATATTATCTATCTCTCTAACTTTCTATCTCTCTCTCTCTCCATGACTTCCTCTCTCTCTATCCCTTCCCCTCTATCTATCTATCCCTTCCTCTCTCTCTATCCCTTCCTCTCTATCCCTCTCTTTAACTCTCTATCCTCCTCTCTCACTATCCCCCCTCTCTATCACTATTCCTGTCTTTCTCTATGGGATCACTTTTTTGGGTGGAGACTGTGTCACTAGGCAGGGTCTATACATGTTGTAGTAACATGTTGTGAAGGGGAGGGGTTTACACTGTTGGGCGGAGTCAATGTTAGCTGGTAAGTAAGTTGCAAAGGTACCAGCCGCTACTGCAACTGAGGACACACATTCATCGGATATATTGCAAATGTCAGATATAACAAATGATAGAAAAAACAATGTCATAGTGGCTTGTTTTATTTGTGTGTTCTATGTTTCATTAACATAGAAATCAACCGGTTTCTCACTTGTGTCAGTTTGGATAAGACAGAACTGTTATACTACAGGATAATTTGTGTGTGTATGTGAATCAGTTGCAATTCATCATATGGACAAATTGCACTGCATATAGAAATGTATATCCATAAAAATAAATATGCATGTGACACTGTTTCAAGAACTTGAACACTGCCTCTGGAAATTTCCCACCCTAGTCCTGGACCTTTTTTGTCTAGGGGAATGTGAGAATAAATTAAGAGTATTAAGAGATGTATAATATACAAGTCTGAGTTTGCAGTAACTTGCTGGGAAATCTTACTTTTTATAATATCCACTAAATCATGTTATAATTCATCCTGACAAATGGCAACATGATCAAGATATAGTGTTTGATAAATCTGCACTAATGACATATATAAAACAGTGTTTATACCATGTTTAAACAGCAAACAAAAAATTCTTTAACGTAAAAAAAAAAAAAAAGTTGATAATAAGAATGTATTCACAGTTTTATGCACATGAATTGAAATTAAAAATTTGAAGAAATGGTAGCTATGGTAACTGAAAAGAAAATAACTGTGATATATTGAAAGGTGAAGTAGTTGATTATTAGCTCTCACAAAGAGGAAAGAAATGCAAACATTTCATTTGCAGACATTGCCCTTTGTTCCTAATCTAGAAAGAATGTTAAGTGAATAGATGGTATCTGTAAGAACTACTGTACTCACTGTATATGAGAGAAATAGTTATTTCAACATATGTATTCATGGCAATGAGGTGTATAAACACATAGAAACAAGTGACCTCAATGTACCTGTGTCCTATTGTGTAAGTTTAACAGCAAAGATCTGAGTTATTGTAAAAATAAAAGGTACACGTACAAAAAATATAAATACAGTACATATAATTGTATCTGTTGCTATTAAATAAATTGTGTTACACACCTGAGTTTCGAAGTAATGTGTTTTAAGCATAGATTATGTGATAAAATCTTCCCACTCTCGTAAGAGCTTCATCTCACATTATTAATAATTTTCCACAGTGGGGCATGATATGGGAGAAGAGCATGCCCAGTTGTGATAAAACAGAATAGGATCTGTGACTATAATCATTTATCAAACTGAGCATGCTCTTCATCGCTATCATGTCTCCACTGTTAAAGTTAGTTATTGGTCTTATATATAGGAATTTACAGAGTAAATATTTTCAGTAATTTATTTATAAAATACCTTGAGGGATTGAGCCATGCCAGATTGTCAGTAAATAAGCATTGGTAGGCAAAGAAAAAAAAGATTGAGCCACCTATATTCAAAAATCTGGTGCGATATTGGCCCATGAATACTGGATTTGGACAACCTTCTTATACAGATTGACTTTCTTTTACACTTACATGTTTTTATTTTTAAAGCACGTCTATTCAGACATACTAAGAAAAGGCATGTATATCAGAGTGCAAAAACAATGCATATCTGTAGAGAATGGATTAATCTAAAATCATTCCTGAACAATAAAAATAAAAATAAAAATAAAATGTAAAATATATGTTTATGTGAAATTTCTGAGCAAGGTAAGGGTTGAAGTTAATATCAAAATGCTTCCTTGGATAAAATCGGTTGATAAAGCAATGCCTTTAAATTTACGTTGCCTAGATTTTTTGACGTGTTACTGTACATGGATCATCCCATCTTCGGTGTATTTCTGGTCATAGGTGGTGTGTACAGTGGAAAGAATCAGAGAAACTAAGAAAATGTATGCATATCTCCCTACATTTCGAAGGACCGTATAGCAACTCCTATAGTCTTGAGAAATGATGTACTAGTAGGAAGTGTTATTGCCATTCTGTACAATGTGTAAACTTATTGTGCACACTGCTTTATATAGACATATACTCTGTATATCTGATACTTCTGGTTTCTATCTTTCTCCTAAATTTTGAAAGAAAACAACAGGAGGGGTCTGAAAATGTGGAACAAGTGGAAAAGTGGAACAGACAGACAGATGGAGGGAAGGAGATATGATATAGTATATAGTATATAGTACAAGATATGATACTCTAGAAGTGCAGCTTTACAACACAGTCAGGATGCCTTCTCTCTTTCTCTTACTGGATTGTCAAGGTTCTGCACGAGGTCATAATAAACATCATACATAGTGTATAGAGATGTAGACAGCTGCAGAGCATTACCCTTATCTCTTCAATGTGACACAGATTTCTAAAGTCCAAATTATAAACCCTTCTGGTAATCAAACCACAGAACTGGAGGGACTTTTTGTAACCAATTCTAAAATGTATACTTTAGAAATGGTCAGTCAGAGAAGAGAATGTTAGCTCTCAAGAAGGAGTCTTGGTCAAAAGATTATTCCCTAAGGAGTAATTGAAATGCCCTGAAGACCGATAAACAAGAGTTCAGGTAGGTCCTTGGCAAAAAAGTAAGACCTATCTGTACGGCTTAATATTGAACCTAAGGTATGGCTGGTGCAAGCTATTTTCATAAAAATTACTGCAAGGAATGAAAGGAAGGAAATGTCGTCCTTGTCTTGTGGAGAGTGCACAAACTACATTGTCAGCAGACGTTTTTTAGAGTATTTTCAGTGGACAACAACTTTAGCCAGAGGGCTCATCAGGCCACTTCAGACAAAGCCAGCCGCCACTTTTTATGGTATCAAAAGAGCCTTCTGAAAGTGTGCAAATGTATTGATGGTGAGAGTCTTGCTAGGCTGTGTTCATTCACTTGTAAAAATGGAAGTCACTACGGCGCAGGTGGAAACCCCAATCCATAATATTCTTTATATTTATATAATTTATATATATATTTCTCTTTCAAGTCCAGAGTAACTATAACTTGTCTGACCAGATGATCCACAAAATCAAAAGCATCTCTTGAATCGTTTGGTCCAGAATCCAAATTAGACAGGTGTGAGTCTGAAAATGAAATGGTATGAATGACCATACTTATGACCCATGTCCTGCATTGTGGCATTATCAAGTGCAGCTAAAATAGCAAATGGGTAATTCGATGGTTGTAATAGCCGTGCTACAACCTAAGCTTGCCATTCTGGGGGGCCAGGAGACATAGGCAACCTATGTTCAGCATCATGAGAGGCAACCACTTAGGCTAGGCATTATGGCACAGTTTAGTAAGTGTGCCAGAAGAAAGTTTGGCTTTATAGATAACAAAGCAAATATGCTTAGTCATACTCAAGAGTTTTTGGTTCATGGGCACCTCAGGACTGGAGCATGGGAATCTATGGATACTGGGACATGATTGCTGCTGGAAACAATTCAATAAAAACCTGAGAGGTTAAAAAGTAAATGTGGTACACCATTTTCATAAATATAAACAGGGAGTCCAGTCCCTGAAGGAGACAGTACAAAGATAATATAATTAAGAGGGTCAATAGTATACTTCCATATACAGACCACAGGGACAATATTATACAAAGCTTCAATCCCCCCCCCCCTCCCCCTCATTCCCTCTCACCCCACCCTCTTTTTCTCTACATCTTTTTTCTATCTTTTTTTTTTTTTTCATTTAATATGTACTGCAACAAAACTCAAAAAAAATGGGAAAAGTAGATAAAAGTTTTTTCCGGTGTAATTTGAATACTATAAATATATTGTTCTTGTACTGAACGTCTTGTAAATGTAAATGGGGTTGCTCAGTTGTGTCCGACTTTCTGTGACCCCATGGACAACGCACCATGCTGATCCACATGGTTTTCATGTCAGAGATACTGGAGTGGGTTGCCAGTTCCTTCTCCAGTGAGCCGCAGCATACAGCTCCTGGTATTCCCAGGTGGTCTCCCATCTGAGTACTGACCAGTATAATCTCTTGGTTTCCTGGCTAGATTCGAAACCAGGATGCTGTGGTGAAAGCAAGGACTGGGCGTCCAGGGAACCCTACTATCAGCCTTATTAAATTGCGATTCAGCAAATTTAAAAGGGCTCTATTTATGCATAGCATACATAGCATATTTTTTTACAGAAGTTTTTAGTTAATGAAGACCTTGCTTTTGGATAGAAGTGCACTAACTAAAAACTTCTGTAAAAAAAAATATGCTGTGTGCTTATATAGAGCCCTTTTAAATTTGCCAAATCGCAATTTAATAAGGCCTTATATGTCTAACTCTGTTATTAATTTTTATTCCCATTAATAAAAATGATTTAAAATGCCTGTTACATGAAAGAGAGAAATGGACAGCTTGCTTCTTACACGTAGAGTGCCCAAATTGAATTGTGTAGCAAGCCAGGAGAGCTCCCTTCAGGCAAGAAAAAAACTGGACCGAGCAGACCAATTTAACGGGACCGTTACCCAAAAAAAATTTCCAAAAATTCAGCAACTCTACCGTTTAATTAAATGGGCCCTTGATACTCCACCAATGATATGGAAACCTAAGAAAAAAGTCATGAAGAACAGGGGAAAAGATGATGAAGGAAGAGTCCACTTACACCCCATCTTTACCCTTCCCCAATCTCCTCCACTATGGACTCCTTTGACCCTGTAACCGAGGATGAAGTATCTACTTTACTATCAACCACTCACCTTACAACTTGTCTACATGATCCTTTTCCATCACAGCTAATCCTTCCCCTCTCTACCACACCTACCTCTTCACTCACACATCTATTCAACCTTTCCCTAAACACTGGCAAGTTTCCATCATCTTTAAAACACACCATAATTACACCCATTATTAAGAAACCCTCAACTGATCCAGCTCCTGCATACAACTATCACCCTATCTCTCTACTTCCCCAGGCTTCAAAATTGTTGAGTGGCTTGTCTACAATGGCCTTACCCAATTTATTTCCTCCAATTCCCTTTTTCGACTCCTTCCAATCTGCCTTCCCAACACTCTACAGAACCAGCCCTCACAAAAGTCACTAATGACTTGCTAAACTCCAAGTCAAATTGTCACTTCTCTATTCTTGGGCCTCTCTGCTGCCTTCGATACTGCCTCTCTAGCATATCCTCCTGGATGTCTGCCCATCAACTTAAATGCAACATGTCTAAGACTGAACTCCTTATCTTTCCACCCTCTACTACAGCTTTCACTCCTCAAACATCTCTCACTGTTAACAATGCCATCATCACTCCAAACCTCCCAGGTGGAAGTGTCTTACAGTTGAACTGGACTCTGCCCTCTTTCTTATTCCTCACATACAATCAATAACAAAATCTCAGTTTCACCATGTCCAAAATACGTCACTATCTTACACAAGATAAAAGCTAAAAATCTAATATATTCTCTCATCATATCTTGACTGGACTACTGCAATTCGCTCCTTGCTGGCCTCCCTATCTCTTGTCTGTCTCCCCTCCAATCCATAATGAACGCTTCCGCTAGACTCATCTTCAATACCAAACGCTCAGTGTCTGCAGCCCCTCTCTGTCAATCACTTCACTGGCTTCCCATAGCCTCCAGAATCAAATGTAAAATCATGACCATAACATATAAAGCCCTCAATAACAGTGCACCCTCTTATATCTCTGCTCTTGTTTAAAAAAACTCCCTCAACTTCCCTCTTCATCCTGCTAATGACCTTCTTTTTTCCTCCTCTCTTATCGCCTCCTCTCACTCCCACCTTCAGGACTTTTTTCGTGCTGCCCCTACTATCTGGAACTCCTTGCCTTGCTCCATTAGATTATCTCCCTCCTCAAAGCCTTCAACAACCCACAAAAAGCACATCTGTTTAAAAAGATTATCACCTTCAGCCTTAATATGTACTATCTACAGTACAACACACAGACACCTCCACTTGCTTGAACCTATTGCTTCCACACTGCATCTTGTATCTATCACCCTCCTGTATCACACCCAAACCCTTTAGATTGATTTTTGTGAGTTTGTGAGTTTTCAATCTTGTGTCGGTGCTTTGGATACAAGCACTATGTGTGTTTGATTTTAAGATCAAAAGCAGGGCCCTCTATTCTTTGCAATTTGTTAATTTTGTTTTTGCCATGTACTTAACCCCTGTAAGACACCGCAGAATATGTTGGCGCCTCACAAATAAAAAATAATAATAAATAATAACTTCCATTTTGCAGCAGATTGCATCTTCCTTGTCAACTGTCTGATCAGCTGTCCGATCAATGTGATGCAAGGAGGGACACTCACTATCAAGCTACGCCTTAGTATTGGATGGGACTATTCCTGGACAAGTACCACCAGCTAGGCAATCAAGCCTAGCAGGATATTAGGAGTCACCATTTTCTCCTTTAGTGCTACTAGCCAGACTACATTGTTATTCCTTGTTCAAAATCTTCTGGGTGTGATGCTCAACAACTCTCCTTCTCATTCAGCAGGCAGGACCTCAAAATTAAAACATTAAGCGTGAATCCTATTTGAAGAGGAGCAAAAGACTTGAGCCCTGCCTAGCATAAGGATCAGGAACTAACCATGGACATAAAAACGTGCCTGGTGTCTTACAGTCCATGATGTCACAGAGAGTCGTAAACGACAGAACAACGCAAAAAAAAGGGTATTGATAAGAATATCTGTGCTCACTATATAAAATCTATATGTGCCTTTAGTCATTAACAGAAAAAAAAAAAACATAAAATTCAGATTTGTTGTCCTTTAATCCCATGTGACTATTTAATTCATTACCTACTAAATGCTAAAAATTAGCAATGTATTTTGTGGATTAGATTATTATTATTACTATCTATATTCCTCACATCTCTCTCACTGTCAACAAATACATCATCATCCCCTCCTCCCAAGCCCATCGTCTTGGAGTTCTACTGGACCCCGCTCTGTCTTTCATCCCTCACATACAATCACTAACTAAATCTTGTCTTCTCCATCTAAAAAACATCTCCAGAATTCGTCACTATCTTACACAAGACACAACTAAAATCCTTATACACTCTGTCATCATCTCTCGACTAGACTACTGCAACTCGCTTCTTGTTTGCCTACCCACCACCGACTGTCTCCACTTCAATCCATTATGAATGCCTGCTAGACTCATCATCCGTACACAACGTTCAGTGTCGGCATCACCTCTCTGTCAATCACTCCACTGGCTTCCCTTAGCCTCAAGAATAACATTTTAAATCATGACCCTAACTTACAAAGCCCTCAACAATAATGCTCCCCCTTACATCTCTGCTCTCATTTTTAGTTAGTGAAAACCTTTCTTTTGGATAGATGCTTGCTAACTAAAAACTTCTTTAAAAAATATATGTTATGTGCTTATTTAGGGCCCTATTCAATTGGCCAAATTGCAATTGAATGAGGGCCTAAGGGTTTAGGTGTGATACAAGAGGGTGACAAATGCAAGATGGCAGTGTGAATGCAATTTGTTAAATCAAGTGGAGGTGTCTGTGTGTTGTAGTGTAGATTGTGGGTGTAAGTGGTATTAAGCTGTGGAGTGTGAAGTTGTACCTATGAAGGTTGAAGGTGATAAGCTTTATTAAACAAGTGTGATTTATATGTATATATTTATTGTGAATCATAATGATAACTTTTATTTCCAATATGCTTATTTTAAAATCTACTTGATAATCAGCAAAGTGTATTTATATAGCCTTGCAGTGGCTTGCAGAGTGATGGAATTTCCTTTAGATCGCATGATTCGTAGACAATATAGAATGTGGTGATATTTTATTTTTAACATTTTTTCACGTCATATAATACAGCTTATCTCCACTAATCAGCAGCATAGTCAAAATTTCCCATTTGTATTTCAATTTGATATATTGATTTAATGCAACTTTTTTAAATATGTTAATATTATCAGCACTATTGGACCAATTATATTTTGATGCAATAGAATGATGTATTTTTTGTGGAATAAGAAAACATTTTTTTTTAAATGACTTAGATGAGGTACAGAGCTCTCCACACTATCAAAATATTTTCAAGTGATTAGCAAATGAAATAAATGTGCTTCTCTTGTAAACAATTTCAAGGTCTATTTTTTTTTTTTTGTATTTCGGTTCATTACGTTACATTTTAAATGTTATCATCCATGCATTTGATAGACTTCATAACAAATAACAACAGTTCCAATGCTCTCACAATGTTGTGTCTTCTAATGAAAATCATAGGAAATCCCAGTTGAACACTGCACCTTCTGTGACTGCACCAATCCCGCACATTCTAACTTTACAGTAGACAAAATAACTACTTATATATCAGCCAAGTTTATCCATACATACTGCTGAAGGACCACTGTAACACAAAAAAATATAAACGATTGTAAAAAATGGGCTATTAAAAATTAGGGGAAATGCAGTAGTTGTAATAAGTATAAAATAGTGATGCCTCTTTTGGTGAGTGGAAGTATGCATGATTATTTGGTGAGGGCTGCATGGGTGAGATGAATGCTTGCATCTCTACAGGAGCAGGGTTCATTTTGACTAATTGCTTCTGAGCATCCCCCCACTATTCTTCCTTCTCCCCAACGATCCGCTGACTGATAGTCACGATAAGCACACGCCATCAGACTCCAAGCTATAGTAACTGCAGCAGGCATATGAGATGGAACATCGACCACTAGGCGGCTGAGATTTTTTTCAATTTCGGACCAAATTTTTGTAAATTTTTAGTCTCCTCACTTGCGGAGGCTTAATGAGTCCTCACTTCACTTCAAGCATAACACCATGTCCAAAAAGATATTGATTGATTTTTTTTACTATTAATACAGGAACAACGGCTTCCCCTTATTGAATGAGATGCACATTAATCTGTTAACAGGAGCATTTTCATTAATACAATCATAATTCATAATACAATCACTTACCACCCTCAAAAATTGATGGTACGTTTGTAAATCATATGCCAATCTATACATATGCAATTATCCACAAATCCAGATGACTCACTTCTACAAAATCAATATTCCTTCCTTTCTAATTGCAAACTTCCTATGATTACAGACAATGATTTAGGAATTTAACAGTCAATATTTACATTACTAGAAGACATCTCTACTATACAATAACTTAGCTCAAAAACTCCAGTGCCTGGTGGCTCTCCAAATAGCTAGTACAAGACCTTCTCTGATCAATTCGCTCCTCATTTCCCTCTTCAATATACATGTCAGCAATGTCACTAGCCACTGAAAGAAAATAAAAACCTGTTTATGGCTTCCATGAAAATAAGCTACTGGAGCTTTTTTTTTTTATGCTAAGTTCTACAGTAATGTAAATCTTTTACTCCCCCAGGTTAGGGCACCCAGTGCACAGCTGTAAATCCTGATTTAGCCGCAACAGATTTATGTGTAGGGAGTAGCCAAACCAAGCTTTACAGATGAGACAGGGCTCTAGGTCATGAAATAATAATGAGTGGGAAGTGCTTTAACTAGGATGCAAGGGAACATTAGAGATATATACTATAAATAAATAGTTTTTATTTATTAATATTTTTGATATTAAAACCTGCGAGTTTTCAATCTTGTGTCAGTGCCTTGGAAACAAGCTCTATGTACATTTGATTTTATGCTCAAAAACAGGGCCCTCCATTCTTTACAAGGTGTTTAAGTTGTTTTCTGCTATGTACTCAACCCCTGTACAGCGCTACGGAATATGTTGGTGCGATATAAATAAAGATAATAATAATAATAAATAATAAAACAATGTGACAATTGTATTTAAAGCTTCAATAAATAAAGATGTGTTTATTTTGTGTTAAAATATAATACATTTGAGAGCCCCATGAGGCGGCGGCCATTTTGGATCAGCATAAGGACAGAGACCTAAGCCCTGTAAGTACCCCACACTCACAACAACCCCCCCCCCCCCCCAACACACAGGGGCGACAGATCCCAGCAGGGGGAGATCAGGGCAACACAGAGACCTCTACCCCTCAGCACAAGAGGAGAGAGGGGCACAGAAGAAGGCCTTAGGGAGCTAAACTGCCTCCTCAGCCCTTGATAAGCTACCATTATCACCCCACATAATCAAGCACAAAGTAGGGAAAACCTACATACCTTACCAACTTGAAAAAGAAGCCTGATTCATGCAAGGCAGCTCAAGGCCACTTAAGGCCCAAAAATCCAGTTTTTACAATACCACCTGCTCCACACTACCAGGGAATTTCTGCAACAACGCTGCAGCATACAATCCAAAGCAGCACACTTCTGCAAGCTTTATAACTCTCATCATCCCATTATAACCTGGGAAACGGAATACTCTGGACTTATTTTACAAATTGGCCCATAAAGGCCCCGAAACCAAACGGACTATAATAGCAACAACAAACACGGCGGTCATCCCAAACCCGCCAATAATATAAAAAAAGGAGGATCTCACCTAGACTTCCACCACTAGATTCTAATATAAAGGAATCAAGTGACACACACACAACAATGTGAAACATGAAAGTCACCATTTGCCTACTAGAGCTGATGCCTACTCAATAACTCACGCATCTTTGACAATACAACACCTATAACTGCAGGGGGGAAAAAAGAGAGGAACCTGGGCTACCCCACGAACATTAAACTACAATAAGTCACCAAAACTGGAAACCCCGTCAAGTTCAGATCCTTAGCTCCAGGAAACATTCAACATGGGGAAACCTAGGAAAAGCGGCCCCTCAAGGAGTATCTCTGATCATTTCACAAAACAAACAGCAGGCTCCCAACGGGGGCACAGCCCTGCACCAACCTCACCCTCAGGCTCAGAAGGGGACAGAGACTTAGAGGTCGCCTATCCAAATGTGAATGTGTCCGACTTCTCAATGGCCAAATTTGACATGCTATTACAATCACGGCTATCTGCGGCCATAAAATAATTTAAACAAGAAATACAGGAACTGGGCGCACGGACCAGTAAACTTGAAACAATTGCAGATCAACTTATTGTAAGCCAAGCTGAAGACAGAATCGACATATCTGCCAACACTTCGCATCTCAAGGATCTTGAACTAAAGCTAGAGGACCTTGAAAATAGGAGCAGGCGACATAATATACGCCTGAGGGGGATACCTACCGCTGTTATGGACCTGGTAAATTACACGAAAGCTGTGGTATCTACCATACTCCCGACCCTCACCCAAGAACCTTGGGACATAGAAAGGGCACACCGAGCCCTGGGAGGCCCAACAACCCCTAACTTGCCAAAAGACGTGGTGGTACGCTTCCTACGGCAGCAGACTAGAGATTCAGTACTTCAGGCAAGGAAAGCCCAGGCCATCTTAGGCCCAGACAGAGCAGAAATCCAGATCTATGCAGACTTGACCCCATCGACCCTATATAAATGACGACAGATGAAACCGATCCTACCAACCCTGACGTCGCTCCAAATAAAATATAGATGGGGGTTCCCCTTCAGCCTCACCTTTCAGGTGGGCACAAAAACACATACAGTGCGCTCAATGGAGGAAGGAAGGGATACTCTTCACCGTTTAAGACTCCTGAAGGAGTGGGAACTATTTAGCCCCCAAGGGGCTATTGAAGCCCAAAGGCCTGCAAGAAAATGGACTGAAGTAGCCCAACATAAACATCAAAGATCACAGAAACAAGGGAGAGAGACGCCCGACCTCGATCTCAAGGCAGGCCCGTCATCATCCTAGATGGTCTGCATCTGGAGGCATCACCCTCCACATGGCACAAATTGCCTCAGGACAAAATGAAACAAAAAGACCCAAACTACTCTGACAAGAAAGGCCCATTCTGGGAGATTATAGCGAACTTTGCCACTGACTAAAAGTTGGCACAAATAGTCAAGAACTGACAAAGTCTAGACGACATTTACCCAATCAGGGGCAGAAAGGGTCCCTAGAGGACTGCACACAGGAAGGAAGATAATCCCAAAGACTATACCAGCATTCTTAAGGGAAGACCACCCTTAACTAGTTTAGACGGACTGGTTTCCATCCGGGCATTCCAACTTCCCTGTTGATAATTGTTTAAGTTTACTACAATCAGGTGTTAGAACTGTTAAAGATGTTTGACCCTATGTTTACCTAATGTCTTCAATTAATGCCATGTTTTATTGTATTGTTCTACATTTTTAGGCAATTCAGCTCTAGGGCAATGACCCTGGACATTTCCACCAATATTTGTAAACAAAGGCTTTATGCCTTCCTCCCCCTATTATTATTTTTCTTTTATTTGCACTACCGATGCAAAGGAGGTTATGATATACCAAATACCACACTAACTATTTATACTCTCCTTACTTCCCCCCTAGCAGCTGAGAGCAACCATCGATCCACCTGGTACACCAACCACCTACCAAACAACAAAACCCCATCTTTACCCGCAAAGATCCGGCTCACCCCACAAACAAGACTAGGCAAAGAGAGCTGTCCTGGACCCCTAGCCTCCTCCCATCCGGGCGGTGAGTATAGTACTCTGAGAAGCCTGACTACAGAAGTAAAATGTGATACCACACTATGACTGACACGGAAATAACATTTATCACGCATAATGTAAGAGGGTTTGACTCGCAATTTAAAAGACAGAAGGCCTTTAATACTTATAAACAATACCACCCCTCAGTACTCTTCCTACAAGAGACGCACTTTGTCAGAAACAAGATCCCTAAATATTTATCCAATCTCTATCCAACCTTCTTTGCCACTAGCCATTCCACAAAAAGGGCAGGAGCCGCAATCCTTCTGCACAAAGACCTCCCCTTCATCTTAGACCATAAAAAAATAGACCAAGACGGACACTTTGTGCTCCTTACAGGTTCCCTATTCGGGAAGAAAGTTACTTTAATCTCACTATATGCCCCCACTCTTATGCCACAGAAAATTTTCATACGGTTACTGCAGTATATTAAATCTCATGATCTCGGGAAAATAATCCTAGGAGGGGATCTAAATTCAGTCTTATCACCATTGGACAGATCAGGAGAGGGACGGAGCAGTCAACTCACTAAAAAGCAATCCCAAATTCTAGCTTTATTGGAAGAACTCCACCTGATAGACCTTTGGAGGAAACAACACAGATTCCTCCCTACTAGACAACGTAGTGAACTCTGGAATCCATCCATGCCCCTGGTCAGATCACTCCATAGTAAGTTGTACAATAGATTTTGGCTTTGCATTTTAAACCCCATACTCATGGCGACTCAACGAGATGCTCATGTCAATGCCTCATTTTAGGGATCACATAGCGTCTGACATAGAACTTTATTTCTCCACAAACCTATCGACAGAGGTGGACTTAGGCTGGGTCTGGGCAGCCCATAAAGCATTCATTAGGGGCACATGCATCAAGCTTGCAGCAAAATACAAAAAAACCCAAAAAGCCAGAGAAAGATGGTTGCATGCACACCTAATGGACCTAGAAAAGCTCAACCAAAAATATCCAACATCAGAAAACCGTACCAAAATAGACAAAATAAGGGCTGAACTAGACCTAATCCTCTCGGAGCAAGTAGAGAAAGCCATGAGATGGACAGGCCATCGATATTATACCAAAGGCAACAAACCCAGTGCCATGCTCGCTAGGAAACTAAGACAAAAAACTAACTGATCAAAAGTCTTTAAAATTAGACAGCCCACAGGAGGGATAACCTCCAGCCCTGCGCATATACAAAAAGAATTCACAATCTTTTTTCAAAATCTATACTCATCCCCCAATCCCCCTATGGATAACCATATAAACCAATTTCTAGGATCGATAGATCTCCCAATGATGTCCCCCCAAGAGATGGACCATGTCAAAGCTCCAGTCACAATAGAAGAAGTTATTGAAACGATCAAATCTTTAAAGTCAGGTAAAGCCCCGGGGCCAAATGGATTCACGAATCTATACTACAAAACATTTGCAGAACTATTAGCACCACACATGACAACACTATTCAATAATATGCTAAAGCGACACAGTATCCCCCCCGAACTAAACCAAGCTAATATGGTATTCTTTCAAAAGCAAGGGAAAGACCCCCTTCAGGTGCAGAACTATAGACCAATCTCCCTCCTGAATGGGGATATCAAAGTCCTGGCCAAACTTATGTCCAACAGAATCAACACATTTCTTCCCAGACTGATCCATAAGGATCAGGTGGGGTTGGTCCCGCACAGACAGGCAGGGGACAATGTCAGGAGATTATTAAATTTAATACATATATCTCAGCAACATAGAACTCCCATGTGTCTCCTAGCATTGGACCTAGAGAAGGCCTTCGACTCAATAGAATGGAAGTACCTCTGGGCAGTCCTCAGGAAATTTGGATTCCCAGAACAATTTATTAACCTCCTGAAAATATACTATGACAAACCTCAAGCCAGCCTCAAATTAGCAGGAGATAACCCCTCCATAATTAAGATTGAAAAGGGAACGAGACAAGGATGCCCCCTCTCCCCCCTGCTCTTCGCGCTAGCAATAGAACCTCTAGCCCAAATGATTAGATCCAATGCGAAGATAGAGGGGGTTATAGTGGGCATGCACCACATGAAAAGCTGTTTTTTTGCAGATGATTTGCTTTGCTCCCTAACGAACCCGACTACATCTGTCCCAGCCCTGATATCCCTCCTAGAACATTTTGTTCAGAATATCCGGTCTTAGGATTAACTCGGACAAAACTGAGGCATTAGGCTGCTCCCTCCCAACCCACACTCAGAACTTTTTAAAACAAAATTTCAACTTTACATGGCCAAAGTCAGCAATCAAATACCTGGGAGTTTATATCACCAACTCTATAGACTCAATGTACAAAGCCAACTATCCTCCCATATTCAGGGATTTGCACACTGAGCTTTTAACATGGACTAAAGGTGGCCTTTCTTGGCTGGGTCGCATTAATGCGATCAAGATGAATCTATTGCCCCGGCTTCTGTACCTCTTTAGAACCATCCCAATTCCAATCCCCGCAAAAAAATTGGAAATTTGCCAAAAACAGATCTTTAACTTTATCTGGGAGCACAAACGCCATAGAATCTCAAAAACAGAAATGCACAAATGAAAACGTATGGGGGGATTAGCATGTCCAAATCTTCACATCTATTTTAAATCCGCCCAGCTAGCATTCATACCTTTAGCTCATTCAACACAGCATCAACCATTATGGATGTTTATCGAAAACAGGGCAATGACACCTTATACATGGGCCAATATCCTCTGGCTGCCTGAGGTTCCAGATAACCTGAGGGAAATAGACAACCCCTTCATAAAACTTTCCCTAGAAACGTGGCGTTGGGCAGCTAAAACACGACACCTCTCAGCAACACCCTCCACGTTGACTGCATTGGCCCCCCATCCAAGATTCGCCCCAACGCTCACCCAAGAATCACTTTTTTTGGTGGCAAACAAGGGGATTTTTGCACCTGGGTTCATGGTTCCAAGATAATAAAATTAAACATCCAGAAAATATAATAAATTCTCTGAACATACCACCCAAAGAATACTTTAACTTCAAAAAACTTCTATTTCATGTGCACTCAATAAAACGGGAATTTGGACCCCCCAAAACAAACTGGTTGATTAAACTCTGGGAGTCGCTCCCTCTTTGTAAAGGTATGATTAGTCTACTATACCAGGAACTCCTTCACAACAAACAGACCAGGAAACCGGCATATGTTTCAGCATGGGAACAAGACCTGGGGCACGAAAGAGATGAGGGCGCGTGGACCTCCACATGGGCCAATTTATCTAAAGGCGCACTTAACTTCAGTTTGCTGGAAACCTCACTTAAGGTTCTCCATAGAACATACATAACTCCATTTAGGCAACATAAATGTAACACCAAAGTAAGCCCCAGGTGTTTTAGAGGCTGCCGGGAATCAGGCTCCTTTATTCACATTTGGTGGACGTGCCCTGTGGCAAAAGCCATGTGGGAGGAGGTCTTTGACCTGGTATCCACGATAACCCATACCCACATTGAGAGAGACCTAGAGATCGCACTTTTAGGGACCAGATGCCCCCTCCTCTCCAGGCCCCAAAATGTACTACTACAATTCATGATGCTGGCGGCCAAAAGCCACTTAGCAAAACAATGGAAAAGCAACACCCTCAGTCTTCAGGCCATAATTAACAAACTTAACTTTATAGCCACCAACGAACGATTATCACATTTATTAGCTGACGCAATGCCCACATTTCTTGATACATGGAGCCCTTGGCTACACTCCCACCTTAGCTTAAGGGGACTAATGACAACTGACGCTGTGACTGAGGCTTTCCCGGATGGGGGTGTAATGTATCACCAAATTAATATATATATATTACACAAGGTTCGTCTACATTAAAAGGTATTTATTAAAAGGCAACAACACAATACTATAAATGTATCACAAACACAGAGCCCAGACCCACGGAGCAACAACCCTTTTTAAATCTATCTACCTATATAGTAATCCCCTTCCCCACATGCTTCATCTCACCCACGGTTAGGCCATCACCATCACATCCAAGGAAGAACAGGAACAACAGCAGTTTCCTGCCTGGATATACCCTTAGTTGAGATGATGTGTTTTACATCACATCCTTTCCATGCATCACTTCCTTTAGCAATTGTGGGAGGGAAGTAAAGATTCCCAGCCCTCCCACCTAGACCTGCCCAAGGAGGTCCCGAAAGGAAAATAAACCACCATGCAAGGAAGACAAGTTACCACATTCCCTCACTTTTTCTTCTTCTATGTTGCTCAGTTTTCTAGTTATCCCTCTAGTACAGGAGAACCTAGTGGGAGCAAAAACCTGATATACAGGAGAAATTCAACCCACCGTCCCTCCGGAATAGTTCCCTCAGCGACATAAGTTCTCCTGTACTTTCCTATGGCTGTCAATCCACATATTACACAAAAACAGAACTTATAGAATTTAGGTGAGAGTGTGTGATAAATGTTTATGTATGTGCAATGTAAAACTTTATTGAAGAATGTATGAGAGAGAGAAAGAAGAGGAAAAAGACAAAAAAAACATTTAAATTTCATTATTATATATCCTCCTTGCAAGTTTCTTCCTCATTTGTTTCATTGCCACACAAAAGTATATTATTATAATTGTCGTTAATACTTGAATGAACATGAGTACCAGCGACAGTGTTCTAAGGACTGGATGTGTCTCTGCATTGGTAAGAATTCCCCACCAGGGATGCTCAACATTTTTTGTAATTTCTATTTCCTTTTTCTGTTGTTCCAGCAGTAAGCTGATGGGGTGTAGTTGTTGTTTGGTACGTTTTACTAACTCATGAAGTTCCAAGGTAAGCTTTGGAATTGGGGGTAAAAGCTTCATTGTCAAATTTGTCCAATTTGCATTTGCAGTAAAATTGATCATTTCGGTGGTAAGGTTTCTTGATGGAAAAGTGTATGAGTTCCTACATGTATAGTAGTGGTTACCATGATACAAGACCCTTCTTCCACCAAACATATTTCATCAACTGTCCAATATTCAGAGTGGCCGATAAAGCATGCAATGTCCCCTATGCGGATCACCTCTTGCACCAGGTTTTCTTTTATCAACTGCACCCAGCCATCCTCCTCAGCTCCTTTCTCCCAAACACAACTGCACAGCCATCGGTGTTGAGATTTCCTGCAACAGCTTTCATCCATCTCCAATCCTGTAATAGTGGCCAGTCTTTTTGATGGGAAGTGTTGCTTGTAGATTCCATCACTTAACGTGCCAATGCTATGTATAAAGTTCAGTTGCTCTGCCTGCCCCTCCCAACGGGGAATTGCCAGGATTAGTCCATGTGGCATCCATTGATCTGGGCCTTCAATATAGCTGTATTTAAGATTGTCCTCAGTGATGTCCACTCCTTTTCTTTTCAATGACGTGATAATCCTTGTTGCATTGATTTGTCTTGCCCACTTGTTTTCCTGGATGTCTTTAATAGTTTCCTTTAAATCTGCCAACAGCTTTCCTCCAATCATAGAACAGAAAATGGCAGTTCCCACTATTTCATTCTTAATGCTGTTAGCAATGGAAGCAATATTTTCCTCAACTAGATGCAGGTTGTTGGCAATGGTGTGTATGTCGTCAACATTGTCTGTCAGTCTACTCACTATAAGGGAGTCAGCTACTCCACCTATTTTCATAGCATGTCCCATGCCATCAGTAATGGAGTTTATCCTGCTGTTCAGTCCAATGATGTCTGCTGAATTCCATACTCCCAATCCAGTTCCGACTCCTCCTAAAAGGGCTGCAAGTGTGTCCCGTTTTTCTCGACTCCGTGCTCCGGTCCACTCAATGATGGTCTCTTGTATACTTTGCTTAAACCACTGCCGCTGTGATTCCGGGCACTTTGGAGGAATAGAAAAATCATTAAAATTTAGAATTATTGGGTAGTAAGTCCACCCAACCCCTTGCACAACTGTTTCATGTGTTGGTACCACCACCAATCCGCCTATTGGCCATGGTACCTTCTTCTGATCTTTACAACGTTGCAGCTCCTTTACAGAGACAAATACTTCATCTATTGTTAGAACACACCCCTTTCCAGTATCAAAATTGCAGAATTCCTCTAGGTCAGGCTGGGCAGCTATAACTGCAGCGTCCCATTCTCCACCTTCTTCTAATGTTAAGTTACTCACTACTACTGTAATATTTGTAACCCTCCCTTGTACCTTTGTTGTTATTTTAGTCCTTCCTTTAAAGTCTCCTGTATTCATTATCTGTCCATATCTTATAACCCATTCCCAGTTATGTCCCTCTATACTTTTTTATTGGAGCTCTAAGAGCTAATCCCCTGGTACTATTATGTGGCAAAATAATGTTTACTTGTAACCCTCCACCCTCTTTTACTTCCAATTCCCTGGGCCAAATAAATCTATCTGCTTGAACGTAATGTAACTCCAATCTTTTCAAACTCTCTCCCTTATTTGCGGTATCTTCTGGCCTTATTGCCTGTCTCCCCATTCCTACTGTGATACAGCTTATACTTATCCATCCTGTAACAAGGATCCACCACAATCTTCTGTTGACACGCATCTTCATTCTTATACAGCCTTGCTCTGTGGGAACACTAGATTCCATCATTAGAAACATATACATACACAAACAAAAAAATAAAAAATATATTTTTGCAAGTTTGTTCACGGCCCTGTAATCAATGGTAAGTCTCCATGATGAGGCTGCTTTTTCATCACCATTCCCTTTTAACACAGCTTTTCTCACAGGCCAACATGGTGAGTTACATACATACCCATTTCCAGATTTAATTATTCCACGTCTCTCCAGTATTTCTATCATCTCGGTGATTGATGCCACTGATTCTCTTGGGACTGGATATTGCTTTTGCCATTGTGGGTCTCCTCCTTCCAACAAGACCATTCCTTTCATTCTTCCACAGTCTAATTTATCTGTAGCCCAAACAGGTATGTCTTGGATTAGCTTCTGCAGCCATTCTGGTTGTCCGTCTAGTTTCAGTGTGCTTTTTTCCAGACTTTTTATCGGAGAGACAATATATGCCATTGGGAGCACAACCCCTTTCGTCAACTCTGTACTTACCTGATTCACCTTTTCTGTCTTCCACAAACAAAAATTGGCAAGATCTACAATGAAATTTCCTTTTTTTAAAGCTTCTATTCCCAATATTTCCTCTGGCCAACCCACTATTGCTTCTACTTGTATTGTTTTTTCTCCAACTGCTACATCAATTGGACCTGCTCTAACCTCCTGTGGATTCCCAGTAACTCCCATAATACTTACTGAAGAATCCCCATTTTTGACCCTGTTGGTCATTGTAACTGCTGCTCCTGTATCTACCAACATATTTTTCCCTACCCCTGCGATGACTGTATAAATGGTAGGCCGACCTGCCTCATCCATGGTTAAATTAGCTGAGTGAATGAGATGCTGAGGCGCAGGGGTTGGGATTTGTCATTGTGACTCACTTCTACTCTGTCCCTCTTTTATCATTTTTGCCTCATTTTCCTTCAATTTCCTCTCTGACTCAGCTACCTTGTTTTTAAGTATGTGATTTTCCTCTTCTATCCTATCCTTCTGTCTCCTGAGTTCCCAATAGCCCATGTTACCGTTTCTCTCTCCCTCCTGATTAGCCCTCCAGTTGCTGCCATCCCTATTCCTATAGTTCCTAGGTGGATCTCTCCATCTTTTGTCAAAGTTCTGTTTTGGTCTCCAGTTTTGATCATCCTTCTTGTTCTGGGGTACATCCCACGTCTGGTTTCTCCATTTACCATCTATATCTCTACCAGACTCGACCTTAAATGTTCTTACAGCTGAAACAGAGCAGGCCTGTTCTGTGAAAGGATGCTTGATCCACCACTTATCAGTTCTAGTTAGTACCATTTCCAATCTGTTGGTGTTGGATCAAAAAGCCTGACAAATTCTTGACACTCCCGGGGAAGGGCTTCCATTACTTTTGCTATATGTTCTGGTGAGCCCAGCACTAGAGGCTGTTGAGGTTGTCGTAGAGTATACCAAAAAAATATCCTTTGAGCTACCTCTCTAGGACCATCTGTTGGCCTCATGGTAATATTTGCTATTTCTTTCTCTATGCTAAGTAGATAGAAATTAGTTGCAGCAATTCTTCCTGCCTGATCAGACACACTGTTATTAAATCCCAATAGTCTACTAGCCAAAGGACCCATAGCGTATTTTAACAGTTCTGTCCATTCCTCTAAGTTAAGACCTCCTTTTTTAGCTCTATCTGCTCCCCTCATAAACCAATGTGTAAACGTATTAAAGTTGTTAGTTGGCATACTTCCCCACCATTTCTGGAAATTGTCTTTATCTGCCATAGACATCGGTCGAGTCTGCATAGAAAATCCTGTAGGTGTTTGCCTTGCATTGAATAATTCTGAAACAATAACTGGTGCTTGTGGTATGGTATCTACTTGTGGAACAGAATAACATAAGAACTCTTTTCTATCTTGGTTCATTTTCGGCACTGGTTCTTTATTTTGTGCCACGAACATATCCAGATCTGGATATATTTTGGCAATGTCTCTGACTCCTTTTATCCCTTCTAACTTTGTTTTATTTTTATAGTCCATTATTATGTTTTGAAGTTCTGTTATTTTTACTCCATAAGCATCCCTCTGCTCTTCTATTTCCCTTAACTCCCTTTCTAGTTCCCCAACAATTGTAGTTGTTCTCAAAGCTGCAATTTTTAAACAATCCCTTTTGTCCATTGCTTCCTCCATTTTATTTGTTGTTTCCAAATTATGCTGCCGTAATTCTACAACTAAGTCTATTAGGCCTCCTATTGTGGCTACAACAGCTTGTGTGACCAAACTTTTTCTTTTCTTTGTTTTATACTTTTTGTTATTTACAATTTGTGTTAGAACATCCATTAATCTCTCCTCTTTTTCACTGTCTGGGTTTGCTGGCTCTGGAAGCTCATATGGACCATCATGTTTTTGAATATGTTTCCTAAAGTACTCACGCACTTCTGTGGGAAAGTTTATGGCCCCTTGAAAAGACATTCCTACTCTTTTACTCACCCAAGTAAGAATCTAAATCAATTTGCGACTAAAGTAGCATGCTTCTGAGTAGCCAACAATAGTTGATGACTATTCAGTAGGCCAGGTGTAATATGTAGAAAAATAGAATATAATAGCAAGGCCTACAGGGTAGGAGATATACCTGAACTAGGATATGCAAGACACCCAAAAAGTATAAGGTATGGAAGCCTATAGTGTATTAAAATGCAAGCCTGAAATAAAATATATATATATATAAGATTTATTTATTTTTCTCCAGGCCTGTACTATGATAAAGGATTAGAGAAAGAAAAAGAAAGAAGAAAAAAAAAAAAAAAATAATAGTATTAACAAACTCAGGTATTTGAAACACACAACAAAACTAATTGTTGCCTGATGCCCAAGCTTGTATATTAAAATGGAGGCCAAACTAGGAATCAAATCAGCATTCAAATACCACAAGAAGCCGCATGGAGCCTACTATATTGTATTCAAATGCAGGGCTAGGCCTGTACTCTGATAGTCAAAAGCACAACAAAACTCAACTCAGATAAACCCACAAAAACAACCTGTATGATATCTTTGTTTTATGTAGCAAAATAAGCTAGTACGAACAAAACTCAACTCAGAAGCTAGTACGATATAAAGGATTAAAAATAATAATTGAGGCCTATGCCCAAGCTTGTATATTAAAAATGGAGGCCCAACCTAGACTCCACACACAATCAGCACTTGATTTCCCATGCAGAGGATAATTAGACAAAGTACTTTTTTTTTTCCTTCCCCCAAAAAATAAATCTGACTATCTATTAATGTGATATTACCTCATAAATAACCTTTGTAGAGGTCTAAAATTCGTGGTCGCCAAATGTGGTGTATCACCAAATTAATATATATATATTACACAAGGTTCGTCTACATTAAAAGGTATTTATTAAAAGGCAACAACACAATACTATAAATGTATCACAAACACACAGCCCAGACCCACGGAGCAACAACCCTTTTTAAATCTATCTACCTATATAGTAATCCCCTTCCCCACACGCTTGATCTCACCCACGGTTAGGCCATCACCATCACATCCAAGGAAGAACAGGAACAACAGCAGTTTCCTGCCTGGATATACCCTTAGTTGAGATGATGTGTTTTACATCACATCCTTTCCATGCATCACTTCCTTTAGCAATTGTGGGAGGGAAGTAAAGATTCCCAGCCCTCCCACCTAGACCTGCCCAAGGAGGTCCCGAAAGGAAAATAAACCACCATGCAAGGAAGACAAGTTACCACAGGGGGGAGGACCGTGGTGTCTAGAACTTAGCGAGCCCATCATGCGGGGCAAGATCAGGTAAGGTAGCAGCGTGGATCGAGTGCAGGATACCAGGTATAATTAATACCACCCCTTATTCCCCCCCTCATATCTTCCCTATACCCAATTAAGTAATCCAGACCCCACCTTATTATCCCCCCTCCCCCCCTCCACCACATAAAACAAGAATAATATCCCGACCCTCTAAAGGGAAGGGAATTCATGATACTTAATTTACAACAATTAATGACTAAGGAAGATGTACCCAAATCCACAATAAATCTAAAAAAATCCATATTAGGCAGATGAAAGAGTACTCCACATAAACAACGCACAGCACCCTGGAAATAAGACTTAACGTTACTAGACAAATAATGTAAACCACATTGCATTTTGTTATGTACTGTTTGATGCATGCTATATATGCCTAATAAAAACTTGATTGAGAAAAAAAAAATATATAATACATTTATATACAATGCATTAGAGTGTTTGTTCCTAGGCAACATGGTTTCGTGAAGTATATTAACCCCTTGAGTACTGGGTTGTGTGTTACCCAGGATTTTGTACCATAAAATGGTTTCATACTTAGATTTTTTAATTACACATATGTTGATATTGGATTGTTAAGTATCAAATATTTCTATACTGTCACTTTAAATGCTTCTGAGGGACTCAGAAAGGGTAAAAAACTACTTGTGGGTGTTCTTTGATGCAAGTAAATCTTTCTTCTGCTTTTTGCAGTTGTGGCAGTGTCCTTACTTGTGTGAGATCCATAAAATCTTATTAGCATAGGGTTTGGGTTTCAAAGTGTAAAGGAGAAAATCATACTTTATTGTCAGTGCAAAACTCAATGGATATTTATGCCTTGCTTTTTGACTTTGTAGTGCAATTCACTAATAGCAGTGATTCGTAGCATTTCTCTCACAATGATCGCAAAGATTTTCATAGGGCCCTATGTGTGCTCGTAACCAGTCTATCTACAGTGCCTTGCAAAAGTATTAACCCCCTTTATTTGTTACCTATTTTGTTACATTACAGCCTTAAGTTCAATGTTTTGTTAATCTGAATTATATGTGATGGATCTGAACACAATAGTCTAAGTTGGTGAAGTTAAATGAGAAAAATATATACATAAAACTATTTTTTACAAATAGAAAACAGAAAATTTACATGTGCATATGTATTCACCCCCTTTTTATGAAGCCCATAAATAGCTCTGGTGCAACCATTTACCTTCAATAGTCACATAATTCATGAAATGATGTCCACCTGTGAGCAATCTAAGTGTCACATGATTTGTCATTACGTATACATACTTTTTTGAAAGGCCCCAGAGGCTGCAACACCTAAGCAAAAGGCACCATTAACCAAAACCTCCATGAAGACCAAGTAACTCTCGAAACAAATAAGGGACAATGTTGTTGAGAAGTAAAAAATATCCAAATCTTTGATGATCCCCAGGAGCACCATCAAATGTATCATAACCAAATGGAAAGAATGTGGCACAACAGCAAACCTGCCAAGAGACGGCTGCCCACCAAAACTCACGGACCGGGCAAGGAGGGCATTAATCAGAGAGGCAGCACAGAGACCTAAGGTAACCCTGGAGGAGCTGCAGAGTTCCACATCAGAGACTGGAGTGTCTGTACATAGGACGACAATAAGCCATACGCTCCATAGAGTTGGGCTTTATAACCAGAAGAAAGCCATTACTTTCAGCAAAAAACAAAATGGCTCATTTTAAGTTTGCGAAAAAGGCATGTGGGAGACACCCAAAATGCTCTGGTCTGATGAGACTAAAATTGAAAAACGCTCTGTCTTGCGCAAACCCAACACATCACATCACCAAAAGAACACCATCCCCACAGTGAAACATGGTGGTGGAAGCATCATGCTTTGGGGATATTTTTCAGCAGCCGGGACTGGGAAACTGGTCAGGTTTCAGTGAAAGATGGATAGTGCTAAATACAGGGATATTCTTGAGCAAAACCTGTACCACTCTGTGCGTGATTTGAGGCTAGGACAGAGGTTCACCTTCCAGCAGGACAATGACCCCAAACACACTGCTAAAACAACACTTGAGTGGTTTAAGGGGTAACATGTAAATGTGTTGGAATGGCCTAGTCAAAGCCCAGACCTGAATACAATAGAAAATCTGTGGTCAGACTTAAAGAATGCTGTTCTCAAGTGCAAACCATCCAACTTGAAGAAGCTGGAGCAGTTATGCAAGGAGGAATGGGCAAAAATCCCAGTGGTAAGATGTGGCAAACTCATTATCCAAAAGAGACTTATCCAAAGCGACTTGTGATTGCTGCAAAAGGTGGCTCTACAAAGTATTGACTTTAGGGGGGTGAATAGTTATGCACATTGACTGTTATTTTATCTGTTATTTTGTCCTATTTGTTGACATCAAAAGACCAAGTGGGCTTTATTTTGGATTGACAACATGAGAAGGATAGTTAATGATATGCAACATGCTTCTAATAATTCTGCTTCTGAAGCTAAACACAGAAAAAATGTTTGATATGGTACACTGGAATCTTTTGGAAGGTATCCTGAGATTATTTAGTAGTAAATGCTGATTTTTACATGCCATTATGGTCCTCTATATCACAGCATCTATGCATCTTCATAGCCCTGGAAGCAGTACCTTACCCCAATTCCAAATAGCACAAGGCAAGGCTGCCTCCTTTCCCCCCATTATCATTCATTATACCAGGGTAACCAAATTAGGTTGAACCTACCCACATAAATGGAATACCAGATCTAAATGCATAATTTCCTTGAAAATGAATATTATGTCTAAGGTCCCACCTTTTTCAAACTATCTTCATACCTATATCCAAATGTGCAACTATAATATTACAAAACCAATTTATAAAATTCATCTGGAAAAGGAAACATCCAAAACCCCATCCCATATTCTCCTTTGCCCTAAAAGGTTTGGCGGTTTATACACTATAGATATTTATAAATATTACCTGGTTTCTTATCAAAAACAAATTACTAGATGGGTCCTCCGTGTAGGCCCTCCACACTGATGGATATTGAAACAATTTGGGTACAACCATACTCTCTAGCGACCTATTTCTGGTCTAAAAAAACTCCTTCCCTCATGCCCAAAGCTGAGTGGCCCATTATAAACTTTACACTCACTTGGTGCAATAGAATGCAGAAGAAATATAAATTGGACAATCAATCATAAAGACTTATTCCCCTATTACAGAACCCTGATTTCAAATCAGGCTCTCCTACCTTATACTTAGTTAGACTTAGACTACTGTACAAACATTTAAATACAAACAATGATAGATGTCTTGTTTAATCAAATGATGAAATCCCTAGTTATACCTCCTTATGGGAATCAGATATGAAAGAATCTCTGGAATACTCAGAACGGGAGGAGATATGGGAGACTCTGGCACCCCGACTTCAACGCGCCTGACAAATGCGTGCCGACAAAAGTACACCGACACATGCGCGTGCAGACAAAAGCACGCCCGGCTATAGCGCGCCCTGACATATGCGCGCAGGTCTTAAAGACTGAATGGTCCAGTCCAGCTGTATACCGAGGTGAGGAGAGTCAGAGATGGGGCTGGGGTACAGGAGAGAAGGCAGGAGGCTGGGGTACAGGGCCAGGGGTACAGAGGAGAGAGCAGGGTGCTGAAGTACAGGAGAAAGGGGCTAGGGCATGAAACTGGGGTGCAGGGGAGAGGGTAGGGGGCTGGGATACAGGGGACTGGGGTGCAGGGACTGAGAGATTCTGTCTTACAGGAGAATGGAGTTTAGGGACAGAGAGTGATAGGAGACCGACCAGGTATGGCCCCAGGGGTACTTAGAGGGAAGGATGGATAGAGTGTCAGTTACCTGGACCAGCACAGTCTCTCTCTGGCTATCAGCTTCCTCATTCTGTCCTATCTATTTGACACTCACTGCCCACTTTTAACACAGCGTCACTCTCATCTCTGTTTGTCCCCTTCTGACCCTGTCTCTTCTGTCCCAAATCTCTTCATCCCATCTCCATCAGACTCTCTCTCCATGTTTTTTCTTCCTTCTATCTCTCTCTCCCATCTCTTATCTATCTGTGTCTTCTCTCTCCCTCTCTTAGTATTTCTCTCCCCCTTTCTCTTGTGTCTTGCGTGTTTATGGCGTGTGCACTTTTGGCCAGCGCGCTTTTATCGGGCTGCGGTTTTGTTGGCGCTGTTTTGACGGGGTGCTTTTGGCGTGAGCCATTATTTCGGGACACAGGAGACGCTAAGATCACCCTCTATAAATACATGTATTGAATAGAATGGATATAAGATGGACACTGTCCAGATTACATTCTATTAATCGTAAGACATTTCCATTATGCTAAAGAAAAATAAAGTAAAGTCAAGCAGAGTACAGGGGAGGGATATTTTATAGACAAAAGCTTTGTTCCTGTCCTGTGCAGAGTTCGTAGTATAATCCACAAGTCATTGCTACCATGAATTTCCAGGAAAAAGAATTTAAAAAAATCTTACATATATGGTGTTTTTACCCACAGCACCGTATAATACTGAAAACAAGCTAAAGGGAATGGGAAAGGTAGATAACACATATGAATAAGGATAGGAGAGAAAGCTACATGTACAACCATAGGTAGATAGATAATTGAGGCAATCAAAAAAGCATATACAATGCGAGTGAACCAGTTCTGGAATACCTAAAGGTATATTCAAGTGAGCTGGATTATGAATGCATCTGATAGAGGAGAATTAGTAGTGTATGGAAAAAAAATGTTTGCATGAAAATATCCCAAAATAAACATTAATTAGCTTACCTTGAAGTTAGCAAAATGTCCTATGTTTTTTGGAATTTGCATGTGATTGTGTACACCCCTAGAAAATCCTGCCTGAATTAGCATAACATTCAAATTCAGAATCAGGCTAATACATTGTATCATTCTTCACCTCAGTGGCTTCTGGCGTGCTTAGTACCAGAACTGCAGCAGTTACTTCCTGTGCTCTGTACCAGAAAGGTCAAAATATGTACCCTACTGTATTTCCTGTGTGTACCTGTGCTCATCTAAGCATCCTGTGGGTGTGAACAGCTGGATTTGACTTTTGTGAAAATAACTTTGTAAGTAAATTGAACTTTTCTATATAACACATGTTTTCATACACTACTAAATCTCCTATATCGGATGCATTCATAATCCAGCTCACTTGAATATACCTTTAAAAGCACACGACACAAGGGCATTATCTACTTCATGGATGATTTCAAGTAAAGTTTCTCGAGCAGAAGTTTGCAATTGAGCAGCATGATCATCCTTTAATACTTTCCTAAAGCACTATAATTTTGATGTTTTGTCAAGCCTAGAGCAAAAATGTGGTCTAAAAGTTTAAATAATATTTTTTTTATTTGAAGTCTGTATGAACAAAATCAAATAAAAATTTAGAATGCATTACGAAAATTGCCTTGTTGCCCTTGGTGAGCGCTGTTTAGCTATAAAAATGCTACTAAGTATGGTATGTAAATGGATATTTAAACCATAATGCAGACTTCCCAGGGCAGATAAGAGATTAAGGCGAAAACGAATGAAATATAGTTTAGGATTTCTTTGGCTTTTTCTGTTTTCATAAAAGCTCTTACTAAACCTATAGTACAATTCATAACATCGCTAAAAGCAAAATACATGAAGACCTTGTGGTTACATATAAGTCATTCTTTATATTGGGTAACTGAAATTCCAGAAGCATATAAATTAAATTACTAAGTACATTAAATGTCCAAAAATGTTTCTACATGTTGAGCTTGCTCTGTATATCATAATTGTGCATAAAAAAACAAGATGCATGGTTGTATATGCCTGTACTTGTATACTGATTGACATTTTCGTTTTTTATGAACTCATGAACTCTCTGGGATTATTCAGTACATTGTAATTGTATAGAGATTATACAAAGGAGAGGAGTCTGGGAACAACAGGTTTTTCAGTATATAAAAGCTTATTACCCATCAATCATTAATGGGGGCTTCTAGAAACTCAAGGATAACAATTAAGAGTCTGTTAAAATGTTTAAAGCATCCCACACAACGAGTAGCAAATATGAACTTGTACAGAAATGTATTGAAAAAAATCATATAGAAAACCAAATATATAAAATTACTGAAGAGATCTCAGTCAATATAGGACCTTGGGGTAAAATTGCATAAACACTTATAAATTGCGATGAACATGTAACATATTGAGGGAATTTTAATAAGAATATCAAGTGACTAGGATGAGGTGAGAAGGGTTATGATCTCATCGTAATAGTGCATATTGATTATTATTATTATAATTATTATTTTACTTATTATAATCCTTTATTTGTAATGGGCCAACATATTCTGTATTGCTACACAGGGGTTAAGTACAAGACAAAAAACAATTATAGCACATTGCAAAAGAATGGAGGGTCCTGTCTTTGAGTTTAAAATCAAACATACATAGAGCTTTTCCCCAAAGCACATTACAAGATTGAAGACTTGCAAACTTACAATGTAAAGGCTTGGGAAATAATGGATAGTAAATAAGGGGATACTCATCTCAGCCATTTGAGTTGCTTAGTAAATTCCCTTTGATGTTGGAAACTCAAATGCATTTGTATGTGACATTATTAACAAACAACAACTTCAGTTGCATATTTACAATGCACTCTTTTGGAGAAAAACTTCACGATTTTTGAGGTGCGAACAAACTAACAACTATATACACCATGAGCATTTTTAGAAAAATACTTTTATTGGCTGATTCGGCTAATGTGCCTTGGGTCTGGGGGGGAGGATTATTACACTGGTGCTTGTTCTTTATCTAATTCTGTTGTCAAATAAGTAGGTAAAGTGGCGGTCATTTCCACAGAACTTAGTACATATCTTATCTAAATACATGGTGGCACCCGTTCCTCCCAAGTGTCTAATCCAGTCCGGAACAAAAATGTCTGTTGCCTCTTGAATATACTATTTAAACGAAAAGTGGACTGGATGAGGGACAACTGGACAGTGGGGCAACAGGGGACAGTAGAAGGAGAGAGACCAGTCTGAAGCCCTAACCTGGACAGTTGCTGGAGGCCTGCTAGGAGGAAATGGTGAGCTTATTTCAATAGCAATAGCAGAAACACCATATCACCTGCCCCAGAGAGAGACCCCCTGACAGGGACAATCTAAAGCTGCCTAACTGGTAAACAACAACTTGGTAGGTTAAGACCCTACACAAAGATTGAATAGTGTACAGCATTGAATGTTTTACATGACAACCCTGGCCACCAATCCAATTTGTGTACAGAAATAGTAAAAATAACAAACTACACGCCTTATGAGCATAAACCTCTTCAGAGTTTGTATCTATTGAAACCCTGTACATGAGTTAAAAAAAAGGGGAGTGTCCATTTCAATACACAAGAGATTAAATTTCCAACACATATCCACACGCAGAGACACAGAAGGGAGATTCATCCTCGTACAGGGCACTATTAACGAACGCCAGATTTCACTGCTAAATATATACGCCCCGAATATTGGACAGTCTAAATTTTTTCATAAAATCTCAGACATTGGTACTGACTGGCAACAATCAATATGGATTATTGGGGGAGACATGAACAGCAACAAAGTCTTTCAAACTCTTACTTAACAACCACGGTTTGCTTGACGCATGGAGAATGACCCATTTTAATGATAGGGAGTACACTCACTACTCGGCTAGACATAACTCATATTCTCGCATCGACTATATTTTAATACAGCAACAGCTAGCTTCGAACCTACAGGATGCTGAAATCCGGCCCATTGCATGGTCAGATCATGATGTTGTATGTATTTCCTTAAAGGACCTGTTGCCTAAAGGGCGCTCCCCCTCGTGGGCACTTAATCCAGCTCTACTTAATGATGTAGTCACGAAAGATAAAATACATAGCGCCATAACAGACTATTTTGATCTAAATGGTGAGGGTGAGGGAGAGAGAGATGGAGTTTGGGCTGCACACAAAGCAGTGATAAGGGGTAAATGCATTCAGATTGGTGCATGCTCTAAAAGAACAGAGTTAGCCCAAATAAATATACTAAACAAAAAAATTTCGACCCTTCAAGCAATCCCCCTCTCTAGGAGACCACCTGAGACCCAGGCGGAAATATTTAAACTCAAACAACAGTTGCAGGGGATTTTACGTAAAAAAGCGGTAACACTACTGCAAAGAACCCAATCTCAGCATTTCACACTCTCGAATAAGCCAGATAAAATGCTAGCCAGAAAGCTCAACCAGCAACCAGCAAACTCTTTTATTCCAAAAGTAAAGATGGAGAATGATAAAATTATCTTTAAGCCACGTGACATTACGGAGGCATTTGAAAAATGTTACGCCAATCTGTATTCTGCACCTGCTAGGTCGGGCTCGATTGATCATATGACCCAAATAGACACTTTTTGTCTTCCATTAAACTCCCAAAACTGGATGCCGGAAATTCAGATCTGCTAGATGGGCCCATAGATCTAACTGAAGTTAAAAGAGCTATAAAAGAGACCAAGGCTCATAAAGCACCTGGCCCGGATGGGTTTACAAATTTTTATTATAAGCAATTTATAGATACGTTAGCACCCCATCTTCAGCGGCTTTTTAACGATTTTATGTCTGGTAAGCCTATGAGGGCAGAATTCCTGGAAGCCAAAGTGATAGTAATACCTAAGGAGGGTAAAGACCCATCTCAATGTAAGAGTTATAGACCTATCTCCTTGATCAATTGTGATGTTAAACTCTACTCTAAAATCTTAGCGAACAAGCTATCTCAGGTGCTGCCGAGCCTAATACATCCAGACCAGGTTGGGTTTATCCAGGGTCGTGAAGCGCCAGACAACACCAGACGGATCATAAACTTGCTTGATGTAGCATCATTCCAGAATACGCCCTTAATGCTGTTATCCCTTGACGCGGAAAAGGGCTTTGATAGGATCGATTGGGTGTATATGGCTGAGACACTACATAAATATGGCCTAAGCGAGAAGTTAGTTAGTGAAGGGTATTTTAGCATTATGTTCGGCCCCAACAGCATATGTTGCATACCAGGGGTTTAAATCTCGATCTTTTAAAATCACGAGAGGAACGCGGCAGGGGTGCCCTCTATCTACTCTCCTCTTTGCTTTGTGTATTGAATCTCTGGCGGTAACCATCAGAGAGGATATGAATATAAGGGGAGTTAGAGTGGGAGAGACGGAACATAAATTAAGCCTCTTCGCGGATGATTTCATGCTTACTATCTCCTAACCATTAGTCAGTCTCCCTAACCTGTTCCATGCTCTTGAACTTTTTGGTAGGATCTCTGGCTTTAAAATAAATTGAAAGCCCAATTATCAGGAAACTTCTCCTTTAGGTGGGTCCAAAACCACATTAAATATCTAGGGTTTTTTATCCCCAGACAATCTGGCCTAACATACTCAGCAAACTTCCCGGCACTCATTAAAAATTTAATTATGGATTTAAATACGTGGTCCTCATACTAAATTTTGTGGTTAGGAAGGATTCACGCTATCAAAATGAATATTTTGCCCAAGCTCCTGTATGTCTTCCGTACCATTCCAACGGCTGTTCGTTCCAAGGATATCTTGGCTATTCAGGGGGCAATCTCTCGCTTCATTTGGGACCGTAAAAGACCTAGAATAAATAAGAAGGCCATGAAGGCTTCAAAGGCCAGAGGAGGGCTAGCCCTCCCAGACCTATTGAAATATTGTAAAGCCACTAGATTAGCTCAAATCACTAAATGGTTTGGTAAAGAACAAGTGCCAATATGGGTAGAAATAGAAACAAATATCTTTGAACAAAGTGGCCTCCACATTAAACAGGTTATTTGGCTTAGCTTATATTCTAAGTTGGGGAATGCCTCCTTTACTAACTGCATGGTCCAGTTTCTGGCAGTTCTGACCCAGACAAACAAGAGAATCCCACTGGTTGAAACAAGCTCATGGATAGCCCCATTGTGGGTATACCAAAGAACGGCACTAATTGATAGATTTAAGTGGTGGATAAACAATAAATTTACGGTGGTGGCTGATCTATTGAGGGGTAATAGACAGTGGTCTATTACAGCATTTAGGGAAGAACACCATTTACCATTAAGGGAATGGCTTAATTTGTCCCAGATACATGTCAATATCTCCAAAGTAATCAAATGTAATGCCGCTGCCAGGACTACTCCATTTGAGAAATGTTGCCTTGAGAATCCGACTGGCAGACGAAATATCTCTATTATTTATAACTACCTAACAGACCAGACCACACCACCTAAATTACATCATCAACAATCTTGGGAGTCGGAACTTGCCATTGACTTAAACGAGGCTCAATGGAATAAAATATGTAAACAGGCAGCAGGCTCCTCATTGAACGTAATATTGAGGGAAAATTCACACAAGACTATTTTGAGGTGGTACCTAAAACCGGCTAGGTTGAAGCTTTCCAAACCTTCTTTGGAAGGTAATTGTTTTAGGGGGTGTACTGATTTAGGTACTCTTAAACATGTACTGTGGGATTGCCCTAGGATTGCCCACATCTGGCTGGGGACATATGATATCTTGGAGAAACTCTGGGATTGCAGGATTCCCCAAAAACTGGAAGAAGCTCTTTTAGGTCTACCCATAGAGGGCCTTAGTAACCAGGCTCAACTTTTGTCACACCAAGTGTTTTTGGTAACTCGAGTTACGCTAGCTAAAGCCTGGAAATCGGGAATACCCACATATAGTGAAGTTTTACGTAAGCTTAAGTTCATATATGATATGAGCGTTATCTCAGCTGACCTGAATCAATCATACAAGAAATGGGCTTCATGCTGGGACACCTGGATCCTTAAGATCGGATGGTAAAGTTACAGAGTTCTCTAATTCTTAGGACAATCAGGGTGTGGATCCTGATTTTCCATGTCCCTCTCTTCTCCTGTTCTTCCTTTCCCCCCTTCCCTTTACCCTAGGCGTTTTTCCTTTGTTTTTAGGTTACAAGTTCGATAACCTGTATTTTTATATGTAAGTAATCTGAATTCATATAACAAAAAAAAAAAAGAGAGAGAGAAAGCAAAAAGTCGATAATTGAAGTTAAAAGGTTATTTATTTGTATGTTTATATTTTTCAAGGACATTGTCTATATCATTTTTGTTTTATCGTTAAAACATGTGTATTATTGTATTACCTTGATACTCTTAATAAAAAAATATTTTAAAAAATGTTATATATATACTATTTAAACAATAAAGGCTGCATTTATTTATTTTAGAATTTATAAAAACACTGCACATTATCAAGTTCATAAGAGTATACTATAATTATGACATTTCAGTGGTCATTAAAGGTATAATGTCATAGTTCTCTACTCAGAGCAACATTTGCCATAACCGAGCTGCTTTCTCAAAAGCCTTGTAAAATAATACAAATTAAATTCTGTTAAAACAATACATATTGATTTAGTTATATTTAAAGCACTAACAATAAGCATTGCCACATTCAGTTGTGTATTCAATGTCTCCTTCAAACTGATGAAGCAGGTCCACAAATACAAAATGACAGTGTAATATTGTATTTGTATGTCCATATTTTTACAGCATCAAGGGTAACACCCAAACCATTACTCACGGGGTTAATACATCAGGAAACCACATTACATAGGAATAAATGCTCTAATGCATTGTATATATATATATATATATATATATATATATATATATATATATATATATATACAATTATTTATATTGAATCTATAAATACAATTGTCCCATCTATAAAAAAATGAAGAAAGCTCTTGCAGCCGATTTATGGTACACCGCTTGATTTGCATGGTGGCCTGTATGTGCACCACACTGGCCATTTAAATGGACTATTTAAGCATATTTTATTTTTTATAAATGGTTCTATTACATTACTTCATTTTATCATCCTCTGTGTATATCATTTTTATATTTCGTTCACTTATAAGAACCCCCCTGCTTCTCTTTTTCTTGAACCTGAAGTGAAATGTACATTTTATATCATTACTATAAGGAGGATAACATTAATTAAGTAACCTAGTTAAAACTTGTATATACAGTGCCTTGCAAAAGTTTTCACCTCCCTTGGCATTTTCCGTGTTTTGTTGCCTCACAACCTGGAATTAACACGGATTGGTTTAGGATTTGCATCATTTAATTTACAGAACATGCCCACAACTTTGAAGATTTTTTTTTTATTGTGAAGCAAACAACAAATAGGACAAAGGAACAGAAAAAGTCACCCCCCTAAAGTCAATACTTTGTAGAGCCACCTTTTGCTGCAATCACAGCTCCAAGACGCTTTGGATAAGTCTCTATGTGCTCGCCACATCTTACCACTGGGATTTTTGCCCATTCCTCCTTGCAAAACTGCTTCAGCTCCTTCAAGTTGGATAGTTTGCGCTTGTGAACAGCAATCTTTAAATCTGACCACAGATTTTCTATTGGATCGAGGTCAGGGCTTTGACTAGGCCATTACAACATATTTACATGTTTCCCCTTAAACCACCCAAGTTTTGCTTTAGCAGTGTGTTTGGTGTCATTGTCCTGCTGGATGGTGAACCTCCGTCCTAGCCTCAAAGCACAGAGTGGTACAGGTTTTGCTCAAGAATATCCCTGTATTTAGCACCATCCATCTTTTCCTCAACTCTGACCAGTTTTCGAGTCCCAGCTGCTGAAAGTAATGGCTTTCTTCTGGCCAATCTGCCATAAAGCCCAACTCTATGAAGCGTACGGCTTATTGTCGTCCTATGTACAGATACTCCAGTCTCTGCTGTTGAACTCTGCAGCTCCTCCAGGGTTACCTTAGGTCTCTGTGCTGCCTCTCTGATTAATGCCCTCCTTGCCCGGGCCATGAGTTTTGGTGTTCGATCGTCTCTAGGCAGGTTTGCTGTGGTGCCATGTTCTTTCCATTTGGTTATGATTTATTGATGGTGCTCCTGGGGATCATCAAAGATTTAGAATTTTTTTTTTTAACCTAACCCTGACTTGTACTTCTCAACAACATTGTCCCTTACTTGTTTGGAGAGTTCCTTGGTCTTCATGGCAGTGTTTGGTTAGTGGTGCCTTTTGCTTAGATGTTGCAGCCTCTGGGGCCTTTCAAAAAAGGCAAGTATATGTAAGATCATGTGACACTTAGATTGCACACCAGTTGACATAATTTCACAAATTATGTGACTTCTGAAGGTAATTGGTTGCAAACAGAGCTTTTTATGGGCTTCACAATAAAGGGGGTTAATACATACGCACATGCCAATTTTCTGTTTTCTATTTCTAAAAAATAGTTTTATGTATATATTTTTCTCATTTCACTTCACCAACTTAAAATTCAGATTAACAAAACATTGAACTTAAGGATGTAATGTAACAAAATAGGTAAAAAGTCAAGGGGGGTAAATACTTTTGCAAGGCACTGTAAATCAAACAGTTTTGCCTAAACAATCCCTTTAAAGTATCACTGTGTGAAAGTTTTTATTTTTTCCCTATAAACTGCTGTATTTATGAACTGGATCTATATACATTAACGGACCTGTCATTTTAGTTATTTTCATGATATGTTTCTTTTTAAGGATGTAATTACAAACATTTTTTTATATTATTTAATTTACTGTAAATCTGCAACTCTGTTTATTATTTCAGTAGCTGTAATTAATACCTACATCTTTTCATTCTACTGTAACTGTATACTCTAAACATTTAAAGCATTTATATTTAATCTGTCTGACGCTATATGCCACCCACACATGCCTCTCAGATGTTTACTCTATGTGCCTGATGATATTATTTATAGATACATATTATTTATTGTTGTATTTTAAAAAATGTTAAAAGCATTTAGTTGACTTCATTTAAAATTGATAATGAGCAAAAGATTCTTATAAATTAAAAACATGAATACATACATTTTTTTATTAACTATTATATGCACAGAATGGGGGGGAGGGGGCAGCTACCTTTAAAAAATGAAAACGGAGACCCAGACCATAAAGTTTGTTCATGTCTGGATTAGAGGTCAGATCAGAAGGGAGGGGTGATATCATAGAAGCCTTCAAATATTCAAATATATCAAAGGATTTAATAAGGTTCAGAACAGAAGTATCTTCCAGAAAAGAGGAATACAAGAAGTGGTTATGATTTGAAGTTGGAAGCTGGCATAGTTATGGATAATGTGCAAAAGTAATACTTTACAGTAAAGGTAATAGCTAAGTGGAACAGTCTGCCAGCTGAAGAGATATGGACAAACATAGTTAAGGATTTTCAAGCATTACTGGGTTAATTCCCCTTCTGGATCACTACTTTGTCATGGTGAAGTGGCTTGTATACTTCAATGAAGCTTTGAGCTATAGCATATAGGGTCACCCAAGATGGACAGGTCATAGCAGAGAGGTCAGACAGATCACAGTTCATTGGAGAAGGAGTTGCCCACGCGGTGGCTATTACTTCTTCTTCCTTAGCCCAGTGTCTTTGAGTGCATCAGCGCTGTGTGTGTCACTTGCATCAACATAGAGTCTTGCAGAAGGTGCAAAGTAGCTTCTGGCAATGGAGATACAGTTTGGGTAAAGTAATATCCATGGCACATTCATTGACTATATTCCAGTTGCTGTACTTATCCAATCTGGTAATTGGTTCTTGCCAGAATGAGAACGTACAACAGGGCCTCTATAAGGCTACAGCACGTGCGCACCATTGCTCAGTTGTGTTAGCTCTATGCTAGCAGCTTGGGGTGTATTTGTATGCTACTTGATGTCCTGTTATGGGTCTTTGGCTGTGTTATTTGAATTTTTAAGACTATCCGGCTTCCCTTGATCATGGCTTGTTTTTTTGGAATGTGAACTTTTGCTTGTGTCCCCAACCTTGGCTTGCCTCCCTTATATGAATCAGATCCACCTACACCTGACATTGCTTGGTCTAACAATGATTTTTGCCTCTTTCAGTATTGATGCCATTGTACCCTTTGCTATTGGAGTTCCACCTGTTCCACTTTCTGTGTTTGCCCATTGCTTCCTCCATTGCACTGGGGAAAAATTGCTCCAATAATATAACAAACCCTGCTCTTCCAATTCCTTCCTGCACCTTCATTCCCTCCAGTGATTGATAAGATAACCAGTCACTCAGGCTCTAAACTTCTTGGAAGCCAGACAAGATAGAGCATCCTATACACAAGTCTTGGTAAATTGTCTAAAAGGTTACACAGCAGCTCATGTTGTTAGTTTTTTATACTTCAGAGAATATATACATTGCAGCCTGAGAAGGTGCACTTTATAGACCATGAAAAACTTTAATGAATTTAGGGAAATGTCAAATGAGAATCCATTATGCAGATCAGAACTTTTTAAACAAGTGTCTATAATCCATGATTTGGCACTGAATGATTAACATTACAATGGGAACGTTTTCAGAAAATATGAGATAAATGCTTGCATTTTTTTCAAAAACATTTTTTGTCATTAATATTCATAGATCTGCTGATGCATGACTCATATGTACTCTACGGATCATTTTAATTTACAATATGTGAATATGCAAAGGGCACCTCGGCTTTAAAAAAGGATTCTTATGATAATATCATACTGCATGTCTAATTTTGAAGCAAAGCATATATAATTTTCATTGATATCCTGGGTTGGATATGTTAAGGTCAGATAAGATAATAATGCTTGTTTTTATATTAAAAATACAGAACCTTGCTGTGCATTAATGGAAAGCAATCTATATGTTAGAGCAGTGGTTTCTTCCTAAGGATCACTTGAAATCTGCAGAGTCCCATGGACATCTCAAACGTTTGGGAGGGGGAGAGGCTCTGTGAGACACTTAATTATTTTTCTGTGTATCCAATTGAATACATTGTGCTATATTGGTATATTAAATGTACACTTTTTACAATTAAATATTATATTTAAACATTTGTATTATATTTTATGAACTACAATCTGTAATACCAGTAGTTTTGCATACTATGTGTAGAATGCTCACTGACCATTTGTGGTCTGAGAACCACAGTTTGGCAACCTTTATGTAAGAGGGATACCCACCTCCCCCTGGCATTCATTTGGGTGTATCACTAAAAGTGATCCCTCCACTTTATGTACTGGACACTGAAGTGACAGTAACCATAGTCAATCGGCTTCACCATCCCAGAGTGCTGGAGATCCAGATCCATAAAATGTTATAATACATGGCTATGTATCATATTTATAATATGCTCTTATGACGAACCTGGCTTTAAAATGTTCTATAAAGTTTAAACTTAATAAGTACAGCCTTTACTTTTTAACCATTATATTTTTTTTCAATGGCAGCAAGCAATTTGCTTTTGATCCTAACAGGATTACACACTTGGAACGAATGTGAAGAACTTTGGATTTAGATTAAGAGCTATATTTAGTTCTGCTAAAATACTGAATTGCTACTTGACAGAAGGACTGAATAGAGGAGCAAGTCCCTCAATCTGCAAGCAAACTATTTATTATTAGTATTATTATCTTTATTTATATTGCGCCAACATTTTCTGTAGCGCTGTACAGGGGTTTAGTACATGGCAAAAAACAAACTTAACACCTTATAAAGAATGGAGGGCCCTGTTTTTGAGCATAAAATTAAATGTACATAGTGCTTGTTACCAAGGCACTGACACAAGATGGAAAACTTGCAAACTTACAATCTAAGGGTTTAGGTGTGATACAAGAGGGTGACAAATACAAAATGGCAACGTGAATGCAAATTGTTTAGTCAAGTGGAGGTGTCTGTGTGTTGTACTGTAGATTGTGGGTGTAAGTCTTATTAAGCTGTGGAGTGTGCAGTTGTAATTATAAAGGTTGAAGGTGATAAGATTTTTTAAACAGGTGTTTTTAGTAATTTTTTAAAGGTTTTGAGGCAGGAAGATAGTCTAATGGAGCGAGGCAAGGAGTTCCAAATAATAGGGGCAGCACGAGAAAAGTCTTGAAGCCGGGAGTGAGAGGAGGTGATGAGAGAGGAGGAAAGAAGAAGGTCGATAGCAGAATGAAGGGGGCGGTTGGGAGAGTATTTTGATACAAGAGCAGAGATATAAGGGGGTGCATTGTTGTTGAGGGCTTTATATGTTAGGGTCGTAATTTTAAATGTGATTCGGGAAGCTATGGGAAGCCAGTGGAGTGATTGACAGAGAGGAGCTGCAGACACTGAGCGTTTGGTATTGAAGATGAGTCTAGCAGAGGCGTTCATTATGGATTGGAGGGGAGACAGACAAGAGATGGGTAGGCCAGCAAGGAGTGAATTGCAGTAGTCAAGTCGAGATATGATGAGAGAGTGTATTAGAATTTTAGCTGTGTCTTGTGTAAGACAATGACGAATTTTGGAGATGTTTTTTAGGTGAAACTGACAAGATTTTGTTATCGATTGGATTTGAGGAATAAATGAGAGGGCGAGATCCAGTAGAACCCCAAGACAACTGGCCTGCGAGGTGGGAGTGATGATGGTGTTATCAACAGTGAGAGATATTTGAGGAGTGGAAGCTGTAGTAGAGGGTGGAAAGGTTAGGAGTTCCGTCTTAGACATGTTGAGTTTGAATTGACGGATAGACATCCAGGAGGATATGCTAGAGAGGCAGTTGGAAACTTGAGCTAAAAGAGAGGGGGATAGATCGGGTGCAGAGAGATAGATTTGGGTATCATCAGCATAGAGATGATACTGAAATCCAAAGGATTTTATGAGGGTGCCAAGGGAGGAGGTGTAGATGGAGAAGTGGAGGGGGCCTAGGACAGAACCTTGGGGAACGCCAACAGACAGAGGGAGAGATGAAGAAGAGGTGCCAGAGGAAACGCTAAATGTACGATCTTTTTGTAAAAAAGCCGCTCAAGCAGTTTAGAAGCCAGGGGAATTAGTGAGATATGACAGTAGTTGGAGGCAGAAGCTGGGTCAGATGAGGGCTTCTTGAGAATGGGTGTGATTATGGAGTATTTTAAAGAAGATGGAAACCTGACAGTGTTTAGGGAGAGGTTGAATAGATGTGTGAGAGCTGGGATAAGTGTGGTGGATAGGGGAGGGATTAGCTGTGAAGGAATAGGATCAACTGGACATGTTGTAAGGTGAGAGGTTAATAATAACGTACATACTTCATCCTTGGTTACAGGGTCAAAGGAATCCATAGTGGAGGAGAGATTGGGGAAGGGTAAGGGCTGACAGTCAAAGTAAGCTAAATTTACGATTTTAGGGTCATGGATTATATACTCCTAATGTTGCTAGTTTTTTGCATACTCACAAATGGGATTTTTTTCCTAATCAACAATGGTTCTTACATTACTGTAAAAATCATATGTTCTCAGTAAAATATTATTAAAATTGAAGCCACAAATTGATCTTTAGTAAATCTATATCACTTTTTTTGTATTGTCTGATTATCCTGTGAGAATAAGGCTAATATTATATTGTAATTTAATAAATAAAATGATCCACACTGCTCATATCAGTTTTCCAATGTTGCATACCATCCATAAATCACCACTATATCTATCTATAGTTAGTGAATATTTTGGTGCACAATAAGAAAACAGAATCAATCTGTTCCAGTCGTTCTTGGCAGGAACAGTACAATCTGCTCCAAGGGCTGCTTGTATCATAGATTATTTTATAACGTTTCTGTGATAATGAAATAGAAGGATGAGTGATTTCTCTACTAAATCAAGCCTAAGTGTTAATCACTGACCCACAACTGGACTTCACGGACAGACTCTTGTGTCAAACTAACATTATCAGTTTGCTTTGGACTAAATAAAAGCATAAAATTATATTGACACAATACAAAATAGTCGCTTTAAACCTTCCCTAGTGCATTTTTAGTTAAAATTGCTATGAATGTGTGTGGGATAAGTGGATAGAAACCTTGACATTCAGGTTCAAGAGAGATATACTTACCAGTAATGTGCTTTGCGTGCGTGAGATTACCTGATGGTAACCCTGCTGCTATGCTTTCTCTTTTTCATTTAATTGAGGTTATGCCATAATGGGCCATGCATTCAGAGGCCTATTATACACAGTATTGCGTAGCTTTCGTTCCCACAAAATTTAACCCAGACCTCAAATGGGTTGCAGGTTACCAACTGGGTGGTCTCAATTTCATGATTGAGAAGGAAGTTGAAAAAGATTTTCAGAGACTTACTGTACAGAGGAGGATATTATAGAGAAATATTTACAAGGAAAATAAAGGAAATAATGATTTAGTGGGTGTGGCAGTAACCTGAGTTTTCACTTGGTGGTGTTGACAGGTGCAACAAAAAAGTCCTTGGGCAAAACATATTATTTTATATATAAAAAAATCTATGTTTATTTAATTAATTTGAACCTACTCAATATATGTTGCACATGCAAATTACACTCACTTGTAAGAGGCCCACAGAATTTCTCAGATTCAGGATCCTTGGTTGCCAACTTGCACATCTGTGACTTGGCTGCAGCACTACATTTTGTGAGCTATGGACACCCTCAGAGAAGAGAGAATTCACACTACCAGTGTTATGATGCTAGACAGTGAGTAGACAGTGACATACTGTATGTTAGATGGTGCACAAAACACTAAACCTGTCATAATAACCAATCATAATCATTATATGTAATAATATAATTACTGTATTACTATCTCTTATTTATATAGCACTAACACGTTCATTACAGCTAATAATAACACATTGCTGGTATAGAATATAAAAAGTGCTGTGTAAATGTGAAAATCCTATCAGTTTAGTATTTGTTGTAGCTTCTAACAATGTGACACTAGTAGTGTTCCCCCACTACATATACAACTTTAGCTCACAAAATGCAGGCCTACAAGTCATCTTGATTTGAATTGTTTTGCTGCTCTTTATGTTTTGGAAATTCTCTCTCATGTCTCTTTGAGGGAGTGATCTTTCTGGGTAAAATGGAGTTCAAATGGGGTACAGTGACTTTTTTCATTGTGGCGTTTATTAGAATGTCAGTGCAGATACATACCGAGGTGCAATTGTTAGCTGTTTTCCCCAATGTAGAAGTACATTTCATTTGCAGTACATTCTATTATGTAAACCACATTAAAGGATGTGCATGAATATGACCCTCTGATGCCATAAGTTTTACCGTGTGACTGATATGGACAAAGATCAATTGTTTAGAGATTAACACTAATCCTCTCCCTGGTGATCACACTTTTCCAAAAACAGCTCTATTTTCCAAATGAACTGAATACAATGTAAACATTAGAAGTAACAGACTGGCCATCCAATGTTTTAGAAAGCAATAAAAGCTTATATATATGTGTGTGTATGTAGGTATCAGTCCAGTGTTGTCTGTGGGTACGTTTCTTAAATCATGCATAATCCATTCTTTGATATGCTTCAAATCTGTGTTATACGTCAAGCATATGCTACAAGGAGCCATGTAAAAAGTGGTACTGGATTAAAGAGTCAAAATGCATTGTGGGCTAATTTGCATATCCCCACCCAGTTTCCCAGAGTGCAGTGAAATAACTGTAGAATTCCAAGCACACAAATATACTATTTATTTACATTTTGCCCATCAACACATGAATTATCTCTGCTTGTTTCATTCTTCTCTCTCCTAGTATTTCTGCTTAATTTTTTACTTGTATGGGTAGACAGCACTGTGCAAACCATCGCATAAGGAGCTTTGGGAGCAATTATGCACTCTTTACACTGTGCTTGAGCAAAGCTGGATTGACAGCCACACAATTAAACAATGAAGCAGACTTACTAGAAGGGCGGGGGGGGGGGGGGGGTGATAAAGAAAGCAGTGAAATCGATTACCCCTTAAAGAGAGAAAATAAACAATATTTTAAACTTTTGGAGGAAGCAGAATATGTCTTTGAATTGTAACTATTATTATTCTATTATACTCTAATTTACATTATGATACATACCTTAAACGAAAAAGTTGCAGTTGCACATGGCCATTAGATGCAGTCAGAGCTTAGCGCTGAACCAGTGGCAGATGGCGGATGGAGGACACTGGTTAAAAAAAAAAAGATGTTGGGCCCCCTAGTGCCAACTCTCAGCGTTGCTTTCTCCTCAATCCCCAGCACCACTCTAAAATAAAAAACCTGGCTAAAGCAGCTCCCTTTCCACCCAAGACCCCTCCTCCCCAATCATAGGCCCTCTTAATTTTCATACTCCCCCGAGACATCCTCCCCCAGCTACTGGCCCCTCTTAATACCCCACAGACCATTTTCTCTTCCCATTAATATCCCCTCTCCCAGCCACTGTTTCTTTTTAATACCCACAAGGCCAGTTCCCAAAGCAGCTCCCCTCAGTTTCCTTGCTGCTCCTTCCTGCATAACCAGGCATCGCCATGTACTCCATCCATGACCCAACTACCTCTCTATGACCCATCCCTGCGACCTGTGACCCCGCTAAAAAAATAAAAAGCCTGTGCGCTGAACCTCTGATTGGATAGTTTCTTCCCTAGGGCAGAACACAGCTAATTTACTTTGTGTGTTGCAATACTGATGTGCCTGTGTAAGTTATTTGTACCGTGTGATCAGTGTACTTTGTAGTACATATCCAGAGAGACAACTAACTCCAGAAAAATGCAATGTTTTCACAGGATGAGCTCACTTGGAAATTCCCCAAGTATATATATTTATATATACACATATTTAAAGGAGTGTGGATCCAGATGATAAACAACACTGGCCATATGATGCGCAGACTTGTAGATGTTCTCCATAAGAAGGACCTGGTATACTTATTATACGTTAAGTTGGTAATACATTAACTGTAGATTAGCTACTGGAAAGGGTGTTTTAAACACTAAATAATTCACTGATATTTGGCCTATTAGTATATATTTCTAGACAAACATAGATGTTTAGATTATGAATCTATGTAATCTACATATTCTATTTACCTAAGTATCAGGTTGAAGCGAATATAGTATAGTTTTAAACTACAGGTAATTAATTACAAGCACTTCATCAATTGAATGCTATTTTAAAAAAATGCATTTTAATACAGTTTACACTGCAATTTTTCAACCAGCACTCTTAATCCAAACACTAAGAACTGACTGATATCTTTCTAATGGGTGATTATGCCCCGAGGTCTGGTTGTTTTGTTTTCAGTATATAACCATTCAAAACTGACTGGTCTGAGCACATGTAGACTCCAGAGAGTAACTAGGCTGATTCAGGCTAATTACTCCTTGGGGTACTCATTCTTGTCAGTTTCATATGGCTTTACACTAAGATCAATACACCAAAACCCCTGAGGTTAATTAGCAATTATTGACAATAATCACCCATTAGAATGATATAGGTACAACATCAATAATCTGGCATCCTCTGATCCAGGAGCATGTCAAAGTAACAATTTGCCTAACCAGCGTTGGTCCATCAAATCGGGTTAATCGCGTAAACCCACCAATCCCTATGTGCTCTTGTAGCAACACAAGAACAAGAGGAGGGTTGTGAGGCCGCCTGGGGCTACAATCCAGGCACCAACTGACAGTGGAAGCGGAAACCCACTGTCAATTCAGTGCGAGCGGGAGGCTGTCGGATTACAAGAGGTGTTGGATTATCCGATGCCGGCCTCCTATCTGTATATCAATTAGGCTTGGTAAATGAATCAGAACGGCTGATTAATAAATTGAAAATGCAAATTGTAATCTAAGTTTGCTGTAGGAAAATCCAGTCTTTTCAAATGACATTCAGTTGATTAAGTTATTGTTATTACCTATAGTCTTAAAATATAAAACACATGAACCTTTACTGTGTCAATTATAACTTGTATGTTTAGGTAATTAGAATGGACAGATTAGATTGACCTTTTAATTCTCCTCAGCCATCAAATCTATGTTTCTTTTTGGATCTTCACTCCTAGATGTGTGACAAAATATAAATGAATGTTAATGTTTAGTGCACCACTTCCTCCAGAGAGCTAAACTACTGAGCTAATATAGTAAATATATTACCACTATAAATTATAACAAGCACATCATGTTCTTCTTACTGTGTACATCTACACGTCTGTGTATCACAAGGCCAGTTCTGTTTAAAGAGAATGCTAATTCCGAGTAACATTGAACTGATAAAGTACTTCTTATTATCTATCATTTTAAATTCTCCAATACTTGGAACCTCCTGCAGGTCCCTTTAGGCAATCCTCAGCCTTATACATAACCTAGGCATGTTTACATTCCTTTACTGTATTTTTTCTGCCACTCCTGCTGATTCTGCTTAGCTAATATACATATGTACATAAACAAAAATAAAGTTGTGTGGGTATTCATAAATTCATATATTCCTGCCATGGATATACTGATTTCTCTGGTAGGAGTAGAATAAATAGAAGGGGAACTGACTGGGCTTTTAAAGCAAGAGATTAAATGGTCACTGTGCAATAAAAGAAAATATACTGTATATGTGTTTGAAAACCTTGACGCACATTTACATTCCCGGAAGGATGTGGTTACATTGAATGATGGAAAAAGTTTGCTTCTGAGCCAGGCGCGTAGGAACTGGGGGGGATGAGGGAGACAACCCCCCCCCCCCAGATTATGTGAACAGGGGACACAAAAAAAGCAAACCTAAACGTAATCATGCATTACCAGATTTGGCCACTAGAGCAGTATGTCTTTCCCATGTATGCTTTGACCCATAATTTATATTTTTATATATATATATATATATCACATATATAGTTGTGAGCATGCGAGCTGTTGCTAACGCTTGCGGGCTCGCATAGCGAGTCCGAGGCTCTCGCAACTGCGACCAGCAACTGCGACCATAGCAAAATTTACGTTGTTACGCAAGGAAAATACGAGACACGTTACAACCCATTACGACCTCGCAAAAATCGGCCGCAACACTCGCACATGAAACATGAAAAATACAACAAATACACACAACAAATACATAAAAAGCTTACTTACAGGAAGAGGGAGCATCTAGGACCTCGAAAACTAAAGTTACACCTCAATTTAACTCAAATTAAAAGAGTTTAGGCACTAAAAAGCAAGAGAAAAAATGGCCACCGAAAAAAACGAAAACGAGGCTACAGCAGTCTAAAGACGCAAAACACCACCAAACACCTACGGAATTGCCGAAAAACAACTACGAGATTAAAAAACAAGGACGCAACCCGCGCGACCCCAAAAACATTACAAACACAATAAATACAAACAACAAACACATAAAAAGGTTACTCACAGCAAGGGGGGGGGGGGGCACCCAGGACCTCTGCAAGTGAAGTTACACCTCCATTTAAGCACACATTTCGGAGTTTAGAGACCCGAAAATCACCTAAGCGAGAGGAAAAAATGGCCGCCGAACAAAACGAAAACGAGGCTAAAGGTCCCTAAACACGCAAAACACCACCATAAACACGCAAAACACCACCAAACAGCTACGGATATTCCGAAAAAGTTGTACGACATAGAAAACGAAGGAAGCTTAATCAGACACATTATATACACCAACCACTATTAGCTCACTTACAATTTCATTGCCATCATTTTTTGACGGGCAATTCGCTAATATATATATATATATATATATATATATATACACACACACACACATATGTATATATATATATATATATATATATATATATACTGCATATATATATATATAACCAAACCAAACTCTGCCATGAAGACCAAGGAACTCCCCAAACAAGTAAGGGACAATGTTGTTGAGAAGTACAAGTCAGGGTTAGGTTATAAAAAAATATCCAAATATTTGATGATCCCCAGGAGCATCATCAAATCTATCATAACCCAATGGAAAGAACGTGGCACAACAGCAAACCTGCCAAGAGACGGCCGGCCACCAAAACTCACGGAACGGGCAAGGAGGGCATTAATCAGAGAGGCAGCACAGAGACCTAAGGTAACCATGGAGGCGCGGCAGAGTTCCACAGCAGAGACTGGAGTATCTGTACATAGGACGACAATAACCTGTATGCTCCATAGAGTTGGGCTTTATGGCAGAGTGGCGAGAAGAAAGTCATTACTTTCAGCAAAAAACAAAATGGCACGTTTTGAATTTGCGAAAAGGCATGTGGGAGACTCCCAAAATGTATGGAGGAAGGTGCTCTGGTCTGATGAGACTAAAACTGAACTTTTCAGCCTTTAAAGAAAACACTATGTCTGGCGCAAACCCAACACATCACATTACCCAAAGAACACCATCCCTACAGTGTAACATGTTGGTGGCAGTATCATGCTGTGGGGATGTTTTTCAGCAGCAGGGACTGGGGAACTGGTCAGAGTTGAGGGAAAGATGGATGGTGCTAAATACAGGGATATTCTTGAGCAGAACCTATAGCACTCTGTGTGTGATTTGAGGCTAGGACGGAGGTTCACCATCCAGCAGGACAATGACCCCAAACACATTGCTAAAGCAACACTTGAGTAGTTTAAGGGGAAACATGTAAATGTGTTGGAATGGCCTAGACAAAGCCCAGACCTCAATCCAATAGAAAATCTGAGGTCAGACTTAAAGATTGCTGTTCACAAGCGCAAACCATCCAACTTGAAGGAGCTGGAGCAGTTTTGCAAGGAGGAATGGGCAAAAATCCCAGTGGTAAGATGTCGCAAGCTCATAGAGACTTATCCAAAGCGACTTGGAGATGTGATTGCCGTAAACGGTGGCTCTACAAAGTATTGACTTCAGGGGGGGAGAATAGTTATGCACATTGACTTTTTCTGTTATTTTGTCCTATTTGTTGTTTGCTTCAAAATAAAATAAAAATAAAAAAACAACTTCAAAGTTGTGGGCATGTTCTGTAAATTAAAGGATGCAAAACCTGAAACAATCTATGTTAATTCCAGATTGTGAGGCAACAAAACACAAAAAATGCAAAGGGGGGTGAATACTTTTGCAAGGCATTGTAATTTTGCCTACTTTACATTTAAATTTTTTAGTAGTTACCATGGTAGATTCAGTAATTTGTGTTCTTTTTAAAAAAAATAGCTGGTTCTACTAAACAACAATTCTGTATTTTATAAAGTTAATATAGATTTTTATATCTAAAATAGAAATGTACAGTTATATTTGTAGAGAAAACACATTTCAGTTAGAATGAAAGAGAGAGGGACCACAATAATCACAATAATGTGGATTTAGTGGTGCTAACTGGCCCATATAAAGCTATCAGGATTTCTTCCGATGCACCCTGACACCCTGACTTTGTTAGTTGGGATTATTCTTTATTAAAAAAAAAATGTTCTTACTGTTGCAGAAAAAACTAACTAGATAGATGATTTGCAACCAAGATTTAAAGCCGCAGCCAACAAATTAGGATTTACCAAGAACTGAGGAAGAGCTACTTAATTGGCATGAGAAACATAGCATTCATTCTCTGTGTTTACACTAGTGCAGTGGTTTCTACCATCAGACTCCAATCCATGTGGAGATGTGCCAAGTGTTGACAGGAGTAGTGCCAAGAATGGGGGGATAACAGGGTTATGAAGTTGTGGGTTAATTTTCAAGCAAAACAAGTATGACTGTAACTCGCCAATATCGACCAGAGACTCCTCTAGCAAGTTGTCTGCTCTAACTGAGCTATTAGAGCAGGGGTGTAAAAACATATGTTGGCAACATAGCCCATCAGTTCACATAACCATAGGGCTAATGAGGGTGGTTTAATGTCTTGTGAAGATATAATGACTGGTGCTCACAGTATTTTAGACACATAAACACTCCTTCTAAGAAATGTTCACATTAGTAGACACAGTTCTCACCAAGAATCACTTGCAAATTTTCATGAACAACGCAATATAACACTCCCACACTAACTCCTGTTATTGTATGACATTGCTCTATCACACACATTACTCTTTAATACTTTAAATGCATTAACTAATGGCAAATGTGTTCCCCTTACATCCCTGATGCCTATTTATTTCATTTAAAGTGAATCTTGTCATGTGTTCCTGCACGTGTCATTGCCGTGGTTGTGATGGCAAAAACTCATTACTGTATAACAATAAATTCACTGACTGTCCCTTAAGGCAGTTAAGGTTGCTCACTGATCCTGGTATTGCAGGTGTAAGACTGGTACATCCTGGTGCACCTGGACGCCATTGGTTACTATTATTTGTATTTAACAAACAAAGGTGGAGCAAATTTAGTAGACAATTCATTTTCAACCATGATATGTGGAAACTGTGTATCACAGCCAAGACCTTAGGGTACACCAAGAACGGTCCTAGGTAAAGTTGCTTAGCTGGCCTGAAGCACCTAGCATTCATTCTCTGTGTTTATTGTAAAGATGTGGATTATGCCATCAGAGTCCAATGCATATGAAAATTTACATGATGTGAGAAGAAGTAGCAAGACTAAGGGGATAAAAGAGTCATATTTTGAGCAAACCAATAATACTGGAACGTCAATATTGACCAGAGCCTCCATGCTACCCTCTCAAGTTGACAGACATACTGTCTTACATACCCAATATGGGTGAATTATTTGAGAATAAACTTTATTAATCTTGATCTTTTTAAGATGTCACTGGAATTTAAAGTATAGATTAGCGGTGTCACACATGATTCAGTAACAACAAAGAAAAAGATTTAGCATCCTTGACATAAGATAAGTTTGTTACAGCATCAATGTCTGAGCTCCTCCTTGCTTCCGTTTGATGGGGGGGGGGCTATACTTCCCATGATGCTTTGCGGCAGACATTGCAACAATGTTAGCGCTGCAAAAACAAATTGTGAATCTTATGCTAATTTAGCTTGGATTTTCAGGGGCGTTCCTTCTCAGAATCAACTGAAGAAATTTGCAAGCATCAGGGTAAGTTTATTTTAGGATTTATTTCATGCAAACAAAGTTTTCATACACAACTAATTTTCCTTTATCAGGTGCATTCATAATGTATAAAACTAAAACTATATACTGTTAAAATACATATGTATTTTCTTTTTGAGCAAACTAAGGTATACAGGAATTGCAGTACATATCTGCTCATGGATTGAGAGCTGGCTAAAAGACAGGAAGCAAAGGGTTGTTGTAAATGGAACATACTCGGATTGGACTAATGTTGTAAGTGGGGTTCCTCAGGGTTCAGTATTAGGTCCTCTCCTTTTTAACATATTTTTTAATGACTAAGAATTTGGACTGGAAAGTATTGTCTCCATTTTTGCTGATGACATGAAGTTGTGCAAGGTAATTAAAACAGATAATGATGTGCTTTCCCTCCAAAGGGATTTGCATAAATTAGAAAAATGGGCGACTAAATGACAGATGAGATTTAAGACGAATAAATGTAAAGTTATGCATCTGGGAAGGAAAAATAGCCATTCAATTTATATTCTTAATGGAGCAAATCTAGGGGTATCAGATATTGAAAGGGATTTGGGAGTGCTCATGGACAACCGCCTAGGTAACAGTGCTAAATGCCAAGCAGCAGTTGTAAAGGCAAATACAATATTAGCATGTATTAAGAAGGGTATAGAAGCAAGGGAAGCAAATATAATTCTCCCACTATACAAATCTCTAGTACGGCCTAATTTAGAATATGGAGTACGATTTTGGGCACCATTACATAAAAAGGACATTTTGGAGCAGGAAAAAGTACAGAGAAGGGCAACAAAACTAATAAGGAGAATGGAGGGAATAAGTTAGGAAAAAAGACTAACCAAATTAAACGTATTTTCTCTAGAAAAAAAATGTGTCTCAGAGGGGATATGATTAACTTAAACATCCAGGGTCACTATAAAGCTTTGTCAAGTGAGCTTTTTGTGCCAAGAGGTTTTCAACTGACAAGGGGACATCCTTTGAGATTAGAAGTAGAAAGATTTCACCTTAAAGAAAGGGGTTCCTCACAGTAAGGGTGGTTAATCCAAGGGAGGTGGTGACAGCGGATTCGATAGAATAACTTTAAAAATGGATTGGATATATTTTTAAATAAAAAGGGCATTCAGTGCTATCCTGGATAAATAGAGGTGTATTGATCCAGGGAAGAATCCAGTATCTGGGGTCAGGAAGGAATTTTATATTTTTTCCCCCTTTTGAGACAATTGGCAAAGTTTCATTTTGGGGGTTTTCTGTTTGCCTTCCTCTGGATCAATTAACAGTTAACAATTAAGCTGCATATTGCAGATCAGAGGAGATCTAAAAAGGTTGAACTTGATGGACTAAAAGTATTTTTTCAAACTCAATTACTATGTAACTATGTAAAATTAGTTTTGCTGTTTACCTGCTTCTTAAAACTTATTTGAATATTAAGCTGAAAAAAATCAACTTTTTTGATGTTTGTATGTAAAGATGCATTTTCATCCTCTGAAAGCAGTGGAGAATCTGTGTGTGACCAGTGCATATTTTGGAAAATCATGAAAATGTTCTGTGCTAGTGGTATCAAAGAGAACATTTAGGGTCAAGATTAACACTGAAGAGAGCTAATAGGAAATGGGAAAGTCGTGAATATCATAATGAGTGGGAAGTGCTGTAGCAACTGCCGTAACTGCTGGGCAAGGAAACATCGACATATATATAAGGAAGTTGTTTTTTTATTCATTAACTAGCGACTTGCCCGTCAAAAATGATGGGGCAATAAAATGTTAAGCCATGGCAATGCTGTTTGCCACACAATGTAAAGCTTTTGCTCCTCTGAGGACCTTCGGCGTTCATTGCGAGCCTCGAGCTGAGCTCCTTTGGCTCTCATTGAGAGCCTCTCCTCTTGTGTACTTTTGCTCCTCTGAGCACCTTCAGCGCTCATTACAAGCCTCTCCCCTCGTGTCTTTTAAACGGCAGTGTAAAATATGATATTTGGCGTTTTTTTTTTTTTATATATTTTTTTAATAATAATTAATTAATAAATTACTTAATAAATTAATATACTTTACCTATTTCTAATTAATATATCCAGCAATCAATATCCCGAAGAGCTAACAATCTCTTTTTATTTTCCTGCAGCATACAATGTACAGTTGGACTGTTGCTGTCAGCAATGTGCCAAGTGTGCAGTATAAATAGGCTGCGTTTGCGAGGGCAAATCAAAATTGCGGCCTTGTTCAATTGTTGAAAATTTCAAGCAATTCGATAGAGGCCCTACTGTAGCATTTTTGTTATTCCACTGTCTGTGTGCTTTTTCATTAAAAAAGGACCTCTTATGAACCATTACCCCATCTACCGTTTGTTTAGTCGGGTAAAGAGCCATTTTACATTTGTTGCAAGTTAGTGTTGTAAAATTGCGGCGATTGTCTATGTGTTACGCGTGTTGCGAGCATTTTCCGTCCTTTCTATTAGTGTATTTTGTACCTCGTAGGTTCATGGATAAAAGTGGTACGCGGCTGGCCGTGTTTTGCGCGGATCGGGGTCGTGTAACCTCGTTTTAATTTCTTTTGCCCGCCATTTTTTTCTCCCTTTTTTTGTTTTTAGATTTGTGCGTATTTTTAAAAACTCTTAATTTTTTTCCAAACGTAATTATTTTTTTTTGTAAGTACCGCGCCTCGCAATTTTTTTTTTCTATGTCCTGCGTACCTCAACTGCTTGCAGCCTGCAATCCTGTGTTTCCTAAAAGCTTGGAGGCTAAGTCCTAAGTGCTCCGAGCTTCTGTGCTTCAATGGCTCACCTTGCTATGCAAGGTTTGCAAATACGACAACGAATCGCAGTTTGACAATTGTAATATGTGACTAGCGAATTGCCCGTCAAAAAATGAGGGCAATAAAATTGTAAGACAGGCAATGCTATTTGCCACACAATGCGAGGCTATGGGCCCTCTGAGCACCTTCAGTGCTCATCACGAGCCCTGCCCTCCTCATCGCGTGTCTCGCAATGAGCGTCTTTGGTGCTCATTGCGAGTCCCTCCCCCTGTGTACTTTATAGGCCTGTGTAGTTTAGGGCCCTACTGCCCTACTGTTTGTGCCGTTGTGTATTTTCTAAGTTCTGCATGCCTGGTGTTGCAGAGCCTCGCTTTCATCTTTCATAATTTTTTAAGTTTTTCACCCGCCATTCGGCGCTCATCTCGCATGTGTGACGGCACCACTTAATTGATTTTGCAGAGATTTACATAGGGCCCATAGTTGATGCATATAACAGTGGTGTTTATTAGAGGCTCTGGATAAGTTGCAGGTACATGAAGAGTGGGCTGCTTTGTCCAGTTTTATTGAGCTATCTGATGAAATATTACACGTGTATGTAATGGGTAGGACACGTCTTGTGAATTTATAACTCTGAAATTTCACCTGGTGAGTTTCCCACGCCTGTTTAGAGCTGATCTGTGGTGCTACCAATTTTTTTCTAAGAGTAATTATCATAACTTAACTCTAGCGTTAACTTTATTTTTTACAGATATATATTAATGCTAAGTAGTTTTAATATATATTGTAATATATTAATATCTATGTGCACTGCTGTTGGTGTCTATGCTGTGATGTATTTTCTTAAGAACAATTTGTAGATGGAGTAATGGTTCATAAGAGGTCATTTTTTAATGAAAAGCACACAGACAGTGGAACAACAAAAATGCTTCGAATTGCTTGAAATCTGCAACAGTTACAGAATGATTCAATTGAACAAGGCCGCAATTTAGGGGTGGAAGCCTCAAACCCGTGAACCCTGGTTTCGTAGGTAACACTCCTGGGAATCCGATCGGATGAAGAGCGCCAAACCCAAGCAAAGCGGTAATTTGCGATCCTGTCACAGGTCAATTAACCAATAGGAACTGGATAACGCTAATGAACGCCAAGGAAAATGACTTTAAAAACCACCAAGTGTGGGGGCGTTGGTGGGTTTCTGAGCTTTGGAGGGAGAGACAAGGAGCTGTTTTGTGAGTTTTTGCTATTTTGCCAACTAAGATATATTAACACTTAATTTACAACACACATAATTACTACTATCACATAATTCACACACATAGATTAATACGTACACAAAGCTATACATAGCAATAGGCCACAGCACATCTACACCCCACCATATCCGCACCTGCCCTTCCCCCAAATACCCATACTATAATACACATAATACACACATTCTTGTTTTACCTCATACACATACACTTATATATTACTATCGAATTGCCCGACAAAAATTGACGGCAATGAAAGTGAGCTAATGCTGTTTGGTGTGTAGTACTGAAATATATAATACATTAATAAATTAATATACTTTACCTATTTTGAAGCATTGTATTGAAGAGCTTGCAATCTGTTTTGATGTTGCTGCAGCATTAGTGGTGTGGAGCTGCTGTGTAAGCGTCCTGAATGTGTGCAGTGTAATAGTGTGCGTGCGCGAGACCAAACCGTTAGCGTAGTTGTGTACTTCCGCATTGGCGTAAAATGGCGGATAATGTGTGGTATGCGTGTTAACGGAATATCCGTAGTTCGTTTGTGGGGTTTTGCGAGTTTCTTCTGGTGTTTTGCGTGTTTAGAGTGCTGTAGCCTCGTTTTCGTTTTGTTCTGCGGCCATTTTTTCTCTCGCTTAGGTGATTTTCGGCAGTTTAAACTCCTTTTTTTGGACTTAAATGGACATGTAAATTAACTTTTCGAGGTGCCGGATGCCCCCCGTGCTGTAAGTAAGCTTTTTATGTGCTTGTTGTGTTTATTTCTTGTGTTTCTGATTTTTTCATGCGCGCCGTTGGGACGCTCCACCACCGCAAATGCGGCCCCTCGCGAGGAACCGCATTTGCGGGGAACTGTGTCCCTCGCTTTGCGTTAGCAACCACTCACATTCTCACAACTATATATGTGATACTGATTTATCCTTATATTCCTTTTCATAATTTCCAGAAGGGTAGAGGAGGAGAGTGAGGAGAGAGAGGAAAGGAGGAGAGTGAGGAGAAAAGAAAGAGGGGAACACCAGAGGAGGAGAGTGGGGAGAGGAGGAGAGAGAGGGCAGCACTGAAGGATGCGAGGTAGAGGTTTGGAGAGAGGGAGAGGAGGAGGCAGAACAGGGGGGGAGGTAGAGGTGTAGGAGAGCAGGAGGGGGGAGGGATGTCCCCCCAGATGTAGGATCTCAATGAGTAGGGGCAAACGTTCCTGATCCTAGGGGGTGGAGGTAGTGGGGATGAGAGCCTGGCCCCAGGAAAAGAACAGGGAGGCCAGGAACCCCAGACACAGTTAAAAGGTCCCCCAATTATACCCCAGAGGGGATGACAATCCTCCTCAGGGAAATCCGTGCCCGCAATAGCATCATACATGGTGGGAGGGAAGTAAGGCCTAGCCAGAAGACACGTGCCTTGAGGTTGCTACAGTTGTTGCTGCATTAGGGTTTGCAAACAGGGATTTCAAGTCTGTGAAACACAGATACAGTGGATATAAAAAGTCTACACACCCCTGTTAAAATGTCAGGTTTCTGTGCTGTAAAAAAATGAGACAAAGATAAATCATTTCAGAACTTTTTCCACCTTTAATGTGACCTATAAAATGTACAACTCAATTGAAAAACAAACTGAAATCTTTTAGGTAGAGGGAAGAAAAAATATAAAAATAAAATAATATGGTTGCATAAGTATGCACACCCTTAAACTAATACTTTGTTGAAGCACCTTTTGATTTTATTACAGCACTCAGTCTTTTTGGGTATGAGTCTATCAGCATGGCACATTTTGACTTGTCAAGATTTGCCCACTCTTCTTTGCAAAAACACTCCAAATCTGTCAGATTGTGAGGGCATCTCCTGTGCACAGCCCTCTTCAGATAACCCCACAGATTTTAAATCAGATTCAGGTCTGGGCAGTGGCGGCTGGTGAACTTTCAAGTTGGAAGGGCGCCAGGGCGAAAAATAGCCCCTCTCCTTTTTCAAACCACACCCATTTTATAACTCCTCCCCCTGATGTCATAATGACCTTTATAAGCCCCGCCCAATGACCTTATACTTGTAAAGCCCATTGAAATACATGATCAGCAATGCAGCAATGTCAAGAAGTAAAGTAACAATGTGTTAAATTCATTGGTATACAATATAGATTGAAAAAACTCATGTGACAAGACTACAGCAATATCATAATTGCACCTATACGCATTAACAGAAAAATTAAAGCAGTGACACTTACCATTAGTCGGCTCTTCTTCTCAGGGTATTCACGTTCAGTAAGTTGACCAACGAGTACAAACAAATCTGCTGCCACATAGGGTTTGCACCTGGGGTTGAAAGAAAACAAGCAAATCAACAGACCATTCAAGAACAAAACCATACCTTAAAAACCTTAAAAGACCAAGTGGAACCATATAGGCCCCAAACATACCTTAGAAGACCAAGTGTGACCATATAGGCCCCAAACATACCTTAGAAGACCAAGTGTGACCATATAGGCCCCAAACATACCTTAGAAGACCAAGTGTGACCATATAGGCCTCAAACATACCTTAGAAGACCAAGTGTGACCATGTAGGCCCCAAACATACCTTAGAAGACCAAGTGGAACCATATAGGCCCCAAACATACCTTAGAAGACCAAGTGGAATCATATAGGCATATAGGCCCCAAACATACCTTAGAAGACCAAGTGTGACCATATAGGCCCCAACCGCACCTTAAAAACCTTAAATAACCAAGTGTGACCATATACTCACCAACAGTTGACTCTCCTTCTCGGGGTATTCACGTTCAGTAAGTCAACCAACGAGTCCAAACAAATCTGCTTCCACAGATAGTTTGCACCTGGGGGTAATAGAAAACAACAACAACAAAAAAATTAGAACGTTCAAGACCCAAACCGTAACTTTTAAAACCTTAAAAGACCAAGTGTGACCATATAGGCCCCAACCGCACCTTAAAAACCTTAAAAGACCAAGTGTGACCATATAGGCCCCAACCGCACCTTAAAAACCTTAAAAGACCAAGTGTGACCATATAGGCCCCAACCGCACCTTAAAAACCTTAAAAGACCAAGTGTGACCATATAGGCCCCAACCGCACCTTAAAAACCTTAAAAGACCAAGTGTGACCATATAGGCCCCAACTGCACCTTAAAAACATTAAAAGACCAAGTGTGACCTTATAGGCCCCAACCGCACCTTAAAAACCTTAAAAGACCAAGTGTGACCATATAGGCCCCAACCGCACCTTAAAAACCTTAAAAGACCAAGTGTGACCATATAGGCCCCAACCGCACCTTAAAAACCTTAAAAGACCAAGTGTGACCATATAGGCCCCAACCGCACCTTAAAAACATTTAATAACCAAGTGTGACCATATAGGCCCCAACCGCACCTTAAAAACATTAAATAACCAAGTGTGACCATATAGGCTCCAACCGCACCTAAAAAACCTCAAAAGACCAAGTGTGACTATATAGGCCCCAACCGCACCTTAAAAACCTTAAAAGACCAAGTGTGAACATATAGGCCCCAACTGCACCTTAAAAACATTAAATGACCAAGTGTGACCATATAGGCCCCAACCGCACCTTAAAAACCTAAAAAGACCAAGTGTGACCATATAGGCCCCAACCGCACCTTAAAAACCTTAAAAGACCAAGTGTGACCATATAGGCCCCAACCGCACATTAAAAACATTAAAAGACCATGTGTGACCATATAGGCCCCAACCGCACCTTAAAAACCTTAAAAGACCAAGTGTGACCATATAGGCCTCAACCGCACCTTAAAAACCTTAAAAGACCAAGTGTGACCATATAAGCCCCAACCGCACCTTAAAAACATTAAATAACCAAGTGTGACCATATAGGCCCCAACCGCAACTTAATAACATTAAAAGACCAAGTGTGACCATATAGGCCCCAACCGCACCTTAAAACCTTAAAAGATCAAGTGTGACCCTATAGGCCCCAACCGCACCTTAAAAACATTAAAAACCAATCAAAACCAGGCCCAAACTGTACATTTAAATTTTTTTAATAAAAATCCCCCAAAAATATATATATATATATTGAGATTAGACATTATTTATTATACATATTACAGTGCTATTTATTTGCTATACATGTTACAGGATATTATTCTGTAACATGTATATCACATAAATAGCCCTGTAATATGTATAATACATACAGGGTCACACAAGTTCACACTAACCTTTTTTGCCCTTACAGGCTTCCATACCTGCTTTGCTAATTTTTTTAAAGACTCTGATTGGTTGAAATCAATGTCAATCATAAAATTTCAGTCATTCAGAGTCCTTCAAAAATAGTATAAAAGGCGTAGCGTGGGAAAAAATCAATTAGTCGCGGGGGGAGCTCCTTATAGGAGGAGCTCCGTTAGATTGTTGTGGGTTTTTTTTTTGAGCGACGTTTTTTTTTAGGTGGAGGCCTCTTGCAATGGGCTAGAATGGATGGACAATGGCTTCAATCAAGATGAGGAGACAAGGGCTTCTATCAAGATGGAAGTACATGGGCTTCAATCAAAATTGATTGGGATGCCCGACTATCCAGGGCAGAAGGCCCAACAGCTGTTGTTTACTTTATTATTGTTTTTTTTTTCCCTTCCCTTATTTTTATTTTATCTTTAAAAGTGACAGGCAATTTATTATTTTTATTTTAACTGCAATGTTAAAGATACATTGCCTGTTACTTCTAAAAATGGAATAAAAATATAGGGGGGGTTGTGTTTTGTGTTTTGTGTTTAACTGTAGTGTTAACATAGGCAGGTAGGTTGGTAGTTAGGTCAGGGTGGGGTCAGGTGTGGTCACTGGGTCAGGGGGGTAGATAGGTGGGTTGATAGTTGGGTCAGGGTGGGGTCAGGTGTGGTCACTGGGTCAGGGGGGTAGGTAGGTGGGTTGGTAGTTAGGTAGGTTGGGGTGGGGGTGGCCAGGTCCCGATGTGCCTACAGGGGGGTGATCGGGGGTTGGCATAGGCCCCATTGGGGTGGCACAGGCCCCATGGGGGTGATCGGGGTAATCGGGCGGTGGCGTAGGCCACATGGAGGTGATCGGGGTGATCGGGGGTGGCACAGGCCCCATGGGGGTGATCCGATCACCCCCATAGGGCCTGTGCCACCCCATGATCACCCCGGTCACCCCCATGTAGCCTATGCCACCGCCCGATTACCCCGATCATGGTGGCATAGGCCACATGGGGGTGATCGTGGTGATCATGGGGTGGCACAGGCCACATGGGGGTGATCGGGGGTGGCACAGGTCTTTTGGGCCTACTGGCACTGCGGCGGTGATTCGGGGTTGGTCAGGCATTGCAGGCCAAGGTAGGTAAGTTGGTGGGTGGGTGGGTGGCAGGCAGGCATAGTGGGGTAACTGGGGGACCCTTCCTTTTATTAGGGGACTAGGGGTTTGGCCAGAGCAGTTAGGACTTACTGTTAGGTTGGGTCAGTCTGAGTGAATAGTTTCAGCCAGGGAGGTCTCAGTCAGTCTCAGCGGGAGCAGGAAACGAAAAGAGGGATGGGACCTGGCTTATGGTGGTTTTATTAACAGGGGCTGTCAATCAAAAAGTAAACTCGAGGCTCTATTAGCTGGCGGGCGCTCGGAGCTAACGGTCTGGGTGGGTTTAGGTGGTTCTCCTGACAACTGTACAGCCTTCCATCATTGATTGGTCAATGATGGAAGACTGTCAGTCATTGAAATGGATACATTATCACTGCCCATGCATAGCATCATTGTGCTTCGTGGGCGGAATGCATTAATGGTCAGAACTCATTCATAGAGTCTAAAGGTTACTAGTGTAGTGTAATATGATCACACAGGGATGCAGGGAAAGCTACAATGGATACACAGCAGTTAATGTATATACACACAAGGGCAAGGGGTTATCTTAAAGTGACAGTGTCCCAGGGAATAGTTTGCTTCATTTATTACTGTAATAACACTTGAATGCTGATGTACACATTATATTTAATTGTTTTTTGTTTATTACTAATAAATGATTGTGTTTTTTTATTGCAGGGTCACGAAAATATTTGGGGGGGCGCTTGCCCCGACGCCCCTATGGACGGGCCGCCACTGGGTCTGGGCTCCTGCTTGGCCATTCCAAAACGTTAATCTTCTTCTGGTGAAGCCATTCCTTTGTTGATTTGGATGTATGCTTTGGGTCGTTGTCATGCTGAAAGATGAAGTTCCTCTTCATGTTCAGCTTTCTAGCAGAAGCCTGAAGGTTTTGTGCCAATATTGACTGGTATTTGGAACTGTTCATAATTCCCTCTATCTTAACTAAGGCTCCAGTTCCAGCTGAAGAAGAACAGCCCCAAAGCATGATGCTGCCACCACCATGCTTCACTGTGGGTATGGTGTTCTTTTGGTGATGTGCAGTGTTGTTTTTGCGCCAAACATATATTTAGGAATTATGGTCAAAAAGTTCAACCTTAGTTTCATCAGACCATAACACCTTTTGCCACATGGTTTTTGGAGACTTCAGATGTGTTTTTGCAAAATGTAACCTGGCTTGGATGTTTTTCTTCGTAAGAAAAGGCTTTCCTCTTGCCACTCTACCCCACAGCCCAGACATATGAAGAATACGGGAGATTGTTGTCACATGTACCACACAGCCAGTTTTTGCCAGATATTCCTGCAGCTCCTTTAATGTTGCTGTAGGCCTCTTGGTAGCCTCCCAGACCAGTTTTCTTCTTGTCTTTTCATCAATTTTGGAGGGGGCTCCAGTTCTTGGTAATGCCACTGTTGTGCCATATTTTCTCCACTTGATGATGACTGTCTTCACTGTGTTCCATGGTATATATAATGCCTTGGAAATTCTTTTGTACCCTTCTCCTGACTGATACCTTTTAACAATGAGATCCCTCTGATGCTTTGGAAGCTCTCTGTGGACCATGGCTTTTGCTGTGGGATGCGACTAAGAAAATGTCAGGAAAGACCAACTAGAGCAGCTGAACTTTATTTGGGGTTAATCAGAGGCACTTTAAATGAAGACAGGTGTATGCTTTCTCCTATTTAAAACGATTTTGGAATGTGATTGCTTAATTCTGAACACAGCTACATTCCCAGTTATAAGAGGCTGTGCAGACTTATGCAACCACATTATTTTTATTTTTTCTTCCCTTCACCTAAAAGATTTCAGTTTGTTTTTCAATAGAGTTGTACAGTTTATAGGTCACATTAAAGGTGGAAAAAGTTCTGAAATGATTTATCTTTGTCTCATTTTTTTACAGCACAGAAACCTGACATTTTAACAGGGGTGTGTGGACTTTTTATATCCACTGTATAATGGCAGCTGGATGAAGAGGAAGAGGAAGATGGCAGCTGGAGGCCAGAGCAGCCAGTGGAAATGGTGGTGGACCACCAGCCAACATCACGTACTGCGGATGGGAGCAGAACCTGGAGAACTGGATTGAGCCAATTAATTGTTGATTATCCCTAAGGCTCAGAATTTATTTTTGTAATCATAAAACCAACCAAATAGAAAAGACTGGGCATACTCAAACCCATGGGAGTAACTAGACTGATTAGATTAATCTCTTTTTACTGAAGATAATAATCAGCACCAGTCAGTAACTAGCAATAATTGGCAATGATCTGCTTTGGCGAGATATATCAGACTGTTCTTAATGGGTGGATCAAGAAAGCAGATTCAGAAAATACAACATTAAGTGTGAAATTAATATAGGAAAATGCAATTTCTTGAATAACATTAAGTTGATAACGTACTTCTTATTACCTTTACGTTTAATTTAAAACATATTTGGAACCCCTGCTATGTCATTTGAATTGCATTTTAAAAATTGTGTAATATAATATATCCTGGTATTGGTTTAATTTAAAATGTTTACACTCAACACTAAAATGCAGATAATTTCTTTGTTCATCCACATCGGTAATCTTGTTTTTGCCAAAAACTCTGAACCTATGTGATGTTCCACTTGTACTATGCAAATGGGTCCTGGAGAATAGAATGAGCCTATGTGTTTTGTGATCTTTCCAATGATATGGCACTAATAAAAGGAACAAAGGGTCTCTGAAATTACTTTCTGTAAATCAATGTTAATGTTTAATAATGTTCCCTACTTTACCTTTACATTTTATAGTAGTTACCATGGTAGATTCAGTAATTTGTGTTCTTTTTTAAAAATAGCTGGTTCTACTAAACGACAATGCTGTATTTTATAAAGTTAATATAGATTTTTATACCTAAGATAGAAATGTACAGTTATATTTGTAGAGGAAACACATTTCACTTAGAATGAAAGAGAGAGAGGGACCTCAATAATCACAGTAATGTGGATTTAGTGGTGCTAACTTGCACATATAACACTCCCACACTAATTCCTAATATTGTAGGGTATTGCTTGCACCCCGACTTTTGCGCAAATGCCAAATGCCCCCCGACAACATAGCGCCAACAGCAGAGCGCAGCCAACAGCACGCCGATAGCGACGCTCAGTTGTAAATGGGACGACAAATGGGCGCCAATGAAAGGTCGCAAGTGGTTTAGTTATTTGGTAAATAATACTAAAAACAGCAATAAATGGCACCTACTGCACGTGTGACCTCACAATACACTGTAACTATTTACTGAATATTTATCTGATAATCCCTATTTATTGCTTGTATTAAGGACACTCTTAGACGCCTCATTATGTCCCAGGGTCCTTGCTCCCCACATTTTTCTCATTTAGTTACAATTAACAGCTGATTGCTCCTCTGTGCCCAAGTACCTACCTATAAATGGCATCTTTGTCCCACTTTAGGGCAACATTCACAGCAGATCCCATTTTGGAGGGCATGCCATTGGGGCTGGGGGCATGAGACCCATAGTGCTGGCTGGCATGGAAGGGGGGTCCGTGGTTTAAGTGGTGTACCGGTGGGATTGGTCTTGGGGCATGGGGGTCTCCATACATTGGTGTGGGGATTCCCACTCTGTCCATGCCATAATGCGGTAACTCATCGTACTGCCAGAGAAAGAAAAGAGGAATAAACACAGAAAAGGCTAAAGATAAATTAGGAAGCAGGAAAAGAGGGTGACCAGGGAAAAGAGGGTGAGGAGCAGGGCCACACTCCCGGGGAGAGAGGGGGAAGAGATATAGAGAGAGAAGAGAGAGAGAGAGAGGGGAGGGAGAGAGAGAGAGAAGAGAGAGAGAGAGAGAAGCGAGCGACTGAGAGCCTAACCCCAACCTAACACCCCTAATCCCACCTTACCTCAACTCCTGCACGCAGATTTTGGGCGTGCTATTGACTGGCATGCTTTTGTCTTTTGTATCAGTGCGCTGTTGTCGACGCACATGTGACGTGCGCTCTAAAGTAGTGCTAACGGTATTGATCTATCACACACATTACTCTTTAATACTTTAAATGCATTAAATAATGGCAATTGTGTTCCCCTTACATCTCTGATACCTATTAATTTCATGTAAAGTGTATCTTGTCTTGTGTTCCTGCACGTGTCATTGTCGTGGTTGAGATGGCAAAAACTAATTACTGTATAACAATAAATTCACAATAAATTGACTGTCCCTTAAGGCAGTTAAGGTTGCTCACTGATCCTGGTATTGTAGGTGTTGGTTACTATTATTTTTATTTAACAAATAAAGTTGGAGCAAATTGAGTAGACAATTGATTCGTAACCATGATATGTGGAACTGTGTATCACAGCCAAGACCTTAGGGTACACCAAGAATGGTCCTAGGTAGAGTTGCTTAGCTGACCTGAAGCACATAGCATTCCTTCTCTGTGTTTATTGTAAATATGTGAATTATGCCATCAGAGTCCAATGCATATGAAAATGTCCCATGAGGTGAGAAGAAGTAACAAGACTAAGGGGATAAAAGAGTTATTCAGTCCAGGTTTCCATTTTGAGCAAACCAATAATACTGGAACGTCAATATTGACCAGAGCCTCCATGCTACCCTCTCAAGTTGACAGACATACTGTCTTGCATACCCAATATGGGTGAATTTTTTGAGAATAAACTTTATTAATCTTGATCTTTTTAAGAGGTCACTGGAATTTTCAGTATAGATTAGCGGTGTCACACATGATTCAGTAACAACAAAGAAAAAGGTTTGGCATCATTGGCATCAATGTCTGAGCTCTTCCTTGCTTCCGTGTGTTGGAGGGAGGGGAGACTATATGTCCCATGATGCTTTTCTGCAGGCATTGCAACAATGTTATAGCTGCCAAAACAAATTATGATAAATGTTATGCTAATTTAGCTTGGATTTTCAGGGGCGTTCCTTCTCAGAAACAACTGCCAGAAACTGAAGAAATTTGCAAACATCAGGGCAAGTTTATTAATGTTTATTTTAGGATTTATTTCATGCAAAAAAAAAATGTTTTCCTACACAACTAATTATCCTTTATCAGGTGCATTCATAATGTATAAAACTTCTATATACGTTTTTATTTTTTAATTTTTTATTAGTTTTGCTGTTTACCTGCTTCTTAAAACTTATTTGAATATTAATCTGAAAAAAATCTACTTTCTTGATGATTGTATGTAAAGATGCATTTTCATCCCATGAAAGTAGTGGAGAATCTGACAGAATGCTATAAAAGAGGTACAGTGTGACCAGTGCATATTTTTAGGATCATGGAAATATTCTGTGCCAGTGAAAGTCTTGAATATTATAATGAGTGGGAAGTGCCGTAGCAACTGCAGTAACTGTTGGGCAAGGAAACATGAGAGATATATATAAGGAAATTTTTTATTTATTAATATATTTTGATATTAAAAAGATGTGACAATTGTATTTAAGATGTTTTTATTTTGTGTTAAAATATGATATACAGTATCTCACAAAAGTGAGTACACCCCTCACATTTCTGTAAATATTTTATTATATCTTTTCATGTGACAACACTGAAGAAATGACACTCTGCTACAATGTAAAGTAGTAAGTGTACAGCCTATAAAACAGTGTAAATTTGTTGTCCCCTCAAAATAACTCAGCCATTAATGTCTAAACCATTGGCAAAAAAAGTGAGTACACGCCTAAGTGTAAATGACCAAATTTGGCCCAAAGTGTCAATATTTTATGTGGCCACCAGAGCTTTACACGTACAATAGAAAGCCCACATGATGGGGGAGGGAGGTGGCCATGGGGTGCCAGACGGAGGTCCATTGGTTCATGGTGTGTGTCCATGGGTATCAAAGCCGGGTCCATGGGAGCTGGGGGTGGGTCTAAGGATGCAGAGGGCGGGCCCACAGGTGCAAGCTTACACGTTGCCACTGGAGTCATCTTCCACTCCTCCATAATGACATCACGGAGCTGGTGGGTGTTAGAGACCTTGCACTCCCCCACCTTCCGTTTCAGTATGCCCCACAGATTCTCAATAGGGTTTAGGTCTGGTGACATGGGGTTTAGGTCTGGTAACATGCTTGGCCAGTCCATCACCTTTACCTTCAGCTTCTTTAGCAAGGCAGTGGTTGTCTTGGGAGATGTGTTTGGGGTCATTATCATATTGGAATACTGCCCTGCCGCTCAGTCTCCAAAGGGAGGGGATCATGCTCTGCTTCAGTATGCCACAGTGGGCATTCATGGTTCCCTCAATGAGCTGTAGCCCCGGGCCCCAGTTCTAAGTCTTCTTTTTTCTGTTAATAGTAATATTCTTCCCTGATTCTTTGCACCTGTGGGTCCGCCCTCTGCATCCTTAGACCCACCTCCAGCTCCCATGGACCCGGCTCTGATACCCATGGACACACACCATGAACCAATGGAACTGCGTCTGGCACCCCATGGCCACCTCCCTCCCCCATCATGAGGGCTTTCTATTGTACTGGAGCCTCCTTAGAGGAGACTAAGAGCACCAAGAGAGGCCCAGATACCAAGACCAGGGGAAGGAAAGGTAAGTGTGGAGACAGAAGTAGGGAGGGAGAGGATGGAGGAGAGGAAGAGGGACAGAAGAAGACAGTAGAGTGTATATATATATATATATATATATATATATATACAGTGGATATAAAAAGTCTACACACCCCTGTTAAAATGTCAGGTTTCTGTGCTGTAAAAAAAAATGAGACAAAGATAAATCCTTTCAGAACTTTTTTCCCCTTTAATGTGACCTATAAACTGCACAACTCAATTAAAAAACAAACCTAAATCTTTTAGGTGGAGGAAAGAAAAATAAAAAATAAAAATAATGTGGTTGCATAAGCCTGCACACCCTCTTATAACTGGGGATGTAGCTGTGTTCAGAATTAAGCAATCACATTCCAAATCGTGTTAAATAGGAGTCAGCATACACCTGCCATCATTTAAAGTACCTCTGATTAACCCCAAATAAAGTTCAGCTGCTCTAGTTGGTCTTTCCTGAAATTTTCTTAGTCGCATCCCACAGCAAAAGCCATGGTCCACAGAGAGCTTCCAAAGCATCAGAGGGATCTCATTGTTAAAAGGTATCAGTCAGGAAAAGCGTACAAAAGAATTTCCAAGGCATTAGATATGCCATGGAACACAGTGAAGACAGTCATCATCAAGTGGAGAAAATATGGCACAACAGTGACATTACTAAGAACTGGAGCTCCCTCCAAAATGTATGAAAAGCCGAGAAGAAAACTGGTCTGGGAGGCTACCAAGAGGCCTACAGCAACATTAAAGGAGCTGCAGGAATATCTGGCAAGTACTGGCTGTGTCTTACATGTGACAACAATCTTCCGTATTCTTCATATGTCTGGGCTATGGGGTAGAGTGGCAAGATGAAAGCCTTTTCTTACAAAGAATAACATCCAAGCCAGGCTACATTTTGCAAAAACACATCTGAAGTCTCCCAAAAGCATGTGGGAAAAGGTGTTATGGTCTGATGAAACTTTTTGGCCATAATTCCAAAAGATATGTTTGGCGCAAAACCAACACTACACATCACCAAAAGAACACCATACCCACAGTGAAGCATGGTGGTGGCAGCATCATACTTTGGGGCTGTTTTTCTTCAGCTGGAACTGGGGCCTTAGTTAAGATAGAGGGAATTATGAACAGTTCCAAATACCAGTCAATATTGGCACAAAACCTTCAGGCTTCTGCTAGAAAGATGAACATGAAGAGGAACTTCATCTTTCAGCATGACAACGACCCAAAGCATACATCCAAATCAACAAAGGAATGGCTTCACCAGAAGAAGATTAAAGTTTTGGAATGGCCCAGCAAAAGCCCAAACCTGAATCAGATTGAAAATCTGTGGGGTGATCTGAAGAGGGCTGTGCACAGGAGATGCCCTCGCAATCTGACAGATTTGGAGTGTTTTTGCAAAGAAGAAAGGGCAAATCTTGCCAAGTCAAAATGTGCCATGCTGATAGACTCATAACCAAAAAGACTGAGTGCTGTAATAAAATAAAAAGGTGCTTCAACAAAGTATTAGTTTAAGGGTGTGCATACTTATGCAACCATATTATTTTATTTTTATATTTTTTCTTCCCTCTACCTAAAAGATTTCAGTTTGTTTTTCAATTAAGTTGTACAGTTTATAGCTCACATTAAAGGTGGAAAAAGTTCTGAAATAATGTATCTTTGTCCCATTTTTTTACAGCACAGAAACCTGACATTTTAACAGGGGTGTGTAGACTTTTTATATCCACTATATATATATATATATATATATATATATATATATATATATATATATACATATATATATATATATATATATATATAGTAAATAATTAGTACATCTGTGTTGACATTTGAATGTCTAAAACAAATGAAAAAACTTGCTTCCAGCTCAGAATTCTGAAAAAAACAGTTATTTCACTGCATTCTGGGAAGTTGAGCTGGGACTTGCAAATGTGCCCACAAATGCCTCGCCCTTCAATCCATAGCCATTATCAAACATGGCTTCCTTTAAGCTTATGCATACTGTATTACACAGCTTTAATGCAAAGCCAGGGTTGGATTAAACACAAGCTGAGTATCCTATCCATGTACAGCTGTTTCAAGCTTACTAGCTATCATCAGTTCACCAGAGTTCACCAGAGCTTAATAGCTATCATCAGTTCACCAGATCTTCACAGGTTGCCACTGGAGTCCTCTTCCACTCCTCCATGATGACATCACTGAGATGGTGAATGTTAGAGACCTTGTACTCCCCCACCTTCCGTTTGAGGATGCTCACAGATGCTCACAGATGCCGGCAGCACTCATGCAAGCCCAGACCAAACATATACAGTATACACATATGTCTATATGTGTTGTGACAAGGATGGTCGTTCCCGACTGGTGGTGAGTCTTTCTACAGCTGCCTGGGTCTGGTTCATTTGGGTGGCCAACAACCGGTTAAATTCCTGCTGCTGCTGCCGGTTAGTTTCTTGTTGGGCTGCTGTCATCATTAAGATTTTCATCATATCGTCCATGTTGGTGGCGGGGTAGTCCTCTAAACCAAGACTATAGGATCCCTCTTCTGACATCCGTGTGAGACAAGGATGGCTCTTTTGACAAAAGGTTTAGCAACACGTAGATTTATGATGCAGGAGACTTGTTTATTATAGGGCTCATAAAGAAGGGTCCAGATGTAGTAATTAACTTTAAGAAAAAGGAAATAAAAATTTACGTAAACTTTCTTACTAGACATTCAGGAACACCCTGACTACCCCCGGGCAGCTTCACTTCTCCGGAGAAATATAATTCACAAGAAAAAATGAATCCTGTCCTACTTCTAGCGGAGGTTAGCAGGGTTTGCCTTTTCCCAGAGTCTCATGTCTTTTTGGAGAGCAGGCACATCAGTCTCCTGAATTTGGTAGTGTTAGTTTCGCCACCTTGTGGATAGGAAACAAAACTGTCTCTAGTATTTTGTATAGTGCCACCTTGTGGCCAGGGTACAAACGGTCTCTGATATATGGTATAGTGCCACCTTGTGGCCACGGTAAACTGAAGGTAAAGGTGATGGACTGGCCAAGCATGTCACCATCTGTGGGGCATTCTCAAATGGAAGGTGGGGGAGTGCAAGGTCTCTAACATCCAACAGCTCTGTGATGTCATAATGGAGAAGTGGAAGAGGATTCCAGTGGCAACCTGTAAAGCTCTGGTGAACTCCATGCCCATGAGGGTTAAGGCAGTGCTGGAAAATAATGGTGGCCACACAAAATATTGACACTTTGGGCTTAATTTGGACATTTACACTTAAGCGTGTACTCACTTTTGTTGCTAACGACTTAGACATTATTGGCTGTGTGTTGAGTTATTTTTAGGGAACAGCAAATTTACACTGTTATACAGGCTGTACACTTACTACTTTACATTGTAGCAGAGTGTTATTTCTTTAGTGTTGTCACATGAAAAGATATAGTAAAATATTTACAAAAATGTGAGTATACTGTATATACTGTATATATATATATATATATATATATATATATATATATTGTTATATATATATATATATATATATATATATATATATATATATATATATATATAGTTGTGCTCAAACGTTTGCATACCCTGGAAGAAATTGTGAAATTTTGGCATTTATTTTGAAAATATGAAAAAAAAAAATATTTTATTGAAGGATAGTGGACTTATGAAGCCATTTATTATCACACAGTTATTTGGCTCCTTTTTAAATCATAACGATAACAGAAATCACCCAAATGGCCCTGATCAAATGTTTACGTACCCTTAAATGTTGGCCTTGTTACAGACACACAAGGTGACACACACAGGTTAAAATGACAATTAAAGGTTAATTTCCCACACCTGTGGCTTTTTAAATTGCAATTAGTGTCTGTGTATAAATAGTCAATGAGTTTGTTAGCTCTCACGTGGATGCACTGAGCAGGCTATATACTGATCCATGGAGAGCAGAAAAGAACTGTCAAAAGAACTGTGTAACAAGGTAATGAAACTTCGCCAATGCTACAAAAAGGCCCGGTTACAATATGCCCCACAACACCTTGACACGCCTCACAGCTTCTGGCACACTGTCATTTAGAGTGACGAGACCAAAATAGAGCTTTTTGGTCACAACCATAAGGGCTGCGTTTGGAGAGGGGTCAACAAGGCCTATAATAAAAAGAATACCATGCCCACTGTGAAGCATGGTGGTGGCTCACTGATGTTTTCGGGGGAGTGGTGAGCTCTAAAGGCACATGGATCAGAAAACACAAAGGCTGCGCATGGGACGCTCTTGGGCTTTCCAGCATTACAATGACCCTAAGCACAAGGCCAAGTTGACCCTCCAGTGGTTACATGAGAAAAAATGTGAAGGTTGTGGAGTAGACATCACAGTCTCCTGACTATAATATCATTGAGCCACTCTTGGGAGATCTCAAACGTGCAGTTCATGCAAGACGACCAAAGACTTTGCATGACCTGGAGGCTTTTGGCCAAGACGAATGGGCAGCTATACCACCTCCAAGAATTAGGGGCCTCATAGACGAGTATTACAAAAGACTGCAAGCTGGCATTGATCTTAAATGGGGCAATACACAGTATTAAGAACTAAGGGCATGCCCTCCATTATTTGCAATGTGTTAAAAAATATGTCTTTGCCTGGAAATTAACTTTTGCTGTACAGTGCCTTGCAAAAGTATTCACCCCCTCGACTTTTTACCTATTGTGTTACATTACAGCCTTAAGTTCAATGTTTTGTTAATCTGAATTTTATGTGATGGATCAGAAAACAATAGTCTAAATTGGTGAAGTGAAATGAGAAGAAATATATACATAAAACTCTTTTTTACAAATAGAAAGCAGAAAATTGGCATGTGCGTATGTATTCACCCCCTTTCTTATGAAGCCCATAAAAAGCTCTGGTGCAACCAATTACCTTCAGAAGTCACATAATTAGTGAAATGGTGTCCACCTGTGTGCAATCTAAGTGTTACATGATCTGTCATTACATATACACACCTTTTTTGAAAGGCCCCAGAGGATGCAACACCTAAGCAAGAGGCACCACTAAACAAACACTGCCATGAAGATCAAGGAACTCTCCAAACAAGTAAAGGACAATGTTGTTGAGAAGTACAAGTCAGGGTTAGGTTATAAAAAAATATCCAAATATTTTCTGATCCCCAAGAGTACCATCAAATCTATCATAACCAAATGGAAAGAACATGGCACAACAGCAAAACCTTCCAAGAGACGGCGACCCACCAAAACTCACGGACCGGGCAAGGAGGGCATTAATCAGAGAGGCAGAACAGAGACCTAAGGTAACCCTGGAGGAGCTGCAGAGACTGGAGTATCTGTAAATAGTAGAACAATAAGACGTACGCTCCATAGAGTTGGGCTTTATGGCAGAGTGGCCAGAAGAAAGCCATTACTTTCAGCAAAAAACAAAATGGCACGTTTTGAGTTTGTAAAAAAGGCATGTGGGAGATTCCCAAAATGTATGGAGGAAGGTGCTCTGGTCTGATGAGACTAAAATTGAACTTTTCACCCATCAAAGAAAATGCTATGTCAGGCGCAAACCCAACACATCACATCACCCAACATGGTGGTGGCAGCATCATGCTGTGGGAATGTTTTTTAGCAGCCAGGACTGGGAAAACTGGTCAGAGTTGAGGGAAAGATGGATGGTGCTAAATACAGGGATATTCATGTGGAAAACCTGTACCACTCTGTGCGTGTTTTGAGGCTAGGAGGGAGGTTCATCTTCCAGCAGGACAATGACCCCAAACACACTGCTAAAGCAACACTTAAGTGGTTTAAGGGGAAGCATGCAAATGGGTTGGAATAGCCTAGTCAAAGCCCAGACCTCAATCCAATAGAAAACCTGTGGTCAGACTTAAAGATTGTTGTTCACAAGTGTAAACCATCCAACTTGAAGGAGCTGGAGCAATTTTACAAGGAGGAATGGGCAAAAATCCCAGTGGTAAGATGTGCCAAGCTCATAGAGACTTATCCAAAGAGACTTGGAGCTGTGATTGCCGTAAAAGGTGGCTCTACAAAGTATTGACTTTAGGGGGTGAATAGTTATGCACATTGACTTTTTTTGTTATTTTGTCCTATTTGCTTCACAATAAAAAATAAAAAAACAAAGTATTGACATTGGGGGGGGGGGGGGGGGGGTGTAGTTATGCACATTGACTTTTTCTGTTATTTTGTCCTATATGTTGTTTGCTTCACAATTAAAAAAAAAACATCTTCAAAATTGTGGGCGTGTTCTGTAAATTAAATGATGCAAATCCACAAACAATCCATGTTAATTCCAGGTTGTAAGGCAACAAAACACGGAAAATGCCAAGGGGCGGGGGGGGGGGATAATTTTGCTAGGAACTGTATGGCCTATAACCTACAGCTGAATATGTATCCCTCGTGTTTTGCCTGCTGACTCATGTTTTCTTTAAAAATGACCAATTCGCCAAGGGTATGCAAACTTTAGAGCACAACTATATATATATATATATATATCTATATTATCCCTTTTATTATTATCCAATATTTTTAACACGCACCAGGGCCCTCCATCCACTAGCTCTGCCACTGCTGTGAAGTAAGAGAGGAGGCTAAAGATATAGCTGACTACCACTGTATATGGTGGTTCAGGGAGTAGTGTGGGATGAGTAGCGTGCATCAAACATATAATGTCAGGAGGTTCAGAGGCTATGGAGCACCCCTGTGTAGGAAGGCTGTGGTTAGTGAGAAGTGTTAAATACCAATGTGCAAGAAGGTTCAAGATTAGCCTGCGGCCCATACGGTCACGGAGAGTCAGACACGAATGAACGACTAAACAACACATTATATTAAGTATATTTAGACTAGTATTCGCTATGTCACTCAGGGGTGTGTTTAAGCCTAAGCTTAAAGGTATATGAAAGTGAGGTGGGTTATGAATGCATTCTGTAGAAAAGAAGAAAAAAAAAGTGATGGGGCTGATGTAGACACCCCCAGCAACTGAGATTTGCATTTTGGATATCTCATTTTTAATGAGATATCCAATATGCAGCACATGCGCATACTGATTGGAAAAGGAAAGTGCCTGACATCATGTGACTTCCAACAAGGCAGACTACTGGTGCGAACTGAGCATTCCTGCACACTCCCCAGGCAAAACAGAAACATTGTACAAGATATGCTAATTATCCCTGGGAATTTCTGGGGGTGTCAACATTGAGAGAAAACTCTGCAAATGCAAGAAATTCAGCAAACTTCAGGCTAACAGTTTAACTGTTTACTTTGGAATTTTTTCATGCAAACTATTTTTTTTCAGACACTATCATTTCTCCTTTATCAGATGCATTAATAACCCAGCTCACTTGCATATGCCTTCAAGGGTCAGGCTTAGGGAAGCACATTTTCAGGGAGCAGCAGACTGCCTAAAGTTGGTGATGCAATGACATGGACTAGGTACAGAAATGTCTATATGCAGAGAATAAAATCAGTAAGTATATGGCACTTTCTGACTTTCTTTTAGTAAGTCAGACGGACTAGTGTGGCTTGAAGTACCAATGTGCAGCAGCCCACCTTGCACACTGAGACTATTTGTGGTAGTGCCCAGTGATACACTCTAAGCTATTATTATTATCCTTTATTTGTAATGTGCCAACATATTCTGTAAGGCTATACAGGGGTTAAGTACAAATCAAAACAGTTTTACTAAATTGCAGAAGAATGGAGGGTCTTGTTATTGAGCTTAAAATCAAATATACACACTGCTTTCCCCAAACTACCAACAACAATGAAAACTCACAAACTTATATTGTAAAGGGTATGTGTGAGGTACAGAGGTGATACATGCTTTGTGCATATTGAGGCTGAAGGTAATATGCTTCGTTAAACAGATGCATTTTTAGTGAGGGTTTGAAGGATTTGAGGCAGGAGGATAGTCTAGTGGAGCGAGGCAGAGTCCCAAAGCATGAGAAGTCCTGATGACGGGAGTGAGAGGAAGAAAGAAGAAGGTCATTAGCAGAGAGGAGGGTGGGTGGGAGAGTTTTTTGAGAGGAAAGCATAGATATAAGGGGATGCTATATTGTTGAAGGCTTTATATGTTAGGGTCATCGTTTTAAAGTTTATTCTGGAGGCTGTGGGAAGTCAGTGGAGTGATTGACAGAGAGGAGCTGCAGACACTGAGTGGTGAGTACGGTAGGTAAGCGCTGCAGACACTAATCACTGAGGCCCTCATTCTATTAGCGTCCGTAAAACGGCCGCAAAGCTGTGATTCCTTGCGGCCGTCTTACGGCCCTGTGTAGAGCTACCTTTACCTTGCAATTCAAATAGACGGCGCCGCAAGGATATAACCCTTCCGGCTGGCCGCATATCATGCAAACGGCCGGAAGCGTTTTTCCAGCGCCCGTAAATCTTGTTTTCAGGCCGCAAAGTCAGAAAACTGTAAATGCAAATATAAATTCAAGATGGCACTGTAAAGCTCCGTAAATGCTAGGCATCATAATGGGGGACATGAGGATTAATAGCAACACCCTCTCAAGCTTGCACATCAGCCCAAATCCGATATATCATTTACGGTTTACTTTCCGTCCCGTAGTCCCGCGGGCTTGTCCTTGTTAAAACCCGTACGGGTTCGGAGGTGGAGGGCCGCAAACAAAGCATTGTAGAAGCCAATATATATTCAATCAGCACTGCAAAGCACTGTAAATGACTGGGAACATAATGGGGGGGCATGAGGATTAATAGCAAAACATTCTCAAGCTTGCACATCGCCAAATTGTACTTTGATTTTAAAATCCGTCCAAGTCCCACGGACTTCAATGATCAAGCCCGTAGCTCCTTATTCAAGCCCATGCGGGCTTGCATGATAGATAAAACATGAAGATTGAAGTTAAATATCTTTATTTGCAGATTTGAGAGTAGGGGAATGTTGAGCTATTAATTCTAAAACCAAACATCACTTTCACTTCTAATAAAAGTACAGGATGTCTTTTCTATGCTACGACTTGTAAGTAAGCCCTTTACGACCCGTAGGTCTATTTTACCCATTTATGGACTTGACGGAGGCTAATCCCGCAGCCTTTGCGGGTCTGAGGTGCTCCAAGCCCTCGGGACTTTGTCCACGGATATTTGACAAGAATTTTAAAATACCAAAATTACGGATTTGAGTATAGGGGAATGTTGTGCTATTTTTGCTAACACCTACAATCACTTTATCGTCTCCTCAGAGTGCAGGATGGCTTTATTATGTGCTTAATTGGTGCTAGTGGGACCTTTTTGCTGCAAGTAAGCTGCGGCTCGGTTTTAGCGTTGCAGAGAGGGTTCCCGGAGCAATTGAATAGCAACCGGGGCTTTCTTGCGGCCGATTTCCTTGCGGCCGCTTAAGATCGAAGGCTTTCCTCCGGCGCGTGCGGGCGCAAGGGATAACAAGGCGCCGGCTGCAAGCCTGCCGGAGTCCCCGGCCGGAAGGGAATAGAATAGGCGAATAGCTTTTGGCCGGTCCTTGCGGCCCCGCATCTCCTACGGCCGATAATAGAATGAGGCCCTGAGTATGGTAGGTAAACTCTGCAAACACTGAGTGGTGAGTATGTAGGTACGCTCTGCAGACATTGAGCAGTGAGCATGATAGGTAAGCTCTGCAGACACTAAGCACTGAGTATGGTAGGTAAGCTTTGCAGTCACTGAGCATGATAGGTAAGCTCTGCAGAAACTGAGCACGGTAGGTAAGCTCTGCAGGCACTGAGAACGGTAGGTGAGCTCTGCAGTCACTAAGCACTGAGCATGATAGGTAAGCTCTGCAGTCACTGAGCATGATAGGTAAGCTCTGCAGACGCTGAGTACAGTAGGTGAGCTCTGCAGACACTGAGTATGGTAGGTGAGCTCTGCAGTCACTGAGCATGATAGGTAAGCTCTGCAGACACTGAGTACGGTAGGTGAGCTCTGCAGTCACTGAGCATGATAGGTAAGCTCTGCAGACACTGAGTACGGTAGGTGAGCTCTGCAGTCAGTGAGCATGATAGGTAAGCTCTGCAGAAACTGAGCACTGAGTATGGTAAGTAAGCTCTGCAGACACCGAGTGGTGAGTATGTAGGTACGCTCTGCAGACATTGAGCGGTGAGCATGATAGGTAAGCTCTGCAGACACTAAGCACTGAGTATGGTAGGTAAGCTTTGCAGTCACTGAGCATGATAGGTAAGCTCTGCAGACGCTGAGTACAGTAGGTGAGCTCTGCAGACACTGAGTACGGTAGGTGAGCTCTGCAGTCAGTGAGCATGATAGGTAAGCTCTGCAGACACTGAGCCCGGTAGGTAAGCTCTGCAGTACAAGTAATATGTGCAGCTTTTCTTCGCAGTCCTGTCAATGCTTTGCTGCTAGTTGTTATGGAGCAGTCTCCATGCTGTATGAGGAGGAGCATGCTGCTGTATGTACAGTGTGTCAGTGGTGATGTGAAGCAGAGGCTGCCTGTCTCCTCCTCTTGACTCTCCCCCGCCCTCCCTATCCTTGTTCGTCCTCCCCAGGCAGGGTCATTTCAGGACAGCCCAGCGCCCTGCTGCAGAATCAGCTGTACCCTGTGCTGTGCCTGTGCTGCTGCTGCTGATACAGTGCATCTGACTGTCAGGTGAGAGCTCTCCCCCTTCTCTTATATTGTGCTGGACCCCCTAATACCCCACTAAGGATTACAGGACACATTAGCAGCTCCCCTTGGTGACTATAGCACTAGAAGCTGTCACTGCCTTCCCTGTGTCTCCACCGGGTTGTGCAATAATATCACTGATCTCTTTAGCAGAGTGGATGTCTGTACTGGGCGTCATTATATTGCATGTTATCAGCCGGCTCAGGGTAAACAGCTTGTGTTCTGCACTGGGACCTTGTGTATGTATAGGTAACACCATAGTGATTGTCATAGGACTGGATGGAATACTTGTGTTTAATGTGTAGGAAAGGCAATCTCAATTATTCATTTCAGCAGTGTATTGAATATATATATATATATATATATATATATATATATATATATATATATATATATATATATATATTGTTTATTTATTGTTTGTTTATTATTTTATCCTGCTGTGGAAATATCAACATAGTAATCTGCAATTTTGTTTCTGAGGTATTAACTAAAAATCAGTATACACAGACTTAACTGCAGGATCAATAAGGAGTGGTGCTGAGATTCTTAGTAAAAGTGCTTTGCTAGTGGTACTCAGTTTCCTGTTAAGATTGTTGTAGTAGTTCTGCTGAGAATCTTATTAATAGTATTATTGTGGTGCTGAGAGTGTTCTGCTTTTGGTGCTGAGATTGTTAAAAGTGTGCTGCTTGTGGTGCTGGGACTCATAGTGAGAGTGTTCTGCTTGTAGTGCTGAGAGTGTTCTGCTTGTGGTGCTGATATTGTTAAAAGTGTGCTGCTTGTGGTGCTGGGACTCCTAGTGAGAGTGTTCTGCTTGTAGTGCTGAGAGTGTCCTGCTTGTGGTGTTATTTTTATAAGTGCACTGCTTGTGGTGCTGGGACTCCTAGTGAGAGTGTTCTGCTTGTGGTGCTGAGAGTGTTCTGCTTGTAGTGCTGAGAGTGTCCTGCTTGTGGTGCTATTTTTATAAGTGCACTGCTTGTGGTGCTGGGACTCCTAGTGAGAGTGTTCTGCTTGTGGTGCTGAGAGTGTTCTGCTTGTAGTGCTGAGAGTGTCCTGCTTGTGGTGCTATTTTTATAAGTGCACTGCTTGTGGTGCTGGGACTCCTAGTGAGAGTGTTCTGCTTGTAGTGCTGAGAGTGTTCTGCTTGTAGTGCTGAGAGTGTCCTGCTTGTGGTGCTATTTTTATAAGTGCACTGCTTGTGGTGCTGGGACTCCTAGTGAGAGTGTTCTGCTTGTGGTGCTGAGAGTGTTCTGCTTGTGGTGCTGAGACTCCTAGTGGGAGTATTCTGTTTTTGGTGTTTAGAGTGTCCAGCTTTTGTTGCTGAGATTGTTAAGAGTGTGCTGCTTGTGGTGCTGTGACTTCGAGTAAGAGTGTTCTGCTTGTGGTGTTGCGAGTGTTCTGCTTGTGGTGCTGATATTGTTAAGAGTGTGCTGCTTGTGGTGCTGGGACTCCTATTGAGAGTGTTCTGCTTGTGGTGCTGATATTGTTACAAGTGCACTGCTTGTAGTGCTGGAACTCCTAGTGAGAGTATTCTGTTTGTGGTGTTAAGAGTGTTCAGCTTTTGTTGCTGAGATTGTTAAGAGATTGCTGCTTGTGGTGCTGATATTTCTAGTAAGATATTCTGCTTGTGGTGCTGATGGTGTTCTCCTTGTGATATTCTGTTTGTGGTGTTCTGCCTCTGCTGCTGGGGTTGTTAAGAGTGTCCTGCTTGTGGTGCTGTAATTATTAGTAAGATATTCAGTGGTGCTGAGGGTGCTCTGCTTGTGGTTCTGATATTAAGAGTGTACTGCTTGTGGTGCAGGGATTCCTAGTAATAGTATTTTGTTTGTGGTGTAGAGATTGTTTTGCTTTTGCTGCTGATATTGTTAGGAGTGTCCTGCTTGTGGTGCTGTAATTATAAGTAAGATATTCTGTTTGTGGTGCTGATAGTTTGTAGTGCTGCTTGTGGTGCAGGGATTTCTTGTAATAGTATTTTGTTTGTGGGGCTGAGAGTGTTCTGCTTGTGGTGCTGAGAGTGTTTTGCTTTTGCTGCTGATATTGTTAGGACTGCTGCTTGTGGTGCTGTAATTATTAGTAAGATATTCTGTTTGTGGTGCTGATAGTTTGTAGTGCTGCTTGTGGTGCAGGGATTTCTTGTAATAGTATTTTGTTTGTGGGGCTGAGAGTGTTCTGCTTGTGGTGCTGAGATTGTTAAGTGTGCTGCTTGTGGTGCTGGTATTATTAATAAGAGTATTCTGTTTGTGGTGTTGAGTGTGGTGCTTGGAGTGTTCTGCTTTTTTGTGTGAGTTTACTTAAAAGTATTTTACTTGTAGTTGTGAGATTCTTAAGAGTGTTCTGCACTTGGGGCTGAGATTCTGATATTATTCAGAAAGGGAAAAGAGAGGGATATATATGTCACAGTAGTCCCAATGTATGTATAAACTGCAGTCTTAGCACAAATGTGAGGGTCCTGCTTTCTAAGCTACGGATATGCACTGCTGGTGCTGAAGGGGTGAACAGTTCAGCAATGCCAGTAACGATTATGTTTGGATTATCTGAAAGAGATTTTTTTTTATTTCCTCTCTTTTTGGCTTTTGTGAAGAATACAGCTTGTTCTAGCAGAGAGATTCCTGCATTCTTGATGAAAACATTGCAGAGAAGACAGGTCAAAAGCGAGAGTGTGCCAACTAGTATTTTATTGCAGACATTTTCGTGTAAACTAACCTAGTTCCTCCCATATCCGACCCCCCTTCATGGGCATTTACAGACATTTGGGTGCCTGCCAGCATTGAAGTTCATGGACTGGCAGTCCAGCTACCTTGCCCTTGTTTGAAATGTCAGGCCTCCATGCTTCTCGATTTTGCTCCTGTTGCTTTTCTGTTTGATTTATACTGAACCAGTTCCACGTCATTCGTGCCAGTATGATAATTCCCTTTTAGAACGTTAGTCAGGCAGAAGCCGGCCTTTTATATCCTACTTTCCAGTTCATCAATCTTATTAGGATTACCCTCACTGTCGCTATGTTCCTGAACAGCAGGCTGGAGAACCCCCCTCCCCTCCCATGTGATCAGTTATGCTGCTCATTTCATTGCTTCTTAATTGCCTGATAATGAATAGTAATTTGTTGTTAGTGACGGCGTAAGCACTGCTATATGTGGTAGGATTTACAAGCACATTGTGTAACTTCCTAAAGAGTTTACAAGTCTTTTTTTATGCTGAAACACAACTTGGGTGTTGCAATAAGTCCTTAAAGATGTTCATCTGCATAAAAGAGGCAGTGAAATGTTTTCTGATAAGATATACTCTAAAACTGCAGGTAGTAACAAGCATATTATCAATTTATTGTACTTATAAGGATCACTGTAGTCATATATATTTTTTAAAAATATGTATTTTTTTAATAACTACACTTCAAAACAGGCAAAATGTTTTTAGATTGTAAAAAGATGGGATACCACCTTTTTTATTATTATTATTATTATTATTATTATTATTATTATTATCCTTGATATTCAGTATTTCGTACTGCTATACATGGTAGATACAAGTCAAAAACCATTTTAATAAATTACAAAAAGAATAGAGGGACCTGTTATTGAGCTTAAAATCAACCATACAGAGTGCTTTCCCTAAAGCACCTTACAAGATTGAAAACTCACAAACTTAGTCTAGGCCAGGGGTGAGCAATTAATTTCCCAAAGGGGCCACATGAGAAACTCAGAATGTTGTGGAGGGCCGAACCATAGGCTGAACTTAATTCTGCTCAATATTCATTTTATAGCTTTATTTTCTCAGTGTCAGGAGCAGTATCTACAGGATGCTATCCATCCCAGTAAGTTACAGCACTGCGGCTCACAAATTGCCCCCTTTTACAATTGGCAGTGTTTTATAGTCCAGGACACAAATTTGTATCCCACTGAAGCGGGTTGCACAGGGACAGCCAAAGGGCCGGATGTGGCCCGCGGGCCGCACAATGCCCAGGTCTGGTCTAAGGGGTTGTAGTGAGGTATAGATACATACATTACCTTTTATATGCAATTATGCTGTTGTGGAAGCTGCCATTTTTATTTCAGCAGATCTGCTCCCTGAGCTAGGAGGAGACTTTGAAGGTGCAGGATGCTTCTATCTGGACAGTGAAATGTGGCAGCTAAAATGCCAGGGGTTTCAATAGCTCGTTAGTGTTCAGGGATATATCCTCCTGTGACAGTAGCTACAAGAAGCAACTAATAGTAATTATATATATATGCAAATGAAAAATGTAAGGCTCTGTTTATTTATTTTTTACTAAAATACTTTTGTTAAAAAAACCATATAGAAGAACACAATCCTTTAAATCATACATCACTGTAATCTTACATTGAACTATGTATTAAAAAATATTTTAATATTGTTTTAATAAAGATAACCATCACTTTTTGTCTTTTTTTTAATCTCTATGTTGACTTTATTTGAGTAGTGATACTCAAAGCTCCCTCAGTTGTAGTGTTTAGTACTGCCAGATTTTGCAAAGATGGTTGGTGGGTCACCTAATCAGGAGTTTAAATATCACATGCATGCCAACATTTCTTCTGTGGAAATATGGAGAGTTGGCACGGCCTTTATGACCTAACCATTAGACTCAGCCAAGAATATATATTTAGTCCTGCAGCCACTATGCAACAGAGAGACTCTAAGAAACCTGCTTACTTTTAATTGGTGTTGCAGGCAGATCTAATCTAGTATTTGGAAATTAAAACAAGGATGGCATCTAAAAAATATTTATTTTGTATTGAAGCCAAAGTGGTTTAGGAGCTCTAGTAGATCATCCCAAGTTACAATGTGCGGAGGCTGCATCCGTTCAGGGTACCTATACCAGACAGTAAAGATGCTATGGTAGATAGAAAGGTGATTGAAAAACACTCCATGGTAAAGAAAAATGAAACTATTTAGAGAATGCCTATGTGTCTTTTTTACATGTCATTACATTTACATGTCACTACCCAGAATCCTTAGCGACAGTGGGAGCACTGTTTACTTAGAAAAGCATGGGAAAACAGGTCTCCTGGCTAGCTTTAGACATGTACATGTCAGTTCAGGATGAATTTTTCCCAAGTTGTGCAGATTTAAGTCAAGTTCCTAGCAAATTTGGTTTGACAATAAAAAACAGGTAGTTTGTGGTGTCAGCTTCACTGTAGAGCATTCATAGAGGAATATTCAGATGAGTATGTGCCATTTTATAGAAGAGAGTTGCTATGTATGAATCATTATCTCACAATGCTGTCTGAAAATGTCTACTGCCACATTGCATCTGTGCCAAGTGTTCATAAGATTTGTTCTGGATAAGCACTTCTGGATTGGAATCCAAAAATGAAATGTCTCAAGAACTCTTCAGTTTAGAGTGCCATGGAATGGCATCAGATAAGTAACAAACATACCCAAGCAAAGCATATGGATACACTTGTTCTATAAGTTCAGAACATGGTATTGATTGTTTTTGCAGATTATTTGGTCCATTGATTTCAATACTCAGCAAAACTTCAATAAGTGTAAATATTTAAAAGCATTATTTTTATATCAACCAGGGACGATATCTACTATAAATGTGAGGAGTGGGAGATATTGAACTATATTGAGAATGTTCACGTACACATGCTGCCTCAAATACATCCATGGCGTCAATTTTGACATATAAGAAATACAAAGTTGCCATAGGGAGATGACTTGTTCATACAGTGGATATAAAAAGTCTACACACCCTGTTAAAATGTCAGGTTTCTGTGCTGTAAAAAAATGAGACAATTAGACATTTCAGAACTTTTCCCACCTTTAATGTGACCTGTAAACTGTACAACTCAATTGAAAAACAAACTGAAATCTTTTAGCTCGAGGGAAGAAAAAGAAAAAAGAAAAATAATGTGGTTGCATAAGTCTGCACCCCCTCTTATAACTGGGGATGTAGCTGTGTTCAGAATTAAGCAATCACATTCCAAATCATGTTAAATAGGAGTCAGCATACACCTGCTATCATTTAAAGTGCCTCTGATTAACCCCAAATAAAGTTCAGCTGCTCTAGTTGGTCTTTCCTGAAATTTTCTTAGTCTCATCCCACAGCAAAAGCCATGGTCCACAGAGAGCTTCCAAAGCATCAGAGGGATCTCATTGTTAAAAGGTATCAGTCAGGAGAAGGGTACAAAAGAATTTCCAAGGCATTAGATATACCCTTGGAACACAGTGAAGACAGTCATCATTAAGTGGAGAAAATATGGCACAAAAGTGACATTACCAAGAACTGGAGCTCCCTCCAAAATTGATGAAAAGACAAGAAGAAAACTGGTCTGGGAGGCTACCAAGAGGCCTACAGCAACATTATAGGAGCTGCAGGAATATCTGGCAAGTACTGGCTGTGTGGTACATGTGACAACAATCTCCCGTATTCTTCATATGTCTGGGCTATGGGGTAGAGTGGCAAGATGAAAGCCTTTTCTTACAAAGAAAAACATCCAAGCCAGGCTACAGGTGGAAAAAGTTCTGAAATGATTTATCTTTGTCTCATTTTTTTACAGCACAGAAACCTGACATTTTAACAGGGGTGTGTAGACTTTTTATATCCACTGTACATGCTAAGTAAAATGTTGTTCAACTGTTTAGTTTATTCTTCAGCCTAACATTGCAAGCCTCTCCCGCTCGTGGTGCTCATCGTGAGCCCTGTGAGAATCTCCCCCTGTCCTTTCCATGTGTGTTTCTCCTCTGTGTGTTGTTGGTGTAAGTGTTAGTGTGTTCGGTGTGGTATATTTTCGAAGTCCAGGATACGTGGCGTTGTTCGTGTAAGTGTTACTGTCTTCAGCATTGTTTATTTTGTACGTTTTGCGGGCCTGTCGTTGCTAAGCCTTGTTTTTATACTGTTTCTTTTTTTGTCCACCATTTTTTTTCTCGGTTAGGCGATTTTCGAGTGATGAAAAACGCCAAATATGGGTGTAATTCGCTTGCAACCTCACTCCCAGGCTTCCTGTGTCTCCCGCTTTGCTGTGTGTGAGTGTGTTATCATTTTTTGTACATTATTTTCTTTTTTTTGGTGGGTTTTAAAGTTACGCTCTTGAACAGTGCTGCGCCGCTGGCTTCGCGAGTCTCGTCTAAGTACTGCGCCGCTGGATGCAATAAGCGCCTTTGCGAGTCTCGCAGTTCGACTGCGTTACCAATATCACAAACGTCCCCAAAACTGATAACTGTATATGTGATATAAGAAAGTGTTGGGTACACTTACGACAGAATTGTAACTGCATATAGACATTTCAGGGCAAAGACACATATTCCATAGCACTAAACTGGCATCATTGGACATCTGTTGCCAGGGCCTGATTTACATATCTGGTGCCCCTAGGAAAGAACTCCATATATATATATATATATATATATTTATATATATGTGTGTGTGTATATATATATATATATATATATATATATATATATATATATATATATATGCTACTAAACTACTTTATTCCTTGGCACATACATTGTTATATTGCATTCTCCACACCCAAATACCTGTTTGTAATATAATTTCATTGATAATGTATTTATTAATTAACATTTTGATGTAATTACCTTTTTTAATAGCTTTATCAGTTCCTTAAAATTTTATTTTCTACAAATATTTGTTATTGATTTTAAGGGAAGTAGTGTAATAGACTTTAGAGCAGGTAAATATGTAAAGAACTCTTTAAAAGTACCATCTCTCTGATTGATATAGAAACAGTGGGCTGGATGTGGATATGCAAATAGATACAGGCAACAAAAAAAAAACATGAAATCATATAAACATCTCAGATTTACTTATTAAACACCCAAAATAAAATCTAATTCTTCTTACAGGCAAGGGCTTGATTCAATGGTTTTTACTTCTTAACCATATGTGAGAAGTAGGAATCCTGATACACTGGGGACCAATAGATAAGTGGATCGGGAACATGCAGTGTTTTTGAGGGAAGCCAGTCAGGGTGCTGATTATGGTGCTTTCAGAACCTGAGGGAGAAGGAGAGCTTGTTGGTAGATAGACAGAGCTAGTAAAAAAAATTGATACCTCCTCTATGTCCGTGTACATGGAGGCACAAAGTGATGCAGACTTGCCCATGCGCTATAGGGTTTCTATAGGGCAGCAAATTGCAAGTTTGCCACTTCACCTCCAAATCCTCCCCCTTCCCCACAAAATAGCTTGCTTATGGCACCGGGCAGGCAAAAGCTGAATGTGAAATTCAATCAAACTGAAATGTTTCCCAGGGAGGTGCCCCTAGGCAGCTGTCTTCTTTGCCTAGTTATAAATCTGGGCCATGGCTGGTGCCCCCTGAAAATGTGCTTGATCTTGTGGGCCAAGGTAGAAGCACACCTCTATATGTAGTGTTACGTTTTTACTCATCTCTATTGTATATTAATGCATCTTGTTACAACTAGAGCCTTGGTATATTGAGCAATGGTGGAAGTGTCTTCATTGACATACATTGGGCAGTGAATGAAGCCAGATATAGTACTTGAGAAAGCTGTGGTGTCTCAATATGTCTGAACATGTCTATCAGTTCAAAATGTATCTTCTAGTGTCACTCTTTATGTAACAATGGTTTTGGTACTGTGTCCTTATTTGTTATTTTCATAATAAATGTCTTCTTAATCACCAGAAAAAATATATTGACAGATAAAGTGTCAATCAAATAACAGCAAACTATTTGACCAGCTGGAAAACAGTAGGTGAAATGTAATTTTAACTGTGTTCTCAGGCTTACTGCTGTGTGAATACTCTTCATGGTATTGTGTCTCATCTGATGGATCTGTTTTGTATGGAAGAGTAAATTACTTTTTATTGTTCTGCTATACAATTTGAAAGAAGCAATCTGTTCCTTACACGTTGGCTTATGATGATATTGTGCAGCATGTTATTCTCAAAGAAACTGCCACAAGAACTGAGGCATTTAAATATACAGGTGTGCTATGAAACCTGTGGAAAACCCCTATTAGAAAAAAACTATATTTTATCTGAGATCAAAATATATATTTATATTTTCAGTTACATACTATTATAGACTTGTATAGAGTGATAAGTGTAACATCATATCATTCAATGTATGCCAATGCACTGTATGTATATATTTATATATACTAGTCACTTGCCCGTCACAAATTACGGGATAATATTTTATTGTTCTGCCCCCCCCCCCAGTCTCTTCCCCCCCTCTCCCTACCCTGTTTCTCTCCCCCTTCTCACTCCCCTGTGTCTCCTTCCTCCCTCTCCCTCCCTTGTGACCCCTCCCTTCCTCCCCTGTGTCTCTTTCCCCCTCTCCCTCCCCTGTGCCTCTTTCGCCCCTCTCCCTCTCCTGTGTCTGTTTACCCCTCTCTTTCCCCTGTGTTTCCCTCCCCTCTCCTTCCTTCCCCCGTCTCTCTTCCCTCCCCTCTCCTTCCCCCTCTCTCCCTCCCATATCCTTCCCCCTCTCTCCCTCCCATATCCTTCCCCCTCTCTCCCTCCCCTCTCCTTCCCCCTCTCTCCCTCCCCTCTCGTAACCCCTCTCTCCCTCCCCTCTCGTTCCCCCTCTCTCCCTCCCCTCTCGTTCCCCCTCTCTCCCTCCCCTCTCCTTCCCCCTCTCTCCCTCCCCTCTCCTTCCCCCTCTCTCCCTCCCCTCTCCTTCCCCTTCTCTCCCTCCCATCTCCTTCCCCTATCTCCCTCCATTGTGTCTCCTTCCCCTCATCTCCCTCCCCTATGTCTCCTTTCTCCCTCTCTCCCTTCCCTGTGTCTCCTTCCCCCAACACCCTCCCTTGTGTCTTCCCCCTCTCCCTCCCCTGTGTCTTCCCCCTCTCTCTCTCCTGTGTTTCTTTCCCCTCCTCTCCCTCCCCTGTGTCTCCTTCCCCCCTCTGTGTCTTCTTCCCCCCATCTCTCTCCCCATTCGCCATGCATTGCGCATGCGCAGCTCTTGCCGCACATGCACATTGCGCAATGAGTATTGCGAGTTTGTGTGTAAGGCTTGCAACTTGCGGCGTTAATTGCGAGCGTTACACACAAGTTCGCAATTACTACAACTATATATAAATATAAATATATATATATATATATATATAATATATACACACACAAGGGAGGATTTACTTTTCTGCTACCATTAGGCCAGTTTTCATAGCAGAGGTAGAGTAGAGATTGGTTAGGACAGAAAGGGAGATTACATATAGAGGGAAGGAAGTAGTCGTTAAAGGGGTTAGAAAAAATGCAAAGGATAATTAGGCACTACAACATGAAGAGGATTGTAGGGACGGATGCAACGCAGATGTAGTCAGTGGTTTGGTTCAGTACGGAGCCTTTTTGTAAGGCGGCCTTGATCTCCTGCAGCCCTAGGCAAGTATCTTGTTAACCTCATAATGATCCCTTATACTGACCAAATGATTCTAAGAATCATGTAATTCCTCTTTAAAACTAGACCTACGTCATTCTCTTGGGTACCAGGTGGTAGTAGGTGATGATTTGAAGGACAGCAGGTCACAGAGATGTATTTAACTGGTCACAATCCAGCATAGGGCACTTGGTTCTTATAGCTCTTAAAATCAAGTAACGAAAATAAACTACTTTCTGCTCCTTAGTACTGTATTACAATAACCAGCATTGGATAACAGCATGATACATCCAAGTTACCAGACACATAAACAAGCACCACTCTCCAGCCTCTAGTTACCTCAGGCCTAGTATCTGTAAACAAGGCCTCACCTACCGACCTTAGCTGAATGATTCTTCCTGTAGCTAGATGTTGGGAGGTGTTTGACTGGAACACTTGTGACACCAGGCTTCCCCATACTGATCTCACATGCTTTTTTCAGTCAGCTTTTTTTTGCCAGAAAATTCAGATCTGTGGAGCTGGCATTGCCTGACATTCTAACACCAATTTAATTGAAGTATTATTTTGGCAAAACTGCTAAAAATACAATCATTTTAACCATGCACATGTTTATACTATATATATACGTTTAGTTTTTTATGAATTATTTCATTTTATTTGTAGAATTATATGTAATTTGGGAATACCACTTTAAAGACCTAGAAAATTCGAACCATTTAAATTAAAATACATATTATTTTTATAAGCGAGTGTTGATAAAATTAAAAATAATAATACATATATGATATAACAATAAACTTTTTCTTCGGTCTCACTGGAATTTTCACTTGTGTTTACATTATTTATTGATTACCACAGCCATCTTATTGAGCTTTGCAAAGACTTCTTTGAATAGAAAGCAATGTAGGTTGTGTCATTGACTACTCAAACCAAATCACATATAATAGTTGTCAAACTACAAGACGACGTCGCGCTTTGCGTGGTGTGTACGACTTAGGCGATGAGCGCCAAAGGGGCTCATCGCTTGCGAGCCTCGAAAATTGCCTAAGCAAAAAAAAAAAATGGCCACCAAATTTTTTTTAAATGAGGCTACATGACCCCGGACTGCACAAAACACCACCAACCGCGTAGCACTTTCACACAGGAACATACGAGGTACAAAATACACTATTACACATGACAGTAAATGCTCGCGAGCCGCGTAACACATAGACAAACGACACCAGTTTACAACACTAACTTGCAGCTAATAACATTACGAATCTAAAAAGGCGCTTTACACAACTATACTAACGGTTTGCCCTCGCACACGCAGCCTATTTCTAATGCACACTTGGGACATTGATGACACTTTCTCCTCAGGGCAGCAACAGTCCAACTGGACATTGTATGCTGCAGGAAAAACAGATTGTTAGCTTTTCAGGCTATTGATTGCTGGATATATTAATTACAAATAGGTAAAGTATATTCATTTTATTAAGTAACTAATTAATTAATTAGTAGTTAACAATATATATATATATATATATATATATATATATATATATGTCTTTGTGATTGCTGAAGGTGCTCAACCCGAGTCTCGCAATGAGCGCCGAAGGTCCTCAGTGTAGAAAAAGCTTTATATTGTGTGGCAAATTTGCCCCATCATTTTTGACAGGCAAGTCGCTAGTTATACAATATTCTTGGGGAGATGAGAGGTGTTTGAATTTCTCTGGAGCAAAAAAATAATAGTAAGTTCACCAAATATGTGTCAGTGTGCAGTTTTACATATTATGCAATTGCTATTATTTACTGATTAGCCCCTGAGGCACTGGGTCCATTGTCTTGAGTATAGTTACCTGCACCCAAAAAAGGCTAGACATTCTCAGATATACTTAACTTCACTCAAGACAATGGACCCAGTACCTTAGGTCAATGATTTAATTTACAAAAGATTTGTCAGTGAATCACAAAGACTGACTGACAGCGCAAAACCCAAATCACAATGTTATTTTACTTTCAATTGGTAGTGATAGATGAAGTACTTGTAATGTAAGTTTGCAAGTTTTTAATCTTGGTAGGTGCTTTAGGGAAAACACTGTGTGCGGTTAATTTTAAGCTCGAAGACAAGGCTCTCCATTTTTTTGCATTGTGTTAATATTATTTTCATTTGAACTTACCCATCTATAGCACTATAGAATATCCGCCTTATTAAATTGCGATTTGGCCAATTGAATAGGGCTCTATATAAGCACACAGCATATTTTTTTTTACCAAAGTTTTTAGTTAGTGAAGACCTTGCTGTTGGATATAAGTTCACTAATAATAACTGTAAAAAAAATATGCTCTGTGCTTATATAGAGCCCTTTTTAATTGGCCGAATCGCAATTTATTAAGGCTGTATGTTTGCACTTTACAAATAAAGGAAATAATGACATATATTTCAAAATTATACAATATTTGGAACCTCAGCTGTGTTACTTTAATGTAATTTCACTTCTCCTTTAAATATACTGTCCTGTGACTGATGTTAAAGTGGTTGTGGGTATGAAACCATAGATATTCAAACTGAATCCAAGAAATAATTTCTTCATGTCCAATAATAATCACACCAATGCGTATGATAAATATAGGGTTTTAATCTGGGGAATGTAACCTTGGATTGCTGGCAACTGTTCAATCCACCACATAGGCCCTTAATGTGAAGTGTAATGTTGTATATTTTCCTTGCATGTTTATAAATTGTTCAGACCATTTAGATCTAAACTTAAAAGATATTAAATACATCCAGATCCTCTGAGAAATGTTTTAAAATTTGCTGAGAAGTAGACATGGTTGAATTATTCAGCAATATGTTCAACATGTTCACAGCAAAGTGAATATACATAAACATATCTCAGAAAGCTCTCCCTCTTTAGCCACAGTTTGATGAGTGAATAAGTTTCAGATTTCTGCTGGCAAAGGTAGGATCCACTGAAATCTGCAAAAAAAAGAAAAAAACTTAGAAGGAAGTAGTAGAAATAAAAGTTGTTATATATATATATTGTTAATACATACAGGAATATATATATATATATATTATTATAGTTTATTTATAAAGCGCCGACATATTCCGTAGCGTTGTAAATAAATTAGGTTCAGACAATGATGAATACAGATTAAAATTTAGCAAAGCAAGGAGGGCCCTGTTTTTGAGCTTGGAATCCAATGTCCATGGTGAATTCCCAAAGTACTTGGGATAGAAACTTGCAGACTTACAATCTAAGGTATAGTGAGTGGTAAAAGAGGGAGAGAGAGGTGATAAGCGTGTTAGGGTGGAAGGTGATACGCTTCTTTAAAGAGATGCGTTTTAAGTAAGGTTTTAAATGTTTTGAGGCAAGAGGATAATCTGGTGGAGCGAGGCAAGGAGTTCCAGTGACTAGGGGCAGCACGAGAAAAGTCCTGGAGTCGGGAGTGAGAGGAGGTGACAAGAGTTGTAGAAAGAAGAAGGTCATTAGCAGGACGAAGAGGGTGGGTGGGGGAGTATTTGGAGATGAGAGCAGAAATGTAAGGGGGAGCGCTATTGTTGAGGGCTTTGTAAGTTAGGGTCATGATTTTAAATGTTATTCTTGAAGCCAAGGGAAGCCAGTAAAGTGATTGACAAAGAGGAGCTGTCGACACTGAACGTTGTGTACGGAAGATGAGTCTAGCAGAGGCATTCATAATGGATATATACATATATATATATATATATATATACTAGGAAATTGCCCGTCAAAACTTACGGGAGTAAAATTGTAAGCCTGGCAATGCTGTTTGCCACACAATGCGAGGCTATGGGCCCTCTGAGCACCTTTGGCTGGAGAGGGTACTCATACCAGTCATTATGTATGTCATGGTGGGTAGAAAGGTGACTGATAAATCCTCCACTTTACAACATTCTTTGTGACTTGTTTTAAAAAGTATTTCTTGACGGCGTTCTTTCACGCTGTTTATTATGTTAGTGCTATAAAAAAAAGAATAATTTTCCGTTCCTCCTGCTTGTTTTGTTGTCTTGTTTACACAATGTTTAGTTCAAATAAAACACATTCATGATGTGTTATGGTAAATAAGAACAGAAGTCAAGTGTTCTACAACTAAGTGGTATGTCATTAAAATAAATTATCATATGTAATTACCTTAGAGTGATAATGTCAGTGAGTATAGTTTGTAAGAGAAAGCTCAGTAGTTGTATTAAATAGTGACTTAATAAAAGGATCATTGTTCGTATGTACAACATGCACTGTGTCTGTTGGCTGAGATCTGAAAAATGCTCACAGCTAATGCACATACAGTAGAAAGACAGAGGTATGGCTCCAGGGCCTACCTTAGACAGACAAATGAAACTAAATAAAGCTTATAAAATATTTTTAAACCGTTTTAATGGCATGCTAACATTACTTCAAATTAAAGAACTCTGTAATTATTTTTAACCTGTTATAACATGTAACAGTAATCACAAATCTGGAATGCAATGATGTTCCTTTCTGAGATTGCTTTCCTGTAATGATTACAAGATAAAAGCATTGTGAGTCTTAAAAATCCAAGGATGTTGTCCGGATTGGTGCAATTAGCAATGACGGCTTTGACATCATCAGCTGCTCAGGAATGTGAAAGTTATGGGGTGGAGTCACACGTTTTACCATGCTTCCTGCACGAACAGTTATACATATGCTAAATACACTTTTTTTTTTTTATATATCTCTTGTTTAGATTTGTAATTACAGTTACATTTTCTAAGATTAAAACTATATTATATAATAATTTTATGTGTGGACAGGACCTCTATCTACAATAGATGGGGATACTCATTGGTATATGAATGACACCACAATCTATTCATGGATAAACTGGAGATAGAGTATATGTCAATCTTGCTTATTAAACATCTGATCTTCCATACAAACTATAATGCATTCCCCCGAACAGCAAACTCACGCACAGAAATGAGCATGCTGGATACTAGAATCAGCATCAAAAACAACCCTTTCCACACATCACTATACAACAAACTAACAGTCTGACCCACCTTTCTTCAAAATACAGTCGGGCCATCAGCTATCATAAAATCTGTTCTGTCAGCAAAGACCAAGATAAACTCATGCAAAACCTTGGGATAAACTGTATTAGTTGTCATAAAATGCCAGGGTCCCAGACACCCAAATACAGAGAGAAACCAACATCCTTGAGGAAACCTACTGGAGTAAAAACAGGCACATAATGGGAACAGGGTCCCTCTTGTAGTGACATATAACTCCTAACTTGAGGATCAGCACAGGATATCAAAAGAAATACAAACAATGCTACACACAGATGAGAAGCTTGAACGCTTTTCAGTAGGACTTTTCTTGTGCTGCCCCTATTCTCTGGAACTCCTTGCTTCGCTCCACCAGATTATTCTTCTGCTTCAGATCCTTCAAAATCTCACTAAAAACACACCTGTTTAAAGAAGCCTGTAACTTGCCTCCTTAACGTGCACACTGCATTTCTCACCCTCCTGTACCACACCCAAAACCTTTTCAGCCTTATTAAATTGTGATTCGGTAAATTTAAAAGGGATCTATTTAAGCACACAGCATATTTTATTTACAGAAGTTGTTAGTTAGTGAAGTCCTTGCTTTTGGATAGAAGTTCACTAACTAAAAACTTCTGTAAAAAAATATGCTGTGTGCTTAAATACAGCCCTTTTAAATTTACAGAATCACAGTTTAATAAGGCTGTTAGATTGTAAGTCTGCGAGTTCTCAATCTTGCACGGTGCTTTGGGGAAAGCTCTATGGACACTGCATTCTAAGCTCAAAGACAGGGCCCTCCATCTTTTGTAATGTGTTAATATTGTTTTGCCTTGATCACAATGTATGTATAGTGCTACGGAATATGTTGGAGTGTTACAAAATGTATGGAGGAAGGTGCTCTGGTCTGATGAGACTAAAATTGTGACTAAGACTATGGGGATATTTTTCAGCAGCTGGGACTGGGAATCTGGTCAGAGTTAAGGAAAAGATGGATGGTGCTAAATACAGGGATATTCTTGAGAAAAACCTGTATTACTCTGTGCGTGATTTGAGGCTAGGACAGAGGTTCACCTTCCAGCAGGACAATGACCCCAAACACACTGCTAAAGCAACACTTGAGTGGTTTAAGGGGAAACATGTAAATGTGATGGAATGGCCTAGCCACAGCCCAGACCCCAATCCAATAGAAAATCTGTGGTCAGACTTAAAGATTGCTGTTCACAAGTGCAAACCATCCAACTTGAAGGAGCTGGAGCAGTTTTGCAAGGAGGTACGGGCAAAAATCCCAGTGGTAAGATGTGGCAGGCTCATGGAGACTTATCCAAAGCAACTTGGAGCTGTGATTGCCGCAAAAGGTGGCTCTACAAAGTATTGACTTTAGGGGGGTGAATAGTTATGCACATTGACTTTTTCTGTTATTTTGTCCTATTTGTTTTTTGCTTCACAATAAGAAAAAAAAACCAACATGTTCAAAGTTGTGGGCATGTTCTGTAAATTAAATAATTCAAATCCTCAAACGATCCATATAAATTACAGGCTGGGAGGCAACAAAACACAAAAAATGGGGGTGAATACTTTTGTAAGGCACTGTACCTCTGAAATATCTGAGGTCATGAAAGGTGAGTCCAAGTTGATTTCAAATTGATATGACTCTATTGACAAAAAGTGATCTGCACTAGGCTTTGTGTGCTGTTTGTCCCCCCATCCCTCTTCTTATATCTTTGGTAAAGTTTAAATTGTGCTCTATCAAATACATGCAAAAAATAATTGTGTTCTGTGTCCCTTTAAAGTGGCACTGTGGTCATTTTTTTTTGATAAACTAAACTTCATAGTGGATAAAATTACTTTAGAAAAAAAATAACAATAATACATAAATACAACCTTTAAAATGTTAAACTTTCCATTAGTCTTCTTAAAAGTACTGGCAGTCATGGCTCTCATTTTTCCCATGTTAAGATGGAATTGCGATGAAGATTCTAAGTCTTCTTCCACTTAAGGAAGTTGGGCAACAGAAATCAACAGCCCTATTAAATTAAAAAGCCAGTAAGTGCAACGTGAGACCCGCAATGGCTCTGGGCTTGAAATTTGGCCCTGTTACTTAGCTATTAAATTAAAACGGGCTGCGAGTTACAAGCTTCAGACGCAAACCATTTGTCGACCATCAGATGCGCGGCCTTGAATGTGATCAATCAAATTTGTAGTTATGAGTTGGGATGGAGCCAATGGAAATAGAGATCGTCATCATTGCGTCACAGAAAAATGGAGGTTGGATTTCAAAGTCTTACAGGGTTCAATTACGAATTAAGATCGGACCCACTTTCCAGCTATAATGCAATATTAATAAAGCTGTAAATATTTTGTTCTATCACATGCCAGTTACATTATATGTATTAACACATTGATTGTCGGGATCGATATAACACAGAAATCAAACATGAAATAAAGTATTTTTTCAGGCCGATTTGCGAGAATGTTGTGCTATCAATTCTAAGACCTAACATTACTTGACCTTTTCATAAAAGTACAGTAGTGTGTGTATATTTGCATTTAAAGTGCTACAGATTGGACTTTACCTCACTTGCGAGTCCTCTCTAGCACTCGTTGGCCTTTGGGCTACATTTGCGTGTTACGGGGTTGAACACAAATTGCAATTTAATAGCTTGATTGGAATTGTATCAATAACAGGCTTGAGAGAACAAAGGATTTGCGGCCTCGGAGTTCCACGTCCCAATGTCCCGTAGGCTTTTTTCTTTCCAAACCTGCAGATCGGCAGCGGTTTGCTTTACGGGGCCAATTTAATATCTGTAAGTCTTACTGGCTACATTACGGACTACAATTTTCAACGTTGGCGGAATTTAATAGGGCGGCTTGTGCCTCATTCAGTTCCCTATATCGCAAAGTTACACAGACAAAAAGTTCACTCTCTGTGTTACTGGGCAAGAATGGGAGTGTGCTATCCCTGCTGACTGTTGCACTCCAGAAATGTAAATTCCATTAATTTTTCATAGCTGAAATATTACGAGCGACTCCTTCTTCCTCTTACACTAAATCCCCACTCAACTGTGACATTACTCTCAACGGAAAGCTACAGGTACTAAACAACGCTCACAAATGGTTTTAAAACTATTTCTGAGAGCTGCAACAGGAATTAACAAACACTACTGTACTTTAAACCCATAGGAAAATATAAAAATATAGTACAGTTAATTGCAGAATAGTTTCAAAGTGACGTATGCAATAAAAAATATGATTTTTAATTATGTTTGTCTCATTAGACAATATTCAGGATAATTGTGAACAGGTACTCAAGAGTTTAAAACATATCATGAAACCCATATGGACTAAAACAGGTGCTCTAATACATTGTTTATTAAAGTGCTAGCCCTATGGGCAAACTTTACCTAATTGCAGGTACTTATTCTGTCTCCTTTTAATTATATATATATATATATATATATATATATATATATATATATATATATATACTTATATATATGATATTATGATGACATTCTCATTTTCTATTGATTCCTATGGCTGTGTTGTTCAAATTAAATAAGGCTCCAAAACGTTAGATGATATACCAGCATAATTGTATATAAAAAGTAATAAATTACATAATGTTAGTTTACTGTAGGAATATGTATTTTTAATAACATTCAACTGATAAACTAATTGTCATCAACTATCCTTTTATATCATATTTGGAACATTGGCTCTATCACTTAGTAACATATCAAGTTGATGGTCATGTGTGTCATCCACCTATGGCACCACTCCGACCCTGTCATAGTCATCTCTCCCCCATATGCTCCATTACGTCCAGTCTTTCTGGGTATATTGCAGCAGTAAAGACTTTCCACTGAAGTCACTTCCTGGCACTCATTGGATGGAGCCTCTAGCTCACCCGAAGTGTTTCATAATATCTAGCTTACTTTCTGAGTATTGGATGACATCCCAGGGAGCAAGATTAGCAGCAGTATGTACACTGACCTATTAATTCCTTATGTAGAAACTCATTCTTTTTATGAAACGATACAAAATAAAGGAACTACTTAAGGCAGTTTAATAAAAAAATTGCATTAAATTGTAAGATGCATCAATACTGAAATAATCTGGGGCTCATTAGGATATTTAATCACTAATAATTTGAAAAAAAAAAGGTACAATGAATTTAGCATTGCTTCTGCTACTCTCCTCTCCATGTTAGACATCCAAACGTAAGAGAAGATCTTACCAGAAAGGTGCCCAGAATTATATATATATAAATTTCAGGACCACCTCCTGGGCAGATCTGCACACTATCCCTGGACACCTAATAGATGTTGGAGAGAAGTAGCTATCCTGTAGTTCAAATGTAAGTTTTGAAAAGTATTGTTTGATTTATTATCGTCAAGTACTTTTTTTTTAATGCTAATCAGTTATTGAATGAACAACTGAAAACTTATTGTATGACAGGAAGGATCATGTTAGACCCTTCTTGTCCCTTAGTTATGTGGCCACTGGCCGATTATTCAGTATAAATTATACAAGTTGTCTGAAACCTCAGTAAATGATAATTATAGCTCTGTAGCAGTCTTTATTAAATTGCAGTTGTCACTGGTTGTAATACTTTGGAGATTATTTAGCTGAATTTACTGCAGTACTTATATTATTATTATTTCCTTTACTAACACCATAATATTCCATAGCTCATATAAAAAAGTTACATTTGTTTATTTAATTTATTAGAAATAAATATTAGTATTTGCAAAAAATACAATATAGCTTTTAAACCTTACATTTGAATATTAGTGATTCAGCGTTCAGCAGATGTTTCTTTCTCTCCAGCCTCTTTCAAGTGTCCAAGGGTTGTGATCTGGCCTGATAGGAGTATTTATGTCCCTGCTTTGGTCACTGCAGGCAAACCTAGACTAATCAGAAAAAAATGGGGCAGCCCTCTAGACATGTAACAGTGATGGTAATGTCTGAGACACTGACATTGAAATATAAGTTTAAAAGCTACATTGCATTTATTTGTATTAAGTAATCTGTTACTCAATAAACAAATGACACTCTATGGTATAACTCCTATAGCAGACCTTATCATTTTTAGTGGTCCTGAGAATAAAAAGATTGTAAGCTCTTCGGACAATAGGCTCTCTATACAAGAAAAGACCAACTCTTGCAAACTTTTTTTTTTCCAATTCTCCTATGTTTTTTTCCCTACTTATTGATGTATTTTGCCAGGCTCTGTAGATCAGATTTAAAAAATTCTTGGCTTAATATCCTCTCCTCTGTGAGTTCTGGTTGATGATAAAGTGATGGACAGACCCAGAGTACCCAGAGAGTTGTGTAGCATGCACAGCCTGATGGGTATCAGTACATATCATTACTCTGGCATAGGATGTATATTAACCAATGTGATATCACTCCATTTATCTTAATTAACACCTCTGCAGCTCTAAGGCTCTGCCAATACATTTTAAGATATGCCACAGATTCCACACAAGTAAATGGCTTCAAATATTTCCAGGCAGAACAGAAGGCGCTGTTGTTTGGGTCAGATACAAAGTTTGTTCTTCCACCAGACTAACTGGCAGGAGCTTTTATGTCATTATGCTGAAAATATTTAAGCTTAAACATCTCGCAGTGGATATCTGTCAACAGAAAGTGTATAAATAAGGAAAGTAGACTGTTTTACAGGTTTTTAAAGGGGCACCAAATTATTTACTACGGGAAAATCTTTTTGGAAAGCAATAATTAAATGTAACTTTTGAGCTTAATTTTCTTTTTGGAGCAACTTTGACCTCTATGGAAATCAAGTCAGGGCACTGGTGTAAATCTACACTAATGTAAATCTTTTGCTCCCCAGATTAGGGCACTCAGCCCATAGCTGTAAATCCTGCCTGAGCCCCAATAGATTTGTGTGCAGGGAGCAGCCAAACCAAGCTTTACGGGTGAAACAGGGCTCTAGGAGCCAATAGGAAATGTGAATATCATGAATAATGAGTGGGATGTGCCGTAACTGCTGTGGCAAGGAAACATTAGAGATATATATAAAATAATTGTTTTAATTTATTAATATATTTTGATATTAAAAAGATATGACATTTCTATTTATAGCTTTCATTAAATAAAGATGTGTTTATTTTGTGTTTAAATGATATATTTATAGACAATGCATTAGAGTGTTTGTTCCTAGGCAACATGCTTTTGTGATGTGTATTAACCCCTTAAATACTGGGTTGGGTGTTAACCTGGATTTTGTATCATAAAACGGGCTTGATACCAACATATCATATTTTTTAATTACGCATATGTTGATATAGGATTGCTAAGTGCCAAATAATGTTCACATTTTATAATTTTGTAGTGCTTTTTGTGCTGTAATGACACTTTAAATGCTTCTGGGAAACACAGCAAGGGTTTGAAAACTACTTGTGAGTGGTCTTTGGTACACGTAAATCTTTCTTCTGCTTTTTGCAGTTATGGCAGTGCTCTGATTTGCGAGTGTTCCGTAAAGTCTTATTAGCATAGGGTTTGGGTGCTTAAAGAACTTCAGAAAGAGAGACACCTTTTTTTCTGTAACAATATACTCCTTTAAAGTGTAATTATATTGGAAAACGCACTTACAATTTCTTTGTAAACATCTTTTATTAAGGATACATTTAAAATAAAAAAACGACAATTAAGAATAATAATAAAAAAAAAATAAGATATACGCCTCCACCTCTGTGATTTTCTTACTTACTATAACACTTTTTCTTAAATTGATAAAGCAATTTATGTGACATCAATCTTATACTGTATTATTCTTTTGACATTTTAATCCCAAAATACTAAATATATACTGTATACAATAATTAACTATTTATATATGTACATTATTATTAAATATATGTCTTTATTATGTCATGATATTTCTCCAAACATGCTCATCAATTTGAATCTTTCACAACCATTGTTTCTATTTCTATGTCTGCAAAACTTAATAGGGCTGTGTAGTGCTATATATAAATTTGATTCAGATAGGTTAGGTGCAAAATTGCTCAAAGTACTGAGTGCATAAATAAATATAAACAAATCACAAAAATATACTCATTGGCATAAGGTTGCTGGATGCAAAGAGATATATTTATTATATATTGGGAGTAAAGGATGTGCTAACAAATATGTGATTAGAGGGTCAGTCCCTGAACTGTCTGTAGTGACAGAGCTTGGGATCCCCTACGAATAGTGCTGTTAACAACACTAATCTGTTAAAGATACTAATGAAATGTGGTGGCTTTGGGGGGGCTGCCACTTACCCCTCAAACTGGACTGTGATGATATTTTGTCTTAACTACTCTATCTAAACCTACTGACCCAGATTAGCATGTTGTTCTTAGGATCCTTGGCTTTAGCTCCTGAATTCAATAAGATGTACACCCTATATTATTGTATCACAACAATCTTTGAAACACACATTATATCTGTATAAATATTCCACGGGGCATTTGCATGTCAACCTGGTGTATATTTAACCAAATCTCATGTACAGTAAATTGTGACAATTCATTTATAGATAGTACATGTCTTAACATGATGTGGTACTGCGTCTTTGGAATGTCATCTTGGAGCTCCCGCGGTTTGTTGCTCCGTCTCTACAATGCAGAATGATGGCGTCATCAGAGGGGGACCTGGCATGTAGATAGTGGCCGAAGCGCACGTTTCGCGACTGCTTCTTCGTGGGCCAATAAGGGTTGTCAGAGTGTAACGGAGTAAATTGTAATTTATTGTCAGTGCAAAAATCAATGGAGATTTATGCCTTGCTTTTCATCTTTGTTGTGCAGTTCACTGGTAGCAGTGACCAGTAGGAGTTCTCTTGCAATGTTTTAGGGATGGGGGATTAATATAGGTAGGATTTACTGTGCTGCTACAGCACTCATAATTGCTTTCGCAGAGATTTACATAGGGCCCTTTGTTACTTTCTCAGGAGGATGTGTCATTATAAACAAATTAGCTTTCAACTAGCCCTGTTAAAAGCACTGGCAGTTCGACCTGTCACATTCCCACTGCTCATTGGCCTTGTGTTTTTAAAGTCTCCTTCAAATCTTCATCAAAATGTAACAGATACTGTTTTTCTATATTGCTGCTTTAAGATGGTATTCTTGTAGACAAATAAGATTTGTATTAGCCTTTTTGAACGGGATGGTCTTTTTGATCCCCATGTTTCCATTTTAGAGCCAAAAACTTCTCTGGTCTCTTTTCATATTAGTATAAACAAGAATGGTGGCTCCCACTGTAGCATATTAAGGCAATAAAAGGAAATTAAATGTATTTTTATGTTTTATTTTGGGGTTAAATCGATCTCGGGTATCAATGAGTTAATACATATCAGGCCACCCATATGGACTAGAACAGTATTGTCATTCATATTCATAATTTTTTATTTTGCGGGTTTGCGAGTCTGATCGCATATTGGACCCTGGAACCTAATTGATTGACATGTAACCTCCATGTTTTACTGCTTTAATAATAAACTAGGTTTGCCTGCAGAGCCTAATGCTGGAAAGGAGGAAGATACAGTACTATGAATAGGTGTTTAACTCCCCCGGTGATGCTTAGTGAATCTAGATGAATGCCACTTCAAAGTATATGCAGATGTCTAGTTAATATATACATATAATTCTTCTAATATATCCTTGTAATTTTAGTATTATTTGCTTCACACTTTCTGTAATATTTTCTTAAATGCTAAGCTTGAGAAACAGATATATTTGGATAAAATACCCTATTAGCTGAAATCACACAAAAATATCACCAAATGTTATAATTGGCACAGACAGGGGCGGACATTGCAAACAAGGGAGCTTTAAGTTGATGCCAAGCCTTCTCCTTGAACATAGCCACAAGCTTAATGTAATCACTTGGCTATGATATAATATACATGTATGTAAGAGTGGGGATAAATGTGGTCCTGCTGTCCACTTTATCCCAGCCATCGTTATTATTCACTGATTAGTTATTCATTAGGCTGTGAAACTGTTGTGCTACAGAATATGTCAGAGCATTCATTTGGCTCCATTGCATAATGAATAGGGGCCTTGATTTATTTGCATGTTTGCAGAAGCATTAGTCACATTTTGCTACCAAGTAAATGTGGTTGGAAAACAAATAAAAGTCTCTAAAAACTACCAGTTCTAGAATATTTTCATCGTCTTGTTTATTTACTATGTTGGCTTCGAGGGATGTTCCACAATTTTCTCAGTAGGAAGAGCAGGCATTATTCATCCTTACCTGATTAATTTATTTGTGTTTTTTACATTATTAATCAAGTATATAGGATTCTTTATGTTAAGTTCGTCATATACTACCTTCCCATGTTTTTATGACACACACCAAGACTTATCCTACACCAGATTTTACCCAAACTATTATTATAAGTTAATCACTGTGCAATGATTAATTGGTAATTGGTGTATAGATAATAGGGATATATGTTTTTTAATTCAATGGGGATTGGTTTGCTAGTTAGTTATACACAAGTGCTAGGTAATGTACACCCTAGTCAAAAATCTGTAGTGCTCTTGAGAGGGCAATATGGGGCAATAATCTATTCTCATGTACTATGAGGATCAGGATAATGTTCTAGAAGTGGGAATGAGTTCCAAAAGAGCCCTTATCAGTATCCTTCAGATATCATCTATAATAATTGTGGTAAGTGTGTAACGCTTACCACTACTTCCTAAGTCTGTACAGAGCTGTGTGCATGCACAGCTGTGTATGGATGATGCGTGCGCGCGCATGCGTAGCTCACAGCAACAGCCATGAGCTGCAGAGGAGGAGGGGGAGGAAGACACAGGGGAGAGGGGGAGGAAGACACAGTGGAGGGAAAAGGGGGGAGGAAGACAGAGGGGTAGAGAGAGGGAAGGGGGGACATAGGAGAGTGCAGGGGGGAAGAGAAACGGAAGGGAAGGGCGGGAAGAGACACAGGGGAGGGAAGGGGGTAGAGACGCAGGGAAGGCTGGGAAGGGAGAGAAAAATATATACCATCATTTTTGACGGTCAATTTACTAGTTATAATATATTATTTAAAAAAAGGATCTTCTCATCCTTGGTGTGCAGCTGCTCACATCAGTAACATCAGTCACGGATGTATCTGTGGTGTATGACTAAGAAAGGGTGGGTGGAAGAGAGTTTTGTCATACTACCGACATCATACACATACCAGTGGTCAGCAGCATGGACATGAGGAAGTAAAAGGTACCAGCAAACTACCAAAGAGGTGTTGGGAAGTGGTTTTACATACCTCATATCTATGAGTTCACAAGAGGTCAGGTCAAATCTCATTATTTCCATTTGGTCAATAGCTATTCTGTCTATCAAGGTTACCTGCACTAGTGGTGGTGCACTCTCTCTTCCCCCCACCCTTTTTTTGCTAGTTAGTTGGGGAGAGATAAGGCGAACTCTAGAGAACAGTCTGGGGCCACATGGAAGTGTTTAAGGGCCGCATTGGACCCCCAGACCATCTGCTGGGCAGCGGTCATAGCGGTGGAAAAGAGACTTGAAATGAGGGAATGCTTAATGGGTAGATGTTATGTTTGATCAAAATTGTGATTTGTGGTGTTAAGTGGTCTGCTGCTCTGTACAAATGGGTTTTTGGAGAATTAAGCAAGGTAGGGCATTGCAAAGAGGTGACCATGGAAAGGTGTAATGACAGAGTCTAAGCTATGCAAACCATGAAAAGTACAGATTTTGAACAAATCTAAACACAATGGCTGAGATATAGTGAGGACTTACACCTAACCTTAAAGGGCCACTCTAATGCTCCAACACTCTTTATTCTGCTGTAGGCTACAGAATAAGTAAACTCTGTTACCAAAATACCTTCAAGGTGTCAAGGTGATATATAATGTTTAGCACTAATAACAGCATTTCACAATAAATTCTATAACAAGAAAAGGGAAGGAAAAAATAACAATGAAACATTCTCAAATACCATTTTGCATGACTGCTGCCATAAGCAAACTGGCTCTGTCATGTGGGTTAAGCATTTGTTTCTTAATGTAATGTTGTTCATAGTAATGTTAAATCCTAGACAATATAAAATAGTGAAATCCTGTTAAATGATACTTCCAACAGAAATAATTTCCGGTGATATACACAAAGGCAAAAGATTGTACAGGTGTTTTGTAGCAGGGAATCTTGTATATCCTGAGCTCTAGATAAGAAAGCAGGAAGGGAATTACCACAGTTTAAAAAGACCTGGAGGTGTGAACCTGTTACCTTAATGCCCTTTCATCACAATGATTTAGTTCATGACAGGGTATTCAGATAACAGTTTCACACCTCCAACACCAGCTCTGATATTCACTTACTGACGTTCTGTAATCTCTCACAGCACAAGAGACTTCCCACCTCCTTCATTACACTTTGGGAAAACATGTACTCCTTTGGAGAAAGAACCCAGACAACCCAGAGTTGTGAATGCTATACCTCATCTATAAAGAATTTATTGCTGGTTTTCTTTTACATCCGATTTGTTAAAACTACATATATTCACTGATCTGTACTGCTGTAGCTGAATTATTAAATTATATTATACTGCCTTCTGGTGACAGAAAATGCTCCCTGCCCAATAATAAGGAATTAATGGTATATGTAAGTTTTCTGGGTTTCAAATGTTTCCTAATAAACAGCTACTGATTAGTAGAAAAATATGTACTATATTGAAAAGTTGTATGTACTTACATATTTATATGCTAGATACTGATATGTGGATGTGCACACCCCTAGGAAGCTTACATATTGTGTACCCTGCAGGGTACAGTGTGTGACATCTAAAGAAAATGATGGTTGCTGGGGTCACAGCTGAAATTGCCCATAAGGAGACAGGAAGAGAGAGAAAAAAAACTGACAGCAACTGCCGGATTGGGATACAAATGTTTCAGTCTTTACTTCCTCTTGATTGGCCAAAACTATTTTTCAATTTGTATACCAATTAAACCTGGGAGGCTGTTAACCTTAAGTTTCAACTGACAGAAATTAAAAGATATTTTGCTAACTTCTAGATAAGTATTTAAATGCTTATTTTGGTATTTTTTCAACAAAAAATGTTTCAATACACTACTAATTATCCTCTATCAGATGCAATTATAATACAGCTCACTTACATATCCCTTTAACTAAGGTCCAATCAGATATTGGTCTATGTCTAATTAGGTTATATGTATCTCCCCATTTCTGTAGAGCTTATTTACCAATGACTGAATTTTGTTAAATTTGAAAAAGACATTTCAAGCATACCACTTGTTTATTTGATATATTATTAACAATAAATCAGTATTTGAAGGAACGCATTTCAATGTAGCTTCTAAAAGTGACATTTGAACATACATGTTTCAGACTTAAATTATTTCCACCCCTATCAGATGTCCAGGGGATGCGAGGCGATATGGCTAAGAGGCTTTCCTGAGTTTTTACCTGCTTTTTAATGTAGAATAATTTTTAGGACAGCCTCTTTGGTGGATCCTTCACCATCTACTGGTCACCACATAGCGGTTGAAGAGAAGCAGCACTGAAAAAATAAAGTTCACATACAAGTTTTAATAACTACATTGCATTTTTTTTTTTTTAAATACTGATTTTATTGTGAACCAGTTACTTAAGAAACAAATGAACCCTAGTGTATGAGCACTGCTGAACCTTTAATTGGTCTTGCCCTAATAGTGAGTAACCTCTCACCCTATTGAATATAGAAACTGCTAAGTCTTTAATATACAAGCCTAAGACATGTATCATTATTCTAGAAGAGTATGTGTTTCTTACTGGTGAGGTGAGTTCCCTCCAGTTTCTGTGTTATAACTTATAACCAAGTAACGTTAAGCCACATTAAATTCCTAACTAGTAACGCCAACGTGAAGCTCGTAACAGCTGCGGGCTTGAAATTTGCCCAGGTTACGGTGCTATTAAATTAGAAAGGCTATGAGCTGGAGACGCTAAACCATAAACCATTTGTCGGGCGTCTGATTTGTGGGCTAGAACCTAATCAATTAAGCAAGCCCGTAGTGACGGGTTAAGATGGAAACAGAGATCGTCAGCATTATATCACAAGAAAATGGAGGTTTGGATTTCAAACACTTACGGGGTTCAATTACGAGCTATGAGCAAACCCACATTCCAGTCAAAATGCAATATTAATAAAGCAGTAAATATGATATTATATCACATGTGAGTTACAGTATATGCATTAACACATTGATTGCCAGGATCGATATAACACAAAAAATATACATGAAATTAAGTATTTTTGCTGGCTTGAGAATGTTGTGCTGTTAATTCTAAGACCTAACATCACTATCCCTTTTAATAAAAGTACAGTAGTGTGTTTTTATTTGCAGTGAAAGTGCTATAGATTGGACTTTACCCCCCTTGCGGGTCCTCTCGAACACTTGTTAGGCTTTGGGCTCCATTCACGTGTTACGGGCTTGCTCTCAAGTGACATTGTTGCAATTTAATAGCTAAATTGAAAACGTATCGGTTACAGGCTTGACAGATCAAAGGATGTACGGACGCAAAGGCTTTTCTCGGCTCAACTGCGTTTTAACCCGCAAGTCGTCTGCAGCCTGCGTTACGGGGCTAATTTAATAGCAAAAAGCCCTAAAATCTACATTACAGGCTACGCTTTAACACGTAGCCCGAATTGAATGTGGCTGCTAGGCCGATATTGAATTCTCTATATGCTATTCAGCACCTCTGTCCTCTATGGTTTTATTTAAGACAGACAACCGTAAGACCTTGTAACTTTTTTGCATCTTACTTTATGGTAAAACGAGCTTACAAGTGAATACATGTCTTAGTAACTTTCAAAATGTTTTCACTTACTTATTTTAGAGTGTAAAATGACCTTTTCAACTTAAAAGTTAGTCTGCGTAGAATAACAGAAGAATTGGAGAGGTCTCACCTCACTAGGGAGAAACCCTAGTCCTTACAAGCCACTGGAGCCATTTATCCAAAGAAATGCTTGCTTCTTGTAATCATATTTCAACACACCCTTCATTTTAAAACTGCAACACATTTTCTTGCAGTTTTAAAATTAAGTGATACTTGTTTAATTTTTTTAATATATTTGACATTTCAGAAAGTTTTTAGAGCATGCAGAAAGTTTTGTCATATTACCTGTCAATGATTAATTAATCCCTAGAATGAAAGGTTAAGGTTGTTTGGTAATGTGAAAGTAAATTAACAACATACTTAGAAGTACCGTAGGTCAAATAGCTGTTTGAAAAGTGTTTCTCATATTATTTTATTAAAGACTTTGGATATAAAATATCTGTTAAAAGCACTCTTTCACCCCAAAATGTTTTCTTTTTTACGATATTCTTAAAGAGCATGATAAAAACTGGCTATGCCTTTTTCTAAAGTGAATCATAGTCAAGATATTCAGCACTGTTTGTGGAGCTCCTACATATTAAATAGCTGCTATGTGATAATTTGTACATTAATCAACTTGTTTGCTTGGTGGTGGTAAACAAATCTGCTCATTAGCATAAATAATCTACATAAGCAACGCTGTATATCTCAGATATTAGTTATTATAGAGAAAGCAATACACCATCTGTAATTCTCTTTTTTTCTCGGTGAAGCACAGCTTGGCTCCACTTTCATGAGAGAATCAAATGAAGATAATCAATCACACTAGCCACTCTTTGGACCAGATGTTATAATGCAGTGGTTTCCAAACCTCTCCTCAGGGAACCCCAGAAAGGACAGGGTTTATGGGTAGCACTGTGTGAATACTGCTGACGCAATTATTATTTAAAATATTCTGGAGGCTCTGATGACCTCACCTGTATTCACATGTGATTTCCATAAATCCTGACCTGTTGGGGTGCCTTGAAGAGAGGGTTGGAAACCACTGCTCTAAGGTGTGAAGATTAGAGAGCGTCTTCACTTATATGTTATCATGTGTGTCAGAATTGGAGTTCACCAAACTTCATACTTTAGTGAGCCAGTGTTGGGTAATCACCAAGGCAGCCATGTTGGTTTAGTCCTGTACCTCATCAACCCGGTAAAGTCTGTTTGTGGAATTGTTCTCTGTAAATCTATATGAACAGTTTTAAAATTAATGATGTGTGAGAGCTCAATGTACGCTGTATATACACATGTGTATTATATTTAGACTTTGCCCTAATAATAATACCTTTCTGAATAACACTTTTTTTTAAATAGCAATAATTATGGCCTTGTTTCAAATGAGCTATTGTTGTTTACGGGAGCCCGTAAACTAATTTGCTATTCAATTGGCGTCTTTTTGCGAGCTGCAAATGATCTACGGATTACAGGCTGAAAATCCCTGCGGTTGTCAAAGTTGTAACTTACAGGCCATCTAAGCCTTTGATCTTTCAAGCCTGCAAGAGGCACAATCGCTAAAATCGCTACAATTCCTCAAACCCGCAATTGTTTTCATATCCGTAAACGGTAAATGTAGAAGAAAATCCTACGATTACCAGATAGGACTCGCAAGGAGGTTAAACACCTGTTCATAGCACTGTAAATGCAAATAAAAAAATCAATACTGTGCTTTAAAAGATGGGAAAAGCAATGATAGACATTAGATTTAATTGCACAACAGTCTCAAGCTCGCAAATCTGCAATCAAATTTTTTATTTGTCAAATTATTAATCTTGGGAATCAATGAGTTAATACATCAAGCCACCCACATGGAGTATAACATTTCCCTCATTCAATTTTATTATTTTGTACATTGACGGATTGCAAGTCTGATCGCATATTGGACCCCTAAACGCTAATTGTTTGATGTGTAACCTCCATGTTTTACTAACGTAATGATGACAGTCTCATTTACTATTGGCTGTTTCTAAATTGGTAGTTACAGCCTTGCTTAATTGATCATGATCATGCTCTTAAATGCTACTTAGGTACCTACTTGCATGGTTTACGCTTTCAGCCTGTAAGTTGCAGGCTTGTGAATCGCACTGTAATTGTATCAGATTTCAAGCCTGCAGACATATGGGGCCTCATTCAATTGTGATTTGGCCAATTGAATAGGGCTCTATATAAGCACAGAGCATATTATTTTACAGAAGTTTTTAGTTAGTGAACTTCTATCCAAAATCAAGTTCTTCACCAATTAAAAGCTTCTGTAAAAATAATATGCTATGTGCTTATATAGAGCCCTATTCACTTGGCAAAATCACAATTGAATGAGGCCCATGGTCTGTATAACTAAATCTGCGGGCTTGCAATTGAATAAGGCCCTATGTTTGTAACACTGTGATACAGTATCTGTAGTGAACCTAGGATGAAAAGACCCAGGGGACACAGTAGGGTGCTTCAGGTTGCAAGTGCAGTGCCTGTAAATATTGCATACATATGCACAGAAATGCTTATATGCAGTGACATGTTTGTCTGTAAATATCCTACTTGTGTTGTATAATATATACACACTATGGCTCGATTCAGTTGCCAATTCCTAAATGTATCCACACTTAAAATCACTCTTAATTTGCTACATATTTGCCAAAAATTATTTATTGGCACTAATGAATTCTTAAGTCAATAGACTGTAGATCATTACAAGTGTGTTATCAGAAGACTGTTTTTATATTGGAGTTTGCTGTTTTTACTTGACAAAAAGCGTTTCCGATCAATCAAGTAGTCAGATATCTCATTCTGATGGGTGATTATTGCCATCAGTTGCTAATTATGCATGGGTGGTCTAGCTGTATTGTTTCCAGTTATAAGAATTTCATACCTCCCAACATTTCAAATTGCCAAAGATGGACACAAAAAGTAGGTACTTAGTATTACCATTCTGTACAATATGTAAAATATAATATGAGCACATGACTCTCTAGGTTTATATTTTTTCTCTTAGAATTTAAATGAGAACATGATGGAATGAAGAATGGATGCATGTGATAAAGGGGTTTACCTTTAAATGGGAGACTTTCCGTGAAGACTGGGACCTTTGTGCAGTTTAGGAGGGTTTCCCTGACAATAGGGCCCTCCAAAAAAGGCACAGTTGGGATGTATGGTATTATGCACACAAGTTATAGACTTATCGTTATAAAACTACTGTTAACTCAGTGCTACTACATTTTTAAGAAATTATAAAAAATGTGTTATCATATCATTAGCACTGTGTAGTTGGATTATCTACTGTATTAGGATTATTCTTAGCATTTTGTGTGTATTTTCCAAATGCAGCTTGGTTTGTTGTTTTAGGGCTTTGTTTGACACCACTCCTTTCCCAGTAACATGTACTTTACTCTTATGTAACTGCTTCTACTGCTTCCAAAATAAATGCCTCTTGGTCATAATTCATTAATGTAAATGTAATCTTACAATACCTAGAAATGAACAAAGGAAAAGTCTGTACTCTATGACTGGCAACTACTGCAGATTCAGTTGTATTGTCTAAACTCTAAAGCAGGAGTGCCTAACACATCCTAGCAAACTGCAGTGTCTTATAGATATACTAGCGACTTGCCCGTCAAAAAATGACGGCAATAAGATTGTAAGGCAGGTAATGGTGTTTGGTTGAGACATTCATTTTGTTGTTGTTCCGAGATCGTTGTGAGACACGCGCTGAGCGCCTTCGGCGCTCATTGCGAGGCTGTTGGTTGTTTGTGTGCTATGAGCAGCGTTGGCGGTCGTTTTTTGTATGCTAATGAAATAATTCATAAATTAATAAATGAATATACTTTACCTATTTTGAAGTAATATATGCAGGAAGCATTGTGTTGAAGAGCTGCCAATCTGTTTCCATGTTGCTGCAGCATCAGTGCTGTGGAGCTGCTGTGTAAGTGTCAGCAATGTGTGCAGTGTGTAGTGTAAATAGTGTGCGTGCGCGAGGGAAATCTGTTAGGGTAGCTGTGTACTTCCGCATTGTGTAGGTTAGTGTTGTAAATGTGTATGTGCTACGCGGCTGTGGATGATTTAGCATCCTTGTTAATAGTGTATCGTGGACCTCGTACGGCTTATTCGGAAAATCTGTATGTGCTTGGTGTTGTTTTGCGTGCTTAGGGTCCTGAAGCCTTGTTGTTTTTTTTTTTTTCAACAGCCATTTTTTTCTCTCGCTTAGGAGATTTTTGTGTGTCTAAATTCTTGAATTTGGACTTGAATTGAGGTGTAACTTCACTTGCAGTGCCCCCTTGCTGTGGGTAAGCTTTTTATGTGTTTATTGTGTGTATTTATTGTGTTTTTAATGTTTTCATGTGCGCAGGGTTCGGGCGTTAAGGTCGTAAAGTCCCGCGGCTTGTATTTGTCGATGCTAAGTCCGTAAATGTTGCAGTCGACATGGGAGCCTCCATGTCCGCAAATGCGGCCCCTCGCTTTGCGAGGGTCCGCATTTGCTGGCAAGGAGCGCCTTTGGCCTTAAACACACCCTTGTAAACTTAGGTGTCTTAAAGATATCCTAGGAAGGAGAGGTGCCTTTTAGACATCCTAGCATGCAGGGGTGTGTTATAGATATCCTAGCACGCAAGGGTGTCTTAGAGACATCTTAGCAAGCAGAGGTGTGTTATAGATAACACAGCAAGCAGGGGTGCCTTATACACACCCTGGCAAACTGGGGTCTCTTAAAGATATCCTAGCAAGCAAGGGTGCCTTATAGACATCCTAGCAAGTAGTGGTGTTTTTTAGATATTCTAGCAGGCAGGGTTGCTTTATATACATCCTAGCATACTGGGGTGTATTATAGATACCCTAGCAAGCAAGGCAGTCTTACAGACATCCTAGGAAGCAGACGTGTGATATAGATAAACCAGCAAGCAGGGGTGCCTTATACACACCCTGGCAAACTGGGGTGTCTTAAAGATATCCTAGCAAGCAGGGTTGCCTTATACCCACCCTAGCAAATTGCAGTGTCTTATACACATCCTAGCAAGCAGGGGGTCTCATAGACATCTAGCAAGCAGGGGTGTGTTATAGATATCCTAGAAAACGGTGGTGTCTTCTAGACATCCTAGCAAGCAGGAGTGTGTTATAGATAACTCAGTTATAGATATGCTAACAGGCAGGGTGTCTCTTTCCCCCCGGGTACATATATACTGGTACATCCTAGCAAGATCTACCACTATACGTACACAGTGTCAACTGCACCTTAAAGACACATTCAGACAAGTTGCACAGCATATGGACGTATCCTCTTATTTCCTACGCCTGCACCAAGACCTCCACTTCAATGGAGATGCAGTTATCCACAGTGAAATTTAAAGAGCCACAGCAGAGAGCCTGATTACAGTAAGATACTAATGTACCAATGAAATAATATATATTTGCAATTGGGAATTATTATAAAAATATAATTTACTAATAGAAAACCAATTTAGAATTTACTGTTTTACCTATTACTCAAAACAAGATATCCTCACATCAGACTGGTCATGTTATAAACGTACTACATTCAAAGCTGTTTTTCTCCTAATTTTTTTTTTTTTTTAAACTGCCATTATTTTTTTTATTCAGATTTTTTAAGGACTAAAAGAAAAAGTAAACGAAATAAACAACGAGCACTAGAAGTGTGATACCATAAAAATACATTTATTAAAAACAATAAAAATATATTCACAAACATAAAAAGGAAACAATCATGTCAAGTTTTTATGTTGATTGGTAACGGTTCCAAGAAACGCTCAGTGTGGCCAGTAATAAAATAATTGATATTCACAATGAATTTCAGCCAAGTAGATTATAAAAAAATCAGACAATACTGGTATCTCTGCCATGTTTGTTTTGTGACGTGATATGTCACTGCTTCAGGGGTTTCTAGTTTTTAAAAAGCAAATTTTAAAATAGATTTATTAAAAAATCTTACTTTTAAAATATGCACCCTTTAAAGAGCCAATAATAATTTTTATTATAAAAATCAACATGTAAATGTAAATAACAAAACTGCCTACTAGTGCCATTCTTTCTTAATTGTTGTTATTCAGTCATTCAGTCGTGTCCGACTCTCAGTGACCATATGGACTGCAATCATTGAGGCACACAAGCCCCTTCATCATGACAAGGTAGCAATCGAGAAGGGATCTTTCATAATACCTCTCTATCAAAATGAAGAGGGAAAATGGAGTAAAATGTGATAGATTTAATGTCTAACCAAGACGAATTACAGTGCAAGCTTTCAGGATCTCATATTATCTTTGTCCAGCAACACCAGAAATAAATATAGAAAAATCTCCTACATATATACCGTATATACTCGAGTATAAGCCGACCCCAGTATAAGCCGAGGCACCTATTTTACCACAAAATACTGGGAAAACGTAGTGACTCGAGTATAAGCCGAGGGTGGGAAATGTCCTGCCCCCTGTGTTTCTCTTGTGTGCTCTCTGTGCCCCTTTCTTGTGCCCCCCTCTCTCTCCCGTGTGTCTCTTCTCCCCTCTCCCTCTTGTGTCTCTTCCCCACCTCTCCCTCCCCTGTGTCTCTTCCCGTCCTCTCCCTCCCCTGTGTCTTTTCCACCCTCCTTCCCTTGTGTCTCTTTCCACTTCTCTCTCCCCTGTGTCTCTTCACCCTCCCTCCTTCCCCTGTGTCTCTTCCCCCCACTCCCTCCCCTGTGTCTCTTTCCCCCTCTCCCTCGTGTCTCTTTCCCTCCCCTATCATCCTCCCTCATCATCCTCCCTCCTCAACCCCCCTCCTCATCCTCCCTTCTCATCCTCATCCTCCCTTCTCATCCTCATCCTCCCTCCTCAACCCCCCTCCTCAACCCCGCTCCCCAACCGCCCTCGTCAACCCCCTCCTCAACCCGCTCCTAATCCTCCCTCCTCAACCCCCTCCTCAACCTCAACCCCCCTCCTCATCCTCACTCCTCAACCCCCCTCCTCAACCTCCCTCCTCAACCCCCCTCCTTAACTCCCCTCCTCATCCTCCCTCCTCATTACTTTACCCCAGTCAATATTGGCACAAAACCTTCAGGCTTCTGCTAGAAAGCTGAACATGAAGAGGAACTTCATCTTTCAGCATGACAACGACCCAAAGCATACACTCAAATCAACAAAGGCATGGCTTCACCAAAAGAAGATTAAAGTTTTGGAATGGCCCAGCCAGAGCCCAGACCTGAATCCGATTGAAAATCTGTGGGGTGATCTGAAGAGGGCTGTGCACAGGAGATGCCCTCACAATCTGACAGATTTGGAGTGTTTTTGCAAAGAAGAGTGGGCAAATCTTGCCAAGTCAAAATGTGCCATGCTGATAGACTCATACCCAAAAAGACTGAGTGCTGTAATAAAATCAAAAGGTGCTTCAACAAACTATTAATGTAAGGGTGTGCAGACTTATGCAACCATATTATTTTATTTTTATATGTTTTCTTCCCTCCACCTAAAAGATTTCAGTTTGTTTTCAATTGAGTTGTACCGTTTATAGGTCACATTAAAGGTGGAAAAAGTTCTGAAATGATTTATCTTTGTCTCATTTTTTTATAGCACAGAAACCTGACATTTTAACAGGGGTACATAAGATTTATATCCACTGTACATAAGATTTGAAGACATAAGATTTTTTTTTGCCATGTGTTAACATTGTATTTTCTTTATACTTAACCCTTGTATAGTGCTATGGAATTTGTTGGTGCATTATAAATAAAGCATAATAATAATAATAAAAATAAATTAGACTAAAAAAGAAGAGTATCTATTGTGTCACCGTTGACAAACCCGTGTAAAGGATACAATCTGGGGTAAGCTGACTAATGTCTGTCTTTTGTACAATGCTTTATAACCCTGGCACTGAGCCTCTGGATGGTGTTATTCTTACTACAGTAGAACGTTTCCTCTCGCTATCACTGACTGTGATCTGGTAGAAGCAGATTTATTGACTGGTGCAGGCCATTTTATACATTGATATCACTGGCAGGAATACAACTAAAACCAAGTAATCTGCCTGAAAACGTCATGGAACAGTGGAGACTTTGTACACTTTTGTACTGATTTTACCATATACTTTTGAAACAACTATTTTCTTCTGTAAGACTTAATTTGCTAATGTGTATCTGTAGATTTGGTCATTTATAGGTTATACTAAGGGAATAAATAGCAATCTCTATAGGAAATTTAGGAGCCAGTGACGCTTTTTATCAGCAAGGGAAGTATATATAAACTAGAAAGTTAGTAACCATTAAAAAATATTTTTCTTTGGCTACTAGGATTTATGAAACGTTAGCTTAGTGCATCTCTTGGTTTACATCTGTTTAGAGTAGGGGGCATAACAGCAAAATAATACAATGGTTAATCATTTTTGCATCTCAGAAACAAAGAAGCATGCTGTGTCCCAATTTTGTATATATAAACCACATATACTGGTGTCTTGTATTAGCATAATTAAGTCACATAAAGGTCCACTGTGGTCATTTTATTCTATCTTTTTTTGGAAATAACTAAATTTGATAATAGACAAAATGTTTTTAGAAAGTAAACTAAAAAAATAAGTATAGCATTTACATTTTTTATTTTTATATACCATTATTCTTTACTGAAGGCTCCTATTTTATTTACTGACCCTGTTTCTGCCAAGTTCCATCTCAACACGATGTAGGATTGTAAACTAATGAGTTTTGCATTAGTGATAATGACAGCACTGCTAAATACCTAGGGGCCAGATTCAATTGCCCAATTTTTTAATTTATACACTCTTAAAATCACTCTTAATATTGCTACATTTTTGGCAAATATTACTTATTGGCACTAATGAATTCTTAAGTCAATAGAATACATATAAACATTGATAAAAAAAAACACCCAAAGCCAAATTTATGAGTTTAAGTCATTTGCAAGTAGCTAATTGAATAAGGCTACTATTGTGCAGAGCTTCATCACTACATTAAAAATCTCCTCTGGCTTCAGGAAGTAGGACACTGGAAAATAAAATGGTAGAATCCTCAGCAGCATCATTTGTAAAAACGGAGTGCCTGATTAAATTGCAAGCCTGCAACTTGATCGTAGTAGGCCGTATGTTTGCTGGTGTGTTGCAGGCTCCCGTTCATCTCCAAATCTGGAGCTATTCAATTGCTCAAGGACCCAAGTTACTGGCCCAAAGCCGACTCCGTAAACCATGCACTGGTTCGTAGCAGTTCAGGGTGGGAACGTGATCAGTTAAGCAAGCCCATAACCTCCCATTTTGAATCAGCCGAGTAAAACATGGAGGTTATATGTCAATTAGGTTTGGGGGTCTGATATGCGATCAGACTCTCAAACCCGCAAAATAAAGAATTATGAAAATGAATGCCAATACTGTTCTAGTCCATATGGGTTTCCTGATATGTATTAACTCATTGATACCCGAGAACGATTTAACCTCTCGAAATGAAACATGAAAATAAATCCTATTTCCTGCTGATTTGCGAGTTTGATACTGTTGTGCAATTAATTCTAATATCTTTCATCGCTTTCCCTGTTATTTACAGTGCAGTATTGATTTTTATTTGCATTTACCGTTCTACAAGTCCTCTCTAGCATTTATAGGATTTTCTCCTTCATTTGCCATTTACGGGTGTTAAAACATTTGGGGAAATTGAGTAATTGAATAGCAATTTGCGATTTTAGCCATCGTAACTCTTGCGAAAGTGACAGATCAAAGGCTTCAGGAGGGTGTAAGTTACGGGTTTAACCCTCGCAATTTTTTCAAGGCCGTAACTCTTAACCCGTTTGGAGCCCACAAAAAGACACCAATTGAATAGCAAATTAAGTTGCGACCTCACTTACGGGCTACAGTAACATGCAAAAGCTCAATTGAATTGAGCTCTGAGTCGGTATTATTATTTATTTTACATTCTACATGCTGATTATTTTCAAGTGAAGTAATTCAAATGAGTACATTTTAAATGTATGACCACAGTGGTCCTTTAATGTCACTTGCACTCGACCATTTGGCTATCCTTCCTACTGCTGTCATGGGATGTGCTTTGTTCTTACTTTGCCTGTAAATACTATTGTTTAATGTGATCTGATATCTCTCTAGGACCCACCATGTCCTCTGGTACGTCACAACTATCATTAACCATGTTCTTGACTGTTGTCTGGATTGTTATAGTTACGTTATTTGTGCTGTACACATCTCTTCCACTGTGATGTATTGTCTTCATATGTTTCTGTTGAGATGTCCGATTGACTCTTTTTGGCTCTTACCTTTCTACTTTTCCAAGCACACAACATGCTTAGCATATTATATATGTGCTGTTTGTGCTAGTTGTAATACATGCACACTTAGTAAATGGCAGTGTTACTTTAAAACAGCAAATCTGTGAAATTGTACTGTTTTACAGAGATCAGTGTTAATAAAAATGGCTGAGGCCTAGGGAGACAGAAATTCAAGAGACACCATAAATTTGTCCTATTATTTTCTTCCCTTTACATTGTGTCATTTTGTCTAGATCTTCCCTCTCTTTCTCACAGTGCCATTGCCCCCCGCCCCCTTTATTCCTCTCTTACCTATGATTAGACTCTTTTCTCGCTCATCTGCCCCTCCCTGGTTTCTCTCTCTTTCATCTTTCTCTGTTGCCCATTCTCATTTTTTTTGCCCCTTTTGCACCACTTCCCCCTTCTCTGTCCCATCTCCTTCTAGATTCCTTTACTATATTACACCTTCCAGATCATTCATTCCCTCTCTCTCACTCTCTCTCGTGTTAGGGTGGTTCTCAAAATGCAACCAAGGGAACATAGCAGTTAAATTCACCCCCAAAATAGGTGTCTTATATACTTGGATACATAATGATGCCTTGTTATGCCTTACTTTTTAAATAAATGTTTGTATTAAAGAGCATTATCAGTCAGTTATATCTACGGTACATTGTTTGAAACATGAAATGTACTTTGTTTAATTTCCCTAAAAGCTGAGCGTTAAAAGGTTTCCTCTTATTGACTGTTTGAAAAGTTGCTTTATATTCATTTAGTTGAGAGAAATCTCTACAATTCCTTAATGGAGTCTTTTTCCAGTTGGAGAGATCTCTCAACACTTAGCGACGAGGCTTCACGGTGAGATATTTCCTATCGGAATGAATCTATTGAAAATTACACTGATTTCCTTCAATCATGTGAAGACAATACCAGGTGTCTTGACTGTGTGTGAGTGGACACTAGACTGGAGGAAGTTAGTTAACGTTGCAGTTAATTTAGGTTTGAAACAGTCAGGGGCTTGAGATCAGTTTGAAGAAGCTGGTGCCTTATTATTATTATTATTATTATATGTCTCTATATACAATGGATATACTTACACATAACAATAGTATCTTCATGGCATGGGCTCTGTAGGTATATCTGATACCAACATTAACCCATGTCTGGATAAGTTTTGAAGCAAGTTATAGATGTCTGGGCACATTCGTTATGATGGATGGATCAAACTTCATAACCCTGGCACTGAGCCTTCGGAGGATGTTATTCTTACTCTAGTAGTACGTTTCTTCTCCCTATCGCTGGCTGTGATCTGGCAGAGGCAGATTTAAAGACTAGTGTAAGCCATTTCATACAATAAAATCACTGGCAGGAATACAACTAAAACTCAATAATCTGTCTGTGAGCTTCATGGGACAGATGAGACTTTATACTCATTATGTAAATTACAAAAATCCATCCAAAGCGGGTACATATCATATGCTAAAAATTATATTTTCCCTGCCTTTTGCCATATGGTTCTTCATTTCATTTCTTACATGAATGGAACAGTAATATCCCTACATTTTTTTCTTAAATATTACTTAAAACCAAAACATTTTCCATAGCATAACTTGCATTACCATCTGTCACAATGACTGTACTTATTGTTAGTATGGATAACATATTCTTAGAAGCCTTGCGGGTAAATTGGAAAGACTTACCAATTTGAAATGCAATAAAAGGCTAGTCTGGTTCTCACAAGAATGCCTTGTCTACTGAATTGTAGAGATGGAACAAATGTCATTTCCAAAGCCAATTAGTGAAGCTTTCTAGTATATACTGTAGCAGCAGGGTTAGCTACTGAGCTTAATTTAGATAAGCTCTGCAAACTCCGAGATGATGGATGTAAAAGCACTTGAGATTACCATGCCATGACATGAAAAGGCTGCCTGTAGGATCATGGTATAAGGAATTTACATGGCAGCTGTGCAACTGAAAGTTGGTTGTGGATAAAGTTCCTCCAGTGGTGTGAAAACTTGATATACTGTACATATAGGAACTATGTCATATCTGCATACTGAATTTTGCAGATGCCATTTTCTTTCACCATATAATTACTATGCTGCATAAGTTTTGAGAAGAAGCAACGTCTGATAGTTTTTTTTTTGTATGGGATGATAGCGCTCTGGAGCATATCACCCCAAATTAGCTGTCTGCATTATAAAGGGTAAAACGATGATATAAATACAACAAGGTCTTGACAAATCCAGGGAGCTAGGTAGTCAGTTCTTTGATAAATATCTATATACATTAACCATTGCCTGGCTCCCAAAATATTTGGCATGCTCCTCGATTGCCTGACTGCCTCCTAAGTCTGGTATATCAACCCCTGAGTACAACTACACCCAAAATCATAGCCCAAAAATAAAAAAAGGCCATACTTTAATTTGGGCAGTATGTAACAAGTGCAAGACCTGGTTACATTATGGAAAAACACTTGCAAGGGTCTCAAAGACTCAAATCCAACAGTGTACGACATAAGCAAATATTAATAGCTATTTGATGGGAAAGTAGCCACCTAGAGGCATCTCTTTGCCATTTTGTTAAATTTTATGTACGTGCATACAGGGAGTTGTTACCCAAACTTTTCATTTTATCAACTTCAGAGTTTATATTACTTTAGCTCATGTATTAACTTCGAGATAACTCTGAAAGACAGGAATATATTTCCATATGCAAAATATATTGATTTCTAGTAGATTCCTCTATATATGAACATGAATATATATTGATAAAAAGTCTAGTGTCTTCCTATTTCTTTTTGTACGTGTTTTGGTGGGCAGGTCCTGTCATGATTTCCAGCAGATGATATTGCCCTATTGATAATGGTACATTATTATTATTATTATTATAGTCTTGATTTATAAAAGATCAGCATTTTCTGTAGCTTTGTACAGTTTCAACTATATTTTTTAAAACTGATCATTTTCAATGAAATTTGAAGAGCGTTGCTTTTGATAATCTACCACAGACTTGTCCAACTCCTTTCTTCAACTTCAACCATATTTTGAGGACATTTCTTTGCTAGCATAGAAAAGGAATTTAACATTTATTGAATCTGATTGACCCACTTGGCAAGGCGTCATGAACTTCCAGTGTGATACCAGCCCTCGAGGAAAGGAGATGAACAACCATTATGTATCTGTCTGCTATTAAATGGTGAGGTTAGCCAAGAGCTAATTAAAATGTTATGTGATTGTTGTGAGAAAGGGTAAAAATCAAGCAGACTTATAGAAAATATTCCTCCATTTACACAATGTTTTCATCTTAGGTATTAAGTCATTAATTCTAACTAATACCATGTAGCATCCCTTTCAGTTCTAACGGTCCCTTTGTATAACAAGTCACATCATGCAGACAGCATGTGCAGAGCTTTCACTGCCACTCTTTGAAGAATTAATCTTCATAAATCTGCACTGATTTTTACTTCTTAGAAAACACTTCAGATTTTATATACTACATTTTGTCCTTTTATGGTATTCCAGTATATTAAGGTTCTTGCAATGTTGGATGTCACTCTGCAGTATTTATTTTCCTGATCTTGCTGTGTTTGCAGCTGGGAACAGTTAAATCTGTTGCTTTAATCAGGACCATTTGTTGTGGTGAGATATAAAAATACTCTTGTAGTGGTCAGCAAATTATCCTGACTAATTACCTACGCCTACATTGACTCAACACAGGGTCATGAATTTAAATCCTTTTTGATGCTTTATACAATTTATAATGTGACCCCTTAGTACTGCAGAACGGTCACAGATGGGATTTTATATTTTATTATGTGACACTAGAAATTGCATTAAAGGACTGGGCTAGAAGTAGTACAAACCAGGACCTTAGCCCTCCTGTTAATAAGACAAACAGAAGAAATCATCAATCCTGGCCTAGCCAGGATTTATGTATTTTCTAGTTGCTTATTAAGATTCTCACTGAGTTTCTCAGTTTCATTCATTCTGATTGATCCACCTAGTCCAAGCAGTCCTACTTTGTTTGGTTCTCTCAATGTTTAGGTGAAAGCAGATTTGGAGGATCAGTTCTACACAATATATGTTTGTATGAACCAATGGGAACAGATTAACAACTTTATTAAATTGCGATTCAGCAAATTGAATAGGGCTCTATATAAGCACATAGCATTTTTTTTTACAGAAGTTTTTTAGTTAGTGATCTTCTATCCAAAAGCAAGGTCTTCACTAACTAAAAACTTCTGTAAAGAAAATATGCTCTGTGCTTATATAGAGCCCTATACAATTTACAGAATCGCAATTTAATAAGCTACTCTCTCAAAGTAGTTTGCACATTGTATCACATGGTGGTGACGCCAGATTTTAGTGTTTAAAGTGTAATCTGCAGCCATTTCCAATGGGAGTTATGAAGGTGAGGGTTATGTAGAAAGAGGATGTAAGTGAGACCGTATGGAGAGTGGGTGAACTGGAGGAGACTGTCGTGAATGAGAACTTTAGAACAGTGATTCTGAACATTCAGTTCTGGGACAGGTTCTGGTTCCTGAGACTTTATCCCACTGCCTCTTAGGAATAAGACGGATGAGGAGAGCCAAAGATTTTACTGTACCATTAGTCATAGTTACAAATAGATTATTGATGAGCATATTTGCATTCAAAATGTACTATGTTCAAATCAGTGCAAAAAAATAGCTTAATGTTGCACATTTAGTATCACCCTGTTGAAGATTATCTTTAAGGATGGTCTAATAAGCATTGTCCCCTACTGGGTTGCTTCCTTGTTGTGATGAAGGGGCTTGGGTACTTCAGTGAAGCTATGAGCTATACAAAGTAGGGTGACCCAAGATGGGCAGGTCATAGCTGAGAGGTCAGACAAATCATGATCCACTGGAGTAGGAACTGGCAACCCACTCCAGTATCTCTGCCAAGTAAACTATATGGATAAGCACAGCCAGAAACATGGGCAGATGTGCCTGGCATGCTGCGTCCATATGGTCACTGAGAGTCAGACACAACTAAAGGACTTAACAACAACAATAAGCATTGTAACCCCCAGACCAAATCAGCTGAAAGCCACTGCTTTAGAAGGTGGCATGTGTGTAGCCCTATATAATCTCTATTCTACACAAGGACAAGGTGACAAGGACATTTGGACAGACTTAAAAATGGCAAAATATTGTTACCCGCTAATTAACATATTTTGCAAGAAGCCCTTGCTGTGTTTATTATGCCAGTGCATATATAACACGTAGCAATGTATGTGAATTACAAATGTGATATTTTTCCATAGTACTGTTTGCTTTTTCTGAATTTGAACACTCATCCTTCCTTCAGATTAATTTTCATTCTCTTCCAAGACATTTTTCAAAAGATACATTTTCAGCTTGAGTGTTCTACATCTTACTCTGACATGTCATGAAAATGCTTACATATCATAGCATCAGATTATGTAAAGCTGTCATATTGGTTCTCTATAAAGATTGCATTAAACTGTATATTTTCTTTTAAAAAAATGTGCAAAAAAGGAAGTTTGCCAAACTTTAATGACCCATCCATCCTATAACAACTGTGGAATGAGAGTTTTGTGATAAATTACAATGAGCTTCTTTGAATAAACGAGTAATGCTAATATAAATGAGAGCCACATAATTGCAGTTAGTCTCATTTATCAGATGTATATACTAACATTTGCGATAAAATCTGTTGATAGTAGATCACATACTGCATTAATCTATGTCTCTCAAACAAAATATTATAATGACTCCATCTTTCTGCAGTGCTTCAAATATGTTGTGGGTGGACAAGGGCTTCCAGGGGAGGTCACTATCCAATCCGGGGCTAGATAAGGGCTAGGCAATGCTGCTTCAGGTCAATGTTCCCCATTTACTGGATGTCTGAGTGAACTGCTGTAAATGTCTACCCCTCATTTGATCCCTGTAAAGATTACTGAGCAGGCCAAGAAAAATCTCTACAATATTGATAGTCAATTATTGTAGCGGAGAGGCAATATTCCCCAGGTTATCTCCGCTTATAATCCCAGTGAGGCTCAGGAACAAGTAAAGGGTAAATCCACAGGCAAGGTTTCCAACAGGTAAAATAATAGCAATATCCCAACCGCAATCCCAATAACTGGACGACACACAGTTTCAGGAGCAGAACTACTCTTTTAATGACAGGGAATCTCCTTTTATGCCATGGTGCCCTCTGAAGGGCTACACCCACATAATTATCACAGCCAATTATATACATGGTTCAACCCCCACGTCTCCTCCCCTCAGATAACAGGTAACACAATTAAAACAGACCCAATTTTAACCACATTCTGGATGTACCCCAAAAACAGGGGGTACACCTTTAAGTCCAGCACAGTTCAATAGCTCTCCCCCAGGGGAACAACATATTAAAAAATGGCATGAATCAGACCAGGGGTTCAAAAGTTAGTAAAAGTATCTTTTACACATAACACACAGACATTTCACATATTCTCCATAGTTGGCCATACAATACACATTTAGGGACAATAGGTGAGTCACGCCTCCCTGAGGCAACTTGATATAATCAGACAATGATTAAATCAGCCGTCTTTGTTCTTATGTTTGAGAATGAATAGACCTCATTATCTATTAGCCTAGGTCTGCAATAGTCTGGCTAATATTCTGCAGAGCATAAACCAACATACATTTCTTTTAACACAAGTACAACATACAGTTATGCGAATGCAGCTTATTCACAGTAAATTGCAGGACAGCCCAGTGCCATCAGCTACAATTATTTTGTACATAAAGTTCACCAAAAGAAAGTCAATGCCTGGAATCCATGTTTTTATGGCTAGACACATATATATAGGTGTAATATATTTATTTAATAACATTCAGATGTATACAGACAGAAAGTTTCCATAATGAAGGAGCCTTAGGAATATAACATAGGTAATTAAAGCTTATTTGAGCATTTGGAAGGTCCAGTCGAGACATATATGAAAACAAAATATAGACTGGGAATGTATGTTACCAGTCCCAAATTGAAGGTGCTAAAGGGAGCTGGTGAATATGTAATTTGTTACTAGGAGGCATAACAATATAACAAAACTGGGATCTATAAATTGAACCCCAGTTGGGATTAGAGCTAATACCAGTATATATACACACTTTATACAAGACACACATGTGGGAAGTGTGTCAACGGATAAAGTAAAGTAAACGTACAAATATTGTCCTCAAACACCTCAAAATGTAATTGAAGAAGAAATTAATAAGAAACTAATGATATATTAGAATGAGTTGTGTGACCGTCCATCAGAAAATATCTAACAGTTTTTCACGGTAGATATAGTCCCAGACTCAGGTAAGAGGGCATCTTTATCTTGTCCATCAAGATCATATTATATAAGAATATCATAATATATATCTCCCCAGTCTCCGCTTTCTCTCATGTAGACATGATTGCAGTCTCTGCTTCCTCTCATACAGACAGTTGATATACATGCAAGGAGTTAACTGGCATATCTTTGTAGCTGTTATACTATTGAGAAAGCTGTCAGGCATGGAGAAACGCGTCCGTTGGACCACATGGTGAACCTCAACACATGCACATTATATACCTCATATCTTTGCTGTAAATACATGTGAGTAGAATTCTTCTCGCGTGTATATCAACTGTCCACCAAATTTATTGTGTTAAACCTGCACTTCAATTGTGGCGCATCTTTCGCTACCCATCCTATATTTTATTTTTGATATATATATTGTACTTTGAATAATGCAATGAAGTTGCAGAACAAGGGGATTTTATGTCCTTATTTGAATTTGCAGTGACATACTCCTTATTTATGCTATACTGCCCCAACAAGAGATGGCGTATTATCCCAGTGAACCTTGTGTCTGTGTTTGCTTATTTAGTTTTCTATTCAAAAAGAAACTAAGAAAATATAAGCTGGAAGATGTGCAATAAAAAAAAATTGGTGCAAAAATATCTGTTATTTTATCTCATGTAGATGAGTGGTTCTCAACCTTTTTGATCTGAGTACCACCTGGTTACCGAACCAATACTCACAGGGACCGACTTTGATAACCAGAACATTTTGAACAGGGTTATACTACATACTAATAGTCTTATTAAATTGTGATTCGGCCAATTGAAAAGGGCTCTATATAAGCACAGAGCATTTTTTTTTTTTTTACAGAAGATGTTTGGGAAGTGAAGCCCTTGTTTTTGGATAGAAGCTCACCAACTAAAAACTTCTGTAAAAAAATATGTTATTTGCTTATATAGAGCCCTATTCAATTGCAATTTATTAAGGCTGTAAATTTTCATTTATTTTGCACAGATTTGAATACATTTGAGTACTTTTTTTTATTCGGGTATGTTCATCTATAACCTATTTGTAACTGACTATTGACAATGTTTAAAGGGCTTGGCGCTCCTGCGCCAGTCCAGAATTGACTATTAAGAACCTCTGCTCTAGACACGTGGTTCTCAAACCTCTCCTCAAGACCCACCAAACATGCCTAGATGTAGGGCAAACACTGAGTGAACAAAGGTGAGGAAACTAGTAGTCAACAGGCAGTGGAGTCTCAAATTGTTTCCCCTTTGTATTCACCTAAACCATGGCCTGTCTGGTGGGTCTTGAGGAGAGGCTTGAGATCCACTGCTCTAGACCACTCATCTCTCACACACAAAAAGACTGTCACTCCAAAATCAAGTTGTTATTTTAAATATTCTTTAAGATGAAACCAGCATTCTGTTGGAGTAACAGTGTCCTTTTAATAATGATTAAAATGTGATGTTTTAAACACATTATGTACTATGTTGCCTAACAGTGAAGAATAACATCAGTGTTAATAAAGGAAGCAAGCTCATGTGATGAAGTTTTCCATCGTTGATAGTAACAGAGTGTGTTCACGCACAGAGAATGAACATATTTAATTCCTTAAACATTGTTTAACAAGCAATTAACTCTACAAATGTGCTTTGCGTTAAAAAACCCATTAATCATGTGTCCTGGCTTGAACCTGGACTTATCAGTGACAAAGCCGTTTGAGGTTTCTATAGACAGCACTTGTTTGTTGCTCTCTCACTTCTGAATATATTTCTGTCATGAGTCTAGACAGTATTTTGCTCGACTGTTTTGAACACTTTGTCTGGATGTATAAAGTATTACAAGGAAAAAACATAATGGGTAGACTTGTTAGCAGTGTTTCCACTGTGGGCTTTTGAACCATTTCTGTATTGCTGAATAATGGGATTTGTTATTAGGTTGTGTGCGTGATGCATTAATCCGTGATATCAATGTACATTTGTGTTGGAATAAAGCTTTGTTCATTTGATGGTTTTTATTTTTAGTTCTTGTTATCTTAGTGGTAGTTTTTTATTGTGGCAGTTTTACTACTGTCCTAGAAACCTGATTTCTTGGATTTTGAATGTTAGGAATGCAGTATAAAACCCACAGCAATGCAGCGTACTGTAAGAAATGTTCCAATATGACCTAAATTAAAGTGACACAGCATATGTCCAGGTTATTGCACAGATGAAAAGTACACATATAAATAAATATAATTGTAATTGGTTGTTATGAAAGGGGCACTTTCACCCGAGATGAAAGTTGAGGTTCCATGAAAAACTGGCTATAGAGTGTACTACTTTTTCTTTCAGTAATAATTCTTGTGAAATGCAGCATTATTTTCATTGCTTAAAATTCTAATTTGCTCCTCAGAGTACCGGATCAGAGTGGAGGAGGGATTGTAACTGAATGACAACATTGGGGGTCATTGTTTTGGCCACCACAAGGACAGACAAACAGACTGTGATTCTAATTAGCACATCAAAGGAGCAGCCCATTAGCCTAATAATACAACACAAACAATAGTGAATTTCTCAGGAATTGTCCAATTTAGGGCAAATAGCTAATATGATGCATAGTGCGGTTTTCATACTCTTTAAGAATAAAATAAAACAAATAGATACTGCTCTTGCAAGTTGGATATCTTAAGCACAAATTGTATATACAGAGAATCTTCTTATCTAGCGCTACTACTGTATATACTCGAGTATAAGCTGACCCAAGTATAACCCGAGGCACCTATTTTACCCCAAAATACTGGGAAAACTTAGTGACTCGAGTATAGGCTGAGGGTGGGAAATGCGCTGCCCCCTGTGTCTCTCTTGTGCCCTCTTTGTCCCCCTCTTGTGTGCCCTCTGTGCCCCTTTCTTGTGTTTTCAGACTTAAAAAAAGGGCTGAAAAACTCGGCTTATACTCGAGTATATATGGTAATTAACTCTCACAGTGGGGAGATTAGAATAGGAACATGCCATGTTGGTATAAGTATGTATAATGACACACATTTTAACATCTTTGTGGACGCAGGTTTTTAGGTGAGGTCTAATTATATATATATAGATATATAGAGAGACATTGGTACTTCTCCTTTCAGGCTACTAATTCATCTTCCTGTACTACCAAGATTCCAATTGGCTTTTACTTCACCTTTCTTTTTTCCCCCTCAACTAAAAAGTCAAAGACTCAGTGTATGGTGATAACTGACCTATGTCACCAATTTAAGGCTCAATTGACCCTCGATACTACAGGAGCTCTTGAGACAGAATTTACTGAGTTATTACATTGTCGTGCCTTCTTATTCACATAGGAATTTACATACTCATAGCCATTGGGTTTGTACGTTATGAGACTCGCAATGGTCCATAAGTGTACACGTAAGCAACCCTACGAGGATGAAACAGCAAGTCAGAGCCACTAAACAAAATAGTCCCCATAGCAACCCCAATAAAGAATGTCAATAATGTTTTGCACAATATACATTACTTTAAAGAATGTATATTATCAATGAGAAACAGAGCACCTGCTTACCACCCCCACCCACCCCACTCAGACAAGGCAGTTAATAGATTATCTTATACATGATTTAATAGTAAAGAAACAGACATGTAAATAGAAAGGCATGCTTTGGAACTTTCCTGTTGAGTGTCCAGGAACTATGTTGGTAGCAGCGAGGCAAGGGGCCGCTAGATGGCACTGTCAACATTTTACACAAAAATGTTACCCTTACCCATACCCTAATGCTATTCAGTAAAATTGGCAGTAAAATGTTGTCAGCGCTATCTAGCAGCCACACTCTGCCACTGCTGCCACCACTGCTAGTGGCCACCTAGCAGGAAATGCTTTTAATAATAATGATCACAAACAATGTATTTTGTGTATCTGAAAGATTTTTTATGCCAGTAAAAAAATCTATTTTGATGATTATTGCTAATTAAATTAGCCATTGTATAAATACAATGTTACTAATTTAGTTCAGCTTTAAGTGCTTCTAAATCACTGTGTCTATTCATGACTGATTAAATCAACTTTTTAATGCTGCAGCTAAAATGTTTTTTCACTTCATCCTTTGCGGCGATTGGTTGGAAACTGCTTTCAGATAAATTATATCAAAATGTTGGATAGTGGTTAATTGTGGAAAAACAAAGTTGATTAAATACAGCAGTGAGCTGAAAATATACACAAAAGAGTAGAAACATTCAGTACATTACATAGTCTAAGTTATAGCTGGAATATTTTCATAACCTATACTTTCTGGCACACAATAATAGCAATTTTGTAGCAGTGATGTAACGGCTGGAACTATGGAACTTTTTTTTAGATTGCATCATTTTTTTGTTGCAATACTGTAAACCAATATTGTAGTATACCTGAGATTTTTTTTTTATGCCAGAACACTAACAGGTCAGATTTAAGGTTACATATGCACTCACAGGTTGGGTAATACCAGTGGTTAACCTACATGTACATAAAGGGATAAGTAAGTGAGCTGTGTTATGAGTGCATCTGATAGAGGAGATTTAGTAGTAAAGGAGGAAGTAAAGACTGAAACTTTTGTATCACAATCTGGCAGTTGTTGTTTTTTTTTCCTGTCTCCTTATGGGCAATTTCAGCTGTGACCTCACCAACCATCATTTTCTTTAGAAGTCACACACTGTATCATGCAGGGTACACTTTATGTAAGCTTTTTAGGGGTGTGCATATACAGATATCAGTATCTAGCATATAAATATGTAAGTACATTCAACTTTTCAAAGTAATACATATTTTTTCTACTAATCAGTAGTTGTTTATTAGGAAGCATTTGAAACCCAGGAAACTTACATATACCTTTAAGGAAGAACTTGCAGCCTGTTGGTTGTCTTTTGAGGACAATGATGAGAAACAATATTGTGCTTAAAGCCAGGATTTGAGGATATCCCTCTATAAGCACATATAGTTCAATACATTGAGAGCTTTGTAACCTTTGCTTGAGCTGGAATATTCACAAATCATAGACTATTTTGGAAGTACTAGGATTGGGATTGATTGCTGTATGCTTTTTATCAATATAGTTGGAAGTGAAAATAACAAAACATAAAGGAAATATATACCATTGAAACAGAATAATAATGTGCATTTGATAGCTTTGTTACCTTCTTGTAAAATGTATTGACATTATAACTGCATTTATGCTTTTAATTATAGGCACATCTATTTCCTTTAAACTAAATACCTACTTTATTCATTGAATGTTATTTTGAAAATTATTTTTTATTTAGGAACATCTTTTGACCTCATCTTTTTTTTATTCCAGTTATTTTGGAAGATACGAAAATAGATAGGTATATATGTATTCATTTGCAAAGATATTGGTACTTTTGTGTATACTGTAAATGCCTTTTCAACTGGGTTATGTTGACATAGGATAGGCTACTTATCCTTAAAGGACCACTGAAAGAAAATGTCTCTTTAATTAATATTCTAATTTATAACATATTTTATTGTATTAAAACACAGGCCCACACAATTTGATGCCACCAGTAATATTGCATGACCAAGTTAAATACATGGAAGTACTTATCCTTAGTCCTGTGTTGCATATTAATTTTCAACTGCAACATTAACATGATATAGGCCTGGGAAGGACTGGGAGTTGCAAAATGGATGCACCCATAAATAGTGTGTTCCCCTTATTTTAACAATATATTACTGCAAAAAAAGTGCATTATAAAGTGGACTAATGCTTAAAATGATTTTTTTCAGGATTCAATGGTCCTTTAGTGTCTATTGTTTACATTGAGTAAGGTTACATATTTATTAAACTAAGCTCTCCTAATGATTGGTAAATTGTAGGAAAAAGGATGGTGACTAGGTAGGGTTCATAAGCCAGAAAAATGGTGGATCTCCTTCTTTGTTCTGGATGGCTCGTCCCACCTGCCCTCCATGTATGTGTATTTGTTGTTTTTCTGTAAAAAAAAAAATGATGTTGCCTAACTTTGCATGGGGTAGAGTTTTTAGGAGTTAGGATTGGGACCATGTGTTTCTGGGAGGTGGTCTGACTCTAGCTCTGTATTTAGGGGGCATAATTGACCCCCTGATCTAAGTTTGGGGGAGGTACTGCCAAAACCTCACCGGTGGTATTCCTTCTAAGATTTGGTAGGTAGACCCTCTTGGCTTCAGCAGTGAGTGGGCAGTTAGCTCAACCATGGATAACCTAAGGCTTAATAGTACACAAGCAGCCAAAGGGGGCCTTCTTGGTGGTTGTGGTTATTAATAAAGGTTGTGCCATTTATACTCCATAAAGAAGTGTTATTATGAGTTAGGGGGAGAGAAGAATGACTGAGGCTAATGTTATCAAGGTTGGTGAATAAATGTAAACTATTAAAACTATTTCATGAAATTCAGGCTTTTTTTCCCCAAAGGACAAGGTCCAAAACAAATTGCTGTTCTTTTGCAGTGCTATGGCATGGTAGGTTTCTCTGTTGTGAGTAATGGAGCTTGGTAGCGAGGATGACAGAGCTCAAACAATGCAATGACATGCCTGTGCGACGCGGTAACATGTAAGATTACTAGACTTCACACCACCGGCCTTTCATGCAAAATGGTGTGATAGAAAATGTGGGTCTTTTCAATGATTATATGTTTGTCAGTTGACTAGGGGTAAAATACATTAATTCACACTATATTACTGTACATTTTCTCTCATTTTGTTTTTTGATTGTAAAAAAGGTCCTATAGACAAATTTGTTTTGGAAATGATGACAGGGAACACATAACATTCATCTTGCATAGATATTTAAAGTGTTTTTTAGCTTTTTTGGTTGACATATTGGGCCCTTTTTGCCTATTATAGATTGTGAAGACATTCTGTGATTTCTCAAGCTCCTCCCCTATCCTAAGATTACCACAAAAAATAGCCAGAAATATTTTAGTAGCGTATAATGCTGTTTTCTAGGAGTCTGGAAGGAAACTCTTCATAGAGATGCATTATTTCTGGAACAATATTTAGGAGCTAGCAATATAAATTCTATTGACTCACAGGCTCCCGGGAAGTTTCCACCTTTGTATGTAGTACTGAGTTGGACTCCTCTAGGACAGCCTGAATTCTTCACGGCATGGATTCAGCAAAGTGCTGGAACATCCCTTAGAGCCTCTGGTCCATGTTGACATGATAGTATCACAAAGTTACTGCAGATTTATCAGTTGCACATTCATCCCGTCAATCTCTGTTCCATCACATCCCAAAGGTGCTCTTTTGGATTGAGATCTGACGACTGTGCAGGTCTTTGGAGTACACAGACATCATTGTCATGTTTGTGGAACCAGATTGTAATGATGTATGCTTTGTGACATGGTGTTATCCTGCAGGAAATAGACATTAGAAGATGGGTAGTCTGTGGCCATAAAGAGATGGACAGCAAATGCTGTGGCATTGAAAGAAATGTTCAATTGATATTAAGGGTCCTAATGAGTGCCAAGAAAACATTCCCCACACCATTACACCACCACTACCAGACTGAATCATTGACACAAAGAAGAATAGATCCATGTTACTTACAAGACATTCTGACCCTACTAACCCTACTATCAGTATGTCACAGCAGTAATAAAGATTTGTCAGACCAAGCAATGTTTTTCCAATGTCCATCTGTCCAGAGTTTGTGACCCTGTGCCCACTGTAGCCTCAGTTGTTCTTGGCTAACAGGAGTGTAACCCGGTGTGGTGTTCTGCTGCTGTAGCCCATCCACTAGTCCATGACATGTTGTGTGTTCAGACATCCTCTTCTGTATATCATTGTAGTAGCACATTGTTATTTTAATTAGTCGCCATCCAATCAGCTTGAAACAGTCTGGCCATTCTCCTCTAACCTCTGTCATTAAAGGTTTCTGGATTTTACTTGGAATATAATATATCTATTTGTTTCTGGGTACTTGAATGTAATTAAGAAGTGCTTAAAAGCTTTGCTTTCCCCCCCCCAAACACTTACAAATAGTTCCTAACTAGCTTATCTCCTCTGTAACTCATGAAGACAGTGTAGTTCTAAGTACAGTGGATTGCAATGTCTCATAGTAACCAATCAACATTCTGCAACAAGCAACTTGGGTAAGGCTAATTTGAAACACTGCACTTCACAGGATATGTATTCATGAGCTGCATATGCTACAAAGGGCAGACCCAAACAGGCAAACATTGTATGATTTTAAGCACACAAAAAAATGAGCTTTTAAGCACTTTTTAATAAAGTAAACTGCATAAAATTAACCTTTTGTGTCCCTTTAACAGTGCATTTTTTGTCCACAGAACTGCTGCTCACTGGATGTTTTTTTGCACCATTCTCTGTAAACTTTAGAGACTGATTTGTGTGAAAATCCCAGATCAGCAGTTTCTGAGATACCCAAACCACCCTGTCTGGCACCATCAATCATTTCACTATGAAAGTCATTTAAGTTGTTTTCACGCATACAATCTCCGCAAGACACCCAGATACCATTTTTCACAATAATATTCTCATTTTGGCACAGTATTTGAATGAGACCAGGGCAATCTTTGAAGATGCATGCCCCATGACCAGAATACAAGCAAAAATTAGGCGGTTTTACCGAGTAAATAATAAAGCGCAGAGATAAAGTACCGTATTTTTCGCCCTATAAGACGCACCGGCAGATAAGACGCACCTAGTTTTTAGAGGAGGAAAACAAAACAAAAAAAAAATCTGAATCAAACACAAATACACTTTACACACCTACATTACACACAAATATATATATATATATATATATATATATATATATATATATATATATAGATACACATACATACACACATAAATATACATACACATACATACATATATACACACACATACACACACATACACACACACATACACATACATATCCATATACTGCAGCATTTGGGAGCTCTTGACCCTCCATGACCCTCCTGATCCTCCCTGACCGTCCTGATCCTCCCTGACCTCCCTGATCCTCACCTTTATAGATACACATACATACATATACATACACACATAAATATACATACACATACATACATATATACACACACATACATACACACATACATATCCATATACTGCAGCATTTGGGAGCCCTTGACCCTCCCTGACCCTCCTGATCCTCCCTGACCGTCCTGATCCTCCCTGACCCCCCTGATCCTCACCTTTCTTCTGATCTCTGCCATCTTGATCTCACCCCAGCGCTTCCTACCAGCACTCCTCGTGTACTGCAGCGTTGCGTGTGTGACGTCACTAGGACGCACCGGCCGACGCGATGCTGGTAGGAAGCGCTGGGGTGAGATCAGGAGGACAGAGGCAGTTTGAAAAGGTATATTCGCCGTATAAGACGCACCAACTTTCCTCCCCCAGTTTTGGGGAAGAAAAAGTGCGTCTTATACGGCGAAAAATACGGGGGTAATATATTTTAAATGAATCTGCATGCCATTTACTGCCTCAGGGTGGTCATAATTACAGTATTTGCAGATCAGGAGTTGAATTAAGTTCATCTTTCTCTAATGATGGCCTGGTATATATACTATTTCCCAGGGACATCTGCAGTTTTTCACAGCATTACCATGCGGGCTCCTCAGTGCTGATAAGCTGTAGTTTTCACTTATTTCAAGCTGTTATTTTTTATAGACCTGCTCACGCTGCTCTGTCAGGTGTAAGGTTTTATACTATATGTGATATTGATGTGCAATCTGTGATAGCTAACTGCTGGTAAAGAGCCATAAAATGTGATTAATTCACTTTTATTATCTGATATACTGTAAAGATAACATAATATTGACACCTTGGCCCTGGAAAACCACCAAGGCAAACTCACTGTGTATTACTTAAGGGAGGTACTGTATGCTTTTTACAGTGACCCTTTCTGAACATTAAAGACACTTTCATATAGGTTAGTATTATGCATATGTCAAAGATATTTGAATTGAGCTGGAAACTGTTTCACTGTTTAGCAAACACCATTCCTCATACAGTGTAATGCAGAATGTACACACAGTATACACTTACATGAGCCGATAGTGCCAAACTTTTTATTGTACATTTAAAGGGACATGCTTTATACATTTCATCTGTTTATTTTGTATGTAAGATAAATTAAAGTGAGAACATTAATAACAATTATTATTATGGTTTTATTTATTGCGTGCCAACATATTCTGTAGCGCTGTGTTTGATATGCCTTAGGTCTGCAGTGAATTAAAGAAACTTGAGAGGAAGTGTAAGTGCTGAGCCACTTATCTGTGATATCCTATCTGTTTTACATTCTTAATGGGGGATAAAAGCACAAGGTTGTTTCAGTTAAGAACATCATTAGGCAGTCGGACCGTTTTTTCCTGTAACACTCTCTGTCTAACCTATATTTATATATATGTTACACTGAATCACTGTAGATGACTTATTTCCCCCACAAATATTTTCATAATTATTAAAATATGTAAGAGGCCAGACTGAACCTTTTGAACTACAGTGGCCCTTTAACTTGGGTGACCCAAAGCTATTGTAAGAAATTAGAAGCTAAACAAACACATCTATCTATTGAGAGATAAATGTATATATATATATATATATATATATATATATGTGTGTGTGTGTATATGTAGATATATAGATATAAATATATGTGTATATGTATATATGTAGATATAAATATATATGTGTATGTAGATGTGTGTGTATATATATATATATATATATATAGATAGATATTATTAGATATCTATAGATATATATTGAAGAGTGAAGCAGCCGTGAATGTCCAGTAATCTAGTAATTATGAATCCATATATATATACATAGATTAATAATGAGTATTGCAATATAATTTGATACCTTTTGTATTGGACAAACGTCTTATTTATAAGGACGAGCTTTCGAGAGGCGTTACCTTTATCAAGTCTCAAGCAATACTACATGAGATGGAACCCTCAGTTTCAATAATAACAGCAGATGCAGAGAAAGTGGAGACAGCATCTGACATCATCAGGTAAATACATATAGGGGGAATAAACACAATATATACAAACACATATGTATATAGTCAGATAAATGGCCACAGGGCAGGCCTCAGCATTGCTTACACACAGCATATCTCTGATATGTACATATAATAACACATATAACAACAGACCAGTGCCATATTCCCACAGGGGTCTGTTAGATCTGACATGATGTACAGGGAAGCTGTGCATGTATATTACATTGTACTTCTCAAGCTGTGCCCAGTCTTCCTTATCACTTTGCCCCTACATGCTGTGAGTGACATGTAGCCCCTTGTCATTAGGTTGCTATAGGTATGTACAAGTCCCCCTGAGAGGTGCAGTGTCAGGCTGTGCAGGTGTGACAGGAGGCGGCTCCTGCTCCCAGTATGGAGGGTGTGGTGACTGGGAGCAGCACCAGAATCTCTCTCTCCCGGCCGGCTCAGTGCTATTGCCAGCTGGCTGAGCCGGAGCTGCGGGGGAGACGCTCCTGGTGCTTCGGTGCAGCTCTCCTGCAGTGACTGAGCTGGGCTGCGGGTCCCGCCCGGTGACTGGGAGCTGTGCGCGCTGGGATATCTGTGTGCTGGGAGCCGCCTGTCTGTGCAGGGACTGAGCAGAACATACCGATAGGGACATGAGAGATACAGAGCCCTGTCACACTGCTGCTGGTGAGTGTATACTGCAGCCGCACTATATGCAGCAATTCTTATAATTAATGAGGTGAATATGTAAAACTAGATTACAGTTATGTTATATAGAGATGGCTCCATACATGGGAAGTCTAATGGAGTCACCCTGCTCCTGGATGTCCAGGTCCCACCGTGGTACTGAGCAATCCAGCTGTGGCAGGCTCATCTGGATGGGATACTCTGTAAGAAGTAGTCTGAGACACACAGGTTCTTGTAGGAATCTGCCAGGAATACCGCCTGGATGCAGTGTTATTTATATCCTTTATACCATTATTCCACTCCTTGATTCTGGCAGCCATATGCAGTAAACGGTTTATGTTAATTAGAATTATTTATAACATGTATGTATATATATATATATATATATATATATATATATATATATTTATTTATATATGTGAGTGAATATAATATGCATATATGTATATATAAATATGCATATAATTTTGTAAGGTTGTGAGAAAGCACTCTGTAGGTTTGATTTTAAATTGCGGAATATGTTGGTGAATTACAAATAAATGAATATATATATATATATATATATATATATATATATATATATATATATATATATTTATTTAATTTAATTTAAGTTTTACTTCCAAACTCTTGAAGCAAAAAGACTTTTAGGATATTTGGATACTGTCTCATATATCACTGGCTGAAACACTTGCATTGCAGAACATACATTGATCAGATCTCTTCTTCAATACTTTCTGACCTGTTGTGATCAGATCACTCTGTTACTTTGTACCTAGACCCCTTAAAGTTATTTGGGAGCTGAATCTTGATAAATGTGTATGCATTACACTGAATGGTTTTATTGTCAGTGTGATGTATAAATGATTACGTAATTATTACAGTAATTAATATTACCTATTCATTAATAGGTAGTATCTCTCTCTCTCTCTCTCTCTCTCTCTCTCTCTCTCTCTCTATATATATATATATATATATATATATATATATATATATTTATTTATAGTATGTTCATGTAGTGCCTGAAGGTTTGTGTATGAAACATTCTCATTATCTATCAGCATAACCTTTAGGAATAGGATTTAATGACCTGGCGATCATTGGGTCCAGTTCCATATGGCTCTGGCAGGAGCATTGTTTTGCTTTTGGAAATGCCTGGACACCAGTCTGGCAGTGGGCACTGACTTAAATAGAATAGGCTTAGTTAATATTACCAGCTTTGTTACAAACAGCTACAGAAATAGATATTTGTAGAGCCATTAAGTGCAAACAAAGTATAAAATAATTGTGATTGTGTTTATTCAAAATATTTCTGTTGTGAATTCGCTAAGAAAAGATAGTAACTTTATTTCTACAGCAGACAAATAGCTAGATCACGTGTTACGTCCGGTTTAATAACCTGTTTTATTTCCACGGGTTATAAAACAAACAAAAAAGCATTTGTGGCTACTGATAACAAAGCAAAAGGGCAAACTGTGTAATGAAATGTACAATCTTATATTTTCTGAATGGGAAAATAAATTTAAAAAAAGATATGGCCACTGACTCATTTTTTGGTGGTCAGGGCCCTTCTGTATAAAACATAGTATTCTATACATTTTATTATATTGTTGTGTTAGAGCATTGATTCAAAATACATGGTCAAACATGACACTTTTTAGTATGAATAAACAGCCATGTATTTTTTCTTATGTAGTTTACACTATGTTTCCATATTCTTTTCTGAGCTACAACGTTCAGCTGTTTTTTAGCTGGCTGTATCCTCGTAAACTAATGAGATTTCCATTAGCTGTACTGAAAATATTGGCATTGTAGTCGCCACATTGTCCCTGCAGAAGGTGATAACTTCTTCTGCATTGGTAGTCTTCTCCCATCCATCAAACCAGATCAGCAGAAACCAAAATGGTAGACTCCATGGCAGCATAATAACATATAAAAGGTAATACATGTGAATAAATATATATATTTTTTAATTTATAAAAAGATTTTGAGCTATTATGAACATGGGAAGTTGATGCAACTGGAGAGCCTCATGGTGAGTACAGGCCAGATAAACCCTACCACTAGGTTGTCTCCATGAATTTACCCACCTAGACCATCGCAGGAGGTTTGCATCTACATTATCCCCTAAAAGACAGTATTATCTGTATTAGGGTGATCTTTTTATGGGATTGGATTGTGCCTCTAGGCTTCAGATCCCATTAGAGTTTATCACCAGATTGGATGTCACCCACTCCCCTAAACGTGTGTCTGTGTGCTTGTGTCGCTCAATGATGTCCGATTCTCCGTGACCTCATGGACCGTAACACGCCATGCTAATCCACTTGGTACTCATGGCAGAAATACTGGAGTGGGTTGTCAGATCATTCTCCAGTAGGCCACAGCATACAGCTCCTGGGTGATCTCCCATCCAAGTATTGACCAGGCCCAACCCTGCTTGGCTTCAGGGTGGTGTGACTTCTTGGTTCCCTGACTGGAACCCAACCCAGGTCACAGCAGCAAAAAGCAACAAGTCCTAACCACTGGACCATCATAGTATATCTTTATTGTGGGAGAAAACCATTCTAGACTTTTCCAGTTACCATTATAATCTGGCAATTAGTGGAGAAAATTTCCGCTGGTAAAGTAATAGCAACATGTGCCCAGAAATATAGCAGGAAAATATTTCTGCTCCCTATTAATAAGACCTTTGTTTTCTTACAATAATATTTACTAGGAGAATATAGCTTTATCTCACAAAGTAGGAGCTGTTACCATATGATCAGCATGAAGACATAATTAGCATCAAGTACAAAATAGTTTTTAATTGTGTCGTGCCATCACTTATAGCAAGTTACATCTTGCTATCATAAGGTACATGGTATAGTACAGGGATTGTCAACCTTTTAACACCTAACGCCCATTTTTAATGAAAAAATGTCCTTACCCACCCCTTTCTCATTTCTGGTTCCATAAATCATATGACCCTCGCTATGTATCGCCCTGTACCTTCTAGATTAGGGGTGTCCAAACTCGGTCCTGGAGGGCTGCACCCAGGCCTGGATTTGAAGATTTCCTTTCTGTGCACAAGTGAGTCAATCTGGATGACTGAAGAAGTGGTTTACCCACCTGTGCACAACAGGGTTATCATCAAATCCAGGCATGTATGTGTGGCCCTCCAGGACCAAGTTTGGACACCCCTGTTCTAGATAGTGATCCAGTCCTGACTGCTGTCCATGTCTTACCAGCTCTACAACCAGCCAAGCGCGGTGCTGCGACACCACCTAGTCATTACCCGGCCGCCCACCATGAAAGCTTGAATCACCTACCAGTGGGTGGTAGGGACCAGGTTGCTGGTTGACTACCACTGGTTTAGTAGGATAATTCCATTTAAAGTGACATGACTTACTTTCTCTTCTAAAAACAAAGCATACTCAAAAATATATATTTATAGATCTGGAAACAAATGATCTTAAGTTTAGAAAAGGTTATTTTAAAGGGACACAAAAAGCTTCATATGCAAGTTTTTTGTTTCTCTAAGTAAGAGAAAGCCTTGGAAAAAGGGGTGAACACAATACTGTGTATTTTTTACATACCACCCAGTCCCAAATGCTTTCAGTACTATGTTTTACTATATAGAGAGCTAGTAAACTGCAGCTTTTAAAGCAACTTTTCTAGACTCCAGATCACTCGTTTTCACATTAAATGTTAGAAATGTTGGAATTTCTCTGTCCTTTTAAACAAAGAAGTCTTTGTCAAAATGACCAATATATACAATGAGCTATTCACAGTATTGACTATAAACCAGAACAATAAAATACCATAATCTGTCAAATTAACAATCCTAAAATTTAGTAATATTGTCGGTATTTCCAGCGCAATTATCTTCAATGGTTAAGGACCAAAATGCACTTTTTATTCATAGTGTTACGGCTGCAAATCTTCCCACAGCAAATTAATGAAATGTTTTGTTCACTTTTTTATGTAAGTGGTGCTCCATGTACGGTCCAAACATTTTGTCCATATCCTGGTATAGTTGGTGAGCAGTCTGGTACTATCTGGTTCACTTAGGGGGCTAGTCCTAGGCAGGTGCTGAAGGTGCAATACACCAGAGACTGCTCTGTAGACCACTTTTACACATCAGCCCTGTCCTTACATTAAGTGGTAGTATAAGACCTCTGCATGTGTTACATTATTTTTAACTTTGATATACAATTATTCTTTGCTGCAGCCTTCCATTTTCTTTTCTAGGCTGATTTCCTCTGCTAACTTCTCAGGAGAGTGTGTCTATGTAAACTAATGAACTTTCTGTTATTCCTGTGGAAAGAACTAGCAGTTGTAGCTGCCAAATACCATGTGTGCAGATAGAAACTTCCTCTGCATTCAAAGATGTCTCCCACGCCAGAAACTGAACAGAAACCAATATATTAGATCCAACTGTAGCACAATTTCATATGAAAAGTAGAAAGTTGCTGGATGTATTATGTTTTTTTTTTTGTTTTGATAAATTTTTATTTTTTCTATTGTCATTTATTCAAAATTGGATTTTTTTAATATATGGCTTTTAAATGGATCATAACTATGGTACAATCTCCTGCTGGATCACTAGCTTATCGCTGTTAAGGGGCTTGTCTACCTCAATAAAGCTGTGAGCTATACCATGTAGCGTCACCCAAGATGTGCAGGTCATAGCAGAGAGGTCAGACCACTGCAGAAGGAACTGGCAACCCACTCCAGTAAATTTGCTTTGAAAATCTAATGGATGAGCACAACCAGACAGAAGATGTGTATGGTGTGCTGCGGTCCATAGGGTCACAGGGAGTCGGACAAGACTGAATGACTAAATAATAAATGGCATAATAGACCAGATGAGACCCAAATCATCATTTATGTTATATGGATTGCAACTACTGTGTATCTCTGTTTTGATTCATTTGGACAACAACATAATTTAGTTTATCATGGGCAAAATGATGATAGAAGCCCCGTCTGTGCCGAATACAGTAAATAAATAGACATAAATACAAATACATTTGTGTTCACATTTGAAGAAGGTATGGAAACCTCTGTCATAAGAAGGTTGTGGTGATTTAAATGTATCGGTATCCCATATTCCTGTGTGGCAAATCAGACCAGGAATTAGTACATTCATTATATTTGTATTATATTGACATAGTATATTATTTGCACTGTAATATAATTTCATTGTTACTTCCAGTTACTGATAATTTGTCACACAATCTTTATATGTTTAAGTTTTACGTGCAACTATTCTTTACTTTAAGGTCCCCTGGTGGGCCAGTGGTTCTGATTCAGTGCTTTCAGTGACGCTTCCATTTTGTTTCATGCAAAAAAACACATTTTGTAATGTGTAAAATATGCGCTATTAAATGTATGGAAAAATAGTTGTGTTCTATGTCTCTCCATCTCCCTCTCTCTTTCTCTCTCTCTCTCTCTCTCCTCTTTCTCTCTCCCTCTTTCTCTCTCTCTTTACTCTTCTTTCTCTCTCCCTCTTTCTCCTTCTCTCTATTTCTCTCTCTTCCTCTGTCTTTCTTTTTCTCTCTCGCCCTGTCTTTCCCTCTCGCCCTCTTCATGCCATATGTACAGCGACACATGCTGTGCTTAGAGCTGGCAGATGCCTATATCATATTAGTAAGACTGACCACACAATCCAAATTCCTGGATAAATGATGCTCTCACACATCCTCACATATTACGAGTGACCTTGAAGAATCCAGCCCATCGTCTTGACTTGCATTTACCACTCTTGCAGGGTTTAATTACTTCTTCTCCATGGTCAAATAAACATTATTTGTGTGCCAAAACTAAGAATGAAGGCATGTATACATGATGCTGAGATACATGCAAATATTTGTTCTGTCTTTTGAAGTAAACTGCACAGTGTGTATGTATTTTCCATCCATACAGGAAAACTGAGCTCAGGACACATATAGTTATCACATTGGTTCCAGCTTTGTTATTGGCTTTCTTCCAGTTTAGCCGTCCTCAGTCTCACGGCATGTGCAGAAGAGCGCATACTACCAAAGAGTTAGCATTTCAATAGATTTACTTCATATTTATAGGAATCAGACAGTGGTACCGTGTTAGCCCATTGCAATAGAAAAGTTTTTTTTTATGTCATTTAAATTTGCCAGTACTTTAGTTGATAATGGGCAGAAGGGTTCTAGAAGGCAAATATACATAAGTAAGCACAGCCTTTACATTTTTACTTTTTATGTGCAATTATGTAAATTGCAGGCTTCCACTTTCCTTTCTCACCTGTTACTTTCTCAGAAATGTGTGTGCTTGTAAAAACCAATGAGCTTTGCATTACTGTTAATGACATTACTCATCCAGTGTATTCAAAGTCTTCTCCCTCCTCAGAGAGTTAAGAAACCACAATGGCAGGTTCCACAGTATAGAATTGTATAAAAGTGTAAAAATTCTTTTTTTTCTTACATTCTGCATATATATTGCCTGTTTCTAAATATAGGACCACGTATATGTTTTAATGACTAACTGGTGAGAACAAGTGAACATTCATAACACTATGGATTCTACTCCTGCCTTAGGTTCACAAATAAAACTGGATATAAACATAGGCCCTCATTCAATTGCAATTTGGCCAATTGAATAGGGCCCTAAATAAGCACATACCATATATTTTTTAAAGAAGTTTTTAGTTACCAAGCATCTATCCAAAAGAAAGGTTTTCACTAACTAAAAACTTCTTTAATAAAAATATGCTATGTGCTTCTTTAGGGCCCTATTCAATTGGCCACATCGCAATTGAATGAGGCCCATAGAGTTCAATTACATTTTTTGTTTGTGAACCTAAGTTTGATGAAGGAACCATAGTGTTCTGAAAACTTACCTTATTTTTCTCATTAGTTAGCATCTTTATATTACTTTGGGTTTTATTTTTTTACTAGCGAATTGCCCGTCAAAAAATGACGGCAATGAAATTGTAAGGTAGCTAATGCTGTTTGGTGTATAATAATGAAATATGTAATACATTACTAAATGAATATACTGTACCTATTTTGAAGCATTGTGATGAAGAGCTGGCAATCTGTGTTGATGTTGCTGCAGCATTAGTGGTGTGGAGCTGCTGTGTAAGCATGCTGAATGTGTGCACTGTGTGGTATGAATATCCGTAGGTCGTTTGTTGCGTTTTGTGAGTTTGTTGTGGTGTTTTGCGAGTTTCTTGTGGTGCTGTAGCCTCGTTTTCGTTTTGTTCGGCGGCCATTTTTTCTCTCGCTTAGATTTTTTTTTAGTCTCTAAACTGTTTTATTTCGAGTAAAATCGAGGTGTAAGTTGTATTTTTGAGGTCCTGGGTGCTCCCTCTTGGTGTAGGTAAGGTTTTTATGTATGTGCTGTGTGTATGTATTGTGTTTTACATTTTGTAATGTTCACGAGTTGCGTCCGAGTGTTGCGAGGCCGTAATGTGTGTGAACGTGTGTCGTATGTTGTTTGCGAGTGTCGTAATGTGTGTGTCGTGCTGTTTGGTTTGCGACGTGAAGTTTGCGAGGGTCGCAGTTGCTGGCATGGAGCGCCTTTGGCGCTCCATGCCAGCAACTGCGGCCCTCGCTTTGCGAGGTCCTCAGGTGCTGGCATGGAGCGCCTACGGCGCTCCATGCCAGCAACTGAGACCCTCGGCCACTGCCCTCGCTACGCGAGGGCCGCGACTCGCTACGCGAGTTTGCAGCGTTAGCAACAACTCGTACGCTCACAACTATATATGTGATAGCCATCTATCAGTGTTATGGTTGTGACGGTAGATGCATTATAATTATTAGTATCTCCTATTTATATAGAGCCAACACATTCCGTAGTGCTGGGGTATAGTAAAACATGGGTATGACAGCATGACATTTGACATACAAAAGGAGTTGATGACCATGCACTTGAGCTAACAATCATGCACATGATACTTTTAAACAAAGTGCCTTGTATGACTGAGAGTTTGCAAGCTTACAGAGTAAAGGATTTATGAAACAAAAGGAGAAGTAATTAAAAAAAAGAAATAAGGGATTGGCAAGTAATTGAAAAGAGAGTAGAGGGTTAATTAGTGATTAAGATCGTGGGTGTAGCAGTTGTGAAAAATGGAGATGATAGTGCAGAAAACTGCACTATAAAATTATACAAATCATAGTTAGGTGGGTGTCGACAGGGTAGTGATGTGTGATGCTTTAGATGTGGAAGTAAAATAAAAGAAGGTTAATGGACCTGGGAAGTATGTTAGTTGGTCAGTGTTTCTGCTCATTTGGATGGTATGAGGCCCAGTGTCACTGACTGACCACTGCAGAAGTGACTTCTTATTCCTGATTGTGAATGGACCTAGTAAATATGTTAGTTGGTCAGGGTTTCTGCTCATTTGGATGGTATGAGTCCCAGTGTCACTGGCTGACCACTGCAGAAGTGACTGCTTATTCCTGATTGTGAATGGACCTAGTAAATATGTTAGTTGGTCAGGGTTTCTGCTCATTTGGATGGTATGAGGCCCAGTGTCACTGACTGACCACTGCAGAAGTGACTGCTTATTCCTGATTGTGAATGGACCTGGGAAACGTGTTAGTTGGTCAGTGTTTCTGCTCATTTGGATGGTATGAGGCCCTGTGTCACTGACTGACCACTGCAGAAGTGACTTCTTATTCGTGATTGTGAATGGAACTAGGGAATATGTCTGTTGGTCAGTGTTTCTGCTCAGGTAAATGGTATGAGGCCCTCTTTGAAATACAAAGTTAATCTGCATTACTAGGCTCCTGTTCTTGAGAACATGTGATTTTTATGTGTATCATGACCTTTCAGCATTTAGATACTAAAGAACAAAAGTTCAGAATCGGTAATATGATATGGAAGGTTTGTAATATACATATGTATTTATTTACTTATATGTGCTTTGTTTTATTAAGAAGCAATTACAAGCTCTGTTTTTATTACGTACAATGATACACATAGTCCCTGTATGAGTCCGCCCACTGCAGCATATGCAGACACAGACATTGTATGGGGGGCCATGTTTCGGAAAACATGCTGCTGAGACATGGTCCTAATAGGCTATTACACTACACTGCAGAACAAGTTTTAGATAGTCTTTGTATTCATACACTGAAATGGGCATACACCTCCAGGGACTATTTGCATTATTTAAAGGAGCGAAAACAGAGTTTGTCATTGCTTCTTTGTAAAAGTATATACAAGCTAGTACATTCATAGGTATATTGCACAACTAATAAAACACAGAAACCTTCCATATCCCTTTAAGAGCAAATTATCTTCAATGTCCAAGTAAAAACAATATAAAATGCAATGTAAAATTCAACATAAGCCATACTTTTATTTTGATGCTATACATTTTCACATAGAGGCATATGGGTAGGTATCTTAGACTGGGTGTTATATCTCATTAGTGGTTTGTGAAATCAGGTAGGTACTTTTTGTGTATGTAATGTTAATGAATATGTGTCATATCAGTCCAAGCTTTAGTTGTCTGTTCTTGTTAAAGGGCAACTTAGGTGTCATAATTATAGTATGCTATGTTGAAGAGCTTGACTTGCAAAATGTTCTTACACACTTCAAAGTAATTCACAGCATTTAGTTCTCAACTTTACTTGTCTTTGTAAAAGGATTAGAGGCCTGGGAGGAACTGTGGATTCAGATAATTCAGTTGAAAACATGACACTCTAAATAGCACACTTGACAATGTATCTCAGTGGCCGAGTATGCCCCAATAGGATAACCCTCCATCTCAAGCAACAGACAGATTTTGCTGTTTAGTCATTCAGTCATTCCAACTCTCTGTGACCCTATAAAGGCAGCACACCAGACATATATTGTGTCTGGTTGTGCTTATTCATAAGGTTTTCTTGTTAAAGATACTGGAGTGGGTTATCAGTTCCTTCTCCAGTGGACTCACTCTGCTATGACCAACCCATCTTGAGTGACCCTGCATGGTATAGCTCACAGCTTCATTGAAGTACATAAGCCCTTTCACCACGACAAGGTAGTGATCCAAATATCTACCAAGGGAAAAAACAATGAACCATAAAGTAGTACTTATATGTTTAACAACCCCCTATACATATAATACTGATTTCAATGTGTGGTCCTGAAATGTTGAAAGAGCTAAATTATAACAAAAAAGAAAGTCTCTATCTTGTATTTGTAATAATAGGTGAGATTCGTTAAATAGAAATGAATGACTGATAATGATGGATTGAAATACAAAAATTAGCTTTGTGGCCTTAAAAATAGAATTAAATACACTAACATATCAAAGAAGAAACATGCCATATGGGAAGCAACCCCCTGTTCACAATGTAAGCATTACAGTAGCAACATGTGTTTCCATCAGTATTGAAAACATATGTCATATTTTAATTATTATACTGTAATAAAACAAATAATTTGTCTAAGTGGCCAGCTATCCTAATAATTTCTGAATTTAGTTTAATCTGAATACATTGAGATTACTTCCCATGTAGTATGCCTTGCTTGTTATGGTTTGTTTTCCTTTAAATCCCCCCTTATTCCTGAGTTATCTATCAGTCTCACATACAATACAATAGTTACTGCACCCCGGTGACCCGCTGACATTATCTGAGCAATGAACTCAGCCATATCATATTTGTTTATGATAAAAATAGGATTTACAAGGTATACTTCTATAAAATATGTCCCTGGCCTGGTATGCATTGAATAGATGTAAAGTGTCTGGCGGTGATAATATATAACAAAACACCTCTTATATGGCCCTATTTTTGTTATTATAACCCCATTTGACTGGCTTGTCTCATAACTATGTAATCAATGTGTTATCTCTGTAAAGTCTATTTACACTGTCTCCTTGTTCTCTGAATCATTCAGACAACAATCTGAACTTAATTGCCGTGTTCATGATTGTTACGCATAGCAGTGATCAGTGATTATAATGTGAGATAAGCGTGCACCAGCTATTTGTATAACAACTTCAGGTTGCACTTTATTATGAATAGCGCTGCACTTCATCATTTCTTCTAAAGTGAAAATGCTGTAAAAAAAAGTTATTGGAGAACCAATTGCGTGGGAAATTTTACAGTCAAATCAGATATTTTGTCGGTTCATTTGTAACCTGTTCAGTGGTACTTTTGCGACTCTCTGCCATTTCTTTATGGTAACCTCAAGATGCCTTACTACTAGCCTTAGAGGTCTCTTCCGCTGTTATTCTTCTTTTTTATTAGTATTTGTGGAAAATAGGTCAATCTTACTTAATTTGTACATTAAATACATTATTCTATGGTTTTAAGTTTTACAAAATTACGTATCTTATCTTTCCTCCCCAGAGCCTCAAGCAACAATTAGCAATCAATGACAATAATTACCTCATTAGAAAGACAAATCAGTCTTTGGTGGTTGGGTTGATTAGAAATCCTGATTAACAGATTCAAATTGTAAATATCCATGTAAAATTACTATTAGAAAACACACATTTTTAAATAACATTCAACTTAAAAATAAAATAAAATACTTGGTTTAAATGATCCAGTGTTGGGAACCTCCATAGTGTCCTTTAATATGTAAAAGAATAGACCAGGAGGTGTCATTTTGTTTTTACATGACTGTAACAGAGTAGAAAATTATCTTTTTTTTTTTCAAATCTTTATATAGAAAATGACATGATTATTTATATAGATATTCCATACTTCTGGCCAAGTGCAACTTCTTTTTTCTTGCGCTCTTACACAATATGGAACACCCACACGACAAGTCTGTATAACACTTTTTTCATATGCAAGCTTCACGATTAAACCCAAAAATGCACAAATACGAGTTTTCTGGCACAGGATATCCCACAATTAGGTGACATTTTCTACTATGCCACAATTTATAGAAAACAACCCCAATCTCCCCTGCACTACCATAATTCAAACAATGCTTTGAGCATTTAATTAGCTTAAATTCCAACGCCAAACTTTCAATCAACATACCTGTCAACTGTCCCTCTTTTGGTGAGACATCCCTCTGTCCCTCTTAGCCTCCCAAATGCCCTTTGTTTTGAAGAAAAATCATACATTTAAAGGCATGGTCATCAATGACCATGTTCCACTATCTATGATTCCTCCTGTAGTTTTCTTTGCGAAGTCTAGGAGAAAGGTATGAGCCTAGAGTGTCAGTTCTCCATATTGTATGTGTGTATTAAGCACTGGGGTTCCCTGGTGGTCCAGTGGTTAGGATTCAGTGGTTTCACTACTGTGACCTGGATTTGATTCCAGTCAGGGAACCCAGAGGTCATCACCACCCTGAAGCCCTGCATTGTTGGGCCTGGTCTGTATATGGATGGGAGATCACCTAGGAATACCAGGAGCTGTATGATGTGGCTCACTGGAGAAGGAACTGGCAACCCACTCCAGTATCTCTGCCATGAAAACCAAGTGGATCAGCATGGTGTGTAGCTGTTCATGAGGTCAGGGAGAGTTGGACATGACTGAGTGGCGCAAACACACATATGGAGCACTGTGCCCATATTGAGTGTGTGTATCTCTTAGTTTACACATCATACCCAATAGTAATGCTCCCCATTTGCAATATCATAATGATTTCTGATCCATCTCCTGTTCAGGAAACGTATTATAGATTAGTGAAATGTAAGTAAATGATCCCTACCGTTCATCTCTGATATTTTAGTCTATAATGCTTTAACCTCTAACCATTGTATTGGTGATACTCTTTATCATATCTCATATTTAGTTGACGCTTCCCATCTTGTAAAGAGATACTACAGTTTTCCAGTCATGTGCATCCACACCTGTCAATATTGACTGGACAAATCATTCTATTAATGGTGTTGCTTGCAGAGCCACAAGTTATTTTAATATCTTTGTATACTTCCCAGATGGCGACATTGACGTATTTACTTTCACTTCTGAAAGTTCAAGTAGACCCCATTCTCTGTAAATAAGCTTAGTGCTCTATTATTTATATACATTTCTCTTTAACAATATCCCTTCCTATGATCTTCAAACATAAAACACTGAAATTAATTAATGATTGAAGTCAAAATATTTGAATATATGTCTTATATCCACATGCTTCGATTGTAAGCTTTCCCGTGAGCATGGCCATCATCTACTCATGTACCAATGTATAAGTACACATGTCCAAATACTGTAAGGCTGTAATTAGCTTGGAGGTAAGAGGCACCTTTCAGTTGAGCAAAATTAAATGTATTTTAGGAGGATTCTTTGTATGAACCGCTTGCTTCTCCATGATAGTGTCCATTTAAGCAGATGTATTTATCAAAGTGGAGTTAAATATACCCACTTCCTATCTTTTTCTGGAGCCTATTTATTGCACAAAGGTAATTTTTATCCCAGAGTGATAAATAAGCTCCATGGTAAACATAGGAAGTGGGGATATTTAAAATGTAATGCTGCTTATCCTATTTATTCCTGCTTATCTTTGCTTAACCTCATGTTTTACCCAATTTGACAAATATACTCCTTTTTTATCATATCAGATAGTTCCCGAAAACCTTGTTTATCTCTCTGGTCTCTGTGCCTTTGAAACTAAAAGTTAATTTAACTTCTTCACAATAGAATATTTCTCTGTGGTACGTATAGTACAAGAATTCACATATACAAGTTAGTTATAGGCCATTAATTGGATTTTCTGTGTTGTTTAGCAAAAATATTTTTTCTGTATGGCAATACATCTCATTTCTTTACATTTGATTATGTCCTTGCACTGTTGATCATCAGATATCATTGGGAAATTCCTCCAGATCATACCGGGGAATGGGCATTTTGACATAATTGAAATAAACTTTATTTCTGAGAAGAGGTTGTGACGTTCCTCTTTCTGTCCCTCAAACTGTGGCCAATGAGATGTCTCTATATGGGACAACTGCTCAGCATTCTGTATTTTTTAATATTTAGATACTGAGAAGTAGTTTCATGATCTTGTGACTAATTTGTTACTGATAAGGAACTATAAGAGGTAGTGAGGCTCAGCAAATATGTATTGGAACTTTTTAACATATTTTTTCAATTGGATTACATTAAAAAAATTACAAATAAAGTAAAACCATAAAACATGAGTTGCCTCATGAGATCATACCTTCTCTACAAAGCACAGATGTGTGAGTCCTTGTATTAAATATAGGTCGACATATTAAAGTTACTCAACTTTTGTGTGAAGACAGAGGAATTTGGTACTCAAAAGTCATTTTCCGAACTATGGTTTGGGCAGAAATGTACTTGGTTGGTCAATAGACTGCCTCCCTTAAAAAAAATCCCTGGCCTTATATCTTTCCTTTCCTAAGCCTGAACACATTTCCTGAAATAACTACACAGTCTTTGTGGAAAATAGTCTTTTTTTCACAAAAATATCTTTAAAATTCCAATCACATTTCAATTATTTTAGCACATCTTGAATTTTATTATGTCACCAATATGACATAGTCTGATATTTTCCTGACATTAATTTTGTTGGTTTTTAATGACATAATATAGTGCTGTATACAGTTGGGAAAAAAAAAATTCACTGAAAATTTAAAGCGCTTTCCACCCTCGTCTATTCAAAATCGAGGGCGATGTGACACTTGATTAATAACTAGACTAATGTTTAGATGCAGTCTGTTTCTTTATTATTCCACTACATGCTTCGACAAGCATCCAAGCCAAGATTAGAGCTTATTAACAGTTTAAAAAAAAAATCTTAAATAACATGTAAAAAAAATAAATCAAACATGCTCACATCTGGAATAGAGTTTCAACTTATTATAGGCTCACACAAATTGGCTAATACACATAAGCCTTTGGGGGTTACAGTTTATTTTGCATAAATACTGCTAAATCATCACTCTGTGACATATGAGCTGTATCTGCCTTACAGATAACTGGCAGCACCCCAAGTTTATGCATACAATATATGAAGAGCGCGTAATAAATCACATCGGTGCCAAGAAGGTGACACACGCACAGGGTGCAACTCCTTTTTATGCCTCCACAATCTTTTAATGTCAGCTAAGTAAATAATATAGAGGTTTATCCAACAACATGAGCCTCTGGCGAAAGTCACTCAGCATCAGGATTTAAAGGAACAATGACAAGTTTATTAATCTAGGCTGGGTTGAAGAAATATTATTAAACAAAAAATATATCCATAATTACCCAAATTGCATGACATTTACAAATGTATATTTAGTGGCATTGTTACACTGGTGGTTTTACAACAAGGAATAAGGTAAAAAGAGAAGTCCGGCCCGGGCTAACTCCTTTTTATAGATGGTCGCATTTTGCGCCACACTTGACTCCATGTATATTATTTGTGGGCATATGGGCTTCCATTGCTGATGGATAATGCGGTCCATGTTAGAAATGTGGGGGACCAGTCTTGGGCAAAGTATGTTGAGGATGCCCAGAGATAAAAGTACACAAACTCTTACAGGAATATATCCATAAGGTGAAGATGTTACTACTAAAGGCCTTAGAAAATCCTGCTTCTTCACACAGACACTTGAGGGCTAAATTGAAGGCTTACACAGGCTTGGGTATATTTTATCATAAAATAAACAACCCACTTCAACTCAGCCCACAAAAAAAAGTAATGGGTGGAGGAAAGTCCACAACATAAAGTGTACTCCATCAACATGAGCAAAGTTGTCTTCTTTTTTACATTTAAACAAAAAGTGCCTTCATTTTATTATAACATATTTTTTAAACAAAGGGTCCACTGTATTGCCCAAAGTAGAAGAGCTAGTTGCTTTTATTTTGCATTGTCGTATAATAAAATGCATAGATATTTGTAATAGCAATATTCAATATTAAATTAATTCATAAAGATTATAGTACCAACCTGCAATGTGACCTGTCTCCACCCTCCTATGGTCATTAATGGAAGAAAGGTGAAAGGTTTTGCTGAGAGACAGGTCATAGAGATTTCAGAATTATATAATTACATAAGAGGCCAAACAATTAGTCATAGGCTGCTCCCACAGCAAAGGTGAAATAACTAAAGAGAAATAACTTTACCAATGCAGATCACTGTGTTGGAGTAACTTTGTGTCTGAAATTGTCGCTCTGCCTGCTAGACAAACCACCTCCCCTAATTAACCTTATAGTGGGTCAAGACAATCTGCAGCTGTGCGTGATCTTCAACAGTAATCTTAATGTTAAATATTGTGTTTCTAAATCAATTAATATGAATTTTATTAATGACCAATGGCTAATTAAAACATCTAGCTCATGTTGTTAGGTGTTGAATGGCCTTTTTAATATCTTTAGACTTTATTGATCATTTTCGTTTTATTATTTTTCTCTTTGCAATCAGAAATATCTCTATGGAGTCTCTCAGGCTTACTTTCATATATCAGTGAATAGGTTTAGGACCATGGCTTTTGGTCTGGGAACCATCTAGTTATCTTGCCTTTGAGATCCAGAACATTTTGAAAAGGGTTATACTACACATGGCATACTACATTTTTATTTTGTTTTGCAGGTATTTGACTTATCTATTTGTAACTTTGAATAATGACAGTCGTTTATTCAAAATGTAAGGTTCTCTAGAATATCTCCCCCTGCTTTGTCCATGAGTATAAGGTATTTGGGACTGGCAACCGTTCCAGGACTGGTTGCTGATCTAGAGGACTCATGTTACAAGAAAGATCTCACATAACAAACTAGGCCAAAGCCAGAATTGTGAGTGTGTCATCTGATTGGCTCCAGAGATCATGAGCCAGTGACACTGCAGCTGGAGTTCTAACCCATTATGGTCATGCTATTTTTCTGTATTATTCAGGAGTGCTACATCTTTTTTTCCTATATTTGAATTTCTATAAATGTACTGTTTCCTATAAGAGCAACTTGTTTTAAGGTGGCAGGTCATCCTTAAGCTACTTTTAAAAATAGCAGTAATAGTTTATGTTACTCTTCTATCCTTAGTGTAACCTTTGCCCAATAATCTGTGATCAAACTCTGTAAGCATGTTACATGAAAATATGCCAAACACTGAGTCAGGCCGCTGCATCATATTATTACTACTGACCTAGTTTTTTTCACTGGTAAGCATTTGGTGCCAGAGGTTACTTTAGATTGCATAATAATTTGGTACAAGCCTAAGAATACATTACAATGAAAGCCTGGATGATGTGGCAATACACTAACAATGGGCAAACACAGACATCAATGCACCGCCCACAGAAATAATTATAAAGTGTAGCATACGCTAGAGCACACTGGTACTGTGCACATATGCAGCACAATACATTAATTATACCATATTATGCAATAATACTGTAGGAGAATTAAACTGAATACTCACATACACTCATATATAAATATATATTATATAAATAACACAGGAACTGCACTCCCGAGCAGACGATGAGCAACCTTCACCAAGGTATGATGATATCCAAATATGCACCATGTTGTTGGATAACTAACTAATACTTAAAGAGTCCAAGGTGAATAGTGAAGTTATGGGTTTTGTAGGACAAGATGGGAATATACTATTTATAGAGGCGAGGGGTTAGATGATTTACTGTGGTTAATGAAATCAGAAATGTTTTAGCACCTCAGAGGGCCACCAGACATACATTACCCACCAATTATCTATTTCAGTAGCAGACAATGTTGTTCCAAGAGTGCAGAACACAGGCCAGGGATTATATGGTGTGCAGAGGTGGACAAGTCACTGCCTCCATGATTGACCTCATACTCAACAGGGAAATCTTTGCCCGTTCTTGCCATCACTTACCACTGGACAGTCATTACTTACCACTAGACTAGAAATTTAGTTAGTTTCAAGGGGAAATGCAGTGAAATGTGAGATTAAATTCACCTTTAAATGCATGCAGTCTTGTATAGGCACCATGGGTCTTTGACAATGATTTCGGAGTATATGCATAGTACTAGTTGTAAAAAAAAAGTTGTGAACAGGCAAAATACACTCTCTTGCAGGTGGTGATGGTGGGGTTTGGGGCATACATTGCCTCAAGAGAAAATGGTTGAGGATGGCATTGGAAATGCCTGAGGGCCACATGAGGAACCCTGGCCAGTTATTAGCCACCACTGAGCTATATGATATGCCTGTGTGCAGGCGCTTGTAGCGGCCCAGGAATATGAGCACTGACCTGGGAGCAGTGGGTACTGTGTACAGTGACCATTGAACTGAATAGATAACTCTGAAAGGGCCACTGCATTTTAAAATAATTTATATGTTGTCTTGCTTAACTCTGCCTCTTTTGCAGACTTTTTGCTATGTGTTGCTGTGGCTGACTGGTGTAGACCTGAGGTCTGATCTATACCAGTCAGATACTAGAGCACTCATCAGGAAGTCTGCTACAGCTGGCCCTCTCCTAATTTTGCAAAAGGGGAAGAGCTAAGAATCACATAACATCAGCCAGAGACCTATACAAGTAAGAGCTATAACTACTAGACTTTCAAACGTTAAACATTATAAATGTAGTATGCACATCCTTGCAATTTTACAGACATTAATTTTATAGTACAGTAGTCCTTTAATATCAGGTTGTTGTTTTTTTAGGTTATTCTTAAAGAATATAAAAAACTGGCTGTACTTTTTGTTATAATTTTTTTCTAAAGTGAATCAGTTCCAGGACATTCCACGTTGTTTGTTGCTGCATTTATATGAAATGAGCATCTCGCAAATATTAATTGAGGTGCTTTGTTGTTGTAATTAGGATTGCAGACTGCTTGTCTCTGTAGTGCCTGAAAAAAGCGATGTAATCTATTAGTTAGACCCCTCTCCCAATCGTATCAAGCTCTCTGAACTTCACAGTAGCATACAGAAGGTGCAAAATCAACGTATTCATTTGTAAATATGTAATATGCTCCCCCTTTACTAGAATCTTAATACAAATCTTCAATGTAACCAGAAGGGGACGGACAATACTACTGAAAGGAAGTACAAAGGAAACACAACATTACATTTGTGCAACCTGCATTAAGAGCAGCAACATAAAAAATTACTCTATTGACATTATATAGAAACTAGCGACTTGCCCGTCAAAAAATGACGGCAATAAAATTGTAAGGCGGGTAATGCTGTTTGCCACACAAAGTAAGTGTTTTGGCGCTCATTGCAAGTATCTCGGTTGGTGTATTTTTGGTTATCAGAGCCCCTTCGGCGCTCATTGCAAGGTCCGCGCTGATCACCTTTTGCCGCTTATTGCAAGCCTCTCCCCTGGTGTACTTTTGCTCCTCTGAGCACCGTTGGCGCTCATTGTGAGCCGCGCGCTCAACGCCTTCAGCATTTATTGTGATCCTGTCGTCTGGTCCTTTTTTTTTTCTCTATATGTATTTTTTTATGATAATTAATTAATTAATAAAATCATAAATTAATATAATTTACCTATTTGTAATTAATATATGTAGCAAGCAATATCCTGAAGAGCTAACAATCTTTTTTGATGTTCCTGCAGCATACAATGTACATTTGCACTCTTGCTGAGCTGAGGTGTAAGTGTCAGCAATGTGGGAAGTGTGTAGTATAAGTAGTTAGTGTTGTGAAATGGCGGCGATGTGTTAGGCGGTTGTGGAGCATTTAGCGTCCTCCCTAATAGTGTATTTTATACCCTGTACAGTCTTGTGTAGAAGTCTTATGTGTCTGGCAGGTTTTTGCGTGTTTAATGGTTGTGTAGTCTTGTTTTTGTTTTTTTTGGCTGCCATTTTTTTGTCGCTTAGGCGATTCTCGTGTGTGGAAACTCTGCAAATTGTGGTTCAATTATCGTGCAACCTGACTCCCAGATGTTGTGGCTATCCCCCCGTGCTTTGAATGATGTTTGTTTTGTATTTTTGTTAATTTTGGTGGTGTTATTGTTGTTTTTGTATGTGCACGGTTCGGCCGTTAAGTTTGTATTTTTTGGACCTCGTATTTGTATTTTTTTCTAAGCGCAACGGGTCGTATTTTTTCTGTGTACGTTTCGCTTTTCTTGTTGCAAGTGTTACGGGCCGTCATTTTTTAATGCTATTTTTTTCAAACTGCGACGGGTCTCGCATTCTGAATTGTGTAATTGAGTTTTGTGTTGATGTGTAGTTCCGCGGGTCGTAGAGATGAGCGGCTATGGCGCTCATCTCCACCAGCACAGTGAGTGCCTTCGGCGCTACCTGCCCAAGTCGTACGGGGTTGTAGGGATGAGCACCTATGGCGCTCATTTCCACCAGCGCAAGGAGCGCCTTCTGCAAGCGAGTATTAGCAACAGCCCCTATTTATGTGATGTACTTATGTACTTTCATTTTTAAAAACACCTCTGTGATGAAGTTGCTTGATTTGGTTTAACAGCCACATTTAGGAGTCCCTTTTAAAAACGCTTACAGCGTGTCACATTCACCAAATAACATTTTGTAAAGATCGTATTTCAGAATCATAATTTTCAGCAGCTCAATGCAGAGATCTAGAGATCAGTGTTTGACTCCTCCTACTGTGTTCTACAGGGGACTACACATCCCATGATTCCTTCCTGCACAAACTGTCATCATTGATTGTTATATTGTGTTAAAATGTATAGCTGCCTATGATTGGCCCAAACAAATTATAAATTTTATGATGATTTCAGCAGGGATTTACAGGGATGTCAACTCACAAAAGCTGCTGCATGCAAACTCAAGAGATTTAAAAGGGTGAGTTTGTTAATGTGTATTTTGCTATTTTTCATGCAAAAACATGTCTGCATACACTACTGACTCCTCTATCAGATGCATGCATAATGCAGGAAACTTACATATGCTTTTAAGAACATATAATCTGGACATAACAGATAATAAGCACTTAGGTTGTTTATTTTAATATTAAAAACAGGTAAACTTCCATATAACTTTAAGTACTTACAGTCGGCAGTTACATTTCATCAATACAGACAATATCTACAAATCTTGCCTGTCTGCAGTAACCTCCTTTGATTGTGGCTGGTTATTTTCTAAATGCTGTTTTTTGCATTTCTCAGTGTGGGGATAGTGTACCGTTATATATTTATGAAGGTACTATCTTTTTGCGTTGTTTCTGACTCTCCGTGTCCTAATGGACCATGACACACCAGCCACATCTTTGTGTCCATGGTCATGCTGATCCTCTTGGTATTCATGGCAGGGATACTGGAGTGGGTTGCCAGTTCCTTCTCCAATGGGCCACAGCATACAGCTACTGATATTCAAAGGTGGTCTCACATCCAAGTACTGACCAGGCCCAACGCTGCATCGCTTTGGGTTGTTGTTACCTCTTGGTTCCCTGTGATTATTTAATCTTCTGAGACTTATGTAGGTTGGTAGTGTATAATGCTTGGCTGTGCTTTTCATTATTTGTGATATCACTGGCTCCATTTTTAAATATTGCTTGGCCGCCAGAGTTTCAACTCTCCTACTAACTCTCGTTTGTTTTATTATAATTTTTACTTTTAATCTGCTTTGTAAATTGAACCCTGGCCCTTCAAATATTGCTTTATAGCCTGGATCTGAAAAATACTGCACTTATTGCTGTAGTGTTCTAGCTGAATATGGATAAACAAAACAACAGAATCAGAGGCGCTCATCAGAGAATGAACTGACCTTAATAGGTTAGTTCTATAGCCATGATAAGCCACTCTGAGAGCAACCTCTTTTAGCTCACTTGTGCCCTTCACAGGGAGAAATATCCTGTAGTATATCAGTCTGGTCCCACTCAAAAGAGTGACCCAGCCCCGAAATACCAGGCAATTCTACCCTGAACAGGAGATACAGCAAACCCCAGACATATGGATCCAGAATCAGAGACCTGTTATTGAGTGAATGTGACATGTTGTAAGGGATTCCTAAGGGTGGCTGCTAAACCAAATTAAGTAACTTCATCACAGAGATGTTTTTAAAAAGGAAAGTACATTTCTATACAGTGTCAATAGAGTCATTTTTAAATCTGCTTAGTCTAACCTCATATAGCAGGAACAGCTATTGGGTCTTTCCTGCTGGCTGGCCGTGCACAGTGGCAGCCATCGGCCACTAGGTGGTGCGGCCGAGGTGTCTGTGAATTTCTTTTCAGTGTAAAGCGAAGAATCTGTCAGTACCTGAACCCTAATACCTAACCCTCACCCTAACACCCCAACACCACTCACCCTTACAACCCTTACCCTAACACACCTAACCCTGATACCTCACCCTAACACCCCTCAGCCTAACACCTAACCCACCTCACCCTAACATCCCTCAGCCTAATACCTAACCCTAACACCCCTCACTCTAACACCACTCACCCTAACAACCCTCACCCTAACACACCTAACCCCTCACCCTAACACCTCACCCTAACACCTAACCCACCTCACCCTAACATCCCTCAGCCTAACGCCTAACCATAACCCCCCTTAACCTGACACCCCTCACCCTAACACACCTAACCCTAACACCTCTAACCCTAAATTTTGTACGCATTTTTAGCCTTATATACACAATTCATTGTGACAGTTTCTCCTTAATGTTGTAAATACATTAAAGCAAGGAACAATAAATTGGAACTTTCTTTATTCTTTGGTTTATGTTATAATAATTATGTTTATTTACATAAAATGTAATGTCATTTTAGTGAAAGAAAAATTACAATGTGGCACTCCATTAGACATTTTTATGTTATTTTATTTCTTTATTTTGAGTTTCCACGCAAAAACTAAAAATTGTAAGTGCTTTTAGTAAGCACAAGCTCCAGATCTATCATTAAGCCGCAGAAACATCTAGCTAAAAGGAACAAAAAAGCTCCTTCTAGATAAAAACTTCAGTCCAGAAGACTATGACAGCTCGCAGTTGGCTGCAATTACTGTGAACTTTAGAAGCAGACATAGTAGACATTGCATCAGAAAATGTTGGATGTGGTTAAGCAGCCTTAAAAGGACACTGTCGCTATAAGCATAGAAGGAGCAGCAAGGACCTGGTCACATGCTGGGTATGTGGCTGTCATCAAAACTTTTCTATATATTTTCTTGAATAACTATATACACAGCCTTTACATATTTAGCCTTTATACCCAATTATTTTTATTTCAGGATTCCATTTTCTTTTTGACCTGATTCTGCTTGCTAATTTCTCAGTTCCCGTGTACTTTATTTGGTGTGACTATAAATATGCAGGTGCTTATGGGGAGGAAATCTATGGCAAGCTAGTAAAAAGTAAATTATGTTACACTATCCATAAAGGTCCACATAGTTAGGACTATGGTATTCCCAGTAGTAACATACAGATGTGAGAGTTGGACCATAAAGAAGGCTAAGCACCGTAGAATGGAACATTTTAATTGTGGTGCTGGAGAAAACTGCTCAGAGTCCCTTGGAGTGCGAGAAAATCCAATAAATCAATACTTCAGGAAATGAAGACAAACTGTTCACTGGAAAATATGATCATGAGACTGAAGCTCAGATATATTGGACATATCATGAGAAGACAGGATTCCTTAGAGAAGACTCTGATGTTGGGAAAGATGAATGGCAGAGGTGGAGATTTAAAAAATGAGGTCAATGGCTGACAGATGTGCCTGGCGTACTGCGGTCCACGGAGAGTCGGACAAGACGGAATACCTAAACAACAACAACAACAACCTTTTATAAGTGGAGCAATCCTACGCAGCTGCTTAATAATACATTCAGCCATAACTGCACACAAATAAACAAGTACAACAAATGTAAATCATATTCAAGAAATTGTTTTACACAATAAAATTCAGGAAAGTCAAGGAATTTGATGTTTAGATCAGTTTTATTGTTGGAAAGCACTAATATAACCTTTGGAGAGAGCAGTCTATTTACCCTAAGGGAGAAGTAGGAGGGCTCCCATTGTGCCAGCATATGAGTGGAGCAATTAAGCGTGTAACATTTTGCACCTTCGGCCAGTTCCCCATGTCCTGTAGCAACAGTGCTGAGGATGAATAGGTCCTATTTTTTTTTGTTCCGCCTTTGGCCAGCATTTTGTTATTTTTGGTTAAACATTTTTGTATTACACTTATTTATGTACTCTAGAAATAAATGTAACTTTGCAAAGATGGCAGGAATGAAAATGTTCAATATAATGAAAATAGCCCAGTTCTAGCCGTACCTCTTACCTTTTCTACTGTATTCTTGTGTTACTTATATATAGTGTTGCATAGCACTTCTGGCATATGATTATAGTGTCTCCGTATTATGACTTTTAAAGATAAAATGATAATGATTTAAATTTCCCGGATTATGAATGCATCTGAACAAAATAAACATTATTAAACTTACCCTAAAGTTTGCTTAATCTCTTGAGTTTACAAGTAGCTGATTTAACATACATTTCATAGTTTGTTTTGGCCAATCACAGGCAGCTAATACATTGTATCAATAAGTGATGGCAGTTTGTGCAGGAAGGCATTATGGGATGTATAGTCCCCAGGAAACAAAGAGGAGTCAGACATTGTAGATCTCTGCATTGTGCTGCTGTTGGCTTGAAGTTTAGTAAAGGGTTAAAATGCAGTGTTTCTATTAGTAGGTACACCGTGCCTATGTAATCAGCTCGGGGGGTGTGGAAAACAAGTTTTATTTTTAAATAGAATAAAGCTGTATGTGTATAGAATGACTCAATGTAATGTGTGTGTCTGATATAAGCAGTACGTGTTAGATTAGAAAAAGGGAAAAGCAGGGAAACTTAGATATACCTTTAACTGAAATTCTAGCTAATTCCAAGCACCCCAAGGAGATGTTCCACTTTCCTGTACTTGTAATTTACAATTGACGCAATATGTAGGACCTCACCCAGGAAGCCAAATTGGCCTGAGCCAGCACTGTTATGTTTAGCATTTCTTCCTCTGTGTACTTACATATGTTATATTTTTCACCCAGCATTCATACACACCTTGAAAAACTTTCATTTTACATGCTCTAATAATACTGTTGACAGCAGAGCAATTAATGAAAAGTGGCGCTGTCACAGGGTAAACAAGGCTGTACAAGCAGTCCATGTGTTCTGTTGGTTCTGCATGATGATTAGGATTCAACACTGCTGGTTGCTATATACCTTAATTAAAACATTCCTCGTCTTAAAGGTGTAGTACCTGTACAGGAACATTTATCACCCAAATATGTGTCTTTTTCTTATTCAGTTGTGTCTGACTCTCTGTGACCCTATTGACTGCAGCATGATAGGCACATCTTGGGTTCTTACCCTCTTCATCATCACAAAAATCTGACAGCTGCAGTCCCGCCGCTGGTGCTGATTTTAGCATATAAGGCGCGCCGAAAAAAAGGCCTTGAGCTATGAGAGGCGCGCCCGCAGCCCTGGGAGGGGCGAGTGCTTGCGCAGAACATAGCGATGGCCTTGCTGTTGATTTAGCGCTGTAGAGTTTTGCCATGTCGGAGGGGAGAATAGTTCTTTGCCTTCCCTGGAACTTGACGGCGCCCGAAAACTCACAGCGCCCTCTGGCAGATGGTACCTGTAACTGCAGCTGTCAGTGCCGCAGAAGAAATGCGCAAGCAAAGAGGGATAGATCCACATCTTGTGCTAATCCATAAGGTTTTCTTGGCAAAATACTGAGGTGGGTCGCCAGTTCCTTCCCCAGTGGCCTGCAATTTGTCTGTCCTCACTGGTATTACCTGCCCAGCTTGGGGTACCTGGCATGGTGTAGCTCACAGTTTCATTGAGGTACACACGCCCCTTTACCACAACAAGCTAGTAACCCAGAAGGGTAGTATGAAGTACTTTAAAGCAAGTCTAATACTTCCACTTGAAGGTTGTTCATCTTATCTAGTAATGGAATTAATTTATTCCAGGGGTATGCCTCAGCCATTCTTGAGAGTTAATTAAGTGAAAATGTTTATGTAGACAGAATGGAAAAACTAGATGGTCCTTTTGTTTTTTATCTGCTGTCAAATCTGTTTGAATGAAACCAGATAGGTGGCCTTATAGCTATCTTAATTTATATTGCACCACTGAACAAATATGGGAAGGGTAGATGATGAGCGGACTATAAAAGGACATTGCAACACTAAAAGCGCAATAAAACCGACCGACCTATCCTCTTATGGTAGCACAGCAAAATGCAGCAGCAGTGGCGGTGAGCCACCGCCAGATGGCACATATCGGCATTGCTGCAAAATATCGTCATCACCATCTATCGGTTGGAGGCCGCACTGCAGCAGCGGACCTGTCCCGACACCATAACGGGATAGATCCACATTTTGGATTAAGGTGTAACTCAGTGTGTTAGTTTGTAGCTCAAAGTATTAAGGGTGAGGAAGGGAATCATACTACATTGGAGAACATTGTTTCTGCCACCTTACAAACAAGCTAAAAAACTGGGTCACTCATTAGCACATCAAACCTAATTGTATGTGAGTGCTATTCATTTGAGTAACTTCCACACAAATAATGCTAAACTCATCAGTAATTTTGAAAAATATGGCCAGTGCAATAAATAATTGTAAGTTTCTCTTTATTTCCTACTTAGAAAAGCTCATTGCAATAGAGGCGCCGGCATAGCTTGTCCTGGTGCCAGCCGGAGAAAAGTAACATTAAATGAAATATTTAATAAGTATCTTATAATTAAACTAGTGCTGGGCAGCTACCAAACAGAAAGGACCAAACCCTCTTCCCATTCATTTGATCATTTTAAATATCTGAAGTAACCTTTAATGTATGTGTTTACGTCATTCAGTCGTCTCTGACTCTCCATGACCTCATGGACCACAACACAACATGCTGATCAACTTGGTATTCATGACAGAGATACTGGAGTCGGTTACCAGTTTGTTCTGTAGTGGGCCACAGCATACAGCTCCTGCTATTCCTAGGTGGTCACCCGTCCAAGTACTAACCTAACTGCATGGCTTCAGGGTGGTGTGACCTCTTGGCTCCTTGACTGGACTCAAACCCAGATCACAGTGGAGAAAGCACTGATTCCTAACCACTGGACCACTTTTAATAGTGACTTGGTAAATTTGTACAACAGGCTGACTGACCCTCACTATAAAGGTTTGCCTCAGGGAAAATCATGGCTGTTATAGAGTTCTGTGAGTCTAAACCATATCAGTTTAAAAACTATAAGTCTGACTAAGAGCATAATTTAGCAGCTAGTTCTTAATTAGAAAAAAAAAATGTTTTTGGGGCCTCTGCAGGACCCTGGAGGGATCCATGATACATTGATAGAAGTTGTGATTGTGAGAGCATTTCTAGATAACAGTTACATTTCCAGGAGCAAGAAGTCTGCTTCTGGGCCAGTGATGGGGAAGGGGTATGATGTCAATTTCAATCTTATCCAGTTATCAAGCAAAGCCTCTGGACTTCTGCGTGTTCCATCCTCCCTCCACTGATGACTACAAACGCACACCCTCTATCATCCTGCTGTCAGGATGTAAGGGACACAAAATAATTCCCTTTACTCATAAACAGAGTATTTAAAAAAAATCATATTTTCCCACAAAAAATTATTATATCACATGCTTACATAGCTCGAATATTGTTAGCTTGTTAAAAAGTTGACAAACCAGTATCTTTTTTTTTCTTGAACTGCAGTGGCCCTTTAATTAGGTAAATAATATTAAGTCACACAGCCTCAAAAGGGCCACATATAATATTTATGTGGGGGGAAAGAGACACAGGGAGGGAGAGGGGTGAAAGAGACACAGGGGAGGGAGAGGGAGGGAGGGAAAATAGACACAGGGGAGGGAGGGGAGGGACAGAGACACAAAGGAGGGAGGGAAAGAAACAAAGGGGAGGGAGATGGAGGGAAAGAGACACAGGGAAGGGAGGGAAAGAGACAAAGGAGAGGGGGGAGGGGGAAAGAGACACAGGGGAAGGAAAGAGACAGAGGAAGGAGATGGAGGGGGGGAAGAGACAAGGGAGGGAGGGAAAGAGACAGGAGGAGGAGGAAAAGAGACAGAGGAGGGAAGAGGGGCAAAAGAGACACAGGGGAGGGAGGAGGGGGAAAAGAGAGACAGGAGAGGGAAGAGGGGGGATAAAGACACAGGGGAGGGAGGGAAAGAGACACAGGAGGGGAGAGGGAGGAGAGAGACACATCTAGTGTTCCCTATAGGCAATGCTTTAAAGGACAACTGTGAAATATACTGCTTTGAAGAACTGCACTTGAAAACATGCAACATGTTTTAGAGTAAAAAAATAAATGTTGTTTTTTAGTCGTTCAGTTGTGTCCGACTCTCCGTGACTCTATGGACCACAGCACGCCAGGTGCATCTCTAAATCACTGCCCCCTAATCTCCATCAAGTTCATGGTCATTGCTTCTTGTGCCTTCAATTTTTCCAAGCATCAGAGTCTTTTTTGGGGAATCCTGCCGTCTATTTGAGCTTCAGTCTCATGGTCATACCTTCTAGTGAACAGTTTGTCTTGACTTCCTGATGTATTGATTTTTTGTATCTTCTTGCAGTCCAAGGCACTCTAAGCAGTCTTCTCCAACACCACAATTCAAAGGCGTCAAATCTATGGCGCTCAGACTTCTTTATGGTCCAGCTCTCACATCCGTATGTTACTACTGGGAATACCACAGTTCGAACTATGCGGACCTTTGTTGATAGTTTAATACCTTTACTTGTCCGAGCTTGCCATAGCTTTCATCCCCAGAAGCAAACATCTGAAGAGATCATGGATCCAACGGAAATAAAACCTGTCACTGCCTCCACTTCTTCCCCGTCTATTTGACAGGAAGTGAGATTGCCGTTTGCCACGTCTTTTTAACGTTGAGCAGCAGGCCAACTTTTTCACTCTCTTCTTTTACCCTCATCAATAAGTCCTTTAGTTCCTCCTCACTTTCAGCCATCAGAGTAGTATCATCAGCGTATCTGAGGTTGTTGATATACCTTCCAGCAATATTGATTCCAGCTTTGGATTAATCCAGTCCTGCCTTAATCATGATGTACTCTGCATATAAGTTGAATAAATAAGCTGACAATATACAACCTTGTCGCACTCCTTTTCCGATCTTGAACCATTCTGTTGACCCATGTTCAATTCTGACCGTGGCTTCTTGGTCCACATACAGATTCTTTAGGAGGAGGATCAGATGATCTGGAACTCCCATCTCTTTAAGGACATGCCACATTTTGGTTTGATCCACGCAGTCAAAGGCTTTAAAATAGTCTATGAAGCAGAAGTAAGTGTTTTTCTGGAACTCTCTTGCTTTCTCTATTATCCAGCGGCAATTGTGCCTCTTCCTCTGTGGAACCCGGCTTGCACATCTGGTAGTTCCTGGTCCAAATATTGTTGGAGTCGAGCTTGTAGAATCTTAAGCATTACCTTACTGGCATGTGAAATGAGTGCAATTGTTTGATAATTGGAGCACTCTTTGGCATTGCCTTTTTGTGGGATTGGGATGTAGACTGACCTTTTCCAGTCTATTGGCCATTGTTGATTTTTCTAAATTTGTTGGCATAAGGCAAGTGACACTTTCACAGCATCATCCTGTAGAATTTGGAATAGTTCAATTGGGATTCCATCACTTCCTGCAGCCTTATTATCAACAAGACATCCTCTGGCCCATCTTACTTCGCTCTCCAAGATGTCTGGCTACATGTTATTGGACAAACTATCACTGCTGTTAAGATACTTAAATACAGCCTCTAATGTATTACTTTTTATCTGCCATTACCCTGCTGCCATTTTGGATTCAGGAGATAAACTCCTGACAGGAGGAGACTTTGAATAAAACAGAAAGTGTCTGTACAATGGGAATTTGTCAGTTACATCTGTCTTTGCTCTCAGCAGGACTACATAGATGCTCATTAGTTTACTGGCACACACCCTCCTGAGAAAGTAATAAATAGCAGTAGGCAAGAAAACAAAATGAAAGCATGCAATAAAGAATACGTGTATACAGACGTTACAAAATATAACGGTTGTATTTCTTATTTTTTGTTTCGGCTTCCAAAAACATTTTGCTCATTTTATTTAGGATTTCAAAATATCATATAAAAACTGAACACAGTGTTTTTTTGTTCTCAGGTGTTTGTTTCCTAGAATTCAAAACTTTTGCTTTTCCCTAAATATGAACTGGTTTCCCTGGTGGTCCAGTGGTTAGGGCTCAGTGCTTCCACCACTGCAAATTGGGTATGATTCCAGTCAGGCAAACAAGAGGTCCCACCACCCTGACCCCATGCCGGCTTGGGCCTGGTCAGTACTAGGATGGGAGACCACCGAGGAATACCAGGAGCTGTATGCTGTGGCCCACTGGACAATGAACTGGCAACCCACTTCAGTATCTCTGCCATGAATACCATGTGGATCAGCATGGTGTGTTACGTTCTGTTAGGTCACAGAGAGTCGGACACGACTGAGCAACGCAAAACACACATAAATATAAACCACGCTTTAAAGAACCCATTGCTTAGCATGAAAGCCGTGGTTATCTTCGCTCTAAGGGCTTTTGTAGTAATGTAATAGATCTCCCTCGGGAGTATCATGCTCTGGTCATGTGCCCTGATAACAGCATGTCTTAACAGTTTAAGTGCTAATTCTACTCAGAACTACAAGCTAAATAGCAGTGCAGATGTTAGTGCTGCCAATACTCACTCTAAATGAGCTTTCAACACATCCAAAATATGTTGTTTTATATTTGGAAGAAACTGTTTATCGCGAGGCCCAAAAGTTACGGGTTTTGAGAAGGTCTGCAATGAGCGCCGAAGGCCCATAAAGTAGAGGGGGAGAGACTCACAAAGAGCGCTGAAGGCGCTCATCGCGAGGCCACTAAAGTAGAGGGGGGAGAGGCTTGCAATGAGCACCAAGGGCGATCTTTGCGAGGCCCCGTTGAGTGCCGAAGGGGGGGGGGGGTGCCTCGCATTGCGTGGCAAACAACAACATTGCAAGGCTTCACATTTTTTTGCCCTCATTTTTGAATGGCAAGTGGCTAGCTTATTATAGTATAGCACAGTGATTCATTGATTAGCAATTTAAAGATTAGCCTGTATGTTAAACAGGTTATTAAAGTTACAATCTGAATAATAATCATTCCAATTGGGTTCTTATGTAAGTGTTTTATTGAAGCACAGCCGAGGTTCCAACAATTGTATAACTTAAAAATATCGGTATAAGCACATAGCATATTTTTTTAAAAGAAGTTTATAGTTAGTTAAAACCTTGCTTTTGGATAGAGGTTTACTAACTAAAATCTTCTTTAAAAAAAAATATGTTATGTGCTTATTTAGACCCCTATTCAATTGGGCAAATCGCAATTGAATGAGGCCCACTGTGTTCAATGTAAACCGTGTACAAACCAAAAGGCTGTGCATGGTCAGATCTAGGGGTTGGTTTACCTAATCAGTCTAATTATTCACACAGTAGGTCAAAAACTCCTAGGGCCTCATTCAATTGTGATTTGGACAATTGAATAGGGCTCTATATAAGCACATAGCATATTTTTTTACAGAAGTTTTTAGTTAGTGAAGATCTTGCTTTTGGATAGAAGTTCACTAACTAAAAATATCTGTAAAAAAATATGGTATGGGCTTATATAGAGCCCTATATATATATATATATATATATATATGTATATATATATATATGTATATATATATATATATGTATATATATATATATATGTATATATATATATATATGTATATATATATATGTAAATACATATATTTATATGTATGTGTGTGTGTATATATATATATATATATATATATATATATATATATATATATATATTTATATATTTAGTTATAAAGTAGAATAAACTGCTTTGAATGTATAATCCCTCTTGGGGCTTGTCTCTGCTAGCCATTGTGCAGACATACAATTACATATTTTCTCTATTTGTTAATATAATTGGATTCACTTTAATGTCAGTTGTTCCATGGACCACAGTCTGAGAATCTGTGTGTTACTATATGTTTGTGTCCTATGTCTCTTTAAAGGGCCACTGCATGATAGAAAAATGTGGGTGAAAAATGTGTCCTTGACTAACAGCATAATTAGGCTGTCATGTCACTCTAATGGTTAATTACAAAGAGAGTTTTATGCATGTCCTCGACCCAGGAGCATCCCCCTTTGTGAAAATTATGGAGGAACATTTACATTGTTTGCAGGACAGAGCTTGCAGTTTTTGGTGGAAGCTGTCTGCTTTAGAGCATGGACAGGGGGTAGGATTCAAATTCCAAATGTTATAGTTTTAACAGATTTTTTAGATTTAACAAGTCTCTCTCTCTTGTAATATAATTCTCCCAGTAACTGTTTAGTTGCTATTGCCTCAGGCCCCAGCTATCAGGAAGTATTCAAGCCAGACAAGATGGAAGTATTCTATGTATATGCAGAAAATTAAGACTTTCTTTAAAAGCGTCTTTCTGTTTGTGGCTAACACAGCAGCTAATATTGTTAGGTTGTTGTATACAACACAAATATATGAGGTCTCTCATAATAAAGTGATCCTTTAAGCCTGTAAAATGCTTTAGGATCACAATATGTAAAATCAGTGATTATATTTTTCACTTTATCCATATTTCAGCCACATATGAGGTTTGATTGCAAAACGTCTGAATAGTCATTCTCTCTTTCTACAAACATATTTTAAGAACTTCTTTTTTAGAAGAAGTACACATTGCCTTGGACAGGGGCACACATGGGCTCCTTTCGTGCGACGTGAAGTAAAATGCTAATGCTTTTTCATCAAAGATAACAATGTGGTTGTCAAAACCGCAGTTTCCTTTAAAAAAAAGCTGAATCTGCAGTGGTGAAAAGAGAAACAGAATTTAAGCATACCGGGTTTAAGTTACATTATAACAAGAGCTAACATATGTACAATATGGAAAACAAATGTCTTTTATATACAAAATAACATAATGTATCAATTGCACAAATTATAGGAAAATATTCCTGCTGGTGACTTAATATACAATAAAATAGAAAAAATAAGGATATTTTAATATTATAATGCCAGGAAAAAGCGTATTGTAGTTGGAAACAATTTTAGTGCATGTTTGCATGTAAGTCGCCTTTCTAAATGTACAACTTTTGTCCTCTATCAGGTGATGTCAGGAGATGAAATGAGGAAGGAAAGAATGTGACGTTAAAGGGTAAGTTCAACTCTCTCTATTTCCCATAGAAATGTATAAAAAAATTATACCTTAAAATCACCCTCTTCTTCTCTCTCTCTCTCTTTCTCTTTCTCTGTCCTCTCTCACTGTCTTCTCTTTTCTCTTCTCTTTTTTCTTCTCTTTTCTCCTCTCTCTCTCCTCTCTCTCCCTTTCTCATTTTCTCTCTCTCTCCCTCTCTCTCCTCTATCCCTCTCTTCTATCTCTCCCTCTCTCTATCTCCTCACTCTATCCTTTCTTTCCTCTTTCCTCTCTCTCCTATCTCTCCCTCCCTCTCTCTCTCCTATCTCTCTCTCCCTTTCTCTCATTCTCTATATGTACCTGTCTCTCTCACCTCTCTCTTTCCCCCCCTCTCTCCTCTCTCCCCCTCTTTCCTCTCCCTTCCCCCTCTTTCCCTTCTCCCCCTATCTCTCCTCTATTTCCTCTATCTCTTGTCTCCTCTCTCTCCTCTCCCTCCCTCTCTCTCTCCCATATCTCTCCTCTACTTCCTCTCTCTCTTCTCTCCTCTCCCTCCCTCTCTCTCTCTCTCATACTCTCTCTGTACCTCTCTCACACCTCTCTCTCTCTCCTCACACCCTCTTTCCTCTCTCTTCTCTCCCTTTACCTTCTGTCTCTCCTCTCTCTCCCTTTCTCATTCTCTCTCACTCTCCCTCTCTCTCTATCCCTCTCTTCTATCTCTCCCTCTCTCTCTCTACCTCCTCACTCTATCCTTTCTTTCCTCTTTCCTCTCTCTCCTATCTCTCTCTCCCTCCCTCTCTCTCTCCTATCTCTCTCTCTCTTTCTCTCATTCTCTATATGTACCTGTCTCTCTCACCTCTCTCTTTCCCCCCCTCTCCTCTCTCCCCCTCTTTCCTCTCTCTTCCCCCTCTCCCCTATCTCTCCTCTATTTCCTCTATCTCTTCTCTCCTCTCTCTCCTCTCCCTCCCTCTCTCTCTCTCTCATACTCTCTCTGTACCTCTCTCTCACCTCTCTCTCTCTCTCCTCACACCCTCTTTCCTCTCTCTTCTCTCCCTTTACCTTCTGTCTCTCCTCTCTTCTATCTCTTCCTCTCACCCTCTCTCCCTCCCATCTCGCCTCTCTCTTCTCTTTCTCTCTCTCTTCCTATACATCACTACATATATATATAGGGGCTTAAAAAATCATGGGAAGTAGGGCTCTTAACATTAAAAATATATAGTTTTGGAATGTATTCCTTCCTGGCTCCTCGAAACATACATATTTATTTTATTCCTTCAAATTTCAAAAGGGTGAGACAATTGTATTTTCAGTTTCATGGTTTGTATCTGGATTAATACTAAAGACGAGCAAGACTGAAGCCAGATTGGTGTAAGAGCCCAGACAGTGCAATCATTTTTATTTGTAGTTGTGTAGTTTATTAGAAGCCTTCTCGGAAGAATGTCTTAATCCGAGCCTCTGTGTGTGTTTCTGCAGTTGTGCAAGCCCTGGATATAACCTAACTGTAACCCGGTCACACTATCACTTACCATGTATTATAATATTTGGAGCCACTTGAAACCTATGCATAATGACAAAGTGAGGGGTGTCAGTAATGAAAACATTTGGGAACAGCAGGTTCTGGAGATCAGTCAGCTCGGGTCAGTCCTCATAAAATATATCATGTGAACTGGCTTGGGTAGCGCCCTTGTCATCCTATGCAATCTTGTAATGTCTGAAAACATGCTACAGAGCTGTAGTGCCTGCCAATGCTGTATATAATAGTAATATTACACGTGGCAGATGTGTTGTACTGAATTATACCCTAAAGTAGGGGTGTAGGAGTCAAATTCATAATGAGGGTGGATACAGCTCATTATATACAGAGATCACTCATTCTAGACACATACATACACACATTGAAAAATCTGGGGGGATTTGCCCCCCTCATTCCCTTCACCAATGTCCTACAGGTATGTTCGGGGGTCTCTTGGATTTTGAATGCTCCGTAACACCCATCTATGAGTAAGGGATCCCTTATATGGGATAATACTTACCTTGCAGGAAAACAGCTGTAATAAACTTTTATGTTTGATGTGACCCTAATATTTATAAAATATCAATTAAACTAAAGTAAATACTCCTCCAACTTTAAAGCTATTATACTTATACAATATTATTATACAATTATACAATATTTCCTAGCCATAATAAAATGTTTTTATAATATTTCATTAATGTAAGTAAATTTTTGGTGTAGTTAATAGTGTTACATTTTTATATAGTTGTTTAAAGATATATATATATATATATATATATATATATATATATATATATATATATATATATATATATATATATATTGGTATATATTCTATATACATAAAGTATAACTTTAATTTAATGCTAAATACTAAAACAATTAATAATTATTTTTCAAACTGAATGGATAGTTGTATAAATACATTTCTTTATATATTTTTATTCTGAATTTTAATTGTAATTTTTATTTATTTATTGTTATTATATTTTATTTCCTGAGCTCCAGCGAAAACCATAACTCTGAGGTGCACTATTGAATAAATAAACCTATATACATTGGAAGGCAGACAAGACAAGGCAACACATTTGTACATACACAATGTTACATGAGAAGATGAGGGTCCTGCTCTCAGGAACGCTTAGAATGAAAAAAAGGGGGGACAACAACCCATAAAATTACTGTTGGACTACTGCAGTTCAAGAAAAAAATGTCTTTTTATGTATGTATCAAACCTAAAATATTATCCACTGTGTCATGGACATAAAACTTTTTGGGGAAAATCTGAATCCATTTTGTGTTTGTTACATCGCTTCAGTGCTGGAAAAAAGATAAGATAGTTAAGATATTTGTATGAGATTTAAATTGATACCACACCCCTTCACCCGCATAATACCAAACAACCATAGCTTATCAGAAATGTAATTGCACCCTCTCTCTCTCACAATACTTTAACCAATGTATCATGGATCCCTCCAGGGTCCTGCAGAGGCATCAACATTCCTCCTTGCCCAACAGAGCTATCGGACAGTGTATTAAAATCTAGCAGAGTTGCCAGTCCTATACAAAAAGACATCTGCCTGTGATGATTAATGGGTATAGAGGAAACTGCCCACATACTTTTTAAGGTAATGCCATGAAGATATCACAAACAAACAAAAGTGATATAACAGATAAAATAAGTGAATGTAAAATAAGAACTAATATATTGATGCAATACTTACTGTAGACAATCTGTAACAATGCAGCAAGAAAGAGAGAAGTGAACAGATGAAACCATCAAATACTTCATAAATGTAGATCTTAAAATAAGATACAGGTATATTGCAGTTTTTGTGGTCAACTCCAATATGACAGTGAAATATTAAAGTACAATCCAGACATGCCATAGCTGTATTATTAAAGGTACATGCAAGTGAGCTGAGTTATTAATGCATCTGACAGAGGAGAATTTATAGTCTGAAAAAAATGTTTTACCAAAATTAACATTTAAACAGTTACCCTATAGTTTGCAGAATGTCTTGCATTTGCAAACTGTTTTCTATCATTGTTGACACTCTCTGAAAATCCTAGGAAAAATTAGCATACATAATACATTGTATCTTTTTGGTCTGTGAATTGAGCTGCAGCTTTCCTTTAGATTTCTGTAATATCCAGAACAAGGTCTGTGTCCCATCATTCACTGATTGTTTTATCTACATCCCAGGTTATACTTCCCCCAGCCCCATTGAATTGCCCCTGTGACCTTCCCCAGCCTCAGTGAATTTCCCCTGTGACCTCACCCTGACCCAGTGAACTGACCCATCACCTCCCCAGCCCCAGCGAATTGCTCTTGTTAGCTCCCTCAGCCCCATTGAAATGTCCCAGTGATCTCTCCCAGCCCTAGTGAATTGCCCCTGTGACCTCACCCTGCACCAGTGAACTGACCCATCACCTCCCCAGCCCCAGCTCCGGAAAGACACTCACACAGAGACACATGCACAGAGACCATGAGCTCTCTTGCAGGGCCATAAATCAACGTGTTGACATAATTTACAGGCATGTTTGTTACAAGGTTTAGTTCCATTTTTTATATTCAGTTGTTCATTGGCCAATTTGCTGCTGACAAGTTTTTGTCTCAGGTTTGGTGGTTGTTTAAATGCAAGGATTGGAGGTTTTGGGAAAAGATCTTTTAAATCAGTATCTTCAATTAGTAATGGCTGTAAATCTTTGATTATTTTCTCTAAAATTAGTTTGTTTTGTTTGGTATTTTAACAGTTATTCACAGGGTAGTTTGATGGCAGTGGTTATTTTTTGGGTAATAATACAGGGTTTGTAACACTTTTGTTTGAAAATTTCAGACAGTGCTTTTAAATTTTTATCACATTGTCTCCAATGTTTGAGCAAATTTGATGGTGTCTAATAGCTTGACTATGGATGATGGCTTGTTTAGTGTGGGAGGCATGGAAACTGGAGCTGTGTAGGTAACTACATCTGTCTGTGGGCAGATGAGTGGAGCCATTGGTGATGGATATAGTAGTGTCTAGAAAGTTTATCTGTTCTGTGGAGAAATCCATTTTAAGTTTTATAGTTGCATTATGAAAGTCTCTGAGTTTGCTTTCCTGTCCTGCCTTCTGTCCAGATGATGAACAGATCATCTATGTAACGGTAGTATTTGTATGGTTCTAGATTGGCCATAAATAGATTATATAATGTCATATATGTAATGTCAAAAAGTGTCATGTTTACTTAGATCTGTGAAGTGACATTTCTGTCTCTTTCTAATGCATAGGCACATGCTATGTATTACAGCGATATCCTAGGCCAGAGTCTTATAGCCTTATTCTATTTGCAAATGCCTTGAACTCATAAATTACATTTGGCTTTGGGTGTTTTTTTTATAAATGTTTATATGCATTTTATTGACTTAAGAATTCATTACTGTCAATAAGTAATATTTGCAGAATATATAGCAATATTAAGAGTGATTTTAACTGTGTATAAATTTACGATTTAGGCAATTGAATTGTCCAAGGTAAAAGTTCACTACTGCATGTTTGTGTATAAATCTCTCTCTCTCTCTCTCTCTACCTAATATCTGTGTTTCACTGGACAATACTTAATTTTTTAATATGTTTTTGTTGTTGCATCTGAAATAGGCTATTTGACAATGTGTCACATTCTGTTTCCTTTTTGAAAATTGAAGTCCTGTAGCAGGATACACTGCTTTGAATGTATAATTTTCTTTGTGAGCTTGCCCTTGTCTGCTAATATGCAGGAGTATAGTTGTATGAATCATACTAGTTGACCAGTGAGTTTGACATTCCTAAGTACTCTCTGTTAAAACATTTTTTTTCATGCAAAAAGCAATCATTTTAATCCTTACAATGCTCTTTTAAATGCAAGTAAATATTTTTGAAACATGTCCTTTAACATGTCATTCCGCTGTACTTCTGAGGAAATACTGTATTCACTCGAGTATAAGCCAAGTTTTTCAGCCCTTTTTTTAAGGCTAAAAAGGGCCCCCTCTGCTTATACTCGAGTCACTCTCCCCCCCCCATGTCTCTCTAAACCCCCCCGTGTCTCTCTAAACCCCCCCGTGTCTCTCTAAACCCCCCCGTGTCTCTCTAACCCCCCGTGTCTCTCTAACACCCCCGTGTCTCTCTAACACCCCCGTGTCTCTCTAACACCCCCGTGTCTCTCTAACACCCCCGTGTCTCTCTAACACCCCCGTGTCTCTCTAACACCCCCGTGTCTCTCTAACACCCCGTGTCTCTCTACCCCCCCGTGTCTCTCTAAGCCCCATGTCTCTTTCCCTCCCCCCTCCTCCTCCTCAACCCCCCCTCCTCATTCTAAACCCCCCTCCTCATTCTAAACCCCCCTCCTCAAAAGGAAGAGGGGAAGGTATTTAGAGGGGTAGAATGAGGTGGGGGGTGGAGGATGAGGAGGGAGGTTGAGGAGAGGGGTTGAGGTTGAGGAGGGAGGTTGCGGAGGGTGGTTGAGGATGAGGGGGTTGAGGTTGAGGAGGGGGGTTGAGCAGGGAGGTTGAGGATGAGGAGGGGGGTTGAGGAGGGGGGTTGAGGATGGGGTTGAGGATGGGGGGTTGAGGATGGGAGGTTGAGGATGAGGATGGGGGGGTTGAGGTTGAGGATGAGGATGGGGTTGAGGATGAGGAGGGGGGTTGAGGAGGGAGGTTGAGGATGAGGAGGGAGGATAAGGAGGGAGGTTGAGGATGGGGGGTTGAGGATGGGGGGTTGAGGATGAGGAGGGGGTTGAGGATGAGGAGGGAGGTTGAGGATGAGGAGGGAGGATGAGGAGGGGGTTGAGAATGAGGAGGGGGTTGAGGAGGGTGATAAGGGAGGGGGGAGAGACACAGGCAAGGGAGAGGGGGGAAGAGACACAGGGAAGGGAGAGGGATGAAGAGACACAGGGGAGGGAGAGGGGAGAAGAGACACGGTGGAGAGAGAGGGGGACACAAGAAAAGGGCACACAAGAGGGGGACTCAGAGGGCACAAGAGGGACACAAAAAAAACAATGAATACTTTTTATTTATTTGTTTAATTTGCCATACACATTACCAAAAGCATAGTGACCATTCAATGTATCAGAAAAAAATGCAAAATATATAGTCAAGAACCATTGTACCAGTGAAACAAATCTTTAGAAAAGTATTAAATACATAACATAATACTTGAAGCCCCTAAAAAATACTTTATTTGGCTTAAAATGAAATGCTTCAGTTCAGATAAATGACATTTCTTTGGGACAGAATAGTGTTTAACTGAATGCTTTTTTTTCTTTCTACATTAGATCCTTGTGTTTAAATGTAAAGCTTTGGATTAATCTGTTTTAAATACATATTTGTAACATTTGACAGAATTATTATAAAGGCTTTAATAAATATATTTTGAATGACCATTTATTTTGTTGTTTCTAAGATATATAATGCCAGTGTGTATGTTCTCAGTAGTGTATCAGGTATTATTAATGGACCACCATTTGATGAAAAAATATATGTGTGAAAATTTTTGAGTCTGAGCAGTTAGGAAGTGAAAATGTCTAATTTATAATCTCAAAACAATTGTTATACCCATGCTAGTCGCCGGAGGAATACATTTTTTATAGTGACTTTTAATTTGTGAGAGGGCTGTCTGCTTTTCTGCAGGACAAGGCTTGCATTTAATGACACAAGCTGGCTTCTTCAGAACTTGTTCATGGAAGGGGGCAAGTGTGAATTTCTAAAGTTCAATCATTTAACACGTTACCCAACCCTACTCCATCCACCCACACCCGTCTCCTTCAAACCCCACGCATCTCCCCACTTAGATTAGTATATGTCCTCAGGCTACAAGCTTTCCTGAAAGTGCTCAAGTCAAACAAGATAGACACTTGCATTATTCAAACTAGTCTTCAGAAGTTAAGATTTCCTCAAACAATGGTTTTATTTTCATAGCTCACACAGCTACCGATGTTGTTAGTGTGTTGCATACTTAATTCCTATAATGCAGTGGCCCTTTAATATATGGTTTGGGGAATCCATGACCTGCCTTTTATTGTAATCCTTTTTAGTTTTAGCACTCACTCTGCTCCAATATCCATAATGTCTGTGATGTCTACATTACCGACATTACACACAGCTTTTATATAGAGGGATTCTTAGACCATTGGATGCTTGCCCTCCTTCCCAATGCCAGAAATGCTGGCAGTGACAGATGTGATTCAGTGTGAAAGTGAAGATATATCTTTCATATGGGTTATTTAGCTCAGTAACACATTAGGCAACACTTCAGTTAATTAAGTTGTGCTGATGTTTCAATGAAATGAAGCTTTCACTTTATAAGCAAGGCAGATGTGTTTCATAGACTTTCATTGTGAAAAGAAATAAGCGAATTACTTTCTGTTGCATGGATTTATACCTTTCTTTATGTTTGCACGTGTATTGGAGAAGAGGGTCGAGCTCTACTGTAGCATGTGATGAGGTGTCAAGGGCTGTGATGGCAATTCCCCCCCTTGAGAAGAAAGCACATGGAATACAGTGACACATATCATAGCCACTGTAATGCTTAGTAAATCCCCCACAATGAATAATACAGGCACACTACTGAGGTAAAGCAAGTCATGGTTGTTAAAAAGTTTAAGTTGTATTTACGTGGAAAGCCCTAACATATAAAGTTAGGAATTATTACTAGTTTTCAAATGTGCCCTCTGTTGTGGAGGACTACCATGTTGATCTCTTTTCCTCCTTCCATCCTTTTGAGTATGTCACTGTCTGAGATGGACAGACCGCAAGATGTGAACATGGCCGGATTACTCATTAGGCAAACTAGGCAGCCGCCCAGGGGTGCTCTCCTGTAAGAGGCACCCATTTAAGCTTGAAGCCCCTAAAAAATACTTTATTTGGCTTAAAAAATGAAATGCTTGAGTTCACAGATTGGCCACTAGGCACCGACCTGGAACTAGAGTGTAGAGTGATCACTGCTCCCTTCCTTAACTTCATCCCATGCTTTTGCTGCTGAGTACAGAGAAAGGAACTGCACTAGTGCAACAGAGGCAGCATAAGAAAGTCAAATATTGTTTTATAAGGAAATATTGGAAGAAAGTAGCGCTTTAATAGTATTTATTCTTGGAGGCAGATTATTTGCTTGATTATAGGTATTCTGTCACACAGCAAGAGAGCAATAAAAAATGGGTGTGTGCCCACCTTGTGCACATACTCGCAGGGGCTCCTCCACTTTACGGCCTAGAGGCTCCAAAAAGGTAGACCTGGAACTGGATGTGAAGCTCCATATTGCATCTTCTAATCGATGCAAGATGGTCTGAGGCATCCTATAGATTAATTTGTGCGTGCTGGCTCCTGGACTAGATACAGCTATATCTTCCTATTCCTGTAATGATAGCTAATATTAGATCTGCAAGTAGATGCTGTGACACTGTGTACCATATTCACCAACAATCTCAGAGGTTACAAAGGAGTTTCCAAGGCTGTGAAAGCAGGAATCGCATCCTCAGATGACCATTTTTCAGACTCCTTGAATTTTAGTAAATATAACCCACTCTCTCCATGTTGGACGGTCACAGGCTGTGAAGAGTCAACTTGAATAGCAGGACTCCAATACGAAAGCTCTGCACAATAAATTGTAATCCTCCAGAAATGTATTGCATATCACTGTGATAGGATTTCTTAACTTAAGCTTTAGCCTGGCATAAAGGAGTCATCCTATAAGAGTAATCAGCCAGAAAGATCATTTTAGCAGTGACATGCTTTATTCACTGAATATAACAAGCTATTAAATAGAATCCGTTGCTAAAAACAGCATTTTTGTCACATTGTAGAAAATCTATGTTAACTGCTTCCCTGTTCTTAAGTAATTTCCTTGAAAAATCTTCATATATTAAACTTGAATAGACCTAAAGCATGTTTTATACTGCATTTAAAATAAAAAACGTAAAATATAAATTATAAAACTTCTGAGGTTAAATGATATTTTGTTGACCCTTATAAAAAGGATCACTTACTAACAAACTCATATTTCTGCAAACTGCACCAGTTGAGTTATTGACTCCAATGTAAACAAAAAGGTTCTCCGTCCCTATGCAATGATGGCCGTACCTCACATGCACAGAAATGATTGGTCCTGCTACTTCGATTGCTGCCTTTTAAAACAAATAATGTGTTTTCCAGCACTAGTTTTCCATTCAAATCTTTTTGTAGTCTTTAAAGGACCACAAACGGCTTCAGATGTGCTCAGCATCATCAGTTAGAGGGTGGAAAATCATGTGGATTTTTTTTTTTTTTACATTTTTTTAATTGATCAAGAATTGACTTAGATATTGCCATTTTAGTTTAGTCCTTGAATCCCTCACACAAAAATCTGCATAAAAAATAAGACTATAGTCTGTAACTGTTATAAAACGCATAATGGAGTCTGCAGTTTGTTGATGCAGCGGTAACCAAGCTCTTTGAAAGATATTTATATATATATTTATTTCTTATGTGTGTAAATAAATGCATTAGTTAATAAAAAAGCAAGTGAAAGGCATTGATTTAGAACTGATGACTTGCTAATGAAAACATTTCATGAAACACTTTCCACTATGCCAAAACACTCTACTTTAAATTAGTAATTCACATAATTATTCAAATTCTTATTATTATCATCTAGTATTTATAATGTGCCAACATATTCTAAGGCACCATACAAAGAATGAAGCAGAGCATAAAAAATATATAAATACCGATAAAAAGTAATAGAGCCCTGTTTTTGAGCTTATAATCTTGTACACAGAGTACTTTTTCAAGCATCCTATACAATTAAAAATTTGGAAACTTACAAACCAAGGGATTTGGAAGGTGATAGATAACTTGGGCATATTAAATATAAAGGTGATATATGCTTTATTATATAAACTAATTAATACGTTTCTGATTTTTTAAATAGTAAATAAAAAAAATCACCCTCTGAGGGATTTGAACCCAGGAACATCTTTACCACAGACAGCAACATTAGCAGTCAGTCATATGCTCTGTTGCTGCCGAAACGGCTAGAATAGTTACAAGTAGTTACAGATCACTCAGCCACTGACTCATTCAAAGCTTCTACACTTGATACTAATAGTATTCATCATTGTGATCCATGCAGATGTTGTTATTAGCTTGTTGCATATATCTACAGTAGATGTTTAAGCCCGTCACTCTATTCATTTCCTGTCAGTAGCCCTTCGCACATTCAGAGATATCTGTTAAATCAATACCTATTACAGTCACGCTAAGCATCCGACACACTATGAGGATCCAATAAAAACGGGAAGTTATTTTTATAAAATAGTCGTTTGTGAACAATTATGTTGCTTGATGGAATGTCGTGTTCTCTACTTGTCCTCTTGTTAAATGTCCAGTGTCGACACATAAGAAAATACTTAAGTAGCACTTAATCATCAAAAAAAGAGACTGAATCACTCTGAGTTTAGATAATGATCAAATTGACTCATCTGTTCTTATCATTTGTCCATTTAAACCTAAATGACATAGTGTTTTTTTTAATATTACAAACAGGTAGCCCTCAATGTCCCTATTGGATGAGGCTATATCTGCTTAAGTCATTGATCAAATTATGGCAGCTAATGATTTATGCATTGTGAATAATTCTTGTTGGTTACACAAAGAGGTCATGTCTTGTTTGATCAGTGCCTTCGGCAGCTGTAAGTTTATTTTATCCAGTATGAAAACTATGGATACATTTAGAAGTTCTTATGTTGCCGTCACAATGTAAAAATATGCTTTTATCAAAATCTGTTTGTTTTGAAAAATAGTGATTATAATGGCATCGGCACAGAAGCAACAGTACCTGTCACTTTAATGACATAGAGCTGTAATGTGCTTTAACCTTCAAATTCACTATTTCAATGCATTTCAGTATCCCAATTTAACCCCTAATTACCAGAGGGCCATCAACATTTTGGAATTCATTTTTGGCTCCTGTGGCAGTGTCTAACATAATAAGTCTGTTGTTCGAAAAAATTAAATAAATAAACTTGTGTAGGCTTTTCCCATGAACTCTTGAAAAGTTACATAAAATCTGTCTGCAAATTGGATGTTCTTCGTACAATGAGGTAATCATGCTTGTGTGGTATTCTACATGCTGTGAGGAAAAGTTATCTAAAGTACAAATTTATTCTTTTACATGTGAACAGATATTTTTTGTGTATCTTGTTTAGGGATTTTTCTTGTACTGTATTTTTAGTAAAAATTACGTATATATACGAGAATATATATATATATATATATATATATATATATATATATATATACAGGATCATTTCGCACTATTATGACCACCGCCTATATTTTTGACAATAAAAATCTGTCACGTGTTGTGAGCTGGCTTGGTGGGTATATAAAGTGACATGTAGGCATTCTGCAAACATATCAACCATCGATGTCATGGGCCAACCGACACGCTACAGTTGAGCAACTCACCATCCAAACGAACCAGGGGGCTACCAGACGTGTGTCTAAAATGACACAACAGCCAAACCTGTTGCGTATGGGGCACCGAAGCAAACTGCTGGTCACTACACACATGCTGACGAAAGTCCATTGTCAGAAACGGCTTAAATTTGCATGACAGTACCAAAATTGCACCTATTTTGATTGGAAAACAGTTGTCTTCTCTGACGAGTCACGTTTTCTGATCGATCGACCTGATGTACTTTGGCATATCAGTAGCGTAACCTCAATGAACAAACACTCTGCAACCATTGTTGGAAGAACACAAGCTGGTGGTGGCAGCGTTATGGTCTGTGGAATGTTTTCTTGGCATTGTCTGGGTCCACTTATACCTCTAAAAAAAGCTCTCAGCCGACTGGGTTATCTATCCATCCTTGCAGATCACGTATACCCATACATCCTGACTGTCTTCCCTGGATGGGATGGGATTTTTCAGCAGGACAATGTAATGTAATTTGCCCAGAATTGTCCAGGAATGGTTGGAGGAGCATGACAAAGGCTTCAAAATACTTCCCTGCCCTCCACCACACACTCTTCAGCAGCTTGCCAACCTTCCAGCATCTTATTGACTCAAAACTTCTTTCCATGCTCGACACTGCGTTTATTCGGGCTATTAGCTTCATAATAATGTGACTTGACCGTGTGTATATACATATATATATATATATATATATATATATATATATATATATATACAGTTGTGCTCAAAAGTTTGCATACCCTGACAGAAATTGGGAAATTTTGGCATTATGATTTTAAAAGGAGCCAAACAACTATGTGCTAATAAATTGCTTCATATGATCACTATCCTAAAAAATGTTTTTGCATTATCAGTCATATTTTCAATATAAATGCCAACATTTTACAATTTCTGCCAGGGTATGCAAACTTTTGATCACAACTGTATATATATATATATATATATGTATGTATATATATATATATATATATATATATATATATATATAGGCCTTTTAGGTCACCTGAGTTATGGCAGTAAAACATATCTTGTCTTAAAGGACTACTATAGTTTCGGAATAAAAGCGATGAGGATGAAACCAATTTTAGAGAGGCTGTGTTTAAACTTGTGGACTCTTACAGCTTGGAAACTAGTTTTCTTGCAGTCTAAGGGTCTCATTGTAAACGGGGCCGTAAAACGTCCGCAAGTCTGTGATTCGTCTACGCTGGTATTCAATTGGGCGCCGCCGCAAGGAGGTCCCCCGTACGGCCGATCGCAAGCCATGCTATAGGCCGAAAGCATTTGCTGCAAGTCTGTAACTCGTGTTTCAAGGCCGGAAACACTGAAAACTGTAAATGCAAATATAAATTCAAGACAGCACTGTAAATTATGGGGAACACAATGGGGGACATGAGGATTAATAGCAAAACATTCTCAAGCTCGCACATCACCAAAATCCAAGATGTCATTTCAGGTTTAATTTCCGTCCAAAGTCCCACGGGCTTCAATGACAGCAAGCCCGTAGCTCATTATTCCATCCTGTACTGGCTTGGAGGGTAAATGTCCTCCAAGCCCATAACTCATTAATCATGCCTGCACGGGCTTGGAGGGTGAATTACCTCCAAGCCCGTGGGACTTCCATGATGAATAGAACATGAAAATTGAACTTTTTGAGCTATTAATTCTTAGACCAAACATCACTTTCACTTTTAATAAAAGTACAGGATGGCTTTTCTATTTGCTTAATTAGTGCTACGATATGTAAGTAAGCTCTTTGCAACACCGCAGTGGTCCAAGTAACCTGTCGGTCGATTTTACCCATTTACAGACTTGACGGAGGCTAATCCAGCAGCTGTTGAGGGTCTGACAAGCTCTAAGCCAGTGGGACGTGCATGTTGGATAGAACATGAAAATTGAACATGAAATAAAAAAAAATGATTTGCCAATTTGAGAGTAGGGGAATGTTGTGCTATGAATTCTAAGACCTAAAATAACTTTCACTTCTTTGTAAGAGCGTTGTGGGACCTTTGGTGTAAGTAAGCTGAGGCTCGATTTTAGCGATTTACGGGCTTGACGGAAGGGTGAGCGTAGCATTTGAATGGTGTAACGGAACCCATCACTGTTTTACCCTGTTTTATGGTTATGGTTAAAATATGATCCTACTGTTATACTGTATGTATGTTGGTTTATGCTCTGCAGAATATTAGCCCAGACTATTGCAAACCTTGGCATAATAGATAATCCTATTACAGAGACTCCTCATAAGATAAGGAAGTCTATTGTATAAAGTGTTTTCAGTATGAGAGATAAGAACAAAGGGAAGGATGATCTAATCAATGTCTGATTGTATCAAAGTAGCCAGGTAGCCTCAGAGAGGTGTGACCACACCTATTGTTCTCTCTATGTGTATTGTGTGGCCAAATATGGGCATGTGTATTACCTGTGGCCAAAGAGATGTGTATATATATTTCTGCATATAACAAAATAAAGTCAGTGTTCTTTGACTCCCAATTGAGTGTCGTCCAATATGGGAGGTTGGGAATGGTGAGACTGTAGTGCTTCTTGGATATTTTACAGTATACCAGCGGAGATATTGGATTCGTGTTCCAACTCCGTTCCAAATGGCGATTTGGGATTTCTTGCGGGTGCAACTCTTGCGGCCGCGCAAGAACAAAGACTTTGACGGAAGTAAGCTGCGATTGAGCTAATCGCAAGCGATCACAGCTCGAGGTTTGTAAGTCGCCAGAGGCCGCAAATTGAATAGCTAAGTAGCTTGCGGCCTCCCCTGGTGGCTACTTATTTTAAAAATGTAGTATTATAATGTGGCCCTAAGTAGAAGTATTATTTACTGGGGCTTGCACCTCCATTCAGCCCTGTTGTCAAGTACCTATTCATAGCGGCAGTCTTTCAACAGAGCCGTTCCAAATCTTCATTGGAGCATACTGTAAAGAAAATATATTTCAGTTGTTCTTTAAAGTGGATCTCTTACTTCTGTGGCTCTAGGATATTTTTAAATAGCTACAAAAACCCATTGTGCATCATACTAAACATTTTTTTTGTTATTTACATATCTTTTTATCTGAAAGACATAATTTTCTAATTAGCACTGTAGTATAATAATTAGTTTCTTTGGTGGCCAATTTAGACCTGTGCTTGTATTAGCATGAAATTAGATCTCTTCCCCCAAACCAATCAAGCGTACAATGTCATTAACTAATATATATGTGATATCCAGAGAAAAGTAGAATACATAACCTCCATAAACTGTATGCAGCACCTATGCTGCTCTTTGGCTCATGTTCTGTTTGTTTATTTATGCAGATAACATTTTTCTTTTTTTTTTTTTTTCCCAATTCAAAATCTCATATTTACTTAGAGGCCTATCCATCTAAGTTTCCTTATTTTTCCCTTTCTCTAATCTAACACTTGCTGCTTATATCAGACACACACATTACATTGAGTCATTCTATACACATACAGATTTATTCTATTTAAAAATAAAACTTGTTTTTCACACCTCCAGAGCTGCTTACATAGAAAGACTGCATTTATGTATGGATTTTAACCCTTTACTAACCTTACAGGCACAATGCAATGATCCACACAGCAGTGTCTGGCTCCTCTTGCTCCCTTCTGCAGAGGACTACACGCCCGTGATTCCTTATTACACAAACTGCCATCACAGATGGATACAATGTATAGCTGCCTATGATTGGCCAAAATGAATTATGAATTTAATGCTAATTTGATCAGTGATTTACTGAGGTGTTAAGTCTGAAAACCAACTGCTTGCAAACTCAAGAGATTTAGCAAGATATTTAGTTTGGGATTTAGCAAGAGATTTAGTTTGGTATTTTTTTTGTATATTTGCATACACTACTGATTATATTTGTCAGTGTAACAGGTACAATGTAAATAGGTCTGTAAGTCGTACTTCTCTGTTGTTACGATGTTATAGTTTCAGGTTTGATTGAGAGTGTTCCCTATGGTGCTATATGGGATGGCAGATTTCAGACCTTATGCCAAAGGGACGTATACCGGACATTCATGTTGGGAACCAGAATCAGTGGCTGAGATTTTTTTAATTTACATATTTTAACTAATAAAGGTCAGCCAACCCTTTGCCTGCCCAGTCTACATTAAACGCTCCCTATGATTGATCCCAATATAGCCTACTGGCTGGACGAGTCCCCTAACTTGGCTGTTTAGTATTGCCCTAGCCCTGTAACTGATGTGGTCGCATAGCCGACTCACTGTTGGGGTAGACTTAGTGGCGCTTGGCCAACCCTAGGAAATCCTCGCAGCTCCCTCCTTGATTCTATACTCGAAATGATCACCAATCACAGTCCTAGGCATCAACTCGTGATTGGCTGCTCAGCGGTTCAGGGAGCCAATTATATTGGATTCTGGGGTGTAGGAGGATTCCCAAAGTTCCACAAGTTTGTTTGTAGAGTGGATGTCAATCCTGATCAAGGTCTAGGGGGTAGGATGGCTTTAGTGGTTCAAGCCCCACCTGAACACTAGGTCATGACATTTCTTATGAAAGATAGTTAAAGGAAGACATAAGTCTACAAGTCTATAATTTAAATCTATGGGTAGTAACAAATATTTTATCAATTTGAATGTTTTTAAAATGTTATTTTTGTTACACTAAACATATTTTGAAGTTTGTAACTTTTGCTTGTCAATGAGTCTTTCTGGTGTTTCACTATTATGGCTCCAGGTGATTGAGAGTGGTTGCATGATTTTAGACCTTATGCCAAAGTGAAATATACTGGATATTCATGTTGGAACCAGAATCAATGGCTGTTTTTTTTTTTTTATTATTATTATTTACTTCTCTTAACTAGTTTTATTTCATCCCCTATTTTTTTAGCAATGGCATATTAGCCAATGTCTTTTTGTTTGTAACAGCAATTCCAGAGTTAATATTTTCTAATTTGTGGTAACTGTTTTTTATTGGGCAACTCAATCCTATGAAAGCTACCAACAGTCAAGGATTTCCGTGTTTCCCTTCTTTTGTATTCCAGTTCTGATTTAGTGCTTGTAAGTTAGCTGTTTCCATTCATTCTGCTGATTGGACTGTGTTAAAGCAGAAATATACAAAAATCTTCTATCTTTTGTGACCATCTTGGGAACGAGCTGCTCTCCGCTGCTTTAAAAAGTTACATCTTAGTGCAGGGGTAGTTGGTTAATTTTTACAAAATTCATCAACGTACATAATGAAAGGGACTTGGGAAAAGAACAAAATATAGCCAGTCATTCATATAAGCATTTGGAAACTTCAGTTGAGTAGATGAAATTTTTATAAATGCAATGGAGGTACATAAGTAAGTGTTTGGAGGCCTTGATTCAGACCCAGGTTCCTCTATTGACTACCCCTGCTTTAGTGTATGTGTTTAATCAAACTGTTAATATAAAAACTATAAGATGTCAGACTTTCATTTAATGCTTTTTTGTATTCCATGTTGTAAATATATTTTTGATTTGTATTTATTTGAGATTTTGTGTAGCTTTTTTCCCTGTTCCAGAGTGTTACTTGAAGAATTCAGTATACACCAGTAACAACTCACATTTCTATTTATTCTGTAATGAAAGTCATCAGTTGCCTAAAAGGATATAGATGACTTAATTCTGCATGTCGCTAGCCTGATACCTCTGTGTACAGGACATTTTACCTGTAAAGCACAGTCCTTGCTCTCTAGGAAAAGACTGTAATGAACCTGACAGGGATTTTGTCCACTTAATCCTCATTTTGCTTTGAGCTCCATTACCTTCAGAGGAGCTAAGCCAGTTGCGCTTCTAATTATAGGAGTACTGATTATTATGTCTTCCTAATTATAGAAACAGTCATTATTATGTCTAGCTTGTTCCAGAAGCGAGGCGTCTGGAAAACCCATCAAGAAATGATTTTAGGTTAGCAAAGAACAGGGTTAGGATATTTGCTACCAAGCAGGATCAAAACTTTCAAAATGTTCACGTTGCTGTACTATTAAATTTACAGGAGAATTATACCCCTTTTTTCCTTTAAGGCTTTATAAAAGTCATGTGTAATGTATAATCTGGGAACACTGCTACTGTGGTTTCTTCTTTGAGGTTTTGGGGTTACATTTCCAGTCATGTAACACATCTTACATTTTTCAAACATGGAGGAGAAGGTGTTACATGACATGATGGGGTCAGTTATTGCTATTTTAATAAGCTGTTCTATATCCTACTGCTTCTGTAAGCTGGGAGCATAACATTGATATATGCTGCAGACATGAATCCAGACGTTGTGCACCAGCAGGCCTGCAGGAACATGCTATAGACTTTCATGCATACAAATGAGAGCAGGACTGCTAGCTCCTGAGTTCACTTAGGGACAGTGTCCTTATCATTAATTTGTTATTTCCCAGATGTGTTATTCCAATTAGGACTTCTAATTGCAACCAGGAATTAACCTTCTATGTACATGTGCATGTCTGAAACCGGTCACACATTTTACCACAACATTGCACAGGGATATTGGGAGGCAGGTGACTTGCAAATGAGAAAAGATTGTAGGCTTCCATTAACTTTACATAGTCGTTTTACTGTAGTTTAAACCATTTCAAATCACCTCTGTTGCCAAACAATGTGTATAAATAACTAAACTTGATAATGACAAAATGATTTTAGAAATAATATAAATAAATATATATATATATATATATATATATATATATATATATATATATATATATTTATTATATATACACATAGAGAGAGAGAAAAAGACAGATAGTTAACTCCTGGAGGAGCTGATTGCCCCGGCTGCGGGTAGCTTTTAACGACTACTGGCTTAGTTTGTGATGGGCTGACAATCAGTCTGTGCTAGAGACAGACACAAACATACACACAGCAGTGTAGATCTGAGGAGAATAGGAAGCTGGACTTCTTAAGGATCCAGGCCAGTGATTGTGAACTAACTATTGAACTGTTTATGTGTTGTTTTGGCTCTATCCAGGTCTAGCTGTTCAAATCACTTGATTTATGGTGATACAGAGGTGGACCCCTTAGTCACTGTGTCAATGGAGATAGGTGGCACCATACTGATAAAAACTGAGACACTGTAACTTACATTTACTGTTTCAGCTTGGCAATCAGGATTTGCATAGGATTTTGGGGCTGGCCTGTAAGACTGACTCCTTACAGGTTATTTATCCTTTACAATGGCAAGTGAGCTACAATTCATGTTCATGGACTCTGGGTTTGTATTGTCTCTTATGGTACGCTACTTAGCAATATCCAATCTCATGTGTACTTCTCTTATTTTGTTTCTTACATATTGATTGTCTGAATTGTCAGTTTAAACTGATACTAACCCAAACTATATTGTGTTGTGTAACATTTTGGAACTTTATCAATAACTGATAATAATAATATGCAGCTAGAAATATTGCCCTTTTCTGTTATATTAATTGGTTCAGTTCTCCCCTTATCCACAGTGAGAGTGAAGGTCGGTGTCTAGTGTACCTCTGCTGCTTGCCTGGATTTCAGGACTGTGCAATTTTCTTTTCAAAGGCCCACATATTCATCATTTTACTTTCAGCCCTTAACATGCAGGTCCGCTTCTTTGACAGCAAACCACAGACCGACCACAATACTGGAGAACTCCTGTATATTCATTCAGTACTTTGTGGTAAGAGTATTGCCTTTCATTTTGTGGAAACTTAAACATACTTCTTTTATAAATAGATAAAGTATCACTGGAATCAAATAGATGACTAACCAAGATTAATGCCACAAAATAAACATGCAGAGGCTGCCATACCAATAACCTATGAACATACAACACATGAAAGCCAAATTAAACAGTTGGTCAAGCCTGTATGTGTTAAACAAAATACCCTGCTGTTTTCTCCTGCCCTGCTTCAGGAAATCCTATCATTTTGGGAGCCTAAGCAAACATTATGACAAAGTTAAAATAGCTTTAGATGAAATGGTTAAACTTGTATGTGTATACAGCCTATATCGCTTACACATTTGCACAAAGCAGAACCATCTGTATCAAGAATCCCCACTGACATGCCACACGTCTTCTCAAAACTAGAGACAAATCCATAAAACCCAAAATCAATTTATTTTAACAAAATGGTACTTCTTTTTAGTCATATTTGCAAAGGACTTCTATTTGCAAATATGTTTCCAGCTGGAGGGTTGAGTAATGAGTGCCAGGAGATGCTGCCCGGCATACGCCAGCGTAGAAACGCTCTGACTACTAACAAGTATTGCAGTGTGATTCCTTGACATGCTTCCGCAAGGCTTGGTAAAGTATATGCCCTTTTATAGAACTAAAAGCAAGGATAAAACTATTTTCTTTTCAGAATTTTGGAAAACTAAACCCTCTTCCTCAATTTAGAATACGCCAATGGATATACAGTATAATAGTATATTCATCTTTAATGGTGCATAGTAAAAGGGACCTGTGAATGAACCAGATATCGGTGCTTTTTAATAATTTTACCTTTGACTTTGCCTACAACCCATTTTTGGCATCCTAGTAGTTTCTGGCCTTATGTGATCCTGTATGGACGTGTGAATTGATGAGGTTTCATTGTTTTCTTAGAGTAAGCATGGTGGATTGGGTTAAAGAAGTCTGATGGTGGGTTTTGCACTTGCGTTACTCTCTATCAATAATATAAAAAATGTATTTTTCTTACACTCAAGTCCATGGCCAGTTCACCTTCTTAATACTTCTGACGCCCGGCTGATATTGACTCTTTTCTCTTTTTCTCAAAAGTCTCAAATCTTTGGTGTTTATAATACCAAGCATTTGTATTATCACTGCATCTCTTTTATAGCTCACTTTTGTGTCTTTCTTTATCTTGTACTAAAATAGACTAAAGGATTCAGCCCCATCTGTTTTGTATCTACACATCCCATGCAGACTCATACACCTTTTCATTTATTAATATCAACTCTAGTTGTTAAAACTGAAAACTGTCTGTCTTTTCTTACATTTTCCTCCTCTTAAGTATCCCATTATAACCATGTTTCTCTCTTGCTTTGTCTCCTTCTCAATTATTGAGGTGAACACCCTGCAGGTTTTGTTCATACTCCTTTCCACTACAATGTCCACATATGTTTCTTTTACTTATAAAGTACCAAAATATTCTGTAGTGCTGAGTACAGGGGTTATAGTGAATAAATAAAGACAAATTTGTCAAATGTATACAATAATACACCTGTTATTATCAGTAACATTATAACAAGGGCATGCCTGGAGATTGTACTTCATGTTCTTCTTCCTTTCTTACATGCAGTAATTAAATATAGATATAGATTAAGGACAGCAATCTCTGGTCAGAGACAAATTTTTGGGGGCATGATATTCTGATTCCGCCACATTTGGTAGAAACACCCGACCAAATCAATTGTAGATTTAATACTTGTGAGAACATAAATCTCCGAACAGTTAGTATGAGAGATTGCCATAACTGCAGTCATTTTCTACCTCCAAAGGAAAAGTTTGGCATAATTGTTTATGCGCAAAAGGTAGGCTCTCTGTGGCTTTCTAAGAGACATTTTTTGTTGCATATACAGTGCCTTGCAAAAGTTTTCATCCCCCTTGGCATTTTTAATGTTTTGTTGCCTGGAATTAACATGGATTGTTTGAGGATTTGCATCCTTTAATTTACAGAACATGCACACAACTTTGAAGATGTTTTTTTTTTATTTGTAAAGCAAACAACAAATAGGACAAAATAACAGAAAACGTCAATGTGCATAACTATTCACCCCCGTAAAGTCAATACCTTGTAGAGCCACCTTTTGCGGCAATCACAGCTCCAAGTCGCTTTGGAAAAGTCTCTATGAGCTTGCCACATCTTACCACTGGGATTTTTGCTCATTCCTCCTGGCAAAACTGCTCCAGCTCCTTCAAGTTGGATGGTTTGCGCTTGTGAACAGCAATCTTTAAGTCTGACCACAGATTTTTTATTAGATTGAGGTCTGGGCTTAGACTAGGCCATACCAACACATTTACATGTTTCCCCTTAAACCGCTCAAGTGTTGCTTTAGCAGTGTGTTTGGGGTCATTGTCCTGCTGGAAGGTGAACCTCCGTCCTATCCTCAAATCACGCACAGTGGTACAGGTTTTGCTCAAGAATATCCCTGTATTTAGCACCATCCATCTTTCCCTCAACTCTGACCAGTTTCCAACTCCCGGCTGCTGAAAAACATTCCCACAGCATGATGCTGCCACCACCATGTTTTACTGTGGGGATGGTGTTCTTTGGGTGATGTGTTGGGTTTGCGCCAGACATAGCGTTTTTTTTAGTCTCATCAGACCAGAGCACCTTCCTCCATACACTTTGGGAGTCTCCCACATGCCTTTTTGCAAACTCAAAACGTGCCATTTTGTTTTTTGCTGACAGTAATGGCTTTCTTCTAACCACTCTGCCATAAAGCCCAACTCTATGGAGCGTACGGCTTAATGTCGTCCTATGTACATATCCTTGAGTCTCTGAACTATGCAGCTCCTCCAGGGTAATCTTAGGTCTCTGTGCTGCCTGTCTGATTAATTCCCTCCTTGCCCGTGAGTTTTGGTGGGCGGCCGTCTCTTTTCAGGTTTGCTGTTGTGCCATGTTCTTTCCATTTGGTTATGATAGATTTGATGGTGCGCCTGGAGATCATCAAAGATTTTGATATTTTTTTATAACCTAACCCTGCATTGCACTTCTCAACAACATTGTCCCTTACTTGTTTGGAGAGTTCCTTTGTCTTCATGGCAATGTTTTGTTAGTGGTGCCTCTTGCTTAGGTGTTGCAGCCTCTGGGGCCTTTCAAAAAATATGTTTATAGGTAATGACAGATCATGTGACACTTAGATTGCACACAGGTTGACATCATTTCACTAATCATGTGACTTCTGAAGGTTATTTGTTGCACCAGAGCTTTTTATGGGCTTCATAACAAAGGGGGTGAATACATACGCACATGCCAGTTTTCTATTTCTAAAAAATAGTTTTATGTATATATTTTTCTCATTTCACTTCACCAGCTTAGACTATTGTGTTCTGATCCATCACATAAAATTAAGATTAACCGAACATTGAACTTAAGGCTGTAATGTAACAAAAAAGGTAAAAAGTCAAGGGGGTGAATACTTTTGCAAGGTACTGTGTTATATGCTTAGTACAGCCAGCTCTCTATATTACATGCTCACACTGTACACAGTAGTGTTGGTTTCAGCCTTGCTTTTTTAATACTTGGCACTTATGCTCTCCTTCCTTTTACTTTGTTTACCTATTATACAGAGTCTTAAGCATGGTCTCAGATTTATTGCAGGTCATATTATCTTTATATGAACAAGAATGAGTTCCTCTTGAATGACTGTCTGCAGCTCTTTTGCTCGTATATACCGTAATGTCAAGGTCTGATGTGGTAAATAATATTAATTGTATTACCTTATTTATCCTCTCTGGAAAACTCAATCTTTGTCTATCTGCTCTTGGTAATTTGCAGAGTACTTGGCTGGTAACAGACTGAGCCTTACTGGGAAATGCAGGAGAAGCTATGCAAGCTGGGTGGAAGGAGATATAACAAGTCCATATGTTAAACAAATAATTAAAAATCATAAAAATATCTTACTGAATTGTATTAGTTTATTAAAACAATATGCAATAAAACAGTAAAGTATCCATTTGAGTAACCGTGTTAGTTCTAATTACCCTCTAAGTTTTGGTACTCCACTGTATAGAATATTTGAAGAGTTCAGATTCCAACATTATGATGACTCTGTGAATGATTCACAAGATGGTCACATCATCAGAAGGGGACTTTGCTCAGCTATCCGGTCATAGACCAGCTTTTACCATGGTTGGAAAACTACACATAAGTGGGAGAGTGCAAAATGTATACATGTTTTTATTATACCCAACAAATATATAAAGAAAAACAATTAATTTGTTCATGTATATAATTTATGGTGCTATAATTCATCTATGGTGCTCAGAGAAAGTTACTATTCCTTCTGAAAATTATTCTATAATACAATGTACATTACTACGACATTAATAGAACACAATCAATGGCTAATTTAAGATAAAACAAAATCTTCCTAAATTTTACTTACTCATTGACTGACTGTAGCTTTTATGTGTACTGTATATTTTATATCTAAAAATATATAACATATCAAAATCTGATTTTACCTGATATATAGTTTAGCTGAAAATGTTCCTTATTTTTAATCTCTGACAAATATAATCTTTTTTTTGTTACTCCATGGTGTCCAGCTCATCATTTTAACTTAAGACAAGCCTGTATAGGTTCAGAATTAAATGAATTAATAATATGGGTAAGGTCAGGGCTGAAACTTCGCTGGCGTCCGGGATCCTAACATTTGAACTACTGGCTCCTAAGTAGTTTTCCAAAGTATAATGCATCTCTATGAAAGGCTTCCTTCCAGGCTCCTAGAAAATTGTCTGGTTCCTAAAAAATCTTCCTAGCTCCTAAGTTTTCGATATTTTTGTCCACCCCTGGGTAAGGTCTTATTACAGCCTGGTAACAGTGTTTATCAGACTTCCTGAATACTCCATAATGGAACATACAGAAGGTTGATAGCAATAATATTATCTGACGGTCTTAGGAATCAGCAATCTGATCACTGCAAATAATTGTTAGAAGTAATAATTAGGTTTGGTAATTAGTTTGTTAAAATTAATCCACATTTAAAATGTGCTTGACATGACATGTACTATTAACTTGCACTTTCACTGAAACCTTTTCTAACCTTAGTCTAATCAGCTGCCCGTGGTCTGCATACATTCAGTTTCATATGACTTTAGTGTGAAAACTCACAGCCAGACTATGGGTCATCAGACTCCTATGGGTCATTAGACAATATTGGCAATAATCATGCATAAAAATGTGACATCATACTATAATTCATAGGTAAATCACAATGTGTGATGGACAGGTAAAATTGCAAATTCATTATAAGTTATGGTAACTTTTTTTTGTGGTAACATTCAGTTGATAAAGCACGTTATTACATTATACCACATTTGGATTTTCTGCTGTGTCCCTTTAATGTAGACAGGAGAATGGATAGCTTAGAGCTACTTGTAGAGCTACTTAAGTTTATGTAACACAGAGGACTTTTTGTTAATAAAACAAAGCAGCACAAAAATAGAAATCTTAATTATGCCAACAGATCACTTTTGAGCCAATATCTTACTTAGAATGTGTTTGGAAGTAATTACTGAGCAAAACTATCTTGAGGGTTTCAGGTTTCTAATGTGCTTTCAATATGTTGTTGACCAGGTGGTTGTACGTCTTAATATATTTTACATAATGATTTGTATTCCCTGGTATTTTGCATATGAGACGAGAAGTGAAATTCCCAGTTGGATGTAATGTAGGACTTGTAAATCTGGTACTGATACTCCCTGTTGTAGACCCGCAATTCTGTGATTAATGACTGGGTGTGGTGATAAATGTTTCTCTTTTTAAAGAAATTACTTACAGTATGTGTATATTAGAGAAGAATAACAAAGTAGTCCATTATTTGTAGATGGGTAGAAACTTGCTGAAGTTCTACAATGTTGCAAATCTAAACTGAGCAATAAAAGTTATGCCATTGCATTTCTGATCAGGTTTGAGTTTTGGTTAAAACTGTAGACATCAACATAAGTTAATAGAAAATAGGTCAATAATAGCAAATTATTTGTATACAATCTCACAAACAAGAAAGAATGCACTTCTAGTCCTAGGGCCTCATTCAATTGCAATTTGTCCAATTGAATAGGGCTTTAAATAAGCACACAGCATATTTTTTTACAGAAGTTTTTAGTTAGTGAAGACCTTGCTTTTGGATAGAAGATCACTAACTAAATACTTCTTAAAAAATATATGCTATGTGCTTATTTAAAGCCCTATTCAATTGGACAAATTGCAATTGAATGAGGCCCCTAGTATTCAACCTGGTTTTATTTCAAGACAAATATATGAACTGATATATAAAACTAACCTTTAATTCTTATTGTACTAATATGTACATAAAAAATACTCTCCTAAATCTCCCAGTAAGGAATATTATAGTTACTACAATCAGTATGAAATCCACTAATATTTAGGGAAAATACTCCATACAACTTTTATTTATATTATGGGTATCCAAATGATTATATTTTGTGCCAAATATCTTCTATATCAGTATCTTTTAGATAATGTTTTACTTATATTCCATATATATATATACTTCTACATTATTCTATATATGTATGTAAATAATTTGTCACCTCCAGGGATTAGCTTTATTGTTCCAAGGACATTGAGCCACAGAGGCACTGTCAGATATCCCTTGTTTTAAGAGTGGTAATATCCTCCCAAATCACTTGCCCCCTCTGATAGTATCACTGTGTGCCATCCTATACAAACCTCAATATGCTGTACTAGAGTGGATGGGGGACTTATCCATCAATGGTTTGGGAGACTATAATAAATATCCCCTTCTGTTCAAGATACTATACTGTGCATGTATCTTTATCAATGTTTATTCCAATAACTATTCTGTTATCCAAAAAACAACCCTTCTATAATATTCCTGGTCACTATATACATTATTTCACATAAACATTTAATGTACTTCCTAAAAAAAAGGCTGGGGAGGCTTGTCCAGCAATTTTGAGGGGCATAATACTTCTAATAGTTGCAATCGTCTCCACACTCTATCCCCTTCCTAATAACCCTGATAATTGTATATAGCTATATTATGCTAGAAAGGCATAATATAGTTACTATCATAACTCATTCATTGTGTGTACATGACACAAATTTGTACTCATGCACCAAAACAACCACCTTACTCGAGGATATTAGTGACACAGTAGATTAAACCACAGGTTGTACCACTAGTACAGGTGTTACTTTGCTCTGATATGGGGAAATATTGAGATTTTTAGTAGTAAGATATGGTTGAACACAGCAGTCTTGTATACACATACAGAATCCCTTTACCCTGTATCATATTCAGTTATCTGTATACACATAACTTTATACTAGCCCAGTGGCTCCATTTACTATACTTCTATTTGCTACTCTCCCCATATGTCCCATAGTGACATCCATGCTTTAAATCCTTCCTAACACACAGTCTTTTATTCACATTCTTCAAATCTTAAAGGGTCAATGTAAGCACTTTTCATGTTAGACCTATATTTTAGTTCACCATTAATTAACAATTAATTTGTTTGTTATATATGCAAGTTGTATTACATCTATTCTGTTTCTGTATTGACGTATCACAATGATAAGTGATTCTTGTTGTATTTTTCATAATTGCACAGCTCTAGATTATTTGTATTCTTGCCACAGTTGAATCCAGTTTCTGTTTGACTTGTTTTTAACTAAAGTTTGTACAGCAATTAAAGCAATGCTACGTGTTAAATATCACCTACAATAAAACAATAGTTTGATTAACTTTTATATCCTCAAAGGGAATTCCTGTTGACTTTTTGTGACTAACAGAAAATTATATATAATGAACATAATGGATATGAATCTCTAGATATTTATCATTATTATTATCTGTTATTTGTAACATGCTAACATATTCCGTAGGACTATACAGGGGTTAAGTACAGTGAGGCAAGAAACACAGATAAGAAATTGGATGGGCCAGGAAGAGAGAAAAAGTAGAGACTGATAGATTGTGAAGAGAAGTGAATATATATATATATATATATATATATATATATATATATATATATATATATATATATATGTGTGTGTATATATATATATATATATATATATATATATATATATAAATTTATATTTATTTAAAGATGATACTTCCCCAAAACACAGGCTGCTGTTGTATGAAATAGTTCAACTATATTTCTAAAAGTTGTAGCACTTTGATTTTATTGCTACTAGACTTCTCTGTATGTAAGTTGATGTGAGCTGTTAAAGAACATAGTAAAACAAATCTATTGGTTTAGAACTGAAGCTTCAGGGGGTCAATGACAGAAATGGAGCCATTAGTATTGTTCTCCATAAACATTGATGAGGCCTGGCAAACTAGGTAAGTCCCAATAACTATTTTCTTTAATTGAAAATAAACTTAAGTTCAGGTGGAACATGCCATATAGAATATACTTGCATATTTAAACAATGGCCTTGTTTTCTAATTGATCTCGTTTAATGGTAGTCTATCTCATTTTGCTATGTTTGAGGACATCATTAACATATAGGCTTGTTGCTACATTAATATTCAGGGAGCCCCTACTGTAGCGTATTTCTAGGACTTATTTGTATAAATTACACAGATAAGTCACACTGATGTGAGTATTACAGAGGAACGGGGTACAACCCGGATATGTTTGTAGATATTTACCACCAGGAATGAGCAGCCATTTCTACAGAGATTCAACCAAAGCCACTGGGCCTGAAACCATCTATTCTGCAGATTCACTTTCCAACTATCATTTCTCAGTTGCATTTACCACCGTAACTGAGCAGCCATTTCTGCAGAGATTCAACCAAAGCCACTGGGCCTGAAACCATCTATTCTGCAGATTCACTTTCCAACTATCATTTCTCAGTTGCATTTACCACCGTAACTGAGCAGCCATTTCTGCAGAGATTCAACCAAAGCCACTGGGCCTGAAACCATCTATTCTGCAGATTCACTTTCCAACTATCATTTCTCAGTTGCATTTACCACCGTAACTGAGCAGCCATTTCTGCAGAGATTCAACCAAAGTCACTGGTCCTGTTATTTTCCAACTGTCATTTTCCCTTTTCCTTTTTCCTTTTGCCTCTAGACCAAGGTTCCTCACACGTTATCACCTCTCTTCAGCATCTAAACTCCTATAACTTGCTGTCCCACTTACCCTGTCCACACCTACGCACCTATGATTTGTGCTAATTTATATTGTAGGTTTAACCCTATCACCTCCATTTTCACAGCTGATACACCCAAAAGCTCTTGTTTCTCCCTTTTATTACTTCACCTTTGTTTTATTTATCACTTTAGATTGTAAATTTGCGAGTTTTCAGTCTTATAAGGTGCTTTGAAAAAAACACCATGGGCCTCATTCAATTGCTATGTTTTAGAGATTTGCCTTCCTTTTGCGGGCTCCGATCAAGTTACGTCCTATGAGATACGATTCCTAGCAATCTGTTCAATCGCAGCTTACTTCCGTCAAAGCCTTTGATCTTTGGCCGGCCGCAAGAGTTGCCCGATCACCCTTCTGTCAAGCCCGTAAATTGCTAAACCCGAACCAAAGGTTACTTGCCCCAGGGAGGTGTCGCAAAGGGCTTACTGACAAATCGTAGCACTTAATAAGCAAATAAAAAAGCCATCCTGTACTTTTATTAAAAATTAAAGTGATGTTAGGTCTTAGAATTCATAGCACAACATTCTCAAGCTCTCACATAGGCATAAATAAATACTTTATTTCATGTTCAATTTCCGTCATAAAGTCCTACGGGCTTCAACCTCCAAGCCCGTATGACTTTGGAATCCAACCTCCATATTTCATTGAAATCCTACGGGCTTGAATAACGAGTTACAGGCTTGGAGGTCATTCAAGCCCGTAGGACTTGGGATGGAAATTAGACATGAAATAAAGTATTATATTTTGGCGATGTGCTCGCTTGAGAATGTTGTGCTTTTAATTATAATGTCACCCATCATGTTTCCCATAATTTACAGTGCTGTAGCGATCACGTTCAAGCCCACAAATGCTTACTGCTGATAGCATGGTTTGAGATTATCAGGAAGGGGGACTAACTTGCGGGCCCAGCCAATTGAATAGCTAAGTAAACGTGGACGTAACTCGATGTGGACGTAACTCGATCACAGGAAATCAGCGATTTGCAATCGAGTTACGGCCCCTAATTGAATGAGGCCCCATGTATGAAAAATGCTAAATTCAAAGACAGGGCAAACTACTTTCTGCAATGTGTTTAATATTGTATTTATTTTTTACAGAATATGTTGGCGCCTTACAAAAAACTGTAATAATAATAATAGATACGTGTGAGTGTTATTTTCATTATACTGCTTTGAATATATGCAAAGTTGCAATTTAAATACATGCTACGTTATAATTCAAGTCACATCCCCAATTTAAGAAATTGGCAGAATTACTAGACTATGTTTTAATGTTTTCATTGTTTGACTGAGCCAATTTTTTAACATTAATTTGTCATATTTTTCCACTCGCATATAAATAGCTTATCAAGAAAATGTCAGTATAATTATGTAACAAAATACTAGCACTTATTTTCTTCTAGCTTTGTGTAAGATATATATTAGCTATGAACTTCTGCAAAAATCATCTTTAATTTGATTTACATAATTAAGCATAGTTTTGTAAGATTTGTTTATTCATGTATGAATGAGCAGATATATCTTACAAGGAGATGTTGCATTCTGCATTCTGTCCTTCCAAAGGTGATATTATGAATGATCACTAAATGTGTCTCTTGTTTTGGCATAACTTTGATAAAATATACATATCTGACATTGGCTTACGGATTAATAATTGTACATATATTATACATTAACTATAACTTGTCAATATTATTCTTTGTAAACTGTAGTAAATATGAAAACATTAGCATGCGTTGGAAGCAAAAAATATTGGAAGTGCTGCATTCACTTATTTGGGATACAGCTATGTCATATATGAAGTCCGTTAAACTATATTATATGTATTATGTTTTCAAAATTATTGCATATGATATAGATGTTAAAATACTGTTTGCCAATGTTATTTTTTGTTTAATGCAACAGTATTCCCCAAGATTATACCTGAATAGAGAGAACACTTTATGCACAGGAGCACTAAATCACATATATAGTTGGGAGCAAACGGGTTGTCGCAAAGCGAGGGATGCAGTTGCTTTGGTGCTCCTTGCCTTCGCAAGGGATCGCATTTGCGGAGGTGGAGGCTCCCAAGTCGATCGCAAAATTTACGCACTTAGCATCCACAAATACGAGCCGCAGGACTTAGAAAAATAAACATTACAAGCTGGCAAAAATACGACCTTAGCGCCCGAAACACACGCACATGAAAACATTAAAAACACAATAAATACACACAACAAACACATACAAAGCTTACCCACAGCAAGGGGCGCCGAAGGATCTCGGAACACCAACCAAATTAATTTCTCAACCAAACACCATTACCTGCCTTACAATCTTATTGCCGTCATTTTTTGACGTGCAAGCTGCTACTAGTAATATATTACGCAGTGGAGAAAATCAGTAACCCTTCACTGGGCTACACATGACTACAAGAAGTTTAGTACTGTTTTTAAACTTTCAACTCTGTGAGGTTGTTCTAGACCGACCTCTAAAGCATCCAGTTAAAAAAAGTATTAACTAGTTGTCAATTTTCATACAGGTCAGACATTTATCCCGACTGTGGGTAATCTACTGTTTTATCCCCATGGCAAAATATTAATTTTAGAGGCTCTCAGCTTCACATTAGACTCAGATTCTACTGTCCAAGCTCAGAGCCCCAGTATACCTGTTAATATCTATGTTTGCACTTGGTGATGAGCCTGCTCCTTTAAAGGCACCTTTAGTGCTCATACAATAGGGCTTCGTTTTCTTTTAGTAGCTGGCTACCAATTAACAGCCTTATTTAATTGCGATTCGGGCCTTCTGCCGTCACCTAACATGTGACCCTAGTAGAAGCTATGCATTATCCTTATGATGTTGTCTGACAGTTAACCCTTTAGATGTAATTTGATTAGCCCACAGCCTCTTGCCCTTCTGTTATCCGCCCACACCACACCCATGGTATTAATGCACAGTCTTGTCCATTTCTGATTGTGCTCTTTTTTATGAAATAAAGCTTTGTTATACCGTTCTTACCGCGTGAGTGTGTTTTCAATGGTTGTGGTTATGGGACATCCACATACATCCCATTTGTGTCACATTCCTAAACTAATTAGCCCTAGTTACTATGCAATAGTTTTATACATATAATGATAATAATAATAATAATAATAATAAGATGATCATAAGATATCCTATATGATAATAAAGGGTTTATATACATGACAGGTCCAATTTGTGATAATGTGGAGTATGAACATTCCTCTGAAGGCCTGATTGGAATATGACAGGTGATATTGTGAATTTATATTAACACTTAATGGGATGTCACCAAATGATAATGGTTATACATCTTGGCATATGGCCACCATCAATGGCGTGCTTTCCAGGATGGTTGTAGCAGATATGGAGGTGAGTTTGTGGCCCTTCCTGATGGCTTAGAGTAGATTAGTGTGGTGTGTTTTCCCCGGTTCCCCGTCAGCCTTGTGGCGGTGAAGGGGCATGTGTACCTGATTGAAGCTTTGAGCTATACCATGTAGGGCCAGTTTAGGTAGGTCGGTGAAAGCAGAGAGGTCCACTAGAGAAGCAACTGGCCGCCCACTCCAGTATCTTTGGCATGCAAACCTTGTGGAACACACAGGCAGACACCTAGCTGAATGTGCTGTATTCCATAGGGTTACAGAGAGTTGGACATGACTGAAGGACTAAACAACAAATAATCAAATGTTCCCCTGGTACTTGATAAATTTGATGTGGTGGTGTAATTTGGCCACTAGTTGTTTGCCAAATGTAGATGTGATGATCGAGATGTATATGCAATCAAATATATATTCCAGGGTCCAAATTAGAGCCTCTGTGAGTGAGAAAGTATTAATATGGCATATGTTTCATGTTTTTCTGTTGCAATTTAATCAGGTAGTGTGTCTTTATTTAATGGCTTTCTGCATGTTGCAGCATGGCTTTTCATATTGGCATATGCATGACCATTCCAACATATGATAAAATAACATAATTTTGAAAGGAATATTTAATTAGTTAGTGTGTCTTTAATTGCTTTATCCATCTTGCAGCAAGACTTTTCAAATTGGCCTATGCATGACCATTACAACATATGATGTAATAAAATATTTTTTAAATGCCTATTTGTTATTGGGGGATTATTTTGCAAGTAATTGTAATGCCTTTGCATGCTTTCCCCATATTTTAAAGTCCACTGGTGTGTTTATATAGTTTTTTACGGTGGTGAGAAATTGTCTGTAAACCCTTTGTGGGTCCTATTTGGAGGACGTAATATTTTTGTCTCCATTTGCGGGTTACGGGCTTTAACGCCATGGCGTCTTTGGAAATCTGTTGCAATTTAATAGCGTTATTGGAACATAACAGTTACAGGCTTCACAGATCAAAGGATTTGCGGCCTCGGAGTTCCAATTTCAACATTCCGTTGGGGTTTTCCATCCTTAACCCGCAGGTTATTTGCGGGTAGCTTCGATAGGCCAATTTAATAGCCGTAAGTCTTGCGGGCTACGTTACGGGCTACGGTTTTACATGTAGGAGGAATTTAATAGGGTTGCAGGAGTCTTATCTGGACAGATCCTCTCCAAAAGTGTGGACATCTGATATTGGATAGCAAATTGCTGAAGTCTGAAACACTAAAACTCAAATGTGTGTTTGAAAAGCTAAATTTTGTACTGTTCTGTTGATAATCAGTTATTACACAAGCAAATTATCACAGTATTCCTTTACTGTACAATTTCTCATTGAGCACTGCAGAAACTGTGATGCCTTTTATCACACAAACTAATAAATGTGCAAAACATTGCCTATCACAACCTGATTTGTTTTGTACATTTTCTTATATTACATTACTCAGTCATAGAAAAATGCAGCCATGATTTAAGAGTTTAGCTAATATCACAATGATCTAATAACAGTCATAGACTTGATTTGTTTGGAATATGAGTTTGATTGAAAATTATAGGGTATTTTTCTCAAATGTCTGGTATTAAATTACTAAGTGGGAAGGTGTCTAGTTCTAGATGTTATGAAGGTTTGTGCGTGTCTAGTAGTAATGTATATCCTATACAAAAGAATTCATTTATTTACCAGTCATTCTACATAAAGGTTATATGCGTAATCAAACACCGCAATCTGTAAGATAAGAAATCCTGGCCATAAAACTAAATATGGCAAAGAGTCAAATATAAGTACTTTCTCACTTAACTGAATAGATACCATTATATACAGTGATATGAAAAAGATAGAATACTCTCTTAAAATGAAATGCTTTTGCATGTTAAGATGTATCTGACCTTGACCAAGTCCTCACAAAGTCGTTACAATAAATAATTCTATCCGCATGCTCACATTTTATTATGTTATTATGTATTAAATAAAAAGTCAGCCAACACTCAGAAGAGTTGTGTGAAAAAGTATTTACACCCTAGATAACATTCAGTATCAATTAAGGTAATTAGAATCAGTTGCTGCTAAACAGATTCACAAGTGCATGTAAAATTAGATCTTTTGACAGTTTGGCCTGGAGCATTCAGATTTTTGGTCATACATCATATAGAGATGGTTAATATTCATTCGACACTACATGAAGTTGATTATTCCACAGTGAGAAAGATAATTTACATATACAGACAATTTAGAGCATTTTTCAATCGACCCAGGAGTGGGCCTTCAAGTAGATTTAACCACAGAACAATCGTACAACAATGAAACCCAAAGCTAGGTCTAGGGACTTACTGTCCTCTATCAATACAGTAAATGTTGGAGCTTTATTTGGAAGGGACTTTCATGGAAGGATAGCAGGAAGAAATCTTCCTCTTCCCTCAAACTATTACTGCATTGCTTAGGTTTGTAAAACTAATAATAATAATACAATTATATTGCGCTTTTTCTCCCAGAAGGCTGGGATTAGAGCATGGTCTTCAGTCTCTTTCTGAAAATGTCCAAATTAGGGGACTTTCTGACTGAGCGTGGCAGAGAGTTCCAGAATTTTGGTGCTGTATACCTAGATTATGGAACTCTCTCTCACGCTTAATCAGAGAGGCCCCTAATTTGGACTTCACCAGAAGGAACCATAGGACTTCTGGAACAGAAGTTGTTTGGACTTAATACAGAATGACACATATGGCAAAATGCAAACACGGCGCATACCCATAAGAGTCTCATACCAAGCGTCAAACATGTAGGTGCACGGGTGATCTACTTTGCAGCCACCAGACCTGGACATCTCACATTTAGAGCTCACTGTGAATTCCTCTCTATACCAGAGCATTATGGGAAAAACTGTGACACATCTACTTCACAGCCAAAACTTTGCTGGCAGTAGATAATGCAACAGCACAATGATTACAACGCACTTATAAATCTAATACTGAAAAGAAAAGAGGTAGTATTTTGGGATGCCCAAGGCAAATACCAAAACTGAACCCTACTGAGATGATGTGAAAGGATCTAAAGAGAGCTGTGCATAAACAAATGTTCTCAAACATCACCACATTGAGTTTTTACGGAGGAATGTGAATCCCAGATTCCCACCCAATTAATATATAAGATTTTTTTTGCCGGTTTTTGCACTGTGGTCATAATTTAAAATGGCATGTTTTTAAGAACTAGCTTGAAGAATAGGGCAACTGGACAACCAGTAGATGTTTAAACTCACTGGGAGAACACCGGGTGTGTATAGTGCATTGTGTACCTCAGATGGGTCTGCCCTTTAATGCTCTGTTCTCTTGACTCAATACTTATTTTCACATGTTTTAGAACTTCAGGGCACACATTTTGCTGCCTTACTCATTATATGCACATAACATCGTCAAACTGTAAGAGTTTGGAGCCTGCCACTGCTACGGAAATGAACATGAAATTCACCTTGTTGTCAAACACATATTAAAAAGAGCAGGCTTTGAACATTACTAACATTATTATTTTTGTATTGAAAAACAAGCACTAAAAAGGTTTTTAAAAACGTACTTGTAATATTATGGAAACACACCTTTGCAGCCAAATCAGGACAATTTCTTAAAGGACCACTGTATGCTGAAACAAATATGTTTAAAATATTAGCATAATCACAAAATACCATCAAGCTAGTTTCAACACAGAATAAATGAATCAATTTTGATTGTTGGTCCCTAAATCCACCCATGACACTTTGGTGAAAGTTATGAGAGATGCATTTACATTTCTGCAGGATTAGGGTTTGTAGCTTCTTCTGGTCAGGTGTAGGACATATTCCTAAAAGGGTCAATGACTTAACACATTTTCCTACCCTTCTCCTTTTCTCCCTCATCTCTACCTTCAATCGAGAGAGTAAATTATTTCTCCATAGAGCTATATGACTAAGCTGGTGAAGTGCCCTGACACATTGAGCCTCATTCAATTGAGCAATTCTAATTTACAGTAGCCCGTAATGGAGGCCGTAAGATAATTTGCTATTCAATTGTGTTTTTTTTGCGAGCCACACATGAGCAAAGTGTTACGGCTTGAAATCCTTGCGGTTGTTACAACCGTAACTTACACCCCATCTAAACCTTTCATCTTTCACGTTCGCAAGAGTTACAAGCGCAAAACGCTATTAATTTGCTACAATGCCTCAGGCCTGCAAATGTTTTCACACCGGAAACGGCAAATGTAGAAAAAAATCCTACGAGTACTAGAGAGGACTCGCAAGGGGTTAAACACCTATTCGTATCGCTGTAAAAGCAAATAAAAAAATCAATACTGCACTGTAAATGATGGGAAAAGCGATGATAGACATTAGAATTAATTGCACAACAGTCTCAAGCTCGCAAATCGTCAATCAAAAATAATTTTATTTTATGTTTAAATTCGGGGTTATATCGATCTCCGGAATCAATGAGTTAATAGATATCAGGCCACCCATATGGACTAGGACAGTATCGCATTCATTTTTATTATTTTGTGTTTTGCGTGTCCGATTGCATATCGGACCTCCAAACGCTAACTGATTGACATGTAACCTCCATGTTTTAACAACCTAATGATATCTAATTTTCTATTGTCTGTTTTTAAAATGGGTAGTTACAGCCTTGCTTAATTGATCATGTTCTCGCCCTGAAATGCTATGCACGAGTGCATGCTTTACCGTTTTGGCTTTCGGCCCGTAGCTTGCGGGCTTGTTCAATGGAATAGCACTGGATTTGTAGCAGACTGCAAGCCAGCAGCAAGCCCGCAGACATACGGCCTGTATACCGCCAGATGCGGGCTTGCATGGTGATTAAAAATGCATTATTTTGATCATTGTATGGCTTGTTTTGCTACAAGATGTTTAAAACTTGCTCTTTTGAATTAAAATCAAATTGATATATCCAAATATAAGAAGTATGCACCAACTTCTGAATAACGTTTCCTAACTGAATATAAAAGTAATGGGTCCAAAGATATTGCTCTGAACCTGTGTTACGAGGATCAAATAATGAGGTGATGCTTCTGCATAATACAGAAACTGTTGATCTTTATGTTTAGTGCTGATGTATTTACCTCCAAGATTACCATATTTAAAATAATACATTAAGTGTATTTTCCATCCTGATAGCAATTGTATTATGTCTTATAATAGGAATGCTTATCAGGAAATTCACATGGGCAGTGGAAATGATTTTGGGAAAGAGGAAGTGTTGGTAATTATCCAGTTGACACCCATTTAAAATCAACTTACTAAAGGAAAAAGTCACATTCAACATAAATCAAATGGGATAATTCAATGTCAAAACGGCCAAAAATCAAAATGATAGAAAATCAAAGGTGACTTTACATTGCTACATTTAGCCTGAAAAGATAGAGACGTGCTCTTCCTTATATCTGAGGAAAAAACAAACGGGATTTGTCTGATAATAAGCTACATAATGTATTTTAGTTGTAAGTTGATAGCAGTTTTTGCAGACTTGAACATTACCTGTATAAATAAATAAAATTACAATTGAATGTTATTAACACATTTTGAGTGGAAATGTAGTGGGTGATAGGCTTGTAGTTCCTGACCTGTTTTAATACAAATAATATTAAGACTTTAACATTTACATAATCTAGTTGATATTTATTATTTAGGCAACTGGGCTCTTCTGCCTTATCAGCCCCCACTGCTAGAGTTAATTAATCACACAAGATATACATTATAAGGATGATCTCTTCATGTATTTTATTCTTTAATCTAGTAATTTGCCCATCGTAAATGACGGTATCATATGTTATGTTCAAATGTCTGTTCTGTCTCTCTCTGTGCTATCTCTCCGTGCTCCCTCTCTGCATTGATTCTCTCTGTGTGCCCTCTGTTTCTCTCTCTGTGCATCATCTGTCTCTCTCTCTGTGCCCTCTCTCTGATCTCTGTGTGTATATTGTTGAAGATCCACATGCTCTCCCAAAGAACAGGTTGGGGCCAAAAGGGATGTCCATTTGTAGGCATGAGTAAAAGATTTAAAATAGCATCATATAATCACCGTGACCACATATATGTTCTCATAAAGTAGGACTTTATAGATCAAATCTTTCAGAATACTTTATGTTGTCCTGAGTAGTGCAGACAACTCTAGGACTGTTCTCTTTTCCATCCCGTTGTCTGCAAGTTCACTGATGAACAGCACTTTGCTCTGATAATTCTGTATTATTTCTCTTGCTCTTAATAAAGATGCAACAGAATTTATTGCTGCTAGGTGTATCTAGGACAAACTGAACTCAGTCACCTACGAGTCAAGAGCATCTGCTGATCTATCATTGAACAGTTCAAGTAAGAGTAAATGCATTTTTATCATTTTATCTCTTTATACTATAAGAGCAAATCACAAGGTAATTGCAGAAATGGAAATGTGCTCTAGATCTAGCTCCCTGAATGCAAATAATTTTGGACAATGCATGGGTCAGATTTGGTGACATGTTGGCCACTCTACCTGGGACCCACAAAGCAGAATAAACTGAATAGCAAATTCATGCCATGAGCCCAAGCATTTGTAAATGATGTACTGTTTAAATAAACGGCAGATTAATTTATTGTTAATATACAGTTGATTAACTAGATAATATTGAAAGAAAGCAATGGAAGAGAATATTTCTCTTTTGTTTTGTGCTGTTCCAAGCTTTCCAAATTCACTCTTAAATGATATGATATACAGTAAACTCCCCATTATCCAGCACCCACGGGGACTCCCTATTGCTGGATATGTGTAGTTGCCGGTTAATCGGGAGTCCCAGAAAAAAAAGGTGTAAAAGACCCTTAAACCCCCCCAAACCCCCTCAAAATGCCTTTAAAAAAGCATTAGCACCTAAACTGGTCCATTTATGCCCAGAAAAAAACATTTAGAAAAAAAGTTAGTATTTTTTTGGGGGCATTCTCGAACTGCTGGATTGTGCCGGTTATGCCGGTTTAGCTGGAGTTTCTGTAGAATGGGGAATTAATGCTTGTTGCTTGAGAGTGCCGGTTGGTTAGGTGCCGGATAACCGGGATTTTACTGTATTCACATAATTAGTAAAATTGCTCTCATTCATTGGCTTCTTTATGAATTCCTTACGCGTTTTCTAAAATTAAAAGCAGAAAGCTTCACATATATTTCAGTCTTTAACTTCCAATGATGTTAAATTAGGAAAAATATTTATTGCACGAGAGACACAAGTATTGCCTTGAATTGAGGATGTTTCATCCACAGATGAATCTACAGTATATATGAGTATATTTAATATATGACTGTAAAACTAAATTGAGACAGCATTTTATGGAATATAATAACCACATGGCCCACCTTATCTTTTTTTACTTAACATATTAATTCACCTGTCATATGTTCTGCAATACATCTCCTTTTTGTAAAGAACTATTTCCTCACACTTCCACTCCTACCTCTTCCATTTCTTGGAATGTTATATTTTCCTGCACATTGTTATATTTCTTAAAGTACCAAATTCTCCCTTTGAATAGATTTGATAATTGGCTAAATGTCTTAAAAATAAAATGAATAATAATTAATCTTAACTGGAGGCAGCCATTGTGTTTAATGTCTAGCTGCTTTCTCTGCAGGAAGGGTTCTTGTAAACTGATTATAGTTCCATTAGTTCTGTTAAGCTGGCAGATTTTAATTGAAGCAGCTAAGCCAACAGTTATCCAAAAAATGGCAGCTCCTGGCATAAAACAATGAATAAACTAAAGGCTATAGTTTTTTTTTAAGCATTTAAGCATTTTTTTCTAAGTTTATTTATTTTAAAAGAGCATTTTAACATGGTCCTGTAGTTAAAAAAAAAGTTACATTCAGCAAAGTATGTAACAAATTAAAAACATTAGCAGCTGTGTAACCTTTGAACATAAGAACATTTTTAAAGATAATCGGACTTGTTGAAGGCTCTGAAAAAAAACATATTGTTTTTATTTCAGCAACGCCTGAGCGATGGAGCACACTTGAGTTTATTATCAGTGCAGGAGAGTGGTCAAAGGAAGAAGGAGAGTTGATTTTAGATCTCACTGAATATTACATCAAGCATCTCCCCTCGGGATCTGCCAAGCTTGCATCAGTATATATAAGGCCAACTCTTCAGTAATGTAAATGCACCTCACACACAAAACCTTCATCAAAATTTCACGAATGGCTCCAAATTAATTTTTTCTAGTAAAACAATGGTGTTTCCCAGCGTAATGATGTTCTTAGATTCAACGTTTTTAAATATATATATTTGTGTTCACATTTGAATGTCTAAAACAAATTAAAAAAACTGCTTCCACTACAGAATTCAGAGAAAAACAGTTCTTACACTGCATTCTGGGAAGCTGAGCAGGAACATGCAAATGTGCCCACAAAGGCTTTGGTCTTCAATCCATAACCATTTTAAACATGGCTTCCTTTAAGCTTATGCCCACTGCATTACACAGCTTTTATGCAAAGCCAAGGTTGGATTATACACAAGCTGGGAATCCTATCTACGGACAGCTATTTCAAGGTTACTGCCTATAATCAGCATGGAGCGGGATCTCAGCTTGTGTTGTGGACCTTATGAGTAGGTTGTTCACCACAACAATCATTTATAATATGGTGAGCAAAAGAGAGATAGAAGCCCTCCACCGTACAGTAGTACGATATATAAAGAGTACATTTGTGTTCTAAAAAAAGTTTAAATATATATATATATATATATATATATATATATATATATATATTCTTATTTATAAATTATTTCTTTATTTTTTTTTTTTTTTTTCATTTTACAGTGGTTCTTTTAAATGGTAAATCATATTTTCCAAATGCACATATTAGATTGAGAACTGATAAACAAATGCAAAAAATAACTGTGCTCTGATATCAAATGGGTATAGCTCCTCTTGTCGTATGTTTATTACTCGGCCACCTGTTGACTTACCTGTGACTCACTGAATTAGGATGAAGCACTGTCATTATCTATACTGAACATAAGTGGTTATTTATTAGCATGAAGCTCCTCTGTTTGTCTAGACTCAGGACACCTTAACAAGGATTTTGCCAGAACAGATATGATCCCTGAATGAGCACGGCAGAGAGTGATGTACTGTGTGTGATTACTGAGCTGTATCAGCTCCCTGAACTCTGCGGTCCATGAATAGCCTGTACCAAGAGCTCTCTGGAACAGAGATTGTTATTGTGGTGAAGCTCAGTAAAAAAAGATGTAGTGCCCGCTGATCCAGTATGAAGGCATCAGGAAAAGGAAATGTCCTACTTCTACTGCGGACAACAAAGGATTTAAAGGTCCACTCAACTAAAAGCTTTACTATTATAAATTTAAAATAGCATGATTTAAATCATGTAATAATGGAGTCTTGTGCTTCATGCTCATCATCTCAATTGTGAGGGCTCATCAGTCATCATACATAAAGGGGCTCATTAAAATGCGATTTGGCCAATTGAATAGGGCTCATAGCACATAGCATATTTTTTTACAGAAGTTTTTAGTTAGTGAAGACCTTGCTTTTGGAAATAAGTTCACTAACTAAAAACTTCTGTAAAAAAATATGCTCTGTGCTTATATAGAGCCCTATTCAATTGGCCAAATCGCATTTGAATGAGGTCAAAAGTTAGAAGTCCACCGAGAGGACTTTTCTAAAAATACCTACATTTCAAAAAAATTATCAAAGATTTCCACTTAGTTTTTATTAATAGCAACCAATTTTATGTACATAAATGTGTAACATATATGTTTATTTATAACATCCTCAAATCTCTGAACACAGGCTTCAAGCAACAAGCAGTGCTCTGGGGGTTTAGCATTGAAGCCCTCAGACACTAGCTGATTCCAATAAAGTGAACATTTTAAAAATAAAAGATTTATGCCTATGGCTTACACCGCTGCTAATGTTGTACCTATTTAACACACCTAGAAAGTTTTTGGCATACTCTGGCTCTTTAATTATAAGGTTATCAGGCTGTATGGTGATCCAGGTACGTTGCTCATTGTACACAGTACTTTCAGCTAAGCCTCACTGATAGGGACTTATGGCTATACAGACCAGAATACAGAGCTGATCATGATCCTCACCACTTGAGTCTTAACCAGGTCATTCGTGATGAGAGCTCTCGCCCAGGAATTAAAATAATGACATTGTTCTGAAATATCTGCAATCTCCTCATGTAGCCTGAACTATGAATCCTAGTCCACTACAAGCTGCTGAACTTTATTTTCAAAGTACAGGAATTTTATACATAAACTCACAATTAAATCTAAGTTAATATATTACAGACTGTGAAACAGAACTGTATATCCAAGACAGAGATTACTGTTAGTAATACAAAGAATTGTTGTTCAATCTACAAAGTGAAACAATAGCATGTGTCAGGCTCATAAAGATAGTGATCCCCTTTTTTGTATCTGACACCAAGAAAATACAACTAATTATTACAACAGAGTAATATACTGTATTGTAATACTATATACAGGTTGTCCCCATGTTAATGACGAGATAAATTTTGTGAGAACATCTTTAAACCAGATTTGTATGTAACTCAGATCCCTGATGAATAATGATAACATAACTATAATGGCTCGTATGTGGTAATGATAATACTGTGTAATACTATAATAATAATATATTTGTACTGACATATTAAGTTACAGAAACTATTATGCTCTTTCTTTTAATTCAAACAAACAGAACATAAAAACAAACTCATACAAAAAGCCTTGGCAGCCCGTTCTTAAGTACGGGTCGTCTGTAAGTCGGGTCATCTGTAACCCGGGGACCACCTGTATACTGTATATATTATAATGTGAAAACACATAGAAGTGGCCCCCGTGTATTATCCCAGAGTGCAACACTTAATTTTAATAGATGAGAGCTACAGTAAGTAACTAGCCTAAAAAAAAGTTGAATGTACATAAGTGAGCTACATCTCTGTGTACCAAACCCCAATGGAAAAAGCCTACATATACATTTAGCATTCTTGGTCCACTGCTGAGAACTCTCACAATTGGCTCAGAGATGAAATATGCAGATAAGGAAACTGTACATAACGGCCCAATTTTACATTGTTCCATATACTAAGCAATTTTATTGTTAAGAGGAATTTCAAGAGTCTGGGGGTAACTGGAAAGCAGATGTGTTCCACAGAATATATGAAGCTGTTGGCTTGTTATTGTAATGTTTGTTATACAAGGCACATATTGAGACCCTGCCAACTCCAAACAATATAATATACATTGCATTTCTCAACATTTTCCCCATGTTCCTGTCCTATACTATTATCCTGTAACAATCTTGTTGGCGATGGCAATGTCTCATGGCTCAGTAATTTTATTCTCTGTAACTTGAATTATTTACTATGTTTTGCTCGTACTGAAAATATTATTTGTCATTGGTTAGAACCTGAGGGGGTATATCTATCATTACCACATGGTTTGGTTCCAGTGGTAATCTTTCTCTTACACAATTTAATCAGTCACAAAATTTATTCCTTGTTTTTCTGGCTATGTCTTGTTTAATTTGCATTGGTTACACATTTGTCATGTGAAAAATAATTCACTCAAAACACATTGGGCCTCATTCAATTGCGGGACATAACGCAAATCACTGATTTCCTGCGATTGAGTTACGTCCTCCCGTTGATCTCCGTTTACGCTGCTATTCAATTGTCCGGCACCGCAAATCAGTCCCCCTTCCCGCTAATCGCAAACCATGCTATTGGCAGTAAGCATTTGCGTGCTTGAACATGATCGCAGCCACAAGTCCGTAACTCATGTTTCAAGGCCGAAAACTCGGAGCACCTTAAATGCAAATATAAATTCAATACAGCACTGTAAATGATGGGGAACAGATTGGTGACATTAGGATTAAAGGCACAATATTCTCAAGCTCACACATCGCCAAAATACAATACTTTATTTCACGTTTAATTTCCATCCAATGTCCTACGGGCTTGAATGACCTCCAAGCCCTAACTCATTATTCATGCCCATAGGACTTCGATGAAATATAGAGGTTGGATATCAAAGTCCTACGGGCTTGGAGGTTGAAGCCCGTAGGACTTTAGTATGAAAACTGAACATGAAATAAACTATTTATTTATGCCGATTTGAGAGTTGGGGAATGTTGAGCTATTAATTCTAAGCCCTAAAACAACTTTCACTTTTAATATAAGTACAGGATTGCTTATTTATTTGATTAATAAGTGCTATGATTTGTAAGTATTATATTAGTACAAGTAACCTGTAACCCATTTACGGGCTTGACGGAAGGGTGAATCAGAGCAATTATATAGCGATTAGGGATTTTTTTGCGGCCGTGAAAGATTAAAGGCTTTGATGGAAGTAACTTGCGATTAGCAGAATCACAATGGAAAGTATCTCGCAGCACCTTACCTGATCGGAGCCAGCAAATGGAAGGCAATTGTATAGCATTGTAGCTTGCGATCGGCATTTGCGAGCCTGGATCTCTAAAACGTAGCAATTGAATGAGGCCCATTGTATGTCCCACATCTGCTGGTTGCCAGTTACTGTTGTAATGTTATCACTTGGTGATCCAGTCTTATCTAGGGAGCACCCTGTGTGAGCTAATAATTGTAATCATCGATATTATCAGTTATACAATCGCTAGTCAATATACATTATTACATTTTTATTAGTAGCCACTTTAATGTTCTTATAAAGAGTTCTCTAAAGAATAGCTAGGCCTGATAAGGAATAAAATACTTCATTAAACTTTTTACTGTGCGTTTAAACAATGTATTATTATTTATCTCTCCACCCCATGAATGATGCATTTCCTCTGGAGTGGAGGCCGTCCAGAGAGGTATCATCCCAAATAAGCATAGCGTACTTACAGTATGATAGTGGGAGATGAATGGAAAGTATATTTGTGCACATTGCTAGCAGCTCATGCAACACTGCTGCTTGTAACTAATGTGTCTTTTACAGAGTGGTCTCAAAAGGTTTACAATTTGATACTTCTCCCTGGGCTGCTCCGACTCCAGAGTCTATGTATGATGCAGAAGGTGGAGAGATCTGGAGCTTATATAGCCCAGGCATGATTTAAACAAATATTACTGTAATTGTTTAAATGCACAGCAAAAGTTTAATATTTTTTTTATTTTTTTTTATCAGACCCTATCTTATTAATTTTTAGATAGCCTTTTAATAAAAAGTACATATTTTTAAAAGAAACTTAGCATTTGAAAAATGTTTTAGTCTACCAGCATAATGTTTAAATACCACTTTATTCATGTATTACAGAAAGATCAGTGCTTTTATCTAATAACTTTAATTATAATTGTTATCATTGTTTTGCTGCACTGCACTGAAAGAGGACTGTATTTCCCACACTGTTGTTTGTGAGTTGTTGTTATTATTGGAAATACAAGTCTAAATACATTTGTAAAATGTAAAAAAACGACACACAAAAGTGAAACTCAATGGCTCATGTAGTTGATGTAAAATTAGATTTTCCTCAAATCAGCTTGATTATTGCAACACTGTAGTAGTGTTTCTCAGTGTCCTTGTCTGGTTGATGTCATTCATATCAAATGTTCCTGAGTAAAACCTTGCCATTAAGAAAGCAAAACTCACCGCAAGAGAGAAAATCAGAGACACAGTCTTCTTTTTCTTTTCATGTTGTGTAGGAATTATCAGTTTTCTTGAGATATGGATTTAAAGGAATGTATCAATGGTTTCAAATATGGTAGTATTTACCCATGGTCTGCACCAATATTCTGAGGGCAGGACTCAATAATAGTCCCATGATAGGCTTTGATTGGTGTATCTTGTTCCATGCCATAAAAGCTTCATAGAATGGTTCTGATACATTGATTAAATTACTATTCATGAAACTTTCTGAAAATCGCCAGGTCTGGTGATATCAGAAAATTGAAATACATTTAGACTCCATATTCGCCAATGTTATATGCAAAGTTGAGAATAATTGTCAGTTATGTCGAACATAAATCGACTTGTCTAACTCCAAAAAGTAATTCTTAAAAGTGAGCTTTTATTTCATGTACATAACTAGGAATCATGTAGGAAACTAGGAAGCAAATACATTTAAATATTCAATAGTGTTTCCAGGTTATCTTAATACTAACAGATATCTCTAAAATATTATCTGCAATCTAGAATATTAGGCCCATCCGCTATTGCTGGAATGCTTATTTTAACTGCCTTTGGAATAGTATATAGTGTTGAAAATTGGTAATATGTTTCACATTCATTAATAGGTTAGTTCTATAGCCATGATAAGCCACTCTGAGAGCAACCTCTTTTAGCTCACTTGTGCCCTTCACAGGGAGAAATATCCTGTAGTATATCAGTCTGGTCCCACGCAAAAGAGTGACCCAGCCCCGAAATACCAGGCAATTCTACCCTGAGCAGGAGAAGCAGCAAACCCCAGATGCGTTTCAGCCTTTATGGGCCTCGTCAGTGAGGTGCAGCTGCACTCCCTAAGGCACAGTGAGCAAGGGGTCCGGTCCACGTCTTTTTTATTTTATTTTTTTAACATATTTAGATATCCTTCAGTGTTACAGAATGGAAGTCAGTTTATTGAATGAAAAGGCAATATGGGTGTAGTACCACCAATGGGAACTAACATCTAATGACCACTATTCTTGTGAATGTACAGATTAACATAAATTACATTTTTTCATTGGAACAGGAGATCTTTAGTTAGATAAGGGCTTGAACTATTCTGCAACTAGACTGTATGGGGTTCTTGTATTTTTCTCTTAGTTATTAATCTAAATACTTAAATGTTAGTAACACCAAAAAGGGAGCAATATGTCTCCATAATAACAATGCGGACATCTATCAAAGCACAAGTGGTTTAGTAAATGCTTACATTACATTGTATAAAGGTGTCAAACACACTTCCTGCAGTTTAATGTGACTTAAGTCAATAGAATAACAAATCGAAGCTGCGATCCTTATATGCATTTCAAAATATGGTTAGTATTTGAAATAGTGCCTGAGAGTACATATCCTACATTGAAAATATCATAAACTAGGGTAGTTCTTTCTTTTTATAATATAGGCTACTTTTTAGATTATTATTTTTTTATTATAAAGTATTACATTCATAAATGTATGAAAATAGATCTATACTGTGCCTTGAGTGAAAATGAAAGTGCCACTGTAATGACAATAACAGGAGTTACATGTTTTAATTAGCCTGTGATCACTAATAACATTCATATTCAATGATTCGAGTCTTGGTTGAGTCCCTTCTTACAGTTGTCCGTTCTGTAAAAACAAATACATATCAATGAAGGAACGATTACAACATTCTGAAAAGTATGTAAAATGTAATGACCAAGCTCGAATGTGCACGTGAGACCCGCAACGGCTGCGAGCTGGAAAAGTTGTGGATATACGGTGCCTTTAAATTAGAACATGATGTGAGTTACGGGCTTGAGAGGCAAATCCGTTAACCATTTTTCGGTCGTCGGATGTTCGGCCGTGAACGTGATCAATTAGTCTAACTCGTAGTTACAAATTGGGATGGAGACAAGGGAAACAGAGATAATCATCATAGCGTCACATTAAAATGGAGGTGGGATTTCAAAGTCCTACAGGGTTCAATTACGAGTTACGATCAGACCCACATTCCAGATATAATGCAATATTCATAAAGCCGTAATAATGATATTCTATCACATGTGAGTTACAGTATATATATTAACATATTGATTGCCAGGATCGATATAACACAAAAATTAAACATGAAATAAAGGATTTTTCGGGGCTAATTTGCGAGCTTGAGAATGTTGTGCTATTAATTCTAAGACCTAACATCACATTCCCTGTTATGATATTTACAGTAGTGTGTGTATATGTTCATTTACAGTGTTATGGATTGGACTTTATCCCCCTTGCGGGTCCTCTCTAGCACTCGTTGGCTTCTTGGCTCCATTTGCGAGTTACGAGTTTGAACGCCAGTGATCTTGATGCAATTTAATAGCTACATTGGAAACGTAGCGGTTACGGGCTTGAGAGAACAAAGGATTTGCAGCTGCAAAGTACCATGTTCCACGTCCCATAGGCTTTTCTCGCACCTAACTCGCAAGTCGTCTGCGGGTAGCGTTAAGATGCCAATTTATTAGCCGTAAGTCTTGCGGGCTACGTTACAGACTATGTAGTGGGAATTTAATGTGGCTGCAAAAGCAGTACTAAATGAAAGATTAATCCATTAAACATATAGCTGGTAAAGAGGGAAAACTGAGGTTAAATGAGGTATCGGATGTGAATTTTACAAGGAGGAAATACATGTAAGGAAATTAAGTATTTTTAGTTTTCAACATCCAAGAAAATTGTGGCAACCTAACCTTATCTAAAGTAGAGTATAAGTGGATTTAGTAGGAAGTCATAGTGTTAAGTATAAACTGAAAATGTATCCCATTGTTAGCATGTTATCACCATTGGTATGGTCTGAATGAATTTTGGATCAAAGCCAGTGTTAGAACGAATAAATGTATATTAATACAAGAAGAGGAAAACAATTTTTGAGTTTCCGCTGTCTAGTTTTAAGGTTGTATTTCTGTCATACACTGATGATATAGTCACGGAAGACCAGAGGAGAAAGGAGGCTCTCCCCTACTGCTGGCTAGATTAGAGTCACACAGGACAATATGTAATGACATTATCTAGGCCTTAAAAGTCAAACAAGACTTGTCTGTATATCCTCTTGAAATATAAAATTATTCTTTCTCTATCTTATGTTTTCCCAATGTGATATAAAAAGTAGCTTCAGCCAAACAGGCTTACAAATTGGTGTAGAATCAAGATGTTTCAGCATTTAAACAAATTGTAGATGGAGAACTATTTAGAGACAACAAGCTGCAAAGTAATGGGTCCTGAGATTTCCCATTCATATCTAATGACCTCCCATTGTTTGGAGAATTTGAAGACTATACCAGTTGTCCATGGCAGAACATAGGGTTGGCCTCTAGTAGCAGAAGACATATTACTGCCTAGGCTCGTCAGTAGTTCAATGGTGTCTATTCAACAGAGTACTTGTTTCTTCATAGAGTTTTTAATGGTTAGCCTTCACTAAAGTAAAGGTCCATGTAGAATCGTACACAAATGTACTAGGTTCTCCTGGATCAACAATAAAAATACATTACAATTTTTATATAGAGAATGATAAAGCTACCATAGTGTTATATATGTAAAGGCAAGGGACAAATGGAGACTCTAAAAATCGGAATTTACTTAGTATTGTTTGAACTATATGTCAAGTTTAATTGTTTGGTGGTATATATTACTTAAAGTAATTTATATCCAGATAAAGGGAATGATAAATATTGTAGCTATTTTGTTCCACATTGTCAAATTTACATTAATTGTTTACCCTCCAAATAAGGCTGCTATGTGGGAATTAGCATTAGCAGAAACAAGAATGCTTATGGACCAACATAATATTTGAAACTCTCGTAGTTTATTATGTTGTAAGAACAAAATTACAGCAAATCAACTTTTTTAGAATAGAAATATTGATTAGTATTTTGTACTGCACAAAAAGTCAGATATACAGTTTATATATAGTCATGGTAGGGTTAAGAAGGTATCTATTAATGCTTTTCGGGGCAAAAAGTGGTTATACGCGTCAAGCCATCTATTCTGTGTTCAATGGCGCGTAACTACACTGTTCAGGCACAAGAAATGAGGTGTATTGTAAGTCTGTTTATTGTTCTGCAAGCCATTTGCTGTATGTCTTAGCTGCTCTTTCCATGTCATAAATAGCAGACTCTACAACTGCATTGAATAGCAGTAAATGTACGGTAATGTCATAGGTTCTAGTTATATGCTTTATTCACCACATGTTAAAGTGATATTGAATTCATCAATGCTGTTTTATATTATCAAAAAAGAATACTGAAAATGATTTTCAACAATGCATATTGATGTGAGTTTTTTTATTTTTTGCATTACATGACAACATTTTATTAACTAGTCACACCTCAATCTCTATATATTTTTTAACATTATATAAAAGGGGATGATTATTACCAAAATGTTGTTATATATATATATATCAAGTGAAGAAGCTGCAAAACCATTTTTATTCGATACTCTTTTTCAATCTTTTAGAATTTTGTAAATGATGCATGGTTAGCTTTCAATACCCCCAAAGTGTCTAATTACCCTTGGATGTTATCTTCAGTTCAGGCTGCCTGAACTGAAGATAACATCCAAGGGTAATTAGACACTTTGGGGGTATTGAAAGCTAACCATGCATCATTTACAAAATTCTAAAAGATTGAAAAAGAGTATCGAATAAAAATAGTTTTTTCAGCTTCTTCACTTGATATTGAAAGCTTAAAGAGAAATTGAAGGTTTCTGGCTTTCACTAGGAATATAATATACCTTTGTATCTATTGACTGTAATGTACTTTATTTTATTAAGACATGCGTAAAAGCTCTTTGTTTGCCTAAATTCATGCAAATAGTACCTGCTTGGGTCATCCCTCTGCAGCTCATGATCACACATACTCTGAAGTACAGTGTTTCAAATGAGCTAGTCACTGACCACGTCTCAGCAGCATGTTGCAGAATGTTTGAGAGATGATTACTGATTGGCTACTATGAGACAGCGCATAACCAGTGCAACATTCTGTATATTCATGATTTAACGAGGATAGACCCAAGCATGTACTATTTGTATGATTTGAGGCAGAAAAATGAGCTTTTAAACACTTCTTAATAAAATAAATCACCTAATAGATACATAGGTATCTTATATGCCTAGTGAAATCTTCCATGTCTCTTTAACCGGATTGTGCAGAGCAGTATAAATGGGTCCCTTTAAATGAATGATTCATTACTAAATTGAATCTCAGCTTCTATTGTATCACATTTTCCATGGGAATAGAATTTACTATTGCATAAACCTCCTCAATTTCTTTACGGCAAGTATTTTCAATATTAGGCCACCAACTTCATCAGTTGCCTCTAAAAAACTGAATTTTTATTTGCAAGGATTATGCTAGGAGCTGGGATTCTTGCAATGAGGTATTAATTAGAAAAAAAAACAGTTTGATTACTGATTAAGCCTTTGTGGAAGTTTTCTGGCTGTTTTTCAAGAGCCTGTACATTTTTTGGCTTCCACAGTGGAAAAAGGAATGCTTTTTCTGTCAGACACGGAATTGATTTTAGAGATTTGAGGAAAGAATAAAAATAAAAAAAATGTAGAAAGCCATAAGGTATTTATCTTTTGTGGAACTTGGAAAACATCCATATTCTGGATCTATGGAACCTCCAGACTCAGGATCCAGAGCATGAGGGAAATTATTTCATAACTCTGATCAAAAACGGAATGTTTAGGGTGCAAAGGTTTTAGGTGTTAAAATGTAGTTTTTATCACCTAAAAACTTAAAACATACACTATAGGAACACTATAGTTTTGGAAAAATGTCCATTGTTTGCAAATTTTGAAACTAAAACATTAGCAGCTACGTTAGCCATGAGCATACTTACATACTTACATTTGTAGACTCAGCTTTTGTCATGGGTACTTGCACCTTGGACAGCTAGTTTGCCTGGAGCCTTAGAGGGAGAGTTATCCTATTGGGAGCTGCTCTGCTACTTAGTTGTATTGTTAAGTGTTCATTCAAGGTAACAACATTACCCCCTGCGTAAGCCATGGACCTAAAATATTTTTATTTGTACATTCTGTTTGAGTACAGGAACCCATTTTCTCTTTGTTACATTACTTGTTGAAATCTGGATCATGAGGTTTTTTTTTGTAGCTTAAAGGTGGGAGGGAGCAGGGAAAGGTCAGTAGATGATTGGTTAAAGTTGAATTTGACACCTTTCCCTTCATATCGCCACATTAAATTCCACCCATATGTGCAACGTGAGACCCGCAACGGCTGCGGGCTGGACATTTTCGCAGATTTACAGAGCTACTAAATTAGAACATGCTGCGAGTTACGGGCTTGAGAGGCAAAGCCGTAAACCAATTTTTGCACGTTGGATGTGCGGCTGTGAACATGATCAATTAGTCAAACCCATAGTTAGGGGTTCAGATGGAGCCAATGGAAACAGAGTTCAGCAGAATTACGTCACTGAAATATGGAGGTGGGACATAAAAGTCTTACAGGGTTGAATTACGAGTTACGATCGGACCCACATCCCAGAAATGATGCAATATTGATAAAGCCGTAAATATGATATTCCCATTACATGTGAGCTCTATTATATGTATTAAAACATTAATTGCCGGGATCGATATAGCAAAAATAAAGTATTTTTTAGGGCCAGTTTGCGAGCTTGAGAAAGTTGTTCTATTAGTTCTAAGACCTAACATCACTTTCCCTGTTAATAAATGTGCAGTAGCTTGTGTATATGTGCATTTAAAGTGCTACGGATTGGACTTAACCCCTCTTGCGGGTCCTCTCTAGCACTCGTTGGCTTCTTGGTTGATTTGTGGGTTACCAGGTTGAACGCCAGTGACTTCGATGCAATTTAATATCGCGATTGGAGAGTAATAGTTACAGGCTTGAAAGAACAAAGGATTTGCTGGCTCGCAAGTCAAATTCTTACGTCCCGCAGGGTTTTCTTGCTCCTATCCCACAAGTCGTTGGTGGGCTGGTTTAAGAGGCATATTTAATAGCTGTAAGTCTTGCGGGCTACGATACGAGCTGTGTTTTTACAAGTTATGGGAATTTAATATGGCTGATAGGCCCAGAAGCAGTAAGTTCATTAAATCAGTAGATGCAAGAATTGCTCTCAAGCAAGGAAAATGCCCATCTAACACACACTTCCACCAAAGGATCATGGATACCTACAGGGTCCAAGGGAGGCATCAACATGTTTCTAGTTAAAAACTAGCTTTTATGACTTTTTACCCTGCTTAGTTATGTTCTTAGATAGACTTGAAGTTTTCAAATGTGTATTATATTTTCATTGTACAGTGGTCTTTTAATCAAATTTTTTATTCACATCCAAAACATTAATTAACAAATCCATGGTCATCTACATTATATAAATAAAAAATAACCTTTATAATGTAAAGCCTTTAAAAATACAAGAATTGCAAAACTCTGTTTTATTTCATTCTGTATTGGAAACGTCCTAATGTTATTTCCATTGTAATTGGCTTATTTAAATGTTCAGTCATCTCAGGAAACATTTAAATCCTTAAATCAAATAAAAATAATACTAGCAAATATTTGAAATGCTAACGTGTGTTTAGAAATACAAATCCCATTTCTTAAGGGCATGTGAATAGTTATCTTCTCTATGTCATTAATAGAAAACCAATAAAGATTAGAAGAGCATGTAATATGCAGCTGTGCAAGTTCATTGCTGGACGCAGGCGTAAGGGAAATGCCAAGTCCAAGCTCTCTTCTTGAAATGGCAGACAATATAATGTTAAAGCAACTCCCCTCCAAACACACACATACATACACCAATAACATGTTTTTTTTGTTGTTGTTTTTTAATGTTCATGGTTTTTGGGTGATCTGGTTATTTAAAACATTATATTATTCCTACTATTAAGGCATCTTTTAGAAATGTCAATAAATTAATATAAAATAGTTGCACAAGGATGTAACAGTTGTGGCCAATCCCAGCCATAAAAAGGCAAGAGATAAAATATCCACTATATAGCCTTTTACCTCTATGGTAATGCCTCTCTAGGTTGTACGGTATTATATGAAGTAGTGAATAGGTTTGAAACACTTTGGTCAGCAGCTGAGTGTTTTCAGGCCACTAGTGAAAACTAATGTATACAGCCTAGTGTGATTTCCTGTATTGCCCACAAAAATAGCAATAAATTAGATACATTTTAGTATAATCAAACTATATCACATAGAGACAGATTTGCTAAAATTATCAAACGCTGGTTTTCTGAAGATGTTTTCTATGGAAAAGTGGATGTAAAATGGCCACCTCTGCCTCAGAGTACACCATTTCATTATGCCTGCAAAAATCTCTGGGCTGAATAGGGTCATGTAAACAACTTTCTCAGCAGTCCTTTAAAACTTTCTTATTTCAAAGATTTTTTTTATAACTTACAGGCTATTAACCATTTTATTCAACTTTTCTTGCCTTGTAAGGCATTTTCTTAAAAGCATTTCAAAACTATTATAGTGCAGCTCTTTGTGAAAAATGTAATAATGTTTTAGCTGCAATATAAACCTGAAGGAACCATAAATTCATGTAGCAACTGTACATCATCACTTAATAATATAACTCAGACAAAAGTAAGTGTCCATGACACAAGCAGAGCCAGCTAAAAGTAATAGTTTTTCTAAATATGCATTTATGCTGCTGCCTTATATAGCTGCTAATTTTGGGCCCTATTCTATTAGCTGCTCGCAAATGCCTCAAACTCACAAATTTGGCTACAGGTGTTTTTTTATATATACATGTTTAGATGTATTCTATTGATTCCAGCTTGCAAATTCCGACCTGAAGTCTGAACTAGTAAACCCTGCCTTTTTAAGTCTGATTTCAGGGGGCGTGATCATATGATCTGACAATATTTAAGCAAGACTGTAATTTACTTCTTAGACACAGCCAATAATAAATAAGACCATCTTCATGACATCAGTAAAACATGGAAGTTAGACGTAATCTGCAATCGGAGGCTACGGATTAATTAGTGCCAATAAGTAATATTTGCAGATCGGGTTTGCAATCTAGCAATCTATAAAATACATTAGATCATCTGTTTTAGTCCATGTGGGTTTCATCATATGTATTAACCCCTTGAGTCACAGGATCAATATTACTCAGAAATAACATTTAAAAAATATATGCATATGCATATTTGTGGGTTTGAGACTGTTGTGCAATTAATTATAATGTCCCATGATTTTAAAGTACAGTATTGTGTGTTTGATAGCTGTCAGAGCTTATGTAAGTGTTTGAAAAAGCCCTTGTGAGTCCTATTTTTGACAGAAATATGATACTCTTTCCAGTTGCGGGTCAGACTTTGTTTGCAACCTATTGATACGGGTCTAATAGAATATCAATTATTTAGAGTTCGTAATATTCGAGCAGGGCTATAACCAATGGAGTTCTAAGGCCAGTTTTGGCTGGTCCGTAGTGATTGTGGGCAGGGAATTTGTAATTGGATTGCGAGGTGTCAATATTAAGAGCAATTTTAAGTGTGTTTAAATGTACTTATTGGGCAAAAAAATAGGGCTTTGTTAGTTTTTTAAGCACAAACGTGTGGTGTTTTTCCAAAATGGCAATGCTCCTTTAATTACTAATGAGTTATATGACAGCATTATACATATTCAATTAATAAGATTTAACCCAAACATGTCCTGGCATTAGTTCAGTGGTTTTAGTGTGATACAGACAGTGTCCTACATGTTAGACTGATCGCTCATTCCCCATACTGTTATTATAAGGATGCACCTGACCTGGGCCTGTGTTTGGCAGCCGTAAGTGGCACACCGGCCACATTTTGCATTTACTTTGCTGAAGTGCACATCCAGCTTTTGTCTTGGATAGGACAATGCTGTGTTTGTAAGCTGTGTCACATTTCCATTGCAATTCTTGGACGTGGCTCCCACAGTGGCACATGTCCAACCATGTGCAAAGTTCAAAGCAAGCCTCAGTAAGAGGAGCCAAATAAAATATTCACTTATGATAAACAGCCTGGATTTCTCTGTGCATGCACTTTTCTTTTTGTAGCTCTACCAGGTACGAGGACTTGCACAATTTGTCTGGATGTTACAAATCTTCTATTTTTATGGTTTGTTGAACTCCACATGTTTCTGCAACAACTATTTATGGAGATTCTGAGCAGGAAATAGGTTTTTTAACTTATTTTAGTCATCCAAATGTGAACACAGATGTACTATTTATTTACTGTTCTCTGTACGGTAGAGGGCTTCTATCGCTCTTTTGCCCACCATTAGTTAAATGATGTTGTGGTTAATAGCCGTCCCACAAAATCCATAGCACAGCACGAGTTAGGTACCGGCACCACACTGATGAGATCCAGGAATATTGAAACAGTGTCTGTCATACTGTGGGTATGGCCTAAGCTAAGATGTCCTTTAAAGCAGGTGCTAGTATATTTAATGATGAATTCAAAAATATCCTGAGCTACTAATAAACATGCCAAGAAATATCAATTTGTATGCTTGTTTACTAAACTGCAAATTTGGGCAGTTTTCATTTCATTATGGGATATTTTTTGTGACATAATCAGGTTACTGTTCAGATCCCAATTTAGACTTTTATTTCTGACTTAAAGGGACACTGACATCAGGATTTTGCTACCATATTGTATTGTATTGTAAATTATATATTTTTTCTTTTCATGGAAATTCAGCTTTGTCTAAATCAGGGGTGTCCAAACTCGGTCCTGCTGGGCCGCGCACAGGCCTGGATTTGTGGATATCTTTTCTGCAAGCAGGTGACACTGTTGCTTCTTCAGTCATCCCGATTGTCTCACCTGTGCACAGAAAGGAAATCCTCAAATCCAGGCCTGTGTATGGCCCTCCAAGATCACGTTTGACACCCCTGGTCTAAATCATTACCCCTATTTGATTAACTCTAACTGGGATGTGTAAGCACACGGCAACAGTCACGTTAGAGAGATCCATTAATAAACAAGTTACTTCCTCTACTGCCAGTACTTAATTCACCAAAAATAAATTTAAATGGACATGGACCATATGAACAATTCTCTACATCAGGGGTAGTCAATCTTTTAATACTTACCACCCACTTTTGATTGTAAAATGTCCTTACCGCCCACCGGTGCCGCAGTAATTCATTTTCCCCTCTCTCATTTCTGGTTTTATAAATCATATGACCCTAGCTATGTATCACCCTGTAGTTACTAGATAGTGATCCAGTCCTGACTGCTGTCCCTAGTCTCACCAGCTCTCCAACCAGGCAAGTGTGGTGCTGCGGGTCTACGGTGTGTGACGTCACTCATTGGCGCCTAGCGATTGAAAGCTTGAATAGCCAACTAGGGAGCAGTAGGAACCAGGTTGACTACCACTGCTCTGCATCATCAGAGCATGAAAACCACATGAAATAATGTTAAGAATTTATAGTTTCTGTACAACCCGCTTATTCTTTACCTCGCTGATGCCTTCAGTTTTGTCTCTGCAGGTTGTAAGAGGACCAAAAATGTCAAGGACCCTGCAAATTTCCATACACTGGATTTGCCTGGAATAAATAATATATATATATATAGTGGCTATAAAAAGTCTACACACCCCTGTTAAAATGTCAGGTTTCTGTGCTGTAAAAAAATGAGACAAAGATAAATCATTTCAGAACTTTTTCCACCATTTAATGTGACCTATAAACTGTACAACTCAATTGAAAAACAAACTGAAATCTTTTAGGTGAAGGGAAAAAAAAAAATAATAATAATGTGGTTGCATAAGTCTGCACACCCTCTTATAACTGGGGATGTAGCTGTGTTCAGAATTAAGCAATCACATTCCAAATTGTGTTAAATAGGAGTCAGCATACACCAGCCATCATTTAAAGTGCCTCTGATTAACCCCAAATAAAGTTCAGCTGCTCTAGTTGGTCTTTCCTGAAATTGTCTTAGTCGCATCCCACAGCAAAAGCCATGGTCCACAGAGAGCTTCCAAAGCATCAGAGGGATCTCATTGTTAAAAGGTATCAGTCAGGAGAAGGGTACAAAAGAATTTCCAAGGCATTATATATACCATGGAACACAGTGAAGACAGTCATCATCAAGTGGAGAAAATATGGCACAAAAGTGACATTACCAAGAACTGGAGCTCCCTCCAAAATTGATGAAAAGATGAGAAGAAAACTGGCCTGGGAGGCTACCAGGCCTACAGCAACATTAAAGGAGCTGCAGGAATATCTGGCAAGTACTGGCTGTGTGGTACAATCTCCCGTATTCTTAATATGTCTGGGCTATGGGGTAGAGTGGCAAGATGAAAGCCTTTTCTTATGAAGAAAAACATCCAAGCCAGGCTACATTTTGCAAAAACACATCTGAAGTCTCCCAAAAGCATGTGGGAAAAGGTGTTATGGTCTGATGGAACTTTTTGGCCATAATTCCAAAAGATATGTTTGGCGCAAAAACAACACTGCACATCACCAAAAGAACACCATACCCACAGTGAAGCATGGTGGTGGCAGCATCATGCTTTGGGGCTGTTTTTCTTCAGCTGGAACTGGGGCCTTAGTTAAGATAGAGGGAATTATGAACAGTTCCAAATACCAGTCATCTTTCAGCATGACAACGACCCAAAGCTAACATCCAAATCAACAAAGGAATGGCTTCATCAGAAGAGCCCAGACCTGAATCCGATTGAAAATCTGTGGGGTGATCTGAAGAGGGCTGTGCACAGGAGATGCCCTCGCAATCTGACAGATTTGGAGTGTTTTTGCAAAGAAGAGTGGGCAAATCTAGCCAAGTCAAAATGTGCCATGCTGATAGACTCAAGAGGTGCTTCAACAAAGTATTAGTTTAAGGGTGTGCATACTTATGCAACCATATTATTTTATTTTTATATATTTTCTTCCCTTTACCTAAAAGATTTCAGTTTGTTTTTCAATTGAGTTGTACAGTTTATAGGTCACATTAATAGTGGAAAAAGTTCTGAAATGATTTATATTTGTCTCATTTTTTTACAGCACAGAAACCTGACATTTTAACAGGGGTGTGTAGACTTTTTATATCCAGTATATATATATATATATATATATATATATATATATATATATATTATATTATTTTGCTGTCTAGACATGCTAACCCCAAGGAGAAAAAAGGGGCAATGTATTACTGTAGTCAAGGGAGTGCATTAGCATGTAGAGGGAGTTTGCAGTTTATTATTATTTCAGGACCCGACAGTTTCCAACATTGTCTCCGCATGAGCTCAGTATATCAGCTGGTGTGGCTGAGCTGGAAATAAAACAAACATATTTAGACACATTAAGAGCTTTAAAAGCTAACATTGTATCAGTTAAACATAATTTTAAAACCATGAAAAAAACATCAGTTTGTCCACTTGATTTTGACTGCTCCATATGATAGCTGCTAGACTCTGTAAGAGAAATTCTGAACACCTTTTATTTGTATTGGTTTGATACGTGAATGTCTGGATACATTCACTGCTCTTACACTGTGGTTTCTGTGTTGCTTCGTTGTGAAGATACTTGTCAGATTCAGTGCTACAAATTCTACAGTGCTGGCAAAGTCTCACATGTTTACTGCTAATATTTTATTGTCGGAAAAAAGTGCAGCAGCGAAATGTGTCTCAACGTGGAAACAGAAAATGAGTTCAGCTCATAGATTCCACCCAGGAAAACATCATTACCAAAACACATGTAGTTTGGACTCGGCAACAGAGACAGGGGTGTGATAGAAATACTCAAATATATTATGTCAGAAATCACAGGGGTGTGATAGAAACACTCAAATATATTATGGCAGAAGTCAATAAGTAAAAACAAAAACAGAGGCACTCAATCTAAGAACAAACAATACTGGATTAGGCTTGTTCTATAGTTATAGTAACTATACAGAGAGCAGCCTCTTTTATCTTGCGCCATTCACAGGGAGAAATACCCTGCAGTATATCAGTCTGGTCCCACTCAAATGAGTGACCCAGCCCCGAACTACCAGCCAATTCTACCCTGAACAGGAGCAAACCCCAGACGTATATTTCTGCCTCTGTGGGCCTCATCAGTAGGGTATAGCTGAACTCCCATGGCTCCTAAAATTTTATTTCTGGATTCTTGGATATTTTTTTGACCTTCTATAAATGATTGGCTAATGGGAAGTAAACATATATAAGATAAATATGTGCTTGAACATGAGATTGTGTACTGGGACTAGCTATGGGACAATTTCAGCATCTAATGGTCATGAGTACATGAAATAGCCTCCCAGCAGAGGTATAGGGTCAACAGGGTGAGGTGTTGGTGGGTTGGGGATAAACCTTAAGATTCCAGTGTATGTTCAAAGATTTGACATGTTCAAGAGAGCTACAACTCTTACCCTTTTAATATATATGGTCCTTGTATTTTTATAGGTTTAGAACAGGTATAAGCGTATCCAGAGAATAAAGTCAAATTAATAACCGTGGGCTCCAGCTTAAGTATAATCAATAGTATAGTTCCCAGTATTGCATAGTATTAATTCCAATATTGTCGTTTTGAGATATTTATATTTTAGAGTCTGTATTCCTCACCCTGTTACTTATCTGTAATATGGCCTACGGACTTCTCCATGACACATCTACAGCCTTATTAAATTGCAATTTGGCAAATTCTAAAGGGCTCCATATAAGCACAGAGCATATTTTTTTTTACATAAGTTTGTATGTATCCAAAAGCAAGGGCTTCACTAACTAAAAACTTCTGTAAAAAAAATATATGCTGTGTGCTTATATGGAGCCCTTTAGAATTTGCCGAATTGCAATTTAATAAGGCTGCTAGTCTGTACAGTTATACATCTGTTATTATTATTATTATCTTTTATTTGTATCGCGCCAACATATTCCGTAGCGCTGTACAGGGCATAAGAACAGGGGAAATACACGTTTAACAAATTTAAAGTTGAAGGGCCCTGTTTTGAGCTTAGAATCTTAGCAGAAAGTGCATTATCCCAAAGCACCCTACAAGACTGGAAACTCGCTACTTACAATCTAAACGGAATTAAAGGGCAGAGAACTGGCTCTGTTGGGAAATATTAGTCCTAGTTGGCCATTAGCCTTTTCTTATATGTAGAACACCTCTATGCTTTTGTCAAGTATGTTTGATTTCTCTTAGCTTACAGTATTAAATGGCCCTTGTATGATGAAAAAATATATATGTTTGAAAAAGTTAAGTCTGACTAAGAGCATAAAAAGGCAGGAAAGATGTTGTAAAGCTAGCCTTTTGCTGGTCCCTAATATTTTGGTAAATGTTTCAAGCACAAGAGGGGAATTTATATTTTTGTAGGGCTTGCAGTTTTTCCTGCAAGCTACTTGTTTTTGAGTGTGAGGTGATACAAGAAGTGTCCCAATCTTTCTGTCCTCCCAACCTTCCTGTAACACTGTTCAGTAGATAATTACAAGTCCTGAAGCTATCAGGAATTGTTGAAACCAGACAGGATGGACAAAGACATGAGGCATTTCCTTTAACTGCTGCCTCTTTTGGATTATTGTCTAATAATTCTGTCTCTAAGTTGTTTCTTTACTGTAACAGGGATGTTGATAGGCTTAGAGCTACATACATGCCATCAGCTACTATACAATATAACGTTGTTGTTTAGTCATTCGGTCTTGTCCGACTCTCTGTGACTCTATGGATCTCAGCATGCCAGGCACAATCATTATGTCTCTGGTTGTGGTTATTCATAAGATTTTTTCTTGACAAAAATACTGAAGTGGGTTGCCATTTCCAGATAATGAGATTTGTCTGACCTCTCTGTTATGAAGTGCCCATCTTTGGTGACCCTATATGGTATAACTCACAGCATCACAAACCCTTTCATCACAAAAAGGTTGCGATCCAGAAGGGGACAGTATATAGTACACGCGCCATGTCAAGCCATCTGGATTTATGTTGCAGAAGGCTTCATTTTAAAGTATGAAAAGCAGAACTACATTTGCCTCTCTTTATATAGGCCAGGTTATAGAGGGGCTCAACAGAACGTGTGCCCTAGAGCTAGTACATTGTCATAATATAGAAATGTAGTGATTAATGGAATTTATACTGATTGGATATACCATACTTTCTTTAGTAACTAATTTACATTTTTAATTCTAAAAGATTTTATGAATATGTCTACATAAGATTTAGTGACAGTATCTAATTTATTTTATGCTTTAGCAGCAGTTCTGTATAAATTGTCCCCCCAGGTCTTTGATCACAAAAGATTAAAATATTAGAGTATGTCATGGAAAATCTGTGTGTGCTCCTCAGGCATGAGAACGTAATTGAAAACACAGAATATTTGGTCTCTAACCATAGACTCTCCCAGTATATTTATCTTTTAATCACATATGTTACCCTAGGTTGGACTTGACAACTCATATCACTGGATCTATTTTATAGGCCTAAGTTTACTTAAATAATGCATAGGCATTGACTGTGGATTCCTGAATAGAATCTATGTTATATGATTTATGACACAAATTTTCATTTTCATCAAGTTTCAAATAAGCTAAAGAAATGTGTAACATATTTACTTCTTGATAGTTGCTTCTAGTGAATGTCATTCTTTGTTTTTCAAGAACATAGAGGTCCTAAATCATTGGTGAAAGCTCCCAGAGATGTTCTCTGGAGTAAAAGTATGTATTTCTTGCTAATTTGTGTATTTCTTGCTAATTTCCATCTGGGGTTACACATACTCAGAGTGATTGAAACAATTGCTAACTGCAATGTTCGTCTATGCTTTCAACCCCCATTCACATATTTTAAACATAAGATAAGACAAACAGGGAGTGAATCAGAAAAGGATGAGTGACAGATAAATTAGTAACATTACAAATTTGTCTTTAAAGAAAATACGTACGTGACAACTTTGTCAATTAGATCACATTTATCACTCACACACTAATTTTAATTTTTTTTTCTGTGTTCCTAGGAATGCTGAAAACTGTAATGTACACACATTTTCAGCCTTCCCGTACCAATTGGGAGTTATTTAGAATATAAAATGTATTAATTCACAGATAGAAAAGGAGTTATATACTGCAACAGAGTTGTCCAGTTCAGCAAATAATTCATATAAACACACACACACACACACACATATATACATATATAAAAAAAATGTGCTCATTATCAATTCTAAGTTGTTGAAAACAGCATACTGGAATATTGTATGGCTGCTGTTGTTTTAAATGGCCAATTTAGTTTACAAAGCAAAGTATCTGCTTATTGATAGTTCTAGAAGCCATTTATTATTCATAGGTTTGAGAGAAATTGTGTGAGAATACTTCCCATAAGCTCAATTAAGGATGTGTACTGCATAGTGTTCTGCAGCTATTATATTCATTACCCTAACAGGAAAATTGTAACCCAAGCATTAACAACTTGCTTCTTTTTTGCCTTTGCAGGATTGCTGTGAGCATCTGGGACAGAAGACCAGAGCATCTTTCAAATGAGGTACTAAATATTTGCGTTTGGTTTGCACTGGCAATAAAGATTATTTGTTAACAGAATTTTAGAAACATCCAAATGTGTTTCAGAATCAAAACGTGAGATTGTTCAATGACTACAATAAGAATAGTTATACAGTGCCTTGCAAAAGGATTCACCCCCTTGGCATTTTTCGTGTTTTGTTGCCTCACAACCTGGAATTAACATGGATTGTTTGCTGTTTGCTTCACAATAAAAAAAAAAAAAAACATCTTCAAAGTTGTGGGCATGTTCTGTAAATTAAATGATGCAAATCCTCAAATAGGAGAAAATAACAGAAAAAGTTAATGTGCATAACTATTCACCCCCCTAAAATCAATACTTTGTAGAGCCACCTTTTGCGGCAATCACAGCGCCAAGACGCTTCGGATAAGTCTCTATGAGCTTGCCACATCTTACCACTGGGATTTTTGCCCACTCATTCTTGCAAAACTGCTCCAGCTCCTTCAAGATTGATGGTTTGCACTTGTGAACAGCAATCTTTAAGTCTGACCACAGATTTTCTATTGGATTGAGGTCTGGACTTTGACTAGGACATTCCAACACATTTACATGTTTCCCCTTAAACCACTCAAGTGTTGCTTTAGCAGTGTGTTTGGGGTCATTGTCCTGCTGGAAGGTGGATTGTCCTAGCCTCAAATCATGCACAGAGTGGTACAGGGTTTGCTCAAGAATATCCCTGTATTTAGCACCATTCATCTTTCCCTTAACTCTAACCAGTTTCCCAGTCCCGGCTGCTGAAAAAGATGGTGTTCTTTGTTTTTTGATGTGAATTGTTGGGTTTGCGCCAGACATAGCGTTTTCTTTGATGGCCGAAAAGTTTGATTTAAGACCAGAGCACCTTCGTCCATACATTTTGGGAGTCTCCCACATGCCTTTTCGTAAACTCAAAACGTGCCATTTGGTTTTTTGCTGCCATAAAGCCCAACTCTATGGACCATACAGCTTATTATCCTATGTACAGATACTCCAGTCTCTGCTGTGGAACTCTGCAGCTCCTCCAGGGTTACCTTAGGTCTCCGTGCTGCCTCTCTGATTAATGCCCTCCTTGCCCAGTCTGTGAGTTTTGGTGGGTGGCCGTCTCTTGGCAGGTTTGCTGTTGTGTCATGTTCTTTCCATTTGGTTATGATAGATTTGATGGTGCTCCTGGGGACCATCAAAGATTTCGATATTTTTTTATAACCTAACCCTGACTTGTACTTCTCAACAACATTGTCCCTTACTTGTTTGGAGAGTTACTTGGTCTTCATGGCAGTGTTTGGTTAGTAGTGCCTCTTGCTTATTTGTTGCAGCCTCTGGGGCCTTTCAAAAAAGGTGTGTATATGTAATGACAGATAATGTGATACATAGATTTCACACAGGTGGACATCATTTCATTAATTATGTGACTTCTGAAGGTACTTGGTTACACCAGAGCTATTTATGAGCTTCATAACAAAGGGGGTGAATACAAACACACATGCCAATTTCCTATTTCTAAAAAAATAGTTTAATGTATATATTTTTCTCATTTCTCTTCACCAACTTAGACTATTGTGTTCTGATCCATCACATAAAATTCAGATTAACAAAACATTGAACTTAAGGCTGTAATGTAACAAAATAGGTAAAAAGTCAAGGGGGGTGAATACTTTTGCAAGGCACTGTATAATTACATAGTTACATAGTAATTGAGGTTGAAAAAATAATTTTAGTTCATCAAGTTCAACTTTTTAGATCTCTGATCTGCAATATATGGATTAATTGTTAAATGTGATGATTAATTTTGTAAGCAGTTTCAAGACCAACTTAACAAGTCTTTATACTGCATAATAAATTAGAAACTGTGGGCCATATTCAATTTCAGGCCCGCAAGTCGATCGCAGACAGCCGAGTGTGTTGCGGGCTACCGTTCGTCTCCGATTGCAATGCTATTCAATTGCTCACCTCCGCAAGTTACGGGCCGCAAGCCAAAACCGTAAACCATGCACTGGTTCAGAGCACTTGAGAGCAGAAACATGATCAATTTAGCAAGCCCATAAACGTCCATTTCGGATCAGCCAATAGAAAATGAGTCTTAATTATGGCAGTAAAACATGGAGGTTACATGTCAATCAATTAGGTTCCAGGGTCCGATATATCAGACTCGCAAACCCGCAAAATAAAGAATTATGAAAATGAATGCCAATACTGTTTTAGTCCATATGGGTGGCCTGATGTATTAACTCATTGATACCGGAGATCGATTTAGCCCCAAAATGAAACATAATTTCATGACGATTTGCGAGCTTGAGCCTGTTCTGCAATTAATTCTAATGTCTGTCATCACTTTCCCCATTATTTACCGTGCTGTATTGATTTTTTATTTGCATTTACAGTGCTACCAATAGGTATTTAACACCCTTGCGGGTCCTCTCTAGCACCCGTAGGATTTTCTCCTTCATTTGCCGTTTACGGGTGTGAAATATTTTGTGGGCTTGGGGAAATTGAGCAATTGAATAGCGATTTGCGAGTTTAGCCTTGCAAAATTGATAGATCAAAGGCTTCTGGAGGCTGTAAGTTACGAGTTTAACCATCTCCATTTTTTAAAGGAAAACTCGGAAGCCGGTCGGAGCCCGCTAAAAGACGTCAATTGAATAGCAAATAAGCTTGCGACTTACGGGATACCGGATCTCAATTGAATGGGGGCCTGCATTTCCTTTTTACATTCTAAGAACATCTTGCATAGTTTCAGGGGTAGTTCTTCTAAATAGTAAATTTTAAAGCTATGACCACAGTGATCTGTTAAATTGTATTGAGTTGGGCAACATTGTGAATACATCAATCTATAAGAAGCCAGATTTTGACATAGCTTCTATAGAAGTAACAGCAATAAATCTGATCAAAGTGCAGCACCAAACCCATGTCTGTTTTCCTCTTATTTGTCCGTAATTTCTTTTGCAGTATATAACTTTGCTCTGAAAAGCAATTAGAGACTGTGCCAAATGTGTGTTTAGTTTCTTCTAGGCTTCCTGTTTTTATTAAAAAGGAAAAGCTTTAGAGTATGTTGTATGTATTGAGTTGGATTGATCACCTCCCAGGTTGAACATATATGTCAATTACTGAATCATTGAACATGACTTAGATGGTGTCTATTGGCATATGTCGGGAGCAATAACTGCTTCTCCAAATGGGATTCTCATCATTTAATTATGTAGACAGGTCTGTGATGGCTGGTTTTAGAACTGTACTGGGAATATGCAGCCAGGAATCTGAATGCTGTATAGATTTTAAATGGAACAAGGAAATGCAGATCAATTAGTTGCTGTGTTGTTTTGGCTATATATTATCGGTATATGGCTTTTTAATTAATTGACAGCAGTTTTTCTTGTAACAGTTCAACAAAAATCAATTGAAAAAGTGGTCTCCTGATATCTGTTAGTAGATGTATTTAAGTTTATCTACACCCTGATTGGGGCTTGTATGTATATTTTAAACCCTAATAATGTTTAAGGAAGAAGAACCTCTGGGCTTAAGTCATTTTTGTTTAGATACAATTTTCAACTGGTTTTAAAAGAATGTCCATTGAGTTCATTGGACATTCATTTTATGGATAACCAGTGCTAAATCTGTCCATACAATATGATCTGACAATTGCACAGATTAGGGATAGAAATGTAGTAAATTAAGTGCAAGACATGGGAGCAGGTGATAATAGAGGAGTCGATAACGTGGGAGTCACTGAAGGAGATTATATAGTAGAGATGGGAAATGGAAAATACTGTAGATATTATAAACCCTTCAGAACAAAAGACAATGCAGAGGAATAGGTTAGTTGTTTGGGTTAAGTCGATATGTCCCTTCTTTAGGAGCAACCCTACTTTGAATGAAGATAGAAACATCTGGAATATGAAGAGATGATTGTTGGTTAGGGGTATCATTAGAGATTTGAGAAGTGGGAGAGACTGAAAGTTACTATCAGGATGTAAGCTGGGGACATGAGGGATGAAAGTCTATGTAAAGGGTAAAAGCCATTAGAATTGGAGACTGGAATAGAAGATTGTTGGATGTATATGGTCTAGTATAGATGATGCTGTGCTTAGATTATGTCAGTCTCTTTTTGAACAGGTGTGGCAAAATCTTAAACTGTGACTATGACTGTATATTGAGCATAGGCATGCTTTACGAAATGATCTTTGTATTTGTTCCATGAGCTGTAGCAAATAATTTACAATAAGAGTCACACTTCAGAACAGAGAAACATCAAAGAGACTGTATAGTTACTCTTTGTACTGTGTCATGTGACCCTACAGAGAGACGTTTGTAAAAATTTGGTAAGTTTTAATTTTTGCTTTTTTGTGCTTTTTAAATAAAAGCGCACAAACAAAATGAAACAATCCAATACTTTTTTGAGTTTATAGCTGTCTTTTAATACATAATTTTTATTACATAGATCATAGAGAAATTGCACTGTAAGATTGTCTCAATACTTGTTCTTAGTATATCTAGGCCATTGTCTACTGAGATGTAAGCTATGAGCCTTCTTATTTTACATTAAATTAATTTGGCACTTGTTAGCAATTGTTTAGTACAGGATAACAACGTCACATGAACAATAATTATTTGTTTTAATGAGGCTCTTTATAAATCTGAATACAATAAATAAGTTATGCATAAACTAATACAAATATACTGCCCCCCCATAATATACTTATGGTGGATGGAAAGTGAATCAAGTTAGTATGTGATTTTACTGATAGGTAATATCGCTAACATTATTCTTATAATAAATATACACACACACAATATTTCATTACCATAACACTAGTTCCAACATTAGGATTGTTGCTGCATTGGCTCAGGTTATAGGGTTTGTTCTCTTCAGCCTTCGCTGTGGAGTCTGATTCAGAACCTGTTCCTCCAGACAGTACTGGATTGAAAAGAATGAATGTTTACTTAATTTAGAAAAAACTTTCCTTGTAGCAGGTTACTCTCATTAATTCTCCTTGGTGTTAGTGGCTGCCAGCAACGTCCTTGCTCCCAAGGCAATCAATACTAGATATGCCATGAAATCTTGCTAATGAGATTTATTAAATAACAACTGTAGTGTGGGAAACATTTCACATGTTTGTGGAGTACGTAACATACTAACAATATTAGCAGTTATAGACACCTCAGATTTACAAGCATATTTAGCAAAAAAGGTTAAAGGGCCATTGTAGTGGTCATAAAGTATAGTTTCATATGTTTATATAGTTACTAATTAGCAATAAAATCTGTATCAGAGGGACAAAATAATGTAACTTTTAAAACTGACATTGTAGTTGACGTTAGCATTGTAACTTCCTGCAGATCTGCCTCTCTGCAGATCTGCCTCTCTGTCCAGGAGGTGAAATAAGTTCTACAAAGAAGGCTGTCCTCATTTTTTTCTGACTAATATAGGTTTGATTACAATAGCCACTGCAGGAAAGTAGACAGAGAGACAGTGAGATCAGCACAGCAGATAAGGGTTCCTTTAAAGAGAGAACCGTGTACAGATTCAATCACTCCCCCTGGATACCTGATATGGGGTGGAGAGCAGCACATCTGCTGACATCTAACAACTACATTTCAAATTTAAGTTTTAAAAGTTACATCAATTTTTGTTTCTATATTTTATTGCTAATCAGTATCTAACAAACATTTTAAAGCCTAGTGTGCAAAAGCCCTTTTAAATCTAGTATACTCTGTTTCCTTTCTTCCATTTTGGATAGCTAATCGGCATGTAGCTTGGAGGAAGATTTATCCTGCTGCAAAAATCTTTTATATTTATTTAATTTCCTAAGTGGTTACTCTTTCAACAAATTTAATATAGTTGTAATATGAATTTACAGTTACTACCAGGTGTCTAATCTTGTTAGAAACAAAAAGCAGATGTCTGTTGCTATTAAAACAAAATTAAATATAATTGTTAAAAATGTAAAGGGTTATTTTTGTGGTAAATATAAAGATTCATAATTCCTCTTGTTTCCAATGGTCATGGAGAATCATGCAATCCCACTGACAGAAGGAGGACTTTACAGAATGACCAGCTGTCTATGTTGCTCTCAATGTGCCCTTCATATTACTTGGCTTTCATCAAGTCTTCTAAAGATTATTAAATTATGATGTGAATCACAATCACATTTATATAAATAATTACATTCCGCACTGAGTAAAATTTGGTATTAACAGAATATGTGAGGGACCTTTAATTAAAGTGATCTTGGCAGCATCTTGTTCAGCATGGTATAAATCAAGGTCTACAACCACTTCTTTAGTGGCAGCTACAACTGTTGAGCGATGCTAGAAATGGAAAAAAAATGCAAGCTCTTTGCTTGCTTGCTTAAACTAAGACAAAAAAAAGCCTTTGACCATATGATGGTAGTGGTGGTTTTGGAAACAAGAGGAGCTACTACTACTATGGAGACCATGTGTACACAACATCCTGGAGAAAAAAATGGAAATATTTTGGCACCTTTGCCCATTTTCTTTAGAGTTGGTAGAACTTGAGACTTTATATACAAACTAAACTTACATAGTCTATTGGATCTAGATTGCTCCCTACTACATGCCTGTTTCTCTCTTGGTTTACCATGCCCATTTACTCAGACCTTTTATTATAGATCGTGTAGCCTTATTCTCTTTCTTGTATATTTCCATGACATAGTGATACAAAAGGTTTGTGTGAGCCACAGACTTTACCCTTTACCCAGAAGGTCTAAAGTAGTTAATTTTCCTGAGCAGTTCATCAGATGCAGCTGAAGAAACCTGACTTACTGTACAGTCGATCTGGGCAGAAGAAAGACACACACATAGAGGAGTGTGTATAGAGTTTACTTGGGCTGAAGAAAGGGACACACAGATAGAAGTGTGTGTACAGTTATCTGGATCTTGAAAAAGACAGAGAAACAGAAGCTTAGAGCTTTAGTTCAGGCCAGTGATTGTGAACAAACTATTGGACTGTTTGTTTTTCTTTTGCTTCAACCAGGTTTAGCTAGATGGGAGTTGGATAGTGAGGGGACTGTTTATCAGTAAAGATAGTGCTTCTGTGGAAGTTAGGCCTGTTCTTTTCTTTTCTTTTGCTTTATTATTGTTGTATCATGGGTAAACTTGGGAAAGAAATATAGCCTTCTGTATTGTGTTCTTCCATCAAAGTGCCAAAGGAAACTTTTACCTTGTCACAAAATATATTTAAAAAAGGCTAAAACGGTAGCCGAGTCTAATTTGGTCATTGCTGGTGTAGGCTGGCTAATGCCTCGTCAGGCTAAATAAATGCAGCAAAAACTACTGCTGCACTCAACTCAGATTGTCATGATTGGGTGGCAATATTTGACTGTACATACAATGGAAATGATAGCAACATGTTCTGAAATATGGTAAACTATATATAACTGTCTGCTTTGCCTCTCTCTCTGTGGTGGGAAGTCCAGGAGCTTGGGAGTTCTGGCTCTTCATTTTTTTATATCTGGCTCGTAAATATTTTCTAGAAGTACCATGTATACTCGAGTATAAGCCGACCCGAGTATAAGCCGAGGCACCTATTTTACCACAAAATACTGGGAAAAATGATTGACTCGAGTATAAGCCGAGGGTGGGAAATGTGCTGCCCTCTGTGTCCCCCGTGTCCCTTTCTTGTGTCCCCCCGCTCTCTCCCCTGTGTCTCTTCTCCCCTCTCCCTCCCCTGTGTCTCTTCTCCCCTCTCCCTCCCCTGTGTCTCTTCCCCCTCTCCCTTCCCTGTGTTTCTTTCCCCTCTCCCTTCCCTGTGTCTCTTCTTCCCTCCCTTATCACCCTCCTCAACCCCCTCCTCATTCTCAACCTCCCTCCTTAAACACCCTCATCCTCAACCCCCTCCTCATCCTCAACCCCCTCCTCAACCTCTCTCCTCAGCCCCCCTCCAAAACCTCTCTCCTCAGTCCCACTCCTCAACCTCAACCCCCCTCCTCAACCTCAACCCCCCTCCTCAACCTCAACCCCCCCTCCTCAACCACCCATCTTCAACCTCATCCCCCCATCCTCATCCTAAACCCCCCCATCCTCATCCTAAACCCCCCATCCTCATCCTCATCTTAAAACCCCCTCCTCACTTTACCCATCTAAATACCTCCCCCTCTCACTTTCCCCTCACTTACCTCCATCTGCAGCTGCAGCTGCTCCTCCACTACTCCATGCTCCTTCCTACATCTTGACCCGGCCAATGCTAATGTCGCGGCGCGCATGTGACGTCACGTCATTAGCATATGCCGGGTCGCGACGCAGGAAGGAGCGTGGAGGAGCGGAGGAGGAGCAGCAACTGTAGATGGAGGTAAGTGAGGGTAAAGCGAGGAGGGGGGTTTAGGATGAGGAGGGGGGGGGGTTGAGGATGAGGGAGGGAAAGAGACACGGGGGTGTAAGAGAGACACGGGGGGTTAGAGAGACACGGGGGGTTAGAGAGACACGGGGGGGTAGAGAGGCACGTGGGGGCTTAGAGAGACACGGGGGTGTTAGAGAGACACAGGGGGGTTAGAGAGACATGGGGGGGGGGGAGTGACTCTAGTATAAGCTGAGGAGGCCCTTTTCAGCCTTAAAAAAAGGGCTGAAAAACTCGGCTTATACTCGAGTATATACGCTATAATACATTTCTATGTAGAGACGTGTCTCTAGCTCCCAGAAAAATTATTTGGCTTTTATGTATTTTACATATTATTATATTATATTCAATAATATATTTTATACACATATATACAGCAAGGGTGGACAAAAATATCTAAAACCTCGGAGCCAGTCAGTCTGTTCTAGAAAATCAAGAAAGAATCCCTTCATAGAGACACATTATACTTTGGAAAACATTTATTAGCCAGAAGTAAATCATTTTGGAACCTGGGCTCACAGTAATCTAGGAAATTGCAACCCTTCATACAGTGTATATACATTTTGTATTATATAAAAAATATATAGCAGCACATTTATATGCAAATGGTGATGCATAGTCATATCATTTAAAACAAGAGAGTAGCTTAATTTGTTACAGAAACATTGGCTTTGGTTTAATTCCTAGGGATTTCTATACTCTGACTTGACGTGGTGCCAGGGTCAACTCTATATCCCTGTTGCTTTTTCAGTCTCAATATATTTATTGCCTTTCAATAAAGTTTAGACATATTTATGGTTTGCTAAATCATGATTGTTATTTTCATATTAAGCAACTTAACGGAACTCACATATGTGGATCATACTTGTGTTTATTTTACAGGCTTTAGAAGATAGACATTCCATACTTTATATTCGTTTGGGGTTTTTTATTTTGTAGACTTTAAATGCAAGATGGAACATAAGTTTTTTTTTGGTTTGAAGAATGCATCCATATGCTGCAATCATGTGTTTGTGGGGAATCGTAGTATGCTCTAGGTGAAATAAGGAATGAAGGGTTGTGTGTGCCAGCCAAGAAAGTCAGACCTAATGTATCCTTTAAAACTAAACTTATCATATAAGGCAGGATTTAAACATGGTTTCTTAAATAGTATAATGTTGAGAGAATTGTTTCCGTACATATCTGTTTCTAATTATTCCCTGAAAAAATAATACTTTTTTGAGCCTTTGTACAGTTGCATTAGAAATACAAATTATTTACACCTCTACTAAAAAAATTTAAGTAAAACAAAAAAGGCCCTACTAATTGCAGAAATAAAAATGATACATAACAATAAACATAATTGGTTATACAAACATATCTACTTAAAGTAAGGGAAAGTAATGGAATATAGTTAAAAAACAGACACCACATATTTTCAAATTGTTATTTAATTCAGCTGCTGATATAGTAGGTTTTAAAACAAATATAATATTTGAAAGTAGTTATACTTAAATTGGAAGTACATTTTTATCAGTTGTTTATAGTGTGCCTGAGAGGAACTATCTTGAAATTCTGGTTTATCTTATATCCTGATATATTGGAGTGGTGGATAATTCAAATATAGGGATGGGACAGAGGTACGGCTTTGAGTATAACGTTATCTACCTATGCTGCACCTTTATACATAGAACCTTTGTGCTTTATTCCGGGAATCTTACATGGCTCAGGAAGAGTTCTAAGGAGAGGGAAAATAGTATAGGAGAAAGAGGGCAGCCCTGTCTTGTTCTGTTGAATATGTCAGATGGTGCGATATCTGAGAATTGGATTTAAAGATTGACTTTTTGCTCATTGTATAGATTTTTCAAGAAAGCGACAAAGGCGTTAAGTGTTTTTATTCTACTTTTCCTGTTTTCACCGTTGCTGTTTATGTATTCTAAATTTATTTTTCAGATTAGTGAATTTATTATTGATCAGACAAAATAAATTATGCACATTTAATTTATTTAGTATATGGTATTTTATGTAACAGGGAATGGGTTTAATCTATGCATTTTGTAATATTATTAATATTATTATTTAAATTATTTTGAGGTAAAATGTCTACCTGCCTTCAAATACTCCAACATCATTACTCCTATTCATTATATTGAAATCATTCTGAAATGCATTTTCCACCATTTACTGCCTTATTAAATTGTGATTCGGCCAATTGAAAAGGGCTCTATATAAGCACAGAGAATATTTTTTTATAGAAGTTTTTAGTGAACTTCTATCCAAAAGCAGGGGCTTCACTAACTAAAAGCTTCTGTAAAAAAATATGCTATGTGCTTATATAGAGCCCTATTCAATTGGCCGAATCGCAGTTTAATAAGGCTGTTAATTAACAGTAGCATCTAAATAAATGGAGGGACCTGTGTACTAAAGCAAACAAAAATGTAAAGAAGTAACCCCATCTCAATTCATTCTAGTTAGAATCCTATGTTGACGTCTCAGCCAACTGTCGGTCACATCCCAGGATGCTTTATCTCACTTGCATTTTGATTTAAACAGTTTCATTGCTTACTGCTAGTTAAATGTATTTCTTCTGATAGTAATTGTAAAATCGAAAATACTGTAAACACAAACACAAGAACTTTAACGCTTTTGTATTTTAAAAATATGTTTTTTTTATTTGAATATATGTGTTGGTGGTGATTCTTCAGGGTAAAGTTATTTAAACTTTCAGATTTCGGAACTAATAATGAAACTTGTGATAATGTAGAAATCTGCTAGGAATTCCACACACATTTTCAAAGCTGATTGAAGAGCTGGCCACATTTCCAAAGTAGATTGACAAGCGTCAGACATAGAAATTTTCACCCACTGACAATGCTTTGCTTGGCAGAATGTGGAAATAGTTTTTTTTCCCCATAAATATAGCCCCATGTCCACATGCAGGTTAATCTTAGGAAGATCCCAAGCCAAATTATCTCCAGTTCAGAGCTAGAGAATTCAGTTGGTTTACAGGTCACTTGGAAAGTCACATATCTAATAAGGAAGGAAAAGGAAAGAGACTTATACAATGGTAGAAGCTAAAGTCAGTGACCTAATGATCTTTTACTCCTTCATTCTCTCATTCTCTTGATTTTAATCCTCCATAGCAGGCTGTGTTTTTGGTGAAAGTTTGTTTTGGAATATACATAGACTTTTGATAGTTGCCAGGACAGTACAGAAATACAGACAATTCTATATGCCAGTTTATTGGCGAACATTGGTTCTCTCTCAAGTTTCAAACTGACACAAGATTAATCACCTCCATAGTTAGTGTAACGAAAACATTACTATGCAACATGGTAGGCCAGATGTACTAGTGTGAGTAGCTTTGTAGAACCTCTCAAGTTCCTATGTAAATTACAGGCAGGTTTTAAAAGCTATCCAAGACTCTCCTTTTAGCAACTCTGGCTGAATGTTTCATAATTTCTACTTGTTTTATATCATTTACAGAATTTATTTTTAAGGTATAGTTCAATATTTTTGACTGTCTCTTTATTACATCTATGAACAAACATGTCTCTATTTAAAGGGACACTATAGTGGTAGAACAAATCATTGCGCTCTGCTACTTGATGAGAGGAGAGGATGTAGAGAAGCCAACATGGCACTTTGAGGTGCGCTGAGGGAAATTTATAAAAGAAAATAGTAATAATTCATTTTTTTTTTTTAATTGGACTGTTAGGGCTTTCATTATGCTAGATGAAACTTTCACCTTTAATTGTATATTTATGACTTTGTGGATATTGAGAGGATTTCTATTTTGAAAGACCATTGTATGAAAGTTAAGCATGTTCTTAAAACACTTAAGCTTACTAATCTTTAAAACTTTTTATTTGTATTCCTTGTGACTCCACTTGCAGCTCTGATCAAGTATTGCAAACCCTCCATAATTTACATGTAATCCTCCTAGAGTTACATACATGAAAAGAGAGCTACAAATGGAGAAAATTTAAATTAAGAAAAGTAAGTTTATTTTATTTTTTTATATTATGCTCAATTATCATTCTTTGGCATAATGCCTACATGAGCAGTAAGCCTTTAAAAAAACTTCCATACAGTGGCCTTTTAAGTTTTGGTATTCTATACTCACTTTTAGAAAATCTGACAATAGGGAGGAAATGCATACAAATCACATACATATTCATTATAAGAATGAATAATGTGCATGTTATTTTATGGTTTACATATAAAATATGTATTATGAGCTTGATTACTACATTGATCTTGTTGGAGGACAATTTATTCTTGACACAAAAGTGACCATGTAATACATTGAGTTGCCGATAAACATCAGAATTCGGATGAATAAAACTATGATTGAATTGTAGATAAATCTGAAAATGCTCACGGTATAAATCCTTGGTGGGTTGGGAACTTGGTAGTTTAATTTATTTCCAACAGTAACTCTTTTCAGAATACTCCTGATGATGACTAAACACTCTGAATTTGCAGTTTATGATCTGAATTTACAAGGCATTTTATGTGCATTACCCACTGTGTTACATTTGCACAGTATGGCATACTGAAATAAAATGGTGCCATTGTTTGGGATAGGGCAGCAGTGTCCTGAGATAATAAAATGGTTGACAGGAACTTTGCACGTCAACATAAGTTCACATTGGTGAAGCGAAAACTGTATATTTTTCAAATATACAAATGTGTTCCATTTATATTTAGCAGGGAATGCTGATTTTATTTTTTTTTTGTATATGTTAACTATTTTTAGTTGAACAGCTATTTTTCCAATTTTGGCTCCATATAAGCATACGGGCTTACTTAAAGTATGTCTCTAAAAGGTGCATAAAAACTTATCAGTATAATTTTTCTTTAGTTTAAAAACTTCTGATCAATGCAATAGAAAATACTAATAATAATCTTCCATTAATCCATTTACAATACAGAAATGCAGTTGTCCACGCTAAACATGTTCCAAATTATTATTATAATTTATTTATAAAGCACCACCATATTTGGAGGCCAGGGAACCACTCCCAATTCTGGCCATATGACATGTTGCATTGTCCCATTGGAAGATCCCATCCCCTCCGGGGAAGATAGTCAGCATGTATGGGTGTACTTGATCTACAAGGATGGATAGATAACCCAGTCGGTTGAGAGTACCTACAAGAGATATGTGTAGACAATGCAACAATGCAAATAAAACATTCTGCAGTCCATAACGCTGCCACCACCAGCTTGTGTTCTTCCAACAATGGTTGCAGAGTGTTTGTTCTCTGAGGTTTCGCACCTGACACAGTTGATGGAGCAGAAAATCTGACTCGTCAGAGAAGGCAACCCTTTGCCAATCATAAGAAGTCCAATTTTGGTATTGTTTTGTAAATTGAAGCCGTTTCTGACGATGAACCCTAGTCAGCATGGGTGCAGTGACCAGCCGTTTGCTTGGGAGTCCCATACGCAACAGGATAGGCTGTACTGTCATTTAAGACATAAGTCTGGTAGCCCTCTGGATGGTGAGCTGCTCAACTGTAGCAAGTCGGTTGGCCCTCACACACCTTTGCAGCCAACGTCAACCTCTGACATCAATGGCACGTGGTGCTCTGCTGTTTCCATGCCATTTATTTGCAATGGTGCCGCTGGTACAGTCACAGTATACGGAATATGTTGGCGCGATATAAATAAAGATAATAATAATAATAATAATTAACACTGCAGAACGCAAACAATTAACAAGCTGAGCCGTTTCAGAAATACTGCCCCCATTGGCCCGAAAGACAATGACCTTCAATATTCAAAGTTGAATAAATTGTATGTTTTACCCATAACTGTGATGTCTACAGAATGCCTACATGTCACCTTATATACCCACCAAGCCAGCTCACAACACGTTCCGTATTTCATTGGCTACGTGCTGTCGACTTCAAAAGTAGGCAGTAGTCATAATAATTTGACTTGACCTTGTGTGTGTGTGTATATATATATATATATATATATATATATATATATATATATAGTATTGCAGTATTATTGGACAAATGTATTTATTGAATGGACGAGCTTTCCAGAGATGCACCTTTCTTTATCAAGTCAACACTAATTCAACTAGATTTCTGGACATTCGAGGCTACCACCCTGCTTTTGTGTATATATATATATATATATATATATATATATATATATATATATATATATATGTGTGTGTGTGAGTAAAATCTTGCTATTGGGTGAAGGCAAAAGACCATCTTTATTTATAGTGCTGAGGTAAATACCATATGATATAGAACGCAGTCCGGTATCATTGTAAACTGCAGACATTTAGTCAACATTTTGGGTCAGCAACGAACAGCAGCTTTTGAAAAAAATTTGGCATCTGCAGTGTGGTCTTGTAGTGACAATGAAACTATTGTAATTAAATGATGGTTCTTTAAAATGTGAGTTCATTTTAGAAAGTACCACATTATAGTGTTTGGTCAATCTCAGGTCGGAAGAGCTTGACTAGATTATAAATAGCAGGTTACTGTTGGGCTCAGACTTAGAATAATTATTTGTGCTTAAAAAAGGATCTTCTCACCAAAGCTCACGCTAGGTGCCATTACAGCATCTGGTCTGCCTTAAAATTGGTAAATGGCATCCTTCAGGAATCATGAAATATGAGGGAAGCCATTAGGACCCAATAATCTGCCAACAGATAAGTTTGACACTGTTTTCTAAAATAGATTTGGCCCTGTCATGTTTGATATTAATTAAAGATGCAATTCTGGCTTGGTTCCTTTCAGTATAGTGAATTAGCTTACCACCCACTTGAGTAGGAGTTGTTACATATATTAACACAGAGATAATTTATTTACAGACAGTGGACCTTCACCAGGTCAAAGTTTGCAAAACAAATATTCCCAATGCACTCTGTCTAGTATTCTATTATAGAATTGTATTTATATATTTAACCTCACATACTGCAATCAGTTCACCTAGCAGTTCATATGGAAGATTAAAAAGTTGACTCTCATAAAGAGTTCAAAAGTGTTTTAAATATATAAACAACAAACATTGACGTTTTATTAGTCATTTTCTACGAACAAACATAGTAATCTGGCAAAACAGTTTGCATTTCATACAACAGTGACTGAATGGTAAAGTGTTAAGAAGAATCTTCTCCTATGTAAGCATACCATATTTTGGTCAAAGGGTTAGCATAGCATTGAATGGTATTTTGTTACAATGCTTTTTTGAAAGATATATAGGCAAAATATAAATATATATACTCCATCATTCTAATGCAAACATATTCACCCTGTATTATCATAATGACTATGGCCCTCATTCTATTATCGGCCGTAAATTGGCCGCAAAGCTGTGATTCCTTGCGGGGCTCCCGTTACCTTGCAATTCAATTATACGGCGCCGCAAGGATATCCCCTTACGGCCGGCCGTATATCTTGCAACCGGCCGTAACCTCAGAAATCTTTAAAAGCAAAAATAAATTCAAGACGGCACTGTAAAGCTCTGTAAATGCTAGGGATCATAATGGGGGACATGAGGATTAATAGCAACCCCCTCTCAAGCTTGCACATCAGCCCAAATCCGATATTTCATTAACTGTTTATTTTCCGGCCGCAGCGTGGGCGGGTCTGAGGTGCTCCAAGCCCTCTGGACTTTTTCCACAGATATTTGACAAGAATTTTAAAAAAAATTAATTACGGATTTTAGTGTAGGGGAATGTTGTGCTATTAATGCTAACACCTACAATCACTTTATAGTCTCCTCAGAGTGCAGGATGGCTTTATTATGGCTTTATAATGTGCTTAATTGTGTGCCTGCGGGACCTTTTTGCTGCAAGTAAGCTGCGGCTCGGTTTTAGCCTTGCAGAGAGGATTCCCGGAGCAATTGAATAGCAACCAGGATTTTCTTGCGGCCGAAACTCTTGCGGCTGTTTAAGATCAAAGGCTTTCCTCCGGCGCGTTCGGCCGCAAGGGATAACAAGGCGCCGGCCGCAAGCCTGCCGGAATCCTCGGCCGGAAGGGAATAGAATATGCAAATAGCTTGCGGCCGGTCCTTGCGGCCCCGCATCTCCTACGGCCGATAATAGAATGAGGCCCTAAGTGTGTATCTGCTGGCAAGAACCATATAATTGTCCTGTCTCAAACACTCGCTGTGTGTGTTCCCAACCCATAGACCATTTTATTTTTTGTCTCCAATTATAGGATGAGACATATTGAGGCTTTTCTTTAGCTTGCTACCTTCTTTAGCAATTCTAAGAGTGGGTTGATCAGTTTTCCATGGCGTTAATTCAGAATTGTTGTTGTAGACCTGGGTAGTGGGGCATGTGCATCATTCTCAGACAGGAGTGGCCGATCTGCAACGTGCTAAGACTATAAGCAAATATTCTACTTTGGATCTGTGGTAGCGGTCATTATGACACATAGTTTATTTTTTCCATGCCATTTATAGTGAATAATTTAGAGCAGCGTTTCAGAAGCATCATTTAAAAGGAACACAAGAAAGGTTCCAAGTGTGCTATAATTTAAGACTATACATAGTAAAATGTCCTTTAAAATGCCATTTTGTTTACCTGGCAATTTATGATCCACTCCAAAACTATGCATTTTTTATTTTAAGGATGGCAAATTATTGGCATTTATTCCCTTGGGATCTGAATACATTGTTTTCAACCTAAAAGTGATTTCTAGAAACAACAAAAGCATGTAAAGATCCTAGGGATTAATTAAAAAATGATTAGTGGAGAGCCCGAAAACAATGTGTGCAGACTCCCAGTAACAAAATAGCACTGATTAAGTGCTTATAATCTAGCACAATGACAAATGTAAAGTCACGGTGACTAGATAATAAAGGCTGATTAACGTGAAAATTACAATCTTTTCTTGCAGTAAATGTAACATTTTTGAAACATTCAGTTAATTAAAAGGAACACTAAAAGCATTTTTTTCTTTGTTGCATCTGAAAGAAGTTATTTGATTATGTACCACTGTTTGTTTTTTTCACACTATGCCCTCAAAGCAGAAAAAAACTATAACAATTGGATGTTTGCCCGTGTCAGCTATTGAGCAATAATATAAATGTATGAGTCATACTTGTCAGCCACTGAAATCTACAGACTTAGGTATGCTCTTTCAACTAAGTTTTAACAGGTTTTACTTAATATTTTATCATGGGAAACACAACTTTGTATTGTTTCAAGTTTGCGGTTTTAAATGCATGAAAAAACAATTGTACCCCCTTTATAATTTAAAAATGCCTGGTATAATTTTTATTATTATTATATATTACTTTTATATTTTTTTTATTATTATTATTACATTATTGGATATAGCAAAAGTTCCAAGTATGGTAATTTAATGCTATAGGGGATTAACAGGTATATTATCAAACTGGATGCTTTTTTGTAACAAAAATGCATTCTCTTGTAAAATTAAATGAAAGTTTGTAATTTTTGTCAGTCCATAAGCATTTATTTTATGATTGACAAAGAATTTCTTATTTAAAAAAATATTTTTTTTTTCCCAGGAAATTAAATTGTTTTTAAAACTGCAGCTCACACATAACTATGGACATTTTTAAAACATGCTGGTCCCAGTATTGTAAAAGGAAGACTGACCTGCAATTTCGGGAGTTTTGGAAAGCTAAGTACTAAGCTCTTCTATGGCTCCTGGAAAATAGAAGCCCATAAAACGTACTGACTCGCACCCAGGGGTAGGCCCCAAGCTCATTTCTTACAAGAGCGATCAAATGAAGGCCAATATTTTTATAATTGCATATTTTATAATTTGTGATTTATTACAGCCTGTTCTACTTTTTCTATTCTAAAGCATTTACTTATTATTTATTCAAATTCTTTATATTAGCTATACTGTAAATAAGGGATTTGGACACCAGGAGGTATGCAACAATGTTCTTATTGAGGAACTGGCAGCACCAGAAAGTTAATTGAGAGCTTGGGCTTTATGTGATATCCATGCAGCCTATCAATCTACCTACTAGTCGAGTGACTCTTCTGGCTTCCAAGGCTGCTGTTTCTTTGGACAAACTGCATATCCAAACTTTCTTACAGAGTGCTCATCCCCTCAAGAAAACATGGAGGAACCAGAGGAAGCTTTGTTTTTCCTTGATTTAGTAACGGAGGCAGTGCAAGGTGGTCCGCAACTCTATATTAACAGTGTTCTCCCAGGTGTTTTAGGGGCAGCTATGTCCACACAATTTTAGGCACTGCCCGACTGCGGCGTCGGCAGCTTTATGTTGGCCGCCAGCTAAAGATTGCTGGGGAGAACACTGATTATGTATTACTGTAATTACAGCCGACAACACCCTCCTCTTCAGATGCCAAGAATAAAGTTAAGCGACCCATCTCTCTATATAAAAGCAATAGCTACAAAGCAAGATAGTTTCTGAAGTGACAAGAACTGCCTCGTCTGCCATGTCACCACTCCCCTACAACAGACGATGCAGAGAATATGGCGTCAGGAAAAGACAAGTGTTGGAGCTAAAGTTTCCTCAACCCGCTAGCATGCCCTTAAAGGCTGACATATGGATGATGGTGATAAATCCACACGTCAGAGCACACAGTCAAGAGGAATTAAGAGGAGCGTCTCTCTATTCACCTGCCAGCTATCATCCAGGAACAAAAAGCAGCCACAATCCACCTCCTCTCACATAGAACAGTCTGACATCTTACTGACCATCAGACAACCCTCCTGCAATTTAGATCAAAAGGAGATCTAAAGTTAGATGCCATGGCCTTTACAGTTATCCACTCCTAAAGCCCTGCGTTTCCCAGCTTTCTCAATGTAGTTTGAACGAGCTATATATGTTCTTTATTATTCATATTATCCTGCCACAGAAACATTTCCTGTGGCAAACGAGCAAATGAAATGGATGACAAGCACACTTATTTACATAATGTTCCTAATCAGTACCTGGCAGCCACATATTAATATGACAAAACCTTTTTAATGTTTTTATGACTTTGCAAATGTATATTGCCAGCACTTCAACTTAACACAACTAATATAGCTTGGGGAGAGCATCATTTTATAACACACTACAAGAACCTAGACCTTCCCATTTCCAGATAGCTTGGTATGTCTCAATTGTTTTGTTACTAAATCTGTTTTACCAAATGGATATCTATTTAAATGCTTCTCCTCCTACCAGTTCACCTTTGGTCAATGGTAACCCAGAACTCAGAGGACACTATTACTACCCTGCCAGTGTTGTACAGTCCTGTCATACTATGAACATGTAGAATGCATGTTGTTCTCAGGACATTTGTCTCTAGGTCTAATTTACAGATGTTCTAATTTAGACCTTAAGGATTATGTTTGTTTAAGTTTCTATTTTGTCTAGTTATTTGTTTTCAAACACTGGTCTAAACTTGGATGGAAAATTGTGGGATGCATCTCACTTATATTCATTTTTTGCTCCACGTTTTCACAATCATGTTGTTAACTATATATGTGATTGTCAGTAAAGCTATTAATATAACATTACCAATGCCTGTTAGACATCACATAAAGTTTGAAAACTACAGTTGTAATGTATTCATATGCAGAATCATCTGTATCTCATGAAATGTTGCTTCCAAAGAACATGACAAAGCTAACCCACAAGATAGATGCCTGCTTTTTTTAACAAATATTTTGCTTTAAAAAAATTATGGCTGGGCTTTTAAAAGCATTGCAGAGGTTACCCATAAGGTAATTTATTTTCTTGCATGACTCAAGCAGTCTGTGCTGATAATTCAGGATGCTTTGGCATTGCCAATGAGAAATTGGCTCCAAACAGAGTGAGACAAGAACCATGTTTATAGGGATTATCTCTGTATAGACATTTTGTGGTTTCACATCACACTTACAAAAACCATCCATGAGAGCTGCTGCAATATTGGCTTGGAAATTAAAGGGACCACAACTTGAATATGTTATTGGCCCACGAGACCTTATAGGAGAACATTTGCATTTGAATAGAATGCTTTCCAAGTTGGCACTTTTTAGAACATGTTCTCCTTTTAGTTAGGATGCAGTACCTTATGTAAATAATTGACCACTGTCTGATGAAAAAGTCTAATAGCAGAATTATGAAGGAAAATGTCATAAAAATTGTTTTGAATGAGAAACAAAGTGTGATGCCTCTGCTAGTCACTGGAGGTGTTCATTACATTTTGGTGAATGTTGTATTATGGGAGGAGCATGTACATGTTTGCAGGAGATGTCTTGCAGTTAATGTTGCATGCATGTACTGGGGAAGGGGATAGATTTCAAATTCCAAACCATCATTCTTCTCTCCATTGTTTAGCAGATAAGTTCTTGCCATCAATCTCCAAGTTATCAGGATCTGCTCAAGTCAGCCACCATGGAAAATTCCTGTATATAAAATCTTAAAAATGTAAGATTTCATTTTCAGTTGCTAATGTCCTTAGTTAGTAACAAGCTGTCGTGGTTTTTGGCAATTCATTTAGTGATATTATTAATATCAATAACATTTATCAATATTAATTTAAATTTTCACATTTTAAATATTTGCTAATTTTTAATTATCTAAATTCTTATTACACATCTTATATAAGCTTTAGCCTCATGAAATAAACAGAACTGTATTATATGAAAATATATTTATTATAATTAAACAAATTATATCAAAACAGTATCTCTCAATAAAACAATTAATATGGTATAGTTATCACAGATATTATATCAAGGTATATTTAAATTATAAAGAATCTGTTATCAACACATTGTCCAAATAATCTTTTACAAGACATGCCCAATATGGCTAATACATAAGATATGTCAATTATGGTATTAAAGTTAGTTTGATCATTTTGGTATGTTCACAAATATCTATTCACTAAGATATCATACCATTTTAAAGTTATACAAATTCTGCAGTCTAATTATAATATTATCTAATACAAAAATATATATTTTTTTTTTCTCATTACAATTATGTACTAAATCAAAATATATTGGGTTGCTATAACAGCTGATATTTTTGATATTTATAAAATTAATCTGTAAATTATACGCTGACTTTTACAATATTTACGATATTATGGTAATATTGTTATATCAGAAAAATATTGATATAGCAATTTATTTTTATTTATACAAAATATTTCCAAAGTTGTAATGAAAATATATGTAAAAAAATATAGGATCCGATACACAAATTCAATGTCTCACCCATGGTTCACTCAATGACTAGGCCCCAGGAAGTTTGAACTTTTTATTTTATTTTCTTTCAAAATAATTTCCTTTTCTTGTTGTGTAAATTCTTTTGGAAGTGAGCTGTGAAAGATGCTTTGTAGCTATTGGAGTATACATTTTTAATATCTATGTTTTGGGAGTATCCCAATAGTATGCTTTAAGAGTTTGTTTATAAGTCTATCTCATAAATGTGTTTCTCAATTGAGTGTATCCCTGCCATCTCTTTTTCTCCTATTTTCATGCTCTCCTGTTGTTGTCTTCCTCCTCATGTTGCCTGTTCTGCTGTTCCTTTTGCTGTTGGGAAACACACTAAATTATTTTTCCTAGTCACCTAACCAATTTTGAATACAATGACTATGTTGACACAGCTGTACTTAAGGATCTTAATATACCTGAGTGTATTTTTAGATAAATATCTGATATTTGGGAACATTGTCCTCAGACATTTATGTTTACCAACCAATGTTCATTCTGATCTAAGCCCACCTGGGTATACAGAACGGTTTTACCATGGCTAAATTAAACTCATAAGATATTAGATTTAATTCTCTAATTCTAAGAATGTATATATATATATATATATATATATATGTGTATATATATATATATATATATATATATATGTATAAATCATGTCATATAAAAAGCATTATATATCAAATAATGTGTGATTACAATAGTTCTGACAATGCTTCACAAACATGTGAGGTGTTTTCTATACAGTAAGAAGTATTCAATGTTATTTCCAATACATAACTGAATTAATTATACAAACAATTCAAATAATATAAACTGTAACCGTCACCTTTGGACCATCAAGTTGTAAATGAACTTACGGTATATAAATATTGTCAGTGGCACCTTTACTTAGAAGATAATCCGCCATATATCCACCCTGTCCCAACTGGTTGTTGCCTGACATATAAAATAAAGTGGACTTCTGCAACATTTGTATGTAAATGACTGTATGTAAGCACTTACCTCCAGAAACTCCATCTGAATCATTTTCCTATTTTCGTGGTTGGGATGCCTCATAAATTAGTCTACGCAATGGCTACTACATATAGTACCAGGCAGGAAGATGTGGTATTTTCACTTATAGGTAGCCCTGTGACCAGTGTAATGCATGTGGCAGATGTAGATCTGCTGGTGATAAGGCATTCTGCATTAAGGGACAGCTGAACTACAAGTCTGCAATAAAATAACAGATTTCTGGAGCTTCTGCTCCGTTGCCCAGTTTGCCCACTTTAGTTACACCAGTGTATATAATATAGCATTTGCCTTTGAGACCCTTACAGGGCAAAATATAACATTCAGAGCATTTCACTCTCCTTTGTGCTGCTTTGTAAATGAGAAAACTAATTGTGGAATTGCCAGCCAACCTACTGGTCACATCCAACTTTTTTGAGTTTCTGTACATTTCTTCCTGTTGTTTTAAAATATTTAACTTCCTGGAATGTTTATTTACTTCATAATTAGATTTTTTGTTTAGCTCCTAATGGTTTATGAAAATGGATAAGAAATATATGAATATGAGAGCATTTGTTCTGGCTCTACATGCAGTAGACTCAGTTATCCAGAACTCTCAAGCAACCAGAAACAAAATTGAATACTGTATTTAAATACAAAGTAAATTTACAGGGCTCAACAAACGCCTGGAGCCAGGTTGCCATGCCACAAAATGCTTACAGGCACCTAGATTGCATCCACTGTACGTCTCTGCAATTCCATTTTACCTATAACAGAAAGGCATGAGTGACTGAGCCAGTGCAGTGTTGGCGTTACATTCCCTGGGTTCAGCACCGCATCCTCCAGCCGATCGTACCGGTGTGAAAGTGAGGAGTGAAAGCTGCTGTTGCTAGAACAGCTGTCACTGACAAATATACTTAGCAGAGCATCCTATGTGCAGCTAATCTAGGCCTCATTTAATAGTAACTCTCAAGCAATCAGAAACTATTTATCCGGCATCTATTAATCCCCATAGGTGCCGGATAACGGAGAGTCTACTGTACAAGGTTTTATATTCTCAATTGTTGGTGTTATCAAGTATGGAAGACTACATGTTATTGCTGGTTAATTAATTTATTTTTTTATAATTGTTCTATATTAGATATGAAGAGGCAACACTCTTCGTCCTCCACTTAACTTACTGATGCCAATGCAGACCTCTTGGATTAAATAACAATAAGATCTGCAAAGAGTATAAGGATAGCCTTGCTCAAAAGACTGTATAACCTAGCAAAAGCTAGAAGCATATGAGTAAAAGGGTTGCACAGCTTTTTGGAATAAAATCATAATACAACTAATGTAAAAGCATTGAGATAGTGGAGCAGAGGTAAAGTTAGTATACGAACTGGGCAATAAAACCTGGAGCTAAGTGGCTAACCAAATGGAAGATATGACTTTGTTAATTAAAACTTAACCTTATAATGTACTATGTATAAACCTCCCATATGATATATGATAAACTTGTTTCCTTTAATAGACTTTATTCTGCACTAGGCTTTTCCAAAAGTTTTGAATTGACATCCATGAGAACTAAAAGTTTCTCCTGTATAACTTGTATAAAGAAGACATTTGACAGGTGCTAGGGGTATTCACAAATAATTGTTATAAATAAATAAATAAAACATCAGTCTAGTACCAGTATTATCATGATTGCTATTTACAGAGAGATCAAAGATACCAGTGATAAGGCCACAATGTGACCATGAAATGATGATTTCCCAGAGATGTCCCATGGCACTATGGAGATCTGGTATCAAACCAGATAACTTGTGACATTAGACAGCAAAAAGAAAAACTTTGTCTTTGGCATCTTTTGAGAAGAAATTCTGGGAATTAGAACTATCTAGAACGTGACCCATGCATGATCCATTCAGGCTAGTTGATGGAATAAATGACACGACAACTTGAGTTGGGAGAAACAACGGGCCACAGCTTTATTTAGACACAATGTAAACCAACAACCGTAACTTGTTTACTTCCTTCCGGGGGAGGAGCCCGGCCACGAACAGTGACCTCACGCTTTGAGCCCTGCCCAAAGCCCCAATGCTTATCTTTAAGCACGCCCTGTGAGGTGGGGCCATCGCCCCCTTAGGCCAGTGGGCCGGGCAACTCACCTCCCGCCGCACAGACATAAATTAACAAACACAACATACAATAGCCACTTCTCCGAATTCTTTAACCAAAAATATATATATTAATTTCAATATTTCTTATTTATATTATATATACTTATTTTTTTTTTTTTTAAAAGAATAAACCATAACATCTGTTAACAACAAAATACAGGGTGGGTGGGTGGGATTCCAGTCGGGAGACCGCGCTGCTCTGCTCAATGGCGCGAAACGGGCTTCCGACACGCCCCCCGACGCTCCTGATTGGCTGATAGCCTCACAGGCTCCGCTGGGTCACGTGACGCTACAGGCTGACCCAGGGAGCCTGTGCAGCCTCCGCGTCGTTCATGACCCATGCATGATCCATTCAGGCTAGTTGATGGAATAAATGACACGACAACTTGAGTTGGGAGAAACAACGGGCCACAGCTTTATTTAGACACAATGTAAACCAACAACCGTAACTTGTTTACTTCCTTCCGGGGGAGGAGCCCGGCCACGAACAGTGACCTCACGCTTTGAGCCCTGCCCAAAGCCCCAATGCTTATCTTTAAGCACGCCCTGTGAGGTGGGGCCATCGCCCCCTTAGGCCAGTGGGCCGGGCAACTCACCTCCCGCCACGGAGCATGCGAGGGACGCCTCCCGAGGCTGCGATCCCCCCCTGCTAGACATTAAAGCCAAGGCCCGCAAAACACTCTCCCTAAACTCGAACATCATCAACTCATATCCTATTTCCGTAAGATGAACCTTATCCTTTGCGAAAAAATCATCTGCGCCGACCGGTTCGAAATCTTTATACCGGATGGCAGAGAAACCTTGTTTTCTCACAAAGCTCGCAATCTGCTGGTTTATCTTCTGTCTAGCCTTATCTAAGCATACTGGGTCGCGCGCGTTACGCCATGATCTTCTCTTGATCATCTCAGACCAGATAAGGAACGTGCCAGGGAACTTCTTTACCCATTTCTCGATGTCTCTTCTCATCACCTTTAACATTCGTCTCATGGGAACTGTCCCCAAATCGTTCCCGCCGGCATGAAGAATTATAACACTGGGCTGACCGTAACGCTGCGCGTACGTTTCCAAGAGACCGTCGAGCTGCGCCCATCGCAGACCCCGAATGCCACACCACCTTACGCGTAAGTCCGTAATAGGAAAGCCCAGTTGTGCCTTTTCTTCTTCGAGTCCCACCTACCGATGCGCTTTACTGCCGCGTCGGGCAACCCCAACCTAGCCGCTTCAGTGGCAGCTCCAATCCGAAAGGAGTGCGTCCCAAAGTCGGACTGCTTGAAACCGAGCCGATGCAGTGCGCTTTTTAAAACTCTTTTAAACTGATACACAGACAGTGCCGTTCCATCGGCGTGGACCAGCAGCGAACACCGTCCCACCGGTCGCTGCTTAAGGTACTCCACTACACATGCATATGGGCAACACTCTGTGCCAACCTGATGCAGAACCACTTCTCTTCCTTTACCCACCTGGTCAGTCTTTGACCTCCGCAACCACAATACCACCGTACCTTCCCTGAGACAGGTATCCACCAATTGCAGACCCCCCGAACCGTGTCTACTGTTCGCGACTAACTCCCCTATCCTAAACGCTCCGAAGAACGCCAGGGAAAAAGCCGTTCGGAAAAGTAGAGATTCAAAGGGATCCCTGCAAACCACCACCAATTCCTGAGCCAATCTCAGCAATAGCGCAAATGTTATTGGCCGCCTACTATCTGGCCTTTGCGCACCGCTGAACATTCCGCGCACCACTTTGCGCACTAGAAACTCCTTAGTAAGGTCCCTCTGCCCAGCAAGCTTAAACATAAAAGCAAGCGCCGTGACCTGTCTCCCTACTACGGGTTTTGATTCGCCTTGCTCGGCGCACCGCAGCAGGTACCAAAGCAAGATCCCTACGCTCTTGTCCTCCGTCGTGGCACCACCTGCCAGCGCCACTAGGCTATCCCATTTAGCCCACACGCGTCTATAAGCGTTCCACGTCGCTGGGGCAACAGACTGTCTCACGAGTCTCGTTACCTGACAGCTCCAATCTCCCAGAGCTCCTCGGGGATGAGCTCCCCCAGAGCGTTCGCACGAGGAGCCAGCGCCCTGAAACGATCCTCCTGAAACCGAGAGAGGGCGTAAGCAATTCCGTTATTCACCTTTGTCACGTGTCTTGCTTGAAACCATATGTTCAAGCGAAGGCAACATAGCACAAGATGCCTAAGCAATCTAATCACTGGTACGGATGCCGCCGTGATGTTGTTCACGGCTTCAACCAACCCCTTATTACCCGAATGGAAAATGACTCGCCTGTCCCTGAAACAAGGACCCCATAAGTGCACTGCTACCACCATAGGAAACAGCTCCAGGAATGTAGGGTTCAGCAGTAAACCCGCCTCTTCCCATTCCTCCGGCCATGCCGCAGCGAACCATCTCCCTTGGAGATACGCCCCACAACCGATCGGTCCAGAACCATCGGTGTGCAGGTCTAGCTCTGCGCTGGTGGTGCCCTCCTTTTGAAGGACCACCCGCCCGTTAAAGTCTGCAAGGAACATTGCCCACACCTCTGCATCGTCGCGCATGGCCTTAGAGACTGTTAGGAAATGATGCGGCTTCGCAATCCCTACCGTAGCCAGAGACATCCGTCTACAGAATATCCGCCCCATGGGGATAATTCTGCACGCGAAATTCAACTTCCCCAATATTGATTGCAGCCGCCGCAGGGTCACCCTCCGTGCGCCCCGCAGCGCCGTAATCTCGGCTTGCATGTCCTCCACCTTCTCTAAGGGAAGACTGCACTCCATTTTGCAGGAGTCAATCCGAATCCCCAGAAAAGTCAATTGTTCTGTAGGGCCCTCCGTCTTGTCATGGGCCAATGGTACCCCGAATTCTGTACAGATTTCGGTGAACACCTCCAGCATAAAACGGCAAGCGTCGTTTCTCGCTGGGCCAACAAAAAGGAAGTCATCCAGGTAATGGGTAACACTCTTGTACCCAGCCTCGATGCTCACAACCCACTGTAAAAATTTGCTGAAAGCCTCGAAGTAAGCACAGGATATCGAGCATCCCATGGGTAAACATAAGTCAATGAAGTAACTTCCATCTACGAAGCACCCCAGCAACCGATGGCTTGTCGGGTGCACGGGGAGCAATCTGAATGCTGCCTCGATGTCCACTTTTGCCATAAGGGCCCCCTGGCCCTTCCTCCTCACCAAATCGACCGCCCGGTCAAATGACTCGTAAGACACAGTAGCCTGGTCTCTTGATATGCCATCGTTTACCGAACGGCCTCTGGGGTATGAGAGATGCTGGATCAGTCTAAATTTACCCTTCTCCTTCTTGGGGACCACCCCAAGAGGAGACACAACTAAACCCTGGATGGGCGGGGCCGCAAATGGCCCGGCCATCCTACCCAATTTTACTTCATCAAGCACCTTAGCTTTGGCTACCCCTGGGAAATCCCTAGCCGACTTCAGGTTTGGGACAAGAAAACCTTGAATGTCGACCCCACATGGAATCCGGAATCCTTCTCGGAACCCGTCCTCCAAAAGGCGCGCCGCTTCGGCGGTGCCTGCCAATTTACCGTAGCGCTTTAGCCACGGCAGCATGGCGGGGAGGCGTATGGGCGTCTTGCCCCTTTGCAGGAGGCTCGCCCCTGCCTCCCTCTTTGGGTCTACTGCATCTAGACAGGGGGTGTTCACCTCCGCAGTTTGAGCATGCATGTTTAAATCTGCAGTTAGGCGCCCATCTGCAGACCCCCTCGTTGTACGAAAAACAGGTCTTAAGACCTGCTCCTGAGGCGTGGGTGGGGCCCTTACCTCCACCGGCCCCGCTCCGAAAGGGCGTTGTGACTCTCATGGGTGTCATGATATTTAGCCAATACGCCACCGCTTTGTCGCTCCACGCCATACTTGGCCTTGAGGCCAAGTATTGCCGGAATTCCTCATCGTACCGCCACCAGGCTGTACCCCCATAAACCTTGTGAGCATTCCGAATTTCGTCTATGTAGACGAACAATCCCGAACTCTGTTCAGGGTGCCGCTCACACAGTACGCAAGCCCAAATAGAAAATGCTTGCAGCCAGGTATCAAACGTCCTGGGTAGCCTAACAAAGGATTTCCCCTCCCTGGGGCCCCTCTCGGCCAGGTCTGTTTGCCTAGACATAGGAAGAAGGGAAAACAACTCTATAAACTCCCTCCTCCAGATCTTTTCCTTTACTTCCTGTGGAAGGTGTGCACCCAAATTATCCAACGAGCAGAGGACTATGGGCCTCATGGCTGCGTCGGTAACCCCCACAGTGTTATTCCCAACTGCTGCTATTGCGCTGCCTACCGGCTCGGGCGCGCGCAAGCTAGCTAGCGCCTCGCTCGCGCTCGCTGGCGCCACTACCGCTGCTGGCTGGGACCATGCACCCTTTGCTAGCCCCCCTATCCACGCTCCCATTTCGCGCTCGCTAACTGCAATGTTATGCGCAGCTAATAGAGTCCTTAATGACCCAATAAAACCACCCTTGTCTGCTGCGCAGCTCAATTCTGAGCGCTCACCTGCTTCTGGAAGCTTAGGAGTAGATACGGCCAACGGAGTATCCCCGCGTCTCTCCTGACGCTCCGGGGACTCTGACCGTCTGGCCCTCCGCGGGCTTCTCCTCTCAGATCCAGTGCAAGCACAGCTGCACCGACAAGATCTTCTGCTTCTAGACCGGGATCTCCTTCTAGATCTGTGGGTACAAGAAGAACAGTCACTAGCTCTCCGCGACCTGCATGCCCGCGCCCATACCGCCCTTTCCTCGTCTGAGGAAGGGTCCTGGTCAGCTAAGCTTGCGCGGCTGGAGTAGGCTAGCACTGCCTCCGCCGCCCCCTGTAGGGGGCCCCCTGAGACTTCCTCGGGCGTTGGAATATCCAGCTGTTGGTCAGTCTTAGACCCTTTGCGCTGTGGCCTAACCGTATCGCCCTCAGTCTCTACTCTGCTACGCCTTAGCGGTGTGTGCGTAAATAGCAGCGGACTGTACCTGCTCGTAGCCTTCTTAGCTCGAGTGGGGCGTCCTAGCCTCGCCACTGCCACTGTCACAGGCATGTCATCAATCATGACCATGCTGTCTTGGCTGTTCATCTCTCTGATGACCCCATCTCTTCTCTCTCTCGTCGTCGCCATGCTCCTCTCGCTGCCAGTTGGGCGTCCCTGTAAAGTACCAGAAGCACTGTTAATTAGGGAAACCCCAGGGACCGTCTGCTTGGCACCGTGAGGGCCTGTAGGAGCCTTTTTAGGACTCCCGGCTTTTCTCTTACCCCCTGCACCCCCCTTGTGGGGTGTTAGAGGGGTGTTTCGCGACCTTTGTCGCGGCCTAGGACCTTTAGGCAAGTTGGCAGGTGGTGGCCGGATTGCTAGGCCCTCACCCCCACCGCCCGTGGTCCTGGCGCTCGCTTGCCTGGGGGGTATGGGGTCCCGGCCGCCCTGACCTGTAACCCCCCCATCTCTGGTGTCTCTGCTACCTGATGGACGTGGGTCTGGCAGCCCTACAGTGGTGGGATGGGAAAAAATTTCCCTGGAGGCATCAGGATTGGCTAGGACACCAGCCACCGCAGGCTGTTCCTGTACAATGTGCTGAGCTCCAAGCGCAGAAGGCATGGGAGGTCCCAGCCTGTCCTGCACCCACCTGACCCCTTGGCTTAAGGCACGGGTCCTAACCTCAGCCAGTAAGGCCTCTAAGCCTTCTGGATCCATAGAAATAGCTAACAGGGGAACAAACAGGGGGCACAACAAGCAGCAAGACAGGCACACACAGACACAGGAACACACACAGGCACAGCACAACACAGGGAGACAGGGACACACACAGACACAAAAAACGGAGGAGGAAAAGAACACAAGACAGACAGGGATAGCCTCAACAGTGATATCCCCTTATATGCTGGTAAGCTGGGGTGAAATCTCAGTAATTAAACCTTCCTACTGTATTTTTAATGCTGCAGGACCTCAGACCTCCGTCCATCCAGTCGGGAGACCGCGCTGCTCTGCTCAATGGCGCGAAACGGGCTTCCGACACGCCCCCCGACGCTCCTGATTGGCTGATAGCCTCACAGGCTCCGCTGGGTCACGTGACGCTACAGGCTGACCCAGGGAGCCTGTGCAGCCTCCGCGTCGTTCAAAAGTCAAAGTTTAGTAAAATTCTTCCATGTGAAAATCACGCTTTACAAATAACCTATTACCTGCTACACATTAAATACAACCGTCCCATTGCTCTATGTGTATATTAGTCTACACTGCTATTACATGGCCCTCGCTAATATTTAGCTTGTACTCGCAAAGATCTGGGACCACTCGCCATTGCCCAAAAAATAACGTGCATTGGGATCACTTGCTAGGGTTTTTCAAAGCCTTATATATACCTATGTATTTATTTCTTTGTATGTACCGTGCTTTGTTTTCTCAAGAATTAACAAAAAACTCTGTTTTTACTATGTGCTTGTAAAAACACTTACTAGATTAGCGAGTGTTTTTGCGGTTGGAATGTAATCAAGGCCTTAGTGTGGTTAAAAATGGCTTAAACATGCTGGGCTTATCATTAAATATCAAGACATTGTCATGTTTTTTACACTTTTCTACAAAAAATACTCTCAAACACCAATATACAATTTAATATATGCTGAATATTTAAGTGTAGAAAGATTAAAAGCACAATGTTAACTTGATCAAATGGTCTTTTTATTCAATCTTTTTATTAAATACAAAGTTGAAACTATACAATAAGGGAGAACAGGTCAACAAATACATAAAACAATTTGTAGTAGTGTCACCCCACCCTTATAGATGGTAGCATATCGTTGAATCATACGAATAAACAGTAAAGTAATTCTAAGCTACCCACATATAAACGCATGTAAACCTGAAAACCTTTTCTTGTCTTTTCCCTTTTTTTTTTTCTACAGCGATCAAATGGTCTTTTAAAGTACCACTTTAGTGACCTTGGAAAGGCATTTCTAATGAATAGTTAGGAAAGGCTTGATAACAAAAAAACTTTTACTGTGCATTTACACAATTACTTGCTATTTTCCAATGATCCCCCAAGATGTATAATCTCTAGGCCTCTCCACCTATTGAATGAAGTATTGTGACTGGAGTGGGAGGTAAAGTGCCAAATTGAAAACCACTCTCTGAAGCACACATTAGTAGCAAAGAGCAGTGTAACCTGAGCTGTTAATCTTGTACAAATACACTGTCTACTTACCACTTATAATCATACTGCAGTTGTGGTATGCCAGATTAAATATCCCTTCGTCCCTGGGTGGCTCCACTCCAGACACAATACTTCATTCAGGGGGTAAAGAGATCTGGAGCTTCGCCTGGACCATGATAGAAAAATAGTTAGTAATTGTTTAAATGACAGTACAAGTGTACATTGCAAGCCAAGGCTTTCAGCGCAGGGCTCACAATGAGCGCCGAGGGTGCTCAGAGAACCAAAAGTACACCAGGGGAGAGGATCGCAATGAGCGCAAAAGGCGTTCAGCGCGGGGCTCACAATGAGCGCCGAGGGTGCTCAGAGGAGCAAATGTACACAAGGAGAGAGCCTCCCAATGAGTGCCAAAGGCGATCAGCGCGGCCCTTGCAATGAGCGCCAAAGGTGCTCAGACTACCAAAAGCCTTACATTGTGTGACAAACAGCCTTACAATTTTATTGACCGTCATTTTTTTGACAGGCAAGTCCCTAGTCATTATATAAAACCAGTTTTGAACTAAAGTACAATATGTACACAATAAGGCTCCATGCCCCCTAGTTTCTTGTTACATTTCAGGGCGGAGGAGGAGAATATAACCCTACACTGTTTGTATTTAATGCATTTTACCCTGTGCTATAGATCAATTATTTCTCATACAAAGAAAACCTTTTGTAATGTTAGAAGTGTGATCTTTTAATTGAATGCTAGAAATGTGTGGCGCTTTAAAATAATGCAATCTTGGTAAATATGAGCAAAGAAACCAAACCTCCCCATCTCTTCGCTCATCTCTTGTTTCAGACGTCAGTGCATCTTGCCCATTGAACCACCCTTTAATAAAACATCAGAAATAGGCCAAACAATTCAAATAAACACCTGCATTATTGAAAGTTCATAAAGTCAGATTACTTTCACATCACTCATGCCTGAAAGTTGAAAAGTTCAAGGTTTTGCATTGCTTCAAATCACATCCACAGTTGTTTTTTTTGGTTTCTTTTCAATAAAAGAGAAGGTACCTTGGAAAAAAAGCAGGCACCCAATTTATATAAAAATGTATAAACATGATTTCAAAACCAAGAAATAATCAAAACTAATAAAACTTATATGTTGAGTCAAAAATAAACATCATTTTGTATACGCTACTTTAATATTTTTTCCCTTGGCAAGTTTCTTGGAATAAATCTGGAGTTTATGGTTTGAACGATGCTCAAGTTAATTTATACTGGGCATCCACCAAGTTTGTGTGATTAACTCATGCAGCTTGGCATAGATTGCCTTTCTTCATTTTTATAAAAATCACACATTCTTCTTAATTATTAATGTACATGTAGACATTCCAAGGATTCATTGTTGATTACTTAGTAAGACATGTCATATTTCATCTGCACATTCTTCTGTAGTTATCAAAGGATCTCTGCACTTGATTCTGTGCCAAATTCTCATTTGATTGTCAGAACAGTGCCCACAAGCTCTCTTGTTGTAATTATTTGTGGGAACAAAACCAGATGAACCAGTTGTGTGTTTTTTTTATCATTTCATATAAAATGCCTTTTGTAATGCAATGATTGGGCAAATTCACAGCAATGATATAAGGAAAAGCTTTATACAGTTAAAAGCCCCCTAGCCATTGTCTGTAAGCTGCACCCTTATTTAAATGGGAGTACGAGAACAATGCATTGTTATATGAGAGCATTTAAAGGTGAGCCAATATAATAAAGGTTTACTCGTTTATGTGCATATATTTGTGTAGATATATTTCTATTAATATATATATATATATATATATATATATATATATATATATATATATATATATATATATATATATTGTGAGAATGTAAGGAGCCGGGGACAGATTATTGAGGGCCGTTATGTAAGCCATAGGCTGAACTGCTCCTTGTATCCAGCTCTCAGGGAGTTAAAACACTTAAATTCACCTGTTCCAGTGCTTCACTATAAAAACCCCAGGAAGCCCCAATGAAGGGGAGGGGTGTGCTGCTGATTAGGCTCTGTCCTGAGTAGTTTGGAAGCTGAAGCCAGAATCTGGGGCCTTGCCTAGGAGACAAGCTGCAAGGAGCCTGTAAAGTACAGCTAGTTGAGAGGACTGACAGCTGCCTGAATTGCTGCAGGGATGACCAAGGTGAATCGTTTGGAGAAGCAATGTGGTGAGTGAGATACTGCGGTTTCTTGGAGTTGAAGGTACCAGACTGATTATGCCTCAGGGAAGTTGCTGAGTGTGGAACTGACAGAGGCCCTGTTTGAAGGTACCAGACTGATTACGCCTCAGGGAAGTTGCTGAGTGTGGAACTGACAGAGGCCCTGTTTGAAGGTACCAGACCGATTATGCCCCAGGGAAGTTGCTGAGTGTTTGACCGGTACACATGCCATAATTTAATACTGCTGTATCAAAGGGTCCCTGGGATGAAGCATACGGGAGAGACGGGCAGGCCCTATGCTTCATCCGCGGCTACTGATGTAGAAACGTGGAAAAGACTACCGATAAACAAGAGACTGTTTGTATCCTGGCCACAAGGTGGCAATATAGCAATAGTCGGAGACTATTTGTAGCCTGGCCACAAGGTGGCAATCTTTCAATAACCAGAGACTGTTTGTATCCGGGCCACAAGGTGGCAATATAGCAATAGTCGGAGACTATTTGTAGCCTGGCCACAAGGTGGCAATCTTTCAATAACCAGAGACTATTTGTAAACTGGCCACAAGGTGACAAATTATAAGGATTAAAAGACTGTCTTTGTCCTTGCCACTAGGTGGCGCTATTCCTACGGAATTACTCCTTACCGAGTACAACGGAGTGGGAGCTCCATCATGAAGACACCGGGGTGTAGTCTTTTTTGTCCCTGTTGCAGGTAAGCTGCACAGGTATAGTCAGGGCGTCCCTGTGTCACAGTCAGTCCGTATATGTAGATGTTTATTTTCGTTATTTAAGCAGAGTTACTGCTCCTGTTTGTTTTTGTTATTTCATAATAAACATGTTTGCTGCCTCACCAGAAGGTATCCGTTTCTAACTCAAGAAAGCACAGCTCTACACGGCCATCCTGGTCACAATATATATATATATATATATATATATATATATATATATATATATATATATATATATGTGTGTGTGTGTCTCTATCTATCTTTATTATATTATACAGACATATTTCTAAATCTGTGTTGTCATCCTCAAGCAAGAGTGGGCTACTGCTGTCAAACACGGGACAGGATTTCAGTCCCCAGCTTCGCACAGGTGATCTAATCACTATCTCAATCATTTTGATTAGCTCATATGGCACTCTGGCCTTGCATTTCGCAGTTTAGTCCTTGGGATCCTCCGGTACAAATACAAAGAGACACTGATTTATTATCCTTAGCGCAAGCAAATATATTCCTCAACTGCGGTATGTCCTAAGGACTAGAATGGTGGAAGGATGTCTTAAATGGCAACTATAACATTGTAACAATTATAATCAGAAATTTTTTTTAGGCATTTTTAATTAATACAATTCCTATTCAGTTATTTAAAAAAAAAGCTATACATTAGCAGCCTTATTAAATTGCAATTCGGCCAATTGAATAGGGCTCCATATAAGCACAGAGCAAATTTTTTTACCAAAGTTTTTAGTTAGTGAAGACCTTGCTTTTGGATAGAAGATCACTAACTAAAAACTTCTGTAAAAAAAAGATGCTATGTGCTTATATAGAGCCCTATTCAATTGATCGAATCGCAGTTTAATAAGGCTGTAGATTATCAGCCTCAATCTAAACTAGTTGTCTCTACCCCTACAGTACCATCAAATGATTGGGTGGTAGCTCTGGTTGGAAATCAGGTCTAAAGGACTTTCAGAACCGCCTGAATAGATAGAACCAGCTTGAGTCCACAAAAGTAAAGTGTTGTTCTTCTTCTTTTTCGGTAGTGTTAAAGTGAATGCCTATGAGCTCTAACTAGGAGGCAGCCAGTGACAAGCAATGTTTACACACAATAAGGCACTTATCAGTTCAGACCAGCCTCCATGCCAGTTTTTAATTTTGAATGTATTTTTTTTATCAGACCCTCCTATTGAAAATAGTTTGTTTGGCTGTGTCAGGTACAGCCTGTATAGAGGTAATTGATTTTTTTTCTCAAAAAAACTCCATAATTGATGGCACTGTCTAATTAGAGTAATTGTGAAGGAGGTTGTACTGCTGAAAGCACATAGTGAACCTAAGAAGAGCATGCCGAATTCCCCATTTTACTGTAAGACTGAAGAAAGCTCATAGGCACATGAAGAGAAAGGTCCTTATTTAAAGAAAGTTCCAATCAAAGTACCTAAGATAAATATGTAAGTGACTGTAATGAGCACCTGAAACAAGCTTGAAAAATTGTGCCATTTTAAGTTAACTCACAATTTTTTGTTATTGTTCTTTTACCTTCCAGTATTTCATTTAAGGCACACTGATTATTTATTTCTGTCATGCATTTAAAAGAGACTGGTTTAATCGCTGTTAATTTATCTAAGAGGGGTGCCTTGTCAAATTAGTTGTATATATCTCTAAAACCTAATCTCATTTCCACTGTTTCAGTAAGTCAGCATGTTATTATACAACTGAGCATTGTAGAGTAGGATGCTGGAAACAACATTTTTCTTTTATGGTCTGTTCTGTCTTACAGACATTAAACATTGTAAAAAGAAATGAAGACAAATATATGTCATCACATTGTCAATAAAATATGAGCCAGACTTTTTTTTCATAAATGTCTTTTACTATTTTTGAAGTAAAACACACCCCAGACATTACATAATTTTATTGTGGAATACCACATGTACAACAGGGATAATTCATTGACTTCAATTTGAACTTACGCCAAGGGAACAGAATATGTTTAATTAACTACCTGTAAACTCTCAGCATATTTTCCCACTCAAACTGGAAACTAATTATTATTCTGTGAAGTTACAAATATTTTATGTAATAGATAAAGGTAGTGTGTTTTTATATATCCCAAGACACTTTCTATAATTAAAGGACCACAAAGGTCACCATATGTTCTCTGCACCATCAGTTAGAGGGTGGAAAATCATGTGGAAAATGTGTTCACATTTTTAAAATTGATCAAGAATTGGCTTAGATATTGGCATTTTAGTTTAGCCCCTGAAGCCCTCCCTCAATAATCTGCATAAATAATGAGGCTGGGGTCTCTAACTGTTATACATTCTATTACGGATTGATACAACATTTATAAGTGAAGTATGGTGGCACAGTGGCAGGCATCCTTTTTCAAAGATCTTTTCCATTGCTAAGTCATAGGTTTGAATCCCCTGCCTTCCACTTGTTTTGTTTTTTTTATAATGTTTTTTATTTATATATATATATATCACATATTATAGTTGTCAAACTGCAAGTTGTCGTCACGCTTGCTAGCCTTGAGTCGCAAGGCAACCCCCAAGCGAGGTGAGTCGTTGAGGCACGCGCTCTCAAAAAATGTAACGGCCGAACCACTAAACTGTAAAAGCCTGCAAAAATACACAAATATGCCTCAAATTCACTTACACACTCACACACAGCACAGGGGGAGAGCCAGGGAGCCGGTTAGTGAGGTTGCAAGTTAATTTGAGGCATATATTTTGTCTTTTTTAACGATCGAAAATCATAGACGCTGGGAAAAAAAAGGGCAGCCGACGAAAAAACTTAAAATTTCTGAAACAAGATGAAAACAAGGCTCAGCAAGGCCAGGCACACAAAACTTAGAAAATACACGACGGCAAAGACAGTAACACTTACATCAACAACAATGCCAGGCACGCAGGACTTTGAAAATAAAATCAACGGCAGTGAGCGAACACAACGCAAAGATTCAGGAGAGACACAGAGGAGAAAGACACAGGGAAGGGACTGGGGAGAGATGGTGGAAAGAGACACATGGCATTCCCAAGCACAAACGTTGCAGGTTGCCGGGACCTGTAATGACCAGTGAAGTAGATGGGAGGAGAAGCTCAAGGGCGATCAGCGTGTAGCTCGCAATGAGCGGCGAAGGTGCTCAGAGGGGCCATAGCCTTGCATTGTGTGGCAAACAGCATTGGGGAGAGATAGCGCACCAATTCCTAGTGCAAAATAACCAAGATATTGTAATCCCAAACTCTGGTTTACAGAGATCAGTAGGTAAAGCTCTCACCTTTTCTAACCTCAGTCTATGAGGTATATTATAGACTTCCCAACACGTGTTGGCTTGTAGGTTGGTACTTCTTTCCTCCATGAATGTCTTATCTCCTATTCTTCCAATAGAGTGTGAGTATTAGGGTAATGTATATGTGTACTTTTCACAGCATGGGGGGAATATTACAACACTATCAATACATAATGGTGCCCGAATATAAATATTTTGCTGGGTTCAATATATCCCCTTTGGAGTAATAGGTGTATTTAATCAAAATACTATATAAAACATGGTTTTGATTTTAAATATTTAATTTATTCAACGTTTGTAAAAAAAAAATGTAAATATGATAAAATATGTTCAATAGCGAAAAATAAGAATAAAAATTGCAAATTATACAGTGAATCTAATATTATTAAAAAATAAATAAATAGATAGTAAAAATACTGACCAGACGCGTTTCGTCACTTTTATCCTGTGGCTTTTTCAATGATTAAAAATACCTGTGTACAACACATACATACATACATATATTGAATAATTCATTGTATATACACAGAGTTTTAAAATTCACAATGGTATTATATAGAGTGGTCATCAGAATATATAGTTACCTAAACATACATATATATATATGGAGATACAAGTACGTGGGTAAGTATGCAAATATAGAATATAAAATATACATTTATATTTGTCTACTATTCAATTACAAGTTGTTTAATGTAACTAAGACCTACAGAATAGTTCAATCAGTAGATGCTTCATTCTCAATCAAGTAGAAATTCCATATGCCAAGAATAATGACTGCATTGTTAAGGTCAAAATTAGGTGTGACATTTTACTAATCCTCTGGAATGCTGAATAATGCAAAACTCATTCTGATATTTGTCTATCTATTTTTAGTGCAATAGAAATATTGGAGAATAAATTGGCAGTGGAAGGAAAAAGCAAGTTAGTGAAATATACCCCATGTGTTAAAGACACGTTATTTAAAAAATCAGTGTGTGATGAAGAATGCAATTGTGTAGAGAAATGCAATTTATTGGGAATAAGAGAGAATATGAGGGATATGGTGTGCCGTGAAAGAGAGACTTTGAGGTTTCCCAAGTGGTTTTATCCTATTCCTTGTAGTGGGAAACAAAGGGTTAACTCTTTCACACCACTGCATTAGGGTATCAGTGACAAGGATGCATAAATGATGTAATAGACTACATAACTAACCAAAATATTTAAATTACTGTATCACTTAAACATAACCAGCTATAAGCGTTCTTGTAATTACCCCATTACATTACTCAACTGATCAAACCAGGTGTATACAAAACAAAGCACAATGATTTATGTTCAGTTTTGGTGGACAAACTAACTTGAGGTTTCAAGCCTTGGGAACTGGATGGAGCACTTGGACTTACACTGGAAAAGGTGTAAGCCCAAATAGACTACATGATGTTAAGTTGATCTTAGTCACCTATTAAAGAGAAAGTAATTTGAAAATATTTAATGAAACGATCATGTCCCATCAAAAAAGAGTGTCAATTAAACTCATCGAGGTAGAAGAATACAAATGTCAGGTGGAAACTCTGACCTGATCTGTTGCTTCTGAATATGAACTAAGACTAAATAATTTTGGAGCCAAGCTACTTGTTTGACTACCAAATATACAAAGCTTGTACTAATTAATTTTTTTATCATAAAGAAGCTGTAGACTGAAAGTAGTCATCACTAAGAGAGAGCATTCAAGAAGATTCAATGTCTTCTTTTTTAATTAATTTTGCAACCTCTGTCTTCCTTGCATGTTGTTGACAAGGCGCCTTGAGCACTGCGTGGATTAAATATCCAAGTCTTCAGGCCCTTAGCATCAGCTGAATGATCACAGACAGATTCTAAATTATTACCAGTCTTTTGTTCTTTCATGTTTACATTATATACACAACCTAAATGAGTACATTCTGTACCAAAATCAAATTTTAAAAAAGCGTACATTTAGTTTTTTTTAGCTCTTGAGGAATGTTTGTGTTATCCATTCTATTACCATAGCTGTGTTCTGGCATGTTATTTAAACAATTCTAATAAAATATATGCTAGTTGTCCGTTATTGTATAAATGGCTCTAACGCTTACACAGTCTTTTCTTTGCCATCAAATAAGAGTAGATAAGATTTTAACATAAGAACTGGATACATTTTTCATCCATAATGTTTGTTCTGTGTATAATCTTCAATTGCTGATATTTTCCCATCTACAGATCATGTTGTTGGCAAGATCCTGCAGAATATTAAATCAAGTCTTGTGGTTATCTTGATGCAGATAGCATTTTTTTTTTATTCTAAATGGAAAAAGCATGAATTATCTTGTCCCTTATGTAGTTTTGCGAAGGGATTATACACCCTATAAATCATTTTTATTACTTTATGCACAAAATCCACAGGGCCATTTAGCAGAAACAGGATGGACTAAATGCAGGCAGACTAAAGAAGCAATACCACTACCTTACTTTTATTTTAATGAGAGGTGCACACTCTGATTTCCCTTTCCTCTGTTTCTAATGATACATTTCTAAAAATGCATCTGGCAAGTAGATCAAGGGAAACTAATAATCTTGAAAAGTGGCTGAGCTAAGGAATGGGGCTTCGTAGTATGGGTGCGGAGCATAGAGAATTCAACCTCAGCAATTGGTAATATGAGAATTGCCCATTTAACTGGTATTTTGTATATTGATCAATATCATGATCAATGTGATCTGTTCAATAGACAATACAAAGTTATGTGTTGACAAGTCTGCTTCACCGGGGACCGGCACCTCCATTATATTTGCTTCTAGAAGTTTTTCACAGTAACCAAAGACATTACCAAACAAATATGTACCGTATGTGCTTGGGAAACCTGTGCCTTAAAGGTATATGCAAGTGAGCTGGGTAATGAATGCATCTGATAGAGAAGAATTAGTAGTGTATGATTAAATTTTCCTGCACTATGTTTTTTTAGCTTTGCATTAAAAAATCAACTGTTGCAGGTGATGTTTACACCCCCACAATTGAGCTAGGCTCCTGTCAGGGTTTGTTTTTGTAAACATATACCCTGTCTATGTAAGCATGCTCAGCTTTGCAGCCAATCCGCATTGCTGTATGCAGCCAGCTAGATGAGGCTGCTACACTGGGTCCTTAAAGGACCATAAATCGACATTCAAGTAAAAATGATTGAGCGGTTACACAGTTGTTCTTTAGACATACACCCTATGCTTGATAAAGTCTGACAAATTATAATTGCACGGAACCAAACATTTCAGCTTCTTCTTTCTATTCTAATTTGTCTTTTAGGAAATGAGCATTTATGCTTGATTTATGGTCCTGCAATGACCTGCAAATTTGAGGAAGAGAACGTTCATGGTCTCTGTGCATGTGTCTCTGTGTAAATGCATATGTCTCTGTGTGAGTCCATGCAATTCACTGGAGGTGGGAGAGATCTCAGGGGCAATTCACTGGGGCTGGGGAGGTAATGGGGCAATTCACTGGAACTGGGAGAGGCGATGGGGCAAATCACTGTGGCTGGTGGAGGTGAAGGGGTAAATCACTGGCACTGGGGGAAGTGACGAAGCAATTCACTGGGGCTGGGGGAAGTATCACCTGGGATGCAGATAAAACAATCAGTGAATGAAGGGACACAGACCTTGTTCTGGATATTACAGAAATCTAGAGGAAAGCTGCAGCTCAATTCACAGACCAAAAAGATACAATGTATTATGTATGCTAATTTTTGCTGGGTTTTTCAGGGGGTGTCAACATTGATAGAAAAGAAAATTCAACAAACTTTAGGGTAACTGTTTAAATGTTTATGTTGGTATTTTTTCATACAAACATTTTTTTCATACACTGCTAATTCTCCTCTATCAGATGCATTCATAATCCAGCTCACTTGCATAAACCTTTAAAGAACCAGAGATGTTAAAGGGCTTCTGAGGTCCCACATTTACAGTATGATGAATTAGACCTGATAATGAACAAACCATTTTTAAGAAATTAAAACAACTATATAAATTAAATCTGTAAAATATTATTCTTTATTGTGGGCACTGATTACCTTGCAGGAGTTCCTTGATTTGGACTGATTTCCCAACAGAGAGAGGTTCTCTAAATTAATCCGATTTCCATTAATCTTTTGGCATTTTGCATTGCCACATTTTAATTGAAGCAACTTATATGCTTCTCTGCATTTAAGGTCATGTTCTGCTTGTAGAAGATGAACAAAAACAAAAATTTCACCTCCTACTGCAGAATAAAAGAATGAACAGCTATAAATTTGTAGTCTTTGTTTATATTTTTACTTTTGAAAAATGCTGTGCCCATTATCAAGTCTATTCTTTAGAATAGGATCATAAAAATAGGACTATAATGACTCTATAATGTGACTCCAGGATTAAAGCTGTTCAGCAAATAGTCACAGAATTCCAACTGCTCTTGGGTGTTTGCCCTATGCAGCCAATGACATCTGCAGAGTTAAAAGCATAATTAAGTTTTATGGATTATGAATGCATCTGATAGAGGATAATCAGTTGTGTATAAAAAACAATTTTTTTGCATGAAATAATACAAAATAAACATTATTAAAATAATCCTAAAGTTTGCTAAATCTCTTCAGTTTGCAAGCAGTTGTTTTTCAGAGTTAACACCCCTTGAAATCCCTGCTAAAATTAGCATTCCATTCATTCAAGTCGTTTTGGCCAATCACAGGCAGTTAATAATTATCAATTGATGATGGCAATTTGTGTAGCAAGGAATCATCATGGGATGTTTAGACCCGCACAAGGAAGCAAGGAGGAGCCAGACACTGCTGCTGTGGATCTTTGCATTGCGCTTCTGTTGGCTTGAAGTTTAGTAAAGGGATAAAATCCATACCCAAATACAGTGTTTCTATTGGGAGATTCACTGTGCCGATGTAAGCAGCTCTGAGGTGTGCAAAGCTATTTTTATTATAAATAAAATAAATGTGTATGTGTATAGAATGACTCAATATAATGTGTGTTTCTGATATAAGCAGCATGTGTTAGATTAGATAAAGGGAAAAACAAGGAACCGTAGATATACCTTTAAGTATACTCTCTGCTCTTCCTATTCGTTTCAGTGAAGTTTAAACAGGATTTACTTAATATTATTTAATGCAAAATAACTTGGTCCTTTCCCTCTTCACCGTTGCAAAATCTGACAGCTGTAATCCCGCCAACAACCGACAGATGGCGCTGCCGATTTTTTATATAAGGCGCTACGACAGAAGAGGCCTTGAGCTATGAGAGGCGTGCCCGAGGCCCTGGGGGGCCGAGTGCCCGTACCGAACATATCGATGGCCTAGCTGTCGACTCAGCACGAGTTGCGCCACGTCGGAGGGGAGAATAGTTTTTGCCTTACATCAAGCATGACGTAACTGCAGCTGTCAGTGCTGCCGAAGACATGCGAAAGGGAAGAGGGATAGATCCAATTACTTTTATACTGATTTATAACATGTTCATATAAGTGTTTGAGAAAAACGGTTGTGTTCCATGTCCCTTTACTCTAAAATACAAGGCAACAAGCAAATCAATGCCTATTAAAGCAAATGTATTCCATTATTACAGCAATATGTGTTAAAGTGCAGTTAGTTGCTGCAAAATAATTTTTATTATGGTGCATTACCCACAGCTCTTGTACAGACCTCAGGTCAGTAGATTCATATTGCAAAATGTAATTGTATACAGATATTGTATACAGATATAACAAGAAGTGGAACTTTATATCCCGCATGCTTGGTTACTTTATTTAGCACAATTACAATCTCAGGTGAGTCAGCATGACTGCCAAAGTACAAAAACAGGTCGGGGTAGTGTTCATTGCCAGATTTTGTTCTAAACTTGCTCCGCAGTTTTTGTTTCGATCGGGAAGAAAGAAATACGTATATGTATGTTAGTACCCACAGGACGATTATTAACAAAATGTTCTTGTTAAAGGATGATTGACGTATAATATTTATTATATGCTATTTGGACGAACTTGTCTAGATATTGTTGTATATGTTTTTTTATAAAGTTTACAAAAATAAATACTGTCACTCCTTTTTTTCTCAATCTGATTTTTATTCGGTAAAGGCACATCACAATTATATGCAAAGTACATACAGAGAATATAAACAGATTCATATTTGATACATAGATTTTTGCATAGTACATAATCTATCTAACATATACTTCTATATACAGTGCCTTGCAAAAGTATTCACGCCCCTTTGCATTTTTTGTGTTTTGTTGCCTCACACCCTGGAATTAACATGGATTGTTTGAGGATTTGCATCATTTAATTTACAGAACATGCCCACAACTTTGAAGATTTTTATTTTAGTTTTTTATTGTGAAGCAAACAACAAATAGGACAAAATAACAGAAAATGTCAATGTGCATAACTATTCACCCCCTAAAGTCAATACTTCGTTAAGTCACCTTTTGCAGCAATCACAGCTCCAAGTCACTTTGGATAAGTCTCTATGAGCTTGCCACATCTTACCACTGGGATTTTTTGCCCATTCCTCCTTGCAAAACTGCTCCAGCTCCTTCAAGTTGGATGGTTTGCGCTGGTGAACAGCAATCTTTAAGTATGACCAAAGATTTTCTATTGGATTGAGGTGACTAGGCCATTCCAACACATTTACATGTTTCTCCTTAAACCACTCAAGTGTTGCTTTAGCAGTGTGTTTGGGGTCATTGTCCTGCTGGAAGGTGAACCTCCGTCCTAGCCTCAAATCAGGCACAGAGTGGTACAGGTTTTGCTCAAGAATATCCCTGTATTTAGCACCATCCATCTTTCCCTCAACTCTGACCAGTTTCCCAGTCCCGGCTGCTGAAAACCATCCCCACAGCATGATGCTGCCACCACCATGTTTCACTGTGGGGATGGTGTTCTTTGGGTGATGTGATGTGTTGGGTTTGTGCCAGAGATAGCGTTTTCTTTGATGGACGAAAAGTTAAATTTTAGTCTCACCAGATTAGAGCCCCTTCCTCCATACATTTTGGGAGTCTCCCACATGCCTTTTCGCAAACTCAAAACGCTGTTTTTTGCTGAAAGTAATGGCTTTCTTCTGGCCACTCTGCCATAAAACCCAACTCTATGGAGCGTACGGCTTATTGTTGTCCTATGTACAGATACTCCAGTCTTTGCTGTGGAACTCTGCAGCTCCTCCAGGGTTACCTTAGGTCTCTGTGCTGCCTCTCTCATTAATGCCCTCCTTGCCCGGCCCGTGAGTTTTGGTGGGCGGCTGTCTCTTGGCAGGTTCGCTGTTGTGCTGTGTTCTTTCCATTTGGTTATGATAGATTTGATGGTGCTCCTGGGGATCATCAAAGATTTGAATATGTTTTTATAACCTAACCCTGACTTGTACTTCTCAAGAACATTGTCCCTTACTTGTTTGGGGAGTTCCTTGGTCTTTGTGGCAGTGTTTGGTTAGTGGTGCCTCTTGCTTAGGTGTTGCAGCCTCTGGGGCCTTTCAAAAAAGGTGTGCATATGTAATGACAGATCATGTGACACATACAGCCTTATTAAATTGAGATTCTGTTAATTTAAAAGGGCTCTATTTAAGCACACAGCATATTTTATTTATAGAAGTTTTTAGTTCGTGAAGACCTTGCTTTTGGATAGAACTAAAAACTTCTGTAAAAACAATATGCTGTGTGCTTAAATAGAGCCCTTTTACATTTACCGAATCGCAATTTATTAAGGCTGTTAGATTGCACACAGCTTGTCATCATTTCACTAATTATGTGACTTCTGAAGGTAATTGGTTGCACCAGAGCTTTTTATGGGCTTCATAACAAAGGGGGTGAATACATACGCACATGCCAATTTTCTATTTTCTATGTCTAAAAAAATAGTTTTATGTATATATTTTTCTCATTTCACTTCACCAACTTAGACTATTGTGTTCTGATCCATCACATAAAATTCAGATTAACAAAACATTTAACTTAATGTAACAAAATAGGTAAAAAGTCAAGGGGGTGAATACTTTTGCAAGGCACTGAGTCTAGATCCTATTATGTATCATGGTATCTCTTTTCTCTGATGCGATGAGCCTGTCATGTGAGCCCTTATCAAGGCTAAAGACTGACACTTTAAGCAGACAATTGACAATAGAACCGAAACTCACAGTAATACTGTAGTTTCCCTCAGCCTTAAGATCAAGAAGAAAGTGCCCATGATACAAGCAGAGTGTTACATTTGCTCTAAAAAATATTTTATAATACAATGTTTTTAGTTTTTTACACATTTCACATACGTGAAGTTTTTCCCAAACTGCAGTGGTGTTTTTAGGGGATTAAATAAAGTTTAATAGACAAGCATTTTCTGGATACAGATAACAAATAGATTAAGATGTCATGGCTTGTAGCTAGATAACTGAATTACAGAGGTAATTTGAGAAAAGGCTAACCCACAAGATGGATGGTAGCCATCCAGGTTTACTGGTAAGTCTTGGCTAAGTTTAAAGCTATCTCAAGAGATTCTTAAAGATAAATGGAGAAGTGTCAAACTTGTTGGGAATATCTGTTCCTGTTCTTAACTAATGTTAAAATATATTTTCATTTGTGAAGTAAATTCTTCCTGTTGTTTTTAGAACTATAAATCGCACATGCAAACCCTTTCTTTTAATTACCATTAATATTATGGAGTTTGATTGGGTCAAAAGTATGCTTTCCCTTGGCCCTGAATGAAGCATTTCACCTACCTCAAGTCAGTTGTTTAACTGTGCTGTTGTTAAACCTGTTTTTTGAGAAGCTCCCAGGCACCACTGCTGCTAATCATACATGACCCACTTATAACAGACATTTGTTTAACAAAGATGCAACCCTTACCCTTAAGTAGTGCTATTTGTGTAGATGCTTAGCGCTGCCATTGCTATTTTATCTATTTATTTTCTGATTTTTATGGCATATGAAAATATATAATAATATAAATGGTAAAAACAATTAGATACTGTTGTGAAAGACAGATCCATCCTGGGTATAAAAGAAAATATATTATCATTATTATTACTAGAAACTTGCCCGTCAAAAATGTAAAGGAATACAATTGTAAGGCTGGCAATGCTGTTTGCCACACAATGTGTGGCTTCTGCTCCTCTGAGCACCTTCGACGCTCATCGCAAGCCCTGTGCTGAGCGCCTTCGCGCTCATCGCATGGCTTGCAATGAGCTCATTGCGAGCCTCTCCCCCTGTGTACTTCAACTTTCCTGCTTTGCAATGATCACCTTCGGCGCTCATTGCGAGCCTCTCCCGCTCGCAGTGTTAATTTGAGAGCCCTTTGATGAGTGTACTGGCCGCTCATTGCAGGGTTCATTAACCTGCACGTTTTGTGCTTGTGAATGGCATGTGTCTCTTCTGTCCCTTCCCTGTGTGTTTCTCCTCTGTGTGTCTGCTGAATGTTTGCGTGTTACATGATAAATGCCGTTTTATTTTCAAAGTCTTGCGTGCCTGCCGTTGTTTGTGTGTGTTCTTGTCTTAGCCCTTGTGTATTTTCTAAGTCTTGCGTGCCTGTCTTTGCTCAGCTTCGTTTTCTTCCTGTTTCAATTTTCTTTTACGTTTTTCGTCCGCCATTTTTTTTCTTGCTTAGCCGATTTTTAAGTGCCGAAAAACTGCAAATATGGCTTAAAGTCGCTTTCAACCTCACTCCCAGGCTTCATTGTTCTCCCCCTGTGATGTGTGTGAGTGTGTTCTATTTATTTTTTTATTATTTTGCTTGTTTTTCATGGTTTTGGAGTTGCGCGATATGGCCCTCATTCAATTGCGATTTGGCCAATTGAATAGGGCTCTAAATAAGCTTACAACATACTTTTTTAAATACATTTTTAGTTAGTAAACATCTATCCAAAAGCAAGGTTTTCACTGACGTAAAACTTCTTAAAAAAAATATGCTGTGTGCTTATTTAGAGCCCTATTCAATTAGCCAAATCAAAATTGAATGAGGGCCTATGTGCTTCAACTGCTCATTGCAGCCTAAGTCCTCCTTGCTTTAACTGCTCGCCTCGCTTCAAGAGGCTCGCAGTGCAATGAGCGCCTTTGGTGCTCATTGCAGCCTAAGTCCTGCTTCAACAGCTCGCTTCGCGAGGCTCACAGTTGCGGCCCTGTGGGCCGCAACTAAGTCCCACGTATACGGCTCACCTCGCTTTGCGAGGCTCGCAAGTGCATTACCAACATTGCAAACGTTCTGCACAACCACGCAGATCCACAACTATATATGTGATTATTATTACTAAAGGACTATTGTAATGTGCTAACCAGAGGAGCTAGATGTTTTGTTTGGCTATTGATCATTAATACATTCCATATTAAATTATTAAAAAAGCAATATTAAGTAATAAACTTATTTTCAAAGATCTGCTGGTCTTCATCCACTATAAAGTCTTTGGGGAGAGCCGGCAGTGCCACATTTTCAGGCATAGGTTTATATTAACACAGTGGTGCTGATTGGCTGGAGACTTGAGGTGTTAATATGGTTTCTCTTGACAATTACGGTAACTTTTGCAGTGGATGCAGACTATGAATAATTGTTTAACCTCTTATGTAATTAAATAACTCTCCCTTTCCCTCTTGATGAAATTTACCTGGTGGAGAAAATCAAACTGATGGCTGATACTCTAATCTTTGAAACTAAATTACATTTTGAATATTGCTTTTATAAGTCAATGAACACGAATTTTACTAATGAGAAATGCATATTAGAAAAAATAACTCTTGTGTATTACTGTGTCCCTCCTAAGGTTTTGAACTGACTATGAACAGAGCAGCCTGGTTAGTAATAATGGTTTCTATCTGTAACCACTGTTCACCTATTCATTTAACATGTTGGTATTTTATATGGTGCAAAGTTAATTGCTTCAGAATTATGAAGAATAATATATATACACAGAGGGCCTCATTCAATTGCAATTTGGCCAATTGAATAGGGCTCTAAATAAGCACATAGGCCCTCATTCAATTGCGATTTGGCCAATTGAATAGGCCTCTAAATAAGCACATAACATATATTTTTTAAATAAGTTTTTAGTAAGTAAGCATCTATCCAAAAGCAAGGTTTTCACGAACTAAAAACTTATTTTAAAAAAATATGTTATGTGCTTATTTAGGCCCCTATTCAATTGGCCAAATTGCAATTGAATGAGGGCCCTAGCATTTTTTTAAAGAAGTCTTTAGTTAGTGAACATCTATCCAAAAGCAAAGTTTTCACTAACTAAAAACGTATATAAAAAAAAAATGCTATGTGCTTATTTAGAGCCCTATTCAATTGGCCAAATCGCAATTGAATGAGGCCCACAGAGAGAGATCCCCACCATAGTCCCTGATGAGGTTCTTGTTTTATTCTGTTCTCTTGTAGGATATTATCCTAGTTTCATAATGAAAGTTGCTTCCGATGAATGAAAAATAGTGTGAAGTAAATTAACTACATATACTGTATTTTTTGTCAATCTACAAAAATTAGATGGGTTTAATGGGATTTTGATTGTAAGAAATGAGATCAAAAGCTTTACTAAAAAAACAACAAAAAATATATTTTACTCTATCTGTGTTGTCTGATTTACCAGCCCAATTGCTTGGGGTACATGTCATTAGCTACAACCAGTCTGGATGGATAGGTTCCATTACATAAATATCTGGACTAATGATTGATTTCTTGAGTATTGATATTTTGTCTACTTCAGTCAAAATGATAAAGTTTAATAAATTGTGCAGTGTAACCACTGTTATGGGATGGTATCAGTTAAAGCTGGTATTATCTTCACTGTGGTTACGTGTGGACAACATAAGGTTAACTGGGTTCCATGTAATGACTTGTGTCTTTCATCGTTTTGCAGTAAGTCCATCAAGGAAGCATTTAATCATATTTCCATTACAATGTGCCAAACTAAATGTTAGTTTTTGCCACACTGTATACATTGGTGCTCGTAATTTATATTCTCAATAGCCACAGTATAATTTTCTTTTTTTTTTCAGTTGATATAATTTCTCTGCATGAGCTGTATTTAGGCCACCTACATTTATCATATTGTATAATTGTACTTCACATGAGAAAATATCCCTTATTGCAGTGTTATTGTATGGGATTGATTTATCAAAGTGTCTACATGCGCTCTGTGCTTAATAAATCAGAATAGCATAGCATGAAGTGATATTTCCCATATGAGCTAAACCAAGTCTAGTAGTTATTTTGCACATTTATACTTTAGGAAATGTGAAGTTGGTTAGAGGCCCACTTCAAATTACTGCTTTTGTTCAGGGAAAGCTATACATGTTTGGGAAGTATATATGTATGTAACAACATTGGCAGTCATGTAAACATCAACAAAACAGGTTTAGAGAAAATCATAATGTTTGTTTATATGTTTAATGTTCCATCTTCTCTTGTTTCAAACCTTCCTGGCAATGGGGTATGATTAATTTTATCTGTTAGTGGATGGAGGGGTAGGAAAGAGGGAGAGTGACGTTGTTAAATAATTGGATCATATACATTTTGACACCTACTCCTTCCACATATAAGCTCAGAAACAGTTTGCAACAATAACTTCAAGCCATGCTCTCCAGAAATGTAAACACACCTCTCAAACAAATAACATTCATCAAAGTATCATAAATTAATTTGAACCCAATTTGACCCCATTTTTTTCTGATTGAAAAGTAACTTTATGCAATTTCCCTGTCTAACTATCCTCATAGTCATAGTCAGACTCATATCTTTCACACATACTGTTTTTCAGTAAACTTTGTATGTCTATTGGATCTATAGAAAGTCATAGGAGTTGATAATGATGTGAGCAATATTGGAAAACTAACTGTACACGATTAATAGAGATTTTGGTAGTGGACAAGATCATTGGATAGAGTGAAGATAGAGGGCCTCATGTCTCTAGCAGGGGTGCACAAGTCCGGCCCTGGAGGGCCACACACAGGCCTAGATGTGATGATATCGCACAGGTGAGTCAGTCACTTCTTCAGTCATCTTTATTGCACAGAAAGGAAATCCTCAACTCCAAGGGTGTGTGTGGCCCTCCAGGACTGAAATTGTGCACCCCTGCTCTATAGACTCACTGCCAGATGTGTACTCTCTGTATCTTTGCAACTAGTTCGCTATTTAGAGAATCTGGGCCAGCACCAGGGCACCTACAAGTTATTATACAAAAAAGTGGTGTATTAATATTACTTAGTCCTTTACTTAGTCCTTGAACAAAGCATGTTTTTTAGTTCCAGATACTTTTTTAGTAATCAACAACACAATTCTTTAGATAATTATAGGGGTTTTGGAGCCCAACTGAGTTCACTGGAATAAAATAATTATGAGATTTCAGAAGCTCTGAGTCCATTTTACTTGTCCAAGACACAACATGACAAATAGTAATTCATGCTATATTATTTCAGATAAATAATACATTAACACAGACACAGTTCAGTAGACAGAGTGAATAAAGATTATATTTTTGAATATGACTAATAAAGTATACACCCCCTTTATCCTGCAGCGCAAGTGATCTGCCCTCCTCATTTAGTTAGAATATTTAGAAAGCGGCTTTCTTTATCCAGACAATAAGGACTCTGTATTAGTTCTATTGTATACAGCGCCATCTAGCGGATGCTCACTGCCACTGCGGCTGCCTGTGCCGGCACACTCATATAAAGGAAAGGACCCATCTACCTTCTATAGAGAATTTGCATTGGGCACCCAATTATTTTGCACCAAGGCCCACAATTCACCGCTTAATAGTATTTAAATCACTCATAGATCAGAATACTGAAATATCTTATGTTACAACCTGAATCAGTTAAATTCAAGATAATCTTATATTCCAGCCTTATTGATGCTCATAAAGATGTGTTTCCACTTGTGTCTCCAGCTCTAAACTATGAATAGTTCTTTGTTAAACTGACTTCTGATACCTTGGAAATGTCTTAGAAATGCAGCCTTACAAGTCTGCACTAATCTTGATTCAGTCCAACTGACAGAGTGCCAAACAGTGCTGGCTGTCAGCCCAACATGTTCTCTTAAAGGGATGCTGTAATGCCGTCTTTTTTTTCCTCCATGGAGTCAAAAGCATCTACATAACCCAGAATACTGTGTCCTAAAGAAGAAAATAGTTTAAGTTGTAAACCCATGTTAGATTGCCTCACGAGGAAGCCAGATACAATTTAAGGACCTATCCCCTGACAGTTCTGCTTCAAAACAAGAATTTTATCTGCTCTCAATCACAGATATCTTAACAATTTTGATTTTCGTCATGTAACCCCATGATTAGCTGATAACTGGCAACTTGTAATTCCGAAAAAAACTATCTGGCATGGGATGGAGGAAGCATTTGAAGCTGGTATCACTAGGATGAGTGATAAGCTGGTATCACTAGGATGATCAAGCTTATCATTTTTTAAATTAATATATGTAAATTCCCCCTGTTATTCCTCCAGCTGCCTTTCCTCACTACTTACTACATGCAACTTGTTGTCTCTGCAGGTTCTGGAAGGACCAGATATCACCAGCATCCTGTAGATGTTCATACACTCAATTTACTGCAATAAAAAAGCTTTTTTTCCTTTGGTAACTCAAAACACAGCAAATCCAAAGGAAAAATATTTCAAATGTATTATTATATTGAAGCAACTACATAAGCATTTAAGTGAGCCTGTGATTTATAGTCTCTTCAGGGCCTGTTTTTTTCTCCTGCTGAGCTCTCTATATACCAATGTGCAGCTATACAGGGGATAACACCAAGATGTTTTGTTGATTCCATTAAGTGGGTAGTATGTATACATGTGGCAGTGGTATAAGTCATGGATTCCTCCAGGGAGCAGCTAATCAATCACTCTATCCATCTCTTTTCTTATACTTTCTTTGGCCAATATTTCTATATTATTTATCTAGTTATTTAAGGTTTCCTATTTGTTATATCTGTTTTGTACTTTGGTCTTTTATTAACCAGAAGTCTTTGATTATAGTAATGTCGTTATAAAAAGGAATAAGTGGTAAAAAAATATAGTTCTCACATTTGCAATGTTCTCATGATTTTTCTCTCTTTCTTGTTTATATATAGTTTTTTTAGATTTTTTTCTGTGGTTTTCATCTTTAGAACAAGGATCCCTTTTATTTAACTGTTCATTTATCACTAACCTGACAATATGAGGTCATTTATGTCATGGGACTGTATCATTGTTTTTTTTCACTCTAATTCCCTAAAATAATAGACACAGGCACAACAAGGACAGATATGTGTTTAGTTTGTATTCTCCCCTAAGCTCTTCCAAGTACAGCTCCACCTCATATGTATATTAATACCATTAACAACACTATTAGTTATTGGCTAGTAGCTTCATATTCATAGAAAATGTATCTAATGAGTACTTTTTTCCTATAGTTTTGGATTCAGAGCTCAAAGGTTGTGCCAGCCCATTAATGTTCATGTATGTTCTTTAATGGTTCAATTATTGCTTTCAAAGAGCTTGAAGGCATATTTAAGTTTTTGGGATTATGAATCAGTAGTGTTTGCAAACATTTTTTTGCATGAAAAATACCAAAATAAACATTTACAAACTCACCCTGATGTTTGCTAAATCTTTTCAATTTGCAAGCTCATGCTTTTGTCAATTGAATCCCTGCTAGGATTAGCATTATTCATTTTGGCCAATCACCAGAAAGCATATACATTTGTATCATACTCTGTGGTTGCTGTGTTGCAAAGAAGCCTGGGATATGTAGCCTCTTTCTCTATATATCTTTGTGATCTGATTCAGTTGTAAACTCAGACACCACCCAACCATGTGATGTAATCTAGCACCAAGTACTTCCTTTGAAAGGTCAAACTCCATACCTAGATACATTCCTCTGCACACTTGGTAATATCCTCTGGGTGTCCTAAGCTTGGATTTTACTTTTCTGCCTATACATTTGTAAATACACTGAACTTTTCTATATAACACATCTTTTTCTGATAATCATTGTCAGTTTCTTACCAAACATTTGAAACCCAGGAAACTAATTTATATATATATATATATTTAAGTGACATATTACATAAAGATGCTGTTTTTTTTTTCTAATGAGGAGCATCTTAGTTAATTTAATTACACTTGGCCAGTTGCCTTTCCCCTTCTGGATCATTACCTTTTCATCTTGAAGGGGGATTTATATTTCAATGAAGATGTGAGCTATACCTCGTAGGGTCTCCCAAGATAGGCAGGTCACAGTAGAGAGATCAGACAAATCACAGTCCACTGGAGAAGAATCTGGAAACCCACTACAGAATATTTGCCATGAAAACCTTATGCATAAGCACAACCAGACACAAGATGTGCCTGGTGCGCTGCAGTCCATGGGGTTACAGAGATTGGGCTAATAGTACTTTGGTGATGCCAGATGCATCTTATATTTTTTTTAAAGCATGATTTGTTTTGCCACCACTGTGTTTCATTATAGTAAGTTGCAACAGTAAGGGGTATCATCATGAAATGTAGATTGTTCTCATGTACACTGTCCTTCTATTCTATGGAATTGAATGTATAATGTTAGATATACTTTATACAATTGCCCCAGGACTATTATGACTAAATACTCTGCTCGGAAATATTTTGATGAAATCTGCAAAACATCTTAACTAAAAGCAAAACTAAAAAAAAAAACATTTTAATTAACCCAGGAACGTTTCAGTGATGTTTGGCAGTAGAGACTAAATTCCTTTTTCTCTCCCCTAGGCTCAAACCAATTAATAATCATTTTATATAAAAGCACAATAGACATGTGTATAATCATGTAAAGCACAGAGTTACTAAATCCCACAATGCTCTGGTTATATATCCATGACATCACACAGATTCTCATCATACTCAATGGAATGCGCCTTAGATAATTGCCTCCTTTACACATGCCATTAATTATCCTTGAAGTGACCCCCAGGTTCCTTATTTATATATAAAAAAAAAAATTTCACTTGATTTAATGGTAAAAAAAAAATATTTTCATGTTATGTATTTTGAATGGACACTGTTGTGGTAAGATGAATCATGGGCATTAAAAATGTAAATTTCATCTAGCATAATAAAATCCCTTTTAATAAATGATGTTAGTGGACCATGCTGTGTTTATTTACAATGGAGCGTCATGGGAAATGTAAAGGTTGCTGCCCTTACCACACATTTTATTATGCATTTGTATGTATTGCATGGGGTGAACTCAGGTTAGTGTATTTTTTGTTTTCATGATTGTGTAGACATTTTCTGTGATGCTTGAAAAGTATGTTATCAAGACATTAGATCACTCATGCTCCAAACAAAAAGTAGTAGCGGTTAATACACAGTAGAGTCACATTATTATGTTTACGAGCTAATATCCTGAATAACCCCTGTGTGCAGCACAGATAGCAGCTAGACGGCATGGTGGTGAGTCGGTAAGATGCTTGTAGGTTGGCAAGACTATCTGGAGCCATGCAGTCTGCAGTGCATTGGACAGCTGCTGAAGAGTGTGTAGTGGAGGATCCATATGGTGAACATGGCAATCAAGGTGGTCTCACAAGTGCTCCATGGGGTTAAGTACGGAGAATTTGGAGGCCAGGGAAGTACCTGGAAGCTCTCATCATTCTCCTCCAACCACTCCAGGACAATTCTGGCCATATGACATGTTGCATTGTCTTTCTGGAAGATCCCATCTGGTTCCAGGGAAGACAGTGAACATGTATGGGTGTACTTGATCTGCAAGGATGGATAGATAACTCAGTGGGTTGAGAATGCCTTCCAGAGGTGTGAGTGGACCCTAACAATTGTTTTCTTCCAACAATGGCTGCAAAAGGTTTGTTCATGGAGGTTTCGTGCCTGACACTTTAACGTCTGTCCAGTTGATGGAGCAGAAAATGTGACTCATCAGAGAAGGCAACTCTTTGCCAATCAGAAGAGATCCAATTTTGGTACTCTTGTACAAATTGAATCCATTTCTGATAATGAACCCCCGTCAGCATGGATGCAGTGACCAGTCGTTTGCTTTGGAGCGCCATATGCAGCAGGGCTCAGTGTACTGTCATTTTAGACACACGTCTGCTAGCCTCCTGGTTCCTTTTGGACAGTGAGTTGCTCAACTGTAGCGTGTCAGTTGGCCCTCAAACACCTTTGCAGCAGACGTTCACCTCTGACAATTGCACGTGGTGCTCTGCAATTTCCACTACGTTTATTTGCAGTGGCGCCGTTTGTCAGTCATGGTACAATTTAACCACAGCAGCACACAAATAGTTCACAAACTATGCTGTTTCAGAAATTCTGGCATCCTTGGCTCCAAAAGCCAAGAACCATCTCCTTTTCAAAGTCGACTAAATTGCATATTTTACCCATGACAGCGATGGTTGATATGTTTGCAGACTGACTACATGTCACCTAATATATCCACCAAGCCAACTCGCGAAACGTGCCGTATTTCCTTGGCTATGAGCTGCTGATGTCACATAATAATGTGACTCAACCCTGTATATGTTATTTTAAATACCTAAACAGACACTGAAAGGAAGCTCTTTTCAATTAGAATGTAAAGCAAAGTAATAATAATAAAAAACAATTTTAAACATTTTGCTTGCTTTTATTCTGGATTTTTGGTGTCCCTGTTTCATTCTTCTCTCCTCTGAAATATCCTTTTCTGCTGCATTATTTACTTGTGGGGGTGCTGTGTAACTCCAGCACAGCAACTACTTGCACTGGGCTGCGCCTCCTCGTCAGGAAAATGATGCAATACAATGAAACTTAAATATATAACTGCAAAAAAATATATAAAAAGTGTTTTTTTTGGAGGGGGGTGGGGTGGTATGACTTTAATATTTTTACTGGCATTTGTTAATTTACTTTCAGATAGAGCAGAGATTCCATGACAATCTCTGTAATAGGTCCGTTCCTGTATTACATTGCTGCAAAGCTCTGTATGAGACCTACAAGCAAATGGAAAACAGAATATATTTCAGGAATGCTATCACAATATTATGTGAATCCAAGGCCAATATATTACAGAAAAAGCTAATGCTCATTGTTGACTGGGAAACAGAATTACTCCCAGAAGCCATATTTTATACCCCAAAGCACGGCCTAGACATTGAATAGGTTGCAAAAGTCATCAATTGGTTGCATCCATGTTGTATTGTACAGCACAATGATATATAAAGTGGTGCTTTGTACACTGTAATTTGGAAATAAACAAATGCTTAAATACATAGATTATCCACAGTTTACATTTAAATAAAATAAATCTACAACCAATGCCACAGTCATGACTGAATAAATAACCTTTATTGAAAGTTTTATTTTACTGCATAGGTTCACTTTTTATGTATATGTTTGCAATATAAAAGCTTCCACAAGGTGGCAGTATACCACGCATTCTGTATTTAATTAATCATTCTTATTTTTTGATTTTAGAACGGTCTTATTTTTGCACATGCTGATCCTCGTGACCTTAAATTGACTTTGTCACCTCAAAATCAAGTTGTTTTCTTAGGTTATTATTAAAGATCATTCAAAACTGTTATAAATTGTACTAAAGAAACATTGAAGGTTTTACAAGTGGATTTACCTTAAAAAGTAAAGGCTAATAAACTGCAGAGTGCACTAATTGTGCCCAGGTGAGAGGGGTGTGGCTTGACTGTTAAACTTGTATAAAAGGTTTGTGAGCTGGTTTGGGGTCTGTTTACAAGTGGATTTACCTTACAAGTAAAGGCTGATAAATTGCAGAGTGCACTAATTGTGCCCAGGCGAGAAGGCAGAAGTTAATAGAAACCGGAGAAGGGGAACTTGTGAGCTTGCGAACATTTTCAGTATCAAGTGCAATTCTAGTAAAAGCCTAGGAGTTTAAATAAAAGGAGGGCCTTCAAAGAAAAGGGAGGGCAGATTTATAGTGCAAAGGAGGAAAACTTTATATAAATATATTATATTATATTCTTTATTTTTCCCACTGAAATTTCGTAGACAATAATAATAATTATGAGTCAGTCCAGTGGCAACCTTATTCAGTGTACATCCTGTCAAATGTATGCACTACTGGAACATATGATCCAGGGTCCATACCTCTGTGACAGGTGTGAGCATGTTGCCTCTTTGGAAGCTCAAATTGAAGATCTGGAGAGGAGAATTGCAGCACTTAGTGATATTGCTCCACTGGAAAGGGAATTGGTGCTCACGGAGCACAGTTTAGCTGGGCCTAGTATGGAGGGAGGAGCTGGGGCTAGGGAGGATGGCCAGGGAGGTAGCTGGGTTACAGTTACAAGGGGAAGCAGGGGGAACAGGAGGAGGCAGGCCAGTTCTGAGTTGTAAAACACCAACAGATTTGCCAGATTGAGTGAAACTGTTGGCGATGTCCATTCAGGAATGGCAATGCCAGATAGAGCTGTTCCCTCTAACAGCCGGGCGAACAGCTCTACTGGAGAAGAGGGAGGGCAGAATAGGCAGAGCAACAGACATGTTTTGGTGGTAGGGGACTCTATTATTAGGAAGGTAGACAGGGTAATTTGTCACCCAGATCCCAGCAATCGAACAGTTTGCTGTCTCCCGGGTGCTCGGGTTCGGCATGTTGTGGATCGGGTGGATAAATTATTGGGAGGGGCTGGTAATGAACCGGCGGTCTTGGTACACATTGGTACCAATGACAAAGTTAGTGGAAGATGGAGCGTCCTAAAGAATGATTTTAGAGAATTAGGGAATAAGCTTAAAGCAAGGACCTCCAAGGTAGTATTTTCTGAGATACTACCAGTGCCACGTGCTAGCCCAGGGAGGCAGAAGGAGCTTAGGGAGGTTAATGCGTGGCTAAAAAAGTGGTGCAGTGCAGAGGGTTTTGGGTTTTTAGAGCACTGGGCTGACTTCTCACTTGGGTACAATCTCTATAGCAGGGATGGATTGCACCTTAATGATGAGGGCGCTTTTGTGCTAGGGAATAGGATGGTAGAACGGCTGGGGGAGTTTTTAAACTTGTAGGTGGGGGGGAGGGACTATATAGAAGTATTGGGGTAAATAGGGTAGAGAGGGAAAGGGATGAATTATTTACCCATGGGGGAGGAGAAGGGGGGAGGGTTACAATAGAAAGTAGGGAGATATTAATAGGGGCCTCAAATACAGTGGCAGGCACTTCACATCAGCAGAGCCATAGCAACATAAAGTGTATGATTGCAAACGCAAGAAGTTTGCCTGGGAAAATGGATGAGCTAGAAATATTAGCAGTACAAGAAAAATGGGGCTTAATAGGCATTACGGAAACATGGTGGGATGAATCTCATGACTGGACTGTTAATCTGGATGGTTATAACCTATTTAGGAAAGATAGGGGCAATGGTAAAAGAGGAGGAGGGATCTGTCTTTATGTTAAGCCTGAATTTAAGCCTATAGTTAGAGAAGATATTTATGCTGGCACTAACGGCATCATTGAATCCTTGTGGGTTGAGCTAAATAGTGGAGGAGCTAATTCTAAATGCATATTGGTGGGAGTATGCTATAAACCCCCAAATATAGCTGAAAGTGAGGAAATACAATTATTGTTACAGATTGGAAATGCAGCTAAGCATGGGCAAGTTCTAATAATGGGAGACTTTAATTACCCTGATATAAACTGGATAAACGAGACCAGCAGCTCAGCTAAGGGGAGCAGGTTCTTGAGTACACTCAGGGATCATTATCTAGCCCAGGTAATACAAGAACCTACTAGAAATGGGGCCATCTTGGATTTAGTCATCACAAGTAATATTGATATAATATCAAATGTAAAAATAGGGGAACCCTTGGGGAACAGTGATCACAACACAGTCTCATTTGAGATTGAATACAAAAAACAGAGTTGTAAGGGGCCAACAAAAACTCTAAATTTTAAAAGGGCTAACTTTAATGGGCTACGGGCAGCAATACAACATATAGACTGGGACAAAGAACTTACAGGGAAGAATACTGAAAATAAATGGACAACATTCAAATCCTTACTAAATAAACATACTCATCAGCATGTACCATGTGGAAATAAAATAAATAGGAGTAAATCACATCCCATGTGGCTTAACAATGACTTAAAGATCATGATGAGGAAAAAGAAGTATGCATTTAAATTATACAAGAAGGAGGGAACAGAGGCATCTTTATGTGACTATAAGGAAATCAACAAGGCTTGCAAAAGGGCTATTAGACTGGCTAAAATAGAAAATGAGAAGTCAGTTGCAATGGAAAGTAAGACTAACCCTAAAATATTTTATAAATATATTAATGGGAAGAAGGCCAGGAAGGAATCGATAGGACCATTACAATGTGACACAGGCCATCTGATAATTAGTGACCAGGAAAAGGCAGATGAGCTAAATAGGTTCTTTTCTTCGGTTTACACAAGGGAGGTACCAGTGGTTGGGACACTGCAACATAATGGGGCTACACTACCTTCACTAAATAATTGGTTAACGCAGGAAGAAATACAAAAGAGGTTGGAGAAAATAAATGTTAATAAAGCCCCAGGTCCTGATGGAATACATCCAAGGGTACTGAGGGAGCTGGGTTCTGTAATAGCCAAACCATTATATCTAATCTTTAAAGACTCGCTCACTACAGGGTCTCTACCAGATGACTGGAGAAAAGCAGAGGTGATACCTATATTTAAGAAGGGATCTAGAGCAAATCCGGGGAATTATAGACCAGTGAGCCTCACTTCTGTAGTTGGGAAGCTTTTAGAAGGGTTAATAAGGGACAGAATACAAGAATATGTCTATTTGAACAGGATCATAGGTAGCAGTCAACATGGATTTATGAAGGAAAGGTCGTGTCAGACCAATCTAATTAGTTTTTATGAGGAGGTTAGTAGGAACTTGGATCAGGGCAACTCAGTGGATGTAGTCTTTTTAGATTTTTCAAAGGCATTTGATACAGTGCCACATGGAAGACTAGTGAGCAAACTAAGGGATACAGGAATTGCAGTAAATATCTGCTCATGGATCGAGAGCTGGCTAAAAGACAGGAAGCAAAGGGTTGTTGTAAATGGAACATACTCCGATTGGTCTAATGTGATAAGTGGGGTTCCTCAGGGCTCAGTATTGGGTCCTCTCCTTTTTAACATATTTATTAATGACATTGAAGTAGGACTCGAATGTAGTGTCTCCATTTTTGCTGATGACACTAAGTTGTGCAAGGTAATAAAATCAGATAATGATGTACTTTCCCTACAAAAGGATTTGCATAAATTAGAGAAATGGGCGGCTAAATGGCAGATGAGATTTAATACAAATAAATGTAAGGTTATGCATTTGGGAAGGAAAAATAGCCAAGCAATCTATAATCTTAATGGAGCAAATCTAGGGGTATCAGATATTGAAAGGGATTTGGGAGTACTAGTGGACAACCACCTAGGTAACAGCGCTCAAAGCCAAGCAGCGGCTGCAAAGGCAAATAAAATATTAGCATGTATTAGGAAGGGTATAGAAGCCAGGGAAGAAGATATAATTCTGCCACTATACAAATCTCTAGTACGCCCTCATTTGGAATATGGAGTACAATTTTGGGCACCACCTCACAAAAAAGACATCTTAGAGCTGGAAAAAGTACAGAGAAGGGCTACAAAACTAATAAGGGGAATGGAGGGGCTAAGTTATGAAGAAAGACTAGCAAAATTAAACTTATTTTCGCTAGAAAAAAGGCGTCTAAGAGGAGATATGATTACGTTATTTAAATACATCCAGGGTCCATATAAGGCTTTGTCAAGTGAGCTTTTTGTAGCAAGAGATTTTCAACTGACAAGAGGACATCCGTTGAGGTTAGAGGAAAAAAGATTTCACCTTAAACAAAGAAAAGGGTTCTTCACAGTTAGGGTGGTTAAACTGTGGAATTCTCTACCAAAGGAGGTGGTGACAGCGAATTCGATAGACAACTTCAAAAAGGGGTTAGATATATTTCTGAATAAAGAGGGCATTCAAGGCTATCCTAGATAACTAGCGAAGGAATATTGATCCAGGGAGAAATTTGATCGCCAGTTTCTGGGGTCAGGAAGGAATTTTGCTTTTTTTCCCCCTTATGAGACAATTGGCAAAGTTTCAATGGGGTTTTTTTTATGTTTGCCTTCCTCTGGATCAATTAACAATAATTAACAATTAACAATAATAATAAATAGTCCAAATTAAAAAGATCAATAGAGATCTAAAAAGGTTGAACTTGATGGACTAACTCTTTATTCATTCTCCAATACTATACTATTAATAATTATTTAATCAATAATTTAATTAATAACTAATCCGCATATTGCAGATCAGAGGAGATCTTAACAGGTTGAACTTGATGGACTGAAAGTCTTTTTTCAACCTTAATTACTATGTAACTATGTAACTATGTAACTATGTGTATACATTGTACTAGCCCATTTTCTTCTAAGGTAAATCATTCAGCAAGGTTTGCATAACATATGGAGCTGTGCATAATAGAGCCACACAAACATTGCTGAACATCTCCAGCAAATTTCACTGTAGACAAAAAGTATAGTACAGAAGATATTAAACTGTATATATCCTGTACTTGCAGTATGCAACTGCGAAGGCGCTCACTGCGCAGGTGGAGATGAGCGCCATAGGTGCTCATCCCTACGACCCCGTAGCCCTTAGGCAGGGAGCGCCAAAGGCGCTCACTGCGCTGGTGCGATACCCGTAGCACTTTGAAAAAAATTGCATAAAAAAAATACCGCCCGTAACACTTACAAAAGAAAAATGCGACTTGGAGAAATAAAATACGAGACGCAAAAAAATACGAACTTAACGGCCGATATGCGCACACCGAAAACACACAATATACAAACAAAAATACATAAAAAAAATCACACACAGCAAGGGGGGACACCCAGGACGTCTGGAAGTGAGGTTACACCTCAATTTAAGTCCAATTTCAGGAGTTTAGCCACTCGAAAATTCCCTAAGCGAGAGAAAAAATGGCCGCCGAAAAAAAACAAAGCGAGGCTACACGACCCCTAAACCCGCAAAAACCGCCAGGCACATACAACTTTTACACAACCCCGTACGAGCTACAAAATACACTATTAGGAAGGACGCAAAATCATCCACACCCGCATAACACATCCACAATCGCCGCCATTTTACAACACTAACTTACAGAATGCGGAACTACACAGCTACACAAATGGTTTCCCCTCGTGTACGCAGCCTATTTACACTACACACTGCACACATTGCTGACTCTTACACCTCAGCTCCACAACAGTGCAATCCTACACTGTATATTGCAGGAACATCAAAACAGATTGTTAGCTCTTCAGCACATTGCTTGCTGCATATATTTATTACAAATAGGTAAAGTATATTAATTTATGAGTTCAGTAATTAATTATAATTACAAAAATACATATACAGAAAAAATTACAAGACACCACATGACAGTATCGCAGTAAACGCCAAAGCCGTTCACCGCACGCCTCACAAGAAGCGCCAAGTGTGCTCAGAGGGGAGAGCCTTGCGATGGGCGCCAAAAGCCGATAAGCATGGACCTTGTAATCAGCGCCAAGGGGCCTCTGACAACCAAAAATACACCAACCCAAAGGCTCGCAATGAGCGCTCAGCACGAGGCTTGCAATGAGTGCCGAAGGTACTCGCACAACCAAAACACATACTTTGTGTGCCAAACAGCATTCCCTGACTTACACTTCTATTGCCGTCGGGCAAGTCGCTAGTACTTAGTAATGGTAAAATGTTTTTAGCAAGTAAAAAATGCAAAATTGTATTCAATATTACATGCAATTACAATTTACAAGAGGCAGCCATTAACTTGTCTAAGATATGTACGTGTGCTGCTTTTCAAGGACTGGTTTTGTACCTTATACACCCCCTGATTTATTTTAGACAATTATTTAAGCTCCCTGCAATAATTATATCAATGTCCTATGTTAGTGAATCTTGGCCTTTGACTTGAGACAAAGTTATACAACACTTTAAAAGAACAAAATTAATTTCAAACACAGGAAAAAAGTCATGAAACATACTTAGCTATTACATGTAATGAAATTACATGGGTAATTGTATATCATGGGTGTAATTTAATAACAGGACACGATATGAGCCGCAATCATCGCTCATCAGCTCTACTCAGGTCTCCATGTGGTTTATTAAATCTCTGGTATTATAATTAGGTCTGAAATATACCGCAGTAATGCTCAATATAGTATTATGTGTCCACCCCCTATCTACTCGTTTTTCACATTGAGAACGGATTAGAGCATGTGTGTTATAGACTGTCAGTGCAGCCGCCGTATTAGTTATCAAACATGCAATGGTTGGCTATCACATAATATAGTTGTGAGCAATACGGGTTGTTGCTAATGCTTGTGGGCTCCTTGCGCTGGTGGAGATGATCACCATAGGCGCTCATCCCTACGAACGGCGGAACTAAATCACAGTTACACAATTCACAACTCAAGACCCGTAGGAGTTTGAAAAAAAATAAGCGGGAAAAAATTCCGTCTTTTAACACTTGTAAAAAAGAAAGCGGCACTTAACAAAAAAAAAAAGACCTGCTTAGAAAAAAATTAAAATACAAGGTAAAAAAATACGAAGTTAACGGCCGAACTGTGGACATACAAAAACAACAATAGGACCACCAAATCAAATCAAAACAGATTGTTAGCTCTTCAGGATATTGATTGCTGGATATATTAATTGCAAATAGGTAAAGTATATTAATTTATTATTTCATGAATTAATTAATTAGCAAAAATAAATAAATTATATATATATATATATATTATATATATATTATATAAAAAATAAATAAAAAGGACCAGGGGAGAGGATCGCAAAGAGCCACAAAAGCGTTCAGCGTGGGGCTCACAATGAGCATTGAGGATGCTACCAAAAGTACACGAGGGGAGAGGCTTGCAATGAGCGCCAAAGACAATCAGAGCACCACTTGCAATGACTGACAAAGGTGCTCAGACCACCAAAACTACATGAGCAGAGAGCCTCGCAATGAGAAACGAAGGCGCTCATTGCAAGCCACGTGATGAGCGCCAAAGGCGCTCAGCGTGGGGCTCACAATCCGCTCACAGGGTGCTCAGACAACCAAAAGTAGAGCAGAGGAGAGGATTGCAATGAGCGCCAAAGGCGTTCAGCACGGGGCTCACAATGAGTGCCGAGAGTGCTCAGAGGATCAAAAGTAGACAAGGAGAGAGGCTTGCAATGAGCGCCAACGGCAATCAGCATGGCCCTTGCAATGAGTGCAAAAGGTGTTCACACCACCAAAATTACACGAGCGGAGAGGCTCATAACGAGTGCCAAAGGTGATCAGCGCGGGGCTCACAATGACTGCAGAGGGTACTCAGAGGAGCAATAGTACACCAGGGGAGAGGTTCGCAATGAGCGATGAAGGCGATCAGCGCAGGGCTTGCAATGAGCATTAAAGGTGCTCAGACGACCAAAGACCTTACATTGTGTGCCAAACAGCATTCCGAGCCTTACAATTTTATTGACCGTCATTTTTTGGCGGGCAAGTCGCTAGTACATTAATAATGACGAATAACCACAACAAACCCGACAAAATAACACAATGCCTGTGCATTGTCAGCTGCACTACATATTAATAAAATAACTATTTAACATTAACACACTACACTAGCCTACGAGCCTGGGTATCCCCACAGGACCCTCCGTCAACCTATATAATATTATAACCATTGAGGTCCCTATGGACACATCTTTTGTAAATTCCCTCCCATGTCTTTTGTGCATCCAATATTATGCAGGTTTTAAATCCTTTTGTAAACTGTATGACCTTGCATAAGGAGGGACAGATCTCATTGCTCTTGATACACTTATCACCTTATTAATATTATAGACTCCAATGGCGGCTTTTAAGTGGTAAATCTTCCAAGAAATGTATTCAGAGCTATGTGATTTAAGCCTGAGTGCAGGGGCCACTGTTCCAGCAGCAACATGGGGTGGGAGGGGACACTCAATTATTTTTTATAAAAAGGTGATCTGGTCTATCCTTGAAATTGGATATATTAAAATTTGTACGAAAGATGTATTTAGCTGTGCCTAACACCAAAATAATTGTACACAGATATCTTAAGGGATATGAACAGCTTTCACACATATTGCTTTCTATGCAGAGTTCATCTATTCCCTTGTTTAAATGCTGCAAGGTTACTTGTTCATCTGAAATACTACATAGCCTTTTACATCACTATAGCAAAAACTCTCAAGCCACAAGTATGGATGGAAGTTGCTTAAGTGAGTATAGAAGAATATTGAGAATATTAAGTGAGATGATTATGGTGTGAATAAGCGGGACAAGTGCATCATAGTGTTAAAAATTATCTTTATGCTATTGTTGAGAAGCAAGCTGACCTACTGTAGATGACAGGGTGATTATGAATAATAATGAGCATGGGTACACATGAACTCTGCTTCAGACTCCATAATATGCCTGATACAGCCAGAAAGTCATTCCACCTTCAAATATGTTTGTAATATTTAAGATGCAGTTATGCCAATGTCATCTGGTTCGGAGACACAAGTACTGTTTTGTTTTTATAATGTAATCTTTAGTATTTAAAGGGGCAGTACATTTAGCACAACTTGGAGTACACCACTGTAACATACTCAGAAAAACATATTGAAATACTTTTTATTTTTTTTAAATATGTGCATTTTTCACATAAAAAATCCTAGAAGAAGTCTATGTTTACATAAGCTCTGGAAAAGCAGGCAGACTGACAGCAAGAGCTCTATGCTCAGAGCAGACACAGAGAGTGATTTAACCCTTCTCAAATGCATATGTGCAGAGAAATGACTGCTTCAAACTGCTAAATATGTTTTGTGTGGGTTTACCAGTAGCTGAATGCATTTCTGAACCCAAGGAAAATCTATAAATCTATGTTTGCAGCATTTTCTACCGCTCACTATTGGCAGATGTTGTTAATCATGGGGCAGTCAGGAGTCTGTTTGTAAACAAACCTAAGACCTTACATTTTCAGGCTGTTAGTGTAATTTAAAAAAAGGAATAGATAATTTTAACATAGAATTTTGTGCTCTGTCACACCAAGAAGAGCACTTATGATGAGGTAACTAACTATCCCTTTAAGTCTTTCTAGGAAGATTATTATTAGGGGTGCCTTAATTTGAATATTTATACAATAAAATAGATTTATAGCATATTCAGCAAGAAAATAAAATTTTAGATATTTATCAGAAATGTCTTCTTAAATTGCCATTTTTCTTTTTGCAGGTTATTTGTGATGTGTAGAAGAATGAACAGAACTCCCTATCCATAATGCCGAGCAGTATGTCAGGTGAGAGAAGATATTTGACTTTCTGATGTGCTGTTGTGTGCAGATTATGCTGCAGATGACTATACATGATATTATTGCGATAGGGACATGGCCGTGAAATATACAAAAGATTTCAGTTTGTTTTTCAATTGAGTTGTACAGTTTATAGGTCCCATTAAAGGTGGAAAAAGTTCTGAAATGATTTATCTTTGTCTCATTTTTTTACAGCACAGAAACTTGACATTTTAACAGGGGTGTGTAGACTTTTTATATCCACTGTATAGGGCTCAATCTAAGTAATCAAATGAGGCCTGTTTAAATTCTCTTTAAGCTTTTTTTTCTTATCAAGAGTTTTTACAGGACTGTTTATCACTGCTTCACATTATAAAGGACCCCTGATAAACATACTTATTATCATGGTTTTGTTACAATTACATTTACTGCTAGAGGTAAGAGTGATACATATGAAAAAGCAGGCTGGTTAACATGTAGGTCAGACATGTTTGATGATTGTAACAATTTACCCTTTTGAAGAATGTCCTAAACATTAATGGGCTTATGTGAGCAGTGAAGGCACAAAATATAAACGTGTGATGGCAAAAATCCCATTAACATTAATGTGAAGCTGAGTTTTGCTAACTTTTATAATTTCCTATGGAGCTATTACTTGGAGAGCATCCACTGGCAGTCAGTGGAAAGGTGTTCATCTCTATACTCTAGCAATATAAGTATAGAGAAAGTATTTGTCCACTGACAGTGAAAAATGCAGAGTGCAAAATTACTCACCTGCGTCTTAAGAATGCATTTCAAAGGAGCTGACCAAAAGTTACAGCTACTCCACAGAGGCTTATTGACCACTGTAGTGTATCAGATTGCAGTTAGGAATGGAATTAATGTACCACTAGGGGTCATCCTTGAGTAAGCTTCAAGTTAAATATTATCTCCAGAGGAGCTGGGTTTTTAGTGGTGAAGAAGTACATACTGATATAAGAATCTAGCATTACCCTGATTAAAATAATGTAGAGCTATCACTTATAGTTCAGCTGTCTAGGTTTAACATGCATCAACAGCATTGGTTAGAAAACAGACACACACCTGGTTCAGTTATTTCAGTCACCCAATTTGACACACTTAGGGATCTGTGTGCTCTCTCCAGCCTTATTTTACAGTTGCCAGTACCAGCCTGATGAGTCCCATATATGGGTGAAACTGCAGTTTCTGAGTGGGTTTTTGGCACTTACCCTAATCCAAGACAATGTTCTAAAGCAGTGGTGGGAAACAGTCCTACAAGGGCTGCCAACAGTCCAGGATTTCAATCTGTTCTGTTTCTCTATGTTTGAGCTACTCTGATTCTCATTGTTCTCCCTGGGGTCATGCAGAGAGAGGTTGAAATCCTGGACTGGTGGTTGGTGGCCCTTGTAGGACCGAGATGGACCATCACTGTTCTAAAGTCTGCCTGATAGCAGAGTATATAGATGTGTTAAGTGAACTAGAGCCAAAATCCACTTCATTTGTAGTTCTAAAACTTATAATTGACTGACTCAAAAAAATCAAGAGCCAATAAATCTACAGCTAATGCTACACTGTGCATGTTACATTTATTTTTATTTGTTCTGCAACTCATATCCCCTGCCTCCTCCAACACAGACTTCCAGTAGCAATAAAAGAAACGTTCTCTAACATTTACATACATAATTTACTGTTCTGTGAGTGTACTTTAAAATCAAATTATGTTTAGTTGGAACTTTCCCTTTAAAGGGAGCCAGACACCACCAAACAATTTTTTTTAATGTTGTAGTTTGGGACTTGGAATTACAAGTTCCTTCTCACCTAGACAAAAATGTACCTTGTGTTGATCGATTGACTTCAAAATGAAGTCCCTTCTGTCACCTTAATAAAAGTTTGTCTCTTCTTAAAATAGCTGTTTTTTGACGTTCTGTCGACTATTTGTTGTGTTTTATGAAGGAGTTATGGTATGAACTGAATGGCAAAGTAATGTCAGGCCATTGTTTATAAGTAAAGTGAGAGAAAAAAAACATTCCATAACTTTATTACCTTGAAAGAAAATTAGTTTTTGCATTTAAATGGCCACAGTAGTTCAAGAAAAAAGACACTTGAAGTATGTAATAAACTAACAAAATCTTTAGCTGTGTAAGCCATGGACATAAGATATTTTCAGAGAAAATCAGAATTAAGACTTAAGTACAGAATTTGCAACTACATGGCCAAAATCCAAATCTGTAAACCATGCTTCGGCACGTAGCATTTTCTGGTGTGAACATGATAAATCATTCAAAATCGTATTTACGGGCTTAGATGGAGCCAATTGTAGAAGAGACATTACGTCATAATTACGTCACTAAAGCATGGAGGTTACGTTTCAATCGGTTTTGAAGTCCGAGTTGCGATCGGATCTGCATTCCAGAAATGATACAATATGAACAAATCAATAAATATAATATTCTAGTCCATGCAAGTTCTATTATATGTATTAACACATTGATTGCCGGGATTGAAGGATCGCAGATTGCGGGATCGGATGATTGCAGATTTGCGAGCTTGAGAATGTTGTGCTATTAATTTTAATACCTCCATTGCTTTCCCTGTAATTTAAAATACAGTAGTGTGTTTATATTTGCTTTTACAATGCTACGGACAGGAGTTTAACCCCCTTGCGGGTCCTCTTTAGTATAGGATTTTTGCCTACATTTGCCATTTACGGGCTTGAACGTATGTGTGTCTTTGAGGAATTGTAGCATAGAATTTAATAGCGATTTGCGATTGTAACATTTATGGGCTTGATTTTGGCACACGCTTTGTTTTTCAGCCGGTAACCTGCTGATCCTTTGCGGGTACCTAAAAGAGGCCAATTTAATAGCCGTAGCTTTTGCGGGCTCCTTTACTGGCTTCTGGAACTACAAATAGGCAAATTTAATAGGACCCCAAGTGTCTTAACAAATAAGAGAGCCACAGAGATGATCTCCATGCTCCTTTGAAACTACACGCAGTACAAGTTACGCTACATGTTCCTATATGTGTAATACTTTTCCTTTATGATCACCACATGAAGCAAATTTTTTTCTGCTAGAAATAATCGCTTTTGAGAATCACTCCCACTACATAACAACTGAATCTCATGAGAGACTGAGCTGTCTCAGAGATGCACATTGTATAGTAAGTCAGGGCTGCAGCGAACTGGGGCAGATTGCACCACATGCATGGCTAGAAGAATTAATGTAGCCTTGTGAAGGCTGCTCATACAACACTTGTGTGTCTTTATTATAAACCTTAAACCTTCTGCACAGTTACAAATGGAAGCCAACTCTTGCATATATATGATAGTGCTGCCTCCCTCACCTCCTATAGAGCGACTCTCACCCATCTCAGTTATGTCCTCTATGCATACCTTAGTTTCATGGAGAATTTGCAGCAGGGCTTTCACATACTCTAATACTTAATGTCCAGCTAAAATTTAAAATCCTATACAAGCTCATGAAATCTAGGCCTAAGGACACATTTTTTGGTCTCCATGGTGATGTGGCGCCCGGCATTTGTTAAGCCCAGTTATTATTATCACTATTTATAAAGCCCCAGAATTTGCTGTAGCGCTATTTACAAAGTAGAATAAAGTACAGTGGGTGCAATCAGTAAACTGTGCACTATACCGTACAAGCAGTGTGGCCTGGACATTACATTCACATTCAAAAATGTGCACAACACAACAAACATGTTCATTATTGATAATTACAGTTTCAGATGTTTTACGCCTCGGCCTGCGAGGATGCTGTTCTTCTATGTACATTGGTATAAATCTCTACATGCTAAGTATGTACTTGTCACTCCAAAATCTACCACTCACCATTAGAGATCAAACTTTTGGGTACCACTCTATTATTGCACATCATCTTATATTATCATGTGCCCGTATCCTTTTAAACACAATCCATCCTGGGCAGCTGGTGTCCTTCATGTGATTTTTTTCTCTCACTATTAGCATGTTTTAATCGCATACTTTAAGTGTCTATGTACTGAAGATTATTGTATACATAGTTTTTTTTGTTTAAAAAAGGTCTAAAAATATTAATGCGCATAATTTGTTTTTCAAAGTAGAAAATAAAGTAATTATTTTGCCAAATTGTAAAGAAGCCCAGTATTATAATTATCAGCATAACTTAGAACAGCAACATCCATATTATTTACTGCAATACCAACAAAATGCACAAAACACGCAAATTATTGAGAGCAAAGTTTAAGAACAATGGTGTATTTATATTAAGAAAAGGAAATACAGACTGAAGAACTACCTTCACCTATAAAAGAACCACTGTAATGTCCTAACAAGAGTAATTGATTATTTTAATTATACATTGATCATTAACAATATTTTTATTTCATTATATATACTAGCAATTTTAAATTATTATCCCATAGGTAAGTGTTTGCCTCCACCCTGATAAAGGGTGGGGAAACAGGTCTAAAAGTATTTAAGAGCTGCCTAGATCTTACTAGATTAAAGGCCCAACAAAAGGAAAACAGCTTAAAAAAACAAGTCTCTAGCCAATGGTGATCTTTGTGTGGATATAAATTTGTACATTTATACTGCCAACTAAACAAAGCCACCTCCCCTCATTGACCTTACAATTGGTGGAGGCAAACAGCAGCTTAGTCTGAATTGTGAAAGTAAGTTTAATATTGAAAATTGCTTCTTCAAATCATTGCATATGAATTTAGTTGCCAGTGTCTTCTTTAAATCATTGCATATGAATTTAGTGGCCAGTGTCTTCTTTAAATCATTGCATATGAATTTAGTGGCAAGTGCCTGCTGATCCTTTGCAGGTACCTAAAAGAGGCCAATTTTATAGCCGTAACTTTTGCAGGCTCCTTTACGGGCTTCTGGAACTACAAATAGACGAATTTAATAGGACCCCAAGTGTCTTAAAACCTAACAAATAAGAGAGCCACAGAGATGATCTCCATGCTCCTTTGAAACTACACCGCAATACAAGCTAGGCTACATGTTCCTATATGTGTAATACTTTTCCTCTATGATCACCATTAACTGTATTCTGCTAGAAATAATCACTTTTGAGGATCACTCCCACTATATAACAACTGAATCTCATGAGAGAAACATCCAGCTCAGGTTGCTAGGACATTACTGTGGTCCATTATTCCAGTCAGATGTCTGTATCAATATCCACTGACCATTTCCCTCACCTCTTGTCATCTATATGCACTTGTCCTCTACATAAGTGGTAGTCAACAGCAAGTCCTAAGACCAGTGCCGATCCCTTATTGATATATGTATCTGCAGTTGAAATGTTATCTGCTCAAATAAGTGCAATACTAAATGAAAATGTAATATTCTACATTTGTTAGTACCCTGTTAAAAATGTTCTGGATCTCATAGGCCTTTCTCATTAGCACTGGAAAGTAACCAGTAAGTCGCCATATCAAAAAGACTCTTCTCTAGACCAGTGCATCTCCGTTTGATTTTATAAAAGGATTTATTAGTACTATATAAAATACAGATTTAATATTTGTTATTGAGGTATATAATGATACTGTTTTTTTATTGCCAAACAAGTGAAAAGCTTTTGAGAGTTATACCTCTCGAAAGCTTGTTACTCTAACTAAAATGTTTGTACAATAAAAAAGTATGACTATATATACTGCAATACTCTGATTTTTCATCTAGATTACTGGACAGTCAGGGCTACCCCACTTTTCATAAATGTTATTGATATAACAATCCAACTATTACATTAGCTAGAATAATTTAAAATTCAATAACCGTTACAATAAGTAGATTAACATATAATACACTAGTGGCTTGCCTGTCAAAAATGACGGCAATAAAATTTGAAGCCTGTTTCTGCAGTTTGCCACACAATGCAAAGCTCTCCTCCCTCTAACGTGCGGTCCTTCGGCGCTCATTGCAAGCTTCTCCCCCCTCTACTTTACGGTCCTCGTGATGAGCGCCTTCGTCGCTCATTGCGCATGCGCAAGCCCGTAACTTTCAACATAGCGTTACCAACAACAACAAACTCGCAATTACAATAAATATATATGGGATAGACCTAAAAAGGTCTTCAGCGTGAAATTAATTTAAATAATTTATCTCTCTACATGTAGATCATTTTCTTTTTTTCTTCATTCATTAATGACATAGTATAAAATAATTATTAGATACAAGCTTAATAATGTAAAAACATTATGTAAGATTTCCATGTTGTAATATAGGAAGAGAAGACGTGATAATCTCAGAAAGGAGAACAGTGAAAGGAACTAGAGATGTACGTACACTTTTAGTAACTAATTTTAATTTACTCCTATAAAAAGAAGTGGCTCGGCCCTGAGATCCTCTTCTTGGGGGAGTCTGTCTGAGTGTGTAATGAATGGGAAGAAGAGATATAGAGATTCTTTCTGTGTTGAAAAGTAGGAGATTGATTCACTTTAATCAAATAATTTTGTAGTAAATGTTTATATATCTAGTCATCTCTATTTAATAGAAATCTCCTAACCAAAGAAAGATAAAAGAAACAGATGGGTAAAAAGATAAGAGAAAAATTGCCTAAATGCACTGCACAGGCGTAACTCACAAACTGAAAACTATTATAGTGGATACAGTTTGGTTTTGTATTGTGGCCTAGTTTGTATGCCAAGGTTTCTTTGTAGAAGACTGTAAAGTGCATAGTGAAAATGGAAAGCTGGGGTGTTTCTTAATCTTCTTGCAAATACCCTTAAAGGCATATTTAAGTTTCATGGATTATGAATGGATCTCATAGAGGAGAATCAGCAGTGTATGAAAAAAATCTTGCATGAAAAAATACTAAAATAAACATTATTATACTTACCCTAATGTTTGCTAAATCTTTTGAGAGTTAACACTCCTAGAAATCTCTGCTAAAATTTGCAGGAAATTCTTAATTAGTTTTAGCCAATCATAGGCAGCTAATACATTGTATCAATCAGTAACCAATCAGGGCCCAATTCAATTGCAAGCAATGTAGGCCGTATGTCTACGGGTGTGTTGCGGTCTCCCGTTCCTATCCAATTATGATGCTATTCATTTGAGCAAGGACATGAGTTATGGGCCCAAAGCCGAAACCGTAAACCATGCACTGGTTCGTAGCAGGTCAGGGAGGGAACATGATCAATTAAGCAAGGCCATAAACCTCCCATTTCGAAACAGCCAATCGACAATGATACCATCATTATTACAGCAGTAAAACATGGAGGTTCAATTAGGTTCGGGGGTCCGATATGCAATGGGACTCGCAAACCCTCAAAATAAAAAATAATAAAAATGAATGTCAATACTGTTCTAGTCCATATGGGTGGCCTGATATGTATTAACTAATTGATTCCAGAGATCGATATAACCCCGCAATTACATTTTATTTCCTGCCAATTTGCGAGCTTGAGACTGTTGTGCAATTAATTCTAATGTCTTTCCCCTTTATTTACAGTGCAGTTTTGAGTTTTTATTTCCATTTACAGTGATACGAATAGGTGTTTAATCCCTTTGCGGGTCCTCTCTAGCACTCATAGGATTTTCTCTTTCTTTTGCCATGTACGGGTGTGAAGACATTTGCGGGCTTGGGGAAATGAAGCAATTGAATAGTGATTTGTGTTTTTAGCCATTGTTACTCTTGCGAAAGTGAAAGATCAAAGGCCTAGGGAGGCTGTAAGTTACGGTTTAACCATATAAATTTTTTCTGGGCCATAACTCGTAACCCATTTGGAGCCCGCAAAAAGATGCCAATTGAATAGCAAATTAACTTCCGACCTCACTTACGGGCTACAGTAACATGCGAAAGCTCAATTGAATGAGGCTCAGTGGTTCTATTACTAGTACTGTGCCTATGTAAGCAGTTCTGGGGGTGTGGAAAGAAAGTTTTATTTTTAAATAAAACAAATCTGTATGTGTATAGAATGACTCAATGTAATGTGTGTGTCTGATTTAAGCAGCATGTGTTAGATTAGAAAAAGGTATTTAAGAGAAATTATAAATTGTATCCTGTGATGCCTAGTGTCAATTTAGCTATTGGGAGTAATATTTTATATAACAGAGATGCGCAGAGATTGATTGTGTGTGATTGTTTAGGTACGAATCTATATAATTATTTTGAAATTGATTTAATAAGGTCTACAAAATACACTGGTCATATCAGTCTTAATGTTTTCTAAAATCTCTACTAACTTCATACTTTATAGAATAAAGTCTTAAATATGTGCATTTGTGCTATCCTTAATCATATTTTTGCAGAAAGTAGACTTCTGTACAATGACCATGAAAAATATGATCAAAATTGCCCCATAAATGTTCTGCTTAAAGAATAATCAGTTATATGATTGCCGCCCCATTGCAAACACCATGAAAAATCTAATCAAAATTGCCCCATACATATTCTGTTTGTAGTATAATCTGGTATCTAATTGCAGCCGTATTGCAAGCACGCACAACCGCTTTGTGAAACTGGAAAAACATATTTTCCATACACAGATTCCAGATTGGTGTTTCTAAAATTAGTAGTCTTTCTGAGATTTTCTTCAGTGTTCCACTATGATCCTTTGAATACTTTCTTTATATTTCTGAAAATGTATTTAATTCATCACAGGATGTCTCTTTTTTGGAGAAGTGAAACTGTGAGGTGTTCTTCACAATTACAGTCATTACAAGCTTTAAGGATTTTGGTGCTTTATGCCAAGATGCATTATCCTTTTCTTAAAATATTTATAAATATAACTTAAACACAGCTCAAAGTAAACTTCTGTACTTTACCTTAAACGACCAATGTAATATCCTAAAAGCTGGAGCTAGATGTCCTAAATAGGCATTGCTCATTGATTAATGACATGCATTTTCATACATCCAAAATGATTACTCAAGGTTAAACTCTACACATCCAGTTGAGGTGGTGTTCTCCACCTCTTTTGAAGTCACCAAGGGGTGGTTGTCCTCAATGGTCAGACACAAGCTTATATATAGAAAGAAGAAGATGTTCTTCATTGACTGGAGACTTGCAGTCACATTAAATTCCAAGCCCGTAACGGCTACGGAACACCCACAAAGCCTGGGGGCTTGAAATTCTGCTGCAGAGCTATTACATTCAGCCATGCCGCGACCTACGGGCCGTAGATGCAAGCCCATAAACACTGGTTTCATTTATAACCAGTTCAGTGCTTGCTCATGCAAGCCCGTAGTTACTGCTTACACAGAGCCAATAGGAAATGAGGCCGTAATCATGATGTCAATAAAGCCTGCAGTAACCCCCTGCATTTACACCTTTGCTGCAGGGGTCCCAATCAAAGCCTCCACAGCATTGAAATGTTTAAAATCCCCTGCCGACACAAAAATAGTTAACCCCTGCCGCGGAGCACCTAAAACTAACCACCCTATGCAGGGAGTCCCCATCGGGATCTCTGCAGTGTCCCTACATGAACCATTGCTGCCGGGTCCCGATCGGGACCTCCGCAGCATGTATAATTAAATTTTCCTGCCTCGCGGGTCCTTAAAGGACTTGCGCTACATCAATAATTACCCCTGCCGTGGGGGTACTCATTACCCTCATGACACAAAGTCTAAGCACTATACTATTAACCCTTTCCCACCCTATACTATTCTCTTATATATATATATAGACCCCTATTAGACTAATGGGGCTAATGATAGTACCCCCGCGTCAGGGGTTAGTTATTGATGTAGCGCGGGTCCTTTAAAGTCCCGCAAGGCAGGACATTTCAATTATATATACTGCAGGGGTCCAAATTGGGACCCCTACAGAAGGGGTTCATGTAGGGACCCTGCAGGGGTCCCGATGGGGACTCCCAGCATAGGGGGGTTAATTTTAGGGGCCGCAGGGGTACTTGAAGTACCCCGTGGCAGGGGTGAACTGTTTGTTTGCCGCGGTCCCTTTAAGGGCCCGCAGTGGGGAGATTTAACCTTGTAACTGCCGCGGGGGGCCAATGGGGACCCCTGCAGCATTTTGAGAGCAGGGGGGGGGGAGTTTAGGACCAGGACGGGTGTTTAGCGGCCGCAGAGGGGTCTTTTTTGCTGCTTTTTTTTGCAGCGTACGTAAGGGCTCTTAAAGCCTGTGCGCGTCCTATTTTGAACCTGCAATATTTTGGCACAGATTTGCCAGGTGCGGGATTGAACTCCAGTGCATCCTTGGGGATTCGTAGCAACTTAATAGCCATTTTCAAACGTAACGGTTACGAGCTTGACAGATCAAAAGAGTTCAGATTTCTACATCCCCTAGGGTTTTTCCATATTTAACCTGCAGTTCGTTTGCGGGAGGCTTTACAAGGCCAATTTAAGAGCCATAAGTCTAGCGGGCTGCGGTTTTACACGCTGAGGGAATTTAATGGGGCTGTTGGTGTGTTGAATTGATTTAGCTTATAAAACACAGAAGCTTGTGTCTAACTATTTCCCCTCACATGCTCAGAAGCAGGCAGCACACAAGCATAACTGCAAGCACTACTCTTGTAGAAATGTAAATTCCTCTCTCACATGCATTTGCATCATTCAGTCATGTCCGACGTTCTGTGACCTCATGGACCATAACACACAGCATGTTAAACCGCTTGGTATTCATGGCATAAATACTGGAGTAGGTTGCCAGTTCCTTCTCTAGTGGGCCACAGCATACAGCTCCTAGGTGATCTCCCATCCAAGTACTGACCAGGCCCAACCCTGTTCGGCTTCAGGGTTCTAGTGACCTCTTGGTTCCCTGTCTGGAATCAAACCCAGGTCACAGTGGTGAAAACACTGAAACCTATCCACTGGACCACCAGAGAACCCTCTCACATGTCTGTCCATCACTAAAGTATTATGGATGCAATGTTTTATGGATACATCCACATTATCTTTTTTTCTTATTATAAACCGACTTTATGATATTTATCCTGCCTAATTATGTTCTTAATCAGACTTTTTCAAACATGTTTTTTTTTCATTTTGCAATTGTATTTGAATTTGGAATGTGCTGCCACTAAAGATGTGCCAAGCCCCATATCTAAAAGCCAAGAAGCCTTCCAATAGCTTCTCTAGTCAAGGCACCTACAAGGACCTTGTTAACTCTTAACATATGAATTTGCCCTATCTCCCTCATGTTTAACTCACCTCTAATTTGCAGTAGATTGTAAGCTGCTTAGGTAGGGACATCACACAAAATGTTTGTTGTTGGTATTCAGTCTTTCAGTCATGTCCGTCTATCTGTGACCCTATGGACCGCAGCACGCCAGCCACATCTTGTGCCTAGTTTTGCTAATCCATAAAGTTTTCATAGCAAAGATACTGTAGTTGGTTGCCTGTTCCATTTCCAGTGGACCACGATTTGTCTGACCTCTCGGCTATGATCTGCCCATCTTGGTCGACCCTACATGGTATAGCTCACAGCTTCATTGAGGTACACAAGCTCCTTCACCATGATAAGGTAGCAATACAATCCAGAAGGGGCACACATGTAATATGCACTCGTTATGAACTCCATTTTGGCTGTTACTAATATGTCACTGGATTAAATCTTGAATATTGCTATTATACATTATTAAACACAGTGCTCCTTTAAGGTTTCAGAACCATGTAAAGTAGTTTTGTCTAGGTCCACTGGGGCATGTATATTTCCATATACTTAAAGGAAGCTTTGGTGATGGAAGGAATATAAAGGAACTGTAATTTGCCAGAGGGAGGGATGGGAAATCAGAGAAGTAAGAAACTGAGCAGAGATGGAAGAAAACATGGTCCTCATAGTGAGTAGTAGAATTCACCCATTATGAGAGCCCAAATGATGAGGTTATAGAGGGGTCTGGCATTGCATACAGTGATAAGAGTGTTCCTTTAAATGAGAGCTGTAACTCTATAAAGCTGAATGTTTGTCAGATTGACAGCGATCAAGCCTGAAAGATGTAATTATCCTAAAGATGGATGTAGTTTTGGCATACTGTGCTAAAGGGCAGCCAAATTCTAAGTTTTATAAGAACATCTTTGTAGTAAACGTTCCTATATATGGCTGGATTTTATACAAATGTCTGTGTAGAATGAATGCTGTTCTATATTGCTAAAACTATATGTAAATAAAACATACAGATCAATGAAATGGCTTTTTAGGAGTTGTTGAGGACAGAAACCATATAGAGTATCATTAACCAATGAGCTATACAGAGCTAAAAAGTCATCAAGGCAGCTAGAATTCCCTAACAAGAAAGCAACACAAAGTGTCATTTATTATTGAAAAATGTGAGAAGATATTAATGAGTTTGGTCTTGGTGCATTAAAGGGACATTGAAAGCATTCTTTCTTTGTTGCATCTGAACAAGGGTCTTTTATATTGTACCACTGTGTGTTTTCTTTTTTGAAATGATGCTCTCAAAGTAGGTAACAATTATTTTATCTGATACAGGGGCTTGTCCCTGACAGCCAATGAGCAGTAAGTAGTATCTATGTATGACTCAATTGCCAAGGATATCGAAAGATGAATGCATGCTCTGGGCAGTTCCTGCTCCTTTCAATTAAGTTTAAACAGGTCTTGCCTAATATTTTTTTCAGCTTTGTTAATGTTTAAAGCATGCTTTTATAAGTGCATTAAAATATTTATGTTCTATATCCCTTTAATGTTCAAATACTTCCTGTTCTTCTTTTAAAATGACTATTTTACCCAGGGTGCAAAACTTCTAATAATGTCCTTGTAAACAGTTGTACACAGCGGGTGCAAAAAAGGAGGAGTGACAGATTCATGTAAGACTGTACATGTTGGTAAAGGTAACTAATCTTTCATTAAAGAGTAATTTATGTTTAGACAACCTGTCAGTTATTATCAACATTAATTACAAGATAAACATTTCCAGGAAACATATATTTTATTAGTAAAGATCATGAAAAAAATACAAGTTTTGATTATTTACAAGATTGTAATTAGTTGAAAATTTACCAGTGAAAACTCTATTTTAGCAGCATTTATCAATTACAAAGTTTATAGACTCAATTTGGGTGTTGAGGGTCTAATAGCATTGATGGCAGACTAAAATAAAATCACCCTAGGCAAAATTGTAAATTGTGTATTTTTTTGGGACAAATTGAAGTATGAAATAGTTGTATTTTTTATTTATAGATAGATGCATATCCACTATGTTAGAGGATCCTACACATTTTACAAAATGTTTGTTTGAAAAGTTCCTTTTTCTTTAAATGTTGAGTTTTTCTTAGATGAACTGACCTCAATGACACTATAAGGCCGCTTGACTCTGCTGTACCCATTTTTATATAAAAAAAATCTGCAGTCTAATTGAAAGATAGTTGTACAGTGCCATTGTGTGTTGGATTTTTTTATTTCCGCTGAAGTATCCAATAATGCATAAAACAACCTGAGATGCCCTAGGCTATAAGCAGCAAAATTTACCTCTGAAGGATCGTCGAGTTCAGTTACAAGGTCTTGCACTCTTTGTTTGTAAAATAACAGCCACCATAAAACGTATTCATTGATTATTACTTCAAGTGCTACTATTCTTCCTCTCATATTTATTTATTTGATTATATATGTATAGTCTGTAGCATTAGAGGACCTGTCAAGAGACTTCTGAGACTGTGTTGTGGCACTTACCAGCAGGATTATATAAAACAGTAACTCCCAGTAGTATAACTCTCTCCCTCCAGCACCAGCTAGCAAGTAGAGTTATGGGAGTATATTATGAAAACACAGTCTACTAAAATTACGTCCCCCTCCCCCACCCCACCCCTTATGACTGCACTATATTGCTGCCCGTTGAGTGTCAAGCCCAGGGGCAATTATACATTTAAAGATACAGTATAAGGATCTCTCTCAAACTTCTGGGAAACATTTTCATGGATATTGCAAATATGCTTTCCAATCAAGAGTGTTTCTGCCTGTCCTACTGTGTTTACTGCTTGGCATGCTTGACATGCTACAAAGCTACAGCTGAGCTGTAAAAATGAATACTGATAACCATCTTGAGAGATTTGTGGCAATCATTATCACAGGCGACCTTTCCATCCATGAAGCATTTGAACATCTCTACCCTCTTCTAAAAAAATTATATGCAATTTGGCTTCCCAGACAAAACCCTAACCCTAAAGTAACTAGTTCTAGTTAGCCCCTGGAGACAGCAAAGTGAAAGGGGCTTTTGACCGGGCAAGTGCTAGGCAGTGATTGGTGGTTTTGAAAAATGGGAGGAGTTAACGGGGAGTAAAACCAGTGGTTTCCCACTCAAATTGTCAGCTGGTCACGAGCCCAGTAAGAAGGATCCCGTCCTACATATTCAAGTTGAATTTATTGTCACAGCCGTGGGGCAGGGGTGGGAGCAGATTGATGGTGTTGGGATACACCTGTATTGTTGATGAGGTCTCCTGGGCACAGGGTTTCCTGGAGGCCTCACATAGTTGGGCTCCCATGATGGACGTGAGCAGTCACCTCTGTTATTTTTTATTTGTCTTACAAATGAAGGCTGTTGGCCTGTTTTATTCCCATATCAGTGTCTGTGTTTTTATTTATGGGTAAAATGGGTATATATACAAGTCACGCACTAAGTCACGTAAGCTTAGGTCAAGTTGTGGCACGTTGCTTGCCTCAATTTGATGAAAACCTTAATTTACAAAGTGGCATCCAAGAGCCCCCAAAGTGCCATAGTCATAGTATGCTTTTATAAACAACATAGCTTGATAAAAGGCAGAACCTTTATAAAAGTTATTATAGTCACTTTTTCATTAAAGGACCAGGTCTAATAAGGGGTCTTAAAAGAAAAAAAATACTATAAGAAAAAAAGAAAAATTCTTATCAAGTCTTACCTAACTATTATTTAGAGAGTTTTTTTAATGATGGTATGCATTTGCTTTTGTTCCTAAGATTATTTGATATCTAGGAAGAATATGAGCAATTGTGGACCCTCTCTATTCAGTTCTGAAATATATGCAGTATAACAATAGTAGAGATTAAAGGGAACACCTATAGGATAACCCCTCCTCAAGACTAGCAGTGCAAGGTAGATGTGCTCCCCGGCCTTGCTTTCACCTATATTTATGTATATTTATATCTCCTCCTACTGTGAGTTTTCATGGTCTGTATGAATTAATTGTTTGCTCCACCTCCTCCTCTCAGCCCTGTTCTTTGCTCACCTCTGACGTAGATGAGGATTAGCCATTCTCATTATAATAATAATGAACAACTAATATTATTTATGTATATGCATTAACAAGGAATACATTGAATTAAAAAAAAGCAGTTGCTTATGTTCTTTTTCAATAATAATTGTATTTCACTATGTAAATTATTACAGGAAACATTTGCCCTTTTGGGAAGGTGTGACATCAGTAGGCCCGTATCAGATAGAAAGCACACCATGTGCAGTACACTTCTGGCAGGAGAGGACCACAAGTTTTAATACCGGTTTCTTGTGCAGCTCAATAATACGCTAGATATTGATGCCATCTGGATGTTTCTGATAACATGATATTAAATCCAGTTCTTCTTTCATTGTATTACGCTAACACCTAATCCAGAAATATCCAGGTCAACTTAGGTAATGTTCAAATGATTGTATACCCAGCAATTGCCGCTGAAATGATATTATGCTAAAGTGAATCTGAGATTTTTTGCTGAAATTCATTGCAGTGTGTTATAGTGTCTTTTTTTAAAAGAAGGAATTAACTGTACTATTGCAAATCATTTGATTAAGTCCAAGTACAATATATTCACATTTCTTCCAGTATTTGGAGAATATCATTGACTAGAGATAAACAGCTATGAGCAGCTTATTGAGACCCAGCATAAAACTTCCATATTTTTTTTCTTTTGAGTATAAATAATGGTCACTTGAAGAATATATATATATATATAATAATGATTTAACATATGGTGGGCAAAAGAGTGATAGAAGCCCTCCACAGTACAGTAGTACAGTAAATAAATAGTACTTTTTTGTTCACATAACAAAGTACAAAATTATAGACATACATAAAAGAATAAGTTGTATAGTATACATAATAATACATTAAACAGTGGACAAAACTGAGATAGAGGCTAACATCAATGGAGTTTTTATTTTAACTTTTTTCATCCCAAATATATTATCTGTTTTTTTTTAGATAGTACTAACCCAAGAGTATTGATATCGTTTTCTATTTGTGAGAGAGAACAGGGGGGGGGGGGGGGGGTCCAGAAGGAGGGAGTCTGTTACTCTTGGAGCTTTTTAGACGTAAGGAAAGTGTGCATTTTATATGACCGTTATGTTGCGGAGGTTACAATGAATTAAGTCACCTAGATAAAATATTTATATAAAACATCAAATTCTAAACAGCACTCTTAAGGATAGGTAATGACCTTCCTTCAGGGCTGTTTTAAGACCTTTAGAGGCCATAAGCACATAAAAGATTTTGGCACCTCCATATATGATAATTCAAAATATAAATAATACACCATTACAATGTATATCATTAACCTCTATTATTATTATTTTTCTAATTATATATATGTATGTAATTTTTTTTCATTTATTGTGGGAGCTCATTTTTGTGGAACCTTGTTCAACTGTTTTGCCACGTTCCCTTGATGCCCTAAACACGTGCTTATTTTGCTTAAAGGCACATTAGTGAGGCACATTTGCTTAAAGGCACACAAGTGAGGTGCGTTATGAATGCATCCTGTAGAGGAGCATCATAACCCACCTAGCAAAAATGTTTGCATGAAAAAATGCAAACCATTTTTGCATTAAAAAGAAAACTGTTGCATGTGATGTTTACACCCTCAGGAATAAAGCGAGGCTTCTCAGGGTGTGTAAAAGTGTACCCAATCCATGTGAGCATGCTCAGACATGCAGCCAATCAGCAATGCTGAATGCAGCCAGCATAGATGACTATTACACTGGGACATTAAAGGACCATACATCGATATTCAGGGAGTGTCAACATTGATAGGAAAACATTTGCAAATGCAAGAGATTGAGCAAACTTTAGGGAAACTGTTTAAATGTTTATTTTAGTATTTTTTCATGCAAACAATTTTTTTCAGAAACTACTAATTCTCTATCAGATGCATTAATAACCCAGCACACTTGCATATACCTTTAATGGTTAATCCTATCCTACCTCTCTTATGTAAATGGATAGGGGCCTAAAAGTAATGGCTCGGTTCTTATTTGTATTTCCCTGTCCAGAATTCCTTGCTGCAATGGAAACGTTGCATGCTTTGGGATTTTACACTGAAAACTAATACACAGATTAGCAGGTCTCTTGCTGAGCTTGCCAGTGTCTGTTATATGTCAACTAATACTCCATATGTCAATAGTTTACATTTGTATACATATATAAAAGTGTTTATTAATCATTCACACTGTGTTGGTTCTGAGATGCCATCTATGATTTCAGTGACACCTGTCAGATTGTTTTTCATTCTGTCATTTGGGAAATTATTTTTACATATGAAAATGTACTGTCGCTCCTAGACAGTCATAAAGAGAGAATCTCAAAATAGAAAATGTAACCATGAAACAAACATAGCATGTCAGGAGATAACCCCAGAAAATCACCAGGATCTCCAGTGACATAAATAATGTTTACACAACTGTAAATGCTGTCTTCTTTAATTATCTGACTCTACACATTTACCATAATATTGCCTATGCTCAAAAATAGAAATCTATATTAAAACCTGGACCAAGACCTAAGAATCTTCCTTGACATTGTATAATCGTGCTAATTTATAATATTGGTGAATGTAAAAATCAAGACTTATTTCATGGTGCACAGTTTAAAAGCAAAATGCATATATATATATATATATATATATATATATATATTTATTTATTTATTTATTTATTTTCTTCATCGTTCAGTCGTTTACGACTTTCCATTACCTCACGAACCATAGCACAACAGAACATCTTTATGTCCATAGTCATTCTGATCCACTTGATATTCATGGCAGAGATACTGGAGTGGGTTGCCAGTTCTTCTCCATACAGCTCCTGGTATTCCTAGGTGTTCTCCCATCCAGTACTGACCAGGCCCAAACCTGATCAGCTTCAGGGTGGTGTGACCTCTTGGTTCCCTGACTTGGAATCAAACCCAGTTCAGTGTTAAAAAGCACAGAATCTTAACCAATGGACCATCAGGGAACATGTATATACAAGCCTAATTTACACGGTGCAGCTAGGCACAGATTCCACCGGAAACATACAGCCAACTGTTTATTTATGCTCTACTTCTGTCTTCTGATATTATTGTTCTTTAATAAAGAATTCTCTATAAAGAAGGCTCTAAACCCCCTGTGGTTTCAAGCAACCAAGTTTACATCACAAAGTTGGGCATCCCTATTAGTGAAGTGCCCCAATTCAGCTTAATTTGGTAATTTAGTTTGGTTTATAGATAACCCTGCAGTCTGCTCAAATAATGGTACCCCACTGGACACCTACAATATATTGCCAGAATTATAAATATTCAAACAAAATGTCTAAATCATAATGAGCATGTCATATAGCAGGGTTAAATAAGCTTACCACCTTCCACCTTAACCTGCACAACTTATCTTTCACTCTCCTCACCCAAACTCTTTAGATTGTAAGTTGCGAGATTTCAATATTGCAAGGTGCTTTAGGGAAAGCACTATAGACACCACATTCTAAGGGCCCTCCATCCTTTGCAATGTGTTAATATTGCTATTGTTTATGCCTTGATGGCGCTACACAAATAAATGCTAATAATAATAATAAAAAGAAAATAAGGCATAAATAGGTAGGTCCCCTCGGAGTATAGCTTATATCTAGCATGCAGTATTTTTTTATGTTTTTATAATGTTTTCATTGTGGTTGATTGCGGTTTGTTAATGTATTCATCTTTGAATCAAGCATAAATACAAAATATTTCTTGAATTTTAATTTTGAAATTAACGTTTTTGAATCGCTATAATGAGCAAAAGATCTCTGTGCTACCATGACTTTATCATATCTACTTTTTCGTGATCCAAAATATTTATGTAAATTTACTCTTACTTGTTTTGTCTTTTTGTGTATGAAGTAAAAAAGTAAATAAAGTAATTTACAGGACATGCCCACAACTTTGAAGATGTTTTTTTTTATTGTGAAGCAAACGTCAAATAGGACAAAATAACAGAAAAGGTCAATGTGCATAAATATTCACCCCCTAAAGTCAATACTTTTTAGAGCCAACTTTTGCGTCAATCACAGCTCCAAGTCACTTTGGATAAGTCTCTATGAGCTTGCCACATCTTACCACTGGGATTTTTGCTCATTCCCACTTGCAAAACTGCTCCAGCTCCTTCAAGTTGGATGGTTTGCGCTTGTGAACAGCAATCTTTAAGTCTGACCACAGATTTTCTATTGGATTGAGGTCTGGGCTTTGAATAGGCCATTCCAACACATTTACATGTTTCCCCTTAAACCATTCAAGTGTTGCTTTAGCAGTGTGTTTACGGGTCATTGTCCTGCTGGAAGGTGAACCTCCATCCTAGCCTCAAATCACGCACAGTGTGGTACAGGTTTTGCTGAAGAACATCCCTGTATTTAGCACCATCCATCTTTCCCTCAACTCTCACAAGTTTCCCAGTCCCGGCTGCTGAAAAACATCCCCACAGCATGATGCTGCCTCCACCATGTTTCATTGTGGGGATGGTGTTCTTTGGATAATGTGATGTGTTGGGTTTGCGCCAGACATAGCTTTTTCTTTGATGGCCGAAAAGTTCAGTTTTAGTCTCATCAGAACAGAGCACCTTCCTCCATACATTTTTGGGAGTCTCCCACATGCATTTTCGCAAACTCAAAACGTGCCATTTTGCTTTTTGCTGAAAGTAATGGCTTTCTTCTGTCCACTCTGCCATAAAGCCCAACTCTATAGAGCGTACAGCCTATTGTCATCCTATGTACAGATACTCCAGTCTCTGCTGTGGAACTCTGCAGCTCCTCCATTGTTACCTTAGGTCTCTCTGATGCCTCTCTGATTAATGCCCTAATTACCTGGTCTGTGAGTTTTGGTGGACGGCCGTCTCCAGGCAGGTTTGCTGTTGTGCCATGTTCTTTCCATTTGGTTATGATAGATTTGATGGTGCTCCTGGGGATCACCAAAGATTTGGATATTTTTTTATAACCTAACCCTGACTTGTACTTCTCAACAACATTGTCCCTTACTTGTTTGGAGAGTTCCTTGTTCTTCATGGCAGTGTTTGGTTAGTGGTGCTTCTTGCTTAGGTGTTGCAGCCTCTGGGGCCTTTCAAAAAAGGTGTGTATAGGTAATGACAGATCATGTGACACTTAGATTGCACACAGGTGGACATCATTTCACTAATGATGTGACTTCTGAAGGTAATTGGTTGCACCAGAGCTTTTTTCGGGCTTCTTAACAAAGGGGGTGAATACATACGCACATGCTAATTTTCTGTTTTCTTTTTCTAAAAAATAGTTTTATGTATATATTTTTCTCATTTCACTTGATCAACTTAGACTATTGTGTTCTGATCCATCACATACAATTCAGATTAACAAAACATTGGACTTAAGGCTGTAATGTAACAAAATAGGTAAAAAGTCAAGGGGGTGAATACTTTTGCAAGGCACTGTAATTATAGGTTACTAGTAATAACATGTAGGGATGAATTTACTAACAAGACGTGCAATGAGCCACGATCTACAAGTTCTTATTGCACTTCAGCGCTACTTAGGTCTCCATGCAGTGTACTAAATCTTTGGTATTATATTTGTTTTATAAATTATTTATTGGGTGAAATTGCCATGGACTGTAGTGGTCATTGTGGAAGATACCCCTATGGGAGGGGGTTAAGTTTAGGTGCCATGGGAGTTCATAAGGATGCCCTTGGTTATAGATTAGATTACCATGGTAGGGAAGCCCAGTTTTACATGCAGTCCCATATGAGTCTAAAACATTTTACTACCTGTGATGCTTGTATTGTCACTGCAGGTTTCAAAGCCTGTATAGTAACATTTTGTATATTTAGAACAATAAAACTAATTTTCACCTAGTAATATACAACATACATGTATATTATATTATTTAAATATAACGATACTGCTAACATGGGGTTGAACCACACAATTATGAATATTAGCATCATTAGAATTAGTAAAGAGAAGAATTAGAGTTTGTTATATTTGGAGTAGTTAGATTTTCACTGTAAATGCAGGTTACACTTTCTTCATTATAATTCACGATCAGCCACAATGAGCTAGGTATAACAAAGAAAAATAGGCTTTCATAAATCAGACAATTAGCTGAAAAGCTGGATCCCATAATATGGCCTTAGTAAATTCCCCCCATAGATGAAGGGGGTTGAGGTCAGAGGACCAATGAACCATTATGAATTTACTGTAGTGGTTGGTGTTTTGGGGGATATGCTTATTTATTTATTGGGGTGTTGGGTTGTTAGTGTTATTGGTAGGGCTGCAAAAAGTATTTTCCGTACCGGAAAAGCCATCAAGCCATCATCAATTTGCCTTGCGGCCCCCGTGAATCTAGGAATATATCTGGTTTTGTAAAAGAATATAGCTATTTATTTGCCAGTTTATGCACTTCATTATTTTTTAATGGCAATAAAAGTTAGCTAAGGAATGATACATAAATATTAGCTCACCTAACACTTTGACTGTATAGTTTTCTTTTTGCTAATTTCCTAAAAAAAAACTTGTATGTACAACAAATGAAGAGGCACTATTAAAACTACATATATCAAATATATCAAAAGACACACAACTCCTAATAAACTCCTGATAATATTTTTAGCTACTAGAATTATCAGAACAAAAAATTGGAAATCGGATAAACATAACAGAAGAGATAAAAAATCTAATTCTATATAAACACACAATTTACATGATATCACCAGTTATAGATGAAAACTTAAAAAAAACCCACTGAAAACAGACAAAAATAAATAAATTGGTAACATAAGCACCTAAATAACTACCGTATATAAATAATACATAAATAAGAAAAAAAGATAGGAGAGAAAAGTAAAGGAGAGAAAAAGGGGGAAAAGAGAAAGAAAAGAAAAAGAATGAAAAAGAAAATTGGAGAAAATGAAAATAAAAGAAAACAATTTATCCAAAATAATGCCTTAAATTATACCACTATCCCTTTTTGTCCTCCTCCAATTTTTTATAACTATTCTTGATTTTTTTCACTCTTATAATTATTAAGATATTTAACTGACTTGTATAAAAAAAAATAGAAAAAAATTTGATTTATCACTATGTTAATGTTATGAAAAATTATATAAAAGAACAAAGAAATTTCTATATTTTTGTAAATCTACAACATATATGGTAATTATTTTTATTTCTTTTTGATTACAATAAAAATATCTGAAAAAAATGCCAAATCTAATTAATGCCTATGATGGGTAGAAGTTTAAGAGCTCTTATAAAAGCTTTTTTTAATAATAGGACACATATTGTGTTATGTAAATGGCTCTGTTGCTGCTATTAGTCCTATTAGTGCTATTAGTATTGCCTTATGTTTAGTGCTTAGCAATGTACTCACACTCAGTAAATAAATGATAATAAGAAAAATATAATAATGCTAATAATAATATGCTACATTGTCATATTGATAAATTAACAGTTTACATAAGGGGTAGAGGCAGTGGCTCATATATTTACCCAGTTTGCATCATATACTAATACAATTCTGACTGCATATTTAAGTCAGATATTTCCATCATGTATTTAAAAGAGCATGTTTTCAACATTACTGAATGTTTTTAATATTCCTCTATTGGAAAGGTTTTACTACAGTTTGCTAGGACCATCTGAGAAATTTAGGTGGCAGTCTGCTAAGATTTTAATTGATCTTAAAATGGCATTTTCAACTAGTGATTTAAATGTTTTAATAGTTCTGACTTAAAATGTGTTGATCATGATCTTTACAATGTGTTAAAATATGTATTTACTTAAACCTTTTAATATTTTTTATATGTTTTTCTTTAAACCTTTTCAATGTCCCTTTGCCATGAAAATGAATTATGCTACTTTCTATATAATTATGTGGATCCTGTCTTGAATTAGCACAAACATCTAACCTTTGCTAAATAAACTAAATAAACTAAATACACAAAGTTGGAGTGTTTTAAAAAGAATATTAAAGCAAAGGTGGTAGATTAATGAACAACCTTTCAGTAGATGTAGCAAAAATATTATGAATAAATAAAAAAATGACTATTTTCTAGGATGGATGTTGCATATTAAAATAGTATCTATAAGTACAATTGCAAGCTATGTAATCGAACCAGTATTTTTGTGTTGTTTAAGTTTTATCTAAAATTGATAAACCTAATGTTTAAGAAAAATAGTATTCAGTTATTATTTGCATTGACAAATTAATTACAGGTCTTTGGGGATATAAGTGGCATTATAAACTGTAATGCACAATGAAGAAACATTTAATGTGGCACAGTGAATATGATTAGATGCAGTTGAAAATGTGCAATTTAAAATGACCTGTAAGTCTTTTTATTGCAGAAAAAATAGCAACAGCAAAGAACTCAATGCAGTTCACAGGAATGTCGAACTTAGGTATTAGGGTATTTGTCAGGTCAGTCTGTGGTAAGAACAGTCATACAAGGCTGAATCCTTACTGTTTTGTTCTCTAAGAGCATAAAAATTGTTCACGACCAGCTCCGACCTGGGGGACCTTAAATGATCATAGTGAAAAGCTAATAAATTGTTGGTATCTGTCAGAGTTTTCTTAGTATTGTTAGACAGGCACAATGTGCAGCCCACACAGCCTACACTCCGTAGTGCAAGATTTGTGGAGCACCATTGTAGGTTATGACTTACTCAATTTTGTTGTGGTCAACTTGTGATGAAGACGAACAGTGAAGGTGTCAGCAAATCTCATATACTAATTTCCAAAACACCTCATTTGACCAAAATCTTGAAAATGCCTACGGCTAATCCTAAAGTGATAATGGATCCAGTTGAAAAAGGCCTTCCTGTATGGGATGTAAGCACGATGCTTCATTCTATGAAGTCACATTGGGGGTCTCAAGAAGAGAATCTAGGAGATAAATTAAATGGGGAGAGGAAAAATAATAGAGTAAGTAATCAATTTGTACAGATTGTATCTGAATCATATTGGATTGAGCCAAGGTTTCACACAAGCCATATGGGGAGGAATGAACCGACAACCTCATACATGTTTGACTTTCAACTAGAAAGCCAAAAAGGTATTTGTATTTCTTATGTGGTATGTACAAGAACTATTAACATTCAATTGTATTCCGAATAAGTATTTTTATAAGTGATCTTTTATAAAACATTTGACAGCTCTGATTTATAAACGTAGTTATTATACATTATAAAACTCTATTGAATACTGCAGAATTTAACGGTTTGTTTTTTAAATTGCCAATTGTAATTTTACTTCCTTTCAAGAATTGCACTACTTGAACTACAATACTGTTCTGCATAAATGTCCAACTTTTATATTTTATATAGGTTAAAATGTTCTAATAATATCATTGTGTTCATGCTGCTTTATTTTATTGTAATATCTATATTTATTAACATAAGGGTCATATTTATTTGTCATTAGACTTGACAAGCTTAAAATACTGTTAGTCCATTAAAAAAGGTAAATATTGCAATACTAAATATACCCGTTATATACTATATACAATCATATATATTCCCTTTAGTTTTCTAGATATTTTTGCATAGAATGTGTTTTCTTTTATAGCTGTTTTTTTTCTGTTCAAACCTGCAAAAGCGTATCTTAATATATTCTTCAGCCAGGCTGTTTCCTGAGAAAGATATTTTTTTACTGTGATTTGTTTATCAACTGCTCATTTTGTAGAGTGCATTGAGGCTTTCAACTAAACAGATGCAGCAAGTCGTGATTTTAAGAGATCTTTACTTAACTTATGTTCTGTTCAGGTCACTCAAGGAGGGATTAACAATTCAAGAGGTTTGTCACCTCATAAAAAAGTTAAACTGGTTTAAGCATTTGGTCTCTTTAGAATTAACTGTATTTTACCTTAGAGTGCCCTGTCCCTGACAGATGCCTTTGTGATAATGGCTTTATCCTCTAGCTCAGTATTATTTGATGAAAGCAGACAGTTCATCCATAGGCAGTTTGTTACATATCATGTAAAATAGAAATACAGCAAAAAGTGCTTGTTCTCTATTAAAGACAAGTTCTTTCGGTTTCTAGTAATTGATGACATTGCTTTTTCCTGCTTTTCATGTTTTTCTTCACTGTGGGCTGGTAAGACTTTATCTACATTTGCAGAGGTCACAAGGCTGATTTAAAAATAGTTGGCCGGAAGGAATATGTTTTACGGTGAAGCAGCATAAAGAAATGCTTTATAATTATATACTTTTTTAGAGTTACCGTATATTAAAGTGTCCAACATTTTAACAGGCTCTATGGGATAATTAAAAAAAATGTTTTCTTCACAGCCACCTTTAGATGATATTTAAAATTAGAAGGATCATTGCAAATAGAAAAACAAATCTTGTAAAGGTTTCATAAATTACTTATATATAAATGTCTTATGTTTCTCTACTGCAATCCCATATATTTACCCCAAATTATGTGGTTGGCTTTCCAGTCAATGCAATCACAGAAGGCATCCCAAGATGTGGTTTCCCATGGTGGTTTCCCATGGTTCCACTGTCTTTCTCCGTCATTTCGAAGCAGTGATTGGAGGAAATAATTATGTGCTAGGGGAGGAAAAAGCAGAGGAACCATGCCATTGTGTAAGGTTAGATTTTTAAGCTTTTTACACGTGTTGCATTCAATGTAAGAAGCTTCTTTTTAATCTTGAAACTGTTGTAAAAAAGCAATTACTATATCATTTTAATTGTACCCCAGTTTCAAAATTATATTTGGATAATATATATAATTGTGCAACATTATGTAAAATAGTAGCACATGATTAACAATATACTGGAGTCCATTATATTACTAAAAAATATAGAAGACTATTTGAATTCACTTTTTAAATTTAGTTTTGGACATGTAGCTTGCCATTTCCGTTAAGCTTGTTCAGGGACAAAACACATGCTATAAATACATATGAGAATGAAAACAAAAACTATTAAGAAGAGACAATTGCAGACGTCTTACAAATGCTTTTGTCTGGTTATGTGGGTACTCTACAGCCGCATTGTATAATCTCAGCACTGGTAAACTAATGGCTAAAAAGTAAATTTACCTTTGTATTTTAGGATGATTGAAACAGGAAAAAGCAATGTTTCACAAAAATGTCAGATATTTCATGGCTTATTGATGTGAGACTCGGCATACATACAGCCCTATAAAATTCCGGCTAGGTTTTAAAACGTAGCTCGTAACGTAGCTCTTAAGACTTACTTTTAAATTTGCCCAGTAAAGCAGGCCGCTGACGATCTGCGGGTTAGCTGAGAAAAAAGCCCATGGGATGAGCAACGTTGAACTTCAAGGTCATAAATCCTTTGTTCTCTCAAGCTTGTAACCGCTACATTTCCAATTTAGCTATTAAATTGCAACAAAGTCACTTGTGAGCAAGCCCAGGCCAACGTGTGCTGGAGAGGACTCGCAAGCGGGGTAAAGTCCAATACGTAGCACTTGAAATGCAAATAAAAACACACTACTGTAGTAATATGAAAAGGGAAAGTGATGTTAGGTCTATTATTAGCACAACATTCTCAATCCCACAAATCTGCCCAGAAAAATTATTTATTTCATGTATAAATTTTGTGTTATATCGATCTCGGCAATCAATGTGTTAATACATATACTGTAACTCGCATGTGATAGAATATCATATTTACGGCTGTTTCCATTGGCTCCCTCTAAACCCGTACTACAGGTTTGACTGATTGATTACGTTCAAGCCTGCAAATCCAACGGCCTATAAATGGTTTACAGGTTTGCGTTTCTAGCTCGTAGCTCGCAGCCTGTTCTAATTTAATAGCACAGTAACTCTGCCAAATTTCACGCCCGCAGCCGTTGAGAGTCTCACGTTGGACTTACTGGCTTTGAATTTAATAGGGCTGATAGTGATTGACTATTAGCTGAATTTGATGATACCATGAAGTAAAGTTCTAGTAGTGGTAGAAAAATGGAAATGTCCATTAAGACATGAGATTTTTTATTACTGAGATGAGGTTTCTAGCTCCTATGTTATTTTATGAAGCATTTTCACTAGAGGCTGAAGAGAGATCTCAATCTTGAAAAAGGGACAGAATAGAATAACAAAGGTCTTGAAGAGATCTCACCGAACTAGTTAGAATACTCCCTTTGGTATTACTGCAAGTATGTTAATCTTAAAGGGACACTGTCATCCCCAACAAGAAGTTTGTTTAACCTTAGAGAACATTAAGAAGTGTCTGTAAAGTGTATTAATGCTTTTCGCTACAGTAAATGAGTACAGAAATATACAGCATTGTTTTATCAGAAAACTTGATAAGGGTGAAGAGGGGATCTAACTGAATGGCAGCTTTGGGATCATTGTTCTGGCCACCGTAGAGTGCAGGTTACGATTCCAGTTAGCGTGTCCAAAAAGTTAATTAATATTCATGAGCCTCTCATTTAGAGAACAATGCAGTACAACCAGCTCTGGATTTCTCAGGAATAATTCACTTTCATGCTCTTTAAGAATAACCTAAAAAATAAACTTGATATGGGGGGTTTGAGCAGGCAAACCATAGATCTATAATAAAAATATACTTAAATTCACCAAATTGTAGTTATGGAAGCCTGTAAAGGAGCCCGCAAATGTTACTGCTATTAAATTAACCCCTTTAGCTACCCGCAAAATATTTGCGGGTTACAGGCTGAAAAGCAGCTGCGGTTGCCAAAATCGGAACTCAGACTCAGATAAGCCTTTGATCTTTCAAGCCCATAAATGTTACAATCACAAATCGCTATTAAATTGCTACAATTTCCCAAAGCCGCATTGCTTTCACACCCGTAAATGGCAAATGTAGCCAAAAATCCTACGAGGACTCGCAAGGGGGTTAAACACCTGTTCGTAGCACTGTAAAAGCAAATATAAAAACACTACTGTATTTTAACACACAGGGAAAGTGATGAAAGGTGTTGGAATTAATTGCACAACAGTCCCAAGCACGCAATACTGCAATAAAAGAATATTTTTTTATGTGTAATTTCTGTTTTATATCAATCCCGGCAATCAATGAGTTAATACGTATCACTGAACTTGCATGGACTAGAATAGTAGATATATTGATTTTTTAATATCACAAGTTTTATGGATTATGAGTCAGTTCGCAAATCAGACTTCAAAACTGTTACTGATTGTGGTTTAAACGCCATGTTTTACTGACGTCATGACGACCGTCTCATTTACTATTGGCTGTTTCTACATCAGTAGTTACGGGCTTGCGTATTTGATCATGATGTTGCACTGAAATGCTACTTATGGAAGCATGGTTTACGGTTTTGGATTTTGGCCATGTAGAAGCAGGCTTATCTAATTTAATCACTCTGTAGTCGCGGCAAATTTAATTTAGTAGTTTCCTAATTTGTGTTCTGTTGAACCCTGGGTTTCCATTTTGTATGACTGCAGGTTCCATGACAGAAATATCCTAAATATTTATGACTGTAAAAACCATGCTGGTGTCCTTGAGATGGTCCTCGAGAGAAGTCCCTCCTAAAAGTTATGAGATCCTAAAGGAAGCTGCAGGGAGCTGATGAAAAGTTTAATTGCAACCATTTTGACTGAGGATGCAGTTAATAAATCTGATTTGACTGTATGGACAACAGTCACTGGGTCCTGTCCTGTTTTTGTTTTTTCGTGCTACTAAGACCACCATTAAAATTATTTTAGTATCTGTTATAGCGAATGCAGTTTATTTTCTGCCTTTAAGTACCTACCAACCATTGTTTTTAGTAGTATTAGGCTTTCCATTCACCTAAAGCTTAAGGCAACAGAGAAAATTTTCTTTTTTTTTAATGATTTCATATAAATTGCATTGCAAAACAATGTTTTTATTTCCAGTTGAATATTGAGAATTCTTACTATATCTCCCAGTCTCTTCTTCCCTCTATTAATAGCAGCGACGTTACTGCCTATAGCACAAGTAACACCATTCTGTGTCTTTTGCAACTTTAGCTTTTAATATTCATACCCATCTGTTGCTCCCAGACTTTTGACTTCCACTATTGCCATTTTTATAATTGAAACAATTTTATAATTAAAACAAAAGAAATATAAGGGCTTGAAATTGCCTTGAATACACAGGTCAAGTTCAGCGTGACGATACAATACAGCATGTTTACACCGTTATCATCCATCCATCTATCTGATGTTTCAGTTAGTTAGCCTTTTGACCACAGAAAAAGTAGTATTTTGGACCTCTGCCCTTGAATGTGATTCCTTTTAAGCAGATATATAATTTGTGCTGAATTTTGAAGGCCTAATTGGTTTCCATGGTAACCAGTGCCCAGGCATGTAGCATGGCAAAGAGGTTCATCCAGTATGTATATGGTACAATTGGATACTGATGGTAAAAAAGAAAATAAGCTTTTAGTTTGATAGCAGCACACATTTGAAGTAAATAAACCACCCATAATGCTTTGCACTAAAATAATCAGTAGAGAGTACATTTTTTGTTGGAGTAGAGATTCACAACTCTTCAAATATTTCAAACTGGTTTCTGCATGCTATCTGGCCCTGTAGTATACAAGCCCATTAGGTTTTGCAATAGAGCCCAACAGTCCAGGTTTTAAGAATGTCACAATATTATGAGCCTGTTGTAACATTTTGCCCTTACTGAGGTAACAAGGCCCTCAGATTCAGGGTTGTCAAATGTCATTAAAACCTGGTAACAAAAATCAGAGGTACACATAGTAGGTAGTGAATTGAATTGATGTAAGTCAGAGTTGTAGGGAAGAGACATTTGCATGGCAGAGGACAACTATATTTCAATGTTGCAAAACCATTGACCATCTACTCAATGCCTATTTTATCATAACATACTCAAGTGACATTACGACATAATATTCTAAGTGATGGCACAGTGTCATATACAATGCCTTAGCATTCAGTTCAGGATGTATAATCAGAATACTGCAATATGAAGATAGGGATGCTCTACAGCATATGCTACAGTGTAACTGGCATTCAAATAGTATCACCCACCTAGGAATCAAATTGTCATTCCAATTGGGTAAGTTGATTAAAGCTAATTTACATGAAACGATGAGTAAAATAAACATTACCTTGACCAATTGGAAACAACTAAATTTATCATGGTTAGCTAAAATTGCAGCTATCAATATGAATATCATCCCAAAAATCATTTACTGTCTGAGATGTATCCCGGGAGCGTTGGCATATAACTACGTCAAAAAAATACAAGTGCAGCTAGATAAGTTTATCTATGGTGGGAAGAAACCCCGGGTGGGAAAAATAATAGCAAATCAAAAGGTCGAGAAAGGTGGGTTAAACTGCCCCTGTATATTAGATATTTACCAACAAATTTGTATAGCACATCTTATTAGCTGGAATTTGGTAAAGGAACAACCTAGATGGATGGAAATTGAGGATGCCTTATTAAGAAATATTAAGATCCATTCCGTGCTGTGGCTACCTAGCTTGAATGAGACGGTGATTAGAGATCTCCCGAAGAATTTGGTTTCCTTAACCAAATTTTGGTATAGAAATAGACTATCCATGCAGTTAATTAACCTTCCCTCACTGGCTGCCCCAATTGATACATTGGAACGTGGGGGCTCTAACCCAATAATTACATCTCTGAAAATCAAGGGTGACACACCCACAGCAAAACTGTTTGAAGATGGACAACTTATAGACCTACAAAGGATGCGTAGGAAATTTGGAGATATTAAATTAACTTGGCTAGAATATGAGTGTATTAAAAAAAGACTATTAGCCTGCGGTTACAGGGTCTCACAACATTTAAAAACAACTAAAATGGACGATCTAGTGATAAAAAGAGATAATTTACAAACTATTTCGAAATGTAATAAAATTATAAATGAGAACCGCTCACTTAGGAAAAGTTCAGGTTTGATGTATTGGGAATCAATTATGGGAGAAACCTTTGAAGAGATGGTATGGTACCAAAGCTTAAGAATGGTAAAAAAAGCAGCAGGTCTACCAAGGTATATAGAAATGTTTTTTAAGCTTTCGAATAATTGGTACCTCTCTCCTGAACGTATGAATAAAATAGACCCAAAAAATCAAAGAACCTGCTAGAAAGGCTGTAATGAGTTGGGAACATCGTTTCATATGTGGTGGGAGAGCCCTAAAATAAACAGGTTTTGGATAGATTCGTGTCAATTAATAGAAGAAATATTAGCTCAAGAAATTAGGTGCTCCCCTCCATTGGTACTGTTCCATAGGAATTTGGAGGAATTCCGTGGTTCAGATGGTATCTTGATATGTCATATTCTGTTAGTAGCTAAAAGTTTGATAGTAAAATCATGGAGAAATACCCATGTTCCGTCAAGAATACAGTTGGTGGCAGCAATACGAGAAAATAGAGAGATTATTGATCCCATAGACAAGAATTGGCTGATGGAAACAGGTACCCGCTTCCCTTGGCAGAAGTGGGATAAATTTGTAAGTTCTATTGGAGTATAGACAAACGGATCATAATTCAGTAATTATAAACGAGGTAGAAGGGGAGAAGGAAAAAAGGAAGTAGTTAAGGAAAAAGACTATAAATCATATAATAGGTAGATTAGGAACCCAAACTCTCCAGCAACAACTTATTGGTAGGTCATCGGTCTGGTACAATGTGAATGGTGTATGTGTTTCTTTTTCTTACCTTTTCTTCTCTTATTTCCTTTTGATAATAGTCAAATATTCTGTAAATATAAGGAGGTTAAACGGGGGCATACCTTGAATTTATAGGAAAAGAAAAAAAAGTATGAGTAAAAAAGAAAAAGTTTTGTTCCTATATATACAGACGTCTTTACTGAAAACACAAATATAGGGAAAAGTGTGGGAAGGCAGATAGTTAAGAAAGAGAAGCGATAAAGAACAATAGACCTTTATCTGAAAGAGAGGGTAGACCTCGGTCCCTATATAGAATGGTTAGCGGAAAACTCTCTCACATAATCTTGGAATTAATTTTGGGTGGGGGGATGGCGAAAAGCCATAGCTATAGATGCAAATAGTAGAGAGGGGCTAAGATCTGTCAAAGTATCTAACAGAACTCACAGCCCTGGGTCCAAAGAAGCTAAGTTGTAATATAGGGGATACAGATGTAATATTTTTTTTTCTGTATATATATATGTACATATATGTATATATCGTTTAAATCTGGTTTGGAGGTATAAGTTACCCCCGTTAAGAGGAAAACACGAGGGGAAAGGGGGGAAGAAAGAGTATTATTAGAAGAGTGTCATGAATTGTGATTGTTTGTCTGTTCTGTACTTTGTATTTACGTTCTGTTTTTGTACTTGTATTCTTTTGTCTGGAAAATAAAAATATAAAAAAAAAAAAAAAGAATACTGCAATATGAAATAATACCTTTTTATTGGGAAAACATTTTAGTTACAGTGACAAGCTTTTGATAGATGCACCTCACTTTTTCAAATCAGATGCAATACTGCTTAAAATGTCACAAGCATTAAAAAAATACAGAAAGTTAAGGCTACATCATAAATAAAGGACTTGGTCAAACAAGTGAGTTGTGTGGATCTATGTGTATTTTGTCCCACGTGTGTTCATTATTTTTTAGCATTGTGCCAATCACAGTAAATAGAATATTTTAGAATTCAAAGGAATGCCACTAAAATGGCACATGATCTAAATTTACAAAGACTAACAATGGTTAACAATTACAATAATGTTTATAGCTTTCAGAGGACAAAAAAAGGTAAGTCAGAGGTGCTCATCAGAGAACGAGCTTTCAGAGGAGAAGAATGTGGGGGGACATCATTGAAACACTCAGGTACTTAAACATTTAGGAATATCATAACGAGAGGTCATGATTTAAAGATAGAGGGGAGAATATTTAAGGATAAGTGCTACATTGGAGAAATGTGGTAAAAAAAAATATTTTGAGTATGTGTGGGGTATACATAAGGCTATCCTGGGGATTGATTAAGTACAGCATTTTCGGTTGATATAATGGACAGGTTCTATTCATACAAAGCCTGTATATTCTGTTTATGTTCAAATATGTCAGATTAGTTGATTGACCTTTATTAGCTAACTTTGCTGATTCATCATTTCTAAGCAGACATAAATGATCTGTAGAGTAGATATAAACATTATATAAACGACTTCTTAGTAACATTGCCCACCTCCTTTACCAATTATTGAAAACTCACTTTTTAAGACTAAACATTGAGTAGGAAAAATATTTACCCTTGATAATTATCTAGGTCAATGTACTCCACGCCATCCTTGAGTGCTTCCCTGTTCAAAATACAGGAGCTTTACTAACCTTCAAAAGCATTGTTGTTTCGATATGAAGCTGGTGTTTTTCTGTGTCAGCTACCCTTTAGCATGAAAGCATTTTCCTCAAGCTGCTCAATTTAATATAAAAAATATTCAGTAAAGAAGCAATAATGTATGTGTTTATAGGAAATTGGCAATCTATACTATTATTTAAATGTTTATTTGCTTAAAGAACAATTTCCAGATACCCAATAAATTCTCACTTCTCCTTCCACATTTCATTTTCTCTTAAGAATCGATAAGGTATCCAGCACTTGTATGTGCGTCCTATAGTCGTGTCCGATTCTCTGTAACCTACAGCACTGTAATTATCATCAATATTGATCTTTATTTGGTAAATGTCAATATTTTCTATATCTGGTGTAGAAGAAGAAGGTCTACTGTATAGAAGACATCAGAGTGAGAAGCAGTTCTTAGATTATGATGTAACTAAAGCATTTGTATCTTTTGCTTCCTACAAAGAGCCTTAAGAATGCAAGCCACTTAGATGAGGTGCATGTAAATAACAGAAAGACAGGAGGTGACTTGATGAATTGTAGGCAGTAGTGTGTGTGTGTGTTTGCATCGTTCAGTCGTGTCTGGCTCTCCGTGACCTCATGGACCACAGCACACCATGCTGATCCACTTAGTGTCCATAGCTGAGATACTGGACTGGGTTGCCAGTTTCTTGTCCAGTGGGCTATAGCATACAGCTCCTGGTATTCCTAGGCAGACTCCCATCCAAGTACTGACCAGGCACAACCCTGCATGGCTTCGGTTTGACCCCTTGCTTCCCTGACTGGAATCAAACCCATGTCACAGTCTTGAAATTACCGAACCTTAACCACTGAACCAACAGTGAACCCACGGCAGTAGTTTGGAGGTCAATAAATGTTGAGACAAGAACGGTTGGGTAGGAGAGAGCGCACCACTACATAGTGCAGATCATTCACTTCACCATGCAGGCATATATTACAATGGACTCTCACCTGGATCAGCCTCAAAGGACTGTGAGGTATGTATTTGCCTGTATTGAATTGCCAAGAAAATCTCTGGTCCGCTCGTTGGTCATTATCAAACTTCATGCACTCCTATGCGACTAGTGTATGCAAAGTGACTTTACTCCTTTAGGCCACTAACAGGAGTAATAGCCCAATAATGTACTTAACACTCACAGTGATAATACAAATTGAAAGTGAATGGGATGAAAAAGTGAAGAAAATAACATTATTTATATTGTGACTCAGGTTAAAAGAAAGGTTTGTGAACAGACTTAAGTGTGGATAAGGGCAGGAATGAAAGCAACAGAAGGATGAAAGAAGTGGTAAAGAAAATAAGAATGTGATTCAGGAATTATATGATAGCTGACCAGTACACATAAAGATAGTATAGAAAAGAGACATTTAGTGTGACATTCAAAAGAAGAGAAATCGAGAGGACGGACACCAAGGGCAAGTATTTGAAAGTCACAGAGGCATAGTGAAAGACAAAATGTCACACACAAAACTGTATGTAATAGTGCTGAAAATAAGCTTGAGTTTTTACCCAAAAATAGAGGTGTAGTGAAGATTTATTTGCCCTTTTTAACAATACTATCCTTTATAGTCCTGATATTTTACAGAAGATTCCCGTTATCATTTACACGTGCGGAGTGATGCTTCCAAAAAAATCATTACTTTTTTTTTAAATGTGATATGTAAAACCTTTTTAAGAATATTTTGGAGGATACATTTGGTTTTCCCTAAAATAAGAATAAATGTTTACCCAATAACAAGAGCTGTATTCACATTATCTGATTTATGACATTTATTTATACAAATGCATTATTTAATAAAATTGTGTATCCCCTTTTATGAGGAAAATGTAGCTTTTTTAATTCAATGACAGATTTGTAAAGCTTAAGCCTGGAACATTTAAGTGCACTATAAATAATCATGAGTTGCCAAAATAAAGTCAAATGCATTAAATAGGATACCTCAAATTTAGCAGATTATTTTAAATTATAAATTCAACTTTAAAAATGTGCCCCTTCTACCTTTAATTCAGTGTCTTTGGTGATCATCATACTGTGATATGGGAGTGGAAGGAGCCATACAATCTTAATGCCCAATCCACAACCTCCCAGCGCCCACCTTTCTCCCACCATAATATGTTAGCACACTGTATTTTAAACAACAAAAGTCAGATAATTAAAGGACCACAGCAGGGCCCAAACAGTACATTGATCATTGATAAGACGCCTCTCAGGTGGAGCTCTCCAGCCCAACGCGTTAAGCATTTTTTGAAATGCTGACATATTATTTTCAGCGTGCAGGGAAGTGAGTGCCTCTGTGCTGTGAAACCTGCTACCGGCCACAGTTTTTTCCGCTCAGAGTATTACCCTCATGTATTTTTAAGTTACCACTAATATATCAAAGTGTGTTCAAGTCTTAAGTACCATGGGACCACTATTAGCAATAATCGCAGATAATAGTTGTCAGACTACGAAACGTTGTCAAGCTTTGCGAGAACTGTGTCCCTCGCGAATCAAGGGAGCAGTTCGAGCCGCAAATGCAGACCCTCGCAAAGCAAGGGGCCGCATTTGCGGAAGGTGGAGTCTCCAACGTCGGCTGCAATGAGCCGAAGGCTGCAATAATTAATTATAAGCAAGTGCCCTAAATGTATGTTTTTATGGTTCTTTACATTTATTTATTTTGTTACAATATGTAATATTACACAATCTCAGCTGTCTCTGTCCATTGTAAGTTAAAGTTGGGGAGGAGTCTTTGTGCGACTGACATGTGTCACTAGTATATTGTATGTAATATGACTTGTATGTAATGTCACTGTGTGCATGTGTCACTAGGAGCATGTTACATTATATACAAGTGACATTACATACAATATGCTCCTAGTGACACATGCCAGCCCCACATGGCACACTGTCAGCCCCTTCCCATTGCCTTGGCAGCCTCCAGCAAGCAGGTCCAGTAAATATGAGATGTGGCAGATGGGATGCAGGCTGGAGCGCAGAGCATCATCAGGGCGCAGTTCTCGGTGCCCTGGTGATGGCGCGCTGTTCTGCAGCGAATGACCGTCGACGTGCCGGAACAGACTATAGAGAAAAAAGAGAAGGCTATTAACCCTGGCTCCAAACTTGCTGTGTGGGCAGAACATTAAAGATTGGTTGGCCTCTTATCTAAGCAGAGCCTTTAGACTTGTATCAGTAGAATTTTCACTTCCACCTTGATGAGTTTATCAGAATGGAAGCTGGTGCTCTAAGATGAGGAAGTTCATGTAATCTTGTTATTGTTCTGTCCTTCAGTTGTTTCTGACTCTCGATGACAATATGGACACAGCTTGCCAGGTACATCTGTCTGTGCTTATCCATATGAGGTTCTCAGTTTCTTTTCCAGTGGACCGCAATTTGTCTGACTTCTCTGCTATGACCAGCCCATCTTGGGTGACCCAACATGGTATAGCTCACAGTTTCACTGAGATACACAAGCCGCATCACCACAACAAGGTAGCGATCCAGAAGGGGATAATGCCCATATAAATCATTAATTAGGAATGCTATTATTGAACAATGAATAATAAAACAAACTACCACCTCTTGTTAGGGAATTATAGTGGTGCTTTAAGAACTTTTGTATGTATATAAATACAAAACAAGCTACATAATACAACCTACTTATGTAGGTCCTAGCTTTATCCCTTTAGTAAATATGCTTACATATCATAATTGACAGCTTAAATTTCCTTGCAGAAGAAGAAACAGCAGTCCTGTGAATTTTGTTTTTAGTCTTTATTTTAAAATAAACAACATAGAGATGATTAAATATTTGCACAATAGCTATCAAGTCATTCTAAAACAAATATATTGATAAAATAATTAAACTGTATTAGTGTATAGAGAAATAAATAGGTGCACACACCCACTCTGTGTGTGGATATATACACACACACATATAGGTGTCACTAATTCTCAAATATAGCTTACTAATAAATTATGAATGGTATCTATGTTTTGATACTGCATTTTGTGACGCTCAGCCATACCACATATACTGTATGTATGTTGGTAAAAATACACAGTAACATAGTACACACAGTGTGTGTCACTTCTTTGCCTTATGTACATCTAGTAACTGGATTGTATTGCTTTGTGTATCTTGTGTATAGCTTAGCAATCAATAACAATCAATAACTCCAGTTGCTGTAACACTAAATGCTGTAACACCAAATCAATATGTCTGATTGCAGATTAGGATGGTAAAATGCACCTTATAATTCTATTATGGGTCATCTACGTTCAACTATTGAATTTCTAAAGAGATAAAGAGAGATTGATTTTAGGATTTTGTTTTGCCCCATGTCTTACTTCAGCTTTTCTCCTCACTTGTCAAGTACAGTGCCATCGCTCATATGTCACGGTGACAGGGATTGAATATGAGTGTGCAAAGTTATTGTTAAAACTTAATTCAACATAGGATTGGTGCCACGCACACCTGGCGCCTCTAATGCCCTCTGCTAACTGTCTGTGCAGCCATGTTCTCCGGGACTTAGCAATAGCTCAAAGATTAGGTCCTTAAACTGTTATAAATCTCTTTTCCAACATGTTTGGCTGCTTTAGGAGCTCAGAAGCCATCTAGATATAAATAGGTTCTTAGCAGACAAGGTGCAGCTCCAAAGCTTTGCAGGGTATTGTATATTCATCTTTGCTTCCCCAGGTCCCATGTGTATGCATGCATGCGTGTGTGGTGTATACGTAAAGTAGACTCTGAGACCGGATATCAAAATGAACTACTGCATGCAAGAAATGTATGATGTGCACCCGAGTGCTGCTAATAACTGCTGCATGCAGCCCACTGAATATTGCACATATGTTGAAGATAGTCAGAGCTACAGCTCTTCCGAAGCTCAGGTCCTACAAAACAATAATATATATATGGAACAGGCCTGGGCGGTGAATCAGCCTTATACCTGTAGTTACCCTGGAAACATGTTTAAAAGCGAGTACTGTGATATGGACATGGCCTTGCATTCGTACAGCCAACCTGAATATTTCACTGAAGAAAAAACTTCTTATTCCCAAGGGCAATCTCCGATGTACTCACAGAAAAAAGGTAGGGGCAGTCTCATTACAGGTATTGTTCTCTCTGTCTTAGGAGCGCTCACTTTTATATGTCTATGTCCTTCCTCTATCAGTCCTGCATTTTGGTTTTAAACCTGCACTTTCATTATACATCCTTCATTGCGAAGTCTGTCTGTAATCAGCCCAAAGCCGTGATCCAGGTTGCTAGGCGATTCAAATCTCCGTGGTGAGAATTTTCATGTACTTCTATCATTTTTTTGCTTTTTTACTGTTTTTTATATTTTACATTTTGAATATAAATGTTAGGGTCCCATTTAAACATATATATTTATACGGCTGTACTTGCAAAGAAAAATGTTCATATATCACAGTACTGAAATCTTTACACTTTTTGAAAGTCTGTTTTTAGTTATTTTTCCTAAGGACACTACTCTACCATACTTTCCTAATAGAATATATTTTAACCACCTGTAGACAGTGTCATAGTTTTGGATTAAATATCAGATGGCTCATAAAATGAACTGGCAGACGTGTCTTTTGTAACAAAGCAATCTGTGTAAATTAGTACTGTAGAGACGTCTTTTCAAGACATAAACTGTGCTCGATTCTGTAATGAAATAACTTTTTTAGAACACACTGAAAAGTTTATATTACAGTTTTTAATTACAGTATAGTTTTCTTGTGTCTTTTCTATAAATACATTTTGAACAGGTAATATTAATGAAAATAAGTACAGAACATGCCTATAATCTTACTTTCTTATTAAGATTATTATTTTATCAAACCAAAAGTTTTATAAAAATCTGTAGTGTCTTGTAGCAAAATTACTGATTTTTTTTTTAATTGGAATTTGTGGCAGATATAATAAATGTGCACCTAAAATGTTCTTGTGTCTACATAATAATAAAATTAATTGACATTTTAATTTAAGCCCAATTTGTGTACTGTGCTTACAGACTTGTATTGGGGTAAAAAAAGGAACAAATATTTTACACAAACCTATATATTTATGAGAAAAGTGTAACATATGTGAATAAGTCAGAAATAGATGTTTTATAACACTGTGATAACTAATACACGCATGCATAGTTTGTATTTTTTAGATATTATTGTGCATATATATATATATATATATATATATATATATATATATACATGTATATACATATATACCTGTGTATGTATGCGTATATATATATATATATATATATATATATATATATATATATATATATTACATGTTTTAACTAATTACTGTTAGGCAATGATGTTTCAACAGTTACCCAATTCCCTTAAAAGTGTTTATTTCATTTAGTTTTAAGACTAATTGTGACATTTGAATAGAAGAATCCATAACATATACAAAGTAATCTGGCATTCTACTACTACACAGTGTCATAATGCCTCATAGATGAAGAGTAATTATGACAAATATATTTTTACATTATGCTTAAAGGCCAGGCTAACACAGGAATTATATGAGAAACATTTTTCTCAGCAAAAAAATGCACCCCTACAAGACTCATTTTATATATTTTTTAATATATTTACTAAATTAGTACTCACATAATTATACTGAATTTTATGGTAAACAAATAAATAATTTAATTTATATTCAATTTAAATATTCCTAATAGTGAAATTATATGTGTACCTTCTTTTATATGCAGAACTGTAAAAAAAATAAATCAGATTTGTGTAATTTATTCTGTTGTTTTATTTTAACTACAGCTATTTTTTTCTATCAAGTTATTGAATTGTCGACTAGAATCACTTAATCCAGTGGTGAGAACAGAAGGCTCCCTAAAGGACTTGCTTGTCCTTATTGATCAGCATTGATTTGGTTTTAATGAAGACTCTATAGTAACTCATTAAACACAATTAAGACAGAGAGCAGGTGTCCCTTTTCAACCTCCATCACTGTACATGTAGCAGTTTATAGAGAATTCTAATTACTCTCATAATTTCAATGCAGTCTAGATAAAATAATGTATCTTTTAAAATCATAGATAAAATGTGGAATGTTTTAAAGTAAATAGATATTATTGGTGGCTGGCAAATTAAAACACTGTTAAACACAATTGGACAATATAATTCTACTCTACAGTGCATGCCGGAGACATATTTATGAAATTAAAATTATTTTTTAATTTTATTTTAGAATACATTATTAAATTATTTCATTTTAGAAGGGTAAAATGTAAAGAACTAAAAGTAAAAAAAAAGCTGGATATGCAGCACTAGTACAAAAAACTAAATAACTGAGAAAAAAATCTAAATAATTCTTGTGTTTTTAATATCTTACAATATCTTACAAGTGCTTATTGGCAAAAATTTATTAAAAAATAATTCATAATAATTCTATCAATCTGTCCAAGTAATTTTTCTAACTGCAGTCAGGTACAATGTGTGGGATTTTATTGAGTGTGCCATTTAAAGCGTACAATAAGTAAATGACAGAAAGTTTTTATAACTGCCTTCCCTAGTATAATTAAGGCACACATTTTACATTGTTTGAAAAAGCCAATCCATGATTTTATGCACATATTTCCAGTTAGCACAATAGTACTTTCAGATGATAAATAATAAAATTGGTGATTAAACACTTGATTTGGCGGCATGGCAATTTCCTATTGGACTTTGGAAGTGGATTACAAATCACAGTTAAAACATAAGACAAGAGTCACTAAGCTTCTTTTATTAGTGGATGTTCTCCATTAGCAATCATCAATTTTCATAGTATGATTTTGTACAGAACATTGCAGATTTGCTCATTATATTCACCATTTTCTACGGGATTTCTACTATAATAGAATTTAAGAAGCATTTTTATTCCTCACTGCTACAAATACAAATCACACTGGAGTGGTGAATAAAGTTATGAAATTGACGTTAATTTAAATTATAATACAAGTTGTAAGGTATACTGTTATCAATAAAAGTATTGTTTTGTTGTGCATGCACATTTGCAAGCTGCACAGAGATCTAGATAAATAGTTGAAGAGAAAGAGAAGACTTTGCATCTGTCCACGGACCTCATTATAATAAGACGGTCTTAAACAGCATTAGTGGAGTTAGACCATAGAATATAGTTCTACATTCTAAAATGTGTCTAAAAGTAGAATGCTATTTGATTTCTACAGAATAAAGTGCAGTTAAATTTGATTATAATAATTGTAAACTTTATATGTTTAAAAGATTTAACTGCCTTTGGGTTTCCAGCCTTTAATAGATCTTTGTGCTGTGGAATGTGTTAATGTTGTAATGGTACACAGGTGAATATTGCTATGTCACCCGCAAATGGAGCCGTAACCCGCAAATGGAGCCAAAAAGCCTACGGGTACTAGAGAGGACCGGCTAGTGGGTAAAGTCCAATCCGTAGCACTGTAAATGCAAATATACACACACTACTGTACTTATAATTAAATAGAAAGGGATGTTAGGTATTAAAATTTATAGCACAACATTCTCACGGTCACAAATTGGCCCAATAAAATACTTTATTTCATGTGTAATTTCCATGCTATATTGATCCCGGCAATCAATGTGTTAATACATATAATGAACTTGCATGGACTAGAATATCATATTTACTGGTTTCCTAATTTTGCATTATTTCTGGAATGTGGGTCCGATCTAAACTCCTAAATGAATCCTGTAAGGCTTTGAAAACTAACCTTCATTTTTCAGTGACGTACTGATGACGATCCTGTTGCCATTGGCTTTGTCTAAACCTGTAACTACGGTTTTGAATAATTGATCATGTATACGGCCGCACATCCAATGTGCGACAAATGGTTTACGGGTTTGCTTCTCTGGCCCATAACTCGCACCCTGCTCAAATTTAATAGCTCTGTAACTCACAGATTTCAAGTCGGCAGGCGTTGCGGGTCTCACATTGCACTTACGGGTTGGAATTTAATAGGGCTAAATGTTTCTATTATATAACATATATACTTGTGGCACTGCGAGTTTGTGTGTAACGCTTGCAAAATTGCAACCTTGAAAATTGCAACAGTTTCAGAGTGGGGAGAGCGGGAAGGAGGGAGAGAGAGAGAGAAGGGGAAAGAGAAGGAGAGAGAGAGAGAGGAAAAGAGTCGGAAGGATAGAGAGAGTGAGCACAGAGAGATAGACAGGGTACACATAGTGAGATAGTGAGGGTGCACAAAGAGACAGAACACACAATATTATACTGTCATTTTTGACGGGCGATTGACTAGTATATAATAATGGAAGTTTGGTCCTATTCATTTTTTTTATCATGCCTGTAAAAGAGCATTTTATAAATATCTGTAAATATCTATTAAAAATCTGTAACTGTTCAGTCAGGCTGCACAGTGAAACCAACTAATATTTAATACAACCAGTGCAAAAACACTTAACTTTCATCTAATATAGTGTGGTTAATACTTTAAGCATCCTTATTTGTATAACCTTTGCATTTTCTTGCTGTTTACCTCAGGCACAATGCAAGTTTTTGTAATTAATAAAACTTAACTGCTATTTCAGAAGAAAAATTGCCAACAACCATTAGGAAACTCAGTAAATATCGACTACTACAGAGTTTTATTTACGAATATTCAGATAAGCTGTGTTTCTATATTATTATGTTATTGTGTAGCTCCAGTAACATAACTTGCTTTCTTATACCAGTAACAAAAGTATAAAATACATAGAGTAAGTTTTAACCATCTGTACCCTTTGGTTAATATATTTTTGGAAATGTATGTTTTTTATTAGCTGTTGGGAATAAGATTCTAATCATGTGTCCTAATTTAAATATATTAATATTAAAAAATATAAATAGTATTCCAAAGAATAAAAAAGGTTATTACATTTTAACATTGCAGAAAACTAAAGTAAATATCGAATTTTGTTATAGAGGGAAAATGTTCTTCCATTTGTAACTGAACATTAATGTAAAACAAATTGTGGAATTATCTGTGCTATGCATTAATTACAATTTCATAGATCACAAGTACATGTTCTTTGACCTGTGATTTAATTTTCTTTGCTTTCTTTTACTTACAGGGTACATACCCAGCTACTTAGACAAAGATGAGGTATGTGTGGTTTGCGGAGACAAGGCTACAGGGTATCATTATCGATGTATCACCTGTGAGGGCTGCAAGGTAAATATCATAGACGTAACTTGGGCTGAAATATGTTCGTGCAGTGAGATGTTATACAAGTGTTTGGGGAGGTCTAATGACCATCTCAAACATTTAACATGGCTTCATCTCTTAGAAAAAAAGAGTGAAAATATTCTTGCTTACCTTTATTTGACTTTTTTGACATGCAGTATAAATTTTTTTATTAAAACATATTGATTAAATATACAATATCTGCCATTTTATCAAAATGTATTAGCTGTCAGACAGATGCTCCTTCCACAACTACACAAATGACACAACTTGTTTTTTGCTAGAGCCATAAAAATCATATGCATATACAATATTGTGAATTATATAAAGACAAAGGCCCTCATTCAATTGCAATTTGGCTAATTGAATAGGGGTCTAAATAAGCACATAACATATTGTTTTTAAGATTTTTTTAGTTAGTAAACATCTATCCAAAAACAAGGTTTTCACTAACTAAAAACGTATTTAAAAAAAATATGTTATGTGCTTATTTAGAGCACTATTGAATTGGCCAAATCGCAATTGAATGAGGGCCAAAGAGTTTACAAGAGGATTAGAAAGAGAGAACACGCTAGTACAAAAGCACTAACCAGTAGATTATTTATGAAAGCCTGCCGGAAAAGCACTTGTCAGGTTCTTCATAATACAGAGATATTTGATTTGTTGTATTGGATATTGAGCAGCAGAAAACAGAAGCCTTGGCAATACCGAGAGCATATTAAATTTATATAATGATATTGGATTACATGAGTGAACCCTGTGTGGGCTCATTTGCATGTCCCTACCCATGTCCCCAGAATGCAATGCAATATTGTATTTCTTGGGATCTTATCAGAAACGTTTTTTCAACTTATTTTAGACATTCAAATGTGAACACAAATGTACTATTTATTTAATATATATATCTATATATATATATATATATATATAGAGATAGATAGATAGATAGATAGATAGACAAAAATGAAGATTGTCTTCTTTACACTACAGCTTGTCAAGAATAGACAGGTTAAGTAATAATATCTCATAGTATTTTGTGTAAGATTCCCTATAAATTCCTGTACTGTTTCTACCACTATCCTTTTGCTGGAATAATTTTTCCCTGTATCCATTACCTGTTGAGTACATCTCTAAAACTTCACCCTCTTAAAGTGGCATTGCATAACAGTATTGAAGTTGGCATTTTTGGCAGTTAGTCAGCCTTTCTGACACACCCACAGATATTTGTTATACATTACCACTCATATCATCAGGCTTTGGTCAGACACATCATTTTCCTCACTTATGTAGTTTTTGTAATAGGTATCCTTTTTATAAACACATTTCAGCAACAAATTGACTAAACAAGATACGTAACATGAATGCTGTTCTTGGCCAGTATATGGCAAAAACAGGCAATAAAATATTCATTTAATGGGCAGTACATGGCTTTCAGTCCTGATTATGTGTTCTTAAATATATTACATCACAATATTTTATGAATATTGCTGTAATAATACAAGTAAAACCATTGTGTTGTATATACTTTTTACCTTGGCAAGAGTATTATTTATTCAGATGGTTCATTTGCTAAAACTGATGTCAGTTGAAAGTGGTAATTTGCGTGTTTACCAAACAGAAGTTTTGCATTTTTTTATTTGATGTGCTTATAAATTTAGTTTTTTGAACAGTAGAAAAAGTAGATCACAATTATAGGATTTGCTTTCAATTATTCTATGGGTTCATATTTTATTTTACTTTAAATCCTTTTGATTATGGCATTAGTAGATTTGTTATTTTAATATTACAAGTGCATTTTTAAATAACATCTGTTGAATAAGTCCTAAGCCTTGCTACCTTATTTTCTTACGAGCGCTATCAGCTAGAGTTCTTTATATCTGAGGGCTGGCAGGTGTAAAGAAATGGCTCAGTGTACATACAAGAAAATATATTTAAGAGGGAAACAGCCTTAAAGTGACAAGGGCCACAGTTCTTTTTTTCATGCAATATAATGAGCATGCTTGAAAACAAAAATTAAGAAAACCTGTTAAAACGTTATTGAAACTAATAGGAAATGCACATGGCATATGTACATCTGTAGATTTCTATGGCAGACAAATAGGATTAATATATCTCTATTACTATGGTAAGACCCCAGATTAGTTAAAAATTGGAATATTTTTGTTCTGCTTTAAAAGCATCATTTGAAAAAAAGAAAACACACAGTGGCTCATTATCAAATGCCCTCTTTCAGATGCAACAAAGAAAAAATGGTCCCTCAATCAATGTAAGTTATTTAAAAATGTACTATCCAGTTTACAATATCACGGAAAAGGTCATCATCATCAAGAGTATTTAAAACAAACAAAAAATATGTTCCATGTATTTTTCAGATATTTCTTTTGTGAAAATAATTAATATATCCATGTAATATCATGGTGGACTGTACTTGGAGAATATATAGCTTGGATTTTCCAAAGTATTGGCCAAATAATGTTATTTACAATATTATCCAATATTAATAATTTTGTTTATTGCCTTTAGCGTGAGAATATTTGAAGCTAAGATGTTACAGCAATTTTCATATATATCTAGGTTGAGCTTGAGATGTAGGCGATACATCTTAGCTACTATATGTACACAATATATTCAGGTATGTTTATTATGTTACACAAACTAAATCTAGGGTATATCTTAGCAGAATGTGAAGTTTATTTTTTAGCGATTGAATGCCCTACCAGAAGAAACCGATTGAAGCTGCTACATAACTTGTTTGCCCATAATATAATTCATATTATAGCATCTACTTCATTTTATATCTTTCAGGGCTTTTTTAGGAGAACAATACAGAAAAACCTCCACCCAAGCTATTCATGTAAATATGAAGGAAAATGTGTGATAGACAAAGTAACAAGGAACCAGTGCCAAGAATGCCGCTTCAAAAAGTGCATCGCTGTTGGCATGGCAACAGACCGTAAGTAGCTCACATATATATATATATATTATTTTTTTGTCAGAATAAAAAAAACATATTCAATAGAGAGGGTATGTTCAATGTCAGTACCATTTATTGTAACATTATTTTACCACATTTCCCTTATGTTCTTTGTAGCTGTATATTATTACGGTCCTTTTATTGGCAGCTAATCATTTGGGATCATTGAGGGTGACAGCAAAGTGCCTGGAGGGAGAGAGAACATTTCACATTTATATTGGTTTCTCCATCCACAGACAGTTTCTTGAAATAGTCTCACATGTCTCTTTTCTGGAATAATGAATCAGTGGTCAAGTTTCTGGTGCAGTACTAAAAGAACACTATTTTGATTTCCTTTTTGTCTATGTGAAAAGTTGCTGGAGGTGCAGCTATAAGCAGTAATTAAATATCCATTAAAATGGGATTATGTTCAGTAATAATAATATGTGGATGATCTGTGGTAATAATTAATATACATTTCTTAGTAGATAGGTGGATCAAATCTTGTTATCGGCTATATCAGTTTTCTTCAAATCGTCTGAATAATCAGGGTGATAGTCCAATAGATAAAGGTCTGACTTCCGATATATGTTTATACATTTTTAATGTGATGTCTAGAACCAAAATTAGATATATTGTATACTCTTATGATAACATTTGTTAGATGTCTTGTTTTCTTATAATGATTCGTATGATGTAAAATTGAGATTGCTACCTCTTCCTGCAAAAATGTTGGTGATAATAAAGAAATGATTTAAAAAATAATAATATGAGCATTGTGTATAGTTTCTGTAGATATAAAAATGCAGCTGTTGAGTGTTTCTACTTATATTAATACACAAGTTTCTACATACATAAGTCAGTATTACAGTTTAAACTGATATAGATGTATCCTTTGTTATACGAGCGTAATTGGTTCTGTGGAAATCACTCGTAAAATGAAAACTTGTATAAGGAAGACTTTATATAAAGAAAAAATCTCCCATTGGTAACCATGATGAAATCTCCCATTTTTCCTATAATTGTTACATTTACCTGTATAAATAGATATTACATTCCCTTTCTCGTGAAACCTTATAGTGGTTGCTCGTGAAATGAGGTATAACTTTCATATTACTGATATATGTTGAGATGATTGTCCTGTTTTTTAGTGGTGTTGGATGACAGTAAACGCCTAGCAAAAAGAAAGCTCATAGAAGAAAACAGAGAAAAAAGACGCAAAGACGAGCTACAGAAGACACTCATCCAGAGACCAGAACCAACACAAGAAGAGTGGGAGCTGATACAGGTTGTCACTGAAGCACACGTGGCCACCAATGCACAGGGGAGCCATTGGAAACAGAAACGGAAATTTCTGGTAATCTAATGTTTGAGTGCTAATTACCTTTTACATTTAAAGCTTATATACATATTTCAAACTTATATAGAGTTTTAAAAAAAGAAAAAGAATTGAAAGACTCTGAAACTCATATATATTTTTTGAAATGCCGGTGAGAGACAATCTTTAAGTGGCTAGTACATCTATTACCAATAGACGCATTGTGTGCATGAGCGGTGGGGCAGCCCGTTGCAAGGACTGTTTGGAAGGTTTGAGCAAGTGAAATCAGAGCTTTTAAGCACATGTAAAAAAAAATGATGTATTTAGATATGCAAATAAACATTAGATTGTTTACTTTATGTAAGTAATGCTATACTGTTAATAAGCTGAAATATTTGGTGATATTCATATAACTTCATGACCATGGGGAAAAAAGTTTTTTTTCACAATCCCTGTGAAGAGTTTGAAGAATCTTAATCTTATTTAGAAAATCTGACCATTCTAAATGTTTTTCTAATTGTCTCCACAAGATGATGAGCATTCACAGTGCCCCCATAGAGATACATAATTGTTCATTTGATGAAGAAAACTTGTTCTATGCAATGACACATTAACTATGTCCTTATTTTGCTTGCTTTTATCTTTGTTTTGCACCATACCAGCCAGAAGATATTGGACAAGCTCCAATAGTTAATGCTCCAGAGGGTGGAAAAGTGGACTTAGAAGCCTTCAGTCAGTTTACAAAAATAATCACCCCAGCAATTACAAGAGTGGTTGATTTTGCCAAAAAGTTACCCATGTTCTGTGAGGTAAGTTTTAATAGCAATATACATTTTTGGGATATGTGTGAATGAATTATTTGAAACTACAGTTTCTATGGACATCTGATAGACCAGACGCAAGTAACTTATACTTTTTGTTGCATCAAAGGGTATAAAACCACAGAGAAGAGTGTAAGGCAACATGGAGTAATAGAATAGGAGAAAGATGAGAGGTAATAGGATACAAAATAAAAATCTATATATGTTCAAAATAAGGAACGATTCCAGCCTCAGAACACAACTTAAGTATTAAGTATTCAGTTGATGAAGTCAATTTACCATTCTACCCTTTTTACCCTGTTTAATGCCTCAGACCATGTCTAATCTTTGGTACTCTGGTATCATCATGATTGTGCCCCTCCTATAATAGCTTATACTATTTCTGCTTCAGTCACTTCTGCTTGAATGGTGTTCTTTGTTTTAGGTGTATTGATTGAAAGTGTCTGTAAAGTTTATTAGTTACCAGAAGCTCAACCTGCAGGTCTAGGCTATTTGCATGTTTGCATGTCTGATTGAGCTATCATACACTTTTAGGTCACAGTTTCCACTAACAGGGTATTATAGGTCATTGCATGACCAACTAAGCTAATACGGGCTATTGAGTTGAAGCTTGTGCTAACAGGTTCTAGACTGCTGACAGGTGATTGAACTACTTTAGGTTAGACTTTTGGATTAGTCATTGGTCTGGCAAGGCTAGACTATTGTATTGGTGAGCGATCATCCAGGAGGTAGTCTGTTGGAATGAGTCCATTGGTTAGCATATTAGGTGGTGACGGGACTAGAGCATGGACTATGAGGCACTAAGGGGAGTGGGTGACTGGTCTAGCATGGAATAGGTTTGGGTAATGGGGCTATGTAGCGTCTTTGTTTTTTGGAATCTAGGTTAAAGAATGGATGATGCTACAAAAGCAGTGCATGTGCATGTTTTTATATGCTTGAACATATATAAGAAGGTTAACTGTAAGGAGACATGGTGAATATAGGATAAATGGGAGGAGTGGGTAGTTGTGTTTAAATTATGTACGTAAAGCGTGTAATTACCCCTTTATAATGACATTTTACAGTTGATTGTAGTAATAGTTTTACTTAATTTTAAGCCTGCTTATACATGCTTAGTCCTTGAAGCCAAAGTATATAAAAACTAATTTGTAGCATTTATCAGGTCGAAAGACAGGTCTCTCAGTAGAACTGCACTCACTGAACCCTCGGCGCAGCATCAAATAAAATCAATCAGAGAGTAGCAGAGTACTTGACTTATACTGGAAGTTTCACAAAAGATGATGATGGCAGCATTGTCACGACAATCCCAAATACGATTATTGTTGAGTCACATTCTTGTTTTTGTAAGGTGCTTGATAAGAATTTTCAATGTACAATAAATGTAAATGTCTTTTTTAATACACTTGCATCATAACCTTGACAAGGACATTCAGAACATGAAGCATAATGTGTTCCACTTCTCAGTACACACTGTCATCAAATAATGCTGTGCTGCTATAAATGCTGCCTCAGAACAGCCGGACTGCACTGGAACTGCATGTTTATTGATTAAAAATAATATAATATTATAATAGCAATAATATGTCAAGTTCCACCTGATTTCTTAATGCTAAAGTACAATAAACAATAGTTAACTTTTTTAGCATGCATTTAAAGGCAGATAAGACAGTACATTGTACATAATCAAAATTGTATACTGGTACTGGAAAAGATGAGGGTCCTGCTTTCATGAAAGCTTTTATTCTAAGAGGATCTTGTAGGAAAACATAAAGAATGGCATTTGTTATTTTAGTGTTTTCATTGTTTTGCTTTTGATGTTTATTTATTAACGAAAATGTAGACATCATAAGTCTTGCAATAAATAATAAGCTGTCTGATAGGTCACAAAGAACACACATTAATTTGGCACAAATGATCATTGTACAATGAAAAAAACAATCTTTTTGAGTCTGACTAAAATCATAATTAAATAGGGAAGATGTAATTACTGTATATACTCGAGTATAAGTCGACCGAGTATAAGCCGAGGCACATATTTTACCACAAAATACTGGGTAAAATGAGTGACTCAAGTATAAGCCGAGGGTGGGTAATGGGTAACTGCCCCCTGTGTCCCTCTTGTGCCCTCTGTGTCCCCCCTCTCTCTCCCGTGTCTCTTCTCCCCTCTCCCTTACCTGTGTCTCTTCCTCCCACTCCCTTATCACCCTCCTCAACCCCCCCTCATTCTCAACCTCCCTCCTTAACACCACTCCTCATCCTCAACCTCCCTCCTCATCCTCCCTCCTCATCCTCAACCTCTCTCATCAACCCCCTCATCCTCAACCCCCCCATCCTCAACCCCCTCCTCATCCTCAACCTCCCTCCTCAACCCCCTCCTCATCCTCAACCTCCCTCCTCAACCCCCTCCTCAACCTCCCTCCTCATCCTCAACTCCCTCCTCAACCTCCCTCCTCATCCTCAACCTCCCCCTCCTCAACCTCCCCATCCTCAACCCCCCCTCCTCAACCCCCCCACCTCAACCTCCCATACTCATCCTCAACCCCCCCATCCTCATCCCCAACCTCCCTCCTCATCCCCAACCTCCCTCCTCATCCCCAACCTCCCTCCTCATCCCCAACCTCCCTCCTCGTTTTCTGATGCAAGCAACCTTATTGTCAACCTGTGAGGAGGAAGGGGAAGTGGAGCCATTTTCATTAAGATCTAATTATCAAAGCTTTCTGAATTCTTTCTGTTCCTTCCTCCCACTCCTTCCATATCTGATAAAAAAGACACTCATAAACAGTCTTCACAATTTATAATGTACTAAAAAAATATTATGCCCATGATTTACACAGCTGCTAATCTTGTTAGTTTGAAACATATTTTGCAAACAAGCACTTTTTTTCTTGAACTACGGTTGTTTAAAGAGACTGGGAAGCACTTTCTTCTTAAACTTTGCATACTAATAAACAATTACAGATGGATTCAAATGTATTCTCTGCATTTTGTACAACCTAACTTCTAATTTGCTATTCAATTGGCGTCTTTCAGCTACCCGCAAACGATTTGCGGCTTACAAGCTGAAAATCCCTGTGGTTGTCAAAATTGTAACTCCAACGCATCTAAGCCTTTGATCTTTCAAGCCCATAAATGTTACAATCGCAAATCGCTGTTCAATTGTTACAATTCCTCAAGCCCGCAAATATTTTCACACTGGCAAATGTAGAAGAAAATCCTTGAAGTAGCAGATAGGACTCACAAGGGGGTTAAACACCTGTTCATAGCACTGTAAATGCAAATAAAAAATCAATACTGTGCTTTAAAAGACGGGGAAAGCAATGAAAGACATTAGAATTAATTGCACAACAGTCTCAAGCTTGCAAATCTGCAATAATGTCATTTCTGTGTTATATCAATCTCGGGAATCAAGGAGTTAAAACATATCAGGCCACCCAAATGGACTAAAACAGTATAGCCATTCATTTTTATTATTTTGTACATTGCTGGATTGTGAGTCTGATCGCATATCGGACCTCTAAAAGCTAATTGATTGATGTTTAACCTCCATTTTTAATGATGTCATGATGACATTCTCATTTACTATTTTCTGTTTCTAAATTGGTAGTTTCGGCCTTGCTTAACTGATCATGATCACGCTCTGAAATGCTACTTATGGGCATGGTTTATGGTTTAGGCTTTCGGCAAAGTAGCTGCGGGATTGTTCAATTGAATCGCTCTGCAACTGTTGCAAATGTCAAGCCGGTATAATGTAAACTGCGGGCTTGCAATTGATTGGGGCCTATGTTTTTAGTCAGAGTTAGTTTTCAAACATATTTTTTTTGTCATACTTTGGTCCTTTAATAGTCAAAATAATAATTGCTAATAAAGGAAATATGGAGTTCATGCTTAAGGATTTTATATCAAAAATTGTTTTAATATTTGAAATTTGACCCAATAAAACAACAAACATTGCAGCCACATGGTATTGAAGAAATATAGTAATGTTTTTATGTGATTATTTATTTCCCAGCTGCCATGTGAGGACCAGATCATCCTTCTCAAAGGCTGCTGCATGGAGATTATGTCACTCCGAGCAGCTGTGCGCTATGACCCAGAAAGTGAGACGCTGACACTGAACGGTGAAATGGCAGTGACAAGGGGACAGCTGAAAAATGGAGGACTGGGTGTGGTTTCAGACGCCATCTTTGACTTGGGAGTGTCGCTGTCTTCATTCAGTCTGGATGATACCGAAGTCGCCTTGTTGCAGGCTGTGCTGCTTATGTCATCAGGTGTGTGCCAGTGGTCCTGGATCATTCTCATATTCCAATAAAAGTAACATTTATGATAGGGCATTACATTTATAATATGTTTTGGCTCATTGTTTTGGACCTAACAGTAACCTTTTAAGGGTCTGAAGTTCCAAGTAGTGTAATTGTTGGCGCATTAAATATAGGTAAACAAAAATAACATTTTGATTATCGCTGCCTAATATAATGTAGCACAAAACTGCAGACAGAAAATATAATGTCATTGATAAAGAAAGCTTTATATCTTTCAAAATGACAAGTAACCTTTAAGAGAGGCTCTCCAACCCTTTCTGCATTATTTAAAGAGAGATTTAGAGAGACGGAGGGGATTAAAGGGCCATGGTATTTTAGGGGAAACAATCATGGTTGTGAAGTATGTAACACACTAAGATTAAGTAATGAAGAAAAAATACATTTTTAGAGAAAATCTTCATTTTTGAAAATACTTTACATCAATACTTTACACCCAGGTGCCTCCGGTAACCAGCAGTTGCATCAGAATTATTTTTGTTCATCATCATAGAACAAATTCAATGAGATCATAGATAAAAATGTAGATACCAATTACCTGAATAAGAACAATGTTTTAATTCAACCCAGTGAAGCAATTTAATTAAATAATGATGTGATATTTGTGTCACATTTCTTTGGCTACATTTATACAGTGTTACTACCATTATAAATTCCATAATTTGAATCCACGTAAGGAATTAGTTATATATGGCTATAGTAACTAGAAATGTATAATTTTAATGATGCATTGTGGGTTATCTACTGCCAACAATCAAGATTGTTTTATATAAATATTAATAAATTTGGTGTATTGAGAGTAAGAGAGACTTTTCCCAGGAGGCTGTCTTAAAAGGTTGCTTAAACTTTCTACTTCCCTCCTGTGGTCACTACAGGCAAAGCTAGACTGGTTAGAAAATGTATATAAGACAGCCTCCTGGGCAGATTCTCTTCCACCACTGGACATCTAAACGGGAGTGAAGGAAAGCAGCTGTTAGACCATGAAATATTACATCTCAAATGCATGTTTTTCTTTAAACTGTACTTTTACTTCTAATCATTTGCTAAAAAAACAGATTAAATCCTACAGATAAAGTCCTTGTGAAATAAGTAACAAACTAACAACATATTAGTAGCGATGCAAGACAGGAACATAAAATATTTTTTAAGAGAACATCTTATATTTAGCTAATTTTGCTTATGTTTTGGGCATGGCATTTTAAACTTCTAGTCTGTCTGTAACATATAGGGAGTGTTAGCTCATGAGGGAATAGAATTCTATTGGCAAGTGTGCTATTTAGGGAGCACTGAACATATAACTGAATAGATAACTTACCTAAATACATAGTTCCTCCCACCCCTTCCAGGCATCTGTTACTATTAGGAACAAAGACAAACTGCACCTAGTCAATAAAATAAAACTGAATACAAGAGACTATATTTATTATTTTAACCATTGTCAAATATCTTACACATTATGAAGTACATTAGTTCAAAACGGAATACTATTAAAATACTTCAGTGGTCCTTTAACTTCCACAGATATTATGCATATATGGAGAATGTTTTCATCAAGAGTTTCTCGTTCCATATTTATTATTTGATCCATGCAGTTAAACAAACTAAATCAAACCTTTCACAACAAGAAGCTTTATTCAAAACTCTCACATTATTTCTTTCCACTCAATAAGTTTAATGTGCAGATATATGTAATGACTTCCTTCCATAGTACCTATATGTAACCAGAATATGCCACGTATATAATAAGATGACTGTTTGCTTATACCAGCCTGGCCACATTTCTGAAAATCTAGACATACCAATTTTTAGGTGATGGCTGGGGACTAGACATACCAGTGTATGACTAGACATACCAGTTTATAGGTGATGGCTGGGGACTAGACATACCAGTTTATAGGTGATGGCTGGGGACTAGACATACCAGTTTATAGGTGATGGCTGGGGACTAGACATACCAGTGTATAGGTGATGGCTGGGGACTAGACATACCAGTTTATAGGTGATGGCTGGGGACTAGACATACCAGTTTATAGGTGATGGCTGGGAACTAGACCTGCAGTTTATAGGTGATGGCTGGGGACTAGACATACCAGTGTATAGGTGATGGCTGGGGACTAGACATACCAGTGTATCGGTGATGGCTGGGGACTAGACATACCAGTTTATAGGTGATGGCTGGGGACTAGACATACCAGTTTATAGGTGATGGCTGGGGACTAGACATACCAGTTTATAGGTGATGGCTGGGGACTAGACATACCAGTTTATAGGTGATGGCTGGGGACTAGACATACCAGTGTATAGGTGATGGCTGGGGACTAGACATACCAGTTTATAGGTGATGGCTGGGGACTAGACATACCAGTTTATAGGTGATGGCTGGGAACTAGACCTGCAGTTTATAGGTGATGGCTGGGGACTAGACATACCAGTGTATAGGTGATGGCTGGGGACTAGACATACCAGTGTATCGGTGGTGGCTGGGGACTAGACATACCAGTTTATAGGTGATGGCTGGGGACTAGACATACCAGTTTATAGGTGATGGCTGGGGACTAGACATACCAGTTTATAGGTGATGGCTGGGGACTAGACATACCAGTGTATAGGTGATGGCTGGGGAGTAGACATACCAGTTTATAGGTGATGGCTGGGGACTAGACATACCAGTTTATAGGTGATGGCTGGGGACTAGACATACCAGTGTATAGGTGATGGCTGGGGACTAGACATACCAATTTATAGGTGATGGCTGGGGATTAGACATACCAGTTTATAGGTGATGGCTGGGGATTAGACATACCAGTTTATAGGTGATGGCTGGGGACTAGACATACCAGTTTATAGGTGATGGCTGGGGCCTAGACATACCAGTGTATAGGTGATGGCTGGGGACTAGACATACCAATTTATAGGTGATGGCTGGGGACTAGACATACCAGTGTATAGGTGATGGCTGGGGACTAGACATACCAGTGTATAGGTGATGGCTGGGGCCTAGACATACCAGTTTATAGGTGATGGCTGGGGACTAGACATACCAGTTTATAGGTGATGGCTGGGTACTAGACATACCAGTTTATAGGTGATGGCTGGGGCCTAGACATACCAGTTTATAGGTGATGGCTGGGGACTAGACATACCAGTGTATAGGTGATGGCTGGGGACTAGACATACCAGTGTATAGGTGATGGCTGGGGCCTAGACATACCAGTTTATAGGTGATGGCTGGGGACTAGACATACCAGTTTATAGGTGATGACTTTTTTATTAAATGTTGTATTGTTTTTTATTCCACTTTCTGCAGATCGCCCTGGTCTTTCCAGTGTGGAGAGAATAGAAAAGTGCCAAGAAGGTTTCCTCTTGGCTTTTGAACACTACATAAATTACAGGAAACACAACGTTGCACACTTTTGGCCAAAACTGCTGATGAAAGTCACCGACCTCCGCATGATCGGAGCCTGCCATGCCAGCCGGTTCCTGCACATGAAGGTGGAGTGCCCCACTGAACTGTTCCCACCACTTTTCTTGGAGGTGTTTGAGGATTAGAACAGACTGTGCTTCTGGATTCTCAGCACTACCGGGGCCTCCCCTTTCATTCCATTGCCTCCGTCACTTTTTTGTTCTCGTCCGTTCTGAATAGACATGGATGGAAATGTTCCTCTGATGCGGGTACTCGTGACTATCGTGTTTTTGTTATTCTGTCCTTTTGATGTGAAGTTTATCCGTGAAAGATTAACCCCTTTTGTGCTGAAGTGGCTGTTGCACCGTACACAGCAGTGCATTTGGCGGCCCTTCTAGCTCTAAAGTGGTTATTGGAAAAAGTAACAAACAATTTCAATTAACTTGCATTCACCAGCACTACGGATCCTACACAGCAAAGGTATTCTCAAATGTTGTGCCTGCGGCTAAAATCCCTACTGACCAGATCCCATAATGATCACTCATTTGTGCAATATGGGGCAGTAATAATTACATATTGCTGCAAATACATGGTTCCCTCCAAGAACAAGGCTAATATTTGGTTCTATCACTAGATAATATTTTCTTAATTTATTTTTTTAAGGTAAATTCTAATGCCCATTTTTGGCACTAGCGCCCAAGGTTGGGGATAAATTGATAGCATGTTTTGAATTGGTTAGCTAGTACAAGATTTTAGTCTGGTAAATAATCCTTAATGATTCTACCTTTTTACTTTAAAAAAAAAACATAATAAGCCTGCAAAGAATGTATTTTTTTACTCTAGCTTTCCTTTACCAATATCCGTTTATTTTATTGTACAGAAAGAAATGAGCTAAACAGACCTGAGTGTTAAGTATGAAACTACAGCGCTCTCTCTTGTGTTTTATAGTTGGTGTTAATAGGATGACTATACAGAATTCATTTTTTTGATCCTGCACATTCCCTTCTCAGGTATTTAGAAGTAACCTCTGGGGATTCCTTTCTGTTTTCATAACCCCCTTTCTGCTGTCTGGTGGGGTTAGATCATAACAGATCTTATTGTCTTGTGCCATGCGTCATATGATGACAAAATGGCACTCTGAGATATGGTAACATCATTTAGTTGTATTGGTACAGTTTCAAACGTATTGGCATCCAAACTCCTGAAGTGTGACATTGCCATATTTCATAATGTACTACCTCCTCCATCACCCCAACTCTAACAGTGCCTAGCAGTCTAGCAGTAACAATCATAGCCAATGAATTTGGCTATGAATCAGGCAAACTGCTTTATTGCCACATGACCCTCCGTTATCATTCACAATCTGTTCTTTATGACCAGTGGCAAATGCATCCCTTTTTCAAACTATAGAAATGCTAGCAACATCATCATTATACGCCTAGTATATGCACATGTACAAAGAGACAATGGGACACTCTAGATCTCATTGGCAGACTTATACATACAAATATATTATTGCTCATTGGCTGACAGACGCATCCCCCGCCCCCCAAGAGTATTTAAACATTTTAATCAGTTTGGTCGCTCTGGCACCTTTGTTTAAAAAAAAAGAAAATGCACAGCAACACACATCAGATAACCTTTTTCAGGGACATGGTCATAGCAAAAATCATAGGTTTACTGTGCAGGGCATAAATACAATTTTCTTTTATGCACATATATGTGTATTTAAAGCACTTATAAATGTACTATTATTGGTCTTATTAAGTTCTTGTTTTGCCCTACCTCTTTTCAACACATTTTACTCATTAAATTAAGAATATATCTAAAGTAATTTGTGGGTGGCTACAGTTGTGTAATAACAAAACCTTGCTCATAGCATCCAAATGATTATTTTACTGACAATATAAAACTTGTAAAAAGTAGTTTTCTTTACTAAGAAGAACTTTCATTGTTTCTTGACGACACAATAAACATATTTATGATGTAAAAGTAGACATAGAAGAAACTTCTCCTCTCTATCCTATTATAACGTTTTAGGATTGGGTCTCCAGTATTTTTATGAAACCTATATCAAAATTAACATATAATTTGTTACAAATATTTTGGTATTCAATTGCATTATTTTGCCAAGTGGTAGTTTGCGCAGATCTGATACAAACTACAAATGTCGTACATGGGGAATACACTTGGTTCTTAAAAATATTAAATTCAGTTCTTACCAATGAAATTACTAATATCCTACTACGCTATATCATAATATGATATAGCTGTTTAATAATTGTTCTCCCTAATCTACTTATTTAACTCTAACAGTGCCTAGTAGTAAAACCAACTTTTTTGTGAGAATGTGTACACAATTAAATGGTTTTATAAATGCGTACATTATATTTTAATCTTATAAATTAACTTGCTCAGTTTAACAGGAAAGTGTGTCAATTATTACAGTTTATTTTAAGTCATTGCAGGTTTGGACTTCTAGTAAGCCTGTTTTTCTGGTTGCTCTGATTCCAGAGGACCAGAACTACTTAGCAAATATTTGCAAGTAAATATTAATATTATTCCTTGTATATTTTGCGGTAACCTCTTAAGCAACTGAAGATTAACTCTGGTAATAGTACCTGTTTCTTGTGATACGTTTGGCAGAAATGTTTGCTCTGGTTTGGGAATAATTTAGCAGGTGGAAGGCTTAAGGTCAGTTAGAGAGAAGCCATCTACTATCAATTCAATTTATTCTGTTGTGATCTGTGGAGGATTGTTGTGTAGGTAAGATAAGTAGATTGTAATTCATTAAGTGTCAATGAAAGGTATCAAGCCCTGCATCAGTGGTAACTTCCAGTATAGGCACAGAGACAGTAAAAATGTAAATGTAATCAGTGTGGAAAATATTTACTTTAATGTTAGATTTAGCAGAGACTCAAAGCATGCTAGCCATATTATATCAAGAAACTTTATATAAAGATTTAAGAAATCTAACAAAAAATAAATACCACATTTAAACCATAATTCACTATAATAAATGTCTCTGCATGCACAAGGTAGATAGAACAATAAATAGATATTCTGAGAGGTTATTTTCAAAAGAAAGGGTTAAACTAGCCCTTAATCTAAGAAATCTAAGAAAAGTCAGAAGAAATGGATAATAATGCAGAGATATATATGATATATATATATATGTGTTAAAGGGTGACTTTAAAATGTGTATTTAATATAAGGATAATTTTGCTGACAAAACACGTTGGGGAACTGTGTTCCCTATCAGAAGATAGATAGAGAGATAGATAGATAGAGAGATAGATCGATACATACATATATGTTGTATCTAAATTATATAGATATAATTTGAAATATAGATGTTCAGACTGCGGGACAGGAGTATAAAAAGGTGATCAGGGCAGGTCAAAACAGTATGTAGGGGTGAAATTAATTGGTTCAAAGACTGATGTTGTGCTTAGAATATGGTATATAGGAACAAATGTAAAAAATAACAAGGGAAATCCATCTGCTTCTGTCAAGTGCAAAATATTGTGAAGTACCAAAACTTTCAATGAGTAACAGGTCCCAAGCTCTTTGCCAAACTGTAAGAGTAGAAACAGATAGCATTCTGCATTAAACAAGACCAGTATGCAAGCTCTTTTACCATACTATGTCACATTATATTGGTGGTGGGACTGTCTTACCATCACTAAGTGTTGAGTAGCAGTTGAGGACTTAAAAACAGCACCCAAGCTACACTTTGAAGACCCTCAATTTAGATCCACCAGAGAATAAATAAATACTTCCAAGTAGAATAGTAATAAAACAAACACCATTGTAATAAAGTGTGTTTAGATATGATGGAGAAAAGAGGACTAGATTTTGGCTGGAGTAGGCTGTATATTAAATGTTGCAGTGTACACTACGAACCCATTCAAGAAATAAATAGCATTCTATTTCTGTGTATACATCACTGGCCTATCTGGGCTCGAAGAGCATGGGGTATGAGCATGGCAGCGCACAGGGCTGCTTCTGGGCTCGCTCACTGATCCTAGAGGAATAGTGTGCACTAAAACGTGCCGCCATAGAAGCCTCCTGGAGTGACACATCAGCAAAATAGGAATGTAGTCAGTGCTGCAAATGGTATCACATGGAATAGAAATACAATATTTAAAAATAAGTACGTTTATGTTTTTTTTATAATTTCCTCAATTATTATTAGTGCTTAAGTTAAAAAAAACTCTCATACACTAGGGGCCTCATTCTATTATCGGCCGTAGGAGATGCGGGGCCGCAAGGACCGTCCACAAGCTATTTGCCTATTCTATTCCCTTCCGGCCGGGGACTCCGGCAGGCTTGCGTCCAACGCCTTGTTATCCCTTGAATGCGCCGCATGCGCCGGAGGAAAGCCTTTGATCATAAACGGCCGCAAGAAAATCCCGGTTGCTATTCAATTGCTCCGGGAACCCTCTCTGCAAGGCTAAAACCGAGCCGCAGCTTACTTGCAGCAAAAAGGTCCCGCAGGCACACAATTAAGCACATTATAAAGCCATAATAAAGCCATCCTGCACTCTGAGGAGACTATAAAGTGATTGTAGGTGTTAGCATTCATAGCACAACATTCCCCTACACTCAAATCCGTAAATAATTTTTATTTTAATTTATGTCAAATATCCGTGGACAAAGTCCAGAGTGCTTGGAGCACCTCAGACCCGCCCACGCTGCGGCCGGAAAATAAACAGTTAATGTAATGTCGGATTTGGGCTGATGTGCAAGCTTGAGAGGGGGTTGCTATTAATCCTTATATCCCCCATTATGATCCCTAGCATTTACAGAGCTTTACAGTGCCGTCTTGAATTTATTTTTGCTTTTAAAGATTTCTGAGCTTACGGCCGGTTGCAAGATATACAGCCGGCCGTAAGGGGATATCCTTGCGGCAACGTATAATTGAATTGCAAGGTAACGGGAGCTCCGCAAGGATTCGCAGCTTTGCGGACGATTTACGGCCAATAATAGAATGAGGCCCTAGTCCTTTAATGTTACAAAGATACACACTCAAGTCTTTTTAAGCCCACCTTTTAACTGCACTGTAGGTAAAACAATGCCATTTAGCCCAAGTTAGCATAAAACATACCCATCAAATAGTACTTGTGTTTATTAGGTGCTGTAGACATAAAGGGATAGCAGTGCCATACATTTACAAGTACATACAAAGCCAGATCATCTTATGCAACAGACAAAAAATAAAATTACAGCTCTAGGCATATTTTTAGTTTTTCTATCCATACCAGTGCAAATGTATAACACTAGCCAGATAGATTTTTGTAAAACTAGTTTAATATATACATTTCCTATAGCATACCTGTGTTTTGCCTGAGTAGGAATTGAACCCTCCAGTAAGTTTTTTTAACTTAAGTTGTATGTAAAATAGAGACCAGACTGTGAATCATTTTAAGACAAACTAATAGCATTATAATAAAGCTTCACCTAAGAATTTGGGTTTAATTCCCACTCTCCCCATTATTTTTTTAGCTAGTACAGATCTTTTAATCAGCTTGTGCGCTACATGAAAATGTAACATCTACATATTAAGTATGCCTTTAATGATTCTTTGCCTTCCTATAAATATACTAAACTAAAATATATAATTCTTCCTATAGATTTACAGAAATAGCCGTCATATATAGTACAATTAAGCTAAAGTAAACAATTGTCACTTCTATAATACTGATAAATTATTTTTGTAATGAAGAGATCCAAAATTGCATCCATTTGTGTATTATTTATTTCATCCTTAACAAAATTGTCTCCTTGAAAACTATTGTAATTTAATTTTAAGATATTCTCATTTACTTTTGTAGAACTTTTTAATACATCTTAGTCATGAACATGTTGATGTAAATATATTCTGTTTTTTCAATACCAATCAAATTAAAACAGGTGATTTTAGATTTGCCCAAGTACTGGTGCTGGATAAAAATGACGGTTTATAGATTAATCCAACCATATCAAAACAAGAATATCTTTTTTTCTGGCATATTCTGGGTTATGAGACTTGGAATTGGAGACCAATGTGCTAGTGTGTGCTTCTGTGCTTAATTTTGTACACATAGGGCCTCATTCAAATGCGATTTGGACAAGTGAATAGGACTCTATATGAGCACAGAGCACATTTTTTTTTACAGAAGTTTTTAGTGAAATTCTATCCAAAAGCAAGGACTTCACTAACTAAAAACTTCTGTAAAAAAATATGCTCTGTGCTTATATAGAGCCCTATTCAATTGGCCAAATAACATTTGAATGAGGCCCATATTCAGTAACAATCACAAAAAAAGTAATTACTCTGGTGCAGTGTTTCTTACACAAAAGAATCCAAGGAGCAATTTTTCTATTACAAAAATATTGAAGGAAACCCCAAGATCACTCTGAATCCCAAATGTCCTCTTTTGTGACCTTAGAATTCTACCCCAAGATTCCACAATCCATCCCAAGTCTCTATATCTCCTCTTTAAGGACCCACCATTGCATCTGTTACCTGCCCACTTTATGTACTTTCCAAAGAGAGATTTGTTTTCTGTGGAGACTATTTTTAGGACAAAATCTTAGTGCACATAAAAAGATTTTCTATCACATAATTTGACATGTAGTTCATCTAGTTTATGAATACAAACAACATATTTCAGGATCTTCTTTATAGGGATTGCCCTGTGTCTCAGAAAAATACTGTGTTATGAATTTTAAAAGTTCTGGTAATTCATTTCAAATGATACAACGACACACAAAAAAATCTGTTATTTCATCACTTCAGGAGATAGATTGGATACCACATACCAATTAAAGTCTTGATGTACAATGTGCTGTTACCATATCTGCTAACATTTTATATTTCTGGGGTATCACATGTAACAGTAAAACTGTCTGTAATTGTGTGTGCATGTGTACATGTATGAGTGAGAGGGATAAATAGCTCACCAGGACTCTTTTTTCCCTCTGTGGATCAAATATTCACTTCTTTGACGTGCAAGTGGAATTGTAGTGTTGTCTTCTAGAACTCTAATAATGTATTATTTACCTGTAGCTGCATGCCTCACCATTTCAAGTCTGTTATAAAATATCCACTTTTGTAAAGGCTAAACCTTTTTTCAAGAGTAAAAATGAATTAATGTAAGTCAAAAAGTGTTGGATACTATAGAACACACACTTAAGCTCCATTCATCACATATGGACTGCCCCAGTATGACGAGCAGTCTTCATCGGTCATTGATGAAAGTATTTGAAAGTTGTCAGAAGGTGTAGTTGTACTTACCCTATATATTTTTGGGTCTCTATTTTAGGAGTAGTGTAGATATTATAAGTATTGTACTCTACTCTGTATTAATGGGCTTTGTAGCCTAAAATATTTTAATATTCCTCCAGACAAAACTGGAGTAAAAATAAGCAATGTATTATAAGTTGAGTAGATGTTTGAGAGGTTGCGGCCACCATAAGGAAAGTAAATCATTATAATTGACATTAAATCATCTCATGTTCCAAGAACACAGAGATATAAAGCTAGTAGTTTTTATTACGTACAGATAGAAATTATTCCCTATATATACTGACTTTTGTAAAGAAAGATTTTATTATATTAAAATATAGATATTTATTTTCAGCATAATGATCCATATCACAGTTAAATATTTTTTACAATTTGCTACATATGTTAAGAAAAAACTAAAAGGTTTGGCCTTACCACGATTTTTTTAAACATGTTATACAAAAGTTTCAAAAATGGTGTTCCTCTTGCGTGTGTGGATATTTTTTTCCACTTTGCTGATGGAGGATCTTTCAAAGCGAAATTGAGCTTAGCCGTATTGGCCCATGGAAGCCATGTTGTGCTACTAGGGCTAGTAAAGCATAGTGTAGAAATTTGAACCATCCCTATTACCAGAAAGACTTAAATGCAACCTTGTTGGGTAGCTGATAAAATCTCAATAATAGAGGAAAAACAAAAATATGTTGTCTTATGTGCGGAGATATTACTCTTGGAAAGGGTAGCAAGTGGGGTACACTTAAATGCACTCTTATATGAAATGGGATCACATCCCAGTCAATTACATAATCCATAACTACAAAAGTTGATGAGGCCACCACTTGTTGTGAAAATGAGAATATACGCACTTAAACAGTAGAAAACCGTGAAAATGACTAGTGTTTCTTGAAGATTTCAGCCTTGTGATCTCCTCCAGCAGCAAAAAGATTAAAAGTAGTGCAGGTGACCTTTTGTACTGTGTCATTTTTTGCTATTGCACAATTCATCTGCTTGGAAGTTGTTTTAAAGCCTATTTATGCACAAGACAATCACTTACTAAGCTTAGTTGGGGCTGTAGACCTTTTGTGAAAGGTTTGTGTATATGGGGAAAGGACAGAAACTGAGATGTGTAGGGGCTGAAAAGTCTATATAAACTACAAAATGCAATGTAAAGTCATAATATTTTATCCAAATCCAGTAATATGCATATTTCCCTTACAGCAGATATTGCACAAGTATTTACATTTGCAGTCCCACCATAGTCTTTTGCTTGGACTAAATGCAGGAAATGGAAACATTACCCATAATCTCTCCATAATCTTATGCCTTTGTTGTTTTCTTCTACAATATCCAAAAGCATCCTGGAATTTACAAATCTTGACTTTTACAGAACACAGGGTTGCAAATTCCCAGACATTCTAAGGTATGCAAGGTGTAAATTCCGGACAAGAGCCATTTCTCTCAAAAAAGGGTTATTAGCTGACAGGTGTAGGTGGCACTCTTTAAAACTGTCATTAAATGCATTTCATAATATAGAAGTAGGAACATATTTTTTTTTAACAGAGATGCCGCCTTTAGGAAAGTCAAATTCTAGGCCTCTCCTTTGACACAGGCAAGTTGAAGGCCTCAATTATATAAGCTGATATTTCTAGAGTGCTATAACAAGATTATGTGAGAATGTATGATTTCACTGTAGAAAGCACATGAACGTTATTTCCTTTTAAAATATAACTTATGTTTTAAAATATAGACGAGGCAACAGGTGCTTTCACCCTTTTGCGACCAGCGAGGTTTAATAATGTTTGCAGTATGTGTTGTTGGTGCCTCTGCCAGTCAAAGGGTTATTAGTGGCAACCTGTGACAATGACCTGGCTACCTCCCAAAGTATAGAACTAAAAGCAGGCGTATTGATTTTACAAATAAACATAATAATATGGAATATTTCCGGGAACTGTTCTAGATTAGCATTAATCGATCTAGAACTATCTGCAACACAGTTAACCACAATAGATGGTGAGACTTGTGTTGTACAATAACCTCTTAACTGTGCATTTTCTGATTTGTTTGTAAGTACATCAAGAATGGTTACCATATGGTTTTAAATAAAAAAATAAAATAAAAAATGAAGCTAAAGAAATATTTGTAGTTTTCCTACCCTAGAAGTACAAAGCACATACATACTGATAGATAGTTTATATTTTGCAAACAGTGTTAAGTTATACTGCTAAGACTGTCATTTTTGTAGCATAACAAATAAATATATATATATATAAATATAATCAGTAATCTGTGATTCCTAATACGTTAAGCTACCATAACGAAATTGCATATTTGGAGAAAAAAAATCACTTTGATTTTGTATTCAGATATTCAAAGTTGAGCCTACAATGTGGGATATTATTACTGTTTTACTATATTAGTTTTCAGGCTGTTTTCAAAAGGATAACCAGCTCAACATACAACTTTACAAGGATGAACAACATATGGATACCTAAATTGTTCCAAATAATGTCTTAGTCTTTTCTCAGGTAGAATCTGCACCAGTGGCTTAGATAGCAGCACAGGAAACATCAGTATGTATAAATAAACTCTCTTATTAAATATCACTTAAAACCAAAGTTACAGTTTCATTTTGGGACTGATATGTGAATTACCTGGAGCACAGTTTTCCTGTTTGAACTTTAACAGGAGCACTTTCACAGTGGCAGGATCAAGATATATTGATGATATTACTTATGCATTGATCAAGCCTGGATAATGTAATTATGCATTCTATGCAGTGTTACCACTTTCTTGTTTGTTATTAAATGTTTTAACACTGCAAATTCTTTTGTTATGTCCTTGAAACTGTTACTGGCATGTTGTGATTGTGAATACATAGATACTTTTTCAGCTATTAATCATCTTTCATGAAATGTCAGATGTCTTGTTTTGGAACTGTATCTGAAAAAAAATGTTTCTATGGTGTCAATTTGGTGAGGCTGATTGGGGAAGTTTTGGGTTCTTGGATCAGACGTGTATGAAATATGGCATCTCAGCAGGCTTCACACTCCAGTGTCCCTGGCACTTTAAGCATCAGAAAATATTTTCAGGCACTCGTAGGCACTTTGAACTGGCCAACTTCTTTTTTATGGAAGATATTACACAACATGCTAGATGGTATATAACACATCATATGCTGTATCAAAGACACTAAAGACAAGACGTCTTACAATTTACAATTAAACAGTCATATTAAATGTATCTCATATAGATATCATTATCCAAAAGAATACCAATAATAAATGTGTTATAGCAGTGTTAATTACTCCATGAGAGAGTAACAGGGCTTATAAAGGATATGGACAAGCATAAACAAGTGGACATGTTAAAACTAAGATGACTCTTTTGAAACATAAATAAAATGTTGCCAATAATAGATCTAGACAAACAATGTTGTGTTGTATGGGATATCAGAAAAACAGGCACTATGGATGGATTTATCATGGAATTCTTTCTCATCTTTGAGGAGTTAGACTACACTACTGGATGGAATATACTGTGCATGGGTTTGCAGGAAATCGTTATCTTGGGGGACAAGATCCATCAATTAGGGGCCCAGGTGGTGAATTGCCTTACAGCCCCACATACCAGTCCGCCCATCTGCCAAAACTTAAACACAATGCAACTCCAATGGATATAATAAGTTTGACGTTTTAGATCATGAAGTAAACTAGCATGCTGAAGGTGAGCAATGATATTGAAACAACAACAGAAATAGTCATATTTTCTATGGGGTTTGCCAAATACATAACAGAGATTCAGATTTTATCACAGGTGGCAGATTATGATAGTACATTAGAGAATGCTAAAACATAATGTGATTCATGAAGGTTAAATAATACAAGTGTATTAAATAAAGTACTTTGGTAGTTTTGTAGCTTTGGTGTGGAACTAAGATTAAACAAGAGATAGGCAACAGAAGTTTTAGACAATGGGAGAAAAAATGGAAACCCTATATGGATACTAAAATGCTTGTGAAGAGTGTAAAACAGAAAAATGGTAGTTAAAATACAGAGGAAGCATTCACTTTCATGAAAAAGGTAACAAGGTGTGCCAGAAACATGACATACATTCTCCTAAGGTGGGGCATGTTGGTGAAAGTGTTAACCGTTAACTGTAAAGTTCATCATTGAAGTTACGACTGTAAAAAAAACATTTAATAGTCACTTAAACTATTCTATAATACTGCTATCAGCAATTTAAGATGTAACAATCTAAAGGGGAATTCGACCAAAACTATAAAAGTCACATAATAAATCAATTTGGACACAAGTGAAAATGTAACCCTTTATACTTTACAAAACAATGCATTGGTAACAAGCACAGAAAATAATTGAATAAATGATTGTGTTTGTTATGTCTAACAAGGTCCCCAAAGTTAAAACTGCGGGATTCCTGGTAGTACGTACATACATACGATAATAAAACGCTGTAGAATTCACACTTTTGAATCATGGTGTTGGAGAAACTGCTAAGAGTTCCTTGCACTGCAAGAAGATCCCAAAAATTAGTACGTCAGGAAATTAAGCTATACTGTTTACTGGAAGGTATGATCATGAGGCTAAAGGTTAAATATTTTGGCCATATCATGAGAAGACTCTAATGCTGGGAAAGATTAAATGCACACAAAGAATGGGACAGCATCGGCAGAGATGGATAGATATGGTCATTGAAGCAAGAAACATGAGCTTTATAAAGCTCAGAGATGCAGTGGCTGGCAGATGTGCTTGGCGTGCTTCTGTTCATAGGGTCACAGAGAGTTGGACAAGACTAAACAACAAAATATTGCAAAAATATTTATACATGGATATACAAGCATATATACTGTTATTATTACTAATAAAGCAGTCCTAAACATTAGTTATAGTTACTAGGCTGTGGAATAGTTGAAATTCTAAAATAGGATAGAATGGTCAAGCACTCAGATGGTCACCTTCATATCTTCTAGAATTTAAACATTATTTTTCTGTCAGCGGGACAACCTCTCTTTCTTTTGACATTAGTTTATTTCTCACTGTCCTTATCAACCCTACCCTATAATCACAAATCAAAGGAATGTCTTCAGTATGTCTGCACTTCATGACAAAATTATATATTGTTTATTCACAAAAAACAGGGGACAACAATGTGTATATTCATAACTGTACAACTGTAGAAACGTTTAACCTCTTCATGACAAGCTTGTGACACAAAGCAAAGGCTACTGTTGTATGATAAGCCTTCTACAGGAAGGACTGGACCAATTAGACTAATCAAGAAACATAATCCATTTCACATTACCATTGTTACTGCAAACTGGTGCACATATTATTTTATTCAAAATTACCACTTAACTCCAGTTACGTCCTTGAAACCATAGTGAATCTGAAAATTGAGAAGTGTTGAGAGATGCTTTTGAAACATTAAAATCCTCTAGGATCACAGGATTAGATGGAATAACATCTGTATTATATCAAAACATAGATGAAAGCTTATTTTGTTCATAACAATAGAGAGCATAGGTTATTTGCATATATTGTGACACTCTGGAGCATGGAATGCAATAGAACTATATGTATTAATAGAACAAGAAACATAATTGTTTGTTCATGTATATAAAATAACATATTTTAAACATTACAAAAGCTGTTTTTAAATGAAAACATATGAAGCAAAACCTGTCATTCAGAGATCTTATTGGCTGGCATATATTGAAAAAATGGAAAATAAAACGAATTCAATCCAGATTTGGATATTATTTTAGTTAAATATGATTTAAAATGTCAACTTTTTTATAAAACAAAAATTGGTATATTCAAAATGCACTTGAGTGTGACCTCTGTGCTTCATCTCATAGCAAACCCTGTTCAGTGCCTTGCAAATGTATTCACGTTTTTGTTACATTACAGCCTTAAATTCAATGTTTTGTTAATCTGAATTGTATGTGATGGATCAGAACACAATAGTCTAAGTTGGTGAAGTGAAATGAGAAAAATATATACATAAAACTATTTTTTAGAAATATAAAAAAGAAAATTGGCATGTGCATATGTATTCACCCCCTTTGTTATGAAGCCCATAAAAAGCTCTGGTGCAACCAATTACCTTCAGAAGACATATAATTAGTGAAATGATGTCCACCTGTGTGCAATCTAAGTGTTACATGGTCTGCCATTACATATACACACCTTTTTTGAAAGGCCCCAGAGGCTGCAACAAATAAGCAAGAGGACCCACTAACCAAAAACTGCCAGGAAGACCAAGGAACTCTCCAAACAAGTAAGGGACAATGTTGTTGAGACGTACAAGTCAGGGTTAAATTTAAAAAAAATATCCAAATCTTTGATGATCCCCAGGAGCGCCATCAAATCTATCATAACCAAATGGAAAGAACATGGCACAACAGCAAACCTGCCAAGAGATGGCCGCCTAAGACTGGAGTATCTGTACATAGGATGACAATAAGCTGTACGCTCCATAGAGTTGGGCTTTATGGCAGAGTGGTCAGAAGAAAGCCATTACTTTCATCAAAAAACAAAATGGCACATTTTGAGTTTGCTAAAATGCATTGGGAGACTCCCAAAACGTATGGAGAAAGGTACTCTGGTTAGATAAGAGTAAAATTTTACATCTCGTCCATCAAAGAAAATGCTATTTCTGGCGCAAACCCAACACATCACATCACCCAAAGAACACCATCCCCACAGTGAAACATGGTGGTGGCAGCATCATGCTGTGGGTATATTTTTCAGCAGCCAGGACTGGGAAACTGGTCAGAGTTGAGGGAAAGATGGATGGTGCTAAATACAGGGATATTCTTGAGCAAAACCTGTACCACTCTGTGTGTGATTTGAGGCTAGGACGGAGGTTCACCTTCCAGCAGGACAATGACCCCAAACACACTGCTAAAGCAACACTTGAGTGGTTTCAGGGGAAACTAAATATATAAACTAACTGTAAATGTGCTGGAATGGCTTAGTAAAAGCCCAGACCTCAATCCAATAGAAAATCTGTGGCCAGACTTAAAGATTGCTCTTCACAAGTGCAAACCATCCAAGTTAAATGGAGCTGGAGCAGTTTTGCAAGGAGGAATGGGCAAAAATCCCAGAGGTAACATGTGGCAAGCTCATAGAGACCTTTCCAAAGCGACTTGGAGCTGTGATTGCCGCAAAAAGTGGCTCTACAAAGTATTGACTTTACGGGGGGGGGGGGGGGGGGAATAGTTATGCACATTTACTTTTTCTGTTATTTTGTCCTTTTTGATGCTTGCTTCACAATAAAAAAAAAAAAAAAATCATCTTCAAAGTTGTGGGCATGTACTGTAAATTAAATGGTGCAAACCCTCAAACAATCAATGTTAATTTCAGTTTGTGAGGCAACAAAACACAAAAAATGCCAAGGGGGGTGAATACTTTGCAAGGCACTGTGTATTCTGTGTGAGAACCAGGGACACGTACAGACACAAATTTCACTGCATACTGACAGTTCTGTGCACATGCACTCACTGTTATATGATACTGCACCTCAAATAGATACAGTTTGCTGTCCCTAAAATGTGCTGCCCTAGGCTTTGGCTTTGTAGCCTAGGCTGAAAAACATCACTGTTTGGACTACTATGCTCAGAATTCACAATAACATTTTTTATTTAAATCTCTTTCTTAACGACCCTGCCCTCACGTTAAAATCTGGCTTATACAAATTTTATTTAGATGAAATTTCCCATATTAATGTAGTTAAGCAGTTTATGGAACTGGATTTTTATATAATTATTATTTTTTAATTCTTTCTATTTGATTTTAAACTAAACACTTTAGTCTAAAAGGCTACAATTTAGCAGCACCATATCCTTCTGTGATCCTCCCACCCGCGTCACAGGAGGGCGGCAGCTAGTCAAATCATGTAGGATGTGACTCCAGGTACAATATGTACTGACGCTATCATGACGACATTAACCTGTATACTAAGGAGTTATACTATTGCCATGGGGTCTCTATGAACTCCAGTGGTACCTAACATTAACCCCTATACCATGGGGATACTTACCCATCATTGACAACCTTTCAACAACTATCCATGACGCCCTTGTTGGTCCTCACATTTTAGTCCTTGATAAAGTAGGCACTCCATCTTGATTGAATAATCCATCCTCTTCTCACTTGATTGAAGCCTTGATCCTCAGCTTCAGTCTGTGGAAATGGATCTCCACCTGAAAACAAACGTGTCTACCCCCATGTCTCTAGACATGGACCATCATATCTAGGAATTAATGTTAGGTGCCATGGGGATCCATAAGGACCTCCATGTTTATCAATTAGATTAGATTAGTGGGAGCCCCACTGTAAGTGGTTAATGTGGTAACGGGTTAATGTTAGGTGCCATGTCTGTCCTAGAGGTTAAAAAAGACATAGACACAACAGAATGTTTTTAATAAATATCTAATTTATGTTAGATGCTTTCATACAGTAAGCATCCTAGTTTTGCATATCAGCAAAACCAATCAGATGCTGTTGCTGCTACTATTCTAGTCCTTCCCACCGCTTCCAATCTGAGCGAGCGTCACAGGGTCACATGATATAGGACGAGTTCTCGCTAGCATGCTCAGTACACACTCAATCAGGATAACTGAGATATTGGACCTGGAGTCATATGCCCGTATGATTTGACTAGCTCCCTCTGTGATGTGGGTGTGTGGGAGTATCTTGGAAGGAGTTAATATTGCAAAATGGTAGCCCCTTAGACATGAGCATTACATATAAAATAAAATAGAATTAATAAAAAAAATATAAAGCATATACTACCTAACTATGCAGTATTAAACAAAAAACATAGTACAATGTCCATTTAACTGTTCTAATAGGATCAGGGGCGTAGGAACTGAGGGGGGGGGGGGGGGGACAAATAGATCCAGATTATATGAATAAACAAAATTAAACTCAGTCATGGATTACCATGTTTAGCCACTAGAGGGCCAGCACTGAAGCAGTATGTCATTCCCATGAAAGCTTTGACCCATAATTTATATTTTATATATATATATATATATATATATATATATATATATATATATATATACTGTATGGTAAATAAATAGTACATTTGTGTTCATATTTGAATTTCTAAAACAAGTTAATGCCCAGTATGCCGAGAAATACAGTTATTACATTGGTAGGGACATGCAAATGTGCCCACAAAGGCTTTGCTCTTGCACTCCATAATATTTCAAAAATGGCTACCCTAATATGTGTTCACATTTGAATCTCTAAAACGAGTAAAAAAAACTTGTTTCATGCCCTGAATTCTGAGCAATACAGTTATTACACTGCATTCTGGGAACCTTGGCAGGGACATGCAAATGTGCCCACAAAGGCTTTGCTCTTGCAATCTATAACCATTTAAAAAATGGCTTCCCCTATGCATATGCCCTCTGTATCAAACAGCTTTGAGCAAAGCTAGGCTTGGATTATACACAAGCTAGGAATCCCACCCACATACAGCCATTTCAAGGTTACTGCCTATTATCAGCGTGGGGCGGTTCCTTAGCTCGTGTAGTCGATATATATATATATATATATATATATATATATATATACTGTATTTATCGGCGTTTAACATGCACCGGCGTATAACACGCACCTCATTTTAAGAAGGAAATTTCAGGGGGAAAAAATGAATTGCAAATAAAGAACTTTGAAGCAAAATCCTCAACCTCCCTCCTCATCCTCAACCCCCTCCTCAAGCTCCCTCCTCATCCTCCCTCCTCAACCCCCTCCTCAAACCCCCCATCCTCAAACCCCTCCTCAAACCCCCTCCTCAAACCCCTCCTCCACCCCCCATCCTCATCCTCCTTCCTCAACCCCCCTATCCTCAACCCCCTCCTCAACCCCCCTCCTCAACCTCAAACCCCCTCCTCAACCTCCCTCCGCCTCCTCAACCCCCCTCCTCATCCTCAACCCCCCTCCTCATTCTCAACCTACCTCCTCATCCTCAACCTCCCTCCTCATCCTCAACCCCCCTCCTCATCCTCAACCTCCCTCCTCATCCTCAACCCCCTCCTCAACCTCCCTCCTCATCCTCCCTCCTCAACCCCCCCATCCTCAACCCCCTCCTCAACCTCCCTCCTCAAACCCCCTCCTCAACCCCCCATCCTCAAACCCCCTCAACCCCCCTCCTCAACCCCCCCATCCTCATCCTCCTTCCTCAACCCCCCATCCTCAACCCCCTCCTCAACCTCTCTCCTCAAACCCCCTCCTCAACCCCACATCCTCAAACCCCCTCCTCAACCCCCCATCCTCATCCTCCTTCCTCAACCCCCCTATCCTCAACCCCCTCCTCAACCTAAACCCCCCTCCTCAACCTAAACCCCCCTAAATACCTCCCCCTCACTTACCGGCACCCGGTATATGCTAATGACGTGGCATATGCGCGCCGGGTCAAGGAGCGGAGCGGAGGCCGGAGCAGAAGCAGGTAAGTGAGGGGGAGGTATTTAGAATGCGGAGGTGGGTATAGAATGAGGAGGGAGGATGAGGAGGGGGGAGGGATTATCGGCGTATAACACACACCTATCATTTGCCCCCTATTTTCAGGGAGAAAAAGTGCTTGTTATACACCGATAAATACGGTATATATACATATATACACTAGCTAATTAACTGTCAAAAATGGAGGCATGATAGAGTGTTAAACCTTATTTTTTCTGTCTGTCTATCTGCTCTAACTGTGTGTGTAAGACACGTTTGTAAAAAACAAAAATGTATTTTCAACTGCTATGGCATAATTCCTGTAAGCAATAAATACAAAATACTTTTTTGAAAGTACATGATTTTTAGTTGTAATATACAGAAAAATTATAACATTGTGTAATTGAAACGTGTTACACATTTAATAATTGAGTCAAGCCATTTCCAAAAAGTATTGTTTATCACAGTAGATTTTTTTTGTTATAAAACAATACAAACATATTTGTTTTTTAAAACAGAGAACCCATAATTATTATTAATATAGATGAATATCATAACAATGTAAAAAAATAGCACTAATTAATGAAAGTTTTGTTAAATAATTATTTTTTATTACTGTACATTCATTTTCTTATTAATATAGGTGAATATCATAATACATAACCATGTTAAAAAAGTGCAATAATTAATGGAACTTTTGTTAAAAGATAATTTTTTTAATTACATTAAATTTATATATTTTTATCTGTCATCAAGTTCTACATACTATCTTCCTGTTAATTCTTAAATGTAATATTTGTTTAATATAAAGGAACATCCTACTAATGTACAAACATTTTTTTACATGTCCTATTCCATTTTTGTTTTTATACAATAAGAGTATACATTTTTTTATATGCTAAAGCAAAACATTTTGATTGACAAATGTCTAAATTTCCTTAAATCACCAATCGATTACAGACACATTTGCAATGAATAAATTTCCAGTAATGTTGTCAAATACACATAGGGCTCATTCAATTGCTATTTGGCCAATTGAATATGGCTCTATATAAGCACAGGTCTTCACTAACTAAAAACTTCTGTAATAAAAATATGCTATGTGCTTATATAGAGCTCTATTCAATTGGCCAAATCGCAATTGAATGAGGCCCATAGTATCTATAGATACAGTCTATTGCAGTGCTTCCTAAACCGTTCCGCTGCCCATACAGGTATTAATTTCAGTGTAACATTTACATCCAAAAATATTAGTATGTATTAAGAAGGGTATAGAAGGGTATAGAAGCAAGGCAAGGAAATATAATTCTGCCCCTATACAAATCTCTAGTACACCCTCATTTGGAATATGGAGTACAATTTTGGGCACCACTTCATAAAAAGCACATTTTAGAGCTAGAAAGGGTACAGAGGAGGGCAACAAAATTAATAGGGGGAATTGAGGGGCTCAGTTATGAAGAAAGACTAACCAAATTAAACTTATTTTCTCTTGAAAAAAGACGTCTAAGAGGAGATATGATTACCTTATATAAATACATCCAGAGTCAGTAAAAAGATTTTCCAAGGGAGCTTTTTGTGCCAAGAGGTTTTCAACTGACAAGAGGACATCCCTTGAGGTTAGAAGTAAAAAGATTCCACCTTAAATAAAGAAAAGGGTTCTTCACAGTAATGGTGGTTAATCTGTGGAATTCTCTACCAGAGGAGGTGATGACAGCGGATTTGATAGATAACTTTAAAATGGGACTGGATTTATTTCTATTTCTGGATAAATAGAGAGAGAGTATTGATCCAGGGAGAAATCCGATCGCCAGTAAGCAGAAACGTTCAAAGTCTCTTGGACTTACCGTATACATTCTGGTAATATTATTATTACCTCCCCTTTTTCTAATTTTCCATAAGACATTTACGAAAAATAATGATATGGAATTTCATTGTATAAGTATTCCCTTGCCTCAAGTTACTATTTAACGTAAGCCAAGCAGTAAGTGTAATTTGTCGATGCTCGTTTTGTGCCAGAGCATTTTCTTCAAATGTACAGCTAATACTGCATGTGAGTGATCATGCATTTTAAATTTCAGAAGCCGCCACATTGCCTCTGGCACACTTACATAGCGAGCATCTACATGAGATGCCAGTTCATCATGTACTAATTCATTGTGTTTTTCATTTCGGCCACTTTTCACCACCACATTTGTTTGATCATATCCTTTATAAATATATTTGCAGACATATTTAATTGATTTTATAGAAGTGCAAACTTCCACATTTATGTATGCATTATAGTTCATTAACAGATTTGGATTATATGGCACCACATACGTGTTATCTACATTTTATCCACAAATTATTGCCTTTGGACCTTTTCTTCTTCTATACAACGGATAGCCATCACAATTAGCAAATGTTTGATCTCTAAATTTTTTAGGAAAGTCTTTTGTACATTTTTTATTTTACATACATGGTGACTGTGGATTTAGCTCTCCACATGGCCCATGAATCATACGATGTGTTACAATCTCATATAGTGTGGCATGTTTTTGTGGATGTGGTAGTTCAGCAGCAATTACCGAATCCACTTTATCTGTAGTATTCAATTTATAATTTTCTTGAAGTATTATAAGAATATGTGCATGTGGCAGCCCTCTTTTCTGAAATTCGATGCTATAAACATAAGCCACACACTTTGCAAATAAATGACTGCTGGTTATGTCATGTATTAAGGCTGTTCATTTTATTTAAAAAAAAGACTCTAGCCACTAAGTCTGGTCTATCGGAAGCAGTTTGTCCATGGTTCAAATTATCAACTATCTCTGGCCATTGTGGATTACATGTAAATGTAATAAATAAATCAGACTTCCCAAATTGTGTTACAATAGCCATAGCATCATTGTATCTTTCTCGCATGTTGTGAGGAGATCCTTGTAAAGAAGATGGTAAAATGATGGCTCGGCCAGCTGGAAAATCTCTCTCTGTAGCCACTTCAGCTACATAATCCATGAGGCCACAATATTGTTCAACACATAGTTTATTTTGTTGATATTTTTTTAAATTTTAATTATTGGCTTCTACTTGCAGGTATGAATCAATGATCCATTGTTGTGTCAGTTTTCCAGCACTTAAGATGGGATTAAACACATCTCGAATTGCAATTTGAGCCATTATAAATTCAAGCATGGAAATATTATTTCTGACACATACTTTACTGTTTGGATAACTGTCAAGTATTAATTTTGGTAGCCATCCTGCTTCACCATTGAGATACAAAATTGGATACGTCATTGGATCGAAATTCATACTTAATATACTGATGTTAATGAAAGGTTGCTCTTCATTTTTTGGATATATACTAATATCCATTTGAAAAGGTGGTTCCCCCTAATCATTTTAAAAGACCATTGCCACCTCATTAGCTGTGTTAAGTTATAACTTTGTTTATCAGAATGGCGATCTCTTCTAAGAACTATATTGACTCCAGGTATTGGCAACTCATTTTGTTGTGCATAAAAGAGTTGTTGTTCTTCAACTTCTGACAGTTTTTATAAGCTTGAGTGTATGGATTTTTGTCCATAATCTTATCAAGCTCGTAAAAACAGTGGCTAAGCATTTTCTATTTTCAGAAAGCTGCATATGTTGTTCCACAGCTTCCATTGTATCTATGACATAGAATTGAGCAAATATTCTTTGCTCTCCTTCTTAGGGTGTCAATGTGAAGTACGGTGGTAAATTTGCCCTTGTACTTTAAAGCAGTAAGGTCCATGTCCTGCAACATTATCAACTAATTTTTGCACCCATAGATGCAAAAGAAATGACACTATTATAAGATCTTATATTTTGTTTAAATATTTTGTAATTTGGGAAAGTAGGGTCACTCAGTATCCTTTGTAAATTTATAAGGAATTCTTGTCTTTCTGGAAGTCTTACTATTCCCTTTTGACAGCAACTAATGAACTTACCATCTCTTGTCTTTCCTTTTCAAAATAATAAGCCCTACAAAACTGACAAAGCACATACAACATACCACAATTGTGAGGCTCTACTGTTATATCTCTAACTAAAGAACTGTCCTGTGAAGAAAGAACAACATTCCAATCTATATCTACATTCTTATCATTAGCATATTCTTCACATGTTTCTTGATCAATTGTTTTTTGTTTCCTATCTGTCTTACGCAGCCTTTTTTCTCCAACAGTTTGTCTTTTCTTGTAAATTATGTCACGCTCTTCTTCTTGTACTCTTTTCTTAGTGTCATCCGACTGTCGCTCTCTCCATCTTGGTTTTCGTTCCCTGTCTAGACATTGTTTGTATTCCTTGCTGGTTTCTGGCTTCTCAGCCATTGCAATCTGTAATGTAAAATGTTTATTTTCAACCTACAGATTATGATAATGACCTAGTTTTATCTGAAGTAATAGTTTTCTTTAGTTTACCTCAAGTTGTAATGGATATTACAACTTGTTACACAACTGTGTAAGAGAACTGCGCTCTGATGACACTCTGCCTGGTGCTGTGTGATCTGCCCCTGTCTGGTTCCCCCCATTATACAAGAGCTTACAATCTAGAAGTGATGTGGCATGTGAGGTATGTGTGACTCAGCAGCATATCCATTGGAGGTGTCTTGTATAATGGGGGGTACCAGACATGCTGGTAAAGTTATACAAGCCAGACACCAAAACAAGCAGGTAGATAGATGGGAATGTTTCAAAGCCGACAGGCCAGTAAGAACGGGGTGCCCCTCAAGATAGATCTCGTTCCCATTTTAAGTATGATGTATATAAATGAAATATGACATTGTAGCCCTGTTGCTGAGTTTAGCCCCATTGCTGAGTCTAGGCTGGAGCGCAGAGCGTCATCAAAGTGCAGTTCTCTGTGCTCTGATGATGGCGCTCTATTCAGCTGCCCTGGAAGAACGGGGTGCCCAATTCCCCACATTAATTACTGGTCTTAAAATTAATAATCTCTGTAGCTATTAATGTACGTGCTATTGTTTAATTAAATATACTGTACCTTTTCGTTGTAAGTTAATATGTTAAAATGGATGCCCAGCTGCAAGTCTGTGTAAAGAAACTTGCACTGCAGTGGTCTTCGGTGTCACTGTGAAATTGACAGACACCAGCAAAGTGTAAAGCAATATTTTCAGATTTAGATTTACATTTCCATTTACTACCAATAACAAACATACACGGCTTAAAATGTCTTGTTAAATTTCGCCACCCTAAAATTATTAAATTAAGTAATTAATAAATAATTGATCTTTAGCTGTTATCTTTAATTTTATGAAATTAAATACCAAAAGACCTAACAATGTCTTTATAAATTTGTGAAGCATATAAAATCTAATTTACTGTAACGTAATATAATATATAATGAATAATAAATGAGTTAACTTAATGAAATATACTGTACCTCGTCCTTCTAAAGTGTCCAGTACATATTTTGGCCCTCATTCAATTGCAATTTGGCCAATTGAATAGGGGTCTAAATAAGCACATAAAATATTTTTTTTAGGACGTTTTTACTTAGTAACCATCTATCCAAAAGCAAGGTTTTCACTAACTAAAAACTTATTTAAAAAAAATATGTTATGTGCTTATTTAGAGCACTATTCAATTGGCCAAATTGCAATTGAATGAGGGCCATAGAGAGTGCAAGCTCGAGGCCAAACATAGGCATGCGCAATTTACTGTTTTTCATCATTTTGGGGTGTAATTAGGTCTGTACGGCCTCCATTTTTTCCACGCTTAGCTGATTTTCGATCTTTGATAAATGCCAATTAAGTCTCCGATTAGCTTGTAACCTCACTCACAGGCTTCCTGCCTGTCTCCTGTGCTGTGTGTGAGTTTGTAAGTTTTTTTATTTATTTTTTATTCATTTGGCTTTTTTGTTTGTTTTCAGACTAGAAAGATAGAGAGACCCTGAAAGGCCACCATTTCTTGCATCATAATAATAATAATACACATTGATAATATTATAATAACCATATAATAATAATGCGTAACAGCGACAACTATTGTATGTGATAATAAGTTGTCATATAGAACTATATATATATAATTTTTAATTATATTGGTGGGGCAGGGGCACTGATAATTTAAACAAAGAAATCAAAATAAAAAATTGAGGTGCACTGCAGCACTGGGAGTAGAGTTGAATGATCTACCCCACCATTTTTTTTTTTGCTCCTACACCCTTGTATAGTAACCAAAAGGTTTTCTGCCAAATACTTTTTTTTAATAAGGGTAGCAGCAAAAATAAGTATTGTCTTATCATCAGTTTTGTCTTGGTGATAAAATAGTAATATTGGGCCCTATTAAATTCTCCCTCGTAGTTCTCTCGGTGCTCGCAAAAGGCAGTTTTCCTGCTGTTTGCGAGTACCGAATCTCTCGCAGCCTGCTTTGCGATATGACTGCGAGAAAATGGCCAAGAATAGGCTCCGAGAGAGCTACGTAGCCTTAAATCTATGCACGAGTCTCGCATATCGTAAGAATCCCTACGTGGACAAAAAGTCCACGCAAGGGATCCGAAAGCCTCTACGTGCTGCCTCGGAACAGCCCGAGACAGCAGTGTGAGGCTCCCCCCTGCACCCTATACACATCCCCATGCTGCAGGGGTCTCTATCAGGACCCCTGCAGAACCCCCACATTAACCTCTTGCAGCGGGGGTCCCCGATCTGCATAGATCAGGCCCCCCGCTGCATTTAAAACTTTTAAATTCCCCGCCGCGGCTCCTTAAAGGGGCCGCGGCACACTATTACCCAATCCCGGCCGCGGCACTTAAAATTAACCCCCCTCTATGCTGGGGGTCCCCATCGGGACCCCCGAAGTGTCCCCACATAAACCCATTGCAGGGGGGGTCCCCGATCTGCATAGATCAGGCCCCCCGCTGCATTTAAAACTTTTAAATTCCCCGCCGCGGCTCCTTAAAGGGGCCGCGGCACACTATTACCCAATCCCGGCCGCGGCACTTAAAATTAACCCCCCTCTATGCTGGGGGTCCCCATCGGGACCCCCGAAGTGTCCCCACATAAAACCCCCGGCAGCGGGGGACCCCGAGCGGCACCGATCGTGACCCTGCTGCAATTCAATTTTAATTTTCCCGCCTCGCGGGTCCTCAAAGGACCGTAAAGGTCCTGAAAGGACTCGCACTAAAAATATAAACCCCAGGCAACTATAATTACCCAATTAACTCATGATGGTCAATACAGACCACCATAAGGCCTAAATTAACCCATTAACTCATGATGGTCAATACAGACCACCATAAGGCCTAAATTAACCCATTAACTAATCATGGTGAATACAGACCACCATAAGGCCTAAATTAACCCATTAACTAATGATGGTCAATACAGACCACCATAAGGCCTAAATTAACCCATTAACTAATGATGGTCAATACAGACCACCATAAGGCCTAAATTAACCCATTAACTAATGATGGTCAATACAGACCACCATAAGGCCTAAATTAACCCATTAACTAATGATGGTCAATACAGACCACCATAAGGCCTAAATTAACCCATTAACTAATGATGGTCAATACAGACCACCATAAGGCCTAAATTAACCCATTAACTAATGATGGTCAATACAGACCACCATAAGGCCTAAATTAACCCATTAACTCATGATGGTCAATACAGACTACCATAAGGCCTAAATTAACCCATTAACTAATGATGGTCAATACAGACCACCATAAGGCCTAAATTAACCCATTAACTAATGATGGTCAATACAGACCACCATAAGGCTCTATTTAACCCCATCAGTCCCATAAGGGTATATTATTACCATTATGGGCCTGTTACAACCCAACATTAACCACATAAGTGCCATGATGGTCCTCAAGGACCATAATGACACTAACTACAAACACTACACTATAACCCCCAATAAACTATTTAATCTTAACTAACCCCCCTCTACACTAATCTATTAACACTTACACTACCTACCTACACTACCTACCCCCTAATAAACCTCCCCAACACTCTAATTACAAAAAACAAAAAACCTACAGTACAGAAAACAAAAAACCTAAAGTACAAAAAACAAAAAAACCTACAGTACAGAAAAAACAAAACAAATTACAACCCCACCCCCCACTACAGAAAATAAAAAAATTACACACCTGAAAAGGAAAGACAGATAAACACAATACAATACATACATATAATACATTACATACATTACATACAATACATGACATTACATACATTACATATAATATATTACATATTATATATTAAATATAATATATTACATATAATATATTAAATATAATATATTACATATAATATATTACATATAATATATTAAATATAATACATTACATACATTACATACAATACATGACATTACATACATTACATATAATATATTACATATAATATATTACATATAGTCCAAATCAAATACCCCCTATCTATCTAACATACAATCTATTTAATTTAAAATAAATCCTAACTATATCAAATACATCCCCCTATCTATCTAATATACAAAAAATCCTAACTACATACACAGACCCTAATTTTAAAATAAAATAAAATAATTACAGTCCTAACTACATACACAGACCCTTATTCTAAAATAAAATAAAATAATTACAGTCCTAACTACACAGACCCTAATTCTAAGCTAAAATCAATAAATTAAGACCACTTACCTTTAAGATGTTGCTTCAGATCACTAACCTATGGGTCAAACAAAAAAAAAAATTAGTACAAAACATTAACATCCAATAAATAAACATTCTATACATTCTAAATATTCTAAATATTCAACTCACCTTTACAGCATGTCCCGTCACTGTTTAGCTCTTCCGGCGCGGCCCTGTTAAAAAAAAAACACAATACATGAATACATTAATACAATATATAAACAATAAATAAAATACACATATAAACATCTAAATATACATTTAACTTACCTCCCCGCGATGTCCCCGGCCTTCTCTCCTTCAGCCCCGGCTGGGTCGCGGAACCATCCGCGCTCAAAAAAAAAAAAAAAAAAAAAACTAACGGAGGTCTGCACTGGCAGACCTCCCCGACGCTAATGAACCTCCCGGAGTCGTTTCCGGGAGAAAATTGGCATTGGCGGCTTGTGATTGGCTGAAAAAGCTGCCTATCAATTTCAGCCAATCAAAAGTCGTCAATGTGTGAGCCAATCAGGATGGGATACACCCCAATATCCCACCCTGATTGGCTAAAACACTTGTCTATCTTTCTGGGAACCAATCACAAGGCTCAGATGCCTTCAGCCAATCACTATGGGATACACCCCCACGGAGTGATTGGTAGAAGACATCTGTGCATCCTGATTGGCTCCTACATTGACGACTTTTGATTGGCTGACAGCTTTTTCAGCCAATCACAAGCCGCCAATGCCAATTTCCTCCCGGAAACGACTCCGGGAAGTTCATTAGCGTCGGGGAGGTCTGCCAGTGCAGACCTCCGTTAGTTTTTTTTTTTTTTTTTTTAGAGCGCGGATGGTTACGCGGCCCAGCCGGGGCTGTAGGAGAGAAGGCCGGGGACATCGCGGGGAGGTAAGTTAAATGTATATTTAGATGTTTATATGTGTATTTTATTTATTGTTTATATATTGTATTAATGTATTCATGTATTGTGTTTTTTTTTTAACAGGGCCGCGCCGGGAGAGCTAAACAGTGACGGGACATGCTGTAAAGGTGAGTTGAATATTTAGAATGTATAGAATGTTTATTTATTGGATGTTAATGTTTTGTACTAATTTTTTTTTTTGTTTGACCCATAGGTTAGTGATCTGAAGCAACATCTTAAAGGTAAGTGGTCTTAATTTATTGATTTTAGCTTAGAATTAGGGTCTGTGTAGTTAGGACTGTAATTATTTTATTTTATTTTAGAATTAGGGTCTGTGTATGTAGTTAGGACTGTAATTATTTTATTTTATTTTAGAATAAGGGTCTGTGTATGTAGTTAGGATTTTTTGTATATTAGATAGATAGGGGGATGTATTTGATATAGTTAGGATTTATTTTAAATTAAATAGATTGTATGTTAGATAGATAGGGGGTATTTGATTTGGACTATATGTAATATATTATATGTAATATATTATATGTAATATATTATATTTAATATATTATATGTAATATATTATATGTAATGTATGTAATGTCATGTATTGTATGTCATGTATGTAATGTATTATATGTATGTATTGTATTGTGTTTATCTGTCTTTCCTTTTCAGGTGTGTAATTTTTTTATTTTCTGTAGTGGGGGGTGGGGTTGTAATGTATTTTTTTGTTTTCTGTAGTGGGGGGTGGGGTTGTAATTTGTTTTTTTGTTTTCTGTACTGTAGGTTTTTTTGTTTTCTGTGCTGTAGGTTTTTTGTTTTTTGTAATTAGAGTGTTGGGGAGGTTTATTAGGGGGTAGGTAGTGTAGGTAGGTAGTGTAAGTGTTAATAGATTAGTGTAGAGGGGGGTTAGTTTAGATTAAATGGTTTATTGGGGGTTATAGTGTAGTGTTTGTAGTTAGTGTCATGATGGTCCTTGAGGACCATCATGGCACTTATGTGGTTAATGTTGGGTTGTAACAGGCCCATAATGGTAATAATATACCCTTATGGGACTGATGGGGTTAAATAGAGCCTTATGGTGGTCTGTATTGACCACCATGAGTTAATGGGTTAATTTAGGCCTTATGGTGGTCTGTATTGACCATCATTAGTTAATGGGTTAAATAGAGCCTTATGGTGGTCTGTATTGACCACCATGAGTTAATGGGTTAATTTAGGCCTTATGGTGGTCTGTATTGACCATCATTAGTTAATGGGTTAAATAGAGCCTTATGGTGGTCTGTATTGACCATCATGAGTTAATGGGGTAATTATAGTTGCCTGGGGTTAATATTTTTAGTGCGAGTCCTTTCAGGACCTTTACGGTCCTTTGAGGACCCGCGAGGCGGGCAATTTAAAATTGAATTGCAGCAGGGTCACGATCGGTGCCGATCGGGGCCCCCCGCTGCAGGGGGTTTATATGGGGACACTTCGGGGGACCCCCAGCATAGAGGAGGGTTAATTTTAAGTGCCGCGGCCGGGATTGGGTAATGGTGTGCCGCGGCCCCTTTAAGGAGCCGCGGCGGGGAATTTAAAAGTTTTAAATGCAGCGGGGGCCTGATCGGTGCCGATCGGGGACCCCCGCTGCAAGGGGTTAATGTGTGGGGGCTGCGGGGGTTCCTATGGACCCCTGCAGCAAGGTGTTCATGTGAGGACACTTCGGGGGTCCCGACAGGGACCCCCGCATTGAGGGGGGGTTCATTTTAGGTGCCTGGGGGGGTTTGGAGTACCCCCCACGGCAGGGCTTATGTGGGGGACTGCCGCGGAGGTCCCTTTTAGGACCCCCGCAGCACTTGATGAGGAGTGGGAGCCTGCGATATCATCTCGTAGGCTGTCACTCCTCATGTACATTTACGCAGTGTAGATACGTACGGCCCTGCTGCGTAGCTCATACGTTGCTCGCAGCAGGGCTAATTTAATAGCATTGGAAGTTAGAGAAACTTTGCAGTACGTAGGGCTTAAGTAGAAGCCTCTTATTTACAAGGCTGGAATTGAATAGGGCCCATTGTTAGGAAAACTTTACAATGATGAAGTATTAGAAATGGTGATATGCAGCAAATGCATAGCCATATTTAAGTGACCAGAGCAGATTCAGTGTCACAATTCATTTTCTCTGGGCTAGAAGTGCTGCTTTAGTGACATCTAGTGGGGGAGAAGCAGAAGCAGTGTAATGGGCTTTCTTATAACTTACCAAAGGGTGAGATGTTCTGATGTATAGATTCATTTCAAATAACATCAGTCTTACAGCCTTATTAAATTGCGATTTGGCCAATTGAATAGGGCTCTATATAAGCACACAGCATATTTTTTACAGAAGTTTTTAGTTTGTTAACTTCTATCCAAAAGCAAGGTTTTCACTAACTAAAAACTTCTGTAAAGAAAATATGCTCTGTGCCTATATAGAGCCCTATTCAATTGGGCAAATCGTAATTTAATAAGGCTGTTAATTTGTAATAAGTGGCAAATTACTTGTCGGAATTCTTATCATATGTGATAGAGGTTTGAAATGGCTAATATAGTAATGGTTTTCAATAGGAAGTGTATTGCATACTATAAAAGTGACATTTCATCTATATATATCTGCCGTGTATATGCATAGAATAGTAATAATAAATAATAATAAATTAAGTGTAAATAATAATTAATACATGAATTTAATAAATATTATTATTCATAATAATAATAATAATACAAGTTGATAATATTATAATAAACATAATGCATACAATATATATATATATATATCATATTTAATAATAATTTACCATATTATTTGTTTAAAATATATATATATATATATATATATATATATATATATATATATATATATATATATAAAATATTGGTATTGCTATTCTTCTTAATATTATTATTGTTATTATTATTATTTAAAATAATAAATATATTCTATTATTAATATTACATTTATTAGTATTAATGTTATCCTCATAGTTGTTGTTATTATCATTAAAATGATTGTACAATTCAAATTATCATTTTTCCCATGTTTTCCCCTTTTTTTCTAAACTAGACCCATTGTTCTATTTAATTATTGCAGTTTAAGAAAAGAAATGTGCTTGCAAATGTGTTCAAGAATATTATCGCTGTATAATCAACAGGCATTTTTCATCCCATCACCCTCATTATTATTGGATGTACACGTATTAAATGGTGTATTGACGCGCTCACTGTTTGATAAATACTGTTTTGAGTATATTGGGCCTCATTCAATTGTGATTTGGCCAATTGAATAGGGCTCTAAATAAGCACATAGCATATTTTTTTAAAGAAGTTTTTAGTTAGTAAAAATCTTGCTTTTGGATAGATGCTTACTAACTAAAAACTTCTTTAAAAAAAATATGTTACGTGCTTATTTAGAGCCCTATTCAATTGGCCAAACTGCAATTGAATGAGGCCCAATGGGCCCAGTATTTTCTCTCTATTGTGTCTTATTGCCTGCTGTGGATGGCAGATTTCAGTACTCGTCTTGATAAATCTGGGCTGCAGTGTATATTCAGGAGTTATCTCAGGACAGATTCTATCAAATGTCGTGAGAAAGCCAAATTCAAAAATACTGGTAATGATATTATAGTGACAGGAATAATTGAATTAAAAAAGTTAAACACCAATAAAAACCAGAGATGGTGTTAAAATAACAGTTACATTGAAATTCAATATAATTAGAAAATCAATTTTCATAAATCTCATTGTTTTTCCCAAGACAAGCATGTTAATAATAATAATCATAATGTCCATAACCCTAATGTTATTACATTGATAGCAATAGATCATTTAGTACAACTATTGGTAAAGAAACCATTGATAAACTGCTACTATGTAAAGAATCATGTTGGATTTACATACTTAGGGCCTCATTCAATTGCGATTTGGCCAATTGAATAGGACTCTAAATAAGCACATAACATATTTTTTTTAAAGAAGTTTTTAGTTAGTATGGCCCTCATTCAATTGCAATTTGGCCAATTGAATAGGACTCTAAATAAGCACATAACATATTTTTTTTAAAGAAGTTTTTAGTTAGTATGGCCCTCATTCAATTGCAATTTGGCCAATTGAATAGGGCTCTAAATAAGCACATAACATATATTTTTTAAAGAAGTTTTTAGTTAGTGAAAACCTTGCTTTTGGATAGATGGTTACTAACTAAAAACTTATTTAAAAAAATATGTTATGTGCTTATTTAGAGCCCTATTCAATTGGCCAAATTGCAATTGAATGAGGGCCTAAGCATCTATCCAAAAGCAAGGTTTTCACTAACTAAAAACTTCTTTAAAAAAAATATGCTCTGTGCTTATTTAGAGCCCTATTCAATTGGCCAAATCGCAATTGAATGAGGGCCTTAGGCCCTCATTCAATTGCAATTTGGCCAATTGAATAGGGGTCAAAATAAGCACATAACATATTTTTTTTTAAGACATTTTTAGTTAGTAAACATCTATCCAAAAGGAAGGTTTTCAATAACTAAAAACTTCTTTAAAAAAAATATGCTATGTGCTTATTTAGACCCGTATTCAATTGGTCAAATCGCAATTGAATGAGGCCCTTAATATTTAAAAAAAACACAAGGCTACATTATGTTTTTACTTTCTTGCCCTTTAGTTAGGGTCTGTCTGTACATAATTACCGGTAAGTAATTATATTTATGTTCACAGTACAGTTAAAAGAATAAAATCTGGAAGTCTCCCTTCAGCCACCCGGCAACCTGGAAGAGGTTTGCTAATGTAGTGAATGGAGCTGGCCGGTAGGGGCTAAGCGTACCTCTGAGCATGATCTGAATTCTTCTTTTGCAACATTGTGGGAACAACCTGCTTGGGCCTTGTGAGGGGTGCTACTGGAGCCCGTACCTTGCTTCCTGACCAAGACTTGCATCAACATCACAACTAATATACGGCGTGTCCAGATTTCAGGCAAGATGGGGAAAAACAAGAAAGCCCTGCCTTCCAAAAAAATTGAAGAGCATTTCAAGATGGCTGGGGCCTCACAGACATCTATGCAAACTCCCTGCCCGGAACATCTGGACCAATCTGACTCTGATTCGGTTTCAGACGCAGTACACCCGGAGGTCAACATCGCTGACAATTCTATGGCAAAGTTTGAGGCCCTTCTAGAGTCTCATATCAATAGAGCAGTCACAGCTCTACAAAAAGATCTGCATGACATTGGGCAGCGGACCAATATTTTGGAGGAGTCAATGGATCAAGTAGTTGAGGCCCTGGAAAAAGATAGGAGTGCCATTGGGGAGAATACCTCTCGCATTACTTCCCTTGAAGACAAACTGGAAGATTTGGAGAACCGCTCTCGTAGATTCAATATCCGGATTAGGGGGGTACCAACTGCAATCATTGACTTGCCCCGATATCTCAAAGCCACTATAGACCAGATCCTGGCAGGCTTTCCGGATCATATTTGGGAAGTGGAGCGAGCTCACAGGGCCCTGGGTGGAAATAAAAATCCTGATTTGCCAAAGGACATAATAGTGAGACTGCTCCGTCAGCAATCCAGAGACTTAATTCTTGCCACCACCTGCAAAATGACAACCATCCAGGGTCCCGACGGATCCCCTTTGCAATTCTTTGCGGACCTTTCTCCTCCAACCCTACAAAAACGGAGACTGATGAAGCCTGCTCTGGAGATTCTTGTTCAACATGGCATCAGGTACAGATGGGGCTTTCCTTTTGCCCTTATGTTCTCCCACAGTGGCGCATCCCATTCTGTGCGTTCCTTGGAGGAATGTCTGGATCTCCTTCAGAGACTGAACCTGACCACTGGAGCAACAGCCCAGACACAGGGAGCCTCCCTGCCGCTCCCCCTTCCCCAGAGACAGTGGACTCCTTCCTCCAAACCGAGGAGGACGGCTGACCCAACTCCCCAAACAGCTTCTCAAAGACCGAGGCAGGAACTGGAGGCCGGGGCTACTTGACTCTTGGAGCTGGACGAGGAGCTGGCCTAAGGAGGCACATTGTCTCCTTTCAGACAGTGACTTTACCACGGGACTCTTGTTTTGGTTACCATGTTTTATAGTTATGCTGATTGTCTCTTAAATGCTTTTTTCTTGTTTGTTTTTTCCCCTGAGCAGGTCTCACTACCTTAGGCTACGGTAGTAGCTCCAGAGCTTTTGAAGTGTACAACTGATATAAGAAGGACTGTAGTTCCAGCTATGTCTCAGCTAAGGGAGTTCTCACTCCAAGTTATAGTTAAGAGTATTCATGCTCAGCAAGGTTCACCCAAAAATGTTTTTCTAGCCTTTTCTTAATACCCCTACCGGCTAGGATTTAGATTGTTTTAGACTAGATTTGAGGAAAACGGTTAGCATTCGGTTGGGCTAGATTTGCTCATTAAGTTAGGAATTACACAATGGTAAATTGTATTTTCTCTCTATGTCTTATTGCTTTTACTTTCTTCTTCTTCCCTCTGATTGATCTGGGCAGGCTATTTGCTACTGTTCTCTACTCTCTGGCCCCCTCAAAGCCAAGGCTGCAAAAGCTACTTCTTCTTCTTTCCCCTCTCTCTTGCTTCTCATTTCACCCTGGGGCAGTGGGCTTAGAGAGGTACTATCTGTCCCAATCTATGGTAAAACCAGTCCTATGTCCGCCGGGCGGATGGCTAGGTCTTATGGGTCTTATTCAGAGTAGACTTGATAGGGAGGTACTTCCCTTAAGTAATGGCTTTAGATTATGCTGGTTATCACGGCTAAACCCAACTAACTCTTGTCGTTTTACTCCCACTTTCATCTCCATCAGATCAACTCTGTCCAATGAGATCCGACAGGACCCTCCAGCTCCTCCTCGCCCTGGCCTGGGAAAGCCGCCTCCTGTTCCCTCATGCCCAGCTGCTACTGAAGGTGTGTGGCTTTTAGTTATACACATGCTTACGCCAACTGCACACCCATGACATTTCCCACAAAGATACTCACCCACAATGTAAAAGGGTTTAACTCCCCCTTCAAGCGAAGGAAGGCTTTTTTGTATTATAAAACCCACAAACCTGACATTATCTTTCTCCAGGAAACCCATTTTGCTAAGAATAAAACTCCTGCCTACCTGAATAAAGATTATCCCCAATTTTTTTGCACCACCCAGGCTTCGAAAAAAGAGGGAGTAGCGATCCTTTTGCACAAGGATTTTCAGTTCCAGCTAGACTCCAAAATTATAGACCGGGAAGGGTATTATGTTATCTTGAAAGGGAAGGTCTTAGGCACCCCTACGTCGCTTATTTCTTTCTATGTCCCCACCGTAGCCCCACACAAAGCGTTGATTAGACTCTTAAGGACACTGGAGGGGAGGGAGTGGGGGAAATTGATAATAGGGGGGGACCTAAATTTGGTCTTAGACCAGAGCATGGATAAGTCCAACGTCTCTAAGCACATCCGCTTTTCTAAAAGGATTAAACAAATCAAAAAACTGCTCCATTCTTTAGACCTCGTGGATGCTTGGAGGGGTCACCATCCGAAAGGAAGGGAGTACACCTTCTTCTCCCCCACCCATAAGTCCTACTCCCGTATTGATGCCCTTCTTATTAGTACCGCGCTTTTTGATAGCTCGGATAAGGCAGATATTGTTCCCTGCACGTGGTCGGACCATGCTGCAGTCTTCCTAGAAGTTGACCTGGGATCCCAATCCAGACTACCTTTTGCCTGGAAATTCAACGAATATTTGCTCTCGATACCCACATACCAGGAACAAGTTACTTCTGAACTGGCAGCCTACTTTGTGTCCAATGCGGGTGGGGAAACTTCGCCAGGTTGGGTCTGGGTGGCTCATAAGGCTTATATTAGGGGTACGTGCATTAAATTGGCTTCACAACATAAAAAAGCAATTCGTCTAACTGAGGAAAACCTCGTCAAAAATTTAGCTCAATTAGAGAAACAGAATCAAATTTCCCCTTCTTCCTCGTTAAGAGACCAAATTGACAAGGCTCGGCTGGAGCTAGACGGTATTTTATCTATTAGAACAGATAAAGCCCTGAGAAGAACGCAGCATCTCTTCTATGCCAAAGCGAATAAACCAGACAAATTATTGGCAAAAAGTCTGAGGGCAAGGTACTCTCAGTCCAAAATCTCTCAAATTAGAACCAAAGAGGGAGTACTCACGTTTAGCCAAAATGAGATTCAAAAGACCTTTAGGGAATTCTACCAGCACATTTACTCCTCCCACAACTCCCCTCCAGAGAACGCTATTAGGTCCTACCTGAATTCCTTAGATTTGCCTAGAATATCAGAGTCAGATCTTCTTAACCTAAACAAAGAGGTATCGGTAGAGGAGGTTAGGGAGGCAATCAAAGACCTAAAAATGGGGAAATCTCCTGGCCCTGATGGCTTTACCAACATTTATTATAAAAAGTTTTCGGACATTTTGTCCCCACACTTATGCAGCCTGTTCAACACAATTTTGAAAGGGGATCCAATGCCCCCTGAGCTTAACTTCGCGGATCTGACCCTTTTCCCCAAGGAAGGTAGGGACCCAAAGGAGGCAAAGAATTACAGACCGATCTCGCTCCTTAATGGGGATATCAAACTCCTTGCTAAAATATTCTCACAAAGGATTTCGGTCTTTTTGCCCTCCCTGATTCACAAGGACCAATCTGGCTTCATCCCATACAGGCAGACGAGTGATAATATTAGAAGGACCCTAAACATCATCCACTTGGCTAGACATAGAAACACCCCGGTTTGCCTGCTCGCATTGGACATAGAGAAGGCCTTCGATACCCTGGAATGGCCTTTCTTATATGCCGCTCTGGATAAATTTGGGTTCAAAGGCCAATTTTTAAACCTGCTTCGCACCTATTATAATCTTCCCAAAGCTAACTTAAAACTCCCGGGCTCCCAGAAGGCGGTTATAGAGATAGGGCGTGGAACGAGACAAGGATGCCCTCTTTCCCCTCTCCTTTTTGCCCTTGCAATAGAGCCGCTGGCTCAGGCGATTAGGGCAAATTCCTCTATTGAGGGTCTGCGAGTGGGAAACCAGCATTTAAAGTGCTCCTTATTTGCTGATGATCTATTGTGTACTCTTACTAACCCTTGCTCCTCTATTGAAGCTCTGCTGGACACAATAGGTTTATTTAGCTCACTTTCTGGACTTAGATTAAACCAGGACAAAACAGAGGCACTAGGCATAGGCATACCCTTAGATACTCTATCCCAGTTGAAATCAAGCCATAAGTTTATCTGGCCGGCCAATCATATTCACTACTTGGGGATAAATATTACTAGCTCTTTAGCTGGAATTTATAAGGCCAATTTCCCCCCCCCTCTTCAGGGTTCTTCAGAGGGATTTGAACATTTGGACGGGGAAGCATATTTCTTGGACGGGTCGGATAACCTCGGTGAAGATGAACATCCTCCCGAGGCTCCTGTATCTAGCCAGAACCCTTCCTGTTCAAGTTAATAACTCAGAATTAGCTCGCTTTCAGTCCTTGGTGTTCAAGTTCATCTGGAGGAATAGACCCCCGAAAATAGCAAGGAAGATCATGTATAGACATAAATCTAAGGGAGGTCTCTCATGCCCGAATTTTTCTAGCTATTTCAGAGCGGCGCAACTGGCCTTTATTCCTCTGGCACATTCCACTTCCCTCCAGCCTAATTGGGTTTTCATAGAGGAGGCACAAATGCCCCCCCTCACGTGGGGTACTATCCTATGGGCACCAAATTCGAATACTCTTAGGTCTTACATAAGTAATCCAATAACTAAATTTACTTTAAAAATCTGGAACTGGGCCAAGAAAACCCACAATCTAGCATACCCGGTAACTCCTCTTACCTCGATTTTCACTTCCCCCACCCTCTCGGCTACCCTCTCTTCTAACTCTAAACAATTTTGGATTCTGCAAAAATTAGATAAACTAGGCTCATGGCTGGAAGGGGGGAAGATTATTTCTCTAGGAACAGTTTGCAGAGGGAGGGAGTTTCCTGATACGGAAATATTTAACTATATTAAAATCAGGCACTGGGTAGAAGAAGTTCTCAGGGAATTTGGCCAGCCTAAAGACTCCTGGCTCACCACAATTTGCAGACACTCAGCCCTTACTAAGGGTACACTGGGAGCAATATATAACATAATTAATGCTCCCCCCTTGGATTCACCAAAGCCTTCCTTTATGCTGAAGTGGGAGCTGGACTTGGAGCAGACTTGGGATGAGCCCTCCTGGTCTAAAGCTTTCTCTAGCCTCTCTAAAGGGTCCCTTAATTTTAGCTTGTTGGAAACCTCGCTGAAAATCCTACATAGGGCGTATATGACCCCCGCTAGACTAAATAGAATTGTGCCTACAACTTCGGATAAATGTTTTAGGGGATGTCAAGAACGAGGGGACTTCATTCACGCGTGGTGGAAATGTCCTTTAGTCTCAGAAACCTGGGCTAGAGTGGCTGATCTACTTTCCAGATTATTTAGTATCCCACTTAAACCTTCCATAGCGACATGTCTCTTAGGCAGGAATTATAAGGAACTGGGAGGGGTAGGAAATAAATTGACACAATTGATTTATCTGGCAGTAAAAAACATCATAGCGAGAAGGTGGAAGGACAATTCCATTAACTTCCAGGAAATCAAAAACAAAATAAACTTCCTATTTATACATGAGAGAATGACTCATACACTATTGGACACACATCAAAAGTTTCTGGAAATTTGGGGACCCTGGATCTCCTCCCCCGACTGCATTTCTTAGGTAGTGTGGGGACGAGTTGAATTTTTGCTAGGGAGGCTCTTTACAATTGGAAGAGGAGTGGAGCGGGGGGCGGACTGGAACAGGCGGAGCGGGAGAGGACACTGGAGGCTACTTCGGACGAAAGGTAACGACAGTAAAACTAAGATTGGGTAGCACAGGAACTCAAAAGGCCACGGTATAGTCAAATCCTGACCTTTTGTAGTAGAAGAGCGGATGGGAAGCAATTATCTACTATTTGCTCTTTTCCTTACTTCTTCATTTCTTTGGTTATTTGTTTATTTTTCTCTTCTTTTCTTCACTTCTTCCTCTTTCTCTCTTCTCATGTGTTCATAGAATATATTGATTGTAACACGATTGTTTATTTAAACCAATTTGTGCACTGAAAACTTTAAAATTATATTAAGGAATAATTCAACAAAGAGAAGCAGTTGCTTAGGATAGTAATTATCCTTTCTTGACATGTGGAATTATGTTTTATAGTATGTGCTTATTTTTGTACAAGTTTTTTCTTGATTATTCTTAATAAAAACTTTATGAAAAAAAAAAAAAAAAAGAATAAAATCTGTTTATATGTAATAAGATAATATATTTTTTGTAAATTAAATGGGTGTGAACTTGACCTATTATGTAGTGTAAATATAATATTCAAGTGTATTTTCCAGTAGCAACATAAGGTACATTTCCTTAAAAAAAAACTATATTACTTTGTCAGACTTAATTTATACCATTAACCATATTATGTATATGTTATGTACAAAATAATAATAAATAATGTTAGAAGATTATATTTATGATTATCATTGTAATAATTTATCCAGTGATGTCTAGGATGAGTTGTATCTTTTGAATTAACATATTAAATAACATGGAAATGTAATATTTTGCTTAGTATTCTAATAAACTTATCATACACTTTATTTAACTGTTTATAAAATATGAATGGCTTCACTGTGAATATATAATAATTTATACAAATTATTTTATAAGTATTTTGCCCCCTAATAGTTAATGATATTTATTGAAATTGTTGCTATCGTAACCATAAAGTTATTAATATAGGAACACCAAAGGGGCAGTACTTTGATTAAACTCGGCTACATATGAGCAGAAACGTACGTCTGGATTGTTTTGGCTGGAACCAATGGCATCAATAGGACGCACATGTGTTTCACAGTCTAGCGGTGGAGTTTGACAAGTGCCATCTGGATGCAACTCAAAAGAAATGACGTAGCAAAACTAGAATTGAACAAATTTAAAAAAAAGTAAAAGCCAGAGGAACAAAATGATATATATTTATTATGTAGGAAAGAAATTGCAGCAATCAGTGCCACCATTAGGTTTTGATGTTTTATGCTAGTAATTCGGCAACAGGCCATTTATATCTAGAAACAATAGCTTTTGGGGGATATAATATATGACAAATTAGATCAATACAGTTTTCAAGCTAATAGTTATTTTATTTTATTTTTTTTAATGAGGGATTTATAGATCCTATACACTTAATATAATACTGTTCTCTTTTCCCTATGAGGATTTTTTAGTATTATTGACTTTATGTATATGACCAAGTTTAATTCTGCAGTTTTGTATATTACTTAACTATGTACAAATTGTTACCTCAGTGCTTAACACTATGTTTGTCCAAGTAGAAAAAAATGTGAGGAATTTAATTATAATTTTTATTATATACGTGAGTTAAAAAGAAAAACGCCCATAGTCACAATCTGCTACTTCTATTGGACTTGGTAAGAACCTGGTTCAAACCTATTCAGCAGAATCTTGCGGTCCCTTTAAACCTCTAATAGCAGAAGATGGACCAAACACCAGTACCACGCCCAGGCCCATAGAATTTTACTAACTCTGCAGTCCAGGGATTTCCCTGGGCATAACAATTTCTCCCCCCTTCTTTCTAGTGTAGACTGGGAAGACATCCTGCCGGATAGCTTTCCAGGCTGCTACTTGTTCTCTTCTGATGTCTAAGCCATGGCTCAGTCCCAAAAGACTCCAGGGTCCAAGAACCCGGTCCCAGCTGGTAGTGGTAAGTCTAGGGAGTGCAGGAAGCGTCCATTGTCCTGATCTCTCATTCTGTGGCTCAATCCTGGGGTTGCACGGTAGGCTTTCCATGTTACTCCACCTCTCCAACCCCCTAGTAAAAATCTATCCAAGTGATAAACTCAGTGGCTCTCTGGGCACCCCGCCTCCTCCTGTCCAGGGTGAATTCTCCCTCCTTCCCAGTTTTGGAGGAATGAAATGCTTTCTTTTGACAGCTGCATGGGAGTCAATGCAATGGGGACAGGGGACAAACCACATACTGGGGCACCCTCTTTGCCAGTCCATGAAATGTGGCCCATCCAGATGTGAAACAATCTGGAGTAGTTCTGAGCCATCCATAGTTGTCTTGATGTTTCTAATACAGTCCCTTGGCTTACAGGGTTACAAATGGGCAACACATACCCTTCCCCAGATCTTCCTTCCCTGACCAGTGCTTGCATTCAGAGGTATCCACTGGGCCTTTTGGTTTCCCAAAACCAAACAGTTCCCTGGGGGTAATCAGTTCAGTTGACTGTGTTATCACCACCCCATTCCCCAATAGCCAGGGTCAACGCCCCTTCTTTCCCCCTCCCTTAGGGAAAGCAGTCTTTCTGTGGACCCAATAAAACAATATTGCAAGTGGGGACTGTACCTTCAGGCATACTAGGCATAGGTCATCATTTAGGAGCAAATCCTTGACCGTTATTCATTTAGACTGCTGTCCTGTTCAATCCTCTGAGCCTGAAGATCTCTCTTAGCTCTTTCATGGTCATCTCTCCATATTTTGCCATCTTACTGTATTCCACAGAGGTCCCCACACTGCCAACCAATTGTCATGATCTGCTACTTCAGTTGGACTTGGTAAGAGCCTGGTTCAAGGCTATAAAGCAGATTTGTGCAGTCCTTTTACATCTACCTCTGATAGCAGAAGATGTACCAAACACAAGTACCATTCCCAGGCCCATAGCATTTTACTAACTCTGCAGTCCATGTTTTTTTCCTGGGCATGACACCCATGTTAAAACACTATAAAAAAACAACAAAGATGGCTGGTAGCTATTCAGCATTTAATATGCAAAATTTAGGTATGGGGCATTGCTTTAACAAACCTAGATATCATGCAAATTGATAATCATTTCTCAACAATATCCACTTAATAGTGGGGGTTCCCCCTATCTTAGTAACTGTGTGTATTTGACATATAAGCATACAAATCTTATAAGAAAGCTGCTATATGGCAGCAATAATTTATCTGTATTAGTGAGGCATAGATAAGCAGCTAATATAAAGAATATGCTGCATTATAAATATTGGGACACAGTTTTATATATTAAGGACATTCCTATTGTTTATAGGTTGTGATATCAATAACATAGAAATGACTGCTATATAAATGACAAAATGAGTGCCTTGACCAAATATATCACATATATAGTTGTGAGCGTACGAGTTGTTGCTAACGCTGCGGGCCGCGCATAGCGGCGGGCCTCGCATAGCGAGGGCACTGGGCGAGGGTCTCAGTTGCTGGCATGGAGCGCCGCAGGCGCTCCATGCCAGCAACTGCGACCCTTGCAAAGTTCACGACGCAACCCAAAGAGCACGACACACAAATTACGACACTCGCAAACAACATACGACACACGTTCACACACATTACGGCCTCTCAACACTCTGGCGCAACTCGCGAACATTACAAAATTAAAAACACAATACCTACACACAGCACATACATAAAAACCTTACCTACAGCAACAGCAAGCATAAACGACCTCAAAAATGCACCTTACACCTTCATTTTACTCAAAATAAAAGAGTTTACACACTAAACAATTTGCTAAGCGACACAAAAAATGGCCGAAGAACAAAACGAAAATGAGGCTACACACGCAAACACCATACGAGACACGTTACCACACATTACGACCTCGCAAACATCGGACGCAACACGCCGACATACAAACATTTAAAACACAATAAATACACACAACACACAAATAAAAAGCTTACCTACAGCAAGAAGAACCATCCAGCACCTCAAAAAACCAAGTTACACCTTCATTTAAATAAAAATAAACACTTAAGACACTAATAAAATCGCTAAGCGAGAGAAAAAATGGGCGCCGAAAAAAACGAAAACGAGGCTACAGCACTATCAACACGTAAAACACCACAACACACTCGCAAAACACCACACAAAACTCGAAAACCACCACGAACCACCGACAGATAATCCGCAAAGACGCAAACCACAGACAAACCGCCATTTTACGACAATGCGGAGGTACAACACTACGCTAACGGTTTCGTGTCGCGCACGCACACTATTACACTGCACACATTCAGCACGCTTACACAGCAGCTCCACACCACTAATGCTGCAGCAACCTCAAAACAGATTGCCAGCTCTTCAACACAATGCTTCAAAATAGGTAAAGTATATTCATTTATTAATGTATTATATATTTCATTATTATACACCAAACAGCATTAGCTACCTTACAATTTCATTGCCGTCATTTTTTGACGGGCAATTCGCTAGTTTATATATAAGTAACAGCAGTCTTAACTGTTTAATTTTGATAAAGAGATAACTGATATGAAGTTAACACTTCAACACCAAATTAGCAGTCTAATTATTTATATTTGTTCATACGGATTTGCACAGACCTACACCATCTATCTCATTTGATACTTTAATAAGTGCTGTGTCTAAGGTGCTGGTGTCACTGCTGAAATAGGCTCACTGTCCAAGGTGCTAATAACAACAACCTCTATGGGATACTAGTGTATGATAATTATTTGACGTGCACACATACAGGACTGAGTAATGTGGATATTGAATGCATTTATCTACTGCATTGTAATCAGTTGGCATTAATAGCCATAATGCAGGCTAATTATATAAAACCAATCTGAATTACTATATTATAATCTGCAATTTAGTTATATTGGATATTGATAACAAATTATACACTGTTTAAAACTTCAAGAGCAGAATCCCACGACTTTGAGATAAGTGACCACAACTTTTATTTCATATGCTGAGCAAAGTAAGGCACATAGCATAAGGAGTCAGCTCCTGTTTTTTCATTTATTTAGAGGGTAAATAGCTGGCCCTCATAGAAAAGCAAAGGACAAGATAGGGAGCTCTGCTATTTCTAGATTAGGGTTACCCTGTGCCTTGTCTCTATCCTGATAAACATATCATAAGGGCCACATATGAATAGTAATTAGGTTTTGGGATCATTAGCTGCAGCTCTGGAGTTCATTAACCACTTATATATATGTATATATTCTTAACTATCGTCTTCATTTTTACTTTTTTACTTTTTATTATGATAATTATTAAAAGTTAAGTATTATTATTTAATTTTTTAAGTTGTTTTTGTTTTTTGGCAATTATCCTTAGCAAGGGTGGAATCCATTTGCATTTATGCTGAGTGTATTTTGGTAATAACTCCTTTGACTGTTGTTAATGTGACTATGCACTTTTAAGCTTGTTTACAGCTTATGTATGTACTGTTTTGCATGTACTTTATAAACTTTGGCTTGCTGTTATTATTGGAGCTGTGGACCTGTGCAATATGGGGTCATCTTGTCTTGTCTGTTCTATGTACACTGATCTCTAGTGCCTTCCTGATTAATATCGGATAGCCCTGTAGGACACTGGTTGTTTAATTGTGCTTTTCTGTCTTTACTTTATTATTAACTCTATTGATCAGAGCAAACCCTTTCCCTTCAATAATGAGCACACACTTAATTATGCATGACCACCAATGAGTAACCTTTATTTTTTCCCCATCCAACATTTTTATATCATTCAGTCACCCCTCCATCATAAAGTCATACCCCATAGTTCCTTTTAGCCAATCATTATGCTTTCTGTGGCTCATCTGTCAATCATTTGATGTCTTTCTAGTGACCCTCTTCCTAGATGCTTTGGGAGCCCTCGGCAGTAAATAAATGGATAGTTACCTCTCATATAGTGCTTTTTTTGCACGTGACAGAGCATTCTGTTTACAATCTAAAAACTTAGAGCCTCATTCATTTGCTCCGATTTAGAGATCCGGGCTCGCAAGTAGAAGTGGCAGGTTACTTTGCTATTCAATTAGCTTCCGTTTGCGTGCTCCGATCAAGTTACGGGCTACAAGCTGCGATGTATCGCGATTTATTAAATCGCAAGAAACTTCCCTCCAAGCTTCGGCCGCAAAAGTTGCGATCACTAAAATGGCAAATAGCTATTCAATTGCTCCGATTTCCCCTGTCAAGCCTGCAAATGGCAAATATCTAACCACAAGTTACTGGTACCAAGGAGGTCTCTCAAAGGGCTTCCTTACAAGTCAGAGCAGTTTAAAAGCAAATATAAAATCAATACAGCACTGTAAATGATGGGGAACACAATGGGTGACATTAGAATTAAAAGCACAGCATTCTCAAGCTCGCACATCGCCAAAATAAAATACTTTATTTCATGTTTAATTTCAGTCATAGTCCTACAGGCTTGAATGACCTCCAAGCCCGTAACTCGTTATTCAAGCCCTATAGGACTTCAATGAAATATGGAGGTTGGATTCCAAAGTCCTACGGGTTTGAATAACGAGTTACGGACTTGGCGGTTAAAGCCCGTAGGACTTTGGACGTAAATTAAACATGAAATAAAGTATTATATTTTGGTTATGTGCAAGCTTGTGAATGTTGTGCTTTTAATTCTAATGTCACCCATTGTGTTTCCCGCTATTTACTGTGCTGTATTGATTTTATATTTGCATTTAAAGTGCTCCGATTTGTCAGGGTTGAACCACGACTTACAGGCTTGCGTCCGCGATCATGTTTAGGCCTGCAAATGCTACTGTCAATAGCATGGTTTTCGATTCTCGCAACCATCGCCTAACTTGTGGGCCCATACTTTTTGGGACTTACTATCCTCAATTGAATGAGGCACTTAGTTTTCTTTCAGTTTTCTTTTATTTATTAACATAAAAGTATTTTTCTGCTTTTGTTTATTTACATGTGTAATCCTTACCCCCTGGTCACACCTACCGTCTCAATTAAAGGTGTGTACCTCTCAGCCTATCAGTGCACTACACTGCTCAGTAAAGCTTTAGTACTGGTCTATGGGAGGAGTCTGTTACTCACAGAGCTTCCCCAGCACAAGCTGCTACATCCAGGCTCTCAGAGTCCTGTCAATCATCCCCTGTGACCAATGAGCAGTGAAGCCTCTGTCCCTCCCACAAGCAAAGCAAAGGCACAGGGGATGCTGTGTGTGAGGAAAAAAACACAGCAATGAGCCTGTGTGCCTGTGTGTGCATGTGCTCTGTGTGTGCATGTGCTCTGTGTGTGCATGTGCTCTGTGTGTGCATGTGCTCTGTGTGTGCATGAGCTCTGGCTGTGTGTGCATGAGCTCTGTGTGTGCCATGCGCTGTGTGTGCATGAGATCTGTGTGTGTGCATGAGCTCTGGCTGTGTGTGCATGTGCTCAGTGTGTGTGTGTGCATGAGCTCTGTGTGTGCCATGCGCTGTGTGTGCATGAGATCTGTGTGTGTGTGTGCATGAGCTCTGGCTGTGTGTGCATGAGCTATGTGTGTGTGTGTGTGTATGTGCTCAGTGTGTGTGTGTGCATGAGCTCTGTGTGTGTGTTCATGTGTGCATGAGCTCTGTGTGTGTGCCATGCACTGTGTGTGTATGTGCTCAGTGTGTGCATGAGCCCTGCAACCTGATTGGTAGACGTCACTTAGGAGGAGGAACAAGACACTGTCTGATCTGTGACTTACAGAGGAGGAAGTCTGTGACACACAAACACACAGAAATTCATACATGTTTTCTTCATCAAAAAGACATGTAATTCAAAAATTCAAAAAGTATTTCAACTTGCCTTCATGAGATCTTTCCACTGGTGTCCTCCAAATTGTGCTGAATTAACTGTCCCTTTAAAGGATACTCCCTTTGATCTACATGGCAGGATGTTTCTGCTCTAAGACCTCAGACGTGATCCCCTTGCCTGAGAAGATGTAATTAACATGGTAGTGTCACTATTTGGTTTTCTCTTGTCATGATCATCCTGTTCCTGAGCTGGCTGTCTGTGAGTCATGAGTGGCGGTTTATTTCTGTGTGATGCCACAGTAATCTAATATGGATTCACTGAACAAAATGGGCCCAGGAACTGAATGGCAGATAAAGCAACATGGTTACAATATGGCTGTTCCAAAGATCCATAGTGGTTTCCCTTAGCGTCACATCCATCTGCTGAGAAACCTGTACGTGGACCAAGAAGCCACGGTCAGAACCGAAGACGGGACAACAGAATGGTTAAAGATCAGAAAAGGAGTTTGACAAGGTTGTATATTGTCATCTTATGTATTAAACTTATATGCAGAGTACATCATGACAAATCAATATTGCTGGAAGAAATATCAACAACCTCAGATAAGAGGATGATACTACTCTGATGGCTTTAAGTGAGGAGTAACTAAAGAACCTATTGATAAGAGTGAAAGAAGAGAGTGCAAAAATTGACTGCTGCTCAATAAAAAGACAAATATCATGCAAACAGCAATCTCAGTTCCTGACATATAGATAGGGAAGAAGTGGAGGCAGTCACAGATTTTATGTTCCTGGCATCCAAGATCTCTTCAGATGGTGACTTGGCCATGAAATTAAAAGATGTTTGCTTCTGTGAAGGAAAGCTATGGCAAGCTTGGACAAGCTAGTAAAAAGTAAAGATATTACACTATCAACAAAAGTCAGCATAGCTAAAACTATAGTATTCCCAGTAGTAGCATACTGACATTAGAGCTGGGCCATACAGAGAGCTGAACGCTGTAGAATTTATGCCTTTGACTTGTAGTGTTGGTGAAAACTGCTTAGAATCCAATAAATCAAAAATTGGTAAATCAAGACAACTGTTCACTGGAACGCATGGTCATGAGGCTAAAGCTCAGATATTTTGGTCATATCAAGAGAAGACCAGATTCCCTAGGGAAGACTCTGATACTGGGAAAGTTTGAAGGCACATCTGTTGATCCATTTGACAGCTCTTGTTAGGCCCCCTTGAGCAACCATGTGTCCTCTTTGGAACTATTCCCTCAAAACAGCCTTCTATTTTCTTAATTCCTGGTCCAACCTGAAATACATGTGCCTGGAAGCACTCAATCTCCTCCACATGGAGACATTCATTGGAGAGATTGGATATTGGCAATCAAGGAATATAAATATTTGTACTCTCCTGTACCATTAGATTTCACTAAGGTGAGGAGTCAGGCTAACACAGAAGCAGGTGGTGCATGGACCTCACCCTAGGGGTGTCAATGTTGCCCTGTAAATTTAAAAAAAAAAAATTTTTCTGTAGTGTAGTGAGGGAAGGGCTTTGGTTTGGAGTCGCTTCCAATACTGCTACAAAATGCTAAAAAATACTTCTTGCCACATATCCAAAAACAACAGATTATGTGTCCTATAGTTTTGTAACTATTACATTAGTTGAGGGTACTGAGAAAAAGACAAAATAAAGGATAAATAGTGGAAATGGAAAAAAAAGAGACAAGAAGAACAAGGGGAATTAGAAAAATATATAAAACTGGGTAGTGCTTTTGGATGTTTTTTTTAAGCACATGGCTTACATAGATGCTAGTATTGTTACCGTATTGGCCTGAATATAAGTCACTCTTTTTTCCCAGTTTCCATGCTTGGAAATTACAAGTGCAGCTTATATTTGCGACCGTAAAAAAAATGATGGCCGATTTGTGGGCTTAGAAAATACGGGCGGGACTTATATTCGCAACCCTAAAAAAAGATTGCCGATATGAGGGCTTGAGACTGCAGAATTGTAGCAATTGAATAGCGATTTGCGTTTTTAGCAACTCTAAAGTTTTTGCAAGCTACGATTTTTGGCCTGTAACCCGCAAAAGAAGTTACCATAGATACAGTATTGATTAGAAAGCCTGTTTCTGGCAGTTATGGCCGATCACTTAGACAGAAAAGCATCATCAAGCCTAGGAATGAGGGGTAGTTATGATGCAAGTTTCAAACTTGCAGTTGTTAATTATGCTAAAACCACAAGCAACAGAGAGGCTGGAAAAAAATATGGATTGGACAAATCTAATGTGTGACGTTGGGTTGCTTCAGAGCAGAAATTGAAAAATTCAGTTTCAACTAGAAAATCTTTCAGGGGACCAAAACATGGCAAATATCCAGAACTTGAAGCTGGGGTTTTTTCCTACGTGCAAGATATGAGAAAAGATGGGATGCCTACTTCACAAGTAATGCAACTGAAGGTCTTGGAAATTGCAAGAACCTTAAAAATACAGAACAGGGAATTCCATGCGAGTATTGGTTGGTGCCTTTGATTTATGCAGAGAAACGATCTTGCTCTTCGACGAAGCACTTCATTAGCACAGAAACTGCCAGCAGATTTTGAGGAGAAACTGACTAATTTCCAGCGGTATGTCATCCAATTGCTGCAGCGTCACTCATACCCATTACACCAGAGTGGCAATGCTGACTATTTTTCGACATGCCAAGCAATACGACCAGAAAGAGTAACGGTGATGTTAGCTGTTACTGCTGACGGAGGAAAGTTACCCCCCATGTTATTCTGAAGCAAAAAACTTTGCCCAAAGAAAACATTCCTGATGGCTTAGTGATTCATTGGCAGGAAAAAGGCTGGATGACAACGGAACTGATGGTTGACTGGTTGTCTGTGGTTTGGAATTACAGATCTGGAGCACTGCTCATTAAGAGAGCCATGCTAGTTTTAGATGCTTTTAAGGGTCATCTCACTCCTGAAGTGAAAAATAAACTTGCTGTACAGAAGACAGACCTTGTCGTTATACCCGGGGGCATGATTTCAAAGCTACAAGTGCGTGATCATTGTGAACAAGCCATTCAAAGACAACCTCCGAAAACAGTATTCAGATTGGCTTCGGGAAGGGGATCATGCTCTCACACCGTCTGGCAAGATTAAGAAGCCGTCAGTTACACTTCTGTGCCAATGGATTATCACTTCATGGTCAAAAATATCTTCAAAATCCATCATCAGGGAGTTCAAAAAATGTAAAATGCACTGGTTGCGAGGACAACTTAGTATGGGAGGAAAGTGAAGAAAACAGTGAGAGTGATGAAGTGAATACTGGCAGCGAAGTCAGTAGTGACAGCAGTGATGACAGTGAATAGGCCAATTACAGTAAAATGTGATACCTGACCTATGAAAAAAGTTTCCTTGTAACTTACCTTATGTTTGATGTTACATTACCTTACTCTTGATGTTAATATTGATAACCTGCCTAAGAAGATATAATATTTTCCAAATACTAAATACTGTATATGGTAAAATAAAATCACTATTTTATTCTCTGAATCTAATTAACTTTTGTATTTTTCTCTCCAATTTTAAGGGTGCGGCTTATATTCGGGTATTGTCTTTTTTCCCCTTGAATTTCACAGGTGCGACTTATATTCGGGCCAATGCGGTACATATTGTTAGATTTTCCAGTGATCCTTTAAGCTAACCTCCTGCTATGTGACACAAGAATCTTAAGCATCTAAGAAAATAAAAGGTGATGTACATGATGCTAATCAGATTTGTAAGCTACCATAGTGGGTGTTATTGCCTAAAGTTTTAAAATATACCTCCACTGTGTCAATATAAAATGTTTCATTTGTTTTTTTAGTTATTGATTAGTAGAAGTAATAGTATTTGCAGCTTTTGCAACTGACATTTAAAATTAGGATTGTATCTTGCAGCACACCTACCTTTCTACAGGTGTCCAGGAGTAAAAGGATTGGCACAGAAGGTTTTTTTTTTTCTTGACTAGTGTTGGATTGTCTGCAATAGACACTGCAAGGAAGTTGGTAATGCCAAATGTTATCAGGGCAACAGATACATATTTTTATCTGGACAGTCGCTTCTGGGCAGATCCTCCTCCACCCCAGGAGTGGAGACAAGCATACCTACTGAGTTGTAAAACACTAAACTTCCCATTTAAAATGTAAAAGCTCCATTGATTTTTTTCTGATTTTATTGCTAATCAGTAACTAAACAAAATTATATTATGTGAGCACCACAGTAGTCATTTAAGCAAAGAAATGCTTAATAGAGAAAAGCTTTATAGAGTAAATAAGACCATATAGGAAGATATGGAAAAAATATGACTATTTAAGAAGAACTAAATTATTTTGAAGTTAGACAAAAAATTTATTTGGCAACAAATCAGTCGACCAAGTAGAAGAAAAACTGCAAGTTATAAAATTAGGTGAATTAGTGGAAAATTGAACAGGCTAGATTGGACAGACAAGTCTTCTTTGTTTTTTATAAAAAATATATATATTTCAGAATAGCATATTCTACAAAATGTCTTAGAAGAGAGCCAATATTAAGGAAAACAAAACTTAATACAGTAAAAACCCAATTATCTGGCACCCAGAGGGACTCCCTATTGCCGGATAACTGTAGTTGACGGTTATTCGGGAGACCCTTAAACCCCCCAAAGAGCCTTTAAAAAGGCATTATCACCTAAACTGGGCCATCTAGGGCCCAAAAACCTATTAGAAAAGAAGTTTTGCAACTCTCTGTGACCATGTGGACTGCAACATGCCATGCACATCTGTCATCCACTACCTTTTGTTACTTAAGTAAGCCTATTTTATTCTGTTTTGCATCAATGCATCTTACCTCTCTATCATGGTGAAACCAGGGGAATTTTAAATTAGGTGTTTACTGAACTATTTCTTCAACACCACAAAGAAGTTTGAAATAATCAGTGCTCTCCTTCTCCTTTCCCATGCATTGCACTTACTTGAAATGGAGGATGCTGAGCAGATATCTGACCAACAGATCAGTTACATAGTATTAGCTCTTCCTGTAGAGGTAACAGGGAGTTAAGTGAGAGCGGTTCTGAAACTGCTTAGGTGACCTTGTATTTGATGTCATGACTTGGGTGCAAATCATAAATCACGAGAGTGAGACTTAGAATATATATTATATTAGACAATTTTTTTATACTAAGGGAGGAACCTTCATGATGATAGTTAATAAGGTATGACATTCATATGCTAATGAAACAAGAAGGCAGGTCCCACTGCCAGTTTGTTAAAGGCCATTTAAATGCCTAAAATTATACTTTTGTATAAAAATAAAAAACACATTGAATATTTTTGTACTACACTCAACTAAAAATAAATCTTAAAATGCTATATAAATTTTATCATATAAAATATTAAACTTTTTCATTTTGTTGTTGTATATAACCTCATCCTAACACTCCCACCCTCACTCCATTATACCCGCACTGACTTCCAATTTCATTGGAGATTTTAGTATTTGACACCAACGTCTCTCCTGAAGATAAACTGAAAACCCTGCTCCTGCAAAAGTGTAAAAACATGTTGCTTAAGCAATCAATAAACTAACATTAAATCAGTAAACTATTGGGATACTTCTAGGGACCAGTGATTTATATTATATACTCTCTAAACTTTCCTTGCATATTATGTTGTTTTATAATATATAGCAATAAATTAGAAATTCTGTTCCTAGTCAACAAAATACCACTATACAAAGAGAGATTTGGGTGCTTAATTCCCTCTGTGTGCAATCATGCATAATTTGCTATGGCACAAGAAGCAACTGCACAAATTAATAACTCAAGTCTATAGCCAGATAAAAATTGGTACTTCATAACAAATCCCTCTGTCTCCATATGTGCATGAATCATGAGTTAAGTTGCTTTAAGGGACCAAAACATACTAACAAGGTGATACATATACAAATTATCCATAATCTAACATACTTCCATTAACGTCACACTTTATTTCAACATTTAAAATATAAGATAAACACACCCATGTGTAACAAAAAGTGAGGATTAGCCAGTCAGAAATATATACAAATAAGAGTATATACACTCAAAATCCAAAGTAAATTTATTAAATAGCAACACTTATATGTATATTATAAATGTAAGTATTAAGGCTCTAATGCCTATAACACATACAGTGGATATAAAAAGTCTACACACCCCTGTTAAAATGTCAGGTTTTTGTGCTGTAAAAAAATTAGACAAAGATAAATCATTTCAGAACTTTTTCCACCTTTAATGTGACCTATAAACTGTACAACTCAATTGAAAAACAAACTGAAATCTAAGTAGGGAGACCGAAAAAAATATAAAAATAAAATAATATGGTTGCATGATTATGCACACCCTTAAACTAATACTTTGTTGAAGCACCTTTTGATTTTATTACAGCACTCAGTCTTTTTGGTTATGAGTCTATCAGCATGGCACATTTTGACTTGACAAGATTTGCCCACTCTTCTTTGCAAAAATCCAAATCTGTCAGATTGCGAGGGCATCTCCTGTGCACAGCCCTCTTCAGATCACCCCACAGATTTTCAATCGGATTCAGGTCTGGGCTCTGGCTGGGCCATTCCAAAACGTTAATCTTCTTCTGGTGAAGCCATTCCTTTGTTGATTTGGATGTATGCTTTGGGTCATTGTCATGCTGAAAGTTCCTCTTCATGTTCAGCTTTCTAGCAGAAGCCTGAAGGTTTTGTGCCAATATTGACTGGTATTTGGAACTGTTCATAATTCCCTCTATCTTAACTAAGGCCCCAGTTCCAGCTGAAGAAAAACAGCCCCAAAGCATGATGCTGCCACCACCATGCTTCACTTTGGTTATGGTGTACTTTTGGTGATGTGCAGTGTTGTTTTTGCGCCAAACATATCTTTTGGAATTATGGCCAAAAAGTTCAACCTTGGTTTCATCAGACCATAACACCCTTTCCCACATGCTTTTGGGAGACTTCAGATGTGTTTTTGCAAAATTTAGCCTGGCTTGGATGTTTTTCTTCGTAAGAAGGCTTTCGTCTTGCCACTCTACCCCATAGCCCAGACATATGAAGAATACGGGAGATTGTTGTCACATCAACCACACAGCCATTACTTGCCAGATATTCCTGCAGCTCCTTTAATGTTGCTGTAGGCCTCTTGGTAGCCTCCCAGACCAGTTTTCTTCTCGTCTTTTCATCAATTTTGGAGGGAGCTCCAGTTCTTGGTAATATCACTGTTGTGCCATATTTTCTCCACCTAATGATGACTGTCTTCACTGTGTTCCATGGTATATCTAATGCCTTGGAAATTCTTTTGTACCCTTCTCCTGACTGATACCTTTTATCAATGAGATCCCTCTGATGCTTTGGAAGCTCTCTGTGTACCATGGCTTTTGCTGTCGGATGCGACTAAGAAAATTTCGGGAAAGACCAACTAGAGCAGCTGAACTTTATTTAGGGTTAATCAGAGGCACTTTAAATGATGGCAGATGTATGCTGACTCCTATTTAACACAATTTGTAATGTGATTGCTTAATTCTGAACACAGCTACATCCCCAGTTATAAGAGGGTGTGCAGACTTATGCAACCACATTATTTTTCTTTTCTTTTTTCTTCCCTCCCCCTAAAAGATTTCAGTTTGTTTTACAATTGAGTTGTACAGTTTATAGGTCACATTAAAGGTGGAAAAAGTTCTGAAATGATTTAGCTTTGTCTCATTTTTTTACAGCACAGAAACCTGACATTTTAGACTTTTTATATCCACTGTATTCCTGGCAATGTCTTCTGAAATAAATGACCCTTCAAAAGTTTGTGTCTTCCAAAATACCCTGTAATGGTCGATCACTTACTGTCTTAGACACATCGGACTTCTAAACACTAACTGATTGTAGCTTAACCTCCACGTTTTACTGACGTCATAATTACGTTCTCATTTACTATTGTCTGTTTCTAAATCGGTAGTAACGGGCTTGTTTAATTGATCATGATCATGCCCTGAAATGCTACTTACGGGTGCATGGTTTACGGTTTTGGATTTCAACCATGTAGCTGTGGGCTTGTTCAATTTAAAAGCTTTGTAACTGCTGCAAATTTCAAGCTTGCAGACTTACTGGCTATATGAAGGCAACTGCAGGCTTTGAATTTAAAGTTACTATAGCCATATATAGTTTAATAGGGTGTAACATCACACAGCTCACAATTTACAGCGTCCTCCTTGCTCGAGAACTAAATGTGCCCCTCTTTCAATTTGAAAACCAGTTTGCCCAACGCACATTTCGCCATCCCCAGATGGATTCCTCAAGGGGGACTGGGAATTAAGCACCCATATCCCTCTGTATATTGGTACTATTATGTTCTTTGCCAGACTAATTTTTGTCAAATATAAAAATATCTTTACTTATACAGTTTCCTTTTGAAGGCTGTTGTGGGTGGGTGTTGGGTCATCTGGCACAGCAGAGGTATTTTAGTGGTTACTAAAGTACACTAAAAATGATTAGCACTGCATAAAATAACATTTCAAAACCAAAACACTAAATGTGCATGACACAGAGATCATTGTGTAAAGGTGTTTATTTCAAAAGCTAATAACACATACCACTAACAATCATGTTCTCTCCATGGAGCATTACAGCTTCCAGCCCTGGTCGCTATCGATTTACCATCATATCATTTATACATTAGTAGTACTTTATTTCATTCAAACTGACACAATTTCCACTGTCTCGTTGCAATGAGCAATTCATCCAACAGCACTCATTTGTAACTACATTATAGAAAATACTACACTCCTTTCACCTTTAAAGTACCTATACTATATTCTAAATCAGACATGAGTATATTCAGCGGAAGTTAAGGAAAAACAGTAGAGACATGTTGAATCCCGCTGCAGGGCTCTGGAGTATATCCCCCCAGCAGCTAAGGTTACATTAGGCTAAAATAAATCTATACAGATTACTACATTTTGCTTTGCATGATCTGTGCAGGCAACAACGGTCATATTACTACAGTACATTACATCATTCAGTTCCAGAAATGCAGCTCGGAATTTATGTATTGTTCCTAATTTCTACATATATTATATCTATACAGTACAACATGGATTGGTTTTGACTCTTTCATTGCCAGTAAAGGAACACTGTAGTTCAAGAAAAACAGCATTTGTTGGTGTAACAAACTAACATTATTAGCTTTTGTGTAATTCCAACACATTTTGTAGACTGTTCATGAATTAAGGGTTCCATCTTTTCTTTGGTGAATCACTTCCTGAAAGTTGGATCATGAGGAGGGTGTTCTTTATCAGCATTGGGCGAGTAGGGAAAAGTAAGAAGGGTTTGTTAGATAATTGGATATTATTGAAACTGATACCACCACTTTCCCTTCACAGGTCAGAATAAGGCATCTTGCATTTCTAGATGCAAACCCTGCACTACAGAAATGTAAATGCCTCTCTCGCACACAACTTCTGCCAAAATATAAAGGATGACTACATTTTAAACATATTTTTTTTCATTGTACAGTGATCCTTTTAAAGAACACTGAAGGATCATATTTATAGTATGCTGTTACAAAAAAATGTATCTGATCACACAATTTTTTTAACAAAGATTATAATAAACAAATACAGGATTTGATTATTAACTGTTGCATTTTACCTTATGGCAGCAGACACTTTGTCTTTGTTCATAACAGATTAGGAAATTAAAAACTGTGGATTCAGATAATATATCTATTTAATACTCCAGAATGGCTGCCATTGTAAATAGCCACTAGACAACAGAACTGAATGGAAAGATAAGCCCAAGGAGTATCATCCCCATCAAGATACAGGCAAACTAACATTTCAAGATGGAACCCATATGACACCAGCAGCATCAGCTAGATGTAATAGTTTTTAACACTGCTTTTATTCTCATTGCTTGTTTACTCCACAATTATATGTATTTCCCAAACGCAAGTGTCCCTACTCAGCACGCTGTATGCAATCTTCTCTGACAATGAAAGAGTATAAAATGTGTCCTTACTACATTTACCAACAAATAAGCCTCCACATATAATACACTTTGTTTTCTTCAATCCTATTCATTTCATTTGTCTCTACAAATATAGCACATTCACAATAGCACAGGATGAAAAACTCTATGGCAAACTGAACAAAAATGCTTAATGCCCCAAATTCATTATTATTCATGTGATTACAAAACACGTCGCTTCACTGGAAAACTTTTGCTTGAAATGCATATGGAACTCACATATTTGTCTATCACACATTAAAAGAGCAATAGTAAATCATTACAAAAAATGAACCACTCAGTGGTTAAAAGATTCACCTTACACCCCTCCACAAACTACATTTGCAACAATCCAAAATGGATTCAGACCCCGCACCAGCTGAGTTATGGACCTCTGTGGATAAATAATTTACTTATTTTAGACTGATTGGCTGCTGCCAACGCACGGAAATATGAATTTTTCAGGGGGAGGTTCTGACAGTACGACATTTTAACTATATTCTATATCAATTATTAAACTTTTTTTCATGCATTCTAGACAAAAATGTGAGATCCATGTCTATAATTTTTGAAAAGGCCAATAACATTCCATGTTTGCTTTTAGCTATTAATACATGCTTATGGGTCAAAATGCAACTGCAATTTAAATACAAAAATATTATTATAAAAGTTTAGGGACAAAATGTCCTTCACTCCAGTTTAATACAGTTACTACTTCATTATTTTTTACTGGAGGCCTTTCAACATTCAAACACTAAACACAATGATATGTTCATATTTAGATATTATACTACAACTGTAATATAAACTTAGACATAGTAAGCTTTTAGGGATCTACATTAGAAAGTAAGTATACACATCAACTAATATCATGGAGTGATGTTGCTTCCCAGTATGTACAAATAGAAGAATGAGCTGCAAGAGATTCTGTCACCCCAAAGTCTTATTCAGCAAAACAAATTGTCTATATATTATACAATTCCCAAGACATTCAGCATTCTTTGTGCAGCAGCATTATGTAAATAGGCTGCCAGTAAGTACTTATTAGCTGCTTTGATGTTCTTACATGGTCAGCTGGATTGTTTCAGTGGTGGCAAAAACATGGTACCCCAGTATTGTCATGTAGTGAGATTTTCTCCCTTATACGTATCAGCATAAAAAAGCCATACAAATAATGCTGAATATCTCAATAATACTTAACTGTAGAGACAAACATATTGACAGATTTAACCCAGCTGGTTGGGGTGACAGTGGCCCTTTTAGGTTTGCTTGCAAGAGATATAACAGTATACTAGCACCACTCTCACAAATACAAGCTTGGTGGAGGCTAACTCATTTATAGGAGTTTGCAGAAGGCTAGGGCCAAGCACGCCCCAAGATAAGAACCTAAAATATAAGACTGAAGGAGGTAAGAGGTAGGGTTGATAAAAACAGCAGATGAGCATAAGACTTAGATTTCATTTTTGATAGAATTGTAATTTTCTTCAACTGCTCTTTGTCCACTGCTAGTTGAGCTGATTTTACTTTTGTGGCCTGGCTAGTTTATATTGGAATTGGGCTATCAGCCAGGCAAGTAAAGACGGACATAACAAGACATTAAGCAAAGCAGAAGAACATGTGCAATCTTTATCAAGCCTGAGAATCTTACTGGAGTGGAACAGCTCATACATTTCTGAATCATAAATTCATAGGTATATGAATTTAGTAAATATAAATACATTTTAAGGCATTCTTTATGTCTAATTTCTTTTTTAATATAATATCCCTCCCAGAGTAGCCCTTTAGAGCTGATCTGTAGTCCACTAAAGACAACAGAGGAACAAATGAATGAGTCACCGGGAGGTGTAACATGTCGGGGTACTGATCGAGACAAGCTGCCATACTGGGTGTCTGTTAAACTTTCTGATAGAGAGGGCTTAGCTTGAGTCACAACAGTTCATCCCAATTCATGTAAAGTAAAACGTGTGTCAAGCACTGTTAAATGTAACTATATCTAAGTAAGTAGGGCTGTAGGATCTGTAAGTGAGTTACACAATTGATAAATCAACAAAGATACAGGTTATAATTATCTACATTTCATAACAATACAAAAATGACAGTAAATATTCAATTAGGAAAAACTGATTAGTTTGTCTTAAGATAGTATATATCAGAGGTCTACTGTTATGTGGCTTCTTGCAGAACAGATGTTACTCTGCCTTGGACAAGAGGTTTTGTGGGTAACCAAAATAGGTGTTACATCCTAGCAATCACACTTTACTTTAGGAATACAAGATGTTTGCAAATAAGTTATTATGTTGAATGACCTGTGCACAGACAGGCATTTCTTGCAATTCTGAAGCAAGCAAAGACGTTTGTAACGTTTAAAGCATCCTACTTTAAATCATTCCTTTCACTACATTAAAATGCAAACTGCATTTACTATTATTAACTAAAGTGACAATAAAGTGCAGAGCAGATCATTTTAAACCTCTAATTATAACTAATATTTAGATCAAGTGATTACTCAGTAGCAAACATTACAGATTTTGAACAGCCAATACTCCCAGTTTGTATCATATTTGCTCTGTCAATGTCTAACAAAGTTGCATTAACAGAAATAGCACAAACAACACAATGCACCCACCAAAACGAGACTGACGATTACAGCTCCAAATCTAGCAAGAGAAAGAGCCCTCTGAAGTAAAGGGTTAAATCCATGCATTAACCCCTTGGTTGCTAGAGAATCTGCTGCTTTATAGAAGCCCTATGTGGAAACCTTACACACTTTATAGACAGAACACAATAAAATGTGTGTAACGCCGAAATAATACTATTCCTTTTTATTGTCACCGCTGTCGCGGAGATAGAGTTGGATACCTCCTTCCTTGGATTTTGCTTGGTGCATCTAGACATGTCTTAAGTAAGCAGCAAACTGGTAAAAATGTACAAGTAAATGGTCACGGACCATAAAAGACGATCAGATAAAAACGTTATCATGAGCACGTCAGTCCTGCTTCTCTCCTTGCTGTCTCCAAAGATGAATTAAAACTTTGTGTATTAGTTAAAAACTACCACGATGCTTATTTTTCTAATAGCAACAAAATCCATAAACACCAATATCGAACTGGAAAATTGCCTTTCTTGGAGTTTGCTTGGACGCAATATTGCTGTTTTCTGTCCAATAGTCCTTGTTTACCAGTGTCATTAAGTCTGCACTGAAATCCGGTGCACGACCCACGTTCACTGGAAGGCTTTTAAAGTAAATAAATGCTGCAGCATTAACAGTTTTAACATATTTCCAATTTTTGTAAATAAAAATATACAATGCAATTCTCAACAATTAATTTCTTGATTTTTCATATAAACTTTTTTTTTTACTATTTGTAACAACTCCCTTCACAGGTTAAAATATTGCAAGGAAGCTGTGATATATTTATCTGTAACACTCTATATATATGTACAATCTCTATTTTCATACAGTGTCTGAAAAAAGATGATATTATAAGCATAAGTATGAAGAAAAAAAACTTTCATGTGTGCCAAAAATCTGTGTGACAGACATTTACCCAGATCTTCCTAGTAGAGGCACATATGATGTTAAATTGCTGAATCGTTCTGAAATATGCCAAGCTAGAACTACTATGCTGATAACCTATCTGCAGTAAAAAACATTTACACACAAATATTTGAGCAAATTTTAAGGGCAACTGTATTTATCATATAATAGGGTTATATTTCTTTGTTTAGGTACTGATTAGCAATAACATGTATATTTTTGGAAGAAAAAAAAAAACATTCCTCGAGGATCTTATCAAATACATTTGTAATTAACATTGTTGCTTCAAGCAGATCTGCTTCTTTCCACCCTATTATGTATATAGATGTAAGATCTGTCCAGAAGTCTGTCCAAAATATTTTCTGATCAGTGTAGATATAGCTACAATAGCCAATTAGGTGAAGTTGGCAGATAACGACTGTTATTAGGACAATAGATAAAGACAGGAGAGTTCCCCCTGGGCAGATCCTGCCAATCTTCTGATAGGGGGTGGAGATGAGCTTATTTGGACAATTGAAACCCTGTTGTATGAGCACACAGCAGCCCTTTAAGCATGCAGTGCGACTGGACTTGATAATTGTACTCAAGTTGCTGCACTGTATTAATAATTTGGTTTTCTTTATTCTGTGCAAAATGCCAACCAAAAATGCACAAATATACCTCACACAGGTAATTATTAACTGTTCATGACAAAGATTAGTGCCCACTCAATGGCACCTCTGTTCCTCATATTTACACATTCAATATATTGAGGATCTGAGTTTTTGGTGTAGTACGACTATGCTAGGCCTGTGCTAATGCTAGGATTAACATCTGTCACACAATTTACATTAGACAACACCGTAGTCATTAAGAGGCCTATGGGTGAATTTTAAAGGCCAGAAGTTCCTCTGAGTGGATGTTATTAAGTGAACGCAGGTCAGGTAACTTCAGAAGGAGTTTGGTAAAGGTAGAGGCCTCGTTGTGGTGGTTTTTCATGATTAAAGTCCTTAGCGCTCGGATTAATGTCTCTTGTAATGCTTCAACAGAGTTCACGTTTTCAATACCAGATCGATCTAGAAACAGAAAAGGGAGACACATTTAGTTTGAAAGTCAAGTAGGGAGCTAAACAAAATATTATCTAACTTTGATATTGTCCATGGCTGAAAAGAATAAACAATTAAGGGTAAATCACCAAAGGAAACGTTTTTCACTATGGTTCCCAAACATTTTTTTTGGAATGCCTACTTAAAAATTGCTAAGGGTCTTGGCAGACTAGCTGAATGTAACTGAAACACTTAATGAAGCTATGAACAAAAAACTATTTTTTAGAGAACATCTGAATTTTTGAAGATTTTGCTTATGTGTCGTAGAACCCATTTATTTGGTTTCATCACTTCCTGATAGCTATTGCCATGAGGGGTGTATTTGTTTTTATCTATGTGGGGAGGTAGTGATGGAAGAGGAGGAAAAAAGGAGAAGGAAGCATTTGTTAAATTAGAAACATATTACCTTCCCTCACACAAGCAGACAGCTTTCAACAATAAATGCAAATTATGCTCCTCCAGAAATGTAAGCGCCCTTAACACACAACAACTTTCATCAAAAATCACTGATGTCTCTAACGACCAGCAAAGACCTAAACTTTTTTTGACAATTAAAACTAGAGATGTAACATTTCTTAGCTTAATTATGCTCTCAGACTCAAACTTTTCAAGCATGTTTTTTATATCATATAGAAGTCCTTTAAAGGGTCATTGAAAAACTGCAGCAATGTGAAATCATCTTTACTGAATATGGTAAAAATAAATGTCTAATTAAAATATTTAGCTCAAGCTGTTTGGGCACTACAGTGGTCATTTAACTAAGAGCAAATGCTGAGCAAGTTATCTAACATTGTGAATTTTAGTCTGTGTGCTCCAGTATTTCAGAATAGTGAATTAATCCGATTTTATAATCTGACTCTTCTTCACCAACAGATGATCTAGTCTAATTTAGTTTGCATAACAGGTTGCAGACCAATGACATGGAGTAGCACTGGGTCTTCAGCATGATTTGTTCATGCATATTAGTCCACTATTCAATAGGGTGGGTTCTATCACATATAATAGTGCTTCATTGCCTCCATGGCTTGCGTTGCGAGCCTCGTGACGCAAGCCGTTGAGGCATTGAAACATTCTGAGCTCGCAGGACTTAGGCAATGAGTGCCAAAGGCGCTCATTGCACTGCTCGCCTCGAGAAGCAAGGCGAGCAGTTGATGCATTGAAGCATGCGGGTCTTAGGCTAAAAATGAGCACTTAAGCACCGTGCAGCACTTAGGCTGAAATGAGCACTCAGCGGCGCCGCCACACATGCGAGTGTGGGGGGAAAAAATTCAACCTATGACAAAATATGAATTTAACGGGCAAACCGCGGAAATTGAAAAACAAGAAAAATAATAATAAAAAATAAAAACACATTTTGACAAAGCACAGGGGGAGAGCCAGGAAGCCTAGGAGTGAGGTTGCAAGCAAATTTGAGCCTTATTTCACGTATTTCGTCACTCGAAAATCGGCTAAGCATGAAAAAAATGGCGGACGAAAAACCTAAAAAATTCTGAAACTGGTTGAAAACGAGGCTGAGCAAAGCAAGGCACGCGGGACTTAGAAAATACACAACGGCAAAGACAGTAACAGTTACACTAACAACGCCAGGCACACGGGACTTTAAAAATAAAACAAATGGCAGTCAGCGCGTGCCACACAAACATTCAGCAGACACACAGAAGAGAAACACACAGGGAAGGCACAGGGGGGAGATGGTGGAAAGAGACACATGGCATTCCCAAGCACAAAACTTTCAGGTTAATGAACCCTGCAATAAGCGGCCCGTACCGTAGGCAAAAAGGAAAGGTACGCAATGAGCACCAAAGGCGCTCATTGCGAGCCACGCGATGAGAGCCAAAGGCACTCATTGCATGGCTCGCGATGAGTGCCAAAGGTGCTCTGATAAGCAAAAGCCTCACATTGTGTGGTAAACAGCATTGCCTGGTTTACAATTTTATTGCCGTCATTTTTTGACCGGTCAATTCGCTAGTAAAGTTATATTAAGGAAAAACAATTCCAGAGGATACACAGAGTAGTCTATGGAATGTTCTATACGTCTATGTTCTATTATGCACTGTATTCAAGAGTTGAGCTTTCTTATTAGTGAAGAGAAATGTCTCCAACTCTTATATTATTCTATGCTAAATCACTATGGGTAAACAATTTATAATGCAAATAATTTGAAAATACAATAGCAAAAGTAACCCTATATTTATGCTAAAAAAAAAGAAAGGGTGGGGGAGAGAGAGCGCACCAATTCCTAGAGCAGATAACCAAGGTGCAATAATCCCATATTCCGTGTACATACAGATTGTGATTCAACTCTCACCTCTAATAACCTCAGTATATGAGGTATATCAAGCACTATGTTCCCACTTTTCGTTTGCTAATGTTCGTTCTGTGATCGTCTCGTTGTAGACTTTAAATTCCAGATATACGATGTATGTACGGATATCCACTATGTGGTTTGAAATACTGTACTGGTCTTTTATAAATCATGTAATCACTATGCCTGTGAAAGTGAGGTTTATTTCGTGTGCAAGCATCTATATAAATCAATTTCTGTTGCACAGAATAAGTGTATCAAAAGATATTAATCATATAGGTCAGGAATGGTGCTAGGATACTGTGATTAATTTACTGAACAATTGAAAATAATTTTTAGGATAGAAGTTTTTATTCCTGCATTCTTGTTTATTTTAAAACATAACTTTTATTGAATCTAATACATTTCTTAATCTTCATTACATTTAGCAATACCACGAGAAAAGGTCTTTTTTTTTAAATAACATGGATTTACTCTATTTACTTATTACAACTTTTATTCACCCGTTTTCCACAATCTTTTCAAATATTATTTAATAATTAAGAAGATTATGGAAAATTGGTGAGTCAAATTTATAATAACATTTTTTATTAGAAAATATAGAGTAGATTATTCCTAAAATGATGGTCTAGGAACAAGTTATTTAACAAAATAGAAATGAATTTGGTTAAAAGATTGTACATTATATTTTTTTAATTCTGCACGGCTCCAAGAGGATAAAGTGTTCATTACACTAAGATTGTTCTATCTCTTGGTACATATAATCCTTGTAATAAAACATGTGGTATTATTGCTAAATGTAATGAAGATTAAGAAATTTTATTAGAATCAATAAAAGATATGTTTTAAATTAAGCAAGAGTGCAGGAATGGAATATGTGTTTCTATCCTAAAAATTATTTTCAATTGCTAACGAGCATCTCCCCTGATGCATTGAAGCACAAAACAAGCAATGTCAAATTATTCAGTATTAGAACGACTATCTACATAGTGATTACACGATTTATAAAAGACCAATACAGTATCTAAATCCACATAGTGGCTATCCGTACATATATATCCAACATAGTAATCTAGAAATTTAGGTCCACAACAAGGTGATCACAGAATGAAGAATACCAAATAGTGGGAACGTGTTGGGAAATGCTTGTTATACCTCGTATACTGAGGTTATTAGAGGTGAGAGTTATCTGTATGTACATGGGATATGGGATGATTGTACCTTCGTTATCTGCACTAGGTACAGGAGCACTCTCTCTCCCACCCTTTCTTCTACTCCTTTTTTAGTATACCATATAGACACACTTGTGATGTGTTTTATGTGAGAAGCTGCAACCTTGCTGAGATAAATATACTCACACACCCATTTCCAACACAATCTTTGACTTATCAATAAGACCTCCTCCAAAAAGTTTACAGCTTGGGAAAATAGTGAGTGGCTATGCTGAAACCATTTGAGGAGAGCTACAGAATATATCTAGGGAAACGCTTACCTGGCTTTCAATCCCATATTTATAATATGCTACTTTGAAGATCTACAGTTGATAATGGGCATTTTTTTAACAGTAGAAATATGCTCTAGATGGATCCCCTTTTTCTGTTTATCTGCATATTCAAACCAGACCTTGAATGCACAGAATGTATTAGCCACTTTTTTAGTGCCACCGGTTTCAATAGGACTAATGGCTACCCCAGTAATGAATAATTGCACATGGTAGGTACTACAATGAAAGGATGTATATATTTACACTTAACTGTCTAACCATGTTTGCCCATTAGCTTTCTACAATGATAATTATCTATATTATGAGACACAAAAAAAATATTTTCTAGTATATTTTACCATGGTTGATAATAATTTCAAATAAACGCTTATGTTCTCTTACAAGACATTATCACCAACATTTTGTGTAGAAAAGAACAGACTGAATAACATGGAAAGCAGACTAAATAGCTTTCCGTGAGTGCTTATAACAGCAAATTAGGCCTATTTCCGTGAGAGCAACTCTTATTGTCCTATAAAGCAATTTTAAGGCCCTTTACCAGCAACGGGCTTAGAGTTTGCATGCTTATACAACAGAACAGGTGAATACATTGCCCTGTTCTCTGTTAATATTATTGCTGAGATTATATTTCGTTTAGGTCCTTTATTACTGTAATTATTGCGACAATTTATTTTGAAAAAGAAATACATTACTTACATCCTTATTAAATTGTGATTCGGCCAATTGAATTGGGCTCTATATAAGCACAGAGCATATTTTTTACAGAAGTTTTTAGTTAGTGAAGACTTTGCTTTTGGATAGAAGTTCACTAACTAAAAACTCCTGTAAAAAAATATGCTCTGTGCTTATATAGAGTCCAATTCAATTGGCCAAATCACAACTTAATAAGGCTGTTAAACTTATGTGGATTTGTATTTAAGCCAGACAAGTTTAGTAGCTCCAAGCCATTTTGATCTGATGAACAGCTAGTTACTCTCTAATGCTCCTAGGGACCACCATTCAGATCCTAAACATTTTTAACAGTATAATGTTACATATAATACACTAAACTTTCATCTAGTTTTGCACATAATCTGTCCATAACTATGACTAATGGTAGCAGTGCATTTAAAAGTTAGGTTCTCCTCATCCTCCTTTGTACATAAGGACAAGTAGAAAAGGTCTCAGGGACCAATCCTATGATTAGTTGTTGAGATCCAGTGGATGAGAACACCCAATAGATGTCTGTAATCAAATCAGATCAAAGCCTCTAACACCTCTGGACAACACTATTATTCAAATGTAAGTTTTAAAAGTGTTACTTTTTACTATTTTACTTGCTTCCAGTACTGGTGCTATAGCTAACCAGTTACTAAATAAGTAAATGAAACTTGTGAGGCTGTATCAGTCCTGGCAGTTTTGTTGGTTAATTAATACAATGAAATGGCCCGACTATGGTATGTGACCATCAAGGCACCACAGCAACTGTCCAGCATTCTTAAAAAGTTGTTTATAGTACTTAAACATTAGTTATAGGGATTAAAAAGGGGTGAAAATGCATATATTGATCCTTGTGATGCATAAACTGGTTTTACAACAGGGTTTCAATGGCTAATTTAGTAACAGATTAGCAGTATAACAAGTATCTGGACTATAGTAACTTCAATGTTTCTTTTAATACTTCCATATTAATGTTAGTGATGTTGTCTATGGGATAGGGAAAGATCTGCTCAGAAGGCCGTTTTAAAGGGATATGGAAGGTTTCTGGAGTTTACAAGGTAAGTAATATAGCTATGCAATTATTTACTTTTATGTACTTTGTTTTGTTAAGAATTGCTTAAAATCTATTTTTACTGTGTAAAATCCTACAAATAGTCCCTGTATGGGTCTGTCCACTGCAAAGTATACACACACAGACTCTAAGGCAGGATGTGCAGTGTAGTGTACTAGCCTATCACAGACTTCTTAGAAAACATGCTGCAACCTGCTGATGAGAAGCGTCCCTGATAGGCTAGAACACTACTCTGCACATCCAGCCCTACAGAGTCTGTTTCTGCATACACTGCAAAGGCCAAACAGATTTCAGAGAGTAAAAACAGAGCTTAAAGTGCTTCTTAATAAAACAAAGTACACAAAAGTAAATAATTGCATAGCTATATTACAGGCCTCCCTCGACATCCGTGGGTTTGACACTAGTGTTTTTTTTATTTTTTTTACAATAATCACGTGAGATCTGCGCTGAGGTGCAGAGGGGGATGCTAAACCCCACGCCCTTGCATGAAAAGGACGCCTGGGGCCTAGTAGACGGCCCAAATGCAGCCTTTCTATGTGGGGTAAGTGCCACACAACAACTAGACCCTTTCCCAAGGAAAAGTGGGTAAAGTGATAGTTTACCCATGTTTTCGTTATTCACGTATTTTTAACATTCGCGGGGACCCCAGGAATGGATTGTACTGTACTTACCTTGTAAAATCCAGAAACCTTCCATAGCCCTTTAAAACATTTTGGATAGCCCTCAGAGCAGATCCTTCCCTATCCCATAGACAACATCACTAAAATGAATATGTAAATGTAAAAAGAAACATTCACTGGCATCCTCTTTCTGTCAGTTACTGGTTATACTGCTAATCTGTTATTAAATTACCAAGTTAAACCCTCTTGTAAGATTAATAAAGGTTACTTATTGGTCTTTTTGGAGTTACAGAGCTGCTTACTTCCAAAGCATTTTATGCACAATTTGCACGGTCGCCATAGGTAAATAGTACAGCAGATTATGATACAGGAGAGGAGAATGAAACAGGCAGACACACTGAACATGAATTCCCCTTAGATGGGAGCAAATAAACAATAAAAAAAGTAATTTAAATATGTGAAACCTTTTGGGGGGTGGGACACGTATGGCTTAAGTTTGTTTACTATGAATAATGAAAATAGCTTGTATTTAAGTTTCTCTTTAATGCTTTTTCTAAGACATCCTACTAACTCATTATACCAGTATTTAAAAAAATATGAATAGTTCCTGCTTATTTTGATTTTTCTCTTAGCATTTGAAAGCAGTTTTATATGGTGACCACCACAATTATTACTATCTATATCTCTTAAAAAAATCATTGATGAGCTATAAAAAATGATGTTTGCCATTTTAGCATGCACATTTATGCAGGTGTACATATCGATTTTCTTTCACTTTGATGTTTGTTCTTGAATGGGTACACTACTTAATTTTGTTTAGTTTAATTTTGTGTCCATTCCTTTGTTTCCCAAAATGTGTTCAAAGGTACCATAGCTACCATTAGGTATGACAGGTATACACATAAAAGTGCCCCAAATAGCTTCTTCCACAGTAGGGGTTAGGGTTCAGTGGGAGACAGATTATAGCCACAGTGATTCATCAAGACTTTTATAGCCTAAAAGGGATTTTTTGGCTGAAATGTTTTGGGACCCACTACTCTGTCCTTCTCGGTACCTATGAGAGCAAATTGTATTTTATATATTTAGCATTGTTTTTAGATTGGGCAGCAAAAAGGAAACCAAACTCACAAAGTTGGCCTCAATCATTTAAAGAACCACTGTAGATTAAGAAAAAATACAATTCTAACATTAACAAAACTAGCAGTTGTGTAAGCCATTTACATTAAAAAAAAAATCGGAAAATTAGATTTTTTAAACAGTGATTATAAGTAGAGGAATCCATTTTGTCTGAATTACATCATGTCCTGAGGGCTGGATAATGGGTGCGTTTTAGTTTATCAAAGAATGAAGGGAGGGTGGGCCAGGAGGAACCATTGAGTGGTCAATAGGTTATGTTAGAAAATTGGATCTGGTGGAAAATTATATAAAAAATGCTAACATTGTTCTCCAAAAATGTCCCTCACACACACACACCTTCCTCCAGAGTATCGTGGCTTTCAGGGTACAGCAGAGATTATATTTTATAGCATTATGACTTTTTCCTCCTTAATTATGATCTCGGTCAGCCTCAGAATTTTCAAACAAATGTATTTTTTATTTTGTCGTACAGTGGACCTTTAAGAGAACAGGTTTTAAGCATTGCAAATGTTTTTGCATGGAAAATGACTGCATTAAGGGCTATAAAAATATTTAAATCCCTGTAAAATCTGCTTTTAGAAAAAGTCAGAACCACCTCGTTTTTTTGGGCTGTATGACCTTCAGTCACTAGAGGGGCCCCATGATAGACCTGGGGCAGGGGTCTAATACATCCTAAATAGTTATATTTAAAAAAAAATGTTTTAACCCTTTGCAGCTTTCTTTGCTCTCTCTCTCAGGCAAACAAAAATACGTATCTATTGTTTAAAACCTGTGCTTTTAATTACATATTAGGACATTTGCAACTTTAACGGTATATAGAAGTCTGTGGAATATTAAGTTTGTCTGATTGGGCATGTTTGATATCAAATTATTTTATTGAGGAATTATATATATTCCTAATTCAAGGGACATTTGAAATTTCTTCGGTGATCTACACCCCCGATGCACCTATGTAGGCAGAGCGTCCTAGCCAATGAGCTGTGCCGAATTGTTATAGCGAATGAGCTGCCAGTAACACAGCTACCTCCCGAGCAGCTTTGTCTTATGCTAATTTAGCTTGGATTTTCACAGGCGTTCCTTCTCAAAATCAACTGGATGAAAACTTGATTAATTTTGCAAACTTTAGTGTAAGCTTATTAATAGTTATTTGGGGATTTTTTCATGCACTACTGATTCAGATGCATTCATAATCCATGAAACTTCCATACACCTTTAAGTATTTGCAGATTTTCTCTGAACTATAAGATCTGATTGGACATACAAGCAGAGTATCCTGAAAATACACATTATTATTGTAGGGAGGACAGATGATGCCTTGCAATGAAAAACAGAAATACCATAACATGTAACATGTAAAAATAGATTTCTTCTCTTTCACTAAGCTATCCCCCCTACCTCCTCTACTGACACCCTTGCAGTTACAGCATATTCCTTAATGTATGATGCCTTAGTGAGTAAAAGTGTTAGATAAATTTGCTTGTTGGAGGATTAAAGATTTTAAGCATAAATTACATGGAAAAGTCCTCTCACTCTCCTAATGCCTTTATCTCAACTAAAGTGGGTGGTGATAAGCAACAAGACCATACCTGTATATATAATAATAATAATAATAATAAGACTATAATGCTTAAAAGTTTCTGCAAATATTATTATTTATCCAAATGTGCATGCTCCTTTGTATTATCACCTACACTTGAATAAATTAGATATAAATCTTTGACAAAGCCGCGGCTTAGGGAGGAAACAGACATCAGGGTTTCTCTCTTTTTTTTTAAACATACCGGCATTGATTTATTTGAATATGGTCTACATATTAGTTACCAGGCTACTTGTTTTAACGTTATGTTTTGTTTGTAAGTAACATTGTGTCTTATTTCATCTCTCATTTGTTTTGGCTGTCCCGCCGCAGTCAGTGTGCAAATATTAGCACAGCTTATTCTTTCTTGGTGTTCCTCATGTTGATGTACACTATGTGGCTTGATGGCACGTCCTTCTCGCGCAGCTGAATAGCGCGCCGTCATCAGGGCGCAGAGGCAAGCAGGGTCTGCTTCTCATGCGCGAAGGTTGTGGTGCCAGATTAAACACTTCTGCCTGTACCCCTATATCATGCACCCCTTAACTATACCATCCAAGGTATATAACAACTTACAGAATCTCAGCTGCCCAATGAGAAATAGCCGGATTATGGGCACCACACAGCATTTATAGCTAAGGGGTGCATGATATAGGGGTCAGTCCAGGCAGAAGTGTTTAATCAGGCACCCCGACCTTTGCACATAAGAAGCAGACCCTGCTTGCCTTGCAGAGCGCCATCAGAGCGCAGTTCTCGGCGCCCTGATGACGGCGCACTAATCAGCGACGCGCGGGGATCGGTGTGCCGATGGCCTTTAGGGTTTAAATATTTCAACATTTTTATATTTTTTGGATGCCCGTTGTAATAGGTTGTCCACTATATGGACTGGGTTTGAGCTAATTTGGGTATTTTTTATCTGAGGTGGTGTCATACTGTTTTACCCACTTTTGCAGACAGTACAATATTACATTTTATTATTGATCATTTGGCATTTATTGTTATATAATCTTTGTGTTCAATTAATATTTCAGCCAGACAAATAGGGCTTTAAATCAGTTTGGGGGATTAAAGTATAAAGATAGGAAGTACCCCAGTGTGGGATCATATGGTTGTCTAGTCTTTCTATGCAGTTGTTTGTGACTGTTTCACCTCTTAATTATGGATTTTTGCAAATTTATTTTTTGCTTTTTGAGATTAGATATGTTTTTATGTTACGGTGCTGTGCTATATATATTAAATAAAGATTTATACCCAATTTATTCATCTTTTTCTTGGTAATAGTATGTTTAATATTTTGCTTTGTGGCTAACATTGCTAGTCTATTATCGCCTTCACTGCAAGATAATTAGTCAGGTGAGATAAAATCAATAAATTGGAGGTTATTGTGTAATTTATGCTTAAAATATCCAACTTTCAAGCTCACTTATCTCACATTTCCATTAAAAAAAATGAAGTAACAAGCAGTTATAATTATATGTATTTGTATATGTACATTTAAGTTCTGCAATAACTTATGATGGGTCACTTTAATGATAAGAACCGACAGTGCACTGATAGATTTATATCTCATTTATATCTGCACATATTCGGTGTAAAATCTATGCACAGATAGAGCAACACTACATTCTTATTTTTTTTTTTATTAATTAGCTCTATATACATATTGAGCCAGGCCCATGATATAACAGCTACATATTGTACAACCTGTAACCTGCTTGAACCTATTGATTATATTGTATTTGAAGACTGTGAGTCAGCCCAGAGGTTAGACATAAGGGAAACACATACAAGCAATTAGGAAGTCTTCAATCAATGACATATTGAAGAAACATACTAACTGTACAGGCAGAGATTCATCCATAATATTGTATATTTTCTATGGGTATAAAGTTTGAAATAGGAATTCCAAGGCTTGAGCGTCTCAGAAATGTATGTGATAATAGTGTAACTTAATATTCGTAATTGAACATTTCCTATTAATAGTTTTTATGCATGTTTTCACTTATTGTGAATGTTTACAGTGTTTACATCCAATATAGTGTAATTTGTTCTACGTAGAGAATCTGTGCCAGTACATATTAAAGTGATACAGCACAGGTTTCAAATATAGTATAATTCAAAACTATAGGTAATATCAAATATTTTACCAACTGTCCTGCTCAGACGACAGGGAGTAAATACAGAGATTAGCTAAATTACGACCTGGGGTCTGAGCATAACCAGTCTTTTGTTTTGCTCATGGCTTTTCGTTGAATACATTAGATTCAAAGCCTGAAAGGGGTAACTCGCCATTATTGGCAATGATCTGTAATTAGCAATTTATATAGGATATTAGTGGGTAGATCAGTACTGTGGTCTAACAAGTGAAAATTGAAACCTTCATGAAAAATGCATTTTAATAAGTACTTTCTGAAAAAGTCATTTTTATTTCCTAGTTTTAAATAATACCACTTTTGAACCTCCGCTGGGTCACTTTAACAAAGTTGCTTCAATTCCATCCTGAGATGCTGTGAATTGCATCAGAAGATTAAGAATAAACGCATTAGCAATATAAGGAGCTTTCCAATGTGGTTAGACAACAGATGATGATGTTTTGGAGACAAGGAATGGAGAAGTATAGATAGTAACTTTCGTTCCTTACCAGCAGACACCAGGACAACTGCTGTAAACAAACTCATCTCCTCCTCACTAAGTTGCAGAGCATTGAGTTTCTCACTAAAATCAAAGACAGAGTTCAGCAGATCCCCAGCTCCCATAGAGCGCAACTCATCCACACTGTACTTCTTCCCACTAAGAAAGGTGACAGTACGCTCCTTTGCGTCAAACAGTGACGCAAACCGTACCATCAATACCTGGTAAAAGAAAAAAAAGAAAGGGTGGTAACATATTTTTTTAAATAATAGTAAAGAAAAGAAACTTTTGATTACTGTTACAGAAAAAAGGATGTTGTGATACAGGTCAAGTGTGATAAGTTTACTATGGATAGGCAAATTCATTTCATATCACAGTACTTTATATTGCAGTCAATTTAAATATACCTCCTAATGCAGCCAGAAAATACTACTTTGCAAGATTGTAACGCAGACTTGCCCTTTTCCAGTCCTTGAGGGCAAAGCCTGGCTAGATGTTCAGGATATCCAATGTATTAGCATTTGTAAAAAGGTGAAAATGATTGTGTCACTGAGATCCTAATGAGATCTAACATGATATTGGACTTGAACTTGTAAATGTCTCATAAAGCAATACAAAATTGTTGAATGAAGAAAACAAGTGGCAGCAAAAACATCCAGTGGGTGAAAGCTGTACACAGGGCATTGGTCAAACTAATAAGATATCATCTTTGACTTCAGACTTGGCAGATAATATTACACCTTCACAAGAAGTAAAAATGAGTTGTCATGTAAAATGGCTAAGATAAATTGCTTATTTCTCCCAAGGCAGATTAACCATTGACATTTATGTATGTATTAAATGTATCAATGTACACAGCTCCTGAAAAAATGGTCCAATTTACCAAAAGGAACTGGTTTCTAAGACATATGTAAGTGTATGTGTCAGGAATCTCCAATAGAACTTAAAGCAATATATTCATATCTTTTTGGCGTAGGTGCCGACTAAATGAAGGCACACAAGAATCAGTAAATCTCTGCACCATCACATAGAGACTTGAATATGACACGGGGCGGCTGCATAGATAATGATGATGTGACTGTGTCACTGATTATATTTTAACTTGATTTATATACTCATTCTCAGTCAAGCAGTGAGATGCCATTGAAATTTAACTTCACAATCTTTTTAAAAGGCAACCCTGCAACCCCGAAATATAATAAATGCAGCAATTTAAAAAAGGAAAGCATATTCTCCACATTTTTTCAATCTTCTATTTGACTAGAGGTGTCTGTGACTTAACTTAAAATTTGATTATATAACTATTTATGACTGTTAAAGAATCTCTAACGTAATGGGGAAACAATTAGTGAACTAGGTAACAATTTAACAATATTAGCAGCTATCCAACATTTTTAGGGAGTCTGGATCTCTACATCTCGCCTTGAACAATTTGGGGTGGAAGGGGAAATGTGATCAACTACAGGGCAATAAAACTCTCTAACTGTGAAAATTGCTATTCTGCATTATTTATATGCAGTCATTTATTCGGAGCTCTCTTGCTCAGTTTACGCACAGATTTATATTCAATTCATAAAATTAAATGTGAGGCATAATAAAAACAATATTTTGCTTACACAAAATGCTGATGGCAGGCTTTTAAGATATGTTTGGCACACATTTTAAATCTCCAAAATATATCAATGTTAACTCTCACCAAATCTAATTAAAATGAGGTAAAAATATATTATGCTAAATAGTTCCTGAACATAAAAGACTATTTCTTTTTCATGTTAATACTCTGATATAGCATTTATTTTATGGCCAGTGTGTAATTGACTATTTAGATTTTGGTACTCACTGCTGTTTCATGCAGTAGAAAACTTAATTCTGTTCAGGATTAAATACTTATATAAACATACATCTGCACTGTACTGGCATGAATAATGACAGCATTAATAATACAAACTAATAAGATTGTGTCCAAGTAATTACTGTTTAATGAAGATCCGTTGTGACAACGTAATACAGGTTTGTCAAAGAATTTATCAGAACTGAAGTCTTATTTTTCGTATGCATATTTGAAGAATTAGAATTGATAATGGGTAACGTCTTTTTAGACGGGTTTAAAAACAATGGCAATATTTTATTGATTAACTATTATATGCAACTATATGCAGTACTGGGCAACTCCTTAACTTAAACCCTCCTCTGTTTGCTTCAGTTTTCCAAACCTCACACAAATAACCAAAGTTAGCTGGCCCCCCTATGTTACAATACAGATTGCTTGACTATATGATTTGAAATATTTAATTCAGGGTAAGCATAATTAGGCAGGTAAGATGCTAGCATTTTATTTATTTTTTAAATAAAATAATAATATTGCCCTTGATGGACCCTGGAGGCATCCATAATACTTTGGTAAAGGTTGTATATGTGAGAGTAGTATTTACATTACTGCCAGTTGCCTTCTTATGAGCTTGCGTGGGACCCCTGTCCTTCCTTCCTCACCCCTACCCTCCGCTGTTCAGTAGGTGAAAACAAGTCTTGGACCCCAAGCGATCAGAGAATGCTCAACTCAGCCACACAGAAAACTTTATATACACATACACTGGTCATTTAATATTATATTAAACTGAGTTCCACCAGAGGGCTGGATTTACTTAGGTCCATGAATGGAGACATGCTCATTGGAGACATGCTTATAAAACAGTAGCCTCCATAAACTAATTAAGCACGCAAATATCTTCTTTTTTTTTTTCTTCTATCTTTCTATCGATTTTTGCACAATCAGTTCTAGCTCTTTCAAATAGTATAGTGTAAATATAGGACTTCAGACTCACTTTACTTTATTTGCTGCACAATTAAGCCTTTTTAAATTGCTGCTTTTAAAGTTGTGAACTGTCACACACTTGTATGGAAAATATTTGTGTGAAATAAAATAAAGTCTTCATAAAATAAATGAAAAAGGAATTTTTGTAGTAGCCAATATTCGTCAAACAATCGATAGCCATATATTCAAATAACAAGTTAAAGTTTTAGAGTGGCCTAGTGAAAGTCTAATAGAGATGTTGTGGCAGGACCTGGAACAAGCAGTTCATGCACGGAAACCTACCACTGTTTCTAAATTAAAGAAATTCAGTGAAGAAGATAGGGCTGAAATTCTTCCACAGTCATGATAGGAAGTGCTTGGCTGCACTCATTGCCGTTAAATGTGGTGCAACCAGTTTTTTTGGGGGAGCAATTACTTTTTCATATGGTGCCTGTTGGTGTTGGATAACTTTGTTTATTAAATAAATAAAATAAGTAGAAAAAATTGTATCTGTTCACTTAGGTTCACTTTGTCTAATATTAGCCATTGCTTAACGATCTGCAAACATTCAGTGTGACAATAGAGGAAATTAGGATGGAGGTGAATATCTTTCACGGCACTCTATTTCATCATATATTTAAACATATATTATATTTCATATACATTGTACTTAAAATGCTTACCTCAAACGTCCCAGCCTTCAGTAGATTGACCTGGTCATGCTGTGAAAGGTCTTTAAATCCTGGGATGCGTTTAGCAAACTCAACCACTTCTTTTACAGCAGGGGTGAAACTCATAGAAAACTCTTCCCAGATCTGAGGGCCGGATTTATTTTGGTCCATGAATGGAGACATGCTCATTGGGCAGACCTGCCATTTAACAGAAAAAGCCTGTGAGGACATCAGTTTACCAATTGCCTTCTGACACAGAAGTATGATTAAAACACAAAACCTATAGGAAGGTATCAAACTTGCATTCTAGAGGTATAATGGGACAAAATACTAGATATCTGATTAACAATGTATAGATAAGGAACAGCAGATATATTTAAATAATTAATTTAAAGCATCACTGTACAGCATTCTACAACATGATGCGGTTAAGATAAGTAAGATAAACAACTTTGTAATGTATCATATCTTAAAAAATATGAACATTTTCTTTCAAAACCAAATATTTCTCTGTGATTGGAGGTATTTATTCCACCCGTGGACTATACAGCTTGTTTTATATCATATTGCTAGCCACAATCCATCATAATGTTCTATGGCACGGCTATTAGCAATTCACTCTATGACTAGTAAAAGTTGTCATAATGATTTAGCACTAACACAGAATTTTGAGAAGGAATGTTCAAATAAGGTTGAAACTGATAATAAAATATCCACCCAGCCTATGATAATGTTCCTCTAACACTATATGCTATAGGAAAATACGTTTTACATTGAACAAATAGTATCTATAAACATCAGGAGATTAGAGGGGTCCTTTAGTTAAAGGACCACTGTGTTAAAACATCCTCTTTTGAAAGATTTGAAAATAAGGAACATGTTTTTAGAATGTAAAAAATACAGTAACTTATGTACTTATGCTGCTGTGGAATCTCATATTTAGGTTTCCACTGATCTATTTCTTGGTAAGAAACTTTGAAAACACAAGTCAGTATCTGCACAATGAGAATAAGGTATCTACAACTTCTAGTACATTCATTAGATCTAATGAAAAGCTTATTAACATACAAGGGAACACCCCGCTGAGACAGAAGCTGCAGAATTAAACAGAAGAAAATGGAAGCCTGCGGTAAAGACTAATTGCATCTAAAAGTGAAAAATGTAAAGGCTTTATTTTTTACTTTCTAAAAACATTTTGCCCATTATCATGTTTTGTTTTTCAAAAGACCATGTAGAAATAAAATTATCACACTGGGCCTTTAATTAGATTACACATTTTCTACTTGCATCCTTCTGCTCAGTTTTGGAACATAAAAATAGAATCACTGATCAAGGCACAACATTTTATTAAAGCTATGAAATCAAATATAAAGCTATGAAATCAAATATAAAAGCTATGAAATCAAATACCAAACTAAGCAAGATTCTTTTGGAAACAATGTTCTTGAATGTACTTCATGGCACATTAACCTCCTTGTCATACCGTCCACACATATAAACAAAACAAACAAATAAACAAAATTGCGATTCGGCAAATTGAAAAGGGCTCTTTTTAAGCACATAGCATAAATAACGTTTTTAGTTCGTGAACTTCTATCCAAAAGCAAGGTCTTCACAAACTAAAAACTTCTGTAAAAGAAATATGCTATGTGCTTAAATAGAACCCTTTTCAATTTGCCGAATCACAATTTAATAAGGCTGTAATGTTCAATAACATAATGGTTGTTTGAAATACAAAAAAGATACTGAATGGGGAATTATTTCCAAGTTTGACTAGCTTAAAAAAAGAACCAATTTCAGTTTTAACTATGCAATAAAAGTAAATAAGACAGTCATCTGCAATACTTGATTGTATATCAGTGGAGGTTAACATATTGGGGAAAATAGGCATTCTTTCACACAAAATAATAATAATAATAATAATAATAATAAGTACCAGATGCATTCGTCTTCCTCTACTACAGTGACCATTCATGTTATTATTCTGAGAGACACCATATGTTTTTGATTTACTGCATCCATTTTGGGAAAACCAATTGGAGAAGTTTACATTGTGCCCATTGGAGAAGCAAATAGCATGTCCACTGGGATAGCACACGATGTTCCTTTCCTTGTGCCCATTCACATACTTCTGGTCTTCATTAACCGGGTAATGGGCAACGTGGGGTATATTGCTGAAGTGGTCATTACCATGTTTGATATTATAAATGCACTCTTGCCTCTGTACAGGAACCTCTGGTGGAATTTCAGAGGGTTCTTGGTTATACATGAAGGTCTCCTTGTGAGCCCTAGTTACTGTGCCAATGACCTCTTCCTTGCTAATTTCATAGGAAGGAGCAGGTGGATTATGAGGAAGAGAAGAAGGCGGAAGAGAAGGAGGAGCACAACTTTTGTTTTCTATATAATGCTGAGCCTGGCTTCCCGGCTTTTCTGGAACAGGACTGGGAAGATGAGGTGGAGATGATTGGTAGTCTGGCAGTGGTTCATGAAGAGCAGGACTATTGAACTGGTCATTCATCATAGTCTTCATTGCACTCTGCATTTCTATCAGCATCCTCTGCTTTTCACGCTTTGGAATGCGGCCGAAACGAACAGCTATTGGAAAACAACAATGAGAGTATTTAACACTAATGCAGTAATACAGTAATAATGGTGTAGAATAGGCATTTTCAATAGAAATCCTAGAAACAACATTTGTATCTATGTTTGCCATTCATTTTGCAATGGATGAAGGAGAGACAGTTGTGAATCCTTAGAATTGCAAAGTACATTGCATGCATCTTAACTAATTACAAATTAAGATCACTGGCTTATACAAGTCAATAACAGTAATACATAACACATTCACACAACCATATAATCCAGGGGTTTACAACTCTAAGATTGAGGACTACAATTAGTCTAGTATTTAAGGTAGTGACTGCCCAGGTATATCGGACTCAATCAAAATGACTGAAACCAATTAAGTCAACTATTTCCTTAATCCCTTGATGATTTATCGTACAACACCGCTGGCTAGAAGCCTGTAAGTGTCCAGTAAATTCTTCTTCTCACTAGAAGGGATTTTACGTCAAATCTAAAATCATAGAAATGAAACCATAAAAAATTCTGAAGATGTATGGAAAAAACATTGGTCGGAATGAGATGGACAGACAGTGCTTGAAGAGAGGAGATACGTTTGAGTGTCATCTGCATATAAATGTTACTTAAGTCCAAAACACATTTATTAAGGTGGCAAAGGAGTATGTATAGATTGGAGTTACATAAATGGCCAAAGACTTAACCTTTAGGTACACCAGCAATGATAGTGGAGGACACAGAGTCCTTTAGTGTTATTCAGTTATTATCCAGACATTGCTAATATTATTCAACAAATGCATGTGGATAATGAGGGCACTACACACTTAGAGACTGGATAATACCAGAAATATGATATATTCCATTAAGAAGGATAATCCTAATATTATCTGGATTATGTTGACCTTATTGAGTTGCTGGCTTCATTGAAAGCAGTTCTAAGTTTAATATTCAGTATATAAAGGCAATATGTATGTTTGAGAATCTGACCAAAGAAAATATTTAATCATTAAAAATGGTGCTGAGTGATGATATGAAGCATACAATCCAAAAAGAAAGTCCTAAACTGTGCGTGAACATACCATCTCTGGACATCCCGACAGACAAACACTTTTTGAATCGACATTGCTGGCATCGATTTCGGTTCATTCTCATAATGGAGCAGCCCCCATTCTTGAGGCACTTTTTGTACTGGATGTTTTGTTGAATGCTGCGCCTAAAGAAGCCCTGAAAACAAATGGACAAAGTGTTACCTTTTTCATTACTATAAGTATCATACATCCACATTATTAGTAAATGAGGTGATTTGTTAGTACAGTGCCCTCAGAAAGTAACCTGCCCAAAATTAGCACAATGAACATACTTTTAGTTGCAAATTAAAGGCCTAGTATAGATTAGCAAAATTTCACCTTAAGGCATAACATGAACAGCTAACATGAACAGCTATGTAAGTTATAAAATATTCATTTTAGCATACTCTACTAATGCATGGAAGCTGGCATGATAATCATACTGGGCAAACAAAGCTTGTATGTATATTTGCAAGCTGGCTTTACTGTGCTACAGGGAACATGTGTGCTGTTTTGTTGAATAATTGGTGGCATCAGATAAGATCAAGTCCACGTCTCTTTCTTCCCCTCTTGAATAAACAAAACCAGTCAACCCTCCCACTCAGTCTCCAAGACAGTCAAGTACCTCCCTAAAAGTTGTTCTCACACTTGTACCGTGAATTATTAATCATGATCCAGTGTCTCTTTAAGTATCCATGTATGGTGTTGGCTGTGCTAATTCAACTCAAGTAGTTATTCATAGTTCTTTGAATCCCTGACCCAGTATTCCATTCTCATTGTAAATAAATAAACCTTTCTGCAAACTTGAAAAAAAATTTAGATAATCTTTCGAAAGTCACTCCCCCAAATATCAAATTATGAGGCAGCAAAGTGTAATATTGATGTTAATTGCTCTTAGATAGGTTTCAATAGGTTCCATGATATAAAGCATTTGTGGCTGGATCAGCATTATAATTTTCATATTTACCTTACAACCTTCACATGCATGAACTCCATAGTGAAACCCAGAAGCTACATCGCCACATACTTTACACAAAAGGATCATGCCACTGAATTCTGAAAGGAAACACAAAATATATTATGGTCAGCATATAGATTTACTTGCTGTATACATATACTTACAGTATAAATATGTATGTATAACCATAAATGCTGCAAATACTGCTGCATGCCAACTAGTGACAAGGATGAAAAGTAAATGACAGCATCTCCTTCAGTCCAGTTTGCCAAATTTTGCTAGAACATTTTGCATGTGTTTTCGTCTATATGTCCCACCAGTTATTAATTACGCCAGGGCTCCATTTTCTTTAATCAACTGAGCCTGCCTGCTACCATGTCTGGAGGGTGAGCCCCTATATAAAAATGAGCACCCCATTAAAAATAAATGCATTCCCATTGTGCAGATACACAGTGTATTCAAAGTCTCATCAAGAAGTATAACAGAAAATAAAATTGTAAATTGCACAGCAGTTTCATTTTGTACAAACAATGATATTATATAATTGTTTATTCTAAAAACATTTTGCATATTTTCAAAAGTTTATTTACTAGTTTGGGCCATGTTACTGTAAAGATCTCTTCTTACACAAATTTGAGCAATGTAGAACAATGCAGGGATGTTAGTTCTCTGTGCTCCATGTAACTCTTTGGGGTTATCGCAGCAACCAAAAATGTAACCTCTACCACATGCAGGTATGGAATACTGGACTCACTTAAACAGGACAGCTTGGGTTAACTAGTCAGTGCAGTGTAACCTGAGTCCAGGAGAAAGGTATGCGATCAATCACAGCCTTGTCCCACAGTGCTTCACACACCGCACGCTGCACTTGGCAGTCTGCTAATTACTCATGCAACAGCCAGTTGGAAAAATAGACTTGCATGTAAACACGGATATAAAACTTTATATTTGTTATCTGTTATTAGGTAATTAAAACAATAGATCATTTTAACATAAAATTGTGTGTTTTTTTACACCATGAGGAGCACTTACAGTGAGTGCAGTGGCTCTTCAATTATTTTTGCCTATTGATTGGAAACTGTAAAGGATGGATATTTCACCTTTTTGTACATTTAGGTAGTCTGATATATATCATCAGTTTTGCAAAACCTATATTAAAGAGATAACAATGTTATCAAAAATATATTAAAATGTACAATAGACTGTAAGCACTTACAGTGTCCTCTACACCTTTTGTACCAGTATTTAACTTTTTTCATATTTGACTTACATACTCCTGAGTACTTAGCACTGCAAAATATGTTGGTGCTTTATAAATAAAAGATAATAATAATAATAATAATAATAATAATAATAATACATTATTTTGACCAAAAAAAATCCCCTGCAATGTTTTCCCTCAGTGCCTTCAGCACAGTTCTTACTACATTACTTACTAGAAGTAGGTCCTCCATGGCCTTTGGTTAGAATTGCTGTGTTTGTGTAGGTGGTTTTGATGCACAGTGTGTCCACAGGTTGGTTCCTCTGTGATTCCTGCAAGCTGGATAGGATGACTCTGTTGGAATGGTCACTCTTTCCAGTGCTTCCACCACTGCTACCTTCCGAGGCAGAACTTCCAGGGGAAGATGGCAGAGGGGAGGATGAGGACTGGTAACTGCTGTTAGAGCTGTCGCTGTGGCAGGAGGAAGGGCTGGAGGCCGAACTTGAGGAGCTGATGTAAGCAATGACACCACCTACAAAAAAAGAGAAATTGTCATTTAAGTATCCTTAATTGTACTATGCTTTGACACTTTATTCTTCTACAGAATATATCCAACCATGCCATGTATAATGTCCTCTAAATCAGTGTTGTATTTAGGTTCAGTTTCTCTCAATATATAATATATACATATACAAGATAGATAGATAGATAGATAGATAGATAGATAGATAGATAGATAGATAGATAGATAGATAGATAGATAAATCTAAGATACATTTTTATAAGATAAAACTTCTACAATTAAACGTGTTTTTGACTATTATTTCTTCAACTGGACATGTTTTTGTGGTTTATCACACCCAAACTGTAATAGTTAATTATCCATTTTAGACATATTCATGTTATTTATGCCTAAAATATCCAAAGTACAAGTTCAGTTGTGTAACACTTTCACTCTAAACACTTAATGACAATCAACTATAATATGTATTTATATGTGTACATTTCACATTATCACTTCTAGTTAAGCAGCATACTGGAAAACACTGGCGATGCCTACATGACTAAAAACTACTAATGTCCCTCCAATATAATGGTATTTTATTCAAGATTACAACATACTGCTGAATGCATGAATATATCCACCATGGACTATGCAGTGGTACACATATTTTTTTTTTTTATTATAACCACTCCACTTTAACATATCCTTTTGTATGAGCACACTGAACATATGCCATCTTCTTTAGCTCCTTACCCACGACACAAGGTTACTTTAATTCCCAAGCCAGTCATCCCCCCTCCTCATGCTAAAAAGCACATGTTTAGTTTCGAGTATCCTGGTGAGTCTTTCAAGCACAAGTGAATGGGCAAGGACACGTTTTCAGACAGCCGCATGTTTCACCTTTCTCTTTGTACGATTCAATGACTATAAGCCGTGATTATCATACACATGCACGGGCATGGGCAAGTTCAAGAGCCTTGTTTTCTAAAAGTATGAATGTCTCCTAAATACATTTTGAAAGCATGTAGAGCTATGAACATACTCCCACCTGATAAAAATTCTGGTGGTCTCCTTAGTTTTTATCTACTTACATGTATATTGTTCCTTACTAATTTTCTATAATGCTTTGTATCTAACACACATACAAATCGTGTTCTAGTCATAGCTACAATCACCACAAAACTGGATAGAATGGAGTCTCTCTTAAGTTGTTCTTTCTAATATACAGAAGGTAGCAAAGAAACACATAAAATAATGTAAAAAAAGGGACAATTTTATCTATGGAACCTCTCAAATTATTTCCTCAATGGATGCTTCAGATCATCTAGATCATTTATTTTAAAACTTCCAATGTCAATTTTATTTGTATTTTTTGTTTTGTTTTTTTCTATTTATTTGGTTTATATATTGTAGATATAAGTACTTAGTAAATTAATACTAAAAGTGTAGTTTTTAATCACGTAGACCAGTGGTTCTCTATCTGCATCTCCATTGATCATAGTTATAGACAGATTATCAAGTAATGTACTCTATTCAAACCAACGCAAGACTAGAAGGAAAAATTTGGATGACATAGTGTTGTTACAAGTGAGACTGGAAGATGCCATAGTTTTCTATATATATTATGTCTGGGGAAAGAAGTGAGGACATTTCTATCAATCACAGGACTGCTAGGGCCAAATTGGCGAAATGCTCCTGATGTTATATTATCTATGGGGAGTATGGAAAAGTTTTAATTGTATTTTACTGCACAAAAAATGTAAAGAGTGGTGGATAAGACATGCTGTAGACTGTACTCCTTGGTCTTTAGGGAACATTTACTAAGTGTTACAACACTCCTACTAATGGCCTGTATTCTCCTTGATCCTGAGGATATTTGGATCAGCAGACAGATCCCAGTGACTGGTGCAAGAGGGACTAGCATCTCTGTAGCTCCAGTCGCTTTCTGTTCAGTTACACATAGTATTGGACTGTTAAATATATTCCAGATATCAAAGACAGGCCCTTATTCAAAACAGATTAAGAGCCACATATGTAGACAAATGTGACATCTTGTATTGGTTTTTATGAATTATTTTTTTGCATTAATTGTGTAAAATAGAACCAATAAAATAAATATGCTTTAGGAACCAAAATCAATACACCTATTGTCTATTTTAAGTGACTAATAGCTGATAACAAGCGAACATACTGTAACAGGTACATGATTCAACTTTACAAAAATGTCACTGAATTCCTCTATCACAGTACAATAAAACAACTTGTGCAACTATGTGATGAAATCACAGTGTACAGTACTTACTGTAACTAAACGTTCTGTGTAATTAAATGCAAATCCCGTCACTAATGTGAGTCTAACTTGTACACGTTTTTGAATATAAAACATGTGAATGTTGTTTTAAGTACAGTTGTGCTGAAAAGTTTGCGTACCCTGGCAGAAATTGTGAAATTGTGGAATTTATTTTGAAAATTTGGCTGATCTTGCAAACAAAATGTATTTTATTGAAGGATAGTGATCATATGAAGCCATTTGTTATCACATAGTTGTTTGGCTCCTTTTTAAATCATAATGATAACAGAAATCACCCAGATGGCCCTGATCAAAAGTTTACATACCCTTGAATGTTTGGCCTTGTTACAGATTTACAAGGTGACATGCACAGGTTAAAATGGCAATTAAAGTTTAATTTCCCACACCTGTGACTTTTTAAATTGCAATTAGTGCCTGTGTATAGTCAATGGGTTTGTTAGATCTCACGTGGATGCACTGAGTAGGCTAGATACTGAGCCATGGGGAGCAGAAAAGAACAGCCAAAAGACCTGCATAACAAGGTAATAGAACTTCATAAAGATGGAAAGGGATATAGAAAGATATCCAAAGCCTTGAAAATGCCAGTCAGTACTGTTCAATCACTTATTAACAAGTGGAAAATACTGGGATCTCTTGATACCAAGCCAAGGTCAGGTAGGCCAAGAAAGATTTCAGCCACAACCGCCAGAAGAATTGTTCAGAATACAAAGAAAAACCCACAGGAAACCTCAGAAAAAATACAGGCTGCTCTGGGAAAATACGGTCTGGTTGTTTCAAGGAGCACCATACGATGATACAAAAATGAGCTGCACGGTCGAGTTGCCAGAAAGAAGCCTTTACTGCGCCAATGCCACAAAAAAGCCTGGTTACAATATGCCCAACAACATCTTGACACGCTTTATAGCTTCTGCACTGTAATTTTGAGTGACAAGACCAAAATAGAGCTTTATGGTCACAACCATAAGCGTTATGTTTGGAGGGGGGTCAGCCAGGCCTATAGTGAGAAGAATACTGTGAAGCATGGCAACCCCACTGTGAAGCATGGTGGTGGCTCGCTGATGTTTTGGGGGTGTGTGAGCTCTAAAAGGAACGGGGAATCTTATGAAAAATTGATGGTAAGATGAATGCTGCAGGTTATCAGAAAATACTGGCAGACAATTTGCATTCTTCAGCACGAAGGCTGCTCATGGAACGCTCTTGGACTTTCCAACATGACAATGATCCTAAGCACAAGGCCAAGTTGACCCTCCAGTGGTTACAACAGAAAAAGGTGAAGGCTGTGGAGTGGCCATCACAGTCTCCTGACCCTAATCTCATCGAGCCACTCTGGGGAGATCTCAAACGTGCGGTTCATGCAAGACAACTAAAGACTTTGCATGACCTGGAGGTATTTTGCCAAAACGAATGGGCAGCTATACCATATAGGGGACTCATAGACGAATATTACAAAAGACTGCACGCTGTCATTGATGCTAATGGGGGCAATACACAGTATTAAGAACTAAGGGTATGCAGACGTTTTCATTTTTTTATTTGTTACCATGTTTTGTTGTATGATTGTGCCATTCTGTTATAACCTACAGTTGAATATGAATCCCATCAGAAATAAAAGAAATGTGTTTTGCCTGCTCACTCATGTTTTCTTTAAAAATGGTACATATATTACCAATTTGCCAAGGGATCATGAAGATTGGGATCGACAGACAGTACCCGAGGACTGGTGGAAGAGGAACTAACATTGCTGTATCTCCAGCCACTTTCTGTGCCATTACACATAGAGCATAATTCAATTGAGCCATCGGGTTACGGACTCTAGTCTCCGATTCGATGCAATGTTTACCATTGCAAGTTAATGCCCCTACAAGCCTTTGATCTTTCACGGCCGCAAGAGTTCCGAACGCTAAAATCGCAAATCGCTATTCAATTGCTCCGATTCTCCCTCACCAAGCCCGCAAATAGCAAAAGTTGCTCAACAAGTTAGGGGTTCCAAGGAGGACTCACAAAGGGCTTAAAACCATGTTCAGAGCAATTTAAAAGCCCATATACACACACTAATGTACTTTTATTAAAAGGGGGAGTGATGTTATGTCTTAGAATTAATAGCACAACAGTCTCAGGCTCACAAATAGGCCCAGAAAAATATTTTATTTCATGTTTAAATTCTGTGTTATATCGATCCCGGAAATCAATGTGTTAATACATATACTGTAACTCGCATGGACTAGAATATCATATTTACCTCTTTAACAATATTGCATTATATCTGGAATGTGGGTACGATCGTAACTCGTAATTCAAGCCCGTAGGACTTTGAAACCAAATCTCTATTTTTTAAAGCCGTAATAGTGATGATCTCTGTTTCCATTGGCTGTTTCTAATGATTTGATGGCATTGTTTCCGAAATCCACTATCGGCCCCTAACTTGTGGCCTTGCCGAATTGAACAGCACCATAACTCGAACGCCCTGCGAGCCTGAGGAGAGCCAAGAGGCCCACAGACATACTGCCTATACTCCACAACTTGCGGCCTCCGAATTGAATGAGGCTCATAGTGTATGCCTGTTAAATATATTCTGGATATCGATTTGAGGCCACAATTCAAAATAGATTAAGAGCAACATATGTAGACAATTGTGACAACTTGAAATGGTTTCATGAATTATTTTTGTTTGCATTAATTGTGTAAAATAGAACCAATAAAGTAAATATGCTTTAAGAACCAAAATCAATACACCTACTGTCCATTTCAAGTGACTAATATCTGTGATCACAAGTGAACATACTGTAACAGATACATGATTCAACTTTACAAAAATGTCACTGCATTCCTTTATTGGAGTACAATAAAACAACTTGTGCAACTATATAATCAAATCACAGAGTACAGTACTTACTGTAACTAAACGTTCTGTGTAATTAAATGCAAATGTATATGTAAATCCTGTCACTTCTGCTCTAGTCGCAGCTGCTGCTGCTTTGGTCTGCCAAACAGAGGAAGTGGGGGGAAACAGCAGCGGTAGTTGATGCAGGGAATGGACAATCTGCAGGGGTGGTAATCAAGTGTGGATCTGCATGGCTCCAGAGAGACGATTATATGAAAATATATAGCACCTTCTAACATTGTACCACACTACATATCGCAGGCTGCTTTACAGCACAAACAGGAACCCTAGAGTTTGATACAAATGTTTCAGCCAAAACAAATTATGAATTTTATGCCACAGTTTGGAGGGGTGTTTACTCTAATTTTCAACTGGCATAAATCACAAGGCAATTTGCTAACTTCAAGGTAAGTTTTTAAATATTTATTTTGGCATTTTTTCATGCAAATACATGTTTACATATACCACTGATTCTCCTCTATTAGATTACACTAATAAAAGCTGAAAAAAATAAATGTAAATCTTTGTTTACATATATATATATATAATGCTGTCTGTCTTTTGCATTAGTAAGAAGTGGGGTGGGGGTTAGCAGTAGAGCCTATTACAAGAATGCTGCATGGTGTTTGAGGCTTTATGGCAGGGGTGTCTAAGTTCGGTCCTACTGGGCCGCACACAGGTCTGGATTTGAGAATTTCCTTTCTGTGCACAGGTAAGTCAATGACTGAAAAAGCGAGTCTCACCTGGGTGCAGCAGGTATATCCTCAAATCCAGGCCTGTGTGTAGCCCAGTAGGACCAAACTTGGACAACCCTTGCTCTATGGGTACAGCTTCCCCCTGGACTCTGTTTACATTGCACTGATAAGTAACCCATAGCTGCCATTTCTGGTTTTAGGTCAGTACCAGTCTTCCATGCCTGAACAGACAGATGTGGTAAGGGTTACAATTTTGTTTGTTAATCAGTGTACAAAGCAATAAACAGTCTGCTGGCTCATAGTGAATGTGATTTATTATTCTGAGCTGGTCCGAAAGCATAAGTTCCCAAGAGGTAAGAGTGCACATTAATTTTGTACCGATAGGAAAAGATGAACGTAAATAGCTTATCATGAATAGCTCATATGAGTAATGTAGGCACAAAAAAGAAAAATACAAGTATGAGCGTGTTGTAATTCATATAAATATAAGGGCCATGTCTATATCTTTATTGGATTCTAAGCATGACCTTTATTTAATTGTTCCCAGGGGTATGAGATTACAGATTTTAACAAAGTCTGGGAGAGCAACTGTTGCGCCACCTACTAGCTGTCATGGCTGCCAGGGATGAAACAGTAAGATTGTTACTGGATATGAACAGCCTATCCCTGGTTACCCCCAGTAACACTGCATGTGAGGTACATACAGCCTATCCCTGGTTACCCCCAGTAACACTGCATGTAAGGTAGATACAGCCTATCCCTGATTTCCCCAGACCTTTCAAGTTTTGGCTTGTGAGCGCACCTGAAGCTGCGCCCCAGTACCACCTAGTGGTGTATTGCAATGTATACATGTAAAAATAAATAAAAAGAGGACCCTAACTTTAGCCTAACCCTATGCCTAACCCTAACAACATGTCTAACCCTAACCCTTATGTCTGATCCCTAGACCTAACCCCTCTCCACTAAATCAATCCATTGTAAAAAAAGATTGGGTCCTTTACAGTTTGGGCTGTGCCGTCCCTGCGCAGCCCAGCAAGCGCACTGTTGCCCCCAGTCACACTGCACGTGGGGTAACAACAGCCTACCCCTGGTCACCCACAGCACACTGCACGTGGGGTAGATACAACCTATCCCAGTCACGCTGCACGTGGGGTAGGGTTACCCCCAATCACGCTGCACGTAGGGTAGACACAGCCTACCCCTGGTTACCCCCAGCCACACTGCACGTGGGGTAGACACAGCCTACCCCTGGTTACCCCCAGTCACGCTGCACGCGGGGTAGACACAGCCTACCCCTGGTTACCCCCAGCCACACTGCACGTGGGGTAGACACAGCCTACCCCTGGTTACCCCCAGTCACGTTGCACGCGGGGTAGACACAGCCTACCCCTGGTTACCCCCAGTCACAGTGCACGTGGGGTAGATACAGCCTACCACTGGTTACCCCCAGTCACACTGCATATAGGGTAGATACAGCATATTCCTGGTTACCCCCAGTCACGCTGCATGTGGGGTAGGTACAGCCTATCCCTGGTTACCTCCAGTCATGCTGCACGTGGGGTAGATACAGCCTATCCCTGGTTACCCCCAGTCACACTGCATGGAGGGTAGATACAGCCTATTCCTGGTTTCCCCCAGTCACGCTGCATGTGGGGTATGTACAGCCTATTCCTGGTTACCCCCAGTCACGCTGCATGTGGGGTAGGTACAGCCTATCCCTGGTCACCCCCAGTCATGCTGCATATAGGGTAGATACAGCCTATCCCTGGTGACCCCCAGTCATGCTGCATGTAGGGTAGATGCAGCCTATTCCTGCTTTCCCCAGTCACGCTGCACGCGGGGTAGACACAGCCTAACCCTGGTTACCCCCAGTCACAGTGCCCGTGGGGTAGATACAGCCTACCACTGGTTACCCCCAGTCACACTGCATATAGGGTAGATACAGCCTATCCCTGGTTACCCCCAGTCATGCTGCATGTAGGGTAGATACAGCCTATTCATGGTTTCCCCCAGTCACGCTGCATGTGTGGTAGATACAGCCTATCCCTGGTTACCCCCAGTCATGCTGCATGTAGGGTAGATACAGCCAATCCCTGGTTACCCCCAGTCATGCTGCATGTAGGGTAGATACAGCCTATCCCTGGTTACCCCCAGTCACGCTGCATGTAGGGTAGATACAGCCTATCCCTGGTTACCCCCAGTCATGCTGCATGTAGGGTAGATACAGCCTATTACTGGTTACCCCCAGTCACGCTGCATGTAGGGTAGATACAGCCTATTACTGGTTACCCCCAGTCATGCTGCATGTAGGGTAGATACAGCCTATCCCTGGTTACCCCCAGTCATGCTGCATGTAGGGTAGATACAGCCTATTACTGGTTACCCCCAGTCACGCTGCATGTAGGGTAGATACAGCCTATTCATGGTTTCCCCCAGTCACGCTGCATGTGTGGTAGATACAGCCTATCCCTGGTTACCCCCAGTCATGCTGCATGTAGGGTAGATACAGCCTATTACTGGTTACCCCCAGTCACGCTGCATGTAGGGTAGATACAGCCTATTCATGGTTTCCCCCAGTCACGCTGCATGTGTGGTAGATACAGCCTATCCCTGGTTACCCCCAGTCATGCTGCATGTAGGGTAGATACAGCCTATTACTGGTTACCCCCAGTCACACTGCATATAGGGTAGATACAGCCTATCCCTGGTTACCCCCAGTCACGCTGCATGTAGGGTAGATACAGCCTATCCCTGGTTACCCCCAGTCATGCTGCATGTAGGGTAGATACAGCCTATTACTGGTTACCCCCAGTCACGCTGCATGTAGGGTAGAGACAGCCTATTCATGGTTTCCCCCAGTCACGCTGCATGTGTGGTAGATACAGCCTATCCCTGGTTACCCCCAGTCATGCTGCATGTAGGGTAGATACAGCCTATTCATGGTTTCCCCCAGTCAGGCTGCATGTAGGGTAGATACAGCCTATTACTGGTTACCCCCAGTCATGCTGCATGTAGGGTAGATACAGCCTATTACTGGTTACCCCCAGTCACGCTGCATGTGGGGTAGGACAATCTATCCCTGGTTACCCCCAGTCACGCTGCATGTAGGGTAGATACAGCCTATTACTGGTTACCCCCAGTCACGCTGCATGTGGGGTAGGACAATCTATCCCTGGTTTCCCCCAGTCACGCTGCATGTGGGGTAGGTACAGCCTATCCCTGGTTACCCCCAGTCATGCTGCATGTAGGGTAGATACAGCCTATTACTGGTTACCCCCAGTCATGCTGCATGTAGGGTAGATACAGCCTATTACTGGTTACCCCCAGTCACGCTGCATGTGGGGTAGGACAATCTATCCCTGGTTTCCCCCAGTCACGCTGCATGTGGGGTAGGTACAGCCTATCCCTGGTTACCCCCAGTCATGCTGCATGTAGGGTAGATACAGCCTATTCATGGTTACCCCCAGTCACGCTGCATGTGGGGTATGTACAGTCTATTCCTGGTTTCCCCCAGTCACGCTGCATGTGGGGTAGGTACAGCCTATCCCTGGTTTCCCCCAGTCACGCTGCATGTGTGGTAGATACAGCCTATCCCTGGTTACCCTCAGTCACGCTGCATGTGGGGTAGGACAATCTATCCCTGGTTACCCCCAGTCATGCTGCATGTGGGGTAGGACAATCTATCCCTGGTTACCCCCAGTCATGCTGCATGTAGGGTAGATACAGCCTATTACTGGTTACCCCCAGTCACGCTGCATGTGGGGTATGTACAATCTATCCCTGGTTACCCCCAGTCATGCTGCATGTGGGGTAGGTACAGCCTATCCCTGGTTTCCCCCAGTCAAGCTGCATGTGGGGTAGGTACAGCCTATCCCTGGTTTCCCCCAGTCATGCTGCATGTAGGGTAGATACAGCCTATCCCTGGTTACCCCCAGTCATGCTGCATGTAGGGTAGATACAGCCTATTACTGGTTACCCCCAGTCATGCTGCATGTAGGGTAGATACAGCCTATTACTGGTTACCCCCAGTCATGCTGCATGTAGGGTAGATACAGCCTATTACTGGTTACCCCCAGTCACGCTGCATGTGGGGTATGTACAGTCTATCCCTGGTTACCCCCAGTCATGCTGCATGTGGGGTAGATACAGCCTATTACTGGTTGCCCCCAGTCATGCTGCATGTGGGGTAGATACAGCCTATCCCTGGTTACCCCCAGTCATGCTGCATGTAGGGTAGATATAGCCTATCCCTGGTTACCCCCAGTCATGCTGCATGTAGGGTAGATATAGCCTATCCCTGGTTACCCCCAGTCATGCTGCATGTAGGGTAGATACAGCCTATCCCTGGTTACCCCCAGTCATGCTGCATGTAGGGTAGATACAGCCTATCCCTGGTTACCCCCAGTCATGCAGCATGTAGGGTAGATATAGCCTATCCCTGGTTACCCCCAGTCATGCTGCATGTAGGGTAGATACAGCCTATCCCTGGTTACCCCCAGTCATGCTGCATGTAGGGTAGATATAGCCTATTACTGGTTACCCCCAGTCACGCTGCATGTGGGGTATGTACAATCTATCCCTGGTTACCCCCAGTCACGCTGCATGTGGGGTATGTACAATCTATCCCTGGTTACCCCCAGTCACGCTGCATGTGGGGTAGGTACAGCCTATCCCTGGTTACCCCCATTTACGCTACACGTGGGGCAGAAACAGCCTATCCCTGGTCACATTGAGTTAAAGCAGGTGCAGCGTCTCCCCATGTGGAACAAACACATTCCCCTGTCACGTGGTGCACCAGACATTCAGCAGCTCCCTGCTCCTCTTCCTATGTCACAAGGTCTGACTCATGCAGCCTTAGCCTACCCGTAGCATACCACGTGCGCCCCCCCACTATGTGTGTCAGAGCTGGGGACTGCCAATCACCGAACTCTCAGTCAAACACACTGACGCTATCGTCACGCCCACCTCATCCAACGACCGTCGAAGGGGCGTGACCTACGAACAAATGCCAGACGTTGATAGGCTGATAGCTCAAAGACTGAAAGCCGCATGTAGAAAGAAAGTATGCCATGAAAAAAGCCGGCTGGATTGGTAGCCTCACGTGGAAAGCCTTTTGGGATGCCTCCCTCATTATATAATCAGAACGTCACGGCGCCAGGCAGCCAATCAGCGGGCTAGCAGGTCAGAACGTAAACAGAGGCCGCACATGGCTAGGGCAAGCAGTCCATGTGAGACTGCGAGCTGACAGGAGCTCAGCAAAGTATGTGAAGACATAGAGTGATCACCCATCCTCCCTACAACATAATCTAGTAGTGATACCACGCCTAGCCCCAATACCCACTAATATATACAGTGACATATAAGCACCATTTATAATATGCAATAATATATGTGCCATTTGTTATATATAAGCACAATATACCGTGACACAGGCACCACCTATAGCATAAATAATATATGTGCCATTTATAATAGTCACATAAGAGCACAAAATAAAATATATAGTGACACATAGGCACCATTCATACTATACAATAATGTATGCGCCATTTATTACATAGTCATATAAGCACAATATAAAATATATAGTGACACATAGGCACCATTCATACTATACAATAATGTATGCGCCATTTATTACATAATCATATAAGCACAATATAAAATATATAGTGACACATAGGTACCACTCACAGTATACAATAATGTACGAGTGCCACTCATTATTATATATTTTATTATTAGTATCTTGCCTTGAACTCGTCCCATGTATGGCGCTGTGGAATATGTTGCGCGTTACAAATAAAGGATAATAACAATCGCTATATACAGTCTTGAGCTAAAACAATTCTCAGTATATATATAAGTACAGACCACACAACTATCTCTACACATACATAGAGGGGGGCTGACCCCTTCACCCCCCATTAGTTACCTCACCCATGTGGTATATATTATTATTATTATCATCCTTTTTTTGTAACATACCAACATATTTCATAGCACTATACAGGGGGTAATATTAACATATTGCAAAAGAATGGAGGGCCCTGACTTTGAGCTTAAAATCAAACGTACATAGTGCTTGTGTCCAAACAATACTAGTGAGATATAATATATACATATTACAGTCACTGATAAGCATCATTTATCATATAGGTGCTGTCAGTACTGTACTGCATACATATGGAGAATACATTGTGTGTATATCAATGTGTGCTCTCCTCATACACACACTGTAACATGCACATGGGGTATCTGTCTCACCTGCATTCCCCTCCATGCTGCCTGTTTCCCAGTCTTGTAGGTGAGGGGTCTCTGTGTGCTGAGGGGCTGCTCCTCTTCCTTCCCTTATTCCTCCTTCTCTCCCTCCTGTCCTCAGCTCCTCATACTGTCAGCAGGACCATGGTGATGAAGCTGTGGTGCCCTGGCTGTTCCTCTCCTCCTGGGTCCTGGATGTGCAGTACTTGGGGTCCATACAGAGTGAGCAGGCAGGGTACAGGCTGTGTACTCCAGGGTAGTGCCTAGCTATCACCACCTCTCACTCTGCTTCCTCTCCCAAGTCCCTGCTTTGGCTGGAACTATTCCTTGCTGTGACAGCCTTCTCAGGGGTGGAGCAGCCTAGCCTCCTTGACATGCTAACAATACTACTGTCATCAGCTCCACCTCCATTGGCAGGCACCTCACATTTCTGTCAATGTGCTCTGCTGAAGAGGAACTCAAAAAAATATTACAGTACATTAAAGGTATATTTAAATTTCCTGGATTATGAATGCATTGGATAGAGGAATATCAAGAGTGTATGAAAACATTTTGTTGCATGAAAAAATAACAAAATAAACATTATGAGAGTTAACCTACATTTTGTAAATTCTTGAGTTTGCTAGCAGTTGATTTTAAGAGTTAATACCCCTGAAAATCACTGCCAAAATTAGCCTAAAAGTCATAATTAATTTTGGCCAATCACAGGCAGCTATACAATTCTTTCAAGCTGTGATGGTAGTTTGTGCAGCAAAGCATCATGGAATGTGTAGTCTTGTTTTTCTCTGCAGGAAGGAGTTTAGGCATTGCTGCTCTGGATCTCTGTTCTGTGCTGCTGTTGGCTCAAAGGTGAGTATAAGGCTAAAATCCATACCCAAATGCAGTGTTTCTATTGGTAGATACAAGGTGCCTATGTAAGCAGCTCTACGGTGTGGATTATTTTTAAATAAAATAAATGTCTGTGTGTATAGAATGACTTAATGTAATGTGTGTGTCTGATATAAGCAGCATGTGTTAGATCAGAGCAGGGGGGAGGAACCATTTTTCTGCCGAGTGCCATTTGAATATTTCTAAAAACATTTGAGGGCCGTACAAAATGATCAACTTCGAAATTTGCCTGCTATATTTGGCCAAACATTGAATTAACTCACCCCTAAGTTGATGACTAGAACTGCTATCATCAGTGTCTTTCTCATCATCTCTTACTATTTCTTTATATGTGTCATTAGCACTTTCTCATTATCTTTCTCATTGGCTATGGAATAAGGAGAAGGGCCATATCAAAGACTCGAGGGGCCTTATACAGGCCCTGGAGCCTGACGTTCCCCACCCCTGGATTAGAGAAAGGTAAAAACAGGGAAATTTAGATATACTTTTTTTGCAAGCACTTATAATTAAACTCTTAAATGTTTAGAGTGACACAGCAAAGTTCTCTTATAGGTACATGGAAAGATTTTTTCTTTATTGCATCACAAAGAAGTTGCTTGATAATGTGTCACATCATTTCTTTTTTTCTTTTTTTAATGAAGGTCTCAGAGGACAAAAACTTATTCAGATGTTTAAATGCTTTTGCACTCTGTCAGCCAATAGGATCTACAGACTAAAGTATGCTCTGTGCATTTCCTGTTACGTTCAATTAAGTTGAAGCAGGTTTAACTCAATATGTTTTTTCATGCAAAAAGCACTTTTTGTAATGTTTAATATATGCTCTTTTAAATATATGACAAAAGCAGTTGTTTGCCATGTCCCTTTAAAGTGATATAGCAAAGGTTCTTGGTGGGGCAGGGAATCCTGAATGACCCCGCCAAGAAGACACACCAGCAGGGATCCTAGTGCACCTCTGAACCACCAATTATGTCTCCCCTTCGGATCCCCCGAAGGAGCCCAAATGAGGGGTAAGCTAGGGGAGGCAGGAAGGAAAGATTCTCGGCACTCCCAACCTTCAGCAGTGCTTGCACATACGCGTGCTGGAGAAAAATCTGTCAATCACAGACTTTCCCCATAGAGCCCCATACAACGTTTGATGCAATGCATCTCACACACCTCACCAGGAAATGGTATGAGGGAGCTGGGGGCTGGGAAATAATATTTCTGCAAAAATAAATAAAACTTAAAAAAGTAAACATTTGAAATGATTTAGAACAAGCTCTGTCACATAAAAAAAAGCAATAGGAGGAATGTGAGTGGCCCTTTAACAGACATAAAAAAGTCAAAAGATTTTTTTTCCTGTGCAAAGTGCTTTTGCAACAACGTCAGGACCCCCTTCGTAAAATATTCTGCTTAGGCTGTGTCAGTCTCTTGAAAAAATGCTATGTAAACCATTGGGCATGTTTTCTTGCCATTGGGCCTTCTCATACCTCTGGAAGACACTCTCAACAGATTGGGTTGTCTATCCAACCTTGCAGACCAAGTACACCCATACATGTTCACTGTCTTCCCTGGAGCGGATGGGATGTTCCAGCAGGACAATGCAACATGTCATATGGTCATAATTGTCTGGGAGTTGTTGGAAGCGCACAATGAAGACTTCCAAGTACTTTCCTGGCCTCCAAATTCCCAGCACTTGAACCCCGTCAAGCACCTGTGGGACCACCTTGATCACCATGTTCACTGTATGGATCCTCTACCATGCACTCTTCAGCAGCTGTTAGATGCACTGCAGACTGCATGGCTCCAGATACCATTGCCAATCTTACAGCATCTTATTTATTCACTACCACACCATCTAGCTCTGTGTCCATGCTGCACACAGAGATTATTCGGAATATTAGTGACTCAACCTTAGTGTATATGTATATATGTATATATATATATATGTGTGTGTGTGTGTGATCACCCAGGGGCCATGTGCTCCCCAAGACCTTCCTCTCTGCTGCTTACAGGAATCCCCTAGTTTATCAGCTGCCTTTCCCAGGTTCTGTCTGAGGATGCCAGCGACACAGAAGCACTGTAGTAGAACTACTCCCAGTGGTTAGGAGCCTCAGAAGAACCGCTTCTCACCAGATCCATATCTACCTCTACAATGGACTATTTCATATTATTAATAACTGTGTTATGATAATCACTGACATAGACTTATTTCTCTTAGGTTTTACTGCTATTTGTCATGATATATTACTGTTTATTTGTGAACCAGAAAGGTTCTGTATTCACTCATCCCATTTTTATTGTCCGTATATCTTCACCCACTCAAATAACTTATTCTCTGTCTCATAGATATCTGTAAAACACACTCATCCATCGCATATTCCACAGAAACTCACCTGAATGAGTTTAAATTGCAATTCGGACAATTGAATAGGGCTCTTTATAAGCACATAGAATATTTTTTTTACAAAAGTTTTTAGTTAGTGAATACCTTGCTTTTGGATAGAAGTTCACTAACTAAAAACATCTGTAAAAAAAATATTCAGTGTGCTTATTTAGAGCCCTATTCCATTGGCCGAATCGCAATTTAATAAGGCTGTATACTTTTAACACTGTGGGTCTTCTGCAAACGCAATACACCTGCATCCTCTTTTTGAAAATATTTAATGGAAACATGTATTTTAAACTCCAAATTTACAGCCTTATTAAATTGGGATTCAGTAAATTTAAAAGGGCCCTATTAAAGCACACAGCATATTTTATTTACAGAAATGTTTAGTTAGTGAAGACCTTGCTTTTGAATAGAAGTTCACTAACTAAAAACTTCTGTAAAAAAATATGCTGTGTGCTTAAATAGAGCCCTTTGAAATTTACCGAATCACAATTTAATAAGCATTAATTTGTGTTATTTTTTAATTTTAATATCTATGTATCAAGCAAAGAATAACAAGAATATTTCCAGAATGTATAACTGTATACATAGCTGAAAAACCCTATACATGTAACAACAAATATTACAAACTAGTAACTTGCCCGTCATAAATGACGGTATCATAGAATGTTATCTTCAATTGCCTGTTCTCTCTCTCTCTCTGTACGCAAGTCTCTCTCTCTCTCTCTCTCTCCTGTCCCTCTCTCGCTCTGCCCTGGCTTTCCCTCTCTCTCTGTCTTATTTCTCTCTGGCTCTCCTTTCTTTCTCTCTGACCTTTCCCTCTCTTTCTCTCTCTGTACCTGTCTCTCGCTCTGCTTTACACCCACACCACAACTATATTAGTGATGTATATTTTTGAAAATACTTTCTTCTAATAAAAAATGAAAAGAGAAACAAAACACCTTGGGAGCCTTTTCTTAAGTATGTGTCATCTGTAACCCGGTGACCACCTGTATTATGGGCTATTTCACCTCTGCTTCCCCTGAATACAGACCAGCAAGCTGCACTCTGCAAGCAAGCTCTCCCCTGGGTCTATTTCACCTCTGCTTCCCCTGAATACAGACCAGCAAGCTGCACTCTGCAAGCAAGCTCTCCCCTGGGTCTATTTCACCTCTGCTTCCCCTGAATACAGACCAGCAAGCTGCACTCTGCAAGCAAGCTCTCCCCTGGGTCTATTTCACCTCTGCTTCCCCTGAATACAGACCAGCAAGCTGCACTCTGCAAGCAAGCTCTCCCCTGGGTCTATTTCACCTCTGCTTCCCCTGAATACAGACCAGCAAGCTGCACTCTGCAAGCAAGACCAGCAAGCTGCACTCTGCAAGCAAGCTCTCCCCTGGGTCTATTTCACCTCTGCTTCCCCTGAATACAGACCAGCAAGCTGCACTCTACAAGCAAGCTCTCCCCTGGGTCTATTTCACCTCTGCTTCCCCTGAATACAGACCAGCAAGCTGCACTCTGCAAGCAAGCTCTCCCCTGGGTCTATTTCACCTCTGCTTCCCCTGAATACAGACCAGCAAGCTGCACTCTACAAGCAAGCTCTCCCCTGGGTCTATTTCACCTCTGCTTCCCCTGAATACAGACCAGCAAGCTGCACTCTGCAAGCAAGCTCTCCCCTGGGTCTATTTCACCTCTGCTTCCCCTGAATACAGACCAGCAAGCTGCACTCTACAAGCAAGCTCTCCCCTGGGTCTATTTCACCTCTGCTTCCCCTGAATACAGACCAGCAAGCTGCACTCTGCAAGCAAGCTCTCCCCTGGGTCTATTTCACCTCTGCTTCCCCTGAATACAGACCAGCAAGCTGCACTCTGCAAGCAAGCTCTCCCCTGGGTCTATTTCACCTCTGCTTCCCCTGAATACAGACCAGCAAGCTGCACTCTGCAAGCAAGACCAGCAAGCTGCACTCTGCAAGCAAGCTCTCCCCTGGGTCTATTTCACCTCTGCTTCCCCTGAATACAGACCAGCAAGCTGCACTCTACAAGCAAGCTCTCCCCTGGGTCTATTTCACCTCTGCTTCCCCTGAATACAGACCAGCAAGCTGCACTCTGCAAGCAAGCTCTCCCCTGGGTCTATTTCACCTCTGCTTCCCCTGAATACAGACCAGCAAGCTGCACTCTACAAGCAAGCTCTCCCCTGGGTCTATTTCACCTCTGCTTCCCCTGAATACAGACCAGCAAGCTGCACTCTGCAAGCAAGCTCTCCCCTGGGTCTATTTCACCTCTGCTTCCCCTGAATACAGACCAGCAAGCTGCACTCTGCAAGCAAGACCAGCAAGCTGCACTCTGCAAGCAAGCTCTCCCCTGGGTCTATTTCACCTCTGCTTCCCCTGAATACAGACCAGCAAGCTGCACTCTGCAAGCAAGCTCTCCCCTGGGTCTATTTCACCTCTGCTTCCCCTGAATACAGACCAGCAAGCTGCACTCTGCAAGCAAGCTCTCCCCTGGGTCTATTTCACCTCTGCTTCCCCTGAATACAGACCAGCAAGCTGCACTCTGCAAGCAAGCTCTCCACTGGGTCTATTTCACCTCTGCTTCCCCTGAATACAGACCAGCAAGCTGCACTCTGCAAGCAAGCTCTCCCCTGGGTCTATTTCACCTCTGCTTCCCCTGAATACAGACCAGCAAGCTGCACTCTGCAAGCAAGCTCTCCCCTGGGTCTATTTCACCTCTGCTTCCCCTGAATACAGACCAGCAAGCTGCACTCTGCAAGCAAGACCAGCAAGCTGCACTCTGCAAGCAAGCTCTCCCCTGGGTCTATTTCACCTCTGCTTCCCCTGAATACAGACCAGCAAGCTGCACTCTGCAAGCAAGCTCTCCCCTGGGTCTATTTCACCTCTGCTTCCCCTGAATACAGACCAGCAAGCTGCACTCTGCAAGCAAGCTCTCCCCTGGGTCTATTTCACCTCTGCTTCCCCTGAATACAGACCAGCAAGCTGCACTCTGCAAGCAAGACCAGCAAGCTGCACTCTGCAAGCAAGCTCTCCCCTGGGTCTATTTCACCTCTGCTTCCCCTGAATACAGACCAGCAAGCTGCACTCTGCAAGCAAGCTCTCCCCTGGGTCTATTTCACCTCTGCTTCCCCTGAATACAGACCAGCAAGCTGCACTCTGCAAGCAAGCTCTCCCCTGGGTCTATTTCACCTCTGCTTCCCCTGAATACAGACCAGCAAGCTGCACTCTGCAAGCAAGGTATCTACAAGCAATCATCTCTTCGTATCTGCTGCTACCTTCTCTTCATATAGATTATTATATTAATTTTTCTGATATTATATTTAAGCACATTGTTTTTTACTTCCAGTTTTGTGAATGTAAGCCTTCTTTGATGTATAGTTAACTCTGATGCACATCCTGTGACTTCCTTCCCCTAATTACTCCTCCCCACCTAATTTAAACATCTCTGTCTTGTCCAGCTCTCTCCTGGGTCTATTTCACCTCTGCTTCCCCTGAATACAGACCAGCAATCCCCACCCACCCGTGGTTTACTTTAATTTATTGAATCACTAAAACTGCTTGCACCTGATCAATCAGCTGCAATTGATTACTATCCCTACTTCCTCCTCTTAGATCACTCTCCTAGCCACTATGTTCCCTTTCACTTTCTTCTTCACCTTAAGCTCTAGTGTTATTCTCAGGCTATCCTCCTCATTTGCTCCACATTATGTCTCCAACACCATTAATATCTCTCCTTCCCTATTTTCCTCCCCTCCCCTCTGCTCCCACGAGCTCCTCTCCTTTTTTCAATCACTGTTTCTTTCATGTTCTAAAGACCATAAGCAGAAATGCTTCTGTAAGTCATACACTCATCTCATCTCCCTGCTTATTCTGCGGCTGGAGTTCTATCTCCTAACCCTGACCCCTCACTCAGTCCCACCTCTCATCTACTCTTTTCAGCAACAAGGTTATTAACTCTGTCCTTAATCCATGTATTTCAATTTGCTCCTCCATGTCTAAAATGTACCCTCCACCACTTATTTCCAAGTTCTTACATCTTCCCACCTAAGCAAACTTTCACACATCCCTCCTGACCCTGCTATTCCTTACTTTTCTTCCCCAGACTTCTACCTCCTCCATTCCCTTTAGATTGTAAGTAGCGAGTTTTCAGTCTTCCAGGGTGCTTTGGGAAAAAGCACTTTCTAGAAAGACTCTAAGCTCAAAACAGGGCCCTCCATTTTTCACTTGTTAATATTGTATTTTTCCCTGTTCTCTCCCCTTGTACAGCGCTACGGAATATGTTGGCGCGTTACAAATAAACGATAATAATAATGGGCTATGTATTGTTTAAGAGAAGAATGCTCTCCCACTCCAGAGAACTGGCTGGGAATGCATGGAAAGAGCCTGAGGGCCACTTGTGATCCCTGGGCCGCCTGTTGTTCTAGAACGCCTGTGTTATTGGAACCATGGTACAGCCGCAAAGCTTGCGGGCTTGAAATTTGAGTTACAGAGCGATTAAATTAGACAAGATAAAATACAGTAGTATGTTTATATTTGCTTTTACAGTGCTACGGACAGGTGTTTACCCCCTTGCGGGTCCTCTCTAGTACCTGTAGGATTTTTGGATCCATTTGCCGTTTACTGGTTTGAACGCCAGTGCGTCCTTGGGGATTCGTAGCAATTTAATAGCAATAGTAACATTTACGAGCTTGACAGATCAAAGTCTTGGCAGCAACGGACTTCAGATTTTGACGGCCCGTAGAGTTCTTTCCGCCTGTAACCCGCAGATCGTTTGCGGATATCTGAAAGAGGCAAATTTAATAGCCATAAGTCTTGCTGGCTCCTTTAGGGGCTACGATTTCTAAAATCGTAGAAATGTAATGGGGCTCTTGGCCTGCTGTTTGGATCTTTTAATGTAATATACATTTACAAATAGCAAGATTCAAAATTATCTAATAGTAAATTAGTTTTCTTTTATAAAAAAATATTTGCAAAGATCATTATTTGTGTGTACAGTTTTAATTTTGAGCAATTGTCTCACTCGGTGCCACAAACAGTAGCGATTCAAAGCACATACCAGATGGGGATAAAACAAGTTTTTTTTTGGGGGATGAGAGTCTTCTCATTAAACATCTTTTTTTTATTGCAGCAACTGTAAAAGTTGTTTATAATGCTGATTAGTACACTACTTTTCATATTGCTGACACATTAAAGTGGCTCTTTAAGAATTTGTCATTAATATAGTATATGGTCTGAAATAATATCACGCCCTGTTACTGAGCAGCACAGGTAACAAAAATAGCACAAACAACTTCTCTACTACATAGCCGAGAGCTGTCCGCTGAGCCTGTGTTTAACTGCAGGTAATACGTGTCTCTAGGTGAGCTGTAACTAGATTAAATGCTAATTGGAATAAACTTGGCAGGACAGTCTGATCTAGAGCAATATTATCTGTAAATGCATTTCTCATAGCACACATGGAATAGGAAAGTATGCAGCCAAGTCAGGTCACAAACTCAATAAAGACAACACCAGATCCCTAATTTATAGGACCACAGACAGCTAAAAATAATTAAACCTGAAAATATGAAAAATCATTATTCATTTAAAAATATCCATAAAATGATGTACACCATAAAAAATATATAAATTGATTTCTCTGGTAGGAGATTTATGTTGGCAAGTAGGCTTGTGCATTTGAAGTAATAATAAAACAAATATATAAATATATAAATTAGTTTATGTATTTTTTTGAAATAGATAAACACTTGGGGATTTATATTTGTTTTCATATCCCAAATGTTTAAAATGTCTTAATTGTTTTAGCTTAATAATATTGACAGGTATTAAATAGACTGGTGCCCACTATCGCAGAAGAACTCCTCCCTGAGAGTCAGTGTGGCTTTAGAGCCAAAAGGAGCACTGCTGAAATGGCTTTTCTTCTCACGCAGCTCCAACAGAAATGCTGAGAACAGAAAAAGGGACTTTACATGACATATGTCAACCTTACCAAAGTGATCAACACCGTGAGCAGGAAGGGTCTGTGGCAAGTCCGGGAACATATAGGATGTCCTCCCAAGTTCCTCAACATGATCATCCAGCTACATGGCCAAGTCAGCAACAACCTGTCGGAGACCTTCCCAATAAGAAATGTCATGAAGCAGGGCTGTGTCCTCGCACCTACTCTATTCACACTATTCTTCAGCATTATGCTGCAAAGGGCAAGAGCAGACCTTGATGATGAGCATGGTCCCTACATCCGATACTGCACCGACAGTCTGTTCAACCTGAGACTACTAAAGACCCTCACCAAGACAATGGAACGACTCGTTCACGAGCTCGTCAACGATGACACTACCCTTTTTCCCATGAAGCAAAAAGTCACCGGCGATTGACATTTTGCTTCCCCAAGGCTGCCAAGCTCTTTGGTCTAGAAGTCAATATGAAGAAGACAGAAGTTCTCTACCAGCCCGCACCTCAGGAAGATTACTTTCCTCCTCTCATCACTATGGGGTGAAATCTTCCAGAGATTGTGCTATATGGTGAGCTCACCACTGGCAATTGTGACAGAGGAGGACTGAAGAAGAGGTACAAGGACTCTCTGAAACAGTCCCTTGATGCCATAGTCATATTGGCCATATTGGCCATCATCGATGGATGGCTTTAGCTTCAGAAGTACCATTCACCAGGTTGTCTCCTCTTTCAAGAGTACACGCAAGGCTGGTCTTGAGAACAAAAGGAAATGGAGGAAAAATTGTATTACTATAGCATCCAAATTAGAGCAAGCCCTCCTGTGCAACCACTGTGGTTGCGTCTGCCTGTCCCGCATTGGCCTCCTCAGCCAACAGAGGGCCCGCAGATGTGGAAAACATCCCCTTTAAATCTCTGTACACAAAGCCAAGCCAGTACACCCCTCACATTTTTGTAAATATTTCCTTATATCTTTTCATGTGACAACACTGAATAAATGACACTCTGCTACAATGTAACATTGTAAGTGTACACCCTGTGTAACAGTGAAAATTTGCTGTCCCCTCAAAATAACTCAACACACAGCCATTTATGTCTAAACTGTTGGCAACAAAAGTGAGCACACCCCTAAAAATGGAAATGTCCAAATTGGGCCCCAAATGACAATATTTTGTGTGGCCACCATTATTTTCCAGCACTGCCTTAACTCTCATGGGCATGGAGTTCACCAGAGCTTCACAGGTTACCACTGGAGTCCTCTTCCACTACTCCATCATGACATCACAGAGCTGGTGGATGTTAGACACCTTGCGCTCCCCCACCTTCCGATGCCCCACAGATACACAATAGAGTTTAGGTCTGGTGACATGATTGGCCAGTCCATCACCATTACCTTCTCCTTCTTTAGCAAGGCAGTGGTCGTCTTGGAGGTGTGTTTGGGGTCGTTATCATGTTGGAATACTGCCCTGTGGCCCCGTCTCCGAAGGGAGGGGATCATGCTCTGCTTCAGTTTGTCACAGTACATGTTGGCATTCATGGTTCCCTCAATGAACTGTAGCTCCCCAGTGGTGAAGTGAAATGAGAAAAATATATACATGAAACTAGTTTTTAGAAATAGAAAACAGAAAATTGTCATGTGCATATGTATTCACCCCCTTTGTTATGAAGCCCATAAAAAGCTCTGGTGCAACCAATTACCTTCAGAAGTCACATAATTAGTGAAATGATGTCCAGCTGTGTGCAATCTAAGTGTCACATGATCTGTTATTACATATACACACCTTTTTTGAAAGGCCCCAGAGGCTGCAACACCTAAGCAAGAGGCACCACTAACCAAACACTGCCATGACGAAGAAAACGCTATGTCTGGCGCAAACCCAACACATCACATTACCCAAAGAACACCATTTTTCAGCAGCCGGGACTGGGAAACTGGTCAGAGTTGAGGGAAAGATGGATGGTGATATTCTTGAGCAAAACCTGTACCACCCTGTGCGGGATTTGAGGCTAGGACGGAGGTTCACCTTCCAGCAGGGCAATGACCCCAAACACACTGCTAAAGCAACACTTGAGTGGTTTAAGGGGAAACATGTAAATGTGTAGGAATGGCCTAGTCAAAGCCCAGACCCCAATCCATTAGAAAATCTGTGGTCAGACTTAAAGATTGCTGTTCACAAGCGCAAAGCATCCAACTTGAAGGAGCTGGATCAGTTTTGCAAGAAGGAATGGGCAAAAATCCCTGTGGTCAGATGTGGCAAGCTCATAGAGACTTATCCAAAGCAACTTGGAACTGTGATTGCCGCAAAAGGTGGCTCTACAAAGTATTGACTCTAGGGGGGTGAATAGTTATGCACATTGACTTTTTCTGTTATTTTGTCCTATTTGTTGTTTGCTTCACAATAAAAAAAAAACAAAAAACAACAATCCATGTTAATTCCAGGTTTTGAGGCAACGAAACACGAAAAATGCCAAGGGGGGTGAATACTTTTACAAGGCACTGTATACATACACATATATACATATATATATATATATATATACGTTTGGATTGCAAGTTTGTGGGAAAAGACTACACACGTGCTGTGTGAAAAAATACTAAGTACTTTGTGAAAAAATACTATGTTCAAAAGATTTTAAGCTGAAAGACTGGGACTTTATATATATATATATATATATATATATATTTAAATTTTAGTATTTTAAAATTAATTATTTATACAGGACCTCCCTCTCTGTAAGTTTGCTCACTGCCTCTTGGTACATAATGATCACTGTTGCAGTTAGAGAGCAGGGCCTCGTGTCTGCTGCCCCAGCTCCGTGTGAGCCTCCACCTGATTGGCTGCTTGGCACACACATGTCATATTACACAACTGCTGTTTGGATACAATTAGTGGGTGTGGCTTGTGTGCAATTGTCAGTAGATACCAGGCGTACCAAGGCAATTAAAATCACCATGCATAATTAGCTGTTGCTTAACCTATAAACAAGTCCATTATCATAAAGACACAAACCTGAAAACAATGCGGAAACCAAAACCTGGCTCTCACTGACTCAATATCAGACAACAGGGTTGTGTTGTTAGTTGTAAGATAATATCTCAGTACGAGAACGGCTGGCTCCCTGTGGGACACGTTATTCCGTAATCCTAACAGGGAAGTTCGGAGCAAGTGCCAGATTTGTATGGGTTTGGAGTAGAACTATTATTATTATTGTTTATTTGTAGCGCGCCGCCATAATCCGTAGCGCTATACATGGATTGTGTTCAAAGCAAAGCAATATTCTTTATTTGTAACCCGCCAACATATTCCGCAGAGCTACACAAAATGATCCCGTTTTGCACCTCTGTAGCATATTCTACTGAAATGTATTTATGGACTTGGCTTGGTAATGTGCAAAAAGTTTTTAGAAACTTTAAAAAAATAAAATCAGTCTTTAATTTTTAACCGTTTTCTTCTATTTTGCTTTTACAGTGGCAGACGTTTGCTTTTGTTTCTAACAGGATTAAATACATGGAAGAGATGTGAGAAATCTTTTCAGTAGATCCTCAGTCAGGTCTGTAGAAAGACTACCATTATAAATAGCCACTGTGCAATAAGAGTAAATATATGGAACAGGATGGTCCTTTCTACACAAGCAGAGGCTGCTAAATTTACAATTTTCTCTGAAAATGCTTTTATGCTCAGGGTTTACACAGCTGCTATTGTCATTGGTTTGTCACATACTTCACAAATGTGAATATATATCTAAACTATTTGTTGTTGTTCAGTCATTCAGTCGTGTCCTACTCTCTGTGACTCAGCATGGAGCTCAGCATGCATCTATCTATGTCTATGGTCGTGCTTATCCATAAGGTTTTCTTGGCAAAGATACTGGAGTGGATTGCCAATTCCTTCTCCAGTGGACCGCAATTTGTCTGACCTCTCTGCTATGACCTGCCCATCTTGGGTGACCCTTCCTAGAAAAGCTCACAGCTTCATTGAGGTACACAAGCCCCTTCACTGCAACAAGGTAGTGATCAAGAAGTGGTCCTTTAATGAACCTTTTCAAGCTAAAATGGCTATAGATGTACACTCAGGGCCTCATTCAATTGTGATTTGGCCAATTGAATAGGGCTCTATATAAACACAGAGCGTATTTTTTTTACAGAAGTTTTTAGTTAGCAAAGACCTTGCTATTGGATAGAAGTTTACTAACTAAAAACTTCTGTAAAAAAATATACTCTGTGCTTATATAGAGCCCTATTCAATGTGCCAAATCGCAAATGAATGAGGCCCCCAGTCACTAAATAGCCAAACTCTTCTACAGCAAATGACTTTTTTAAGTACCATAAATAAAATGGGTGCTATTAAAAGTCAGCCCTGACAATAAGTAAAATGTTCAAAATACCAAAATGGAGGTGCTCAATCAGAGAACGAACTAACCTTAATAGGTTAGTTCTTTGGACAATGATAACCTACTCTGAGAGCAACCTCTTTTAGCTCACGTGTGCCCTTCACAGGGATAAATATCCTGCTGTATATGAGTCTGGTCCCACTCACTAGAGTGATCCAGACCCAAAATACCAGGCAATTCTACCCTGAACAGGAGAAACAGCAAACCCCAGACGTACGTTTCAGTCTTCTTTGGGCCTCATCAATGAAACATTTCAGATGCCCACAGGGTTAAAGCTTCCTGGCAGTTTTGTCAGACCTATTGAAAGTTATATCTGTATTGAAATATCTTTGGTTTCTAAGCATTGATCAATATGCCATGGTGAAGGACAGGGATATATTTAGGTTTTATGCTGCCCTAAACCTATTCAGATGAGTGTGCCCCCTATGCTCCAGTTGGTAGAAAATCACCCCTTGTTAAATGGTCATGAAAAACACTTCTCTCAAGCAGAAAAAGCGCAAGCCTTTAATATTTATATCTTTAAAGGACCACTGTACAATGAAAAAAAGAAGTATTTGAAAACTTTGAGTTTAACTAAGAACATAATTAAGCAGGAAAAGGGGCATATGGACATTTTTTAATTTACAAAACTTATTGTGAGGAATTCAAAGTTTCCCCAGGGTGTTTACTACCCCCAATTCCTCAGTACAAACAAAATGGGGATAATTAGAACGAGATAAATGCACATTTTATTTATACACAACAGCGACAAATAAAATTATTTAAAATGACAAAGAGGGAACAAGGGAAATAAAATAAGGCAATTGTGTGAAATATATTGATTCTATTAGATTGCATTATATATACTCTCCTATTGGAGGGAAACAATTATTCCAACCTTTAGTCAAAGTGTAGTTTACTAAACTGGTAAATCCATATATTTCTGGTGTATTAGCCCGCTAGTTATTCTGAGCCCTAATAATTATAGGGCTATATGATTATTACAGGATAAAGATATAAAGTGAATTCCACCTACAGTTATATATGCCTACATATAACTGTACTTTTAACAAATATGCATTAAAATGCAGAGAATCTGGCTCTTTTAATATAACAAACTTGCAAATATATCCTAGAAGCTTGCGAATATATACTGACTGCTCATTGGATAAAGAGGCATCCACATACATGCATAAATCGCTTTTTTCTGCTTATAATGACACTGATCTAAAGTAATGACATTTATAAGTAGAGACAAGCTCTATTCACCATTTGAAAAACAGGATTAAGTGTCAGAGTCACTCTAAAGGGGGGCTCAGTAGCTTACTAAGCTAATGCAGTTCAAGTCTAGGACTTTTAATAAAAGATCATCCGTCTGAAAGGTAACTGTAATTTCACAACTTCATATGTGTATAAAAAGGAACTGAACTCTTAAATTCTATAGCCATAGATGAAGATTCCTATATTGATATCTTGTACAGGGATGCAAGGGGCATTAAACTAGGCCAGAAGACTCGGAGGAATCGCGGGCTAAACGCTACTTGACTTCCGGGTTTGCAATGCGCGTGCGCACGTCTTGCGTGATGACGCACGCAGCGTCGTTGCTAGGGCCTGACGCGTTTCGACGTAGAACGTCTTTCTCAAAGGTAAAACTGAATAGGCTGTAGGAATGAGCTACTTATAGATATCGGTTGCCTAGGCAACGTACAATAGAGATGTGGGGTCCTATGCAATAATTCCAAAATGTTGAGATGAAGAAAATCGCCATCACCTGGAAACATATGGTACTGCAGGTAAAAGGCTAATAAAAAGACTGCAAAAATAATAATATGGATATTAAAGAGTACTAATTGTACTGCAAGTAAAAGGCTAAATAGAAAAGAAACTAATGGAAAGAGACAAAAATAATAATATGGATATCAAAGAGTACTAATTGTACTGCAAGTAAAAGGCTAAATAGAAAAGAAACTAATGGAAAGAGACAAAAATAATAATATGGATATTAAAGAGTACTAATTGTACTGCAAGTAAAAGGCTAAATAGAAAAGAAACTAATGGAAAGAGACAAAAATTATAATATGGATATTAAGGAGTGTTACTCATAGAGGTAAAGAAGGGGAATAAAGACTGAACAAATATCAGAACCAAATAACCTTATATCTATAATATAACTGGCAAATAGCCAGTGATATAATGTATAGGTAAATATAAGATGTGAGGGACATAATCCATACAGTATAAAAATGTCTAATAGAGAACAGAAAATATCAAATATGTGAGAAAAATATTTTATGTGACACTAGGTGAAGATATAACTGAAAATACCATCAAGGTATATTCCATATAATGTGGTGAGAATGGGGAATGAAAATTCATGTTTGTGATGTTTGTTGTTCAGTCATTCAGTCGTGTCCTACTCTCTGTGACTCAGCATGCATCTATCTATGTCTATGGTCATGCTTATCCATAAGGTTTTCTTGGCAAAGATACTGCAGTGGATTGCCAATTTAAATCTTATCCAATTATCTTAACACCCTCCCTCCCTCCGCTGATAGCGAAAACACACACCTTGAAGATTCAGTTCTAGCATAACAATAAAGCAAATAAAGCAATAGACACTCAGTATAAATACTAATAGAATTTCATAGTTAATACATTATCGACTGTATTTATTTATTTTGCTTATTAAAAAGGATTTGTCCATTATCAACTCAAGTTCTTCCAAAAAGCATAATGTATACATGGGATATCAGTTTAATCCTTTAATTATTTAATACATATTACACACTTACTTATCATTGGGGTATACTCGGAGAATGTCAAAGCCACCAATGCAATGATAGTCAGCATCTCCAATAGTTAGACTTAGAGTCCTCTGATTAGTAATTTATTGCAATTTACTAAATTATATATACATCTCAAGAAATTACACAAATAAATTCCTATACTCATATTATTATTATTATTATTATTATTATCTTTTATTTGTATCGCGCCAACATATTCTGTAGCGATGTACAGGGGAGAAGAACAAGGAAATATACAACATACAATACTGACAATAAGCAGAACATGGAGGGCCCTGTTTTGAGCTTCAAGTCTTGTAAAAGTGCTTTTTCACAAAGCACCCCACAAGATTAGACACTTGCCACTTACAATCTAAAGGTACTCATAAACAGAATCTTCAAAAATTAAGATTTTCTGAAAAAAAATGTCTTCAGCTTTCACACATACTAATATTGTTAGTTTGGTACATACTTAACAAACAAGTGTCTTTTTTTCTTGCAATGGTTCTTTAACTGTCCTGCCCCTGTCAGCAAAGTAATATAGAGCAGCAATATAGATGTACAAGTCATTTATGTCTCCAGATAAGTAATTTTTCAGGATGTTTAAACAGCTTCTATCTAATATGTTTATGTAAAAAATAATAAAACATTTTTTGTTCCCTGTCCCTTTTAGAATATGGTGAAAAAAAACAAACAAAAGCTTTAATAGCTACTGTAATACTGACACATTGTCACAACCTACTCTTCTTTGAGCTTGAAAAGACCTATCTGTAACGGATCTACTGGCACCCCGACCGGGTACCTCCGTTGATGGACGCGTCCTAGCTTGCGTCGAGGCCTACAAGCACCGCACCGGACACCAAAACCACCACAGAGTCCAAGGATAGTACATCAGGAACAAGCGTTCAGTAGTTACAGCTCAAGGGAGTATGCAGAAGCATAGCAATCCCCAGTATCATATAGCGATCCCCTCAAATAACGAGACGAGGCTACGTTTTGAAGGGTCAAGAGGAACTATATTTTAATGACAGGGATACTCCTTTTATGCAATGTTGCCCTCTGAAGGGCTACACCCACATAATTATCACAACAGCCAATTATCTGCATGGTTCAACCCCCACGTCTCCTCCCCTCAGATAACAGGTAACACAATTAAAACAGACACAATTTTAACCACATTCTGTATGTACCCCAAATACAGGGGGTACACCTTTAAGTCCCGCACCATTCAATATCTCTCACCCAGGGGAACAACATATACAAAAATGGCATGAATCAGACCAGGGGTTCAAAAGTTAGTAAAAGTATGTTTTTACACATAACACACAGACATTGCACATATCCCCCACACAACACACATATAGGACAATAGGTGAGTCACACCTCCCTGGCAACTTGGATACAATCAGACATTAATTAGATCAGCCCTTTTTGTTCTTATCTGAGAATGAAAACAGTTTATACAATCGACTTTTCTTATCTGTAATAGGATTATCTATTAGCCTAGTCGCTTTGATATTCTGAGCCAATATACTCTGTAGAACATAAAACAACATTTCTACAGTACAGCAATGTGATCATATTTTAACCAAGAATTAAATAATCATAAAACAGGGTAAAACAGCGATGAGCTCCGTTACAGCTGGGGTCTGAGCGCATAAAACTACCGAATAGCGCTCAGATCCTTTTCACACAGTTCAATTGCCATGGAGCTAAAGTCTTTCCCATAGTCTTTCATTATATGAATGGGCTCCATGGCATAGCTTTCTGTGGTATCATGGTTCACACAGGGCAAGTACCGAATGACCCCCTTGTATGTAAAGGGCCAGAATGAGTGACATACACTCTGGTATGGCCGAATACTGTGTTTACAGGGCAACATGTACCAGGGCCATAGTCGCAGGGCAGGAGGCTGGCAAACAGTCCTCTCCAAGACAAAGTGGCGAAGGGCACTTCGTCACACATCTCCCCTTTGGGGGGAAGTCTAACCAGGCACCTGATCTTCTGCCGGTCAGTGCCTCCGTTAGACGATCCACCAACCCACAATAAACCAGTGCTAGAGCAGCCCCCCCACAACAACAAAGTGCAAGAGCAGCCCACCCACAACAAACCGTTACTGCAACTGGATATTTCGCTGTGGTGATGGGGCAACACGTTGAGGGGACTTGAGGGGCAGAGGCCAGCGGCACTCTGCCCTGATGCCAGCTCTTCTGCTGGGGTACTTGGGACATATTCCAGCTCAGTAGCCAGGGAAACGTGAGAGTCAGTGGGGGTTAACATTTCCTCTGTAAACCCTGGGGCCACATTAGGAGTTAGCTGGGGAGGGGAATTTGTACTTACCCCCTCCTTCGGTTGTCCCAGTGAGGGTAGTTGGGGGTCTGGACAAGCTGTGGGCGCAGAGACCACAGTCCCATCTGCGCCGTCTGGGAGATTGGTGTCTCCCCTGGTTAGGGTAAACTGTCGCTGGGGGGAAAGGACGACACCTTCTGCCCCCTGGGGTTCACACTGCTGCTGGGGGGGAAGGACGACACCTTCTGCCCCCTGGGGTTCACACTGCCGCTGGGGGGGAAGGACGACACCTTCTGCCCCCTGGGGTTCACACTGCCGCTGGGGGGGAAGGACGACACCTTCTGCCCCCTGGGGTTCACACGGCCGCTGGGGGGTAAGGACGACACCTTCTGCCCCCTGGGGTTCACACTGCCGCTGGGGGGGAAGGACGACACCTTCTGCCCCCTGTGGTTCACACTGCCGCTGGGGGGGAAGGACGACACCTTCTGCCCCCTGGGGTTCACACGGCCGCTGGGGGGGAAGGACGACACCTTCTGCCCCCTGTGGTTCACACTGCCGCTGGGGGGGAAGAACGACACCTTCTGCCCCCTGGGGTTCACACTGCCGCTGGAGGGGAAGGACAACACCTTCTGCCCCCTGGGGTTCACACTGCCGCTGGGAGGGAAGGACGACACCTTCAGCCCCCTGGGGTTCACACTGCCGCTGGGGGGGATGGACGACACCTTCTGCCCCCTGGGGTTCACACTGCCGCTGGGGGGGAAGGACGACACCTTCTGCCCCCTGTAGGGCCGGTAGAGAGACCTCGGTCCCATCTCTACCTGCCATCTGGAGGTCATCCCAGGACCAGTCAATGAAGTCTGGTTCTGCTTGTCGAGTAGGTTGGGGCTGCACGAAGCTGAGCAGATGTTGGTAGTCCTGCTCCAGCTCCCACTCTCTCGTTACCAGGTGGGTCATGTCTTTGCTCACCTCGCCTTCGTCATCCCAGACATACATGCCCATCCGATAGTCGTAGATGTCCCAAAACCTAGACTCCTCCGTGCTGCCAAGATCAATGTCGTCCTCCAAGGCATCCCATAATAAACCTGGGCCATCATAATCATCCCCCTCTGGTAAGTCGTGTTCAGCCGTCCAGGGGGTAAGTCGAACGGTATGCCACCAGAGGGCCTGGTATGCGTTGTCTAGCCAGAGCTCTCGCCATACCAGGGTCTCTAGTCTTGTCACCCACTCATCCAGGGGCTGCTCTCCCAATAGATACATCCGCATCGCCACACGCTTCTGTAGCCGCTGCTCATCACTGGGGAGACTCTCACCTCGCCGCCATTGGGCATCTTCCAGGGCATCATACCAGAGTTCCTTTCTGTCTGCATCCCTGTAGTCCGCGGCCGCCTCCTCCTCCTCATCATAAAACGCTGTCTGAAAACTAGCCGGTTCCATCCTGCTGTAGCCAGGGGCGCTGTACGGGTACTAGCGTTGCCCTCAATTTGTAACTCCAAACGTTACCGGTGTCTCCGTGCTGCTTTTCCTCTTACTAGGACGCCATCCCACCACTGCCACCAATGTAACGGATCTACTGGCACCCCGACCGGGTACCTCCGTTGATGGACGCGTCCTAGCTTGCGTCGAGGCCTACAAGCACCGCACCGGACACCAAAACCACCACAGAGTCCAAGGATAGTACATCAGGAACAAGCGTTCAGTAGTTACAGCTCAAGGGAGTATGCAGAAGCATAGCAATCCCCAGTATCATATAGCGATCCCCTCAAATAACGAGACGAGGCTACGTTTTGAAGGGTCAAGAGGAACTATATTTTAATGACAGGGATACTCCTTTTATGCAATGTTGCCCTCTGAAGGGCTACACCCACATAATTATCACAACAGCCAATTATCTGCATGGTTCAACCCCCACGTCTCCTCCCCTCAGATAACAGGTAACACAATTAAAACAGACACAATTTTAACCACATTCTGTATGTACCCCAAATACAGGGGGTACACCTTTAAGTCCCGCACCATTCAATATCTCTCACCCAGGGGAACAACATATACAAAAATGGCATGAATCAGACCAGGGGTTCAAAAGTTAGTAAAAGTATGTTTTTACACATAACACACAGACATTGCACATATCCCCCACACAATACACATATAGGACAATAGGTGAGTCACACCTCCCTGGCAACTTGGATACAATCAGACATTAATTAGATCAGCCCTTTTTGTTCTTATCTGAGAATGAAAACAGTTTATACAATCGACTTTTCTTATCTGTAATAGGATTATCTATTAGCCTAGTCGCTTTGATATTCTGAGCCAATATACTCTGTAGAACATAAAACAACATTTCTACAGTACAGCAATGTGATCATATTTTAACCAAGAATTAAATAATCATAAAACAGGGTAAAACAGCGATGAGCTCCGTTACAGCTGGGGTCTGAGCGCATAAAACTACCGAATAGCGCTCAGATCCTTTTCACACAGTTCAATTGCCATGGAGCTAAAGTCTTTCCCATAGTCTTTCATTATATGAATGGGCTCCATGGCATAGCTTTCTGTGGTATCATGGTTCACACAGGGCAAGTACCGAATGACCCCCTTGTATGTAAAGGGCCAGAATGAGTGACATACACTCTGGTATGGCCGAATACTGTGTTTACAGGGCAACATGTACCAGGGCCATAGTCGCAGGGCAGGAGGCTGGCAAACAGTCCTCTCCAAGACAAAGTGGCGAAGGGCACTTCGTCACACTATCCTACATGTAGCGTTCCTCTGGTTCGATATCCCTTGCACAGGATGGGTGCAGGAGGAACAATGGGATATTTCATAACTAAACATGCTTGTGCAATTTTTCCAACTTTGAATTTCCCCCTTCTGGTTTTCCTGACCAATTAGCTGTGGCCCTGGTAGGCGCTATCCAGATTAGCTGGCCGGATAGTCACCTAGCCAATCAGTGAGTTCAGTGGTGGATGCCGATTGGTGGACATTTTAAGTCTATGCTTGCGGGAGAGGAGTTAGGACCTGAGGCCTTATGTGCAGGAAAAGGGTTATAGTTGCATGGGTAAGAGGACTCACCCCCTACTCCTCTCTCCTTGGCCAGCAGGCCTTTATTGTAGCAGGGAGGAGGCGGTCATGAGGTGCATGTTTGTTTTTTTGTTGTTTTTTAAAGTTTTTAAATACTTTTATTCAAGTTTTGGCAAAATACAGACAAATTGTACAATAAAAAATAAAAAAACAGATATATAAAACAAAACAAATATTAATGAAATTAAGGCAAAAATACGATACACATCTTAAATAAACCATAAATATTACTCATTCATACAATATAAACAAGTAGGGTTTACATATGTTACTTAAAGTGACAACTTCAGCCAAATCTAAGAAACAGAAGTATAAAACCACACTCATATCTAAATCTGGCAGTTAATGTGGATGAGCATCCCAACTTCTCCATTTACTAGAAATTTTTCTCCTCTAATTTCCAGAGAAAAAAAAAGGCTATCTCGGTCTTTAGACATTAGTCTCTGAACCTCAGACCATATTAGAGGTTGATTCGATCACCAACATTTTACTATATGCCATTTGGCCACAAGCAAAATGTGAGAGATCAACATACTTATATTCATTGGAACGGAATTAGGAAGCCTAAGGAACAAGCAAACTTCTGATATTAACGGTAATAAGATCTTCGTAATTGCCGATATGCGAGATACACATTCTTTACAAAAACTCTGTACTTTAACACACTCCCACCAAATATAAAGGTGAGAACTGGAGATATCGCATTCTCTTCAGCATGTCGCTGGGATGTTTGTGTCTATTTTGTTCAATCTTATAGGAACCAGATGCCATCTATGGGTCACCTTAAAATATAGTTCCCTATAAGATGTACAGATTACAGATTTCCTAACCAGTCGGCAAGCTCTATACCAGTCTTCTTCTAACCAAATACTATTCAGATCCAATTCCCACTTTAACCATTCTTTCATTCTCCCCTTATCTCTCAACTCCACTATTAAATTATGACATTTGGAAATGATATGAGATGAATAGTTTCTTATGACCAACTGTTCAAAAGGTAGACATTACCCCATTTGTTCCAAGCTATAACCAAACAGGGATAACTTGGGCTTAATCCTTGCATATTCTAACCAAGAAATATTTTTACTCTGAAATATAATTAGCGTAAGCTCTTCCATTGAAAGAAAGATGTTATTTGAGTAAAGGTTCCCAATAGATCTTATTCCTGCATTCTTCCACTTATCTATAATAGACTCATTATTTTTATCATATAGAATATCTATAGGAGACACCTGAGAGGGTCGGTAAGCAATTTTCAAAATACTCGTATTATTATACCAATATCTACGCATTGAGACTATCCCTTCAGGTAAGTTTTGAAATATAACTCCGTCAAATTTGGGGAGCTCAAAGAAACGATCTAATCGATGACTTAAATATTAAATCCTCCTCAATAATTATCTTCCATTTGGTTATGATATCTGGGGAATTCCATCCATATAGGTGACTCAAGATAATTGATTCCTGGATGTCTAAAATAGATGGGGAGGCTAATCCACCATGATGTGCATGTTTATAACAGGGTGTAGCACACATTTTAGCCAGCCACAGACTTCCAGAATATTTACTGTTAATTGGGGACTCACATGGATGGTTATGGGGGGAACGGGTTGAGTGACAGGTCTAAGTACAGTAAACGCTCAGTTATCCTCCACTCATGGGGATTGGTAGATGCCGGATAAATTTAGTTTCTGGTTGTTTGAGAGTTACAATAAAATAGTCCAAGATTAGCTGCACATAGGGTGCTCTGCTAAGTATGTATGTCAGCGAGGGCTGTTCTAGCAGCAGCAGCTTTCACTCCTCACTTACACACAGGTACATTAAGCTGGAGGCTGCGGTGCTGAACCCGGGAAATGTAACACCAACCCTGCACCGGCTCAGTCACTCATAAATGTCTGCTTCCAGGTAAAACTGAATTGCAGAGATGTACAGTGGATAAAATCTAGGTGCCTGTAAGCATTTTGTGGTATGACAACCTGGCTCCTACGATTTATTTAAAGTACAGTATTCAATATTTTTTTCTGGTTGCTTGCGTTCTGGTTTACTGAGAGTCTACTGTACATACAAAGTGGTGGTTAACTACAACATAATAGCCCTGATCCTCGGTTGTGGCAGCGTCTGGGAACCGTAGGTCGCCTGACCAGTAGTCCTTGTATTTCCGTGGGTTGTTACACACATATTAAAAGGCAAATAGCTGCTGAGATACAACGCAAAGGAGCCTTGAATAAAATACTGGCCTGGAGCATGTACCTCAAGAAAAGTAACTGTTGCAGTTTCAGAATATGCATAAAGTATTGTGTTGTGGAGAATCATTAGAGTCCCTGACTCTGTCACCCTAACAGTAACCTGATTTCATTATAAAAAGCATTGCAAACCAGCTATACATTGTGCTGGCAGTTTTTCTCTGAAATAAATCATTTCTGAAATATTTAGAATTGTTTTGAGCTCCTGTAAACTAACATGCAGCTCAGTATGCTAATGTGTGGCTACTTGGTAAGGGTGGGAGAGGAGTCTCACTGCCAGACAACTTTGCAGGTCTTTATTTCTGGCCACTACAGAGACAGACAAGCAGACTGTAAGCCCAACGAGCACATCAAAGCAGAAAATGAATATGCTCATTTGCATATAAATAGAGCAACTACAGCATTTTCCAGAATTGATTCACTTTAGAAAAATAATGAATAAGACAGCATATAGCCAGTAGTGATGTCCCGAACAGTTCGCCGGCGGACTATTTGCGGCGTTCTGGGCAGTGGAAGCCCCCAGACTCTGACCTGTGTATAATATTCCATGCTGGGCAGTGGAAGCCCCCAGACTCTGACCTGTGTATAATCTTCCATGCTGGGCAGTGGAAGCCCCCAGACTCTGACCTGTGTATAATCTTCCATGCTGTGCAGTGGAAGCCCCCAGACTCTGACCTGTGTATAATATTCCATGCTGGGCAGTGGAAGCCCCCAGACTCTGACCTGTGTATAATCTTCCATGCTGTGCAGTGGAAGCCCCCAGACTCTGACCTGTGTATAATATTCCATGCTGGGCAGTGGAAGCCCCCAGACTCTGACCTGTGTATAATATTCTATGCTGGGCAGTGGAAGCCCCCAGACTCTGACCTGTGTATAATATTCCATGCTGGGCAGTAGAAGCCCCCAGGCTCTGACCTGTGTATAATCATCCATGCTGGGCAGTGGAAGCCCCCAGACTCTGACCTGTGTATAATATTCCATGCTGTGCAGTGGAAGCCCCCAGACTCTGACCTGTGTATAATATTCCATGCTGGGCATTGGAAGCCCCCAGACTCTGACCTGTGTATAATATTCCATGCTGGGCAGTGGAAGCCCCCAGACTCTAGGAGTCTGAAGAAGAGGAGTCAGAGGAGGAAGGTGGCTTTGAGGAGGTGGAAGACCAAACACAGCAGGCGTCCCAGGGGGCTTGTTGTCACCTTTCGGGGACCCTTGGTGGCTGGGTGGAGGAAGAGACCTTCAATGACATCAGTGAGGACAAGGAACGGGACATGGCTAGCTTGGTATCCAACCTTGTGCAAATGGGGAGTTTGCGGTTGTGCAAAGAGACTGTTTGCGGTTGTTTACGGTGCATTAAACGGGGAGATTGTTCTGTTACTGTGAAGCTGGCATAACCCTTACACTACCTGATCGATACAACATCATACCTGATGTTTTAAAGCATGTTATTCCAAACAATTTAGGAATGTTAGGTAATTTATGCCCTTTATGGCTTAAAACCAGACTCTGCATCAACTATGTAATTTTCAGTGGGAGTTTTGCCATGGATCCCCCTCCGGCATGCCACAGTCCAGGTGTTAGTCCTGTTGAAACAACTTTCCCATCACTATTGTGGCCAGAAAGAGTCCCTGTGGGTTTTGAAATTCGCCTGCCCATTGAAGTCTATGGCGGTTCGCCGATGTTCGCCGGTTCGCGAACATTTGATGAAGTTTGCGTTCGCTGTTCGCGAACCCAAAATTTGATGTTCGCGACATCACTAATAGCCAGTATTTCTGTAAGAATTACCTAGAAAAACACTTTTATCAGGAAAACAAATACAAGGGTTCATCAATCCCATATTTCAGTAGTATAGTAATAGTATAGTTCAGTGGTTCTCAACAGCGTGTTCTAGGGTCTCTGAGACCTTATCTGCCGGTTCTCAGGGACAAAGAGAGCTGTGGAGAGCCTAAAACTTTAAACATAGCGCTACCATTACTCCTAGTTATTGACAGAATATTGATGGATGTATCTGCAGTTAAAAAGCATTCTATTCAAAATACAGTAAAATTAAATTACAATTTAGTTTTCCATACATAGAGCCTCATTCAATTGCAATTTGCAAGTTACAGAGTGATTCAATTGATCAAGCCCGCAACTACCTGGTTGAAACCCTAAACCATAAACCATGCAATCATAAGTAGCATTTCAGAGCATGATCTAAGCAAGGCCGTAACTTCTGATTTAGAAACAGCCAATAGTAAATGAGACCGTCATCATGACACAAGTACACATGGAGTAAACATGGAGGTTAGACGTCAATCAAATAGGGTTTAGAGGTCCCATATGCGATCGTACTTGCAATCCTGCAATGTACAAAATAATAAAAACAAATGAAGGTAATGTTCTAGTCCATGTGGGTGGCCTGAAATGTATTAACTCATTGATTCCTGAGACGAATATGACACCAAAATCAGACATAACAAAAATAAATGTTTTATTGCAGATTTGCGAGCTTGAGACTGCAATTAATTCTAATGTCTTTCATTGCTTTCCTCATCTTTTAAAGAGCAATATTGATTTATTATTTGCATTTACAGCTCTACGAATAGGTGTTTAACCCTACGAGTCCTATCTGGTACTTGTAGAATTTTCTTCTACATTTGCCATTTACAGGTGTGAAACATCTGCGGGCTTGAGGAATTGTAGCAATTGAATAGCAATTTGCGATTTTAACATTTACGGGCTTGAAAGATCAAAGGCTTAGATGGGTTGGAGTTGCGATTTTGACAACCGCATGGATTTTCAGTCTGTAACCCACATCGTTTGCTGGTAGCTAAAAGACGCCAATTCAATAGCAAATTTGTTTACAGGCTACATTACGGGCTTCAGTAACTTACAATTGACTAGGGGCCATAGTATTACTCTGTTTAAATGTTCTGGATCTCAAACATTCCCCATGAGCACTGGAAGGTATGCTGTATGTACATACATGCACTAAGGTTACACAGTTACACAATTACATAGTAATTGAGATTAAAAATGACTTTTACTCTATCAAGTTCAACCTTTTTAGATCTCCTCTGATCTGCAATATGCAGATGCATTCTTAATTGATTCAGAGGAAGGCAAACATCTAAAAAAAAAAGACTGAAACTTTGGCAATTGTCTCAAAAGGGGGGAAAATGTTTCATTCCTGACCCCAGATACTGGTGACGGATTCCTCCTGGATCAATACTCCTTCTCTTGTTATTCTTTTTTATTTAAAAATATATACAATTTTAAAATTATCCATCAAATCCGCTGTCACCACCTCCTTTGGTAGAGAATTCCACAGATTAACCACTCTTACTGTGAAGAACCCTTTTCTTTCTTTAAGGTGGAATCTTTTTACTTCTAACCTCAAGGGATGTCCTCTTGTCAGTTGAAAACCTCTTGGCACAAAAAGCTCCCCTGACAAATCTTTATACTGACCCTGGATGTATTTATATAAGGTAATCATATCTCCTCTTAGACGCCTTTTTTCTAGAGAAAATAAGTTTAGTTTGGTTAGTCTTTCTTCATAACTTAGCCCCTCCATTGCCCTTATTAGTTTTGTAGCCCTTCTCTGTACTTTTTCCAGCCCTAAAATGTCCTTTTTATGAAGTGGTGCCCAAAATAGTACTTCATATTCCAAATGAGGGCATACTAGAGATTTGTATAGTGGCAGAATTATATTTGCTTTCCTGGCTTTTATACCCTTCTTAAAACATGCTGATATTTTATTTGCCTTTGCAGCTGCTGCTTGGCTTTGAGCACTGTTACCTAGATGGTTGTCCACAAGCACTCCTAAATCTCTTTCAATATCTGATACTCCTAGATATGCTCCATTAAGATTATAAATTGCATGGCTATTTTTCCTTCCCCCGATGGAAGATGTAAGTGATTCAATTAGATGTTACAATACTTTGGCGTGTCAGCAGTCCTACTACATTTACTCATCAGAACTATTTATAAATTGGTGTTAATCAGTATTTCATGTAAGTAAATGTAAATGTTAAAAGTTACATTTAAACTGTTGTATTCAGAAACTAGCAGAGCTGCTCTACACCCTGTTGGGTGTCCGTGAGATTGTCCTATTTTCTTCACCAATCATGAAATAGTCTTCAGTGGGC